>CM030007.1:23799583-25004583 GCA_017639485.1 Pluvialis apricaria
TGATGTCCTGCGCCACCGCTGTGCGGTCCTGAGGCTGTCGGGGCATCTGCTCCCCGCCGGCTGAGCAGCCCCGGGAGCTGCAGTTGGCAGGTTACAAAACGTTGTAAATATCGGTTCGTTCTCCTTCCAGAGGATCCTCCCAAGGCGAGGCACCGTGATTCGAAAAGCAATGCTCTTCCTTCTGAAGAGGAGCAGAAGACGTTCTCTAGCATGTGCTGCTCTGTGACAGGGTAGCAAAGTTTGTCTTGGGGTTTTAGGTATGAAGAGGCTGGTGCCAGGAATGCTTTTTACACAAGATGGTTCAAAACCCACCACGTTCTCTCAGGTCCAGGTGCTTTTTCACCAGAAGGATGTGTTATACCTGTGAGCCTGGACTAACACAGACGGCAAACCTCTTGTGGCAGGGCAGGAATGCCCGGGGGAGGGTTAAGGGTTAGCTGTCAGCCAGGCGGCTCAGCAGGACTGGAAAAGGCAGGAGCATCTCTCCAGGGCTCATGAAGGTCTCTGTGACAGCGGTTGGTCAGAGAGAGCTGCTCTGTTCTGTTTTCTCTTTAATTTTGTGGTTTGACCCTGCATGAACCTAGAAGAGGCTCTGGGAAAGCCAGGAGCTGCCTGGGCTGGCAGCCCGCTCGGATCAGTTATTCCTCATTTCTTCAGGGCACACAGGAAAAGTCTCTGGAATACTTAAGCATTGCTACTTAAATCCCACTGAAATATGGGTTAAGTATGACCATAAAGGCAAACCTAAATAATGCTATGCTTAAGGTAAGGCATGATGTTGCAGCTGAGTATTGCTAACTGCTGCTGAACCATCATCCCGCTTCTCCTTGAAACCAGTAACAATGCAGGGCTGGGTACCCGATCTAATATAAATTCTATTGAAAACACATTAAAGAGCTATTTAGAGCTGTGTTATAGACTTGTAAACTACTGACAAAGCATGGAAGGATATTAAGGGACAATGAGACCTGGGGTGATTAATCCTGGAGTAAGAAAGGTGTGAACACGGGCATAGCCAAGCACACATAATGACTCTGGATAAGGAAACCACACACCTGTGCGCCCATAAAGGGACGGTGATTTAAGAGACGTTATCAATATTAATCTGACATTAAGCCTTCAAAGGTAAAACAACTTCAGGATGATGCATAAGATTTTCAGACTTCTTGGCACTGGCCACACTTGCCTGTCAGCAGAATGAACAAGACGCGCTGTTTTCTACAGCAGCTGATTGAAAATAAGGCTGGAAATGGTGGGACAACACTTTTTTAAGAGTAAAGCCAAGACCAAACCCAAACTAATATGCTGCAAATTCATTGGTTTTGTTGTTGTTTCAAAGTCGTTTAGCCCATTTAAACTGAATTAGAGAAATTGGGCCAAAGTCCAGACAGACATATTTGGAAATGAAATGTCTGTAAAACGTTCAAATTTGGGTTGGGGGAAAGGGGACATTAAATTGTTTTCTGAATGTGACTGGAATTTTACAACTAGAATGGTGTTTGGAGCACACTTAGGACCAAGGTTATTTTTCCCTTCTACCGCTGCAGACTTTTGAAAATCCCAAAAATGAGCTAAGAATTGACCCTGCTGAAGGCTCACTATGACGGATTCAAAAAAGCTCTGGCTGATCCTAGTGGAAGTTTTCCTTTTGGACTCCTGTTAACATATTGGGAGCAGCGGGAAGGTTCATCTCATTCCAAGTGCTTGCTTATTTCAGAAAACAGCACATCCTAATTTCCCATGGCTTCTTTTATACTGTTGCCACATCCTCTGGACTGTGTCCCTGCATGGGATGACCTTTGCCACTGGCTGATGGCATGGAACCCCTTTAGGATACACAGCATGCAGAGGAAGGGATGATCTGCCCCTCCTTGCCTTGCAGAGTCCGTGCCGTGCCATACCATGATGAGGGTTTCTGAGACATGGCATTTGCAGCTCCTTCTCGCCGCGACACCGCATTACCACACAGGCATGCAGCAGGTTCCGCACTCCACTCTGGAGCTTTTCCCTCTTCCTCCACAAAGCAACCCTCATGAACTGTCCCAGCAGCTGGGGACACCTTGGACTTGCTGCATCTCTTATCCCTGCCACAGCCAAAGCCACCTCTGGTACGGTGTGGGAAGGGCTGGCTAGAGCTGTAGGTCCTGGAGCTAGGACTTCTCTGGAGGTGCCTGAGAAGACCACTCCCTAGCTGCTAGTTTATGTGTTCAAGTTTTCCTGCTTGGAAACTTGGGGACCATATAGGCATTCCTTTATTAAAAAAGGAATTCTCCTCTTCTCTTCTCTTCTCTTCTCTTCTCTTCTCTTCTCTTCTCTTCTCTTCTCTTCTCTTCTCTTCTCTTCTCTTCTCTTCTCTTCTCTTCTCTTCTCTTCTCTTCTCTTCTCTTCTCTTCTCTTCTCTTCTCTTCTCTTCTCTTCTCTTCTCTTCTCTTCTCTTCTCTTCTCTTCTCTTCTCTTCTCTTCTCTTCTCTTCTCTTCTCTTCTCTTCTCTTCTCTTCTCTTCTCTCCTCTCCTCTCCTCTCCTCTCCTCTCCTCTCCTCTCCTCTCCTCTCCTCTCCTCTCCTCTCCTCTCCTCTCCTCTCCTCTCCTCTCCTCTCCTCTCCTCTCCTCTCCTCTCCTCTCCTCTCCTCTCCTCTCCTCTCCTCTCCTCTCCTCTCCTCTCCTCTCCTCTCCTCTCTTTTTAATGTCACAAAAATTATTTTCTTTCCACCCCCAATGGATTGTCTTGCACACACTTCACTTTGGGGACCACCACCTTAGATTGTTCTAAGTCACTTACAGCAACGCCAGCGACCCTGGCAGCGATAGCAGAATTTGGGTTCAGTGATCACGTGAAATGAAGAGCCATCAGCTCCATGTTCCTCTAATATATTCTCCTGAGAGGGCTTCTAGCCAGTTCAGATTCAGTGGACCATAGTGCAAAGCACGATCCCTGTTTACGACAGTGGGAATTTATGCGTATATTGGTGACGGGACAGATTCCCAGGATCTCTTCCTCCAGTATCGGATCTCCTGACATTCATCTGCAAAGCCACAGGTGCACAACGATCACAGTGTCACCTTGAGGCGACTACTCTGCCTGTGTCAAGAACAGAAAAACCAGGTGCCCAACCTGTCAATAGGACCTCTGCTGCCAGGGATGGCCACTTGACCTCAGGGAATGGCAGCGTTCCTAGCTTGAACAGCTAACTGTCTCTCTCAGCCCATCTAGTCTCTATTATTTCCCATCGGGTGACTCACAGAAAATGTCATCAAGGTAATGAAGCACCGGTTGGCTCCAGGGGTGGGCAATACTATGTATTTACCCCTTTTAAATTAGGAAACCGTAGCAGTGCCACAGGATTTGCCATTTCTCATTGTGTTACTGAAGGGGATACAAACCCTAGAGTGCTTCACTCTTGTGAAGACAGATGGAAATTTACAGAGGTATCAAGACATTGTGAAGACCAAGAAAATACGAGGAGAAGACAGTTGTCAAAAGACATAAAACTGGTGCGATCTAAAGATTTATAATTAAATAAGCAGTGAATGTCTCATCTTACACAGACAGGCCTTGGAAAAGTTTGACATAAAAGATTTGCTATGAAACTATGTTGAGGGAAGGGAAACATGAGGAAGTTTTAAGAGGTTTGTATATTAACCATAAAGAAGTTGAATACTTTATACCCTGTGCTCCGGCCATGGCTATGTTTGTGTTGCAGTTAACTTCAGGTTCTGCGCTCAGGTTAGTCCCACCTGATGCAGGAGTATTCTCTGCACAGCCCACAACATCACTTTTTGCACATGCCAGCTGGTGTCCCTGCGAGGGCATAGCTCAGGGTTCTTTGCTTTGGGACACTGAGACTGGCAAGATCAACTGAATCATCTGTGAAATATTACTTTCCTTCTGGGAGGAACTATGGGAAGAGCATGGAAGGTCTCCCAGCTCTTGAGTCAAGCAGCCTGTGCTCATGCCGTGAAACAGGTGGCTCCAGACATGTTAGTGCGATGGTTTCCATCGCTGCAGTCAAGTAAAAAGATTGCCACTGTCATAGCAGAGAGCTCTGAGAGGCTGATCAGCGGCTTCTGGTAAATCTTAACTCAGTAACATGATATAAATTGCTAAATACAGACTAAGGAGAGCCTGAGCACTGGACCCCTGCTTGGCCACACTGCTTAGGTGTTACCTCCCTCCCTGGTGCTGTTATGGATGGACCTCTCTACCCAGCTCCCTGCAAGGGGAAAGGTTAGCACGCTGCAGGGTGGGCAATGAGCCATTCAGTGCCATTTGGCTTTTAACAGACAATACTCCCTGCCTCCCTTTTATTACACAGGACAGACATGGTTTTAATGACCCTCAGGGGGTCATTAAACGAGGAAGTAGCCAGGGCTACTGCCTTACAACCCTCACTGTCTGTCCTACCTCTGACGTGGCAGATGAGAGTTTGTTTCTGAACCTCAAATGCTCCGATTCCCCCCTTGACATACAAGCGTAAACACTCTCTGAGGTTCGGTTCCCATTGGCATTATGGACTATGGATGCAATGATGAAGTGAAAATGATGTTCTAGAGGACTTCCCACGCTGCCATACACTCTTGGCTTCATCTTCCAGGCTGTGTTAAATCACTGTCTGCTAAACACACCCCCTCTTCCATCTCACCCAAGGCAGGGGCAGTGATGCATGACCTAAGTTATCCCCAAATTCAGGGTTTGGCCCCTGTCCTGTAGTCACCTGCACTGTTTAAGGCTGCAGCACACTCCCTGGTGGAGTTTCATCCTGTGCCAGCTAGCCTGGACACGGTTCAGGAGTAGTACGGAACTGTTCCCAGCAGGATGAACACCCACTCTGGGGTGGAAGAAGGTTTAGTTGTATGGGTGTGAGCAGCACCCTGTTACTTAGCCCCAGTGTCTGTTCTCTGACTCATTTGATTTACTGGTATAGATGTCATCTACAAGTCCTGGTTAACCATGGAAGATTCAGAGGATGTCTGCTGAGACTGCAATAAAGCATGACTGCAAACCAATAGAGCAATTATTTTTGTTTAAGGCATCTAAGAATGGTGGCTTCTCCTACCTCAGTGCATTTCTCCTCACAGCTCTCTGCTCCATCCCCCACTGTCCAACAAGAGCAGTGGCCTTCTGTGAAGGGGTTACAGTGGCAGTGGACAAGGGAAGAGCAACTAACATCATCTACCTGGACTTGCGCAAAGTGTTTGACGTTGTCCCACATCATATCCTGGTCTCTAAATTGGAGAGACATGGATTTGACAGGTGGACCACTCAGTGGATAAGGAGTTGGCTGGACGGTCACACTCAAAGAGTTGTGGTCAATGGCTCAATGTCCAAGTGGAGACCAGTTATGAGTGGTGTTCCTCAGGGTTTGATACTGGGACTGGTGCTGTTCAACACCTTTGTTGGTGACATGGACAGTGGGATCGAGTACACCCTCAGCAAGTTTGCTGATGATACCAAGCTGTGTGGCGAGGTAGACACGCTGGAGGGAAGGGGTGCCATCCAGAGAGACCTGGACAGGCTGGAGAGGTGGGTCCATGCCAACCTCATTAAGTTCAACAAGGCCAAGTACAATGTCCTGCATGTTGGTCACAGCAATGCCAAGCACAAATACAGGCTTGGTGGAGAACGGCTGGAGAGCAGCCCAGAGGAGAAGGACCTGGGGGTGCTGATTGATGAGAAGCTCAACATGAGCCAGAAATGCGTGATCGCAGCCCAGAAAGCCAACTGTATCCTGGGCTGCATCAGAAGAAGCATGGTCAGCAGGTCAAGGGAGGTGATTCTGCCCCTCTACTCTACTCTGGTGAGACCCCACCAGCTCTGGAGCCTCCAACATAGGAAAGACTTGTTGGAGCGAGTCCAGAGGAGGGCCACGAAGATGCTCAGAGGGCTGGGGCACCTCTCCTATGAAGACAGGCTGAGAGAGTTGGGGTTGTTCAGCCTGGAGAAGAGAAGGCTCCAGGGAGACCTTATTGCGGCCTTCCAGTACCTACAGGGGGCCTACAGGAAAGATGGGGAGGGACTTTTTACAAGGGCATGTAGGGATAAGACGAGGGGGAATGGCTTTAAACTGGAAGAGGGTAGATTTAGATTAGATATTAGGAAGAAATTCTTTACTCTGAGGGTGGTGAGGCACTGGAACAGGTTGCCCAGAGAAGTTGTGGAAGCTCCATCCCTGGAGGTGTTCAAGGCCAGGCTGGATGGGGCTTTGAGCAACCTGGTCTAGTGGGAGGTGTCCCTGCCGATGGCAGGGGAGTTGGAACATGATGATCTTCAAGGTTCCTTCCAACCTAAACCATTCTATGATTCTATGATCCAGCACACATCTCACCAAAGTTTTCGGATGTGTATTGTGCACCAAAAAAGGCATCTGAAGTTATATTCAATACAGACCAAATAACAAAACCTTAGGTGCCTTTTGTTGGTTGAATCCACCCGGCCTGCTAAATATGCTCTCTGATGTATGCAGTATCATCTGGGCACCAAATGATTTATTGTCCCTCAGTTTTCGTTTATAAAACTGACAAAGTCTGGGCTGATAAATGCTGATATATGTTAAATTCAACCAGCTTATGATAAAAGTTGCTTGCCAAGTGGCGACAGCTGGCCGCCTCAGTAAACACGCCATGTAGCTACCTTCACCCCTGAGGAATGTTAATTGTTATTTGATATAATAAAGCATGTTTAAGGTCCAAAGGAAAGAGGCAAAGAGGTTAAACTCAACAGATACATAATGCTACCAGACATAATATCTATCACTTAAAATTTACTACCAAGTAGGAAAACGGCTAATACCAGCCCTAGCCAAGCCTGCCAGGGCAGTGATAACAGCTGTGAATACATGTGAGATAATTATGATTATGATGCTTCCAGATTTACAGTACAACATTGCTGAAGTGTCATCCAGATGGCTATGGAAGGAAAAAAACATCTCATGGAGAGGTAAGGCCAGTACTGAATTGTACCATTAAGTTCCTCTGGATATGTCTACACCAGCAGGTAGAGCACTGGCAAAGCCTGGAGCCTGGTTGAACTCAGACAGTGCACCCCTATCCCTGGTCCTGGGTGTGCTCACCGAGTCCAGGCACTGAATGACTCCATCAGCCCTTGGTACTCTTAAGGTTGGTCCATGCTGCAGGACACAAGTACTCTTAGGTCCACGCTGAAAGATGGCATGAGTTTGAGCTTTGTCCTTGCCTTATTCTGCATCTCACCCCAAATTTATGCCTGACACAGGCTTTACTCCAAACAGACTGGGCTTGGGGCAAGCTGGAGCTTGTGAGTGGACTTGGGTCCATACCCAAGTGCCAAGGGAGCAATGGCATGTGCTGTGACTGGGAAAATGCATAGAGCTTCGGGGCACCAAAAGCATTTTCAAACCTGGTACAGAAGTGTGAAGAAAGGCTTGTGTTCAGGAAAGCTTCTCCATTTCTTCCCAAGGTTTTCACTGGGCTAATTAAAGACAACACCTCTCCTACAAAATTTGCCCCAATTACAATACTGAACCTTTGGGCTTGAGCAACAGGACACTGGAAACCTTCACTGTAATATAAATCATAAAATAATAACATATAAAAACCTGATGTTGGCATTTCCAGCTCTGGAAAAGGTTCATAGCGTGATTTATGGCCCTTCCTTGCACAGAACAGCAGCTATTTTATGAATCAGTAGTTCTGTCAGAGCTCTAATACTAGCACTGTCATTGATTTAAAACAAATCTTTGCATTACCACCCCATGGTAATCTGGTCGCTGTGAGCAACCTGGATGTTTTCAAGGGACCCATGTTTCATTTGAATGCTTTTTACTGGGTACAGGAAGGACAAAAACAGTAGACTGGAATATATAAATGTCTTCTTTATTAGAACAGGACATGGTAACAACCAAAGTATTTCAGACGTGGTAGGGAAGGCACTTAGCTACCTAAATCTTAATTCCTGGGGCCATCTCAGATGGTCAAGATGTCCAAGACATCCACACATGGCTAGCAAAGACAACATAGGTCTTGTCTGAGACTCCCCCATTGCAAAGCAATGACTGAAGATCAGACAGAATATCCCAGAGTAGCCCACATGGCACCTGTTTGGGCAGCTGAATCTCAGACAACCCATTTTGTATTCTCAGATGTTGCCTTGTTCTTGTACATGCAGCTGCAGGCAGATTCCCCCTCTGAAGAGCTGCCCCCTTCCCCTCACGAGGTTGCAACTGAAGCCAGAGTCCTGGCAGCCTGATTCAGCAGGTGTCGGGTGTGGGAAGGGCTGCTCAGCCAGGAGACAGACTGAGCTAATCCTCACTGAAAAGTCCTCCAGAGCATGGTGGCCTGGCTCAGGAGTGCTCATTTGCCCTCTGGAGAGGTCCTGTTTGCCATTTGTTTAATAAAAGATTCTTGTGTGGTTTTCTTTTAGTGATACTATGCAGAGGGTAAATGCGCTCCACACATGCAGGACTGGATAAACCTGTGTTAGACACTATTGGACTTTACTGGAGAAATTCTATTGTATCCAGGGAATGGATGGCACATCCTTTCCCCATTGCCAATTTTCAGGACCAAGAAATTCTGCTTAATGTTTGCTGTTGTTTCCCTGGCAAGATCACCATGTTATCACACTTCAAACTTGTAGTACTTTAGAGGAGAAGCATTTGCAAACTTTTGGGGACTGCTGTGTTGGTTTGGGTGTCTGGCATAGTGGCAATAACCAACAGTCTGATGGTTTCACTGCCCTGAGCCCTCTTCCCCCAAAATCACTCTAAACACGAGACAGCTCTTTACATAAAGGTGCCCATTTGCACAGTGCAGAAGAGTCATGGGTAGCCAAGCAGAGCAGTGTCTCCTTTCAGTCTCTGTAAGCTCACACACGTAAAGCTCCTGGGATACACAACTAGAAGCAGTCACTAAGCAAGATCAGCAGCGAGAACTGGGACATCATATCTTTATTAATTTTCCATAGACACAGATGAGTTGGCAATCACATAAATTCAGGGATGACTTGGAGTTTGGAGAAGACAGCATCAAACATGACTTACTGGTACTGGAGAATACTGTGATTACTATGCTGTCATCTAATCAAACAATGAACTTCAGCCATATGAACAAGGATCAGAATGACTGTAAAACCCAGCACCCAGGCTATCTTGAAGAGCTAACTTGGTTATCTCGTCAGTTCTCTTAGGAGAGCACTTGATATCTTTTGGTGGGGACATTTCTTCTGGAAGAAAACAAAACAGAAAGTGCTCACTTCATAATACGTTATTTGTGCCGGAAAGATGCAAAAGTTCAGTCCTGCAGCAGGACCTTTTTGATACAGATGCCGGGAGATGTGTGACCATTATGGCTCGAGTTGTGCTTCACACCAAGCCAAGCTTTCAGATCACAGTGGATGTTTTGAGACCTTGACCTGTTTGCTGGGAGTCTTTGGCCTGCTTCTGCAGAGCCCTGCAACCCTCCAGCTGATGTCATGCACTGGTGTCATGCCACCTTATGTCACTGCTGCCTTTTCTTCTGCCCTTAAAGCACTCATTGGCATCGTGGGACTGCACCATACAATGCCACGTAACGAGTCAGCTTGGGGAGAAGTCCCCAGTGGAGAGAGGTCCAGCAGAACCGTGCTTTCATTAACCATCTAGATGCAACTCTGTACAGCTACTTACCGGGTGGCTTTTGCCTGGATGAAGGCCTCTACTCTTTCAGTAGGAGACACCACTTTTGAAGGATGTACTGTGTTATGAAGTGACCTCATGCAGAGAAGAGGTCTGAGCTGACAGGAGCATTGAGGCAGCCCATGCTCAGATAGACACCACTCCAGATGCCAAAGCCACCCAGCACCCTGGTGCCTCTTTGCTACAGGATGAGAAAAGCACCACATGCCTCCGATACCGACAGTTAAGGGACTGGTGAACAGCCACCACCCCACAGGTTTTCATGTGGAACTGTGAGTCCAGGATCTTCACCTCAGGAAAATATTTTGGGCCTCTGGCCTGCTTCTCTTTGCACAGCTGGCAGAAATAGTTCTCAACTTTATCAGAAAAAAACAACAACTATAAATCAAACAAATCCCATTGTAGGAACCAGCAGGGGTTTCATATCATGTTACTCTAAGTGTCTACAGGAACGGAGCTAGGTGCCCCAGACTCTTGGGACAATGGCATTCATCTGAAAATGTTGGGAACTGCATCCCTTGTGGTCATTTCTCTTTGTTGAGTCTGAAGAGAGCATGGGAACACTGGATTGTGGACAACTTCTGGCCAGATGAATCCCAAAAGGTCTATCTAGATATAGCATGCATAGTACCTACTTTCTGAAACCTACAGCAACAGATAAATGGATGGGCTGTTGGGTAGTTAGGTAAACAGGTAAGTACTCCAATATCCTATTTACCTGTCTTACTGTTTAGCTATTTTCAAAATATATACATATACACATCCACACAAATCTATACATACATACCAGTGAAATTATTATCTGTTAAACAAATGCATATGTTGTTAGTATAGCTCATTCCTATTTGTCTTCAGTTGTGTCTTGGAATAACTGAACTGGTTGTTAGAACTAGCGCCTTAATTTTTTTCATAGATGATGTTTCCTATATGAGGGAATTCTTTAGATTTCATACTAGCAAAATGCATGGACTGAGCTTTGAATGGCAAATTTCACAAATTTGTAGGGTGCAGAATAATGCCCACAGATCTCTCAGATGACTTCTGGCAAATCTGGCTGGCGAGATTGAGACCTTCTGCTCTGTCCTTTCGGCAAGGATGCTGGAGAAACACGTCCATAAAATACAGTGATGACAGTGGAGTTGTAGTAATGGTGGCCACAAAAGCCACACTCCTTTCTTGCCACATTTGCCGAAGATGAGATGTGAAGGAGACTTGTGCAGACAGCTGAGGAGGGCAACCCATGGCTGCTCTGAACATCGGTGTAAAAGCCCTCAAAATACCAAACACTAACCTGAGCTCTGAGCTGATTTTTGTTGGTCAGTGAAGGGTTTTTTTTTGCTCCAGCTGACCTGGGCTTGTGGCTTACTCCCTGGGGATGCTGCAGAAGAGAGCTTGAGCAATGGTCCACTTGAGGTGCCTGGCAGGAAGGAAAGCTCCTTCCCACTTGTTTCTGGATTGTGGTTTGGCACTCACCTGCAAGCAAGGACCGAATCACAAAATGGTAGGGGTTGGAAGGGACCTTCGGAGATCACCTAGTCCAACCCCTCTGTCAAAGCAGGCTCACCTAGAGCAGGTTGGACAGGAATTCTTCCAGGCCGGTTTTGAGTATCTCCAGAGAGGGAGACTCCACAACC
Organism: Pluvialis apricaria; assembly: GCA_017639485.1. NCBI lineage: Eukaryota > Metazoa > Chordata > Aves > Charadriiformes > Charadriidae > Pluvialis > Pluvialis apricaria. The sequence continues at coordinate 23,810,865 of CM030007.1, forward strand.
TCTCTGGGCAGCCTGTTCCAGTGTTCTGCCACCTTCAAAGGAAAGATTTTTTCTTCGCATTGAGACAGAATTTCTTGTGTTCCTGTTTGTGCCTGTTGCCCCTTGTCCTGTCACTGGGCACCACTGAAAAGAGTCTGCCCCATCCTCTTGACACCCACCCTTTAGCTATTTATAAGCATTGATGAGATCCCTTCCCAGTCTTCTCTTCTCCAGGCTAAACAGACCCGGGTATCTCCGCCTTTTCTCATAAAAGAAATGCTCCAGTCCCTTGATCATCTTTGTAGCCCTCCACTGGAGCCTCTTCAGTAGTTCCTTGTCTTTCTTGAACTGAGGAGCCCAGAACTGGACACAGTACTCCAGATAAAGCCTCACCAGGGCAGAGCAGAGCGGGAGGATAACCGCCCTTGACCTGCTGGCCACACTTTTTTTAATGCACCGCAGGATAGCATTGGCTTTCTTGGCCACCAGGGCACATAGCTGGCTCATGATCAACTTGTCCACTAGGACGCCCAGGTCCCTCTCTCCAGAGCTGCTTTCCAGCAGGTCAGCCCCTAACCTGTACCAGTGTATGGGGTTATTCCTCCCTAGGTACAGGACCCTACACTTGCCCTTGTTGAACTTCAGTAGGTTCCTCTCCGCTCAACTCTCCAGCCTGTCTAGGTCTCGCTGCGTGGCGGCACAGCCTTCTGGTGTGTCAGCCACTCCTCTCAGTTTTGTGTCATCAGCAAACTTGCTGAGGGTACACTCTGTCCCCTCAACTAGGTCACTGATGAATATGTTGAATGAGACTGGACCCAGTACTGACCCCTGGGGAACACCACTAGCTACAGGCCTCTAACTAGACCCTTTGCTGCTGATCACAACCCTCTGAGCTCTGCCATTCAGCCAGTTCTCAGTCCAACTCACTGTCCACTCATCTAACCCACACTTCCTAAGCTTACCTCTGAGGATGTTATGGGAGACAGTGTCAAAAGTCTTGCTGAAATCAAGGTAGACAACGTCTACTGCTCTCCCCTTATCCACCCAGACAGTCATGCCATCAGAGAAGGTTATCAGATTGGTCAAGCATGATTTCCTCTTGGTGCATCCATGTTGACAGCTCCTGATAACCTTCTTTTCATCTATATGCTTAGAGATGACATCCAGGATGAGCAGTTCCGTCGCCTTTCCAGGGACGCGTGTGAGGCTGACTGGCTGTAGTTTCCTGGTTCCTACTTCTTGCCCTTTTTGAAGGCTGTCGTGGCATTGGCTTTCAGTCTTCAGGCACATCTCCTGTTCTCCATGACCTTTCAAAGATGATGGAGAGTGGCTTTGCAATAATATCTGCCAGCTCCCTCAGCACTTGTGGGTGCATCCCATCAGAGCCCATGGATGTGTGGGTGTTGAGTTTGCCTAAATGATATCTAACCCAATACTCCTTGACCAAGAGAAAGTCTTCCTTTCTCCAGAGTCTCTCTCTTACCTCCAGGGTCTGGGATTCCTGAGGGCTGGCCTTAGCAATAAAGACTGTAGCAAAGAAGGCATTCAGTAACTCCGCCTTCTCCCCATCCTCAGTCACCAGGGCACCCACCTCGTTCAGCAGCGGGCCCACATTTTCCCTAGTCTTCCTTTTGCTACTGATGTAGTTGAAGCAGCCCTTCTTATTGTCCTTGGCATCCCTTGCCAGGTTTAATTCCAAGTGGGCCTTAGCTCTCCTCGTTACATCGCTGCATACTCTTACAACGTTCCTATATTCCATACATGAGAGTTTGTTCCCTTTCCTGCAGGCCAAGTCTCCGGTGTCCTTGGTAAGTACTGCAACCAGCCTTGCCTCTTCAAAAACTATATGGTGTACTGAATCCCACTTCAAACACCGAGAACATGACTGTGCCAACATATCCCTGCTGTTCCTTCATGGCTTGGCCCAAGCAGCTTTCCACTCCATGGATGTGAGCAGTTGCGTGTTCCACTGAGCTAGCAAGACTCCCTGACATTTCTGGATGGACCCAGGCAGCTCTTTAAGAACCATCCTTGAGCGTCCCCTTCTCTCCATTGACTGTATAGGAAGTTTATGTACTCAAAGTGACTCTTCTGGGAACAAAGTGTCTTCTTCTGAAGTGTTACTGAAGACATGAAAGGCTTGCAGTTGGTTAATAATAAGCCAGTCTGGATCATGATTGTGCAGAGAAGGCCTCGAGGCTCCAAATCCCTAAACTGAAATGGTGGCCACAGAGTTTGCAAGACTGACAGATGGGAGAGAAAGGGATAAGAGAGTGCAAAGAAATAGCAGGGTAATATTTGGTTTCTGCTTGGAATGCTTATAATTGTCATTCACCTATTTCCAAAGAGCTGCCCTAATACACTTCAAGTCCAGGTCTACGCACTTCCCATCTCACATCACCTAACCACATAAACCTGAGTTTCTGTACGTGGAGAAGAGGTGTTGCTCGTACCTGAGGAAGGGTTAGCAAGTGCACTTCTCAGGGCTTTGTATGTGGGAAGGTGTTTACATGACCTACCACCACAATGCCTTTCTGGAGGGAAAATGCATCCTGTACAAGGACATGTAACTGTCTGCACCTCCCAGTGTGGACAAGTCCCGGGCCCCTAAATTGGACATTCTGGTTAGACTGATAGTGGGTGAGATCCACTTCTTTTGCCTCTCACTGGTGGCAAGGCAGATGCTTCTGGCTGTGCTGGTCACTCTCAGCTCTCCTCACTGTCAGCAGGAGACACCATCTCCTAGCACATCTTTGTCTGTCCTGTTTGGGACACTGGCTTCACTAGGAGACAACTGAAACCTAATGTCCCTGTCTACTGTTTACAAAGTGGGTTAGGACAACTAGGTCAGGTGGAGAAGTGCATACTGGAAATGTTGAGGAACACGAGGATATAAAAATAGCTGCACAGGTCAGGCTGAAGATCCCTCCTATTGGGTATCCACTACCCAGCAGTGACCAAGTGACGCCTAGAGAAGAGGAGATGAGCAGGATGACCACCTAGGGACACCCCAGGATGCTCTCCCTGGCATGGGAACTTCCTTGGCTGCACTGAGATACTTCTTCACCAGACTGTTTGTCCTGGGGAGACCCACTGTGGGGTAAGATAAATGCCACCCTAAATTACCTCTGTCGCTGAAATCGTCTGTGCAATGGGCACAGCACTGGCTGTGGATCTGGGCCAGACCCTTCTCAGGCAGCAGAGGGTTTGAGTCAGCAGTTCCATTTATCAGGAGAGTATTTTAGCTCCAGCCCTGCTTCAGTAGCAGGTGTTTTTTGTATCCCAGAACAGGCTCTGGGTTGGCCATTATTTTTGTACAAACAATACCTCCTTTTTCATCCTTGTTCTTCATTTAGAGTTCAAACAAAACATCTCCAGTCCTTCTTTGAGATTTTTATCTCCTTTCTTGTCACTGAATGCTTTACAGACTATTTTCCTATAACACCTCCAGGGTGACCTTCCTGTCACCTTCAGTTTCCTACTTAGTCATACCTTCTGTCCCCACCAATGATGGCTTCAGCTCAGGCAGCCCTGGAGCACTCATCCTAACAGCCCGACCTGAGATTTCTGACCCACTCATCAGCTGCGGCCCTGACCCGCACTGTGTCTAACATCAGAAACTTCTTTTAAAGATGTCATTGAACTCATGCATCCAGGTACAGTCTTTGCTCTTCTGTACTCACTGGACACTTTGCAAAGTGTTATCTGTAATCACTGATTATGGTTGTATGTAACTTTCAAAACTTGTATTTATATGTGGGGAAAGAAAAAAGCCTGGATAGTCTGCAAAATTTAAATTGCCAAGCCTTGTAACAAGCACATTTTCTTTGCCCGTAAATGCAAAGTTCATCTTGCTGCCCCAGCCACTGAAAGCTCTAGGGCAGCAGGGTGACTTTGAGCATGGAGATGTGCCACCAGGTAGTTCCCAGCATCACTGCTGCTTCAGGAGCCAGGGACCGCTTTCCCAGTGCACACTAACCTCAGCCGTGCTAGAAGCTTTAGGGATAAAGCTCCTGTAGTCCCTGTCAAACAGGAACCTGCTCACTGGTGATTTTAAAGAGCTGCCTTCCTGTCTGTGATGGTTGACAGAGTTGCCCACTTAGGCAATTAAGTCAGCAGGAAGGCTGCTAAAAATCAGCACCAGAGATGGCCACCTACTTACCCATGACACCTGCGCCTCCAAGGGGGCTGCTGTAACAGGTCTTCTTCCCAGGCCACAGTGCCAAACTTCCACTTGGGAAGCAGGTGGAAAAGAGGAAACTTTGGTTTGCTCCAGGTGCATCTTTGACGCACCAGTTTCTGCTGGGAGCAGCCTGGAGATTTCATCCAGCTCTGACATCCCAGGCTGAGGCATCCCCTGCCCTTCAGAGCCAGGGGCTGGGGTCCGCACACCAGTACAAGAGGCAGAGGCTGCCAGCAGTGCGTTCCTGCTGGGTGCCAGGGAGTCAGAACGTGCTATGTCTGAGCAACAGCACAAGAGCCCTCTGCTTGCTGCCTACTGGGTGGGTGCAAGGGAACACCTGCGGGTGAAGAGTAAAGGCTCAGCCCTGTCTTTAGCCCCAGGCCTTGGGCTGATAGTGCATCCCAGAGGCAACAAACACAGGACCTGACCTGGCTGATCACAGTGGGCTCCTGGTCCAGGCTCTTTTTCCACTTGGGAAAACACCCAACCAACCAACAACAAAAAAACTCTCTTCAAAGAAGTCCAAGAGCAAAGGCCGATGCAATGACTTGCCCCAAGAACATCTTTCCACTGCAGAATGGGCTTGTGCCTGGTCCTTGTGCATGTTGGCTGGTGTTTCTCACGTCCACACAGAGGATCTGCAGGGAAGTCTATGGAAGGAGACCTTCTCCTCTGTACCTGGTCACATGGATACTGCAGGTGCCAGGGTAGGGGGAAGCATCTCTGGGAGGAGTTCAGGTTCCTTCGTGACCTGACCGACTTTAGACAACCTGTGAATTTCTGTGTTGTTCCCTGAGGCAAGAAACAGCTCTGTCTTCCCCAGTCCTGTAGATGGAAAGGGTCTTTGCCGCCTTCTTTAGCTGAGACACCCTTAGGGCTGCATGTTGCTCACACCCATCCTCTTCTGGCAGGACCACATGGGTGAGCCTGTGCTTTGAGACGTGCAGTGACTGGTGGCTGCCTGGCTGTTGCAGTAGGATACAGGCAAGGTCTAGGAGGAGGCACAAGGCATGTTGTCACTGATTTCTGTCATCCTGTAGGGCAGCAGTGCTCCCAGAGGGAGTTCACTCCTGGCATGGTGGAGACACCCACTGGACATGGTAGTTTCTGTGCATTGCCCAGCTGTGGACGGATGTTTGGGTTCCAGAAAGCTAATGTAGATAGGGGATTGCATTATTCAGAAGCATCCTGGAGCAAGGGAAGAGCTTCCCACACAACTAGTGACAGAAATCAAAGTATCTGAGAAGTTGCTGTCAGCTGGGAGATGTCTGTCCTGGGCTGCCCCAGATCAACAGCTACCCAGCGCGCAATTAGCTGTGAGCTCTGAGGATAGGGATGTTTGCCATGTAATGAATACAGTGGTTTACTCAGGGGCAGTGGACCTAAGCGAAGGTCTGAAACAGAAGCTGGTTTTCACAAAACAGGCTGCAGGCACCTCCCAGAGCACGCAAACACATCTCCTGCAGCAGGGATCCTCCTCCAAGCCTCAGTGGGTCATGAAGGGAAGCTGGTGGGACAGCCACATGTTACAGGGAACTTGTCTGACCTTACACCAAGCACATAAATGCTCTTTAAGGATAGCTGAGCTCAGCGTTACCTTGTGAGAGCCCTCTCTGCCTCCATAGGCTGAATGCAGGAGAGTGATACCCTGACCACAGAACAGTGGACGTTTAGCAGGGGTTGAATATAGGCCAGCGGCAAGATAGCAGGACATTTGGCCAACGGGTGCCAGGAGGATGCTGTCTTCTGATGGCAGAGAGGCTGATGCTGTCTGGCTGGGCATGGCATGACCTCTGCAAGGAGCCTGCATGAGTTTTGCTCAGTTCCCCCAAGACCGTGCCAAGTGGCCGGCACGGCTCAGGCTCCAGGCACAGTCCCGAGTGTAAGTGGGGTGGAAAGCAAGTGAGTGAGGGACATAAAAGCAGCCTGATACACCCACGTACACACCTCACCCGGCAGTGCAGAGCAGGAAACAGAAGAATATGCACCTTGCACGTCATGCTCGTATCAGGCTATTGCTCTGGCTGTGATAATGGCAGTGTTTGGAAACAGATTAAGGGCTTTGGACACAACTTCCCGCCTCTTCCTTCTCTCCAGGCACCGAAGCATGAGTGTGCTGTCCGTGTCTCTTCATTAGCAGATAACACCAATCTAAAACAACAAGACACGTAGGCGGGATTTTGCTCACATAACTACAGATGTCCAAGCCTGAGTTAGCTGGTCCCTTTGGGGTGGGCGAAGACCCATGCGCAAAACACATTGCGTCCATCTGCCTGGTGCCCATGTCGAGCCAGCGTCTAGCAGAGGCCCTTTGCCTTTCCTGAGTATGACTTGGATGTTGTCTCTGAAGGGCTTGGCTGGCTGCCTGGTCCTGCCCAGATGGGAAAAACATGTGGAAAAAAAGTGCGGCCTTGTGGTCTGCAGCCAGCACCCCCCAGAGCCCAGCCTTGCTGCTCCCACCAAGGGGGCATCAAAACCTTCGCAGATGTACGCTGGGAATACACGCAGCCCCAGGGCAAAAAAGGAGGTGCTAGTGAGGCAGGGACGTGGAGGCAGAGGGACCTGTGTCAGGGCCTGGTTTGAGAGGGGTGGCTGAGGTTGGAAGCAGCACCTGGTGCAGGTGTAAGCCACTGGATGGGAAGAGGGAGAACAGGGACTTTTGCTTTACTGAATACTACTACTGAATACACTACTACAGAGTGTCTAAGTCTACCCAGATAAAAAAGGCATGAGGAGCTCAGGTGAAGCCGCAGGGAAGGGCACAGAGGGTGTTTGTGGTGTGGCCTCACCTCCGGAAGAGATTGTTTCCTTCGACATCCCTTCCATCATCGCTCCTGCTCGGCTCCCGTTCAGGCACTGGAGCCCCAGAGGCTGCCAGTCCCAAGCCTCGTGGCTCCAGAGGGGAATGAAATCCTTGGAGCTGTTTCCACATCCACCCAGAGCTAATGCCTTGTCTTGGGAAAAGTGTTAAATCCATCTAGGCTTTGAAAACACAATGATATCAAATCTGAATTTAAAACAATTTATGCATAGACCATCGTAACATTTTAATGGGGAAAAAATACACAGTCGTTTCAAGCTTGAGGAGTCTAAGTAGTATGGTTTTCTATAAATGGCTGATATGTTATTTGTTTATTGGGCAATCTACTTTTTTATATTGTTTGTCAGGCTATATAATTTTAGGTGAAAGCTTTTTAGCATGCTGTGCCTGCCAGAAGAACTTCCTTTATATACAGGTTTCTGCTCCAATGTGCATAGAAAATAGACCACTAATTGCCTTCTTACCCCATCTTACACTGTTAACCAGAACCTGGCTACTGCATAAATTAGACCATATTAATGGTGCTGCTGCACAAATGAGTTGAGCACTAAAGTTGTTGATTTCATTTGAGGTTCACAAGAGGATCATTTAGGTTAAGAGGCTGAGTTTGGCAACTATAGCACTCATTTATTCAATTGGAGGTTTCCTAACCGCAACGAGAGGGAAGTGATCTCTTCATAGGACACCAGACAAGGATGGGAGACCTGGACTCTTTCACTGGGGTTATTTCTTCAGGCAGGTGCCTTCCTTCCTCTGAGCCTCTGCCTGCCTTGGTCTGCTCTGGGTCTTTGGACTGTGCATTACCCCAAGAGGAGGTTGTCTCCTAGGTTGAGCTGATGCTGGGAAAACGTGGCCCTGATGGCTGTGGGGCTTCTGAAAGCTTCTTTACTGAAACACGATGTCTCACTTCCTTTGGTTGCTATGATGAAATGACCCTCGCCAAGGTATCTGAAATGCTTTGTGGATTTTATTGACTGTGAAAAACTGTTGCAGATGTAATATATGAGAACAACCTTAAATCCAAAGATCTAATGATCGTGCCTGGCTAGACACCCAATGACTAGGTGCCCTCTCACCACTGGCCTAAGCGTTGATCCATTCCTTGGCAGCACAGATACCACCTGTGTCAAGAGCGGGACAGCCCATGGCTTTTACAAACACAAATGAACTGAGGTAACCAGACTGGAATTTCTTCTTCCCTCTGTCTTTCCACATTACTCCAGCTCAACTGTCTTACAATCCCCCCACAAACAATTCTGTGCTCACCATGCACCCTTGGGCTCTCTAACTACTCACTAAGCTCCGAATCGAGAGGTGCCCTTCCAGGGACCACACGCCCAATACGTTCCTTACTGGCTGGGAAAGGTTCTTCCCATTTGACTCTCTGCGGAGGGACAAGACCAATTAGTCTCCTAAATCACACCGAGTGTTTTCTGACTGCCGTTTCTTAAAGCCTCCTGTTATTCCTAGGGCTTGGACCAAGCACTGAGTTAATGATTACTGGGTGGAGTTTCACTGGTTATTTTGAGGAGACAGCCTTTTCCAGCCTTCTGGACACCTGAGGCAGGACATTTAATCAATGTCTTTGTCCTTGTCAGCTGATGCATTAAATCAGGTGGCGTTTAGGTACATAAAATTATTTCAGGCACTGACAATGTTCTTTCCAGTGTGCAGGTAAGGAGCAATAAAACCTACATGCATCGTTAAGAGAAGGAAAATCCAGTCAAGCTTTCAGTTAAATGTGCAAATTTATACCCATTATGTGTGTACAGTTCATCATCGCTCTGTAAAGACATTGATTTCTTTCTGGTCTGCTATGTAATTGTGGGTTTAAATCACAGCTTTTCAAACTTGAGCTGGACTTAACTTGCAAATGTTATACACATATAAACATATAAATACTAAACAGAAATAGTATACAAAGACAAGGAAACAAATACATAAATAAGGGACTGGGAAATACCAGCTTGAAATACAATTAAAAAGATTATGATGGAGAAAGAGAAAGTGAAAGAAAAAGCAAGTGAAAGAGAAAGTGGGGGAAAGCAAGGCAAGGCCATGGGCAAGAAAGGCAAGCTGAAGAGCAAAGTGGAGCAGAGGAGTGTTGCAGACAAGTGGAAATACTTGAGACTTGAGAAATACATGGATCCTTAACGTAACTAAATTACACTTGAAACATTTTATTATAAATAAATAAGCAAGCTAATAGAAGTTACCCTGCACAATAAATGTTTAGATTATTTTATATACACAAGGAAGATAACGCAGCTGAGCAAATGAGCAATCCATATTATTTAATTGCTTCTGCTTACTTTTGTGTTTGTGAATTATCTGTGAGAAAATTCTAGTGTCTTTTCCTTCATTTGTTAAAGATTGAGAGGCCCTAAAAAGTTTTCAGAGGGCAGATGTCTCTTAATTTTAAAATATCTATTTATTTAAATATTTAAAATGCAACCTGTGCTAATAACTGATCGGATATGTAAGGTGTAGATGTATTTCTTTTCCTGTGTTGGATGATGGTAAGAATTAGGCCCATTGTAGTGTATCACAGAGGCAAGGAAATACTAGCAAGGAAGTTCACTGAACAGCTTCAACTGATGCTGCCGTCTGCATACTCTGTGAGATGGCATTTTGCTTCCTGCCCTCCTCCTGTTCCTTCCCAGGACTCCTCTCTCACTTACAGCATGTTATAGACAAAGCCACTTCAACCAATTCTGCATTTGCTCTACTTTCCCTCCTGAGGTATTCAAGTCCAAGACTTATTCCCTGCAGATTTTGTTACACCCATGCTCAGAGGACAGGGGCCAGGTTTACTCCCAGGTTCATTCCTAGCACCTGTGACGTCTGAGAGGTTCACAGCACCTCCGTGGCTGATGTATCAGTTTACAGAGGGGACAATGAAATCTGGCACCCATTTTTTAAATGGATTTCAATCATTGCATTGATTTCAGTGGAACGTAAGCATGTAGATCCCTGAAATCCACATTAGATCCAGAGGGATTAAGTTACAAAGTCTCCACTGATTCTTTGTGCCTAGCTGAAGTACTCAGAAGTTTTACTGGACCCATCAACTCAGAAAAAGCCTGTGTGGACAGCACTGGAGGGGGTCAAGATACTTCCAGTGTCCAGCTCTGGTGGCATTTCTTGTTCTCTGGCACAACCATGCTTTGAGTATTCACAAACTAAAAGGGATCTGCTCACTGTAGGAAGAAGCTGTAAAGCTGCTAGGTTTTAAGATATATCTGTGCAGCCTGTGTGACGTGCAGCAGTTCAGAGTTTGACTAAATGTAGGGTACTTTGCACACAGGGACTGGTCTGGAGGAACATTACGGTGGGACAACATCCCATCAGAACTTCTAACATACTTAAATCCAGCAAAGAAACGCAGCAGTGAAGAAAATAGGGCAGGAAAATGCTGTGTAGAATTGCTGCCTCCACATGTCAGCTATTCCCGTCCTCTACTCCAGTTTGGGATCGGCCACATGTACACAGCTCTTGTTTTCAGAGACGTGCAGGGGCAGTGACTCCACACCCTCCCCATACAGCCAGCTCCACTGCGTCACCGTTTCCCAGCTTCGCTTTCATACCGGTCCAAACAATTTTAAGGAAAGTTTCCCTACATGTTTAGTGAGAGGCGGAGATACAGAATGGAAAATTTCAGCCCAAATGGTTGAAGTCCGGCAAAGTCACAACGGACAAACAAGAAGGGAGGGCCATGGTGAGAACTGCCAGGTGCCACCTGCACAGCCAGGCTCCGGCTGAGCCCGAAACCTGCCCTGCCCCAAAGAGCCTGGGCTCCAGGGGAAAACGCAAGCGGGAGCTCCCTCTGGGTTATAGATCTGCCCCAAATTCCTCTATCTGCAACTATCTGAATATATGTATATATATATATAAATTTCTACTCCTGTCTGGTGTAATAAACATGAAGTGGAAAATAGAAAGTTGTGTGGGGCAGACAACGTGAAATTGCTGTGTTTTCAGAGGAAAGGTTCATGGTATTTTACAGTAATTCCTGAACTCTTCTTACAAGGGAATGAAATTGTGCTTCCCTGGTGACAGGCAATATTCCTACCAGAAAATGAAATTATGAATATCAGGGGGGACGGGAAGAAAATGAAAAGGTGTGAAAGAGAAAGTGTAAAAAGAGACTACGCATGTAAGATCCTCTCCTACTCTCAGCCTTTCCCAAGGTAACTTTCCTACATATTTCCTGGACAAGGTCTTATTCAAAATGGCTTACAAAAACGCGTCTTCAAGGTGTGGCCAACACCTACAGTGTGAAGAAGCTGATGCGTGCTGGGAAGAGCAAACTGAAGTTGCCATGTGCGAATGCAGAAACGCTCAGAGACCAAAAAAGCTTCTTGCCAAAAAAAAAAAAAAAAGCTGATGAACCAGTATTACTTTAAGGCAGGTGGAATAGTTCGTGCTCTTGTTTTTATCGTTGGAGCTAAGAGGGAAAGACAGCTTTGTTTTCACATGGTTATTGATTATTAACCAGCTTTGTGAAAGGTTACCTTTCAGCTAGATACAGCCGTGTAGGGGGGTTAAAAATCAATCCCTGGGAAAGCTCTGTTTCCCAGTCAACTTCTTCTCCCACTGCCAGCCCTTCCCATGCATACAGTTTCGCTGCGTTGGTTTGAGCATGGCTGGGAGAGAAAAAGAGATTATTTTGAATATGTTCCACTCACCTTCAATACTTCTTTTCTGTCAAAATATGGATTGCAGAAAAGCGGTTGAGCCCCAAGAAGTCATCAAATATTATGCAGATATACAAAATCAAACCAGATTATTATTAGGAAGAGTGACTGAACTACTTACTGTTTTGTACTTGAGTTAGACAGTCAAGGATGTGGGAAGAAGCTACCATCAGTCACAGAATCATAGAATCATTTAGGTTCGAAAAGACCTTTAAGGTCATCGAGTCTAATGGTAAACGTCATAACAGGAAAGTGAACTAATTGAGTAGAGGTTCACAAACTATTTGCATTGAAAGGCAAACAAATTGCTCCTGCCACCTCTTCTAGGGAAAAAAAATAAAATTGCTGTGTCCAGATGGTTTTACATTTCACTGAGCTCAGCAGCCTGCAGTGATGTCTGTCAGACACTGCTGGGGAACACACGGACAAGACTTTCAAAACACAGTGACTCAGATTAAGTTCCTAAATTAACCATTGAAGGTAAGATCATTGAAAGTGCCATTGAATTTCAAGAGGTGTGTTGTATATGTTGGCATATGTTTTAAAACCACATAGATACCACATTAGGTGCGTGTCTCAGCTTTCCAAAGCACTGGGCACTCAGTCACATTCATATTATATTGTAAAGTTTTAGGCTTCTTGTAATAAGGACTGAGAGTTAACCGTGCAGACAACCTCCTCTCTGTCAGGCAAACGCCAAGCTAGAGGAATATGATCAAATCTTAACACGTCCTTAAAAGACACTTGAATCTAACATCCTAATTCAAGTATTGCAGTGTGGTTTATTGCATGATCTTACTGTAGGATGCCAACACCTGGGTACCTGAAACGTTTGTTACTGGTGCTTGAATATCTGAATTCCTGTGCTTGTGTTGAAGATAACTAAAATGTTCCTGTACTACTCAGCATTACTGATACAGACTCATGGATTCATTTTTGTTTAACCTCTTGGAATAACAAAGTTTCTATAAGGATGTACCTTCTCAGTAGATCCTCACAGCAACTTTAATAAGAGCATTGAGTAGTCCAGAAAAGTCTTCTCAAAGGAGTAAAGTGCCATTAGAGAAAACAACCTGGATCTGTTGAGGTTGTTCTCAGTATGAACTGTGACTTTGTTAATGGTTGTGGGACCATGCTTATGTATCAGACAAAATGCAGAGATGGACATGTGAGTTTTCCAGCTCCACAAATGAATATGGGTGATTCAAACATGGCAGCCATAGATATGCCCAAGAGCTCTAGGGGTTTCTATGGTCCATAAAAACTTCCTACCGCAGGTAAAGTACAGGACCTCCAGCTGAACTGCAACATACATCCAGTCAGGCTTTAAGGTAATGGAGAATCTACCCAACCCGTTGTTAATTTGTTCCGGTGTGCAATATGTGCCTTACTATCCTTTTCTCTTTTCAATGGTTAAAACTCTGCTGTGCATTCATCAGTGAGAATAAACATGTTTGTATCAGCTGTCTTTCCTTTGCATGGTTACCTGTAGACTGAGGATGGCCAAGTTTCTTGCCACTCCAAGCCTGCCAAAGCCACAGACCAGAGGAGTCAGGGCAGGGGAAGTTCCCAGCCAGGGGATGACAATGCTGAGCTCACTATTCAAAGTGTTCAAGTGCTGCTGGCCTCACAGGGTCCACATATGAGCTAAAGAGGTAATGCCGCACCTTTCTTACATCATGCCTACCCACCTCAAGGCTCTTCTAGTTGGAGAACTGGGGCTGAAGAAATGCAGCCGGGTGCAAAGTCAGCAAAGGGTGGCAGTGCCTCATACGGTGGCTGCTAATCCGGAGAACATTTTGCCACAAGATTTACATAAGGTTGCAGGGAAGACTTAAGATGTGGAGGAATGAATTGAGGAGTATAAAATCCACATGGCCCAGGACATCCCTGGAGCAGAAAATTCTGGGAGTTTGAGAGGAGATCTGAGTGTGGTGTCTCACGTGCATACTGCTGCGACTGCCCAAGGTGATGCGTACAGACATAGTTTAGGGTCTAGACTTTTCCTTGAGTCAGCACAGCGGTGTCTGCAGAGCCCAGTTCTGGAAGCGGAGCCGCTCCCACCACTCCCACCTGCCTCCTCCATCACCCATTTCCCACACCAAACGGGCACTGGGGTGGGATCCACTCATAGCTCAGAGGCTTCACCTGGAGACCCACAGTTGTGGAGGGGCTTCAGCCAGATCTCAGTGACTGCATCCCAGCAGGAGGAGCGAGGCAGTGGTGATCCCTGGGCTCAGGCCCCTGCTGGGCTCAGCTCCCCACTCCATGGCTCACCGACCGCCAGCCATCGCCCCCGGCTGGGGTCCCCAATGCCAGGATACCCAGCGGGGCCCTTTTCCTGCACTGCAGCTCACCACCTTGTTGTTAGCACGGCAAAGCGTACCCTTATCGCCTGCTCATGCAGGCAGAATGAAAGAGAATTAGCTCTAAATTATATGAAATTCATTTGCTTTGGAGGGGGGAGTGTTTGTTCTATTTAGAAACGTTCGTTATAGAGAGAGGACCGCATTAAGACACCGGGTAATGGTCCTACCTGGAGATGAATCAATTTGCTCTGGGTTTTATGGCCTTGCGTTTGTTTGTCCGCGCCGGTTCGCCGTGGAAAACCCGGGGCTGTAAATGCTCCGGGGAGCAGATCTCCGGGGACCTCCCGGCACGCAGCCCCCAGCCCAGGGCAAGGGGTTGGGAGCGCTGGGCTGGAGGTCGGTACCCGAGAAGTCTCCGGATCAAAGGGCACCTGTGCCTGCAAGTGACCTCAGGGGAGGCACCGCGGGCACCGGGGTCCTGAGCAAAAGTGGGGGGACCACAGCCGAGGGAGCTCGCCTGGCTGAGCGCATCCCCCCCGGCCGCACAGCGGCTGGAGCCCCGGGCAGGCCGCGTAGCCCGTCCGGCATGCCAGGGGATGGAGAGGGAGGGCGCCAGGCGGGGGGAGCCCGAGCAGCAGCGATGTCTATCGGTAATTCCCGCTAATAAAATACTTTTTCACTATCCGCACTATAATTGGTTTACAGCCTCTTTTGTTTATTTATCCATAAGAGCTGCTGTTAAATGGCTTGGGAAAGCAATCGCTTAATGGCTCAATATTGAATCAAAGGCTCAGTGTGCTTTCTAAGAGATGGGGGACCCGCGTGGGTTCAGAGCGGAAACTCATTTTAAGTGTAATGGACTGGGCGGGTTTATGATCCCACGCACCCGGGCGCAGGAGCGAGGTACCGGGAGCCTCCTGCCCCACCAGCTCAGGGGATGCGTCGCCACCGGCCAAGCCAAGCCAAGGCAAGCCAAGCCAAGCCGGCCTTAGCCGAACCGGGCCGAGCCGAGCCGCCCGCACCCGGGCCCGCCGCACTGCTCCCCGCGGCCGCCCCAGACGGAGCGGCCGCTCCGCGCCCCGACGGCGGCGGCCGGAGCCCCGGTGCCGGGGGAAGAGGCGGTGAGAGGAGGCGGACCGGGCAAATAGGAAGCGTGCCTGCCCCCGAGCCGGCGAGAGCGGCCGCCGGGCCGAGCGAAGGGAAGCAGGGAAATGATCTTTGTCCCTTTCGGTAGCTCTCCGCCTCCTCATAGCCTCGTCACCAAGTCAACCGGCACCAGCTCGGAGCAGATTATCTCCGAGGGTCAACACATTGCAGCCCAAGCCGCGGGGAAGGCTCCCAAATTTACCCTTTGGGCAAACAATCCGCTGCCTATCGCTCGCTCTGGTGATAGCATTGTGGTCCCCTCCGGCCGCATCCCCCCGGGCAGGGCGGAGAGCGGGCAGAAAGCCGGTCCTTGCCTCCTCCCGGGGCCCCGACACACCGGTATCCCCGAGAAAGCGACCCCCCCGGCGCACCGTCCCCGCCCCCGGGCATCCTCATCCCTGGCAGAGATGTTCCCCGCAGCCAAAGGTCCCCGGGTGCCAAAACCCTCTAGGAGCCGTGTGTCCCCCCCCCACTCCCCCGAGGATTTTCCTCTCCGGACCGTGCTCCCGGGGGGGCTGGGAGATGAGCAGCCCCTGCGCAAGCGGAGCGGGGAGGGAAAAGCTGGGTTTAGGGGCCATCCCTCCCGGAGCGCCCCGCACGTCGGGGCAACCCTCCGACCCCCTCCTGGGCATCGCAAGCCCCCCACCGCGGGGCTCCTCGCCCCAAAGCAGGGAGCGGTGGCCCGGGGCGGGGGCGGGGGGGGTTCCCGGGACCTACTCGGTTAAGGGGGAAGGGTGTTGCGGGAGCGGGGCCACCCCGGGTGGCCTCTTATGGGTCGCGCCCCGCCCAGGAGGGCTGCGGGAGGGCTCACGTGGGGGGAGCGGCGCCTATGGGGAGGCGGCGGGAGCCGGGCAGGGCGGCGGGGCCCGGCGGGGCGGCGAGCTGTCAAAGAGGCATCCCGGGCGCCGGCAGCGAGAGCTGCCCTATGTGTCCCTAAAGCTGCGAGACAAACCCCCCCCTCCCCGCCCCCCCTCCGCGCCGGCCCCGCTCGCCATGAACACCGAGGAGCAGTATTACGCCTCGGCGCAGCTCTACAAGGAGTCGTGTGCGTTTCAGAGGGCCCCGGCGCAGGATTACAACCCCAGCCCCCCCGCCTGCCTGTACATGGGCAGGCAGCAGCAGACTCCTTACCCCAGCGCCTTAGGGGCTCTCGAGCAAGGCAGCCCGCCAGACATTTCACCTTACGAGGTGCCCCCCATCACAGAGGATGCCGGGGTCTCCCACCTTCATCACCATCACCACCATCACCCTCATCTTCCTCCTCCCCACCAGGACGCGCTGCCTTTCGCAGACGGGGCGGACACGGGGGCGATAGAGGAGCCCCGAGTGCAGGTGCCTTTCGCCTGGATGAAGTCCACCAAATCGCACGCCTGGAAGGGACAGTGGACCGGTAAGCCCCGCCGCCTCGCTCTGCCGCTGACCCGCCGCTTCGCTCCTTCTCGGCGGGCGGGAACCCTCCCGTGCACCGGCCCTGCTCCCGCCGCTCGGGTGTAGCGTGGAGAGGTCCTGGAGGGTCGCTTCCCCGGGACGCTGCTTCCCCCTTGCCAGCCCTCCAAAGCTGGGGGGCCGCTGCCGTCGGGTTGAACACCGGGGTGGGATCCGGCCCCCCGGTCCCCGCCGGCGGGCTCGCCGCGCCCCGCGCTTCCCAAGCTCTAAGCAATTATTAACGAATTATTTTTCGCCGATTAACTAATTGTCGCCAAGCCGGGGCGACGTGCAAAACCCTCCCCGGGCGCTGCCGCCCCGCCGAGCAGGGGGGTCTCGGCGTCGCGGCCGCTCCGCGGGCGCGGTGGGTTCCGCGCAGGGCGAGGCCGAGGGCGCGGAGATTCCCGCGGGGTGGAGCGGGCGGGGAAGCGGCAAGGCAGGTCTGCAAGGGCAGGGTACAACCCGGCTGCCCGCGTCCCTGCGCGGAACAGCCCCCGAAACCCCGGGGCAGCTGCCTTGTCCCTCGCCGCTGTGCCCCCCCCGGGTCTCCCCGGCGCACCGGGGTCCCCGGTGGGTTTTAGCCGTTATTGCACTTTTCCAAGTGAAAACTCAGGGCAGGGGAAACAATGCACAAACGAAACAGAGCTGCCAGCAAGGGGAAGAAACTCTATCTGGGCAGAAAGTTCCGCTGCCCAACAATATTTCTGTCTCTGCCTGCACAATGTTATCGTGTCCTGCGCCTTTGTCACGCCTGTACGGCAAATATTATATTAATGGCTTTGTTCAAATAGACAGTTGGAAAAAAGGACCGGAGTACTAAAATCGCGGTGAAATAGTTCGGGAATTGCACGGGGCAGAGGGAAGAGGGTCCCCAGTCCCCACGGAGGCGCGTCCGGCGGGCAGGGGAGAGGAGCGCTGCCCCGCGCCGCGGACTACGGCGGCAGAGACTGCGCCGGGGGGGAAAGGGGGAGGCGGGAAAGAGAAAATCAGACCTTTTTCCTCGTCTTGAGTAAATTTGGAGGAACAAAAAAACAACAACAACAACAACAAAAAAAAAACCAACCCCAAAAAAGGGGGGGGGGGGGGGTGTAGATAAAGCCAAACTCTCAGATTAGCCATTTTTCTCTCTGTCGCCCGTACCTGAGGAATTGCAAAACGCGCAGCAAAACCGAAACTTTTCCCGTAAAAGCCGAAACCCCTTCCCTGCTCTTCCCGGCTCTCCCGGGGGGTGAGGGGGCAGGGCCGTGCTGTGCGTGGGATGTGTGTGCAAGCACACGCACGCCACGGGCTGTTGCTGTCGCGGGTGGACGCTGCGAGCCCGGTGAGCGAAAACGGCACAGCGCTCTGCCCGGCGCCTACACAACGCCCGCAGCCAACCCCCGATATTGGCGCGCTATACATCGCAAACCATATAGCCTAAGGATGTAATTTTTATGGGAACCCTTGGGATTCAGGCGTCTGTGGATTCCGCGGGGCTTTGCGTTGTTATTGCCGGGGAAAGGCGCCCGGAGAGGCCGCGGCCGATCCCGGCCCGGTGCCACCCGCAGGGGCTACCGGCCCGGGGGCTGCCGGTGGCCTCCCGGGGCTCGCCCCGTCCCGCGGGCACGGCACGGCCGCGGCCCTCGGTGTTCCGCCTCCCGGTAGCATTGGTTGACTCTACCATGACAGAACCATTTTTTTCAGATCCATGCACACACATACGAGTATATACCTGGGTTTACATTTACAAACATTTCTATGCATATATATAGATTTATAATATATATCTTAATATATATGTGTCCGTAGGTGTTTAAATATAGGCTTATATTTACACACATTTTATGTATACACATATATTTAAAAAATATATTTTATACACACACACCCCCACATAGGTTCATATAAAAAGGTTTATATTTATGCACATTATTTATATAAAATCATGGAACTGGATGAGAGGCGGGAGAGCCCGCGCTGAAATGGCTGTTTCAATCTGGCTGTCTGTGCCCTACAGATGATACCGCCACCAAAATCGTACCCAGGTGGGCTCCCGGCGCTGGCCACAGCGGCCGTGAGTATCGGTGCTCACCCCCGGCCCCTCTCGCAGCCGCCGCCGGTGCCACTCGTGCCCCGGTGCCCACGCAGGACGGCGGCGGCCGCGCTGGGAATGGCGATTCCACCGCTGCCGCTCTTTCCGGGAAGGAGAAATCCAAAGTTTCACCAACCTGGAGAAACGGAGGGGCTGCGGTCCCGCTCCCGGCCCTGGTCCCGCTCCCGGCAGCCCGGTGCCCGCCCCGGTGCCTCCCGCGGGGGTCGCGGTGGCCGGGGAAGGGCCGAAGCCTCCGTGGGCCCAGGGCTCCTCCGTGGCGATATCCCGGGAGATCCCCCACGGCTCTCAACCTCTTTTTCCGTCAAATTTTCCCCCACTTTTTCGCGCCTGATGCAAAGGACGGAGGCCCGATCCGAGGCCCCGTCCGGGAGAGCCGCCCGCTCCCCACCGCGCCGCCTCCCCGGGACCCCACCGCCACCGCCTGTGGGCCCTCCGCTGGCGGGGCGGCTTCTCCTCGGGTCCTTTACCGGGTAGGTGAGATATTTTTTATATATATACATATAATTATATTTTTTTGTTGTTGCTTGTGCGTGTGAGTCACACAAGAAAACTTTTTGTTGTTGTTGTTGTTTATATTGCTTTGGGTTTTGTTTCGATTTATTGTTTGTTTGGGTTTTTTAATTTTTTTTCCCCGTTTGGTTTGGTTTCATTTTTTTTGGGGTTCCTTTTCCTTTTTCTTTTTCTTTTTCTTTTTCTTTTTCTTTTTCTTTTTCTTTTTCTTTTTCTTTTTCTTTTTCTTTTTCTTTTTCTTTTTCTTTTTCTTTTTCTTTTTCTTTTTCTTTTTCTTTTTCTTTTTCTTTTTCTTTTTCTTTTTCCTTTTCTTTTTCTTTTTCTTTTTTTCTTTATTTTTTCGCGCGAATCTCAGCAATTGTCAGGCCCTGGATCCTTCGGAGCTTTCAGCGACACACTAACAGTGGCGCTTGAGCGTCTCCCCCGATTTGAGGGACGGCTTTTCCCTGAAAACCTCGACAAAATTATTACTAAAAAAAATATTAAATAGTTATAAAATAAAATAAAATAAAATAAAATAAAATAGCAGCAGTCCTGGCAGCCACCACCAGCACCGCCTGGCTGTGCCCGGCCGGGGGGCTCCCCGAGGCCGTCCCCTCACCCCGCTTGCTTCCCCCCGCGTGTCCCCCGCGCCGCGCAGGGGTGCGGGTCGTGGCCCCCCGCAGCCCGAGGGGGCGGTCGGGCGGGCCGGCGCTGACTCTCTCTTCTCTCCAGGGGGGTCCTACGTGGTGGAACAGGAGGAGAACAAGCGGACGAGGACGGCGTACACCCGGGCGCAGCTGCTGGAGCTGGAGAAGGAGTTTCTCTTCAACAAGTACATCTCCAGGCCGCGGCGGGTGGAGCTGGCTGTCATGTTGAACTTGACCGAGAGGCACATCAAGATCTGGTTCCAGAACCGGCGGATGAAGTGGAAGAAGGAAGAGGACAAAAAGCGAGGGGCGGGCAACAGCAATGACCCCGAGCAAGACTGCGTGGTGTCCTCCGGGGAGCTGCAGGGCAAGGAGGATCTCCAGCCGTGCCCCCCCGGGAACCTGCCCTCGGGGGCCTCCAGGGACCTGCTCGCCCCCACCCTCGCCCCCAGAAGACAGCAGGACTCTCGGTGAGCCGCCGGGAGCCCCACACCCCGGACCGGGGAAGCGGATGGGACCGAGGAGCGAACCGGCTCCCCGCCGCCGCCGCGCCGTGCCTCCCCTCCGAAACTCCCGTCCTTCAAAAGCTACATGAAAGGTGCTCGGCTGTCGCAAAGAGAGGTTCATTGGGACCTTCTCCGGTCATACGGCCCTCAGCGAGCCGCCGGGACGGCGGCGGGACCGGACCCGCTCCCTCCCCGGGGAACCCCGCGCCGCAGCGGGCACTCCGGGGCAGCTTTCCCCGGGAAAGGCGGATCTCGGACGGCCACCGACGGTGTCTCCAACCCTGGGTGCACGGAGCGGTCTGGAAACCGTAGGAGAAGCGATAGCACGCCGCCTTACCGCGGAGGGCTGCCCGGTTGGGGCGCGGGATTCGCCGTGCCCGGGGCTGCACAAGCGCGGCCGCGGAGCCGAGCATCCCAGCTTTTCCCGGGACTGGGCACCCCGCCGTCCTCGTCCCTTCCACAGGTGCCGGGGCATCGGGTCTACCGAGGACTCCCCCAGGACGGTTACTCACTTCTTTGGAAACTGGAACCTGGTTTGTTTCGTTTTCTTTTGCCTTTGGGGGAAAAAAAATGGGGAAAAAAAAAAAAAGAAAAAAAAAAAGGAAAAAAAAAGGAGGAAAAAAAAAAAAAGAAGAAGAAAAAACCCCGAATGTCCTGCGGGCAGGATTTGCCTCCCCTGATGACCGGCTCCCGATGACCGGCACAGGTAGTCAGACCCTCCTCCGGGCTCCACCAGCGGCTCCGCGGCCGTCGGGGCTCCGCGGCGGGCGGCGGGGGCTCGGCGGGGCGCAGGGCTGCCCTCGCCGCCCCGAGGGGTGGGTGCAAGCCCGGGGATGCGGCAGAAAATCCGCGAGTGATCTCCGGCCGGGGGGCAGAGGCAGATGGGGCTGGGAGCCGAGAGCGGGACGTGTCTGGCGGGGTAAGGCTGGTCCCAGGGACATTTTCCTTTGAGGAAAAGCTCCTACCTCCCTTCCTTCTCTCCCACAAGCTCGGACTCTGCCTTGGAGAGAAGAAACCTCCCTGCAGCTCCTGCAGGGGAGTCTGGCTCCTCCGGGCTGGAGCCGGTCGGGGGGGCTCCGCCGACGGCCGCCCCCGGCCCAGCCCTCCTTCTCTTCAGCCGCTGCCCGTCTATTGCCAGAAAAATCTTCCCCGTCGCGACAGCGACAGGAACAGGCATTTTGTACACGGGAAACGAGCTGTTCCAGCGACCACCTAAAACAGTGTCGGAAATTCAACTAAGTGGGGGGAAAAAACGCACCCAAACGGAAACCAGCGGCGGGAAGGGGGCAGGAGCTGCCCGGGTTTGCTGTGGGTCAGGCGGCTCTGTCTCCCTCCTCTCCTCGACGGGGAGGCTCCAGCCCTGTCCCCGGCAGCAACAACCCCTCGAGCATCCCTCGGGGACCGCCACAGTGCCTCCCGCGCTGCGGGTCCCGGAGTACCACAGGAGGAGGAAGAGGAGGAGGAGGGCCTGTCCCATCCTGGCCAGAGGATGTTCCCAGTCCCACAGCTGAAAGCGAAGGGGAGAGGAAGCAGCTTGCCACAACTCTCTATTTTTTTTTTCCATCTTACATGAGACTTAACAATAAGGTGGAGACTTGAGCTGAAGGTGTTTTTCGTCTGTTGCTTTTCTTTCCTTTGGGGGCTCTAAAATGTGTGTGCAAACAGGGACGTTTCTGGTCATTTTTCCTGCAAGTTGCCTGAGAAATATATCATTCAAGCCTATATATATCCTTATTCATCAAAACGCAGTCAATGAGTGAAAACTTTACTAATGATTACATGAGCAAAATTCAATAAAGCTGTTCTGCTTAAGAGGCAAAGCACCGCATTAATTAAGGTAACATTTCTCAGACTTTTGGGGATCATAAAGCCATTCTTAAACCTCAGCATTTCCAATCACTATTTATTAGCATCAACCTCTCACTGGAAACATGCAGTGGAACAATTTCCACCTATCTTTTACAATGTCTGGCACTGAAATTACAATTCCGGGGCTGCTATAAAAATAGATCTAGCTGCCAAAAAAAAAAAAAAAAAGTCTATCAATCACACAAAATACCACAATTTTCTGCCAAGAATTGTACAGTGCATTGTCCTGGGTAAACAGCACACACGGTGTCTGGAATTTTACCTGTCCTTTCTCTAGTATAACACACTCAGTTTCGTTTTTCTCCATGCACTGCTGTAAAAACAGAGAAGTCGCAGAATTGATATGAGGTGTTTGATCACAGTGCCAAGGTATTTTTATGCGTGGAAGCAGAATCAGACCTACATGATTTAATTTTAACGAATAAAGTCTTTTTCTTTAAAGAATTGACTTAGTTTATGGGTTTAGCACTTTAAAAAAATATATATATATTTATCTTTCTTAACTGCTGCATGAATGGAAAAATTAATATGAACCAAATCAAAACTTCTCTGGGAGGTAAAGGTTTATGGTAACCTTCACCTGGCAGAGCAGCCGGCCCCGCACCGTGCTGGCAAAAGGTAAGGCTGACACGGAGAGTTATAAGGCTGCTGCAGCTCTTGTGCTGTGTCATCTCACCAAAATCAGTTGTCCAGATATACCCATTTTTCCTAGGAGGCACCCCTTCCCCTTATGAAATAGTTCATAATTTAGATTTAATGATCTTTAACCCTAGGATAAGTTTTCTACAGGAAATTCTAAAAATTCCTATTTTTAAAATCAGGGAAGAGGTGAAAAGTATGTGATGTTTTTTATTTACTTCGCAGGCAATACTCAAGCCTTTTAGGCATGTGTGGCAAAGGTATGTCCCCAAGAATCATGTGTATTCAGCTTTAATTATTTTAAAGAAAAGCTGAGCAGGATTTAGGGCAATTTTCCCCTCCCTGGGTGCACCTGGCACAGGCACCTGCAGCATCAGGAACTATGGAGACATCAGTTCTACCTACAGCTCCAGGGGAAGACAGTGAGGCCGCAGGTCTTGAGGTAGTTTTGCATAGGCAACCCCTTTACTGCTCCCGCTTTGCTTGCATGCATCCCCCAATACTGCAGTGAAAGTTTTCCTCTCTGCCTCTGCTGTACTGGGATATTGGCTGTTCTTATGTGAAGGACCACAGGGCAGGGGATATTTAATGCCCTCTTCTTTCTCCAAGCAGCGCTGAGCGTCTAATGCAAATGGCACACAGCTCGGCAAACCCTGGTCAGGGGCTGGGGGCTGCTGTCACGGACAGGCCAAATCCTGCTGGAAAATGAATGTTGGTTTGCTGCCGTCTGCGAAGCCACATCCAGCAGCCCCCGTTGGGGCCATGCTACCACCATGCTTTGGCTGAGGCTGGGGAAGGGAAACAGGAGCTCACGCGCCCCCCCGTGCTAACCCCTGCTTTACCTCCCCCAGACAGGACCACGTTCCAGGACTCTGCAGGGACAGCCATATGAAAGGTAGAATTGGGAGACTGTGCTGTCTCCTCCGTTACAAACCCATACATTTGCCTGAAAATCCCTCCATGTATGAATAATTATGGCTATAAATCAATTCTGAAAGCAGTGATTTAACCTAAGGTGTGAAAGCCTTTCCAGTCCAACACTGAAGCCTGCTACCTCCCACGCTGCGGTTGCTGCTGCTGCCATGACCACGACTGAGGAGAGATGTTGCAGGCTGAGAGAAGAAACATTGCTCAGAAAGGCTTCAGTGCTTTGAAGTGCCACCAGGGGTGGGATGCCAGCCCTGCAACGACCACCAAAGCAGGGTCTGTCGGGCTGGGCAAATGCACCTTACAGTCTGGCCACCATGTGGGGCATTGCGTTTCATAGCTTACTTTGGGAGTAGAAAGAAATGTCATTGGGTTCCCTTCACCCCTGACAGCTTATGAGGTTGTGCTTACGAGAGGTTTCCACGTAAGTGTGGGCAACCGACACTCATACGCATGTACACGCGTGGCTTCCGATAACCTGTGGCTCAGAAAGGCAGTTCCCTCCCTGCTTCCTTCTACCCTGGATGGGGTTACAAATGATAGGGTCTTCAAGGATATTTTTATAGCAGTCAAGAACGTGTCTGGTTTAGCATCTAGGAAGGACAATGAAACATGGAAACACTGCATTGCCCATGTTAGTAGTGAACGCTACTTACTTTCATTTACCCATAACTGCCTCACGATCCCATCTCACTGGCTTCCAGCACTCTGTACAATCTCTTACTGTGCACCTGGCCAGCGCTGATGCACCCCTGCGGTCCTTTAGCTGTGAGCATAAAGAATAGGAGAGCAAAGGGGGAAGTGCATGGAAGCAAGGCTTCTCCTAGTCTCTGCCTTTCTCCATCTCCTCTCCTTCCACTGCTTGCTGTCCTAATATGCAGCTCCTCTGTTTCTCTGTGCTTCTGGGATCGCAACATATGCAAGGACAAATAAAACACAGAGGAAATGAGCTGGGTCCCTCTCTCTCCCCAGCATGCCTCGGTGATGACTCAGACCTGGCCAGCCTCGTTCATGGAGTAGGAAACTCAAACACGTGGTTCTTCTACTATTAGGCCTCCCGCACTTGCTTGCCTCGTATCAGGGCTTGTTCCAGGAACCATTTGCTTCCAGCAGCGGCACCACTGGAAGGAGGAGAGGCTGCAGTTGTGCTGCCTCTGACCAAGGCGCATTTAGGTGGGACTCCATATTCACAGGAGCCCTGATGCCTGGCTCCATCCACCAGGATCCACTGGGCACAAGACGCAGGTGCTTTGGCAAACAGGCATATTCTTTGTGGATGACCCGAAACTACATTGGGAGGGAAGAAACTTGAGAAATGAGGGTGAGCTGGACCAACAGGCCAAGAACAGAAGCATCTCTCAAGCAGGTGTGGAGCATCCCACTTTGGAAGCATTGGCAAAGAGGGGGTTGCTGGGCTGTGTTTCATGACAGAGCTGGTCTGGGTATGATAAGCTGGTATCAGTGGCAGCTTCGTGTCCTCCCTGTCCCTTGGCCCAGACCCAAGGGGAGAAAAGCATCTGCTCAGAGAAGCCTTGGCACAGTATGCTTAGGATTCAAAAGTTAAACACATTTAGCAGGAACGGAAAGCAGAAGGTATGATGGTTTGTGTCTCCACTTGCAGGGCGTGACTTGATAGTGGATAGTGGAAAAGAGCTGTCTCCATGAGTGACTGGTAGCATCTGAGCAGAGGCGGTATGTGCCATTATACATTTAGCTGTGCCCGTTTTGGACATTCCCTGCAGACCTCAAAGCACTGAGCAGAGGCAGGCAGGGATTAGTGACTTCACTGGCATAAGAAGAAGCCAAAACTAGGAAGCTCCCTTCACAGAGAGTGGAGGGCACCTGCAGCAAGCGCCGGGAGGCCAAGCTGTCTCAGGACCAAGGTGGAGCCAGGGGAAGGATACCAGGTCCTGGGCTGTGTGGAGACCTGTGTTTGAACACCACTGCCCTGGGCCCAAACCCTTCTCCAGGGAAAAGCAAACAGTTACCTGCTGGGAGCCTTAGCTGGGTGCGGCATCGTAGGGCTCCAGAGACATTCTTTGAACGCAACCCCTCCTGGAGAGGAGGCAGTACCTCTCTGCAGCGAGCAGTAGTAAAGCAGACCCCTCGCATCCTGGCTTTTCACTACACTTCAGCACAGCTGCTCAGGTCCCTTTGGCTCAAAATATGCCTCTCACTCCCTGCAAAGCTTCCCGGAGTGAGTGCTGATCTGTCATCTGGTATGCCCTCTCTCCTTTTCCGCTGCTAACCCCTTGTTGGTGAGTCAGTATTTGGCTAAGGGTGAGACTGCGTAAGGTGACATTGCTCAAGATAAGCTGGCAGAATAGCAAGTCCTGGTGGTTTTTTTTTTTTTAGTCCACTCTATAAGCTAAATTTTTATCCCAGGAATGAAAATTGGCAAAAAAGGGGAGGAGGGGGAACCCCCTCTACTTTGAAGGCATCAAATCCTTTACCCTGCAATGAATGTGATAAAACTAGTTGTTAAAGTCACAGCTGGTCCCTGGCGTTGCGATTGGAAACGTGCTCACAGCTTCACCCTCTGCTGCCACATCATCGATAGTTGGGTTATATTAATCCCATAGACCTTAGTGAAATGGTTTCGTTTCAAGTAGAAAGAGGTAGATCTGAAGGCAGGTGTGCCAGACAGCATTTCGAGCTGTGCATGACATTGGGTGGAGATAAAGACAGAGAAAAGAACCGTAACGCATAGAGCTGCATGACCCTTAAGTAGGAATGAAGGGGATTCCTTACGAGCATGCCCTGAAGGAGCAAAGAGAGAACTGAAACTGGAATCACTGAGGTTTCTACTCCATCCTTCTGCCCAAATCAGGATCACTACAGACATGTTGTTCTTTCCTCTTCACGAAGACCTACAAAGCTGCAGATTTCCCAACCTTCTTCTGTTCCAGTGCATCATTATTCCTACCGTGAGCCCATTTTCCTAACATCCAACCAGTATTATCTGCTGCAGTTATAACCTATGGTTTAATGTCCTGTGGACAAGGAGAAGACAGTACACATACTTCCCTTCTCTTTGTAACAGCCTCCCAAGAAGCCAAAGGACAAGATTTTGAGAAGAAAATGAATATTCGAAGCAACTTACAGCATCAAAAAACTTATTAGAGATCTATCAGAGATATCAGCAAGAGCGGATTCACCAGACCTCAAAAAGCAGAAGGTGGAGAGAGTGGGCCTATGAGGCAAGAAGAGGAACAGCACCCCAAGCAGTGATGGAAGGCAACACCATCAATAAGTGGGCAGGCGGAAGGATGAGCTGGCAACTGAAAGCAGGAGGGGTCAGAATAGAGGCAAGCAGAGGCTGAAGTGGCTTGGTTTGTTACGGGGAGAAGCCGGAGGGAAGCATTATTGGAGAAGGGTAAAGAAAAAGGTAACTGATGTAGTGCCAAGACCTCAACAGCCACAGGATTATGATGCCAGTGAGCTCATTAGCTGGGAATGTCGTTCTGCTTCTAGGGAACACGTCAAGATACAGAAAACAGGTGCTTTGTGTGTTTTACTTAGCTGGTAATTGCAGCTTGCACCTTTCCTTTGGAAGCTTAATTCCCCCTTGTGATGTGATGGAGTTTGCTCCCCCGTCTCCACATTCCTCCTGGTCCATACACTAAGGGAAAATGTTGTGATTCCAGCAGAGATTTCAATTTCTTGCAGTTTGTCTGCACTAGTGTTTATTCACTGTTAGATACAGGGTTTGTTCCAACTGTCCCTGGTCATTAAAGTTCAGGTACACACAGTCTAGCTTGCCCAGGGCTCTAAATAAAGCTGGTTTTGGCAAAACATCTCCTAGAGCTGCCTCACAGTTCCTGGGAAAAATCATCCCAATTGGATTAGATGCAGGCACTGGAAACTGTCAGGAAAACTGCAGAGGTGTGGGAGATAAAAATCCATTTGGGGTGGCAGATTTATGTTCCATTCCAGCAAAGTCCCATTTGCTCCTACGCCTGCTCTTATCCCGTCCTCTCAACCTGGCCCCGAGAAGTGAGGTAAGCCACACACCAGTGCTGCTCATGGAAGATCTGAAAAATCCTGCCCTCCCAGTGGAGTCCCAGCGATTAAATCCCAGCGGGCTGGGAGCAGCAATAGCTCGTTGGAAAACCTTAGTGTCCATGCTTCTTCTCCAGATGTGGACACTAGGTACGTCAGGGCTTCATTCTTCACTGGTTGTAAACCTGCAAACACTGGAGAAAGGGAAGAGAGGGAGGCTCAGGAGGAGGAAATCTTTTACAGGTTAAGGTCAGGACCATGGAAGAGCCAAGCTGGCACCTGCAGGCCATGCCAGCATCAAGTTGGGGAAATCAGACCAAGGGAGATGTGGTGCTTCTTCTGCACACTTGTGTGATACTGGCCTGGCTCTGTGCCTGGTTATGGAGCCTGGAGTGGGAGATGGAGAAGGATGCAGTGGGAGCTAAAAGCCAGCCAGGGAGAAAGCAACTGGAGAGAGAGCACCTCCCTCCATGGCACAGGGAAGGAGCTGGGGCTGGGACAGTGGCAGAGAGGAAGAGAAGAGGCACAATTCACTTTCAAGCCCCCTCTCTCCTTCAGGGCTACATGGAATGAAGCATGGGGCAGAAAGCAATGATGCAGATGGGTAACTGTCAGGCAAGGGCAGAGCTGGGGAGCACCAGCTGGGAAGAAAACAGAAAGCTGTCATATCCCAGTCTGAGGGTGCAGTGGCAAGTCACATTAGTCCAAAGTGCTAGTGCTCCCTCTCTGCCCGCTGTTTCCGTAGGAAACATGAAGCAGCTGGATGAGACGGCTCAGCTCACGGATCCCACAAAATACTCAGCATCCTGCAAGAAGTGCCATCTCTTTTGTTTTCAGAAACAACTCATCCTGCTCTTGTATCTGCACTAGCTTTGATACAAAGCAGGAGCTGGGTGCTCCTGCAGGACCTGGGGGCCAGGAAGAGGCAGGCAGGGAGGCAGAGGGCCATGGATGCAGCAAAGCCTCTGGAAGAGTGGGGACAGGGAGTAAAACTTGTGGGAGGTGATTTTACCCAACAGCTTGTGAAGTGCTTGAAGGGCACTTCTGTTCCTCTAACTTCTCCTAACTCCACTGCTGGATGTCAGTCACACTTTGTGGCCCAGACAGGCTTCTGCTTAGGGATGAACACACATGAGAGAATAAGGGATGGGTGAAAGCCTCAGAGCTCTCTTTGCAAAGTAAGACCAGGGAAGGGGGATGTTTTCTGGGCAGCCTTGAGTTTCCTCCACTGCTGCAGCCTCTGCATGGGGATCCCGAGGGAGGGAAAAGTTGCAACTGCAGCACTCAGGAGTGGGTCTCAAGCCCATGTGTATGAGAAGAAAAACTGAAGGCTGCTCAGGCAAGCTCAATCCTTGTAAGTCCTGTTTTCCAAGCATTTGTGACCATAAACAGGATGCTGCACTCTGATGTTTCTTTTTATATTCAGCTTTAAAAAGAACCATAGGGCTTATCCTGTATTGCAGGGTGCTGTGAAAAAACAAAACAAAACAAAAAAAAAAACCCCAAAGGCATTTCTCTGGGGACCTTATATTTAAATTTGGCCATAAGAGCAGACTGAGAGAAAACACAGTAAATTTTAGAAACAAGGACATGGCTGGAAAGAGGAGAGAACTGTCCTGTGCCTGTTGTGGGAGAGATGCAACAACAAGAAGAAATGTGGATGGAGCAGATGCCTTGGGATCCTTCCTTACAGCGAGAACAGTGAGGAACAGTGAGAAGAGCCGGAAGAAATTGCCTGGAGAGACTGTAAGAGTCTCCCCCTAGACAGCTTGAGAAGCAGGTTAGGTGCAGCCTTGTCAGCAATGCCATGGACTACAGTCAGTGTAACCAAGGAAAAGGAGGCTGAATGAGGTGAGCCCTTCAAAATGCTCCAGCTGTATTTTTGAGGCGTCTCCTGCCATTACCTTCACCTCCCCATACCAGTACTGTCCTGTTTGAAACTGGGGTAATATTTACTTAGGTCATGTACCAGTTTGATGCTCTCCTCTCTTAGCCTGCTGAAAATCTTCCTTGCCTTGCTTAAGTTTCCTCTTGAGGCCCAGCACATCTTGGCTGTTGGCCACCTTTAGTTCCCCATCGACACTCCAGGAGATATCCCTCTTTGCCAGTAATCTCCCCATCTTTTGCCTTCTCTTAGACGGTCCCTGCTATGTCTCAATATGCTCTCTGAAGCCATCATTCACCCAGCGCAGAGAGGCATCCTGAATGAAATGGGACTAAGGGAAATTTGATGAAAGAGAGCCTTCAGGCAGGCAGAGACTGTTCCAAGTGAGGGCATGGAAGAGGCATAAAGCCAAGAGCCAGCGAAGGAGATCTAGGCCATGGTCCAAAGCTGACTGCAGCCAACAGGAGTGATTTGAATGCGCTTTGGACCAAACTTTTGGAGAGCAGCTGTGAAGGAGGATACCAGGGGTATGGTGTGTGTGGAGAGCTGAGGAGAGAAAAGCGAGGAGGAGGGATTTGTTCAGCCATTCAAGCATGGTTTATGTAGCACATATAATGGCTTTCTTTAGCGCCACCAGGGCTCTCCAGATGGTGCCATAGACGTTTGCAGGTTCTGCTCCATGGGGTTGTGTTTTACATGACAGCAACAGCTGATGCCTTGTATTGCAGCAGCAACAAGTATTTGAAGAAAGGAAAAAAACCCACCCCAACCTGCAGCGGGAGGAGGACGAGTGGAACGGTACTCGGTGCTGCTGTGCTGCTCGGTGGGAAATGGATACCGAGCGGTTTCCAAACTCCTCCCTGGTGGCACAAGCCCCGGGAAGGGAGGGAGGACGTGCCAGCCGAGGCAACCCCTCCCGGGAGGGCAGAGCAAGGCAAGAGTGCAGTCCCGAGGAGGTGACACGTTTCTCCCTGCCAGCTCTGGTGGCTGGTGACCCTTGCCGGAGAGACGCTGGCGGCAGTAATTCAGGGGGGTACGTCGGGCCCGGCGGAGCGCAGCCGGGGCGGGGTGAAACCCCCTCACGGAGCGCACGGCTCTCGCACCCGGAGGGGCCCGAGTGGGTGCGGAGGAAGGGCCGGAGCGCGGCGCCCGCAGCCGCCCGCCGGACGGGGGCGCTCTGCCCGAGGCTCCGCCACCGCCTCCCCCCGCCCCGGCCCGGCCCGGCCCCGCCGCCCGCGGCCATGCTGCCCCCTGCCGGCCGCGCCGCCACAGCGCCGCCACAGCGCCGCCACAGCCACAGCGCCGCCACGGCCACAGCCACAGCGCCGCCACAGCGCCGCCACGGCCGCAGCCACAGCCACAGCCACAGCGACGGGAAGAGCAGACACAGCGCACCCGCGGGCCCCGGGCCGGGAGGGCCCTCCTTCCTTCCTTCCTTCCTTCCTTCCTTCCTTCCTTCCTTCCTTCCTTCCTTCCTTCCTTCCTTCCTTCCTTCCTTCCTTCCTTCCTTCCTTCCTTCCTTCCTTCCTTCCTTCCTTCCTCCCTTCCTCCCTTCCTTCCTCCCTCCCTCCCTTCCTCCCTCCCTTCCTTCCTCCCTTCCTTCCTTCCTCCCTTCCTTCCTCCCTTCCTTCCTTCCTCCCTTCCTTCCTCCCTTCCTCCCTTCCTCCCTTCCTCCCTTCCTCCCTTCCTCCCTTCCTTCCTCTCTTTCTCTCTTTCTCTTTCTTTCTTTCTTTTCCCTTGTTTTTCTTTCTTTCTTTCTTTTTTTTCTTTTTCGTTCTCTCTGTCTCTCTTTCTTTCTCTCTTTCTTTCTCTCTTTCTCCCTTCCTTCCCTCCTTTCTTTCTTCCTTCCCTCCTTTCTTTCTTCCTTTCTTCCTTTCTTTCTCTTTCTTTCTTTCCTTCTCTCTTTCCTTCTCTCTTTCTCTCTCTCTTTCTCTCTTTCTCTCTCTCTTCTTCTCTTTCTTTCTTTCTTTCTTTCTTTCTTTCTCTTTCTTTCTTTCCTTCTTTCTTTCCTTCTATCTTTTTCTCTCTCTGTTTCTCTCTCTCTTTCTCTTTTTATCTCTTTGTATCTCTTTCTCTTTCTTTCCTTCTTTCTTTCTTTCCTTCTTTCTTTCTCTCTGTTTCTCACTTTCTCTCTTTATCTTTTTATCTCTTCATCTCTCTCTCTCTTTCTTTCTCTGTGTCTCTGTGTCTCTCTTTTTCTTTCCTTCTCTCAGACCCCCTTGACTCCCACCCAGAATCCACCCGCCTGGCAGGTGCAGAGCAGCAATGTCTTTGCGGAGGGAGAAGTGAAGGGGACAGGCGAATGGCACAGCAGAGGAGCGCTGGGCGATGCAGGCAGCGAGCAGAAGGTGCTTGCTGAGCAGCTCAGGGACCACAGCTGGACTCTGCTGCAGATTGCAAGCTACTAGCTCTGGTCCCAGACCTTGTTAATGCAAAAAGCACACCCTCCTGGAGCATCTCCCAAGCCCGTTCCAGCCCCACAGCACAGAGACGCTGCAAGAAAAGCACTTTTGGCTGTGAAGACACAGGTAGCAATTCCCTACTAGAAGCCAAAGACTCAGGTTTCTCTTGGTCAGAGTGCCAGCAGGTTGGGGTTGGCAGCTGTCCTCATCCCAGCCATTCAGCCCTACCAACTGCACAGGCTCAATTCTGGGCAGCTTCCTGGCAATAAGAGCAGAAATCAGTACTGTAAGTTCGGCACAGCTGGAGCGTCTACCCCAATTCTGCTGCTTTTGCCTTCCTGCTGAGGAAATAAACAGAAAGGAGCAGCTCCTCTGGGACATTTCACTAAGTGTGTTCACACCTCCAGGTATCCAGAACTTCTCACAAAAGCATGATAAGGAATGTTTTTCCTGAAACAGCTGATGAGATTTCAATGCCATTTATGAATCTGAGACTACATCTGTAAGTCGATCATGTCCCAGATCACTCCTCAGCATGAAGGTCGGCTGTCACCAAATGGCCCATATGTAGAATACTTCTCTGTTACCCTCTAGGATAGGTTGATTGCACCCAAACCACGTCCTCGGAACAGTCCCTTGCTTCTACTAACTCTCAAACCATGCCCAGGAGTTCCTTGGGCAAGCAATAGTTGGTCCAAGCCAAGAGCTGGCTGTGGACCATGCTAACCATTTATCAGCCCATCTGATTGAGCTACAGCGCCCAGGACTATTCCCTGGCACTTTTGAATTTATTAGGACAGATGTAGGAATCCAGCCTGACCTTTGCTACTGCGGCTCATCAAATGGACGTCTTCACAGCAGCAAGGAAGATTTCTGTCATCTGAGCAGGTTCAGGATGATCTTAGAAAATTTCCGTTAGAGTGAAGAGATGCCACTATATTGAGTTTGACCTTCTGAGACAAGTACTCTGCTCTTGGGTTTTGATGCTGCAGGGTGCCAGAGCAGCGAGCTGGGCTGAGAGCCTCGAAACCAGGTCTGACTTGAATTTGAAGAGCACTGCTGTAGGGTTGTAAACGCGTGCTGATTTGGGAGAAACCAGTCTCATGGCTTTCGTAAAACAACGTACAGAGAGCGTGATGTTCACAAAGGAAAAATATACTGAGCCAGATCAAACGTCAGAACTGTTTCTTGAAACATTTAAAGCCAGATAAAACCATGCTGCTGATTCCTCCGGCATGAATCACCGGTTTGTGCTGACGTGCTCCTAACAGTTCACACCAGCCCTTGTTTTTCCCTGGGCTGGGAGGAAGGGACGCATGGGCTGAGCACGCTGGGTGGCCGGGGAAGGGAGTGGCATGGTGGCACACCATGGCAGAGCTGGCTGGAAAGGAGCGGCAGCTGCCAGAGTGTCACTCTCTCCTGTCTTTTTTTTTCCCTTTTTTTTTTGGTGGGCCCTGCAAGCTGCCATGGTTCATCTCCTTACGTCCCCCTCAGCAGGGTCTCTCTTTGCTCTGGACCTCAGAGCAGATCACAGACTGGTCTGGGCTTCCCACTGACTGCAGGGACCTCACGGGGCACAGGCAGCTGTCAGGCTGGGGTGAGTGGCACTGCTGCCTGCGCTGGCTGGGCCCGGGCTCCCTCTCGGTGGGGAGGCAGCAGGTGCCACTGAGGAAAAGGGACCCGGGCATCCCCCTGTCCCCAGGGGCACTTGGCACTGCAGCCCCAGCTTTTCCCCTTCCTGTGGCAGAAGTGGCCTCAATCCTTATATCTGAGACAGGAAAATTCCTTCTTGCCTTTCCTTTCTCATTCTACACTTGGATTCTGCTATCTCACACGTGAGGGGCCAGCACCAGGATACCCGTGTGATGGCAGCTCCCAGCCCACGGGGGATACTGGATCCTTTTCCTAGGCCAAGACGGGAAGGAGGTGGGCTTGCAGGAGCCCACGGTAGGATGCCTGGGGAGGGATGTGCATGTGAAGAGGCTGAATCCCCCCAGCCCCTGGACCACCATGGCCTTTGCTGGGGCTGCTGAGCCCTCGCTGTGTCAGCCCCGGCTGTCCCTGCTCAGGCAGCTGCTTTCGTTGGACCCGTGTCGAGGCTGTGTTTTCCTGCCCCAGTTCAGGAGCGTGTGCCCACAGGCAAAGAGATAACATAGGGCATGTTTTACCAGCAGGAGCCGTCGGCAGAGGCCAAGCCTCTGAGGATGGAAAACACCTTTGGAGCCACGATGGGAGCTTGGCGAGGGAGTGACTGAGAATGAAAGAGAGGTCCAAAGCATCGCTCTGGATTTGGAAGAGCAGGGTGTTGTCACTGGGAGCAGAAAAAAGATCATGTTTCTAGATTGAAGTCCTGGAGGAAGAAATACACTTCTGATAAGAGTAAGTCGCTTTTTCTTCTGAGTCACTACATTCCTGGGAGTCATTGCACAAGATGTTTTTAGAGACCCCTTTTCAGCTCACCCTGGTTGCCTCTACTTTTATAGATGCATATAACCATCTTGATGAGGATCAAGGATCTGAAAAATGAACATTGTTGCCAGAGAAACAATATGCTGCACTTACTGTACAGGAAAAATGAGTGGTTTGATTTTTTTTCTATTATTGCAACTTATAATTCATAAAGAAGTACATTTTTATTTTAAACTAGGATAAAAGCCCTTTGGTATTGGTGATAGGAGGTGATTCTCACACAAAGTTAATGTAAATTCCCTTTCATGTTCTTAAATTTTAAAAATAACAAAAAAAAAGAACCCCTAGATTAAGTGAGGACTGGAATTTCCCTGAAATGTAATTGAAAGATTGAGTTATCTTTAAAGAGACCTCAACAGTTAACTGTTACACAGCTCTTTATATCACTTTGAAAATCTCTGTGAGAGGGATTGCCTCATTTTTAAACTGTGGAAAAAGGAAGAAAAATCTTGGATGCTTCTCCCTCTTGACTCCTGCTTGATTTAGGAGCTTAAATGACTTTGGAGGCTCAGAAGGCCTCTGGTGTCCACGCCTTGCTCATCTTCCACTTGAGATGCTTAAATGCAGAACTGTGATCTTAAAAATACTGAGACCCACCTGCTCATGGAGGCCCCTGAATCATATCCCATTTCCAACATTTGAGTTTTGCAGCAGGATGTTCTCCAAAGCCTTGCTTACAAGCATGCCCTTGTCGGAAGCCCTAATTGGCCTTTCTGCTGTCTCTCAGGGAGGCAAGGCACCAAGCAAGTCTTGTGACCCTTAGAAATTTTTGTGTTTGCATGGTCAATCTGTGACATGGAAAAATTAGACCACAAGCAACGTTGGTTTCCAGGGCTGAAAGCTTGTTTTGCTTGCCTGCAGAGGAAGGGATGTTGTGCAGCAAGGAGCACCCCTTTCCAAAGAATGCCGGAGATAAGGCAGCTTTTCTCTCACAAAGGTCTTTGGGTCTATGCAAGTTATCTCAAGGATGGGCTGTGACTCTGTGGAAGGCAACAAGGCACGTCAGGGGAACAGGATCTGACTCAAAAGCAAAAACCACATGAGCTTGCGACAGCTACCAAAAAATGCCTTGCTGACTAAGGGAAGTAGAATGCTGAGAGCAGGAAAGGTCTGTGTGCTCTGTTTGGCTTGTTCTCTTCTTTTAGAAGAGTGCTAGAAGAAGTGCTTTTTA
Source organism: Pluvialis apricaria (assembly GCA_017639485.1). NCBI lineage: Eukaryota > Metazoa > Chordata > Aves > Charadriiformes > Charadriidae > Pluvialis > Pluvialis apricaria. The sequence goes on from CM030007.1 coordinate 23,846,526, forward strand.
TCCTGTCTGTTACAGATGGGTGCAGGAGTGCCAGGAGGCAGATGAGTCCAGATGTTATATTTGGCATCTGTCTAGTTGTCTTCAGTCAAGCTCAAGTGCTAAGGATCAGCAGGTTGGAAATGAGCAGTTAAAGCTTAAACTAAAGGAGGGTAGATTCAGACTAGATATAAGGAGGAATTTTTTTATGATGAGGGTGGTGAAACACTGGCACAGGTTGCCCAGAGAGGCTGTGGATGCCCCATCCCTGGAAACATTCAAGGTCAGGTTGGAGGGGACACTGAGCAACCTTCTCTAGTTGAAGATGACCCTACTCGTTGCAGGGGGTTGGACTATAAGACCTTTAAATGTCCCTTCCAACCCAAACCATTATGTGATTGTATGAAGCACGCAAGATCTTTAAGAAAGGGAATGATGCACTTTTATTAATTTGAGGAATTAAATCAAAACCTCTACCTTGACCAATAGGTTAGATATTACATTACGTAATCTATTATAGATAGATTATGTCAGATATTACGTTAGGATAGATATTACTATAATTAGAGGAAATTAGGAACAAGAGGAAAATTATTCCTGTTACCTGCCATCTTGCCAATGGTAAATTGGACTGGGGCCTGCTGGATGCCATAGATCTGTATCTAGACATCCACGTGAACATGAAATGAAAATCATCCATGAATTTTCATCCTCTCTTTTCCCACACTTCCCACACTTTGGAAGCATCTGCAGGGGGATCCAGTGGGTGTCGTCCCCAAATAGATACTTCAATTTAGAAATACAGAGCTAGAAAGGGATTCCCGGGTCTCTGACTCCAGTCTCCTGGCAACAAACTATTTGTTTTAGTGAATAGCTCACATTTTTCCTGCCCCTTTGCAAACGAGTGTCTGTCCTCTTTCAAGAAAGGTAAGTTTCACTGCTGAAGGTGCCAAAACCTGAGAATGGAATTGGGTGCACTGCAGAAGCTAAGACATTAATTAGAAGTAACTGCCTTTGTTCACCTGAGTCACGGAGCGGCAGAACACGCAGGTGAGAAGGAAGCAGCCCCTCCTCATCAGCAAGGAGAGGGGGAACATCCTGCTCCACCAAGGAGCTCACCTGGAGCAAAGTCCAGAGGGCTACTAAGGCTTCCAGGAGAGTTTGGCCCCATCTGTGCCTGGAGGTTCCTGACACTTCTCTGCCATGGCTTTCCCCCAGTAACCAGAGCTGTTTTGCTAGGGAGCTCCCTGGTATGCACCTCCCTGGCACTTCTCTGCAGCATCAGGCCACCCATCCCATGCTCTCTCACTCCAAGGTGGCCTTGTTTTCTTGCCAAACTACCTGTGCAGATGGACGTGCCTTCGACAGACTCATGTCCTGCTGACTTTCCACACCATTTAACGAGCTGTTTGCTCCTGGAAGGCCTCCAGTGCTGCTTCTCTGGCACCAACTCAACTTTTGCTTTCAGCTGTAACTGCTCTAAACTTCAGCACGTTACCCGGGTGGGACCCAGGGAAAGCATTTGGTCATTAATTTTGGCTGTGAAGCATTGCATCCAGCAGAGCTGTGTCAACAGAATTGTAAACTCTGTGATTTCCTCTTCCACTCCAGCTGCTGATGGAGACACAAAGAGAAACTTATGGCCTCCCACAGCCCTCTGGAGCCAGGATTTAAGTCACCCATAGAAAAAAACCCCTGAGTGTCTGAAGGATGAGCTCTGTCCTCTGTTGTATGGCTGGGATGTGTGCTTCTAGCCACTGCTTCACCCACAGATGGAAACAGCCTGCCTCACTGAAGCCACTCGTGTGGGCAAAAAGCAGGGGGGGGGAGTGTCTCTGAAGTTCTTGCTTACTGCTGATATAAAGTTGGGGTTTTTTAACTTTTTAAAAAGTTGACTGTCTTCCTACTGCAGACCCAAAGTGCTTAGCTACCAGGCTGAGGACACACAACGTGACCCTAGAAGATACTCAAGATCAGAGAAAGCAGACATTTGCTCTAGGTGCCATCCAAGTCCTCTGTCTAAGGCCCTTACTGTTCTCCCCGTGGTGGGCTATGACACATATGGTCACTTCTTGCCCAAAACTCAAAGAGCTTTCTTAAGAACCTCTTATATTTGGCTAAGAGCTAGGTGAAGAGAAGGGGTCCTAAGTGCTTTGTTATTGTACGGTGATAGGAGTAGGAAAATCTGTCAAAGAGGGAGGCTGCCATCCTGCAATTTTGGGGCCAAACCTTCTGCTTTCCTGGATTTTACCCAGCCTGGGCAGAGGCTCTCCAAGCACACCTGCTCCAGCCCCTGCCAGGCAGGCAAGGTGCAGCAGCTCTGACCCGTCGTGTCCCATTGGTCCGGCTCAGCTCGCTGCTGCAGGACAGTGGGGAGCTCTGTGAGGGATAAAAACACCCATGGGTTGGGCAGGGAGTCACCACAACCAGCTCACCTCTCCCAAACAGTGCTTCATGTTCAACATTGTAGTCCAGCCACTGGACTGGTTCAGGTACTAGTAAATATCCTCCCAAATAAACAAGATATCCAGCTTGTGCCTTTTTACACTCCTTTATGGTGCACAAGGAATATAAAGGAAGGCGGAAGGTTGGAGGTTTATTTGTTTGGGGATGGGAGGGGGGGAATGTTTGAAATTGGGTGTGGATATAATTTACTTGGTTGGTTCCTTTTCACACTGAGAAATTCAAGTTCTGCATTGCCATCATCAAGAATTTGAGAAGACCTGAGGAAATGAATGTTTGCTAGCAGAGAGGGGAAGAGATCTGCAATGGGGATGTTTAAAACGTGTCGGGCTCGTTCATCTGTCTCTAATGAAGTTTTTGGAAACCTTTGTGGACATCAAGCAGTTCACATCAAGGGGGGCAACTCTCTTTCTTGAAAGTCCTACAGGCAAGAGATGGAAATCTTGATACTTTCAACACTAAAGACAACAAGGAGCGCACTGCTGAAGGGTTACAGGGGCTGTCCCAAATCTTGCCATGCCCAGGCTGGTCCCTGGGGCGGCTGCGTGCCAGCATTGCAGTGGGGAGCCCTGGGCTCTGCCAGCCCCGTGCTACCCCAGCCCCATGGGCACGGAGAAACGCCAGCAAAACCACGCCACGCAGCACCTCTTACGCCCCCAGATCCCTTGTGATTAATTTACTTATTGATGGCCTTTCATAACTCCGTGGTCATCTTTTTTCACGCTGCCATTAATTATTCCTGGAAGCAAATAGAAGGGCCCACCGATATCTCTCCCTCCCTCTTGCCGCAGCCAGCTTTTCCTTAGGGCGAAAAAACTTGTGCTCGTTTGCAGTGGGACAATGCCGACTTTTGAACCTCTAACCACTAAACAAACAAACCTTGCGCTCTGCTCCACAATCCAAACAGGGTTTATTGACAGGCGTATCGCAGCAACGCGTAGCAACTCGGGCAGCAGCCGGGCCGGGGATCAATGCTGCGGGGGCGGCCCCGGGCGCCAGAGGGCATCCTCGAAGGGACGGCACCGCCCGGGGCTGCTCACGCCCCGGCTGCCGGCATGGCCACTGTCCCGCGAGAGCCCTTGTGCCCCCTCGGGGAGAGCGCAGAGGAAGGAGTGGGTCATGGTGCCTGTAAAGCCCTTCTAATTTGGTCATCCCTGGTGCAACTGCCCTCCTCTGTCCGGTGTAAGGCTGGTGCTGCGGAGCCAAGTCCCTCAGTCTGGGTGCTGCTCAGCTTCGGGTGTCCCCAGGGAAGCAGCTCCTCCAGAAAGATCCAAGGACCCCTTTGCCAAGAGGCAAAGAAGGATGGATCTGGCTCCTGTCTCCTTCTGGTCCAGAGCGAACCATGGACATTAGACCTAGCAGGACGTGGTGTGTGTCAAGCCCATAACTTCCTAGGTGCTGCACCCATGTCTCCTGGCCAGACCCGCTTCAGAGACTGTGCACAAGGCAGAAAATCAAGCAGGTTCCCTGCACTGGAGGTGCTGTCTTCCACCATGGTCTTCCCCCAAGCACAGGAGCCCCGGATCAGATTTGCATAGCCACACATTTGGTGTCAGCCAGTACCCAGCCCCTGGCCCAGCAAGTCATGGAGCTACGCGCAGCCAAAACCCAGTACAGAGGCTCTGGGGCTGGTGCTCACCATCTCCCTAAACTCTCCTAGGCAGAGAGAGCTACCATGTCCATGGGGCTATGCCCTGGCAAACCAATCCTCCCCAGGCAGTCCTGCAGATTCTGCTGGCTTTTGGCTTTGACTTTCAGGAAAAAAGATGAGAATAGAGTCAGCAAGGAGAAAAACAAGGTGCCCCAAAGAAGGCAAATGGAATATCTTACATAAATTTGATGATAAAAATGGAAAAACATGGGGCCAAATGCCGGAGAAGTCAAAAACCCACATAACGTGTTCAGGGCTGGACAAGTGCTCCCACCCCTGCTGGAGCCCAGGCCCGCACGAGCTGGTCCCACACCCATCCCTGGTCACCGCCTGCAGCGCTGTCACCCCAGCCCAGCTGCACGGCCTCACTTCTCAGTGGGGTTTCTCCCGGCCGTAAGTAAGAAGCAAACATGGCAAACAGCCTGGGCGATTTGGCCAAATCAGCTGGACTTTTCTCGGTTTCATCTCCGGCTAGATGAGTTGTTTGGCGTCTCTGCCCTGGTCCCCACCATCTAGTCAGCGTGTGGAAACGGGCCACAGCTTGGGCAAGGTGGGTTCTGGTACAGCACCATGTTCTTTCAAGGATTTCTTCTCCCGGTGGGGCTGCAATGAAGCCTACGTAAAGCTGGTAAAACCAAGGAGGCTTTGGAAAACTAACTGGGAAAAAAACTCCAAAGAAGCCAAAAATTGTAAGGAGGCACTTAATTTAAACGATGGGACATTCCAAAATGGTATCAGGCACTTTGCAGCAGTACTGTGCAGACACAAGCAAGGCTCCTCACTCCAGCATGACAGGACACCTTTCTCAGAGGAGACTTCATTCTTCCAATTTCTCTGCACTGCGGCTAATAAATCTGGCTGGATGACTATCAGCACTGGATTTATGGGCTCTTTTACAAGTATCTAACATTAAGCAATTCACTTCTGAACGTTTAAACAGTGCCTTATCTTGTCTACTCTGGCCCTTAGGGCAGGATGAACATTTTGCATATTTATGATTACAAGAAAAAAATATAAAATAGAATATAAAATAAAAAAAAATGTGCTTTAATTATTTTTTTTTTTTTTTTTCCCCTGTTAAAATTCATTGTTAGCCCAACAACATTTCTAAGGTCTTTCGGACCGATCCCTGAGATTCACCGGGGGTTGACTGGCAGGCAGTGGCCCCCCTTTTTATCTAACAAACTCCAGGGTAAAAAAACCCACCCAAACATAATAATAATAATATTAATAAAGCGATGGCCACGCTTCCCCCGGACGACGAGACACATACACTGTACATCTGTACACACGGCCGGCTCCGCGGGGCGGTGTAGTGCATAGACGGGGGGGGGCCGGATCGCTCCCACCGTGCCCCCCCGGTCCCGGCCCGGCCCGGCCCGGCCCCGCCGCGGCCGTACCCTCCAGCAGTCCCTGTGCCGCGGTCCCCCGGCCGCTGTCACTGGGGGGCGGCGGGACCCAGCCCGGCGGCGGCCGCCCCCGCCGCGGGAGCCTGGAGCGGGGGGCCGGGGCTGAGCTGCTCCGCGCCGCCGGGCTGCGCCTGCTGCAGCTTCTTCTTGTTGATCTTCCTCTCCTTCGCCCGCCTGTTCTGGAACCAGATTTTTACCTGCCGGGGGGGGAAAGAGGGGAGTGAGTGGGGTGGTTCCCTGGCGCCATCCCCCTCCGGGAGAGCACCCCGACCCCGCGCATCCTTACTCTGTGCATCCCGCCCCGCGCATCCTTACTCTGTGCATCCCAGCCCCGCGCATCCCGACCCCGCGCATCCTTAATCTGCGCATCCCAACCCCGCATACCCCAGCCCTGCGCATCCCAGTCCCGCGCATCCTTACTCCGCGCATCCCCGCCCCGCGCATCCCGACCCCGCGCATCCCGGCCACGCGTGGCGGGCGTGGGGAGCGCCACCCGTGGGACAGACCTGCCTCTCCGACAGCCCCAGGTTGGAGGCCAGCTCCGCTTTCCTCCTGATGGTGATGTAGCGGCTGTAGTGAAATTCCTTCTCCAGCTCCAGCCGCTGGTGGTCGGTGTACACGACGCGGTATTTGTCTTTCGTCCGGGTTTTAACTGCGGACAACAAAGCCGGGGTTGGGAAAGCCGAAGCCAAAGGGCCCGGGTGGAGCGCGGCTGCCGTCCCGGCGGGTGCGGGGCGAGCAGGATCGGGCCTCCCCGGCTGCCTGCTCGCCTCTCCCTGCCCGGGGCTTTACTGAACACAGCGGGCAGAAGGGAGAGGAGCGATTCCCCAGCTCCTTGGGGACACGGCGCGGAACCCCCAGGCGTGCTGGCTGGAAGCACAAGCCGAGTGCGGGCTCTCGGCCCCCGTTGCCACCCCCCCCCTCCCCGCCCCGGGCATTGCGCTTGGGACACCTTGATCGTGCACTTGCTGTTGGCTTTCGCTTTTGTTTTGCCTTCCCTACCGAGACCAAAGTTTTTTACAAAGAGAAGAGAAAAGGGAAAAGAAAGAAAAGCCCCGTTCAGGGCACGGCGGTTTCGTTTCCAACCGAGAAACACCGATCTGAGCGCGGAGAACCGGCAGCGGCCGTCGGGGGCTCCTCGGGGCCCTGCCGGGCTCCGGCCCGGCTCCCCCCGCTCCTCCCCCGGCCGCTGGCGTCGGGGCAGCGACTAAAGCGACTTCTCGGTGACCCTGAAAGCGCGATGTGCAACTTTAGCTCTCTCTCTCTCAAAAAAAAGAGCCCTGAAAACCCAAACCCAACGAAATCCGGAGGCGAATGCCAGCGAGCGGCCGGCGAGCGTGCGTCGCCGCAGCCGCCGACCTCCTTTCTCCCGGGGGTTTCTTGTTAAACTGGTTGTGTCCCCGGCCCTCCCGTTCCCCAGGGAGCCGAGGCGGGGAGTCTCTGCCCCCAAGGTGCTTAATGGCTAGCAGGCTGACTTTGTTCAGGTAAACTCTCCGCAAACCACAACAAAAGCACCCTGTAAAGATACAAGCCTGATCAGAGAAAACTCCCCAGAGCTAGTGAATAGGGAACACAATCCCAAACAATGCAGGACAAGGAGATCTTATCAAAGAAAAACCCTTCTCAAAGCCTTAATGACAGCCACATTCTGTTTGAATTACCACTACTGAACAAATGGCGGCAGGCGCTTTCATCCCCCCAGCCCCGCACATTAACATAAACACTGGCTCCAAAGGCAGAATTTGAATGGAGACAAGGGACCGGCCACCACCGCACAAGCCCAAACTGTGGGAACACCACGGGCTGCTGTGGGAAGCGCGACGGGCTTGGGAGAGCTCCACCGCCATCGCCACCCGGGGCGTAGCTGGTGCCACCGGCCGGTCCCGGGCCACCGGGGCTTCCCCCGAGGCGCGGCGGCCGCGGGCGTGGCCGGGACCCCCAACCCACGCCACCCGGGGACCCCCAACCCACGCCACCCGGGGACCCCCGCCGGCCCTGCCGGCCGTCGCGCAAGGCAGAGGATGAGAGAGGGATGCCAGAAGTCGTTATTTACTGCAAAAGTCGCCACCCGGTTGGTTGGGTTTTTTTTTTTTCGGCCACTATATATAACTACCCCCCAAAAAAAAAAAAGACCAAAAATAAAAGAATAAAGGAAAAAGAGGAGACAACAGTGGTGGAAGGGGTATATCAAAGCGGGGGGACACGCATCTCCCCTGGCAGATGCTGGGGGGGGATAAAACAGGGGGGCTGCGGGGGTATTAACATCACAAGGCAGAGCGGCGCCGGCCACGGCCTGACCCGGCCTGCCCGCCGCGGCCTGCCGCCGCCGGGACACCGGGCGTGGGGGCGCTGGGGGGGGGTGGGGGGCACACCCTCGCACCTCCCGGCCCGGCCCGGCCGGGGGCACAGCCCGCAGGGGTCGGCGGGCAGCCGCAGCCGCCGCTGGGCAGGCCCGGCCGCACGGAGACCTTAATAAAGGGTAGGCGTCCAGTGACTCAGAAACAAATGCGGAGCGACACCGGCCGATGATTTATATGACTATAATTGGTTATAAAAATCTTCTAAGTGGCTATAAGCGGACGAGCGGAGCAGCGGGAGGAAGAGAGAGCGTTTCCTCGGCATCCCCGGGCCATTCCGCCCTGCTCCCGCCTCAGCGCACCCCGAGGCACCGCTTCTCCGGGGCCGGCGGCAGCGGCGGCGGCGGCGGCTCCCCGGCGGAGAGCCGCTCCCTGCCCGGCGCCACGGCGGGGCCGCTGTCGAACGGCAGCCCCCGTTCTTCCGAGGACCGGCCCTCCAGCGGGTTGGTTTCGGGGCGCTTCCTCCCACCACCCCCCCGTCCCCCGCCGGCGCACGGTTGACCGCGGAGGGGGGGGGGGGGGGGGGGCGCCGGCGGCGCCCCGGGGGAGCGGTCGTCGGGGCAGCCCCCCGCCTTCCCTCCTCCCTGCCGGTCCACGCTTACCCTGGCTGCTGAGCGGGGGCTGCGCCGGCTTCCTCATCCACTCGCAGAGGCCGCGGCGCTGCCCGCCGGGGGAGAGCGGCTCGGGGCCGGCGGAGGCGGCGGCGGCGGCGGCGGCGTTGGCGGCGTTGAGGGGCTGCATGACCCCGGCGGAGCAGTGGGGCGCGGGGCCGGCGTGGTGGTGGGCGTGCGGGTGGTGGTGGTGGTGGTGGTGGTGGTAGTCGGCGGGGCTGTAGGCCATGGCGGCGGCGGGGGAGCCGCCGTTGAGGCCATGGACGGCGCCGGCGGCCGGCGGGGCCCCTTGGCCGTAGGCGCCCCAGTCGTCGCGCAGCGGGGCGGCGTAGGGCGAGGGCCAGGCCGGGCCGGGCGACTGGGCGCTGTCGAGGTTCACATGGTAGCCGCCGTAGTCCGCGTACTGCGGGGCGCCCACGAAGTTCTGCGCCGCCAGGTTGAGCCCCCCCGAGTGTCGCACCGGGCCGGGGTACATGGGCCCGTCCTTCTCCAAGAGGTAGCTCACGTACATGCTGGCGGGGCCCCGGCGGCGGCTCTCCGCATGCTGCTCCGGGGCTCTGGCCGCGGCCCGCCTGCTGCCTGGGGACGGGCTGCCCGGGGCGGGGAGGGGGCAGGCGGAGGGGCCGCGGCCCCGCGCTGCGCTCCGCGCTCCCGGCTCCCGGTCCGAATCCAATGGCCGGCAGCACTTACATGATTAACGATTGTTTACAAGGCTCTATTAGTAATGGCCCAGACACACCAAAGGCAGGTGACGTGGAGAGGCGCTGGGTATATAGCTACTACCCCTAAAAGACGATTTGCATTTAAAAAGATAAGGAGAGGGCAGCGACCTGATCACAGCTAAATATTCAAGCCTTTATTGTTTAAGAGCTTCCTCCTTCCATTGCAACCTGGTGCACTTTAACCTCCAATCACAGGTTCAAAGGATGGAATCAAGAGACTTGCAAAAGACAGAGAGGGAGATCTAAGGGCGAGGGTGGGAATATGGGAACCGTGTATCGCGGCCGATCTGTAGGCAGCACTTTAACCAGCTCTTCTCCGGGCTTCGGGCTGAGGGGGAAGGGGCGGAGGAGGAGGGAGTTTTGATTAAAAATCCACAAAGCCATTTTGTCGTGGTTGTTTTAAGCAACAAACCCCACCGCGGCGGCCTACTGCTTTTCCTAACGCGCTTCCCACCCGCTCGCTCCTGCTCCCACTCGGTCACAGGCGATGAAGGAGAGGTAAGAGGAGAAATCCCCCCTTCCGAGGGCGCTGCCTCCTCTCCCCCGCGTGTGCCTGCAGAGCTTCGAGGCCAGGCGCTGCCCACCCTCCCCGTCCCAGCCCGGGCCCCGGTGCCGGGAAGGGACGGGGCCTGGGGGTGCCTTCGCCTAAAACACCCCCTGCCCTCGTAACCACCGCTGGAGCGAGGCCGGAGCAGCCCTCCGACCGCAGGAGCCTGGGTGAGGGGAAACCCTCGGGGGGACCCATCGCCTCTGCCCGGAGCCCGCCACCCCCGGGGGGCGATTCCCTCGCTTTAGCGCGGACGAGCCCACGGGCAAACCGGCGACTTGCCCCTCCATGCACACAGGGTTTTTTTCCCACCCCGACGCCTTGGAAACCCTCTGGAAGTGCTGGCCCTGGAAGGGCGGCTCCCGGGCGAGCGACAGGCGGCTCCCCCGGCCCAGCCAGCCCCCTTTGAAGCAGCGACCCCCTCTCAGCTTCCCCTCGCCGCTTTTATGCTTTAACTTTTCACCCTGCGCGGGGACAATGCCAGACAACGTTTGCATATTCGCATCTTTTCCCATGACACAGCGAGGAAACCTTTCACCCGCCGAGGAAAAAAAAAAAAAAAATTGAGAAAAAACGGGAGCGTCCCCCCCCCCGTTTTCCCAGCACGGTTCGCCGGAGGCAGCGCAGCACCGGCCGTCCCCGACGGCTCTCCCGGGGGCTTGGGGCGGGGAGGGCTGAGTCTTACCGGGGCTCCCCCACGGACCCCGCGTTTTCCCGGCTCCGCGTGTCCCGGGTCTTCCGTGGGGAGATCCGGGTGGATGTGTCCTAGAGGCATTTTTCCTTTCCCGTGGGTGGCTGTCCTGCAGACCGAGGAGCGCCCCTCCCCAGGTCACTGAGACGGGGCTTTTTGCAGCCGAGGGCGGATTTCGGTTCTGCAGAAGCGTATCTCCCGGTCCGCGCTCTCTGAAAATCTCCCTCTCCTGCCCTTCTCCTTCCACCGGGCCCATTGGCGCAGAGCGTGGGGCTGCCGCGGAGCTGTGCTTTAACACGAGTGGGACTCATTCAGTAACGACTCCCAAAGTATCCGGCAGGGTCCCGTGGCCCTGGGGGACCGGGCGTTCAAGGGGAGAAGGACGGAGCATCGCTCCCGGGAAAGAAGAGACCACGGGCAGCCCCCTCGGAACCGCCGTGGGTACCCTGGCTGCGGGGAACGGTGTTACCCCCAACCCTGCACACAGGCGGTAAAGCACCCACACCGTCATTTGTCGTTCGCAGACTGTCGCTGATGGCCGCGGTTGCGACCCTGCGATAACCGCAGCACAACAGCAGGGATGCGGGGACGCCCGCCAGCTGCCTTCTCCGGAGGGGATTTCTCTCCTTGTTGCCCGTTCCCCCCATCACTCCTTACCCCCGCCCCGCCGGTGGGATAACGGGGAGAGGGAGCGGGGCTTGCGGCCCCCAGCGCTCTCTGCCGCAGGGGACTGAAATGTAACCCTGGAAAAGAAACGCTGCGTCCCTTCGGTGTAATCTCCTCTCCCGATAAGCACCGGCACAGCCGATCTATGAGGATGTGAATTTGATGATGCCATAAAGGCAGGAAGGGGCCATTAAAATGACAAAACTCTGAACGTATTGTATTAAACCGCACCAAAACCCTGACAAACGCCGAACCAGCCCGGTTCGGTGTCTAAGGCTCCGTCCACGAATCCCCGGCGGGCAGGTGGCAGCGCTTTAGTGTGACACCCGGCGGCAGCCCGAGCTGGAGGCCCCGGGGCTCCGGCAGAGGAGCTGGGCAAGGCTCTGCCGATCCGCTCCGCTCTGCCCCGGCCCGGCTGTGCCTTTGCCTGCCGGACAGTGATCCCAGTTGTCCCCCGAGCACGGGAAGGACTGGGGAGGCTGGGGCCTGCCAGCTGTCCCCCAGCCGGGGTTAGTGGCGAGGCGGGGGGTCGAACCCCGCTCGCCCCGCGGGGGGATGCTCCGGAGCATCTCCGGCAGCACAGCCGCCCCCCGCTCCCGGGCCGCCGCACCGACCTGCCCGGCTGCTGGGGCGGGCGACGCTCTGCCCCCGGGACCCTCTTGTCGTAAAATAAGAGGGACCCCGCGCCGCGCGTACCCCGACCCTCCGTGCCCGGGGGGCGGCCGGGGTGCCTTTCCTTGCCACCGGGGCAGAATTTGTCCCCCCTCTCGCCCCTCAGCGATCGGGGCTTCCCGAGGGGATTGGGGAAAGGGGGTCTCTCTCAGCTCCGTTTTCCCCCTTTTCTCCCTGCGGGCCTGGAAGCGGCGACCAAGGCGGGAGGTTTCCCGAGCCGGCCCCGGCAGCCGCCCGCTCCTTCCCTGCCGCCGTCTCGGGGCTCCCCGCCGGCTCCGGCCCAGAGCCGCAGCACCGGGAGAGGAGCGGGGACCCCGGGACCGGACCTCGCGGCCGGAGGGCGGGCGAGTCCCTGATCTCTCCATCTTTGCTTCCTTCGGTTTCTTTCTTATTTCGTTAGATCCTGAGTCGGGAAATGCGATCCAGCACCTCTCAAGCTGACAAGTGCCTGATCGCGGCTTACGTTTGCAGGGAAATATATCTATATCTATATATATATATTTTTTTTTTTTTGGTTTTCCCTCTCCATCCCGATGCCTGTATTTTCACCGACGGGCTGTTTCACCCCGGGCTCCGGCCCGGGCAGACGCCGCGGTCCCCTCCTTCAGCCCCAGCCTTACTTTTTGAGTTGAAATAATGATTTCCCAGGGGATCTGCCTGCCCCGGGGGAAGTCAGGTCAGCGGCATGATTGCGTGAGAAACGCCGGGGGCAGGACCCCCCCGCCCGCTGCCCGCTGCCCGCGCTGCCCACACCGCCCGCTGCCGGCTCTGGAGCGGACACCTCGCGTCGGAGCCGGCGCTCATCATCGCTTCTGGTCCCGGGACCGGGGCGGGCAGCACAGCCCGGGGACCCCCGTTCCGGGCCAGAGATCTCCCCGTAAGCCCCGGGAGGTGCCGAGTGCCGCGCAGCCCCCCGCGATCCCTCCTCCACCGACTGCTCCCGCCTGCCGGGACCCTTTCCAGAATGAGGATTCACCTTCTTTATTTCTAATAGTTTTCCGTTTTAAAGAATTAATTTTTCTGGCACTTAGAAGAAACTCGGGGTAGGGGGGGATGTGGAATCCTCCCCTCTCACCCCACCTTAACGATACGGAACCGGGAGCTTTGTTTGCAAGGTTAAAAAAAAAAAAAAAAAAAGCCTGCTTGAAAGCCCTTTGGTGGCCGAGGAGAGAGAAGGGAAGGAGGAATCGTGTGTTAGTTAGTCCGACCTGTGGAATTTATGGCTCCCCCTAAGCACAGACATGATAAGGACTCAGAAAACATCTTGGATCTTTTCAAGCCGGCAGCCCCCGAGGCTTTGATGTAGATTACGTTGCAGAATACTTTTATCGTGGGGTTGATACTCGGCTTGTTTAAGCACATGCCTCTAGGAGCGGGTTAGATGCTAAACGCTCGCTCCCGAGCGGATTCGCCTTGCTGGGAAAGAAGCAGAGACGGGGGAAGGGGGGTGGCACCTTGTGCCAGGCGGGGGCTCCGCCACCCCGCACCGGCACCCGCCGCGGGCCGCCCCCGCTGAGCCCCTTCGCACAGGTGCTGCCCGGACGGAGCTCGCATCGCCCCGGCAGGGGAGAAGGAGGGGAAAAGCAGCCGAATTATGCACCAGAGGCTTCGTGCAGCCACAGGCTGGGTGTCCCCAGCTGCTCGGGTCCAATGGCCGGAGCCTCCCGGAGAGCCGCTCGGTGTGTCCCTGTGGGGGGGACCAAAGGCTGACCCCCGTGGCGCTCCCTGTCCCTGTTTACACGGGCTGGGCGTTGCTTTGCTCCCTTATAAGTCGCTGATGCACCGCGACCGGAGCCCCCCCGGGACACCTCCGCTGGCCGGTGAACCCCGGCCTTGGCTGGATTTTTTATTTTTATTTAAATACATTTTTTTTTCTAAAAAAAAAAAAAAAAAAAAAAATGGCAAGGGGAAGGAAAGCCGCCCCGCGGTGCGCGCCCCGGCCGCCGTTGCCGCCTGTGCCCGGCCGCCGCTGTCATGTCCCGCCCGGGAAGGCCGGGGCCTGATCCGGTCACGGGAGCCGTGACTCACCCGGCAGCGCGCACCCGCGGCGCGGCCCCGACGGGCGGCGTGCGGGGGCTGCGGCGGCCCCGCTCCCGGGGAGGGAGCCCAGGGCTCGGCTGTTATCACCCCCTGCCCCCCGAGGACACCCCCCCCTCCCGCCCCCTTCCCCGTACGGACGCTCCCCGGAGCACGCAGGGCCGCTGTTATCTTCCCCGGCGGCGCCCGGCGAGGGGGGGGGGGGACACACGGGACGTGGTGGGAGCGCGGTGCTCCCCAGCCGCACGCTTTCGGCTTTGCAGCGAGGCACAGCCGGGCCGGCCCGGGAAGCCCGAGGCAGAGGTGCCCCCCCGGTCCCCCAACCCTCGCCCGGAGCCACCACCGCTCCCGGGGAAACCGCACGCCCCTGCCCCGCTGGCGGGACGGTGCCGGTAACGTGCGTGTTGACTCCTAAAACATCAAATGCCAGCTGCAAAATGGTTTGCACGCGTTTGCCACCAGCAAATGTAACCTTGAAACGTAACCTTCGCCGGGAGGTGATGCACGCCCCGTGGCCGTGTCCTCCCACACGTCTCGGCAGCGCTAGTCCTGCCGCTGTATCCCCCCGCCAAGGGCCTTCCGTGGCAAGACGCTGTGGGGACCACCATCGCCCGCAGCCTGTGTCACACGGCAGGCCCAATCCAGCAAACCTGTGCAGTCAGCAAAGGCAGCACGGGGTGGCTCTGGCCCACATAGACGGTTTGTTGTTTGTGAGGTCGAAGGTTTCAAAGGCCATAACTCCACACATCCCTGCAGGGCCGCGGTGTTTTGTGGATAATATTTCGTGCTAGGCAATGTAGGAGTCCAAGGCAGGGAGGTGCCAAGCGCTTCCTTGGCCTGCCAGGGAGCAGACTGAGGTCCCCGCATGGGACTTTTCTTTATTCTGGGGCTGTAAGAAGGCTGGAGGCTCTTCTTCCTCCATGGGCAAATCTGTTCCTTCCCAAAACAAACAGAAAAACCTCAGTCCTCTCAGCTCCAAGGAGAAACTGGTGGCTGACTGCTCTCCACTACCTCCCATTAGCTCCCAGCTGTCTTCTCCTAGTTCCTGGGAGAGGAGTCTCACCTCATTTTTTTCTGGTCTGAAAAGAGGCGCCACAAGGAGTGAAAGGTCGGGCCAGGCCCAGATCTCAGGGCCAGGCTCCTGGCTCTGGCCCACACTGCCATCCTCTGGCCGTTCCCGTCGCGGCTTAGCTCCTGGGGACCAGTCCCGGCTTTGCCTGGGTTTAGCTCCAAAGCCCCTCTGCACCCAGGACACCCCCAGCCTGCTTCCCCTGCCGCAGGAGGTTTTTCCAAAGGACATCCCAGTCCACATCAGGTAGGCAGTCACTTCTCCAGGGGAATAGAGATAGGCATCTCCTTCTTTCTAGGACCTGAAGGGGTGGCACTGGTGGGACTGGAGGGCGGTGATTAGAGGTAAGATCCAGGCTTTCTTCAGCTGGAAGACAGTGATATCCCCATGACATAGGCATGGAGGGGGAGAACCCTAGTGCAGCCAGGAAGAGGCATTGCTGGGCACATACAGGCAGTCACAGCAAAGTGCCAAAGCTGAGCTGCGGTGCAATGGATCATGAGTGGGTGTAGGCAGCACACGGCAAGAGGAGTGGGTCACTGTCAGGATCTCCCATGGGTTTCCATCCCAACTAAGCAGTATCTAAATGAACTGAATCTCACACCACTCTGCATGTGTCTGCGTGGGGGTGGTGACAGAAGCACCACCACTTCTCCATCGTGAGCACTCTCTCCAGAACACAGGTCTTCAAAAACCCTCCTCAGCTGAGATCTGGTCCATACCATACTCAAGGGTCCTACACTTCTGCCAGGAGTTCGTCCAGTTCTGGGCTCCCCGGTTCAAGAAGGACAGGGAACTGCTGGAAAGGGTCCAGCAAAGAGCTACTAAGATGATGAGGGGATTGGAACGTCTTTCCTATGAGGAAAGGCTCAGGGACTTGGGTCTTTTTAGTCTAGAAAAAAGAAGACTGAGGGGGGATCTTATCAATACTTATAAATACTTAAGGGGAGGGTGCCAGGTAGATGAGAAGAGTCTTTTTTCAGTGGTGCCCAGTGACAGAACAAGAGGTAACGGGCACAAACTTGAACATAGGAAGTTCCATCTCAACATGAGGAGGAGCTTCTTTCCTTTGAGGGTGGCAGAGCACTGGCACAGGCTGCCCAGAGAGGTTGTGGAGTCTCCCACACTGGAGACATTCAAAACCCGCCTGGACGCCGTCCTGTGCAACTGCTATAGGTGTCCCTGCTGTGGCAGGGGGGTTGAACTAGATGATCTCCAGAGGTCCCTTCCAACCCTGACCATTCTGTGACTCTCTGATTCTGTGAGTGTTGCTCTATCAGTTTTCTAGCACAGCTGTAAACCCCTAAATTTTAATGTGGCAGTGACCTGTAAGACAGGATCCCTGACCTGTGCAGCCCCTCTGTTCTATCTCATCCACAGGAAGCACGTCAGGAAGCAGGAACCTGGCTCAGGTCTCAGACAACCTGGCTGGAAGGCACTGCTGTCCCACCTCACCGCAGCCCAGCATCGGGATGCTCACCAAAGGTGAGAAGGAGTTGGGCTCAGGTCCCACCTCTTTCTGAAGTGATTTGCTGTCTCCTCAACCACAGGTCTGGGTGGGTCTTTTTGTGCCTCTTTTTTAAGCTGTTTTACTTTGCATGGCCTAATGAATTAGCCATTGATGGGGGCGGGGAATGAGGCAGTGACTCACTAGTGCAAGCGACGCATTTAGCTGGGAAGAAGCAGCCCTGTGCCACTGGGTGCTTCATACAGTTCAGTGTCTGGGAGAAGGGGGCTGGGATCTGGTGTGCCCAGCTGCATGGCAAATGCCCGTATCTTCAGCCTGCTTTGATTTCTGCACCCCCAAAATATTTCCCAGTGGAAGTGTGGACTCTTAAAAATGACATATCTGCAAATGGCTCCGTAGCAAGTAGGACCTTGGATTTCTCCATCACCTTTCATATATCTCTATGAACGCGTGGACTGAAAACCACTGCTAGCCTGCATGACACTTCTGCTTTCCTCTTCTGGTTCAACACACAGTTAGTCCCAGCTTCTCCCAGTGGGACCTCAGAGAGCTCGTCCCTGGTATCCCAAACCTGGCAGTGAGACTTGTGTTGGAAAAGCACCTCCAGTTTCTCTTGAGCCGGACGGAGAAGGGGGTAATTTTAAATTTTTTTTTAATTTTATTTTTTTAATCTGCTGCCTGTGAG
Source organism: Pluvialis apricaria (assembly GCA_017639485.1). Classification (NCBI taxonomy): domain Eukaryota; kingdom Metazoa; phylum Chordata; class Aves; order Charadriiformes; family Charadriidae; genus Pluvialis; species Pluvialis apricaria. Next base: position 23,863,550 of record CM030007.1, read on the forward strand.
GAACGGGCACGGTTGTTTGGGGAAATGCACTGAAGGAGGGGGCTGACTGGTTCGCGCTGGTACCTGGCTCATGCCGCCAGTGCTATGGAGTATTGGCTGTGGATTCCCTTTGAAGTCCTGCACCATCACCCCAGCCTTGCTCCCCCGGGTCTGCTGTAGCTCCGGTCCAGACACCGCGGCTGGCCCGGGCCCTTCTGCTAAGCACCAGCTCGGCTCCTCGTCCCCTTTCCTCCACCCGCTCCGGCATCAGGCTGCCGCGGTCGCGGAGCGCCACCTAGTGCCGGCTCCGGCAGCGGGACGGGGACCGCGGCATCCCGGGGCCGCCCCCGCAGCATCCCCCGGGGACGTCTCCTCGGGACCGGGCTGCAGGATCCGCGGTGTGCTTTGGCACGGAAAAGGGAAAGAAAATTAGGGCCGATTCCTCAACGCCTCTTGTCTGTCCGTTTGGCTTGTCAAATATTTCTTTCTTGTTTTCTTTTTTTTCTCCCCCCCCCCCCCCCCCCCCCCCCCGTTATTGCTAACAAGGAGAGCACAGTGTCCTTTGCCGTTCAGCACTTTTAACTGACCTCAGCCCCTTCTGTTCCTCTTCTTCTCGGCTTAATGATTACTGAATCTTTGTCAGTCTCTACCTGACTTAATGCATCTGACAGACTAATGGCATCTCTGCTGGAGGTCTTCAAACAAGCTTAACTCTCCCCATTCACTACAGGGACAATTTAGCACTTTCTCCAGAGAACCTGCTCCTGGAGGCACAGGATCCTAACAGGATCCACAGGTCTGGATCCTAACAAGTGAAAAGTGGGCATTTTCCTTCAAGAATCATGAAACTGCTCCTTAAACAGCACTGGCTGTGGCACTGCACAAACCTCAGGAATGGACCAGCACTTTGCTAAGTTGTGTTGGAAGTATCCTGGAAAGGAAACGTGTCCCCAAAAGGTGTTATTTTTCACTGAATAGCTTTGTTCCATCTCTCTCTGCTCTGTGGAGAGGCAGATACACAACCCTCCACATATCCATCCCTTACAGGAGGGTGTTTCTCCTCACTGTACTTCCTCACAGGGTGCAGTGCTGCCTGAGCTGCTTTTCCTGTGTGCACCATGAAGAGTTTGTGTCAGCTCCAAGGTTCCCTACTTGCCTTTATATTCCCGAGTCTCAGCTCAGTAGCAATGATGGGGCCAGATGACCTCTGTCCACTCCTTTTTTAATCTTGCAGAAAAACATTTGACACAACTCCCTGGCATGTTTTCCATCGGGAAATCCACACGGGATTCCCATCTGCTCCTCTATGACCCAAGTTCACATCTGCTTAGCTTCCAGGACCAGCTAGGCTTGGATGCAAGCAGTCCTCTAGCTCTGAAAGCTACAGTGGCCAAAAACTGCCTGCACAAGACACTCAACTCTTGTTTTCCAGCTGGTGCAGGCTGCGTGTTAACAGTGCTGAACAGTGACACCTTGTTGCTGAACACTTTGAAACTGTGTTATATGAGTGTGTTAAAAGACACATATATTTTCCAGAAAATGCAATGTTAAAATTTTATTTCTATCTTTGTATTTCCAAATTATTCTCAGTGGTTTTTATCTGATTAAAAAAATCAGCAGTTCATTGCTAATTCAGCAATGTTAACAAAAATATACAATTCATAATTGCTGTATTACAACATTATTTATTTTCAGACAATGTTAGTAAGGAGCAGCTCAGTTTATGTGATAGCATATTCTATCCAAACAGTTATTCGTTTATAACACTTGCCACTGGAAATCCTAACTGCAGTTAGCATTTTGTAAAATGTAAAAGAGAACTATTAACCAATATATTCTCATCTTGATTCACTGGCATGTAGACAAATGTATCCTGCTAGTCATTATAAAAGCTGTATTTACAAATCCCCAAACATCATCATGAAAATAAGTCTTTTTATCTATGTTAAAAAAACATCAAGCCTCTAGTTATTGTCCTGGGAGTCTGGGAGAAAGCTAAAGAGACACACTCTTAATTTATTGCAGCAAGCAATACACCCAGTCTGACTTCTGGGAATTGAGAGTGATGATATTACACTCCTAAATTGCTACAGAAGATAATTTCTTTAAAATTAGACATTTTTTATTTGATATTAAAACACACAAAGCCCAAAGAGTGGAATTAGTTATAACTCCGTTGAAGTGAGTCTTCCAGTTGGAGACTGCCACCTGGATTTTCTAGACCAGGGAGGCAGAAGGTCATCTCCAAATCTCACTCCTGCTTGTTTTAGATGCTTGTTTTAGGTAGGAGGAATCAGTTGCTGTAAATGCCTAGCTCTCAGCAGTGAGTGCAGAATGTGGCCCAGATGACTAGAGACGACCCGAGTACCTAAAGCTCGATGAAATGAACTCACCTGAACTGGACACCTATGGGGAACTTCACAGCAATTGAGATGTTCAGGACAGGACAGTCGTACACACTCAGGTTTATAGTTCCTTGTAAAAACAAAGCTGATTTTCCAACACTTGCTGACATCTGGAGATGAAGATGTGAGTAGCATGGAAATCACACCAGTTAGCGTTAGATGCGTAGTCTGTGCTTGTAAACATTGACTAAAAAACCATGGATTTTCTTGTGTTTGCTTTCAATATGGCAAGAACAGTCTGAATTCAATGCATTGATTAGGCACTGTTAAAAAAAAAAAACAACAGGAAAAGAGATATCCAGTTGTAGAGAGACAGCAAAAAGACGATGGCTTCTCTCCTGTGATAGACATGTTTGCTGAATTCAAATAAATGAATTGCGTCTTCTCCTCAAAGTAACATAAATATGGGCTGGCCCATAAGAAATGTGAATAGAGCACCAGTTTGTAACATTTTCTTTTCTTAGTGGTGATACAAAGCATATATGCTACACAGAGTTTATGAAAATACTGAGATCAAATCCAGAACCCAGATTATTTTTCAACCTGAGAGCCTTCATGCCGGAGCACAGTTGGAAATAGCAGAGATTCCTCATCCCTGCTTACATGTGGTTTAGTTTTGATGCTGGAATTGTGTGTAGAAACATTTTTCTTCATATTCTGGTAAACCTAGAATTGGGAAGAGGAAATAAAAGAAGATATCTTCTGTTATTACTTACAGTACTTAGTAAACTGCTTGTCTCCCTGTGAAGCAGGCACTATTAAAGGTACAGCCCACCTCCTCTTGAGGGACAATCACCCTCATATCTGCCCATTACTTCCCACTGACTCCAAAGAAAATCCAGACAACTGCCTAAGTGAGATGGATCTTATCCAGCCAAAAAGAGCCGGGTTGAGGAAGGGCACCGGACCACAAAGGAGGATTTATTTTTTTCTAGGTACAGTGCTTTGAAGTTGCTCATCAGTTTGCCTCTACATTTGGCAGCTTCTCCCAGGCTAACAGCCTGCAGAGAGGCTCAAGGCTGCAAAGGCAGGAATCATTCATAGCTCTCCACATTCCAAAAGGTTTGCAAGGACACTGCACAGGGAAATAGTGTCTATCCAAGAATGGGTACCTAGATAGGAATCGGTAGTTTTGAAAGGAGTTGTATATCCTCCCTGAGGAAGATATCACAGTCTGGTAAGGATGGAATACGACTTCTTCAGATCCTGTTTATTATTTTGACCTTTGAGAATGATAAACAGCCTTACGTCTGTGAGGACATGGCAGCACATACATATGGTGGCCCCCTATGAGATCCCTGGAAGGTGGCCCAGGCTCAGCTCCCCTCCATGGCAGTTAACAGCATCACCAAAGCCAACTGCACTGGCTCCTGCACAGGGGAAGCACATTCCCATAGCACATGCTGAGAGAGTTCAGCCTTCCAGAGTCCTGGTGCAGGCAGTGGGAGGAAAGAAATCCTCATCAGGGAGGTCAGGATTCCTTCTGATGGCAGAAAAACTTCCCCAAACTCTTACATAGATCCCTGGGGAATAGCTCCATAACACAGCGGCACTCTTGAATAGAAACCAGAAGACTATTTCACAACTACAAAAAAAAAAAAGATATTTTTTTTCTTCTTTCTCTGTTTACTTACTGCTCCTTCTGCCTCAGCCAGCTGACAGGCAAGAGTGGAAACCAGCCAAGAAAAAGAGGGTCTTTTTCTGGAGTCAAGGGCCCAACAGGACTGCATCACGCGATAACTGCAGGGGCAAAGAGGTGACACAGAGAACACGTTAGCTTCCATAAAGAAAATGGTAGGAAGACAATTCTTGTCTGGCTCTGGGGCTGAACCTGCTCCTCGTGGACTCTGTAGTCTTCAGCACAGTTTTCACAGTGAGTCTTTTTGTGGAATTTGACACCATAAAAATCTTTCTGAAGTTTAAACACCACCTTAGAGATTTTACAGTTTCATCAGGGACAAGTACAGTGCCTAGTTGCTAAAGTCCCTTGCAAACTTACCTGGTCAACATATTCCCTGGTATTTATAAGCCCCACAGCAATCTTTCTTGGGTGAATCTGCCAGATTCACCTGTACCGTTAATGCCATTACAGTCTCTACAATGAGAGGATGAGAATGGTACAGTGCCATAGCAAGGCACTGAGTCCCTCGGTCATCTGTGAAAACACCTGCCAGAAAAGCTCACACAACCTAAAGTCCTTCTCTTTCCTGCATGCTCCAGGTCTCATAGCTCCCCACCACCTTCTTTCTCTTGTCCTGTGGTGTCCACCTCTCGGCAGTCCACCCAGGCACAGAGGCACCGGCTGAAAATCATGTGCCGAGAGCACAGGAATAGCTCCTGCCAACTCTTCCTTAGCAGCGATTTCCCTCTAAGAGGGCTCCTAGCCTCCTGGAACTGAATCAAACACGCTAAAGCTCAATTAAAAAAAAAAAAAAAAAGTTTAGAAAAAGTCACCAGAGACTTAGCCAATGAATATCGTATAACATAGCTTTTGCAAAAAGATAAAGAAGTCTGTGATCTGAGAACAAGAAGTTCTTGGGAAAGGAAGGCACAATTAAATACAGATAATGAATTAGTCCTTTCAAACACGTACAACCTTTAGTGTTGATCATTTCTGCTTTCAGACAAAACCTACATGATGAAGCAGCCTTTTTCAGAGTTAGAGGAAGATCTCACCTTTTGCGATTTTTTTGGGTGAGGTACAGTGTACAATAAATAAAAGGTCATGCAAACAGTGACCTAGTAAATATAAATTCCCATGCTGTGCATCACTCAGAAAATACACTTACACATCTTTTGTAGCATAATACGGTCGGTCCATTTTAAATCCACTTTGTATTAATTTGTAGAAGTTTGTATCAACCTGAATACCAGGGTAGGGATTTACACCTGTGGAAAATATTGGAGAGTACGTGTTAATTCAGAAGCTGCTAAAACCAACCACAACCTCTTTTGTTGCATTACAGAACATACCCAAAGAAAATATTTCCCATAGTAATATTCCATAAGACCAGACATCACTCTTCATTGTGTATGTCCTCTCGAATAAGCTTTCAGGAGCCATCCATTTAACTGGTAAACGAGCCTGTACAGACAGGAGGAAAGGAGAGCAAGTCATGCTGTGACACAGGCTTTCTAGATGTTTCACTGCAGTTCTCACTGCTTGAGTAGGATCAATTCCTGTTTGCTAGGTGAAAAGCTGGGCCTCTCTTAGTAGCCCCTTTAAATTTCCCTTGCAGAAAGAAATAGGCACTTCTAAGGAGAAAATTTGTCTCATCTGTTTTACGTGACTATTTAAGGAGGAGATGAACTTAGCCTTGGAAGAGCCTTCTTCCCTCCTCTGACTTCCAGAGTGAGTAGCTCAGATGGAGATGTCCATCCTGCACTTCTTCTGGCAGCTGGAGGATCTGGTGTACCCCACACATACGCTAATGCCTCTACACTATTATTGTCCATAACAGTAAACAATTCCCAGTGCTTCCACGGATGGATTTCAGTGTGCTGTAGAAAGGACATGGGTATCATCTCATTTACAGTGCTACCACTACCTTGATTTTGTTAATTATGAGGGCAGGAAAAAGCGAGATGTCTGCACTGTCTGTACAGCTCTCTATAAAGCTAACAAGGAATTTGAAAATGCAAAGCTTCACTTTATTGGTTTCTTATCATTCTTACAATGGTATGAAAAATAGAGAGCACCCAGGAACTTACATTGCCCCTGACGATGTAGTTGGAGTCGTTCACTACGTCTCTGGCAAGGCCAAAGTCACATATTTTCACCACTTTTCCATGGGTCACTAGTATATTCCGGGCAGCGAGGTCCCTGTGAATGCACTGAGAAGGAAAGGATGGGTTAATGCTCTGCAGTGTTTGGTACCAGAAGGAGTTAATTCCCTTGTCTCACACAGAGCTCTCTGAATTGGTGCCTCCTTCCTCTCAAACAGTTTGGAGAATGAGCAAGCTGGACAGTCCCTGGGTGCTTGTGGCAAAGGAACAAGGCCAGAGCAGGCAGAAGTGTGCAGCCACTTCTGACTCAGGGTCACGCCTAAAACTGCAAGCCAGTCTTTGCTGTAAAGCCTGAGAAGGAGATATAGTTCAAGCCTGTCACTGTGTGGCTCCGTTCTTCAGTCTGCCTTTCATAGACTGGCCTATTTTTACCATCTTTTCTATCAACAATTTGCTACCCTTCACCATACCGATTTGGACTCAAGAAACTCCATTCCTTTGGCAACTTGATACGAGAAGCAAAGAAGGTCTTCAAAAGTGAGCACATTAAAATCCTCTTCTTCATCCATCTGTCTGCTTGCATACTTAATTTTATCTGTAAAAAATAACCAAATAAGCAAAAGTTCCTCACTCTCTGATTAATTCTACTGACTGCTATAAGGATTTTCACGTGCTCTTACCAAGAACAACACCACAAAGATCATCCATCTTTTGCTTCCTTTGCTCAGACACAAAATAAAGAGTATATTGAGTATACTCAAATAGTATGTATAGCATGACCAGGAACATAAGCCTGAGGTCTTAAATGTTGTTGAATCCTTCTCCAGCAAAATTTCTTCCAGAGAGACAGAAAGTGGTTTCCTGTGTCACTGAGTCTAGTCTAGTTAGATCAATAATATAAATAAATACAACACTTAAATTTACTAGAGATAACAGCAACTGAGTTCCTACCTTCCTCAGAATACAGCACAATCCCATTTGATCCAGGTGCCACATTCACGTTCTGACTTTGTGCAATTTCAAATTCATCCTCTCTGCATAGAGTCGTATTCACACCACACGTCAGGCGAGTTCCCTTCCTGGAGTGGGTGACATATTTTCAAAGGTTACTCACACTGGATCACATAATCTTCTACACATAAACTGTTTTGCACTGGAAAAACATGATCAGTTATTGCTATTAAAAATCTGGGCACAGACATGAGTCTTCTCAAAACTGGAAAGACAAAAGATTGCTTGTCTTTTGCAATCCAGCGTGAAGAACACTATAAGGAGAATCAAATCTCGGCTCCTCTCAAGGCATTGCTTATTAAAGCATGTGAAGGTTCATTCTCAAGAATTCAATAATTCCACCAGTTTACAGCACAGCTGAGAATGCAGCCTAAAAAGAGACAGTAGCTTCATAAAGTATTAAACTGTTGCTGAATACTCTACCTGGAATTTTGGTCCGAATGGATATTGTGGTAAAAGCTGAAGTTGTGCTGTTTGAAAAGATCAGTCAGTGTCCAGTGAAACTTTTCTCTCTTGCTCCTTAAGTAGTTCAGAAGGTCCCCATAGCAACAGTATTCAAATATCAAATAGATTGGTCCTGAAATAGTTGGAAATGTAAATGCTTCCTGCTATCTATAGCACTCTCCCCATTAAAGCCCTAATGATGCCTCATCTTCTCCCAGGACTAATCTGTATTAAACATCCCAGGCATCTTCCCTTCCTGGGTAGATAACCTGTACTGACGGACAGGTAACCTCTACTGACTGTAACTGCTGACTGTAATGTCCCTTTGGAAAGTCTGTGTAGCTGATTTTTCCCTGTGGTGCATCTCCCAAGGTGGACTGCAAATCCCTATGAAGGCACAAACATCCTTCCCCATACCAATGGCATTGCGGAGGACAGCACAGGCTATAAAGATGCAACATATTGTCTAAACCATACATGGTTCAAGCAAAAGATTACCCTTGCTAATTATTTTGATGGTGTGAATTGATGCCTTTTGACCTACGCCTCTTTATCTGCACTACCTTGATGCTCTAGGAATATCCTTTTTTTTTCCATGAAGGCCACCTGAACCCAAGTGTGCTTGCTGAGAGGACCTATAGGAGGGAAAGATCTTGCAAAGGGATGTGGCTGTGTGGAGCACTGGTCAGGCCGCTTTCTCAAGAAAGGAAAAATACCTCCCATTCTCGAGCAGGCAGGCTCGGAGGAAAGCCATGACAAGCCAGCAGGAGCAGAGCAAATGGCACAGGGAGAGCTCAGAGTGGTAACACATCACCCCTGCAAAGTCTTACACTGGCATCACCACTTCTGGCTCAGAAAGACTGAATACGAATTTGTGGACATTTCTGCCAGAAGCCCTGTGTCAAGCAAGGTAGGGCACACCGTCAAAAGCCTGTAAAGTCTCTCAGAGGATGGATGTGAAGTCTGGAGAGCCATGTGAATGCTTCTGAATGCAGGACTTGGATAAGGTTGGAACTGTCCCTGCCCTACCCAACCAGACCGAGCAGGTCTCCCCTGCAGTTCTCCTGCCTACACCATCACACTTGCTGAGTCTTCCAGAAGGCAGTGGCAGCCTGTATTGTTTCAAACTGGAATCAGCCTTTCACCTGTTGGAGTGAGGCCAGAGGAGGGTCACGAAGATGATAAAAGGGATGGAGCACCTCTCCTATGAAGACAGGCTGAGAGAGTTGGGGCTGTTCAGCCTGGAGAAGAGAAGGCTCCGGGGAGACCTTATTGCGGCTTTCCAATACCTAAACGGGGCCTACAGGAGAGCTGGGGAGGGACTTTTTACAAGGGCATGGAGTGATAGGACGAGGGGGAATGTCTTCAAACTGGAAGAGAGGAGATTTACATTAGATATTAGGAAGACATTTTTCACTCTGATGGTGGTGAGACACTGGAACAGGTTGCCCAGGGAAGTTGTGGATGCCCCATCCCTGGAGGTGTTCAAGGCCAGGTTGGATGAGGCTTTCAGCAACCTGGGCTGGTGGGAGGTGTCCCTGCCCATGGCAGGGGGGTTGGAACTAGATGATCTTTGTCTCTTCCAACTCTAACCGTTCTTCGATTCTATGAAATCAGCTAAAGGCACCAACAGCAATCTATTTCTCTGCTTTCCTCTTATGCCTCAAATGACAATATTGCTGTTGATGTAAACTGGGGAAACAAGAGTTAATGGTTATCTTTGGTCTTTCTGACTTAATAAATCACTGTGGCAGAAAATCTGTCAAGTTTTTCAGTGGCAGCTGTTACAGCTCATGATACAGGCAAACACTGTGTAAACCCTGCCCTTTCCCCGACGTGATCTGTTTTTTAGCCTCTCTCCACCCATTCCTGTTCACTGCTGGACTGGCCAGAGGGGGAGTCCTTGGGACAGGAATATCCACATATGTTGCTTCAATGATATCACAAGTCACACAATAATTCATTAGCGATAATATCTTGCCACTTTCATCTTAGTCCATCTTTCCTTAGTTCTTTCTATCTTGAGTTTATTTTTACATTCAGTCCTTTAAAAAGTTCTCTCTTTTTTTCATTATTCACTTCTCTCCTCTTCTTTCTTTGTGTGTCCCCCCCGCCCCTGCTCTTTTTTCAGTTTATTTTCTTTCCTGTCTAGCCTTTAGCCATTTTCCCCTTTCTTTCTCCAACCTCACTGTTTGGTGAGCCACATGATTTAAAATAAAATAAAATAAAATAAAATAAAATAAAATAAAATAAAATAAAATAAAATAAAATAAAATAAAATAAAACAAAATAAAATTTCTTAGATGAAGAGAATCATGTGAATACAAAGTACCTTACACCAGATAAGGTCTTCCTTTTTGCTTGATAAACTGGCCCATATCAATGCCATCACCACTGTAACAGGAAAACTTCCTCTATAAAAGGGCTATTGTATCACTTCATGCAAGGTTGATTAGAAAGGACCCATTTCTGTACACGTGCATGGCCCTAACTTTGATTTCATTTCATGTTATTTTGGGCCAATTGGGCAAAGACAGGATTCAGGGGTGAAGAGGGGAACAGCAGCCTGGAGAACAGGTGATTAATTATGGCTTGGATGTTTTTAATACTCCTTTCAGTAATCACTTTTTGATATTTCTTTTCTGTTCAGGAGTCCTCATTAGTCTGAACATTTTAATTGGTACCTTTCCACAAGTTACCTGACACAGTACAAGCTCCTAGTAGGTTCACAATATTTTCATGGCTTCCAATGTGAGTCATCATTTTCAGCTCAGACATTAGAGCATCTTTTTCTGAAGCGTCAGGTTTTTCTGTAAAAGTAACACAGATTTGGAAATCTCCAGCAAAGAATTAAAAATGTAAATGGTTGTGATGCCTTGTCACATTTCAAATTAATTGGACTGACAGTATATTTGGGAACATCCTAAAAATTTTTGTACAGTATAAAAAGATGTAGCCAAAGGTGGAAAATAAATGTGTGTGTGAGCGCGTATCATTTGAATGCTTGGGAAAGCAGTCATAAAATGTTAATATTTGTCATTCTTAGGCTGGCAAGGAATGACAGCAGCATATTAAGGTGTTCACAAGCACAAGAAAAATGGCAGTCAACCCTGTTGGAGAGAAATGCTAAGAGAAAAAAATGTCTCAACAGCCATATGGCACAAAAAGAGCTGTGATCCAACAGCTAAGAGGGCCACCCTGTGTTTCAGTAGTAGCTTTAGGCCTGTTTTTCAGCAAGCATTCAGTCCTCATGATCTCAGTGAACTGGGGGCGTGAACAAAAACCATCAGGATGAACATCCGTAAAGACAACTGCAAAGGAGTGGACCAAGGAAGCGTACAGCTGATGCACATGCGCAGGTAGGGGATGAAGAGCTGGACACGGCGGAGCTGGCAGGAAGGGACTGTGTGGGCACACAGGTGAGCAGGGTGCTGGTGCTGCTGCCGGCGTGAAGATCATCCCGTTATGCATCAACAGGGTGGTGGTACTCGCGACCCAGTGAGGCAGCCCTCCTCGTCGGCCTGCTGCCGGGGAGGCTCACCTCTGGACACTGCTTTTTACGAGGGGTCAAGACAGTTCGGAGAGAGGCCAAAACAAAGCAGCAAGGAGGATTAGAGGTTTAAGAAGTCTGACTTATAAGGAGGGATGGAAAGAAATTGCTTTGTGTCACCAAGAAGAAAAGACTACAGGAAGATGTGCTGGAAGTTTTACGAATAAGAGAGCTCAGATGCAGGAGGCGAAGGGAGTGCAACAGCTGGACAGTACTACAAGGAAAAGGAATCTTACTCCAAAGTCCACAGAGTCACCAATGTGACCAGCAGGCTAATCCGCACTACGAATTTACATTCGTCCTCTTTAGAGCAGAGCAGCTCCATCCTTCCCCACACAACGCAGATTTGTGGTGTGTAGGACAAAAAGCAGGGAGAAGGCACTTCAGCAATACCTTTCCAAACTGAAACAGGATTTTGAAAACATTTTGAAAGGATTTTGAAACCAAGCATTTTTAAGGTGTAACTGCTACAAGTCTGTATATAAAGGGATTTCCAACACCGCTTCTGCTTTGGAGCTGCTAGAATACATAACTGCTTACGAAAGGCACCCAGAGTTTACCGTACCTTTTAGCATTTTGACTGCGACCTGGACTGAATCTCCTGCATTGCTAATTCCATAAGCTGTCGCATTCACCACTTTCCCAAAAGCCCCAGAACCGAGGACCTGTCCTACAAGACACAATATGCCGATATTATTTGCAGCTGCTACACCGCAGGCTACTGCTCCAGCATTGCGGGTTGCCGTGTGGACTGCTCACCAAATTCCAGATTTTCCCTGGGAAATTCCCATTTGAGATCATATTCAAATTCTCTGAAGTCGATGTAGATGTATTCATTATCCGACGGGCCTATCATCTGAATCATTTGCAACTGGCTTTCATATCTAAATTGCTTTGGAAGAAAAAAAAAAAAAGTGGAATAAATCTTAGAGAAGAAGAAAGAGCCTGGTAGGAACAAAAGAAGAAGGGGCGGGTATTTATGTTTGCTTTTACCTTTTTGTATTTATGATAAATGAACACAAACAAAAAAGCAATCAATAGGAGGAAAAATCCAACAGAGACATAGAATGCAGCATTGTCCGGGGGGGAAGAAACAGCTCCTGCAATTTTAAGAGATACATATTACTACCCAGTGAATCAGAGCTCGTGTGTACAGCCAAAGGTGCAAGGAGAATCCATGGTGGCTTGGTCAGTTCTGCCAGTTTGCAGTGCTCTCACGCCTGAGCCTTCTCTGCACGGGGAATGAGATGGAGCCACGTGCAAAGCAAGGAGCTGGGCAGGAGGCTTTAAGTGCTGGGTAATCCTGACATCTGTTTTCATTTGAAAGAAATGCTACCCCAATTAATAAATCTAAGTGCACAGCATTATTGGTGTGATCCATGGATCGGACATTGTGAACAAAACCAGGAATAAACAATTTCTCTTCTCATCATGTCTCCCTTCTCTCCCTATGCCTTTCCCCAAGCAATGTATGTCAGATACTGAAGCACCAGATATCAATGGATGGACTGTACGCAACGTGCTCGGAGCATTGCTCTACTGCTCAGCCAGGAACTCTCTTAACAAGTCAAGACCATAGTCTAAGGCGCCAGTGGGTAGGTTAGTGTTACATGAAACCTACCCTCATATTCTGGTAGTTTCTAAGAGCATAAGTGTTATATTACTTTCTATTGTCATTTCAGCATAAATGCTCAAACTCTTATCAGTGGCCACAGCTTCTGCCAGCGGTAGTCAAAACCAGCAAACAGCTTGTTCATCCATGACAAAGGAAATCTCGGTACTGCAAATATCTGAGTGCTTCAAAACACTTCCCAGGTGCCACAGCATGTTCCCTTTAACAGAAATATTCTGCCCTATAGAATGTATATGGTGTTAAAAGTACAAAGTGCATGGGCAAATAATCACATTGACTTTCTTGTTCAACAAGGAAAGAATCTCTCATGCCCTCGACAAGAAGAGAGACTGCGCAGCAGTGCCCAAACCAGGGCTTAACCTTCTGCCACCTGCCTACAGCAGTTTAAGAAGGTCTCTCCCCCGGTACTCGCTCCTGCTTCCCAGATAGGGACTGTCCCTTGAGTGGGTCTGCTGGCTCAGTCATGCTCTTGCTTGGGCAGGCAACGACCTCCTTGGGGGGAGGAGGTCCCATGGGCTTTTAATGCAGCGCCGCAGTGACCTCCAGGAGAGGAACAAGAGCCAACACCTGCCACCAGCTACCAAAGTGGCTTCAGCTCTTCCCAAAGCAAACGCCTCCAGGTTTCAGGCAGGGATTACTAAGATGAAATAAAAAAGTAGACCCCAACATTGCCACGGCTCCATCCTGCACTTCCTACTCGTGTGAAATTTCTGCTCATTTTAACGAGGAAAGCCCCTGCTTTGGGACCAGAGAAAAGACATGAATCTCCCATTCGCCCACCGTGTCCCACACTGTATACACACAGTGCTTGTGTTTTACCTGCAATGCCGTTGCATGGTCAGCCATTTTGCCAGATAAAAAATACTCTAAGTTCTACCACGCCAGCTTTGATTGAGAAAACCTGTGCTAAAGCACTGGCTTATGGTACCTGACAGGTTAATGAAATTCCTTTCGCACGCTGAACCGACAGAATTGTTTGCACAGCACTCAATGGAGAAGGTTGATGCCGTCTCCTTTACATCTAAAGTACTGCTTGAAATCCATGACCCCAGGGATCTCCTCTCTGGCAAGAAGCTGTGAATCCCCTCAGTGATTTCTTCTGTACAGCTGAAAAAGAAAGCAAACCAGTTTTGATTTTTGGCTCATGGTGGCATTTTCCAAGGGAGAAGGCGGGATATTTCAAAACACGTCTTACGTCTGTGTTGGAAGGGAGGGAGGGATAGACAGGCTTGGTTTTTATTTGTTGCTGTTAGAGTGAGGCTTCAGAGCAGCTGCCAGTCTAATTTTTTGGTGATGGACACAGCAGGGCCAGTGGGGGGTGAACTGGGCCCCCTACCTCTTACACTGGGCTCACTCTCACTCTCCACCACTGCCCTGGCAGGACACCTGCACCCCCTGACCTCCAGGACCTCCACCAATTTCACAGCTGACATGACCCCCACTACCACATCTATTCCTACTGGTTTCACCTTTACCTCAAACACTCAAACCACTGAGCAGCTCCAAATGAGCCACTACTTAAAAAATAAATACAAAATGAACCCACAGTAAGAGTTTTAACTCCTTTCCCTGAAGGTATGTGATTTCAACCACGAAGTTTCTCTCGAGATGGAGAGCATCCACCCTGTATTAATGACTTATTTAAGACCTGATATGTAGAAAGAGGGAACGTTATACTTGAGAGAAAGGAAGCCCATACAGAGATAATTTTGACTTTTAGGTTTTCTATCATTCATCAACTTACTGCGTAATTTGCTGTCCACATAAATAAATGAGGAGATAAGTAAATAAATAAAATCTGTTCAGCTCCACACATGTGGCTTCTATATGTGGAAGTTCCCAAGAAAAGAAATGTCACAGCATTTTCTTTCCAGAAAGCTGTTTTAAAGAGTATTTTAAACTCACTAGCTGGATGTTTTCTTTCCTCTTCCATTTCTGCACAAACAGATTGATGTTAGGAAGCCTTTTCAGAGATACGGATGAGAAAATGGTTCTATACATTTTTTTTTATATGTAGCTAAAATACTTAGAGTTTTATCCACATCTTCCAAAAGATAATTTGACCCACTACTCTTCTGCACTGTGGGATTATTATTTTTTTGGCACATCTAAAAAAAAAAACTGCAGAGTTCATAAAACAGCTCAAAGCTGTTTCAGCATCTCTTGAAATTTTAGGGCCTGACTCACTGCCCTAAATAAATAGAGGAAATGGAAACACTCTCACTAACTTTACTGGAAACACTCTCCCTGACTTTACCGGCTTTGGTTACAGGTCACCATAACAGCTGTATTAACCAAAGCTTAACGAATTAATCAAGCCCATATTAACCAATGCATTTCCTGAATGCCCTCGAAGTTTGGCAGGCCAAGAGAAAAACTTAGATTGGACTTTGTAACTACCTAACTGTTGATATAAACCCAGTGAGGTTTATTTCAGTGTAAAGAGCCTGAGATACAGATCTTCACAGACTTCATTTGATGCCAATGGAAAAATGGAAAATTTTCCCTAGTGTTGGTGATCTGGTTCCCTTGGAGTGGGCCACCATGTCCCCTCGTACAAATGGTCGAGAGTGCATTTTACACTTAGTTTCTTACAGGCCTGCCTTCATTTAACCAAGGATAGCTCAGATATGGTCTTTGCAATGAATCAAAAGAGGGCAAATGATTTACTTGGGTGAGTTCAGCTCGGGACAGTTCCTCCAAACCCAGGATGCGGCAGGGTAACTGTCAGCAACGCAGGAGATCTGCTTGAACAACAACTGCATTGTTACTTCAGGCTTTCCTGGAACAAGATAACACAGGAGATGATTTCTCTCTGCACCTCAGTGACCAAAACCTTTACATTTATGTGGCAATGCCACATCTGCCGAGACCAAGATCTGCTTCTGTGTTTTCAAAATAGCCCACCCGCGTGCCACTGTGAAAGCTGTGTGCAGCCCTCGGTCCTCCTCCTTCCTCCGGCCCCATGCCTGGGTTCTGCGGGATGGCAGTGTGGGCAAGGCAAGGGGACCAGCCACTTCTCTGTACAGGCACAGCCAGACCAAAGCAGTGGCAGAGCCAGAATTAGAAGTCTTGACTTCTGCTTTTCTGACTGGGAGCAAGCCGTCGGCCCCAGGACTCCCCTGACACCGCAGTTCTGTGTGTCCGGCTCATACAAAATGCGCACAGAGGATCCCTGTATAAATAATATATAATAAATAATGATCCCTAACCTAGAGCAACGGTGAGACGCTACAGTCACGCAGCAAAACTGAGAAAACCGAGAGCACCAGGCAAGATCGTGCGTGTGTGTGCGAACTGTGGGCAGGGGCGCAGGAGGCAGCGCAGCCCTAACGTATGTGTCACACACCAAAGGGTCTCCAGACGAACTGCATTAACTCGTAAATGCCATTACAAAAAAATGGCATAAACATGCCACGGAAAGCTAACACCTACTGAGGATAAGTGTTTCCTCTCTGTGTGTATCACATGTGGTCTCTACAGTACAGCAGTCACGTATATTCCGGCTCTGTAGAGTTAGAATACGGTCACTGTATTCCACAGAGCTCCTAGGCTTTGTGGTTTTCTTAAGAAGTATTAATTTTCTCTGTATATGACTAATTTCTCATATTCTGTCCTCTCTGTTTATGGCACACTAAAGGGAAGAGAAAAGAATTAATAAATTCCTCCTCCTTCCTCTGTTCTCCATCCCTGACTGACACAAGAAACACGACCCACAAGCCACCGGCATCTTTCTCAGACCCTGTGCCTGGATTTCAGCAGTGCAGCGCAGTGTGAAGAGAATCACATTTTTGCCTTGTGCTCCTCCATTTTTTACAATAAATCTATGTAAACGGAATAGGGAATACCAAGGGAAAAGCAACTCATTAGCTCCATTTATATCAGTGGTAAAATGCCAGACTTTGCCAAACCTTCACAGGGATAGTTTTCTCACTTACTTCTCACGTACAGAGTGAATTTTTTTGTCATGACCGTATCATCATTTTCAGCATAAAATATATATATCCCAGACTGGTGCTGATGGTTGCAGAACTTTGACGAAATGCTGTGGAGCAGAGAAAAGACAGGAAAAGGACAAAATACTGACTTGAAAAAGATTTAAAATGTAGTCAAGACTCATATACGACTGAAACAGTTCAGCATCTTCTATTGAAGAACCCAGCCTAAATTCTTTTTCATGAGAGAATATGAACCCCAGAATGTAATTGTTTTGATAAGAGGTTATTTTTTCCTTCAGTATTGATTTCATTCTGCAGTTTTCCTCATAGTTCCTGGAGTGCAACTGGGCTGTCAGGCTGTGATTTTTTTACCGGTCCATTGGGAGACAAGGTAAATAACATCCTGGCACAGATGCTAAGACCTACAAAGGATCAAACTCTCTACACTCCAAATGATTTTGACGGGAGTTTCTAGCTGATATGATGAACAGTATTAGGAAATAACAATGACAGCTAGGATCGTACGAGATAAACCTCTCCAAATGGAAATATCTGACAGAAACTCAGAAATTAGTTCATCGTCAGAAGTTCATTATCACTGAGACAAAGCACCAACCATCAGGATATTTCTGTAGGAGGAAGGCCTGCCTTCTACTAACCCTATGGTGATGGCAGTTAACCGAGAGCCAAACCATTGGAAACGGCTTGTGATAATGGAGATGGTGAGGGAGGGCTCTAACAAGTCCCTGAGCAGAAGCTAACGCAGGACTGGGGAGACTTACAGATTCCTGCACGACTGACCTGTGGAATCACTGGTTTATGGGACATGGGATAAGGTAGGGAGATGGGAATATATAATCTTACAGAGACGGCATCCTATTTCTGTCCTTTTGACCAGGTTATTGATGTCAGGATGGTTGTCATTTAAATGGCAGCTATAGCAACTCACCAATGTTGGAAGAGCATTTAAGAAAATCCCTTCTTAGGTTTAGTTGCCAGCATTTTGGGAGCAGATGATTTAGCAGACTGCTCAAGGAAAACTGGGTGGGAGGCCCCCAACTCAATTTCAGTGGTAAAGGCAAGCAGGCACATCAGGGAGTTTGAAGCAGACAGGAAAACATCAGCATATACCAGTAATTTGCAAAGTAAGAGAAAACGGTAATGAGCTTGGAACGAGAAATCTAGTTAACTAAAATCTGGGTGTTTCTCATTAAGCAAGATACATACAAATGAACTAAGACACCAAGTATCACCTTGCAATTCTAAAGCAAGAAAACTCACAGTGAAGCCACCGGCAATTTTACCTTCTGACTAAAGCAACACCTCCATGTAGTTATTGACCTTTGAATGTCTTAATCTGAAACGGCCTTAAAGATGTCCCTGAACTCAGGGACTTTTTAAAATCAGACCCCTTTTAAGCTACGTCAAAATGGATACTGAAGGCAGGAGAAACCACAAATCGTTTGTTGCTTTTGAAACCCTAGCTCTGAAGGATTAAATCCTAATGAAATAATGAGAAAATAATTAAATAGGAGTGTCCTTGATACCTGAAAATATATGGGGATGTGAGATAAATATAAATTTAACAGAGGGGATTCTGTGTATGAAAATTCATTTGCTCTTAGGAGGGAAGTGAAAATGAGCAGTGTGCTAAAACAGAGAGATAACAAAAGCAAATGGAAAATGGAAATTCTGAGGGAATCTCTGAAAGCACGTGTCCTGGTTTGAGGGTACTCACAAGAGAGATGAATCCCTGGGACTTGAAATTAAAATATAAAGAAGGGAACAGAGTTAATTAATAAAATTTAATATGATCTATAATCAGGAGGAACAATTTGATAAGGAAATGGCAGAAAAAATACAGAAAAACAGGAAATGAAAAAGGATATGAAAGGAATAAAGTAGAAGTGTTGGGAGACGGGATTACACAGAAGTCAACTAAAATATGCAAAGTTAGACTCACAGTACGTTAAGGTATGTGATGACCTTTTTTGTTTTGTTTTGAGAAACCTTCTGCTTTAAAATCACATTGAAATCTGCAGTGCTACAGCTTGTAGGCAGAATCTCCTGACCTCCCTACCTCTTGCTGCTTCTGGGGACTTCAAACTGAATGAAGCATCTACCCCTACTCTTCTTCCTCAGGTGGGATGTGCCTACATACGTGCTAGGATTCAACTAAAACTGGATAGCTGTGGGGAACGTTTGTACAGAAGAATGTACTTGTCAGATGAATTAATCACAAAATTAATGTATTTTTCCATAAAATAAATAGAACGATAAGTAAATGCAAAGTATAACTACCTAAAATGAAAATTAAAAAAAATTAACATTTAATCAACAGCATAGTCATATGAATGGCTGAGTTGACTGTTGAAGCAGCCTCCAGGCCAAGCTCCAGCGATGCTTGGGGTGGTAAGGCAGCCGTGGCCATGGCCATGGCCGTGGCCAGTGCAGGGCTGGCTGAGGCTGAGCCAGCCCAGGATGCGCTGCTCCAGGGACACAGGCTGGACTTTCCCACGTCCGGCAGGTGGTGATCGGCACTCAGCAACCGCCGCTTCTGGCTGCAAAGGCTATCTGAAGTGACTCATAAATCCCAGGCCACCAGCAGCTGCACCTGACCGATTAATGAGAGTTACCTAAGCTATTCCAAGAGTTCTCGAAATTGTTATTGTTGGCCCAGTCCATAGCAGCTTCTTCTTATCTGGATTGAATTTACACCAGCTGTCAATCATCCAAGCAAAACTGACTCCTACTCTTACAAGCAGTGAGAAGAGGTCCATACCAGCTGCAAAGCAAATCAACTCAGCATTATCAGCTGGAGGGAGGTACCTATTGGGCAAGGATGAGCAAATGCTCATGGGCGTCCCCTGAGACCTTATTTCCAAAATCAGTCTTGACCACAAAGAACAGATCTGCCTAGCCCATGTCAGGCATTGCAGATTAGTCACCAGCACCCACCCAAGGCTATCAAAGTTTGCTGACAGCCCTCCCTTTATCAGCAGGGACAGAGTTCCTGTGGCCATTGCCAGGAGATGACAATTTACTAATCTGAACTGAGCTGTCTCTGAACCTCATGAAGGTCTGACTCCAATACACCATCTGATGCAGATGAAAAGGCCAGTCTGTTGCAAAGATGACTTGACACGCTAGCAGATAAAATCAAGCGTACTAAAATACTACAGAAAGAAAAAATAAAAAGTGTAATCAAGGCTGTGACACAGTTTTATGCAGATGCTAAAAGTTTTTAAGAATACAAAAAGAAATCAATGCAGCCGCATTAACTCCTGCCTAGGTCCTGCTTGGTTTTAAAGCTACAACTTTAAAAGAGCCCCTTGGCTTTATTTCCATTGAGGTGAATAAAAGCTGTTACCTTGAAAGCCATGGGACTACTCTGAAAGAAACTCTGAAGGAAATTAGATAATGTTATCAAGAAATTAGAAAGCCTAGGGAATGGAGAAAACATTAGCCTTAAACAGGATTCATGCCAGAACTTCATTGTAGGAAATAACAGAAAAGGTAGATAACTAACAGGTTTATTCAAAACATGTTTTGCAGCAGTGGAAGAATACATGACCTGGGTAATGAGCAGAACGGTATGTTTCTGTGGCACAGGCAGAGCTGAACAGATCTATCGGCAGCCTGGGAAACTACAGGGCCCTGGACTTGATTTGAGCAGTTTGAAAGACACTGGGAACATCATCAAGAACAGGATGACACAAGGGGAACATGTAGAACTTGTGATCCAGTATGAAAACTGCAACAGATCTGTAACTGAGAAATTATGTCAGAGAGAAAGGGAATGGCAAAATGCATATAAACTAAAGGGTTGCTAGATGCATAACTTACCAAAGGTTTTATTATAATGTGAGGAACAAAGTGATTCTACAAGTTATCTACATGAGCTGCTGTTGAAAGCTAAAATAATGTTTGAGTGCTTTTTGTTCCCATGGCTTCATCATATGGTCCATCCACATTTTAAAAACACAAAGAGAGTACAAAACATGGACAGTAAGCAGTCCAAACAAGATATAAAGAAGAAACATTATTATATCAAATTATTCCAAAATATTCAAGTACCTGCGTCCATCCACACTGTAACTTTGTTTACATGGAAACGTTTTTTTGGAAAATAGCCACATGCATCTAACTGGTGGATATGCTGTAAAGTTAACTTCGAAGCAAAACTCTTCCTCACCAATTTCAAAATCTTCTTTAGAGTTGGTTATATTTATAAATCCCTTTTCTGGAGGGAAAAACAAAAAAGAAGAAAATATTGATATAATATTACAAAGGCTGGACTGCTTAATGAAGGAATTTTGACATCTGTATGTTTTTCATTTTGGTTATCATGAGCGAAAAAAAGCACTGTGTTACATCACAAAAGGCATCCTGTTAATCAAAATAAGATAATGCTTCAAAATAATATTGAAATTATGTCACTGTATTCAGCTGCAAGCAAATGATCTGAGCCTGCTGAAGTTGCTTATGGCCAGACCAGAGCCCTTCCAAAATGGTCTGACATTTCTCCCCCATCCGTCCTACAGAGCCACAGGGCCAACAACACCATTATTTATTTGGTTTGGTTTAGGTGTGTGCTCCAGATGTTAACAGCTGCATCTCCTGGCTTTCCTGTAGCAGGGAACAAAACCAGGTGGCACCACCAGCATAACCAGATGCTGATAGTAGCTGTTTCCCCTTCCCTGCAATGAGCTGAAGATTTTGCAAATGAGTCTTGTAGCTGCTCCTTTATTTCTCCACCTAAATTAGACATATTTAATGCAAGACAACAGCAACGTGAAAAAGTGTTTTGAAGATGTGCATGACCCATGAGCTATAGGTACTTGCCCTGATAGGGTGGGATTAGTTTCACCTAATGGAGCTGTCTGAAGTTCAGTGACCACCTAAACTACTTGCTTGGACCTCTGATAAAGTCAGTGGAATGATACAGGCACGTCCAGATGTATCCCATCCTAAAATAGAAGATAACAAAGATGTACTGAACTACTTCTGGAAATCCCTTTTTCTTGACACTGACTGCTGAAGGAAACAAAGTCATTGCTGGGGCTAGGTGTCTCATGAAGTGAAATGAATCCCACCCAAGGAGACTGAACAGCAGACACATGTTGGGAGGAGGCTGTCCCAAAGACATCAGTGAGCCTCGGATCAGCTCTGTGAAAATCAACATAATCACATACATTGCAAGAGATCTCTGGAGATGTCTAGTCCAGCTCCTGCTCAGAGCAGGTCCAACTAGATGAGGTTGCTCAGAGCCATGCCCAGTTGAGTTTGGGCATTTCCAAGGAATTAGACTCTGCAACCTCGGTGAACCTTGTGCCAGTGTTTAATCAGCCACATGGTGAAAAACTGCACTGCAGAAATATTGCTGGACTGGGTTTTTCCTTTTAAGTGTTTTTCTTCTGGTTGTAACCCTATATTCTGCTTGGCATGTTTTATCTCTGTCTAGCTTACTGGTTTAAAAAATACTATCTGGAAACTCCCACATAAACCACAAAAATTTCAGTATTTTAAAACAAGAAGCAATTCCTTTCATGACTGTTCTCTTACTTTTTGATATTAAAGGCTTACTGGTTTTATAAACTGGACCTTCATACTTTGAATGATCTTTTGGATCTCATCCTTCCAGGCAGAAAGTCACCTCTATACGTACTGTTAACAACACAACCAGCCAAGAGTAAAGGCTTTCTCCAGAGTGCATACAAGGACCTTGGAGCAGGATATGCCATTTCTCTGGAAAACAACTTAGAAAAAAGTGTCTTTCTTGAAGGAGAAAGAAAATAGCACATTATTGCTTGGCTTATCATTTTTTGGCAGATTTAAACGTATTTCAGCCAGAGAAACAGTGATTATTCAGTAATGACAGAGAAGTGAGACGAAATTCTTGAGACTGTAATCAAAGCTTTCAAGTCTCTGTATTTATCGTATTTGTTTATTTGTTGCTTTAAACCTAACGTGCGTTGCAAAATAGCATCAAGATTGCGTAGTGTTAAAAATTCTTTATTCAACACTGGTAGAAATTGAGCATAAGAACTGTAGAAACAAAGAGCCTTGCAGCTGCGCTTGTTGGCACGATCTCTGTTGTGCTTTAAAGCGGCCCAGCTACCCTGCCTGACCTGCCCAGCTACACGAGATGGGATAAGTTCATGAAGTGTCAATTAGCAAAGAGCAAACCAGAGCTGTCTGGCTGCAAGGCGTTATTAGAGATTAGAAGACCACCCATCAATGTAGTTATGCTGGCCAGAGTCCCCAGGCAACGCAGCATGTGCCGACCAAATCAGTTTTCTCTTGGATAAGTTACATCGCGCTCATTCCCAGTGTAGCTACGGGTGCTGACCCAGGCACAGGGATGGTTTAAAGGTAGGACACTGCTCATTTCAGAAACTGCTACCCTGTGACACGGAGAGCTGAGCGAAATCTGTATCTATACCACCGCCGAAATTGAACCTGGGATGTTGGCACAAATTCACACCAACAATGGTTGTCATTAATACATTAGGCTAAAGGCTGTGGTGTACCTGAAGCACAACATATCGCTGTATAACCATGGAGAGAGAAGCACAGCTTTTAGGTAGGTATGACAACATCCCCCCACTTTAATCCGCCATGTAAGCAAACAAACAGATTTTCTCATCAGCAAAGCCAATGAGCCCTCAGAAGTTTTGTTGGCATACAGGATATTAAAGAAGGTACAGATAATAATCATAGTTTGGCATTAACCCCAGTCAAAAATACCTCACTCAGAAATACAGCCTTCCAGGGACAGTGAACCAAATATCCCCTGCTAATGTGGCACATACTCACACCTGATAGCTTATGGATCCAAGAAGCCACTATTTCTGAACTGTGCACCAGTACTGAGAAAGAAGAGGATCTTGCCCTACCTTTACACTACCCTCTCACCCCTACATTCCTGTTTACTGAGAAGATGTATGTAGAAAAAAGACCCAGGTGTCGTACTCAGTTATTGTAAATGATGACAGAACTTTCTGCTCAGTGGTAGGCAGAAGCTGAAAAGAGGATATTGCACTGGAAAAGTCATTTCTGAAGAGACTGGGGTAAGTATTCTCACTTCCTACCATTCCTAGCTTAGGTGTCATCAACTCAGAGAGCAACTACATCTAAGGTCAAATGTGTGGTGAGTGCTGCAGAGAGCCTTGTTCTCAGGGCTACGGACTCCAACTCCAGGCACACCGGTCAGAAAACAACTCCCAATGCCTACTCCAGCAGCACGGTCCTAACTACACCTTTCCTTTTTATGCCTTATTTCCAGACTTATGCCCATTTGTGTATTATCTCCATCTGAGAAACAAAGTTTGCAGTTGTTCTGGACTAACTCCAACACCACGGGCTTTTGCATCAACACGTTGCTTAAATAGAATGAGGTTTCCTTTGGTATGCTTTTGGTATTTTTACATTTTCAGGCCTTGTGTAGCTTGGTGCTGGAAGGATGGTTCCCTTCAGTGCCCGGAAAACAGGAGGCACGCAGAACAAACAGTAACGCTGGAGCAGTTGTTGTCTCTCTAGTTTCAGGTTTTCCTTCAGATCCATCACAGCTGCAGCAGCGCTTCTGCAGGGCAGTGTGCCAGCTCTGTCAGCACACACTTTTCATCATCTCTCTGGCCTTACACTCTCCATTAACACAGAAGTTTTCATGTCTTTTCTGCTATCAGTTCCACAGCTTTCGGAGCTAAAATTCTTCCCCAGATTTACCTTCCCGTAAAAAATTCGGCAAGCTTAAACGGCCACTTGTTAGTGACTCCCCCGCCAGAAGAGGAAACGGTTGTTTCTTAGTTGTTCTGGGTTTTGAGTGGGACAGTCCACCACCAAGAACATCCCAACTGTTTGATTCCTTCCTGGCAGACCCAGGTGAGGCCTGGTACAGATTTTCTATCTGCTTATTTCTGTATAAGAGCAGCAAGCACCTGAGGGGACCACACAAAACAGCAGAGCAGAGGCCACGAGAACCTCTGTCTTACCTCCCCACTGCCGAAGGTGCAGCAAAGGTGGGATGGAGGTGCTGTACGTGAGTGAAGAGAGATGGAGTGGGAGCAAGTGGTGAGGAGGCGGCTGAGGCCATGCCTGCAGCTTTTCAAAACCAATACTGGAGTCACAGCAGGACGTTTCTGTCTCACATTAGTTGATACTAGAAACTGGTCATTCCCAACCAGGTAGACATGTAGTCATGTAGACCAGACCTCTAAACAGTGCCATTTTGTTTCACTTCTAAAAGCACTGTCTTTTAACGGGAATTAATTGACAAGCAATATAAAGAAAAGGCTGATTGTCTCCTGATACTGGAATGACTCAGTTCAGATTAATCTCTTGGCTTTCCTGAACTGCCAGTAACCGCAAACAGACTTTTTCCTTAGAAAAGGAAGCATGAACATACGCTACAAACCTGCAAGCAAAGAACCGTTCAATAGAAAATGAAGTAAATCAACCAACCGAGGGACAAGATTAACACCGGGGGGGGTTTGGAATTACCTAAAACTGTAACCAAAGCAGTTTGATTCGGATGAACTGTAGAAGAACAGGTATAATGTCCACTATCGCTTCTTCCTGCCGCTGAAGCAAATGCATACTGGATCCGAACTGCTGAGCGATCTGTTTGATATTCTAATCCTTCAAACTGACGGTCCTGGTTTTCAACAGAGATTCCCATTTAATCAGTTGATAGCGCCCAGTATTACCTATTTTAAAATATGCCCTGTCTTCTTACCTGTTCAACTTCTTTGTTTTCAAAAGATAATTTTATTCCAAATTTATAATTACGGTAAACAGCTCTGCATCTGATCAGCAATGGTTCCCCAACTTTAAGAAGTAATTCAGGTAAAGGTGCCGCTTGTCTTTCATTTAAATCTACAAAATCAAAACACAGTCACTGAAAGAAACGACCATCACTTTGCCTGGAAAAATGCTCAATTAGATCAACATTTTTTCTCCTAATGCTGTACAGACATCCATTACTACATTGTAATGCGAATAAGAATTACCTATTAATCATGAAATCTGATGGACTTAGATGTCTCAAACCAAATTTTGTGATCATTTACAAGACATCTACAGGGCACAGTTCAGCAAAGAGTTTAGCTTAGGTCAGGTTTATTTGAGAAAAACAGACAAACAAACCTGAATTTATATATTAATTTATAATTATTTATAAATTTATCTATTTAGAACACTTTGAAGAGCATTTCACTGCAACACAGTCCTAAAAGCATGCAGAAAAAGATAACAGATGTTTAGAAAATGCAGAAGGGCAAGACAGGTTTTACAGAGACCACAAATAGCTATTAGAATCTCGGGTTTAAACTTGAGACAGAGCAATCATATTCACTGTTAGTCTTGTTCCAGTGATTACAAACAAGTAGCTTAGCCCAGAAAGCGTACTCAGATGAGTAGTGCAACTAACTTCAGTGGCAGGATCCAGCTTGTGTAGAAGTAAACCTTAGAGGAACGTTACCTATTGTGAAGAGGCTGGTGCATTCTCTGCCCAGGTCATTAACTGCACAGCACCATATGTAAGTTTGAAATAACTCATGTTGTACCTTCCGTATGCCACCTATTTCCCCAGTTTCTTCATGCATTTTATCAGGGCAACTGCAATTACAAGCACAATTATTCATTGACTCATTTGGTTAACCTCAGGCAAATAAATCTGATAAATCTCCAAGCCATGAGAATATGCAAACAATAGTGGGAAAACTGGATCTTACATAGTTGAACAAAAAGGAACTAGGAAAGGTGAAGATAAGAAAATAAAAATGTCACAGCCTAGGCAGAAATATGAGCTAAAATGACCTGAATATGCTCAAACTGGCTCATAGACAGGTAATGTTGTAACTAAAATCTGGACAAGAGTGAAACCATAGAGGTTGAGCTTTCACACCACATCTCTAAATTCCTGGTGGTGGGAGCTGCTGCAAATCCAGTGGCCGTTAATGAGACCCAGATCCCAAACTGCCACGCTGCAGAGAAAGGTATTATTCCCACTGTTAATAGAATCAATTTCATATATTAATAGAATGGAAAAAAGTCACTTAGCTTAGAAAATTAAGATCTCTTTTTAACATCTTCCTGGCTCTAATGCACTCACATTTCCAAAAAAATGTGAAAAACTAGAGGGAAACTAGATACCTTTGATTTGCTCTGGTGACATCAAAATACTAGAATCTGGAAAAACTTTTTTCAAGCCAAGAGCCAAAACTTTCCAGAAAAGCACAACAGCCAAAATTTCTAAGAAAAATGTGTTGCAGCTCTCCAAAAGTGGATCATGCAGACACAGGTTTTCAACCAGCACGTGAGTGTGCAACCCGGCAGAGCCTGTCTCCAAAAATTCTGACCCAAAAGCTCTTCAGTTATCATAGAATCATAGAATGGTCAGAGTTGGAAGGGACCTTGAAGATCACTTAGTTCCAACTCCCCTGCCATGCGCAGGGACACCTCCCACCAGCCCAGGTTGCTCAAAGCCCCATCCAGCCCGGCCTGGAACACTTCCAGGGATGGGGTTGCCACAGCTTCCCTGGGCAACCTGTTCCAGTGCCTCACCACCCTCACAGTAAAAAATGTCTTCCTAACATCTAATGTAAATCTCCCCTCTTCCAGTTTGAAGCCATTCCCCCTTGTCCTATCACTATGCTCTCTGATAAAGAGTCCCTCCCCAGCTCTCCTGTAGGCCCCCTTTAGGTACTGGAAGGCCACTATAAGGTCTCCCCAGAGCTTTCTCTTCTCCAGGCTGAACAACCCCAACTCTCTCAGCCTGTCTTCATAGGAGAGGTGCTTCAGCTCTCTGATTATCTTTGTGGCCCTTCTCTGGACCTGCTGGTTTCCTCTGACATAGAATCGCAGAATGGTTAGAATTGGAAGGGACCTTAAAGATCACTTCCAGGGATGAGGCATCCATAACTTCCCTGGGCAACCTGTTCCAGTGTCTCACCACCCTTGGCGTAAAGAATTTCTTCCTAATATCTAATCTAGATCTACCCTCTTTCAGTTTAAAACCGTTACCCCTCATCCTATCACTACATTCCCTGATAAAGAGTCCCATCTTTCCTGTAGATCTCCTTTAAGTACTGGAAGGCTGCTAGAAGATGGTAAACTTTCACTCTAGAAATTCAACATACATATAAACATACACCATACCTCTTTTCAGGTGTTTTGCAAAATATCCACTCCACAGAGGGCTGAGGGTAGCTCTCAGATATGCACTCAATAGCATCCGATTTTTCCCTTTTCCTGAAATAGGGTTTGCCTGGTTTCCCTGTTAAAAATCATGCAAATATTTAGGAATGCTGAAATCATTTTGAAACAGAGTTTTGCTCATTTCATAGCACACGAAGTTACAGAGCTGTAAGTTATTTCAGGAGGTTTCAACACTGAGGGAATAGAATGTGATTCTGCCCTAGGGATATTGTGGGTTGGTCTCAGGAGCTTTTCAACCTTGATTGCTAAATGCACGTCTTCCCCCATATCAAAGGCCTGCCTCTATACGCAGGAGGATAATCCTGAGACTGATACTGAAAGGTGCTAATTTGCTGTGGTTGCTATTCATTTCACTGGGCAGGAGCACAGACACCTTGCAAAATCACATCCCAAGCCCCTGGCTTTTGGTGGAGTATCTGTTGGGACTACAAAGTCTCTATGCAAAACAGGATCGCTGCATGTTACTCAGTCATATCAGATACATGATGGAAAAACAATGGGTGATAATGACTTCTGATAACCAGCAGACTTCTCTATCCTGTATCTGTAACCCAGGGGGAAAAGGTTCCTAGACAACTCCCAGTCCCCTGAACCCAGTCAGCCGCAGAACTTGGACTGAGCACAAAAATGTAATGTGTTAAAACTGCTAATGATCTGACTCAAAATGAAAAGCACTGAGTCTGTTTTAGGTCATCTCACAATAAAATTACAGCTTCCACAAAGAGTGGCATTTTCTTTAGAGTCACACTGCCATTGCCTGCAAGGTGACATGGTAAGGTGAAACTAATACTTCTGGCTTTTTAATTTCTTTCTTCATTTATCTCTTATAAGCTGGGCCTAGAAGTTTTTTTTCACCTATAGAGATTCACATCTCAGTTGAAGGGTTCAAATCTAGCCTGGAGGATTTAATGAGAGATGTAATTATGATATTAGATTCACAGGAGCAAAGAGAATGCAATCCAAGCAATAGATATGGAAAAGATCTTTATCGAGACTCTTTCGAGCTACTCTTGCTTGCACATGTAATAACATTTTTTACCTCTAAAGCCTAATTGATATAGTAGAGAAGGTAATTTTTAATTAAAGATTTAATACCCTGTCCCCTCAATGAAGCTGTTAAAATTATAATTGAGATATGCAATAGGCCTTCAAATAAACCAAGGAGAGACTGGAGGTGACATTTCTCGCTCTGAGAGAGAAAAAAATCAAACAGAAGAAATACTTCAAAAACAAATAAAGAAGACATAAAAAATGTTGATTAGTCACAGTTTATTAAAAACAAGGCAAGTAATGATGCGTGTTATTAAGCCTGTCTCTAGAAGGGTTTGTTGATAACTTTGCCAGTCTTAGCTGTCTGGATTGATGTTTTGCTTTCTTTTCTCTGAAATTTCTTTTACATTTTTCAATTTTATCTTTCAATTTGGCCCTTTCCGGACAAAATAATATGGTATTCCTCTTCTGTTAAAAAAACCCATGTCAACGTGGGTCTTTTTTTTTTTTTTTCAGATGTTCTTGGACAGCCTTGCTTAGAAGCTTGAACTTTGTTGCCTTTGCATCAGAGATGTCTCTTGTGTAGTCCTTGAGAAAATTCAATCAAATCTGCTCCCACTGTGAGCCTTTCAAAAAGTCACACCTCACATTTACCATCATGAGCATTTAACAGCAGTTAAAATCTCAGCTTCTCGGGCACCCTTGTGCTGAGCAGCTGCAGTACTGATGTGTTTTACCCTAAAACCCAATGAACAAATAAAGGCTGGCACTGAAAAGGGGATCTTGGTGCCTCTTGCTGCCCACAGAATTGCGAAAGGAAAAGCTGTGAGAGACGTGCAAAGAGACCCAGCACAGGCGGAGAAGTGGCAGCGTGGGACAAGGCGTGACTTTGAGCACCAGAGACCAGAATATAAAAGGGATGTCCTGATCTGGTCCAGATAACAGCCCAGCCAGAGACACTGAGAATAAATAGGTTAAGATGCAAGCAAACAAATCTAGCCCATGAGCTTTGAGAGAGCACAAAAGCCACCCTTGATTTGCCTCTTTTGGCACAGAGGGGAATTTTTCATATGGGAGAAAAGGGCTGCCGCACATTTACATCTTTATTTGTTCATTTGCATGGTTTATTGACCAACGAAAGCTGACTCTCACGCAGTCTGTGGTTTTGACTTCAGTCTCTAAAGACAGCCCCAAGTCCTATGCAAATCTAGGAAGGTGCTTGAAATGCAGCACGCGAGAGCTTCACTGCTTTAACTGAACTTGAGCCTCTCCCCTTGAACCTATTGATGGAGTGACCCCTTTCATCTGAGATGTACTTACTTCGGATGAGAATAGGCACAACTATTGTGTAATTGCCAGTTTTACTTATGACCGAGAGAGTGTATTTTCCAGCCTGTGTTTCTTTTATTTGGGAAAAAGCCAAAGACGCAACGTATCTATAAAACAGAAAATAAAGCTGTATTTGTTATCTAGAAGGTAATATGCAGCAAACACAATAAAATGTTAGCTCTTTATCTCTTGCAAAAACCCTTCGGAGATACTAGTATTCATTATTTACACAGTGCCCCTCAACCTGAAATGTTTTCATCCTGTATCTTCCTACACAAGCAGCACGTAGGAACTGGCAACCACAGGTGCCGCATAGTTAACACTGTGTGTTGGGAAGGATGGACTTCTTGAGAGCTTAGGACAGCTGGGGAGGTCCACAAGGAAATGTTTTACCTACAATCCCATCCCACATGTTCTGCAGGGGGATCCTCAGGTTCCAGCCCAGGTTTGGCTGTGAGAATGAGGGTGCTGTAGCTCTTCATCATCTGCAGTGTGACCCTAACAAATCACATAATTTTCCATGCCTCAGTTTCTTTGACTACAAAATCAAGATATTTGCCTCACATGAGCGTTGCCAAGCTCAGACTGATCAGTTAGAAAGTCCCTGCAGAAACCGATGTGTGATACCACACAAATTAAAAACTATTCTGACCTTAAGGTTCATATGCATGTATGTGTCTAAATGACAATCAGCAATGTGCTGCAGGGTGACAACAGTTAAGAAAGATTAGAAGATTTAAAAAGATAATGCATAACATGAAATTAAACGCAAGCACAGTCACAGAAAATATTCCATTTGCATCCTAAAAGAAATGATCTTTTAAAGGTTCTTTGATCCAGTACATCCCTTGACTTACCGGTTCTCCGAGTCCAATGAAATTTTACAAGCTTTGCTCTCTTTAAAGAACCAAAGGCATGAAATGATCTCCGAAATGTTCATTATCACTCTTAATTCAACATCTTCAAACACATTGACTTCCACATTTTTAGTTGGTTTATAGATGATGTCTGTTCCTTGAGAATTCAAATGACACCCAAGATCTTCCAAAGTGTCAGAAATCTGCAATGCACGAGGACAGATTGTTATGTATTTATTAGCTAATTAGACGAATTTGCTTTTTTGCATTCAAATACTTTTAAAAGATGCTCCCTGCAAAATCTTTCATAAATTAATAATGCCTCATAAAGCCCAAATATGAATACAAATTATACTGAAATAACACCTTCATCATACTTTGTTTTGCTTGGTTTTGGATTGTTGGTTTTTTTCATTTCTACTGTCAAAATTATTCATAAATATGTTGAGTTCTACTGCACGAGGAAACACTATAGGATTCTTGTTGAATTAGTTAATTCTGTTCTCTAGACAGACATCACAGAACAATTTTAGCCAGGAACATAATAATTTCCCTTCGTGATATAGGCTATTCTTTACTCTCTTTTTTATTTCCTTTCATGTAGAACCATAGGAAGACACAGAACTATAACACAACCTTTCTGTTTGCGACCTCAAGGCAAAGGCGGGGCCAGAATGGGCTTTTTTTTAGCATCTCACTGCTTGTCATCGCAGCACCTGGCTAGACAGATCCTCAACAACTTGGAGGCTTTACTAGGTAGAGAATGTTTCGGCTGGGTGGCTTCGAACCTTTCATTTCCTCACCATTGCGTACAGCTAAAGGAGAATCGCAAACAGAAAGAGAATATTCCACAGTCATTCTGAAAGTCACTGATGGACTAATGAGTCTCTACATTTAGCTGCAGCAAAAGGTGGCAAGTAAATATCTCTACCTGAAGAGTGGCCCTAAAGATCTCCCTTACTTTGGTGGATGAAATTTATCTGGTTTAAGTTTATGAATGGACAGAGTTCATTGCACCCTCTGCCCCATACTGTGCTTGGCCAGTTGGTTCTCATTCCTTGCTCCTTCTTTTTCCCTTCACTTGGTCTGAGAAATATCTAGAGATAACAG
Organism: Pluvialis apricaria; assembly: GCA_017639485.1. NCBI lineage: Eukaryota > Metazoa > Chordata > Aves > Charadriiformes > Charadriidae > Pluvialis > Pluvialis apricaria. Next base: position 23,895,742 of record CM030007.1, read on the forward strand.
TCGTATTCTGCCTTGTCGGATACAAGGACAGCACAGCTTTGACTGATATACCTTCCTTTGTTATCCGAATTATTGATATATTTGTCCAGGAATGAAAAAGATTTCATAAGACTATGTTGAAAGAATCCTCAGGAAATACATTAATCACAGGTCTCAGCTTCTTTATAACGTAGATGCACACCACCGCTTCTTGGCCTTCTGCCATTTCGAGTCAGAAGAGAAGAAAAACCCAATCATATTTGATTCCCCACCCAGCTTTGGTGTCTCAGTCAAGGTTTAGGCCTGGCAGGGATTTATGGGTTTTGGTGGTGGGAATAGAGGGCGGTGCAGCTTCTCCATCAGTCCCAGCAGCCGTGGCACACACACACCGCAGCAGGCCACCGGTTCACACCATGGCCTTGGCAATCCTCTCTTAATGGCACATAGTTTTTTACACTGATGCATTTCCAGCAATATTCAGCAATATTCAGATGTGCTGATGTGAGACAGCATCAAGGCAGCAATTACAAAATCAGTTTTAGAGAAAACCGGTGCTTATCTATTTACAGTTTCAAAGTAGGAATTTTGATACATATTTCCCTCTAACCTTCCGTAGTTATATTTGGCCTAACTCTGTTTATTTTGACTGCGACGTTCCCACAGCCTAAAGGTTTAGGGTGTTGCAAGATTCTAGGAATGTATTTCTGGAATGGACAGGAATATTTTATAAGCAACTCGTTCTCTGTTAGGTTACCTTAGGAGATACCAATGCCTCTGGTGTTCCTGAACCTTCATCCTTCTGGCTGATAAACACACACATAATCTCAGATGTATTTTGATTCATTGCAGAAGTGAAAGCAACTGCTGTCATAACAAGAACTGTAAAACAGAAATAGAAAACAAATGTAATCATGTTTATCTCTCTGGTGAGGGATAATAATTTTAATAAAAATAAAATAGAATAAAACTGTAGAAAGATTACATCTTTTTTAAAAAAAATAGGTGAAAGGCATGTGCAGACACATCATGTGCATTTGTAAACCCTGCATTTGTGTATTGGAAATGAGAGAAAGCACTATTCAGAGAACCTTTCAAAAGCACAGATACATGACACATTATAAGTATGTTCCATGATATCGCAGAAAATGTCTAAAGACAAAAGTTTTACGTGTTATGGAAGCTCCTTTAGAAACCACATTACAAAACACAGGCTCCCTCTTGCAGCTTACTTCTGCATCAGTGTCTCAGAAATGGCCCTGTAGCACCAAACCCTGCAGCTGCAGCCAGCATTTGCCCATCGGGGGCTGGAGGGTGATCAGGCATCATACCTCCCATTGGCACTAAGGAGGTGTCCAGGTCAGAAACACTCCCCAAGCACCCCTCACTCCTGCACAGAGCAATGGCAAAATAAAGTCCCTCACTTGCCTTCAGAGCCCACTCTCAGCTCAGCCAACGATCCAAGATCTAGTCTTCCCTTTCCCTTCTCTCCAGGACAGGCTGGATTTGATCTGGCGTACTGGAGACTCTCCTGAGCCTTCCTGATGTGGATTTGTGCACCCCAGCAGCTTGCAAGCGAGGGCCAGCTTAGATGCTTCTTCCCTTGAGCTGCCGTTCTCAGTCTTACGCTCTTTCCCCTCTGGGAAGCAAACAAGGCAGCAATTCCCACTCTTTTGAGGAAAGCAGGTGCAGAAAGTGGAGGACAAGGAAGAGTAAGCCCATGGTTTTCTCCTGCCCTTTCCCTCCTCCATACCTCCCCGGCTCTGTCACTGCCCAGAAGCCTATACAGCCAGGGCAGCTCACTCGCCAGCTCCCAGCCCTGGCAGGGGGAGCAAATCACAGAATCACAGAATGGTCAGGGTTGGAAGGGACCTCTGGAGATCATCTAGTCCAACCCCCCTGCCACAGCAGGGTCACCTACAGCAGTTGCACAGGACGGCATCCAGGCGGGTTTTGAATGTCTCCAGTGTGGGAGACTCCACCACCTCTCTGGGCAGCCTGTGCCAGTGCTCTGCCACCCTCAAAGGAAAGAAGCTCCTCCTCATGTTAAGATGGAACTTCCTATGTTCAAGTTTGTGCCCGTTACCTCTTGTCCTATCACTGGGCACCACTGAAAAAAGACTCGTCTCATCTACCTGGCACCCTTCCTTTAAGTATTTATAAGTATTGATAAGTTCCCCCCTCAGTCCTCTTTTCTCTAGACTAAAAAGACCTAAGTGCCTAAGCCTTTCCTCATAAGAAAGATGCTCCATGTCATTCTCCTTATGCATAAGGAAACAGGACAGAAAAGCCTCTGGTGCCTCAAAGGCATCGTCTCTCCAAAATGCTACATATGAGCTTTTCTGCAGGGATTGCAGCTTGAGAAGACACGTTTTAGACTCCAAGGAGTTGTACAGTAGCCATGCCTCCACCACTGCACGTAAACAAGAAAAACAGAAGTAAGACTGCACAACTGGCTGGGTGAAATGTGTCTGATTTCCATTAAGTCTCTAAAGCTCGTCCTCAACAGTACAAATAAGCAATGAATCATAAAACATCTCTCTGCTGGTGACCTGGAGAATTTCTGCCCTCGGGTCTTGGTTTTTTGCTTTTGTTTTTTTTGTTTCCCCTCAGCTCCTGAGATGATTGGACAGAGTTGAAACTGAAGGTGCAGAATTGAAAGGAGGAAAAAAGGTAAATGTATCAGGAAGTGCTCAAAGGATGAAAGTAATGAGACTATTTCTGCAGGTGATGGAAAGAGCAAAATTGGAAGAAGGAAGAAATGAGTAAGAGTTGCTGCCATCTCCTCTTTGACGTTTGTGCCTTCTGGTGCTGCCCAAGCTCTAAGCTGGCAACATCTCAACAACCTCTTTGCCCTCTTGGCAAATGTGGATTAAGACTGAGTCCTCATTCAGGCACCTAATGTACACTTCATTGTGGGTGCCACCTTTCCACAGTATACACAGGCAATGGTCTGCTTTCACAGACCTCTTAGGAAGATCCTGTCCGTCTGCCTGTGATCCCTAAGAAAGGTGAACAGGACTTCTCTGTGGACACATCTATCTCCCTCCATTGGCTATAAAGATAATACTGGCACTTGTTGAGACAGTGGGTGCTGGAGGGTAGCTGAAAGGCAGGTATGCTTTAGGTATCTACACCAAGCATCCTGAATTCCTCCCCATCGATGCAACCCAGATTTCCAGTCCACCCACTAGCCTTTCCCCAAGTCCTTCTCCGCTCAGCTTTCTCCACTTCTGTTCGTTTGTTGCCCACTTTACCTTTGACCATTTTCAAACTAGAGCCATCTGATAGGCTTACAGCCAAGGGCTTAGCTGGCAGAAACCCACCTACAGCCACTGATTTCCAAGACACACCAGCTGAGACCACCTGAAAATACGACCTCAAAAGTTCATCTCATTTGGCCCGTTGAGCATTCCCTTGCTTCAACTTTCCGACCTGCAAATAGTTTTAGCTTCTGATCGTACAAGCTCAGCCAATTTATCCCTGGCTTTACTCCACTGCGCTCACATCGCCTTGTTAGCAGGATGCCTAACGCCGCAGTCGGAAAGGGAAAGATGCATTTAAACACCAACAGGGAAAAGATTTGCAGCTAAGAGCTGGGGAGAAGCAGACAGATGTAGCAACCAGACTGTGAGCGAGACATGCAAACAAGGTGTCTGATGAACTGGAACTGCATCTGTAAAGGATGGCATGTGGGAGTATATGCTGGAAGAGGGAGCAGTCAGCACCCTGACACCCCCATGCATAGGAAAAATTTGGGCTCCTTGCCCTGTTAACTGCTAGAGCTTGTCACTGCTGTTGTCTGCCTTTATTCCTATGAAATCCAGGAAGGTTTTTAGGGTAAGGAAGGATATTTTGAACCTTAGATGTTTCCAGCTGCTTTACGGTGAGAAAAAACAAGTGATGTGCTAGTCAGAAGTATTTACATGAGATGAGATGTGGTGGCCTAAACTTGTGTAGGTCTTTGAGAAATACAGTACATTGACAAATAGAAAATGAGACCATGAATAAGCCTTTCAGCAGAAGCAGAATCAAGAAAAGAAATAATGGGAAAAAGACAATGCTCTGATTCACTGTCTTGATCTTTCAGCTGCTAGCTGGCCTGTTCAGAGACTGCTGTTATGGTGTGCAAGTCAGTCATCCTTCCAAAAGCCCAAAGTAAGAACTGTAGAGACTGAAAACACTGGGTAAGGAATATCAAATATGCAGCGTTCATAGTCATATTGTGTGTTGCTGAACTGTAGTGAAGCTGGAATGGAAATAAATTACTGCCTCTGAACAAGGTTTGTTTATGCCTGCTTTCCATCTTCGTTGCCTTTTTATAGGTTATACAAAAATAAATGCAGTAGGAGAAATCTTGTTCTCACTGAAGTCAGACAAACCTCTAGTTGCCATAAACTGAGCCAGGATTTCATCAAGATGCATAGGCACATACATGGGAAAATGCCTGTACAAGTCAAAAAGTGGGCTTAGGATGTAACAGTGCTGAGAAGAAAGGCCTGAATCTATTGGAGAGGTATCAAACTAAGAAGCTCTGTTTAAGCCAGTTCAGCTATCAGATGGTTGATCTAATGGAACCGCTTATGAAACTTTGTTTTCAAATGGGGGATGAACAAAGTAGCCTTTGGAAAACTGGGAAAGCGGTGCCGAAATATGTTGAAAGTCTGAGTTTATCAGGAAGAGGATAGCTGAGGAACTGGAGCACTGTGAAGGATGGAGAGAAAGCCTTTCTCTTCACACCAAGGGATGCATTTTGTGTTTGTGTTCAGCTCAGGGTGCTTAGTATTTTAAACAGCAATCAGGCTTTCTTAGACATAAAACAATCTTCCGCTCTGCTTTGCAGCTCAGGAGACTTACATAGAGCAAATTATGTTTTATTTCTTGTTTGGCTTCTGACTGTTTTCTCTGGGTGAGACTCTCTGGATCAACTTTCCAAAATTGTCTTAATGATCAGGGAAGTTAGAAGAACACTCTTTTGCCACCAAAGCTATAGTTTTGCCACAGTCATGTGCTGCCAGGCACGTAAGGTTTCAAAAAATTACCAAAAATCTGTAAAAGTGGTGACATGGATGAGCCTAATACTCAGACATTAACTGTGAAAAAAACACACCTCTGCATGCGTCTGCTTTTTTCTCAACATCACCCCCAAAGCGGTGGATCCTCAAGGGGGACTTTTACTCAATATAAATACGACAAAAATCGGAGGGAGGCAGGCTACGCAGCAAGAGCTGATCTGAAATGAATTCCTACCTTTTACCCATATCTTATTTGTCTCCCACTGAACTTAACTCTTCTCCTTCCCCATCTTTTAGCACCCCTTCCTTCCTCGGTGTCTTCACCCTTTCAGCTTAAATAACTCCCAGCTTCCAAAAAAAATGCAAGCTGTGAATTCATTCTTACATGATGATGGGGCCAGAGGTGTTGCCCCGTGTTGCAGAACAATAACCACGTTAGAACAAGGTTTAAAAAGCAAGGTGGGGGACAAGACGCCTCTGTTGCGGCTCATGCTAATTGTGACTAGTTGCTGTAACACAAGATGGGGTATGTCTAGGTCAGGACCAGTCATTTATCTGGTCTTACCAGTTAATTACAACAAACATCACGTGAACGGCTTTAATTATTTACAGTCATGTTCAAGCACGATCGAGATTTGAGATGGAAAAAGAGTGTGGTAGCTCTTCAGGAGGGTTTAGTGGAAGGGAACCGAGAATCTCTAGCCTTGAATCACTGAGCAGGGAAGCAGTGAGACGAAGGGAGTCGGGGAGGCTGTGCAGTTTCTGAAAGTGCTTAATTAGGCTCTGTGTAGTGAGTAAAAAACTAATAATGAGAAGCAGCACTGATATTATACGGCGTCCTGGAATGCTACTGTCACCTGCCAGTTTTGCCCGCCATTGCCTTCAACTCTCCACCCGGATCATTTTTCCACCTGGATCCTCAATTTTCCCGCCGCTCCTCCTCCTTCCCCCCTCCCCATTTTTTTTTTTTTTTTTTTTTTACCACCCGAAGCCGCTCACGGCATCACACGCTGTTTCCTCCCGAGGCAGAGGGACCGAGAGCCGCCACCACCAACGCAGCGGCAGGGAGGCGGCGGGGAGCGGGGCAGGCGGCGGCCGCCAGGGGGCGCTGCCGTTCCGCTCAGCCCCGCGCAGCCCCGCGCAGTCCCTCCGCGGTGCCGCCGCCCGCGGTGCTCCTCCGCAGCTGGCGTGGGACAGCAAGAGGCAGCGCTGAGCGCAGTCGGCCCTTTGAAGCGGAGGGGAACCGGTAACTAACTCGACCAGTTTGGCTCCTGTTTGCTCGTGAAGGAGCTGCCCCGCATTTTCTTACGCTAGGGAAACGAAACGCGAAACAAAAAAAAAATCCTTGTAAATTTTTTCACGCGTTACTTAAATCGTTGATGAGGGATAACCGATTATTATTTTTTTCTTCTTCTTTTCTTCCACAGTGTCTCCAGCAAACATTTTCTGATTTTCTATTAAAAAAAGAGAAAAGCTTAAATAGGAAAAAAAAAAAAAAAAAAGCAAGCAAGCTTAAAAATACTGGCCCTTTCTGGGGAGATCCCATGGCTCAGATAGGATTCTGACTCAGTTCCATAATTTTGAAAAAAATTTTCAAAAAAGGTATTTTTTGCACAAGAACAACTCATGCGTATGCAATAAAAACTTCATACTCAGTGGAACACCTTCAAGTAGGTTGTGCCCTTATTCATTACAGTGGTCTCAAAAGTGTTTCTTCTGAAGAGATATTAAACCAGAACTTGTTGTCACAGTGAATAACCATTTCTAACGCACCCAGTGCCAAGTGCCAGCAAAGAGTCTTGCTGCTCGAGAACTCACTTCATGTCAGCTTCTGTAGTAAAACTACATTGGCTCTGCCTAAGAAGTTCACTTCCCTGGTCCATCTAAATTTAATCTGTGCCTGCATCTAAAAGCTCTCCTTTCAACATATGAGAAAGAAAAAGTTTGCTCAAATCTGCCTCAGGAACATCACTGCCAAGACCCGCCTGCTCCAACAGAGTTTGCCACGTGCAGCAGGGAAGACTCTGTCCATAAATTAATTTTCTATATTTTTTGTTTTCCTCATCTTTTCCTCAACCTCCATTTTCAGGTCCCAGATGAAAACAGCTGCAAGGAATGTATTCTTTCACATTTTTTTGTACATCTAATGACTTGGCCATCGTTTCCAAGAATTTGTTCTCTGTTTTGTTATGTCCTAACATATTTTTGGCACAGGTTTCAGCAAACTTCATCTTTTAGATAAAATTCTGCCTTTCAATGCTAGTACCTTTCTTCTTAGAGGAGGATGGTCAGCAGCTCTGCCTATGGCTCACTGCAGCCAGTTTATAATCTTCATAGGGATTTTAAGACAAAATAATTGAGATGGCTAAAGACTTCAAATCAGGAATCACACTGGGGATGTATTTTACACCCCTCTGTCAGAGAATAAAACGAAACCTTCTCCAACAGAACAGGTCTGAGCAGATTTACTCCTGCTTTTTGTGGATTACTTACAGGTATGTTTGCTTCAGTGCCTTACATAGTAAAAATAAGCTATCGACACAAAGTGCAGGCACATTCTTCACACGATGCTATTACATACCCAATATTGACTACTTTTGCCATTGACTTTGCTGCAGACTGATAGCCAAGTCATGCTCTGCAATTCATATTGTGATTTCAGCATTCATTTAAGCCAGGACAAATAACTATCCACTTTGACTTATTTATATATTTCTATCATTTTTCAGACTTTCTAATCATGTACCTGCCCTCCTAAGTACATGGGACTTGCCGTTTCTCTGGGAATTGCCGTTGCTGAGGGATTGTGTACATTACCGAGCAGCTCAACACCTTTAGCTGTTGCAGGCTTCCTTGCTAAATACAAATTGGCCCTAGCACCGCGTTGCTCCTTAATTTATGGATTTGCTTTGAAATCACCTCTTTGAGTTCTCAGTCTGTGCCAGTAACTCATGGTTTTTATCTGGAAAAACAAAAAAATTATCTCCTTAGCACAACGCAAATGCTGAAGGCTGAAGCGAGCAGGACATTTAGCTCTGGTTTATCTCTCTGTCCTGCCTATTTTGGGTTTTGTTTACCTGGACTCGGGTGAGGAAGGGCTGCAGGGTTGCATTCAAACCCTTATTTGCCTTTCATTTCACTAAGATAACTTTCCATCTACCTTCCCTGTGAGTCTGAGATAAAGGCACTGCTCCGACAGCTGAACTGTTATTTTGCTTGTTATTATTCATTTCATCTGTTTTGCATGGGACTAGGGGAATAAATGACAGCCCCTCCACAGCTCCCCCGGATCGTGATCCCATGGTGACTTCTCTGCTCGGGCTGGTGCTCACAGGGAGCTCACTGAAAGCCCTGCTGCTCTACCCGGTTTGTGCCATTCCAGACACTTGTGATCCAGTTTACAAAGAATAACCGGGACTGCTGAGGACACCCCTTTTTGGGAAGTCACTGAAAAGGCAGTGAACCTCAGCTACCATGGCAACCTCCCTTTCTGAGGAAGAGCCTACGTTGTGGCTGGTTCTTCTTCTGCTTCTTGCCCACATCTTCCGTCCTCTCAAGGGAGCTGCTTCTTGGCTCCCACATCACCCAGACTTTTCCATCCCACTAAGTATGGTGAACAATGGTATCCTGGGCCATGTTAGGAGGTGTTTTGCCAGCAGGTAGAGTTCCTTCCCCTCTACTCAGCACTGTCGAAGACACACCTGGAGTCCTGTGTCCAGTTGTGGGCTCCTCAGCATAAGACAGACAGGGACATACTGGAGAAAGTCCCGTGAAGGGCCACAAAGATGATTAAGGGATTGGAGCATCTCTCCTATGAGGAAAGGCTGAGAGAGCTGGGACTGTTCAGCCTGGAGAAGAGAAGGCTCAAGGGGATCTTATCAATATATATAAATACCTATAAATACCTATAAATACCTATAAATACCTATAAATACCTATAAATGTCTATAAATGTCTATAAATAACTGAAGGGAGAGTGCATAGAGGACAAAGCCAGGCTGTTTCCAATGGTGTCCAATGACAGGACCAGAGGCAATGGGCACAAACTTTTTCACCATGTGGGTGACAAAGCACTGGCCCAGGTTCCCCAGAGAGTCGGTGGTCTCCACCCTCAGAGATATTCAAGTGCTACCGGGACAGGGTCCTGCGCAGGTGGCTTTAGCTGGCTCTGCTCAAGCAGGGAGGTTGGACTAGATGACATCTAGAGGTCCCTTCCTATCTCAAGCTTTCTGTGATTTCGTGAACAAAGGAACAATTCTGTGGGCAAAGAACCGTTGCTGTGATGCCACCACAGAGGTCCCCCACGAGTCAGAAAGTGGCATTGGGCTGTCCTTATTCTTGACTGTTCTCCAGAGGATGTTTGTTCACAGGAATGTCACATTCGTGCCATTGAAAAGCTAGATAGACAACCCTGAAGCAACGCAAACAGATATGTCTCATCTAATGACATAAGTAAGTTTGCTTTAACTCCTTTTTTTTTTTTTTGTTTTGAACTGCTCTGTGTTTAAGTACTCCAGCCTCATTACCTGACACACTCTAGCATTTCTACTGACATTAGTGGGTTTACTAACTTCTTGCAAGCACAGGCTACTTTATTCAAGTACCTAAAGGTAAAGGCATGAGATTCCTGGCACCTCATCAACAAGGAGAAAAGGATCTGCCAAAAAAAGAATTGAAAACGAAAGATGGTAGCTAATGAAATTATACTACTTGTCATCCTAGTATTGTAAAACTTCCCTTTTAAATGAAAACAATGGTTTCCACAACTGACTATAGTATAGTGTCCTTCCTTTCCTGGAAAAGGGGGTGAGGAGGGAACACAGAAGGCCTGAATTGTCTGTGGGGGAAGGATGGGCAGAAAAAGCGAGAGTGGGAGAGAATGGTTTTGCTACAAAATATGAAAAGCTAAAAATTAATCCAAGGTATTTGATAAAAACGGTAGTTGGCATTTGGTAACAAATTTGGTAAAAATGAACAAAAAAATACTAGTTGTTCTCATTTGTATCATTATGAGGTTAAGGTTAAAAAATAACTACAATTCCCAAGCAGTTGTACAAACATAAAATCCAACATACTCCTTAAAGAGCACATTGTAACAATAAAACACTTTTCAAACCAGCCCTTGTATCTCACCCATTAGAAATCTTATCTACACAATTAAGCCTTGACTACAAAGAAAGGAGTAAATAATGTCTTACTTTTACAACAGTAACAGAGCTAAATATCCAGGCGATAAGCTATCTTTTCTGTCTGTTTACCCTGTTCATTTTTTTTCTGCAGTTTTTAAGGAAATATCTTAGAAAAGTTAGGGAGCCATTCCTTCCTTTGGATGGGAAATAGGCACACAACGTTTATCCAGCTATCTGTCTAGCTTTGTTATCATCTTATTTCTCATGAAATACAGAGGAGAAAAGAAGAGTCTATCCTTCAAACACACCAACAATTTTTAGGATATTATCTGTGCTTGAAGGGTACAGGTTTCCTAAGGAAGCCTTTCGCATCACTTCTCAGTTTAGAGTCCTATAGCATCTTCTTAAAAGTATTTCTATTAACAGCAATAGGGTGAAGCTGTATGGGACATAAGGTCTTCCTGACCATTTGAGAAATGCTGCTGTTTGTTGGCTCTGAACTGATTTTTTTGATCCCTATTTTCCTTTTAAAAGTGTGTGATCACTGGGATTAAACAGTCCTTGTCCTTTTCTAGTGTTACTATAAAAAACCGAAATTACTTTCTGCCTTCATCAGCCATCCACTCCTGCTCTTCTACATTTTTGTTCCACAAACGTTTTAGTCTCCAATTTCATTTCCACTGCTGTTTGCTGGACTTCTTCATCCCTGCCTGTCACTGCAGACATCTCCATGAAGATTTTCAGAAAACCTAACTCAACCCAATGACCCAAACCAGCTTCTCAGCTGCTGATAGAGCAGAACCTGAAAAGTGGGTGAGTTCATGCCATGAAATTTCAGGTCTTTTGAAAGCTACATTTTCAGAGACCTGCGAACAAGAAGTGCCATTGGGGTCATTATAGGAAAGGCTCTCAAAGGGGATGTTGCAGAAGGACAGGATGCCCACAGCTCTGCTCCGCTGGCAAACCTGCCGCCGCTGAGCAGTCACAGCAGCATGCACCCACGCACTGCTGGGCAGAGACATGGGGGTGGCCCTGGCAGTCGGGCTGTGCTCTGGGCATCTTCCAGCTTCTCAGTAGCTTGAAATACGGGTAACCTGAGGAATTTTCTGGAGAAAAGGGGGGAAAGAAAATGGGGCCAAACCTCAAAAGATATAAAACACCCATAGTTTTCAGTTGCATTTACTTAGATATAACTCTTTTTTTCCTGAACAATCCTTTCACCTTCAGGAATCTTCAGGTCAGAAGTGATACCTTATCTTCTGAGCCATGAAATACGGGGTCATGGATGACCACGAACATATGTTCTGCTAGGCATGACTGTTTCCCTGAGTAAGCAGACCATGTACTGGCCTTATCCAGCATTCACAGCCGGCTTGCACCCAGATTTTTGCATGTTTTGGGAAGAGACTGTAGTCAGGATCAAACTTGATTGCCCCTGGGGTGCTCATTGATTTCACCTTCCTGCCAGTGGCAGGGCTCAATGCCTGAACTTGCTCTGGAATGTTTATCAGCTGGTTTGTCAGAGAGAAACCTGTGTGTTGCTGGGAGATGGACAGATCCTGCAGGTGGCTGGGTCCCCAGCATTTCTGGGGTTCTCCTTAAAAAGCAGAAGTGTGCTGGCCCACCTCATACTTTTCTGGGTCTCCGCCACAGGAATGTAATGGGCACCTGTGTATTCTGTGAGGGGTTTGTCAACAGTACTGTCCTATAGGTTTTGTGCAATCAGACACACTGCAATCTAATCCAGAGCTTGTTAGGGCCTGAGTTTGCAGTCCTTGCTCATGTAAAATTTCCTCTCATTTGACAGCCACAGGGGGATCTCAGTCAGCACCTCACAGCTTCATTTCTCTCAGGTGCCCTGAAACTCCGGGTAACCCCATGAACAGCTCTTAGTAAGACACGGTGCAACAAAGATAAAGGGAGCAAGAGCAGTTGTTAATGGAAAACTTCCCCTGATGAGAAAGGTCACCGAAAGTCTCTGTTCGTCACAAAATTCTCCAATTTGTAAACCACAAAACTATACTACTGCCTCAGTTCCCAGGCTCCATCCACCCTCCCACCTCATCCACTACAGCAAGACTAATTGTATGCTAGATAATGTTCTCTTTAACCACAAGCTCTTGCTTAGGATGACCAGAAAAAGTTAAGAAGATGAGGAACCGGAATAGTGTTTTTAATGTATATAGCTGTATTTACATATATATTGTATTGTATATACTGTTTTCTGAAGTCCTTGGGATTACATTCCTTGCTGCTAGGAAGCATTTATTTCCAGCAAATAACACAGGCAAGACGCTTTTTCTTTCCTGCAACTTTTGCCTATAATTTAAAGACAGACCTGGTGCCTTAAGTCTACAGACATTGTGGAGATTCTCCTCTATGTGTTATTATAGTTTAGCTTTTCTTTGCTGGTTAAGTGTTGCAGTTTCTGATTATTCTGGTTCGTCATATGGATACCGTCTATGCGTCTGTACAACTTATTACTAGGTCTTATCTCTAGATAACAGATAGATTCTAAAAGGGAACACAAGCATTTTTAAGAAATTACATATAATTCATTAAATGCTTCGCATTTTTTACATCAAAATTGCTTTTAAAGAGTGACCTGCTAGAGAGAGATGTATGGAGCTAGCAGTTCTCAGGATTTCTGCTGTCAGCTATGCCTCTGACCCTTCAAATCCTAGCCAGTTTGTATGTCCAAAAGCATTTGCTTTTTCTCCCTGTATCAGCTGGCCTTACAATAAGTAACACTACCTCCCTATACACCTCGCCTTGACTAAATAATATCTCAAGAGAAAGAACACCAGTCCTCCTGGAAGATAATTACACCTTGGGGCTCCCCTGCCTTTTGCTCGCTCTCTGCGGAACTGTCCCTTAAGCTGCGCTGAAGTCTGTCCTTTGCATGGGACTTTGGGCACCATCACATCCCAGATGCTAATCATTTTTATTTACTTCGTTATGCAGCCTGCAAGACTAGCAAAGCTCAGTCAAGAAGAAAATACAGAAATCCCTCTTTGAGAGGGTTTGCTTAGTAGTATCAGCAGTCATGCAAAGCAGTAGATCATAAAATACTCATTTTCATTTTTACTCCACCTTCTTTTCAAATAGCTCACGTAGACTTTCAACCATGAATGAATAATATCTAACAATTGCTCTTTGAAGTAAATATTATTATCCCTGTATATGGGGCTGAAAATGGACCGCAGATTGTTAAATAACTTTCCCAGGCATGCATCAGAACTGCGTCAATCAGAAAAGAAAACACTCTCTTTTTGTTTCAGTCCTGGATTTTGAATCAGCAAGATCACATTTGACAGGAGCAAGCCATTTATTTTAGAGCCAGAGAAAAACAGTTTCAGGCATTTGAGGTGGAAGAAAACGTTATTTCCTTTTCTCTTAACAGTTAAAATGTTGGGACGATTTTCAGTAGAGGAAATCAAGCTTTAAAATCCAAAACTCTTCACTCTAACGAAACAAAGGCACTTTCTAGATATTAATGTCATGCCGCCTTCTATTTGGATCATTGAACAACAACAACAACAAAACCTGGTCAGATACAGATGTACCGTTATATTTCAATCTACCGAGCTATCTGATTCACAGGTTATTTACCTGAGAAATTGAAGATAGATTGTTTAAAGTGATCAGGTCAAGCTAGCATTAACACCAGGAAACACATTTACATCAGGAACAAGAAAACGAAAAAAACAGTGTATTTAAATACTTTTTGCCTTGAGCATGAACTATATCAGGTGCAGCGAGAGCAAAGGCCAGGCAGGGCTGGGAGACACTAAGGTGATGGCAGGGGGAAGAGCATCCTCAGAAGGGAGAAGAAAGGTGGGACAGAAAATAAAAGACATGGAAGAAAATGAATGGATAAGAAGTCAAAGGAAAAAGAAAGGAAAGATGTGAAGGGATGCAGGGAGACACTGGAAGATGGAGAGGAAAGGGTCTGAGGAGCAGTGCAAGGAGACCTTACCTGCTAGCCGAAATGGGCTCCCAGCAGGGCGGCCGCAGGGCCAGCTCGCTGCCATGGCTGGTGATGCCCTGCAGTCCCCCAGCCCTGGCAAGTGAAACCGAACCACGCAGGTGGTTGCCTTAAGGGTGCACGTCACTGCCCACAGTGAAACCACTTCTTCAAAAGTGAGGGCCCAAGACCTGAGCCTGAAGGAAATGGCTGTGGGACGGGGAGAAGAGGGGCCTCTCTGGGGGTCAGGGAGTGTCTTCCTTCTGTCGGAGGATGTCTCCGCCAAACTGAGCAGCTGCCTCCGCTCCAGCTGCTCAGTCCTCGCCTGGTTCTTTAGCCCTTCACTCACACTTCTACAAAAACATATTTTCTCGGGTACATTTGGTGCAGCTGACTTTTTGCTGTCTCACCTCAATTCTTAATTTCGAAGCAGTTATAGTTTCTGCTTTCACGCACTGGCAGTCTGCATAATTTCTCTGGGTATCGATGAGGGGAAGAACAAGCGGGGTTGCCAAGCTGGAGGCAGGCTCATAAAAAAACCCAAATGAAGTTTGCGTGACACCATGGGAACACCCTGCTGCATCTGCCGTCGCTGGCTGAGGGAGGTTTCCCGTGCTGAGTGAGCGCTCGGTCTGCTGGTGACACAGGACCCGCTGCGGTCACCTCCGGACGGGGAGCAGGTTTGTGGAGCAGGGCTGTGTTTACTCGAGGGGGAACAGGGAACTAGCATGGTCTACAGGAAGGTTCAAACCAAGCTACAGCTGCTCTGAAGTCGTTTCGCAGATGACTTGTCTAGAGGATAAAAATAAAGGCCTTCAGGCTCACCCTCAGACGTGACCCTCTAGGGACATGGTCCATCTGCCCACAGCCTGTCCCTGCTCGCTGCCGGCCTCGGAGTGAAACACTCCAGGATCTGCCTCCTCATTGCCTCCCGGTCACCGGTGTGCAGAGGGTAGACTAGCTGGCCCGTGGCTGAAGTTGCTTGCCCCAGCAAGGCTCCCTGGTTTGTACCGGAACAGAACACCACGGAGGGGCAGGCAGATCTCCCTGGCTTCCACAGCCGTGCGTCACAGCCCCAGGGCAGAAAGTGGATCCAGTTCTAAAGGATAAGCTGGAGCATCTTCCCCAGGATCACCCAGGATACACTGGGGGGGTTTTATTAGTCATTCAGCAGTTATATTTTTACTTTCTAGGGCCTAAGCATCCATTCTGCAATTGTACAGAACCTGGATTAAAAGAATCCCTGAGCAAATATATTCAATGCCAGTAAGGTGTTCTCGGAAACCTGCCAGAGATGATATCTAGATTTTTTTTATCTTCATATTATTGATACCTGGTAAATAGCTTCTTTTGCATTAGGGAAGATTAAACAAAAATATAGATGGACCAGAACTAGACAGACATATCATACGTAAAAGAAGCCATAGAAAATGTCCCAAAGGAGGAATGGGGGAAATGGCATTGAGGCCAGCAGTGTCAGCGAAGGTAAGTGCATGACCTCTCACAAGACTGCCTTAGAAACACAGACTGAGGCAATAGCAGTGTACGCTGGTGCTGAAGACAAGTTTGTATGTGATGCAGTGCAAATGAAGGAGCTAAAATGATATGAAAACTAGGGAGGGACATATTTGCAAGGATGCAAAAGCCAGGAAAGGAAGTATAGGATTCCACAGGCCTTAGAGAAATCATTGCAAACAAGGAAATGCCATGCTGGCAACAAGCTTTCGTGGCTGGCAGGTTGTCTTTTTTTTCCACAGTCCTCACTGGTACACAGTCCCAGCATGGATGAGGTTGAAAGAGACCTCTGGAGGTTGCCTGGTCCAGCCCCATGCTCAAAGCATGATCAGCTAGCATAGGTTGCTCAAGACCACATCCAGTGGGGTTTTAAATATCTCCAAAGATGAAGACTCCACAACTTCTCCAGGCAATCTATTCAGTGCTCAACCACCCTCACAGTAAAAAAGTGTTTCTTGATGTTCAGAGAGATCCTCCTGTGTTTCAGTTTGTACCCCATTGCCTTGGGGCCTGTCACTGGGCACCATACTGGCTCTGTCTTCTTTCTGCTGCCCCATCAGTTATTTATACACATTGATAACATCGTCCTGAGCCTTCTCTTCTCCAGGCTGAACATTCCCAGCCCTTTCACCCCCTCCTCACATGGCAGATACCCCAATCCCTTAATCACCCTCATGGCTCTTCACTGGATCCACTCCAGTAAGTCCATGTCTTTCTTATACTTTCTTCTATCCCTTTCAACACCACATCTACATACAGGTTTTGCCCTCAGAAACCGGGGGGTAGAGAGTTTGTGCTTCTGTTCTGAAACTACCAGCAATGTACTCCAGTCACCTGCCGCTCGTGGGCAGTCAGGTGGCAGGGTGACGACCTGTCCAAACACTGACATACATACTGAAACAGTGGATGCTTGCACTTTGATGTAAAATTTGCAAGTGAGAAAAGTCCTTTGTTTTCTCTTCTGTGATGCATTCACTGGAAGCTGCTGGGATTTCACTGAAGATATTTTGCCTTTTTGTGGTTCAGACAAGGAGAAACAAACATTAACTTTCTTAATCATAAGTATGAGAATCTGTTGCTGGTGATTCAGCTGATCTGGTATCAGAAGTCTTAATGTGCATGTAATGCTTTTAGCTTAAAAGCTTCTGTGAAAGATGCCATCAGCTAGGACAGTTCATATCTACTGGACGTAGCCAAAATAAATATATAAAATCTGTCAGATTAACTTATTCCTAAAGATGCTGGACTGGGGGTCGACGGAGTTCAACAAACATTATACACATGTATATGACAGTAAAGCATTCTTCTGAGCGAGCAGGGTTTTTTTTGCCTCTATGGGAGAGTGGCTTCTCTCACCAAGTATTTTATCCAAGTTATATCACATCATGGTTGGCCTTCAGTGCAACAGTTAGATAAAGCCAGCTCTAGTGGGAGCAGCCACATGGTAAGAAAGTCTCTAGCTAAACCATATGACTGGATTACCAGCACAGTGAAACTAGACTTACATTTTAGTGCTTATACTAATACGAACTCTAGCCTAGGGCTAAACCTCCCCCCCATACATTATTAATGTAGGTTTTAGCATATATTATTAACGTAGGTGTTAGCAGGAGCACTTCAGGGTCAACTCCTGACTTGCTACTTGATTTGAATTCAAAACTTCACTGAGTTGGAACGAATTTCTTTTTGCATGTGAATGGGAGTCTGGTTAGGGGCAACATTTGGTTTCTTCCAGATACTGTTAGCAAAGACAACCACCTAGTCAGGGACCCATGGGTATTGCCACAGCAGGTCGGTCCAATCAGTCCAATATCCTGACTGCCATACTAGTTATTCTCAAACACTTCAAAGGAAGATTAAAAAACCCCTAATTTTGTGGAATAATCTCCTCAAGAATGGCAATTTCCCTTAGACTTCAGATGTTGGTGTACATCCTGAACTATCAGGCTTTATTACTCTTCCTTCAAAAAATAAATGAACAAATGCTAAGTTCTTGTCTAATATGACTGTGGACTCTGATCATGCTCATATTTTTGTAGATCTTGCTTTTTTTTTTCTTAATGATATACTATAATGATAGACTTTAAAGGTTAAATTCAGATTATGTGAAAACTTTTTTTAGAAGTATTTCCTTTAATCTGTTTCAACAATATTAAACAAGGCCAGTTTTGTAAGTAGAGATAGTATCTCTTAATAGACCAACTGGTACTGTTGAAAAAAAACAGTGTTCAGGCATTACTTTTTCCAACTACTTGGTTGGTTTAACAAGGTTCCTACCTACAAAACTTGTCTTGCTTATGCCTTAAAAAAAATCACAGCTACAATAACCCTATCCCTCAAAAAGTATTGCTATTTATTCGCATTATCTGATGCCAGCCTGCACTTCAGGATCTGTTTCCACATGATTTACTAAACATGTTAATTTTGGGTCAACACAAAGAGAAACTGTCACTCTCAATAGCACACATGGCCTTCTCAACACTGGTTCAAATGTTAGGGGAGACCTATTTGGCACTTGCAACCTGATTTGGCTGGAGAAAAGAGCTCTTGGCAGGGCTTTCTTTCTCAAGGATTCCCCCCCCTCCTTATTTTTCATCTCATAATGTTTGGTTCTGCCTTTCCATCAGAGCTTATAAAAACTCTGTCACTTGGCTATGGCTGCATGCATGCATACAGGAGTATTTCCCCATTTCTGGGTCGAAAAGCACACCACACATGACTTGACTACAAAGTGGGACAAGACCCAGGGGCATCTATCTGTTTCTCCTTCGTCTTGCTCCCTGGATCTCGTGCAGAGTAAATCTGGGTATGTGCCCAGGAGAGGAGCAGCAGCACTCTCCTTATAGGTGCCAGCTTCAATTAGCAGAGGACCTAATTGTGGAAAAAAAATAATGATAACATCATCAATCACTACTCTGCAGGAATGCCCAGTAAATCTCTGTGCACCGCATGAGGCAGCAGAGCAAGTTCAAGCAGAGACTGAGTGGCCTGCAGGACTCCTCAGCGCTCTGGTTGACCAGCAGGAACAGGCAATGGAAATAAAATTCTGGAGAGGAACACATGGTTATGATTAATGAGGAAGTGTCAGGCTCCCATATGGACACTCAGTAGCTGCAGGTCAAGTCTTCAGGCCAAGTTCTTATATATAGTTAGCGGAACTGAAGACACAGGAGAGGTGAGAGCTTGCCAGAGCCACAAAAAGAGGCTCATGCCATCTTGAGCCTCTTCCCATTATTGACTCTGCTCTGCTGGCCAAGGGAACGTAGAAAAGACAAGGGAGGCTTCCAAGCTGGTTTGATGTTCAGTGGCTCAGGTACAGCACTTATACTGACTTTGGTGAGGGAGAGCCCGAGCACCTTTGGTACCATCCTGCATATCTCATTGCTATGTGGGCACTCCATCTGGCAGGACCACGTGCTACTGCCCAGTCCGCTCTCTCAGCTCTTCCCGCATCCAGTGGGAATGCTTTCAACCCGAGCTACAGCATGCAGACAGAAAAAATGTGGGTCGTGTATACACAAGCCCATTTGTGTCCTTGTTCCCAACCTCAGTGTGTATATGTAATATTAGACGTGCATGGATCAGCAAAAGAGCTGTGGGAAAAGAAGATTCACAAGGTTGAAAACACAGGTTAGAATACACTTCAGTGATGGGAGTGGCTATACAATTGAAGTCCTTGCTTGCAAGAATTCATTTCATGTTCAACCAGTTTACCCAGAAAAGGTATTTCCCTATATGTATCATGAAATCTCTTGTAAGATAACTCGATACCACTAAATCTACAGTACTAAAGCTCCAGATAAAAGCTCCGCAGGGCTTGGGAAAGCTCTGGGTGAAAACTGAGATTTTTCTTCTCCCTTTATTAACATCTTTCTGCGGCCCCTTCCAACCTCCTCGCACACACATATAACTTGTCCACTCAGTCTGACCTTTCTGGAGGGAAGGGACGTTTTTCCAGGGGACATCAATGCTGGAATAAGGGGTGGTAAATGGACCGCTGGTATCAGGGCTTCAGCAGGTGATATTGGGCTCCTCTCTTCCCTCATGCCTGGCGTTACCTCAACACAACATCTGCCACCTCCCATTCCCCTCTATGAACCCATGCACCCCAAAGGCCCCATCTGCCTGAGACCTCTGCCCTGTGCTGGCATCTTCCCAGGGCACGGATGAGCAGGATAAAGGGACCAAACACAACGCGGTCCCAGGCCCTCCCTTTCCCCACTGCAGCAGCTGAGGGGAGTTTCACCCGTGGGCACCTGTGTGTAGCTGCAACAGCTGACAGTGCAAGGAAGCCCTTGGTTTCATCCCTCAGAGGCATAACATTAACGCCAGGGGGCTGAGCAACACGCAACTACGTAGCGCTGTGGGCACCTCAGCTAAAGCAGCTGGGACCACCTCTGATCCGCGTACTAAACTGACTTTGGTTATCTAAGAAGGCGCAGGCTGGGACTGAAACATTTCCCATGGTCGAGGCTTTTATGAGGGCTTCCCTGGGGAATCTCCTGCGGTTTGCGTCTGAGCTCCTACCCAGAGATTCTAATGGAGAAACCAACAGGGCCTTTCCACCCGTTTGCCTACTTTTCTAAACTTGTAGGAATGCAGCTGTGAGCTTTTTGCCATACAGCTGAAAGGAAGCAAAAGGCTGAAAATTGTTGGGGAATGACAGAGACAACACCCTTCACCTTGTTTTCTCGGGACACCAGGCTACCCCTGGAGCCCTGAGTCCTGTAGCCTTGCTCTTCTCTAGTTTTCTGTCCAATCTTTTTTTTGCAGAGCAACTACCTTTTTTCCTCAGCTGGTGCTGGTTCATAACCTTGGAGAAGCCATGCTTCCGACTGCAAAAGTGTTGACCTTGAGATTTCAGCTTAAGGCATGCTTACTTCTTGAAGTCTTTAAGGACTTTATCTGAGGAAGAAGAGACTTCGCTTTGTTCCAACATGACATTTAAAAGCTCACTCATTATTTTTTTAAATTCCTTTTTGCACAAACTGTCAAAGCATCTTGGAGGCAGGTGCTGATTTTCTTTTAGCTTTTAATAAGAGAGAAGACTACGATAGACAACAAGCGATCTTAATTCTACAGTAAACGTTTTCCTTACCAAAAATAGTGTCGTGTGCTTTAACACACAATGGTTTTTCCACTATATACATCATTTCAGTGATTGCACCAGAAGCTATGCCAACAATCTGATGGAGGAAAAAATAAATAAATAATCTGGAATAGTTTAGCAAGTGAGTCTCTTGAAAATTCACCTAACAAAAATTCTCCACGCTCAGGGAAAATCGCTTCAAACATCCCCTTAAAAACAGCAAGCCCACCGATTCGACGCCTGGAGAGGGAGCATCCCTCCGGCTCTGTTCTCACACAGCAGGCAAGGAAAAGCAGAGGGGCTGCGTGGGTTTTCCCGCAGGAGAGTGGTACCTGAGTTTTTTGGAGGGGGAAATCAGTTGAGACCCTGCTGGGAGCGCCGCTGGCCTGACCCTCCCTCCCCGTGAGGGAGAGGAGGCAGGAGACCCGGCCTGACAGACAGCAGGGGAACCCAGCGGCCCCGGGGCTGCGCTCTGCCTTCCCCCGGCCCGACGGCAGGGGCGGGAAGCGCGGGGGTCACCCGCACCGGCCGGTTGCCCCGTCAGGGCGGCCGTTAACGGCGGGGCAGACGACGGCCTGGCTGCCGCCGCGCGGGACGGTTAACGCCCGCCCGCCTGCCCGCCCGAGCCGGCTGGACAGTCGGCTCCCTCCGCGCCGGCCCCCGGCCTCGCTCGCCCCGCCGGACACCGCGTTTGGCCGCCTGAAGCTCCGCAGCTGCCGCCCATCCCTCTTCCGACCGCTCCCGGCCGCGGCAGCCCGTAACCCCCCCTCAGCCTCAGCCTCGCACCCGGCGGGCGGCCCGTCTGGCCTCGGCCCGGCGGCGCTACCCAGCATGCCCCGCGCCGGCGCAGGCGCGCCCGTGCGGCCGCTCAGGAAGAGGAAAATGGCATAAACAACCCCGAGCGCCGGGACCACTGAGGAGGCGCCGCCGCCCCCGCCGCGGGCCGCGCGGCCCCTTTAAGAGGCGCGGAGTCGCCCCCTCCTCCCCCTTCCGGAGCCGGAGCCCGGGGTGACGGCGGTTCCCGCGCCCCTTCCCCCTCCCCGCCCCCTCCCTCCCGCCCTCCTTCCCCATGGTGCCGACCCCGGCGGCGGCGGCGGGGCGGTTGCCATGAACAGCAGCGGCCTGCCCTGCTCGTCGCCGTCGCCGGTGGTGGGGCCGCCGCCCCCGCCGGCGGCGGGGGTCGGCGTGGCGGGGCCGGCGGCCGGCGGGGCGGGGGCCGGCTGTGGCAGCGGCGGTGGTGCCGTGAAGCTGAAGTTCTGCCGTTACTACGCCAAGGACAAGACCTGCTTCTACGGCGAGGAGTGCCAGTTCCTGCATGAGGAGCCCGGCGCCGCCCCCGCCGGCCCGGGGCCCGCCGCTCCCCTCGGCGGGCTCCCGCTCGGCATCCCCCCGGCCGCCGCCGCCGCCGCCGGGCCTGGCTACCCGCCGCACGGGGCCAGCCCGGGCCCGGCGGCGGCGGCGGTGGTGGGGCCTAAGAAAGTCGAGCTGGGGGCGGGAGGCGGCGGCGGCGGAGGCGGCGGCGGGGGGCTGGATGGCCCGCGGCTGGCGAGTGAGTGCGGCGGGGCGGCCCGGGGGTGGGGTGGGGCGGGGGCGCTGGCGGGAGGAGGGGGGCGGCGGCGGGGGTTGGCGGGGAGGGGGGGGGGGGGCGGGCGGCGCGTTGTTCCCGCTCCCCGACACGCTGTGGTGCTACCGGAAACAAATAACAACAGCCATGGTGGCGGCGGGGGTCCCCGGGCCGCCCTCCTGGCCTCCCCGCCTTACCCCCGCGTTCGGCGGGCGCTGGGTGCCGCGGTGGTCCCGGGCGGGCGGGACGGGGGGCTGTGCCGGCAGCCCCGAGGCACGCCGGAGCCGGGGGGGGAGCCGACCCGACCGGTACTGATGGGGACGGAACGGGCAGGTGTGTGTGTGGGAAGGGGCTCCCCCCCCGGACGGCTTTGGGGGGCAGCCGGGCAGCTGCCCATCGGTGTGGGTCCGCTGGACCTCCCTGCCCCAAAGTCCGGCTGGGAGGAGGGTGGTAGGAGGGAGGCAGCGCTTTCCGGAGTAGCACCCTTGGATGGGCTCTTCCAAACAACCTATGCCAAGTTTCAGCTCTTGGGAGTTTTAAATGTTCTAGCTGAAATACCACATTTAAAAAAAAAAAAAAACCCTGTATATATCTATATTACCTGCTACTGTGAGCAGAAATTGCTTCTAATTTTTTTTTTTTTCCTAAGGCTTCTTCAGCCTTCATACGCAGCCCCTTCTCAAATGGTGAGAGTTCAGATTGCCTGTATGCCATGCAGAGTGGCGTTGCTGTTACCGATTGGTTATGCATCTTCCTAATGTGCAGTCCAGTAGTTAGATGGTGTTTGCAGCAAACTGGTTTTAATAACCATTCCGTTTGTAGGTAAAGCAGCACTTGGCAGCTAGGAAAAGATGCTCCTTCAGAAGAGTCATGCCCCTTTAAATGAGTCTACTAAGCTTGGTTGCATTATTGATTTCTGTCATAAACCTAGTATTCGTTTACATTATTAAATGACTCAACTACTAAATGGTCACAACCATATTTTTTCTGAAATTAAGATGCAACTGTGCTGAACATCCTGTATGTAGGTTTTTAGTGCTTGATACATGTTTCAGGAGCCTGCAACGGCTATTTTGCCAGGTGCGGTGAGCTTCTGCCGGTGAGCAGTATTGTCTCTGTAGTTGGTAGCTTCTCAGTGTCTTATTTTAATACCGCACTGTCATGTCTACCCTTCTAGGAGGAGCCTATAATATAAAATTGCTTAATGCTGTCTATTAAAAGACACTATTTTCAGATTTTGATCATGTTGTCAAACTTCAGTTGTTCAAGCTGAAGTCTTTCTTGCCTTTTTTTTTTTTTTAACAGGTAGAAATACCTTGGAGAGATTCAGCAGCTAGCACTTTCTCCCCGTGCAAAAGGAAATCACTAAAAATCTATTAATCTAGGGGATTCAGGCTTGGGGAGAGGGGGCATAATTTGGCTTGGGGGTAAAAGCTTCTATATGGGGGCTGTTCTTGTAAGAAAGAGTTCCAAAATTTTACCAAGCCTTAAATCTAAGAAAAAAACCCTCAGAATTTGTGTGTGCTCAGAGATTGATACTGCTGAGCAGTTAAATTATTTGAAAAACTTGCTTCTGTTGAGTGGGTCAGAGGTTTAAAACTACGTGAGGTCTCTGCAGTTGCAGACGTTGTGAAGAGTGAGGGCAGCATGAATGGACAAACCCACTCTGGTGTTATCAGTGATTACCTGCTGGGAAAGCCACCTCACTTGAAGTTGTAGGAGGCAAAAGCTTGGACTGGTAGAGGAAGATCTTACAGGGAAGAGACTAACTAGGAAAAGGGTAAGGAAAGGAAGGAGAGAGAAATTAAAGTTGAAGAGCCAGGGGGTGGGCCTGGTCTCACTTCTAAGCTTCCTTGCTTCAGTATACATTTGTGAAACAAGCAAGGAGAATAATTGTTCAAAAACTGAAGTATAGGTGCTGACAAGCTAATACCTAAAATCCTTGCCTTGCTGATGTCCTGTGGTGTTAACAGTATGATTTCCAAATGGATGGAATGAAAGTTTTATTTCTATGGATGTAGGGAGTAATACACAAAGTTCTATTAAATAATAACGTTCTGAGGTTAAGAACATGAAATTGGGAATTGCCAAAAAATCAGCTGCCTGTACAGTCTCACTGATTGTCTTCCCTAATTCAAAAGCATTTGGTAGTCTTTGGTTACTTGGCTGTGGATTCCACCTTCTCTTCCTCCTTCCTCGCTGGACCTCAGCCTCATTCAGAGCACAGAGCAGATAATGCTCATTGACTAATTAACTGTGTAGTCCTATTTATTGTTAAAAGTGGGTCAGTGCCTCATTCTAACATGTGTGTTACTCTAATCCCGCTTTGAGTACAGGATTATTAATTTACTTATAGGTCTTTCTGTGGTAATCGCAAAGGCTCCCCAAATACTGACTTATTTTCACAACATGGGTGGTAGGAAAGTTGAGTGATAAGGAGAAGATGAACAGTGAAAATACAAGAAATACTCCAGTGCAGAAGTGTTCTGATATGCGGGTATGAAGTCGAATGAGCAGGTGACATCCTCAGAGCTAACCAGGAAAAGTTTATTACACAACATGTGGTGAAGCTATTTTGTGCCATAGATGTTTTGGATACTAACACCTAACAGGGAGTCCAAAAGTGATCAGATACTCTTGGAAGAAAACTCTGCTTGAGATTATTAAATGCAAAAAAATTGTCTCTGAATCAGACTTCTCTTCTCCTACATATGGCTGAGAGCCTGCTGGGAAATCCTGCTTTATCCTTGCCTCACGCTTATGCTTTTGTCCATATATCTGCTGCTGTCCAGTCGCAGAGATGAGGTAGTGGGCTAAATGTGGCTTTGGCCCGACTGTGTGGCTTTTTATGTTATTGGAGAACAAGACTGACCATGCCAATGAGCTCTGCCCGCTCTCAGAACCTAGCCCTGCTGCCCATCGCCCCGAAACTACCTGACGTTTGGAGCACATGTGTTCAAAGCATGGTTCCTACTTCTTGCCCCGGAGCTGTGAGCGCTCCGCCTTCTGCGTGGTTCACCTTTCGTATGTGAGATGGCCAGCTGACTGTCTACAAAATAGGAAATTTAGATGGTTTTAACTGTCTAAAGTTTAATTTTAAAAAATTAAATAAAATGATCTTTTTAACATAGAACCTCTGTGGAAAAAAAAAAGGAAGAAAAAAATAGAGAAAAGTTTCCTCCAGATTTGTTATCTGCCAAAATCTGCACGTGGTGCTTTTCTAATATATGTATGTCCCATGTGTCAGCCCAGTGAGCAGCGGTGGCAGCAGTACCTAATCTGAGAAGGCTGTAGAAGGAGCAGAGGTAGGGCAATGACTGTTGCTTGGCATTTAGGGGAAAAGATATGATTGATTGATAGGATTTTAAGGAATAGCCTAGGGAAGGATGGGTAGAGGGCATAATAGTATGAAAAATTTCTCCTCTTGTATCTGCTGTCTGTTCTGTTTGGCACTTTCCAACTTCTGTTAAGAAGCAAACCGGCAGCCTGCTTTGCTGCGTGGTGCTGGCTCGTTCCTAGGGCACTGTCCCTTCTTGATGCAGCATGAGGGAGGGTCTAGAGAAAAATGTCGTTGTGGTGTTAAAATGTATCATGTCTGTCCATAAGTTGGACAAGTTACAGTTGCACGGGCAACTGCAATTGTATTTGTTGGCTTTTGAGTAGTTTAACAAACGTAATACTCTTTTTGCATGTAGACGTCATATGTTAATAGAGATGAGCTCATAGAGGTATGGCTCTAAGCATTTGCTAACTTCCACCCGGCTTTTTGCCATAAAGTACATGACACATCGCTCTCATTCCTTCACCCTGTCTTTGATTCCTATGAATACGACCCAAGCGCGGAGCTGGGGGCTCCAGGTGCCCTCCGGGCCCGGTGGCGGCGGCAGCAGCAGCAGCAGCGGGTGGGCGCTGCTGTCCGCGGAGCCGCCGGCCGAGGAGCTGGCCACGGCGGCAGTGCTGCTGCTGCTGCTGCTGCCCGAGCTCCCCAGGACAGAGGTTAGCTCGCCCTCTCCTCCTGAGACCCTTTCATCCTGTCCTCTACCGGAAAGCCTTTCTCAAAGTCCTCTTAGGAAATCTGTAGTCGAAATACAGACCTGCGTTTCCGCGAGGTGCCCGTGATGCTTCCCCGAGCGGCCTCGCTCTGTGTTTCTTCACGGCTGCTGAGAAAGCCTGGCCGTGAACAGGTTTTGTTGCCAGCCCATGAGAAGGTGGAGAAGAGCATCATGGCTTGGGTTGCGTTGGGTTAGCCAAATAAAGGCAGCGTGGCTGTTTTTGCAGCCCGCCACCCACACGTTACGTGGCCGGTCATAGCAGTACTGGATAGTGGCCACCGCTGTAGCAACTCTGTGCAATCACTTGGTGCTTAGCTTAGTAAGCGTTACATCCTAGGTTTTGTGAAATCCATAAATACTCTAGGCTTGGAAAGACCTATACATTTGTATATTTTTTTTGCTTTTTAAAAGGTGTTTAAGTCTTTACCAAGCCATTCCTTCTTAAACAAAGTGAAGCAGTGGATATAGAAAAAATGGAAAGATAAGCTATTCAGCAAAACAGATACTAAAGGTAATCTGTTGGATTACACTTCTTAATGCAATGAAACAATGGTCAGGATTATTCTAAATATGGATTTTTCTTATCTTTGGTAGCATTTCAGCATTTACAGCTTGAAATATTTAGAAACAGACAGCTATCTCAAACTTTTAAATATAAATACAGCTGTGGTATGTTACATACTGGTCACTTTTCCCTGGGTTTGTTTCTTCTTTGCTTGTATACAGAAATATAGGTATTATAGTAAAGGTGTATGGCTGAGAATTCTCTTCCCAAACCTGTTTGTACTTTTTGCAAGTGATGCCGTATTAGTTGTTGTATACCTCAGTTTTATTTTTAGAGAGCTATTTCCCCTTTTAATTTTCCTGGTGCCTTTTCCAGGAGTTGATAGGTGATACAATTTTCATCTTGTTTTACTCTGAATATTTTTAAGAAATGGGGAGACAATTCTGAGAATTGAAGAGACATTTGGGACATTTGGAGACGGTTAGAAACAATGGAGAATTGAAGAGTAAAAACAATAACCAGTTAGAGATGCATGGGAGAAAATGAAAATTACCGATTTCACTTAATCACTTTTTGTCTCATATGTCAACTCCAGAAATAAGGAAATTATAGACATGGATTTTCTTTCTGCTTTTATGTGTCTCATGTGGAAATGAAATGGGGAGGAAGATTATTGGGGGGAGCTAATGAAAAAGGAGGGAAGGAAAAATTTGTCAATCTGCAAAGTTATATGGGACTTTGAGGGGCAGTTTTAGCATATGGAACTTTAAAAAAACCCAAAACACTATACACTGGTAATTATTTGTTTCTGGTAGTACCCACCCTGTGTTGGGTATTGAAGAATGTAAAGAAAGCACTATTACTGCAGTAATTGTTTCTCTCTTTCAAAGGCAAAGATGAAAAAGAGTGTGTGTGGGATAGTTACATTATGTGAGCAAAATCTATATGCTTTATCTTAATAATTTGAAGTTTTCATAATGTTTTTTTTTTTAAGATACAGAGCATCCCCATTTAGTTTTTATCTAGCAGATACTAGATAACTGATTTTTTGTAGGTATCACTGTAGGAGTGGGCCTTCAGGAAGGATTTGAGTGCCCAGAAAATAGTGACCTTGGGGACCAGCTCAGAAAGAGTTCCATGTGTAAGGAACCACCTAGAAGCAAATTTAGACTGCTGCGGGAAAAGTGGACAAATGGTAAGTGAGGGTGGGGTGATAAACACAGGCAGAAGCACTTCTGCAGAACCTGAAAAGCAGAAAAAATAATCTTGGTCATGAGGCAGATGATGAAAAGGGGGTCAGTGGAGGGATTTAGATAGTAAGCTGATGTTTTCCTCATCTGTTGCTTTCTAGTAAAGATGTAATGCATTCCACCGCCAGAAAAATGGTGTGGTGAATCACTGTGTATTGGAGTTGAGTTGGAGTAGATCATGCTCTGTGTGCGTGTTTGTGTTCGTTGCATGAGTCTTTCAGCAGTTAAAGTTCTGATTATGTGATTGTTTTGTTTGATACTCAAAGATGTTTTGTGCTTAGAATTTGCTTGTATTCTTTTGTTTCCTAACAACCTTTTACTCCTGACATTTTTTTTTTTATTTGAGAACAGAGATTTAGAAACAAAGGGCAGATATACAAAAGTGAGAGTAGAGGCATGCATTGTACAAGTTGTTGTCAGGCTGGTTATGTGATACGCAATTCGCGTAATCTGTGGGGTAGGCTCCCTCAACTTCAGTTGGTCTAATGCTGATGCAACTGGCAGGAAGATGTTTCTTTTTTTTTTATGCATTCACCCCCACTGCTGTGAAAAATGTCCTAATGTTCTGTTCAGGTTATCTGCACACATTTTGTACAGCTATTTATATATGAAAAAGTTGAGTACAGGGAGGCTATTAAAAACAAAAGCTTAAACACATGTGCTTTGCAAAATTTGATGCGGTTTATTGAATAATTTGATGCAATATATGAGGAATTGTGAAAGTTGTTGGGGAGGGTTAGCTCTGAAAGCTATGATATTAAGTAATTGCATTACTTTGAACTGCTGTTTCTGATAACAGAGTAGTTCTGATGACTCTTTTGAAAAAGTGTCACTTTTAATTTGCATTATCACTGTGCTTTTGGACTTGGTCCATGACGAGGAGTCCTGCTGCTCTAGACTCTACTGAGATTTTTACAGAGCAAAAGGATGGCACCTGTCCTTTTTTCAGTCTTTATCAGATGCTTCTATGATATGTGAGATAAATTAAAAAAAAAAAAAAGGCAGCCCAGTCATTTAATATAATGGTAAAGATTGCTGTTTTCCTTTGCTTGCCCATGAATATCTCATCGCCTAGTGGGAGTGTTTGTAAATAAGGCAGCATTTCCCAAACTGTTTTGCTTCCTGTCTGCCTTTCAGCCAACTTGGTTCATTTGTGCTGTCTGCCCTCCAACTGCACTCTCCGTCACGGCATCCTAACCCAGGCGTGTGCTTTTACTTTTGCCTCTCCTGCCTGGGGGTGTATTTCTCTTTCTTTGTCTGTTGTCTCTATTTCAGTGATTCCTAGTCTGTGTTTCAAAAACATTGCATTAAATGAGAGGCATGAAAACACCAGAGAATCCACTTTAACAGGTTGCAACAGTAGTGAGACTGTAGAGAAAGAAAGTAACACTGGGATGCACATACTAGGATGTATACTGCTTGTGAACTGTTACAGAGGTGTTACAGGTGAGGCTAGCACCTCAAGCACATGATTATTTCCTGATACAAACATGTCAGTACAAACCAAAGTAGGACAAGCATAAGCTCCTCTGACACCTTGGTGCTTTTAGGAGACTAAAAGGACACAAGTCGTAAACGACTTGCCATAGATAGGCTTTGTATAAAAGTTTTATTGTTCCTGTCTCAATATTAGGATAGCTATCTCTGTGTAAAATTCCACTGCAGATATGGCACTGTAGTTTTTACTGCTTTATATCTGGCTGAGATAACACCTTGTCCTTTGTATGCCCGTTTATACAATGAGCCTATGATTCAGTTTACTGAATTGTGTTGAGGTGAAAAGTGTTGCTGTGCTGGGAGTTTATATCAAGATTACCTCTCTATATATATACACTTTTTGCCCAGCATAAAAATAATTGTAGTACAGTTTTTTAAGCAGTGCAAATAATGATTTCAATCAGTGTTTTATTACCTCACCAGACATCTTTAAATTGTTGTTTTAAAAATATGTCAACAAAAATCTGTTAGGATCTTTAGCCCATTCATTTTTGAGGCACTATATCACATTATGGCAAAGGATCCTTTTTTATATTAAGAACAGTTTCTGAGATGATCAGTGCTGATGCGAAGTTCATGAAAGAAGCGGTATAGGATATTACAGTATTTGTTTACTGGTTAGTAAAATGTTAGAATGGAAATAGCAAAACCGCCGTATTTCACGTCATGTTAGTATTAGTGTTAGTATTCAGATAGTGCTAGTATGAGACAAGACAAGCATTGAACTAAAAGCAACCGAACCCCATCGATTCTGTTGAAGCATGTGTGTTGAGTTCATCACAGTAGTACTCAAGCACTTAAGCTGTGATGAGATCGTTTGTTCCTGAAAAATGTCTTTGTAATAAGTAAGGCAAAAATAACTTATTTGCTTTTTTTTCTCTTTGGTGCCTGCATCTGATGGGAAACCTACTTGCTGCTAAAATTCTGTGGGAGAAGAATTACATAAGAAGATATTTATTTTTAATTGCAGTTGTCACATTAATCTGCAGTGTTACTCACCAAGCAAAAAATTATTAGATAATGTGTGTATAAGAAGTAGAAAAAGCCTTCTGAATTTCTGAAGATGTTTTATATAATTTCTTTCCAGAATTGCCAGGATGTAACTTCTGGCTTTAATATTGATGGAATTTAGAAATTTCTTCTTGTTTTCACAAATGTACTTATGTAATGTGTTAGCGTTTTGGTTTTTTTTTTTTTTACCCCCACTGGATTCCTAGTTGTTCCCTTGCATATCCATCTTTTCTTCTCAGACCTGCCTAGTCAACCTTTCCACTTTTACAAGGAAGTTGTTACTTCTCTCCAAGGATGAGCCCGTTGAAAATATACACAACTTCAATGCATGGATAACACTGTTGTCCTTTGACCAAAATAGCCAATTCAAGACTTTCCTAAAATTGTCTAAACTTACTTACATAAAGTTATAATCAATGCTTTAAAAGAGAAAAGGCGTAAACCTCAGAATAAATTTTCTATTTGCCATTCTAATAGCACTGTGTGCAGAATGTTTGAAAGTGTGTGCTTGCAATTGTTATATAGGAAAGATTTGGACAGACAAATTGAATGCAGGGTCTGATGTAAATTGGTAAACACATGAGAATAAAAACTATATAAGGACTAAGATCTTCTCTTTCCAGTTTAGACTTCTGTTGTTATTTTTAATACCATGCTGCTTGTGTGGTGAAATGGGCCCACTTCTGAAGACCTTCTATGGATTGCTTATGATAAATCACTTTTCTTTTTTCATGCTCTGAACTACTGTGGTCTTCCAGAAGCAAGTGAGAATTTATGATTTGCCAAATGTTTGGCAGGAGGAGGATAAAAGCCTTCTACTTCTCATGGAGAAGGCCAGGTGCCAAATACAGTAAAGCTGCCTTGGCTGTTTAGGTATTTGCTGAGCTTTCATCAGGGTAACAGCTGAGTGTCCCTTCTTTGAACAGAAACGGAGCATGTAGTAAACACTCTTACTTGGTTCAATAGGAAATGCAGGAATTACTCTTTTCCTTCTACCTATGTAAGCTGCATCCTTCCTGTTAGTCTTAATTTTCTTGTTTGTTACTATAGGGAAGTTAGTTTAAGGATGCTGGTGTTCAGTTTTCTCTTGAAGGCAATAGTTGTACATAGCACTTCTAGAGCATTCTGTTCTAAATATCAGCTACTGCCGAGAAAACCACCCTCTGCTCCAGTGAGCTTACTTCTGATGGTTTGCTTTTGATTGCTCCTGCAGGATATGTTTTCTTGTGGTCTTGGTGCCTTAGCTTAGAGGTGTGGTTTTTAGACCGTTTGGAAGAGGACGATAGAAAGCCTCATAGGTGAAAGCCACCCTGAAATAACTGTGGTTGGTGCAGCACATGGAACACCAGTAGAATTCAGTGGTATGATGGTGGATCAGCACTGGAGTATAGCAATTTGTGGTAACCCCACAAAAGAGGTTGATGAGCATGGCCAAACCATTGCACTTCAGTAGAGAGATAGTCTTCATACGGCTAGATAAAAGAAAATGTTCTGGAGTAGCTTTTGTTATCTGGAGCGCCCATTTAGGTATCGAGGTGCTGATAGAAAGCCTAAATTGTAGCTTTGAGCAGCTTTAAGTGGTTTGGATTGGCTAGCCTAGCAAATACTAGCAGTGGAAAGGCAGCAGTGTTGAAAATCAGCTTTGTGATTTCCAGCAGCGTCCTCAGCCTTGCTCAGCTCGGGGATCGCCGCCCAAAGCTGGCTCCTGCTTTCAGCTTGAGGTGCCTGACGCTGAGGGTGCTTCAGCCAGAGTAGGAGCAGAGAACCTGGTGCTGTATTTGTGCCCTAGCAAGGCTACCTGCGCTAGCTCCAGGGCTTTGTTTTGCTAACTGCAGCCATACCAGCTGTCTTGAGTTACTGGAGCTCAGCTCTGGGGTTTCCTCACTCAGAGGGGGCTCTTTGCATGCCTTGCAGCTGAACGTGGTGAAACTTGAAAGCTTTCACTTGCCTCTTTCCAATTTTAAGGATTTTGTGTGTTGACTGTGTCTGTCCAACAAAGAACTGAAGGTATGTGGGTTCTCACATTGACTCTAGCGTAATGAGGAGCACTGGGAGAAGTGGAAAGAATCGGCTGTTCCTTAATTCTTCAACAGAGGCTGAAGAATTTGAAAGCTGATGGTGTAATCTCAGGGAATTGCTTGCTAGTTTGTTAAAAATTGGATAGAATCTGGAGTTTCTGACAGAAGTACAAGATGAAATGGCAAATATAATGCTGAAATTATATAGCGTACCTTGAAATAACAGTAGTTCCTGGAAATTAAACAGTTTTTCTTGGTCTTTTAAAGTCAGGATGTAGCATAAAAACTGCAGCAGTTTTTGATAATGGCTGAAATGCAGGCAGAGCGTGCTATATTGGAAATGCATTTTTAAAATAGATAAAAAATACAGTCTAAACCCCAAATGATTTATGGGCAAACTAGTGTGAAACTACTACTCATAATTAAACACGGATTTGCTATCATTTGGTCGTCTTGTATGAATGAGTGCTGGTATTTTTCATGATGCCAGAAAACGGTTGTGTTAAAATGCTAACCTTCACAGTGTGAGTTGGGGACTGACCGTAGCAGGTAGGATGAGACCGTAATTGGCCGTTACTGCAGACATTAATATTTTCCCTGATACAGTAGCTCAACCATAGAATACTTTTCCTAGGCTTTTGAATGGAAATTTCCCAAATGAAGACAAAAGAGGGACAGATGTTTAAAAGGCAAAGCAAAAAAGCTTTGTCTTTTTCAAGGATGTAGCAAGAGGACTTCTGAAGTTTCTGCGTGGCTGCTCCTTTGAAATGATGAAGGAGGATCTAGGACATGGATAGTGGGGGGAGTTTTATTTTCCTGTTCTCTTAGCTAACTTTTAAAATTAAAAAAAACCTAATGTTGCAATTCATTAGTAATTAACATCTTTAAAGTTCCTTAGGTGTCCCCCTCAAACCTGCAGAGTATACAAATAATGTTCTAGATTTGGTAGCAATACTTTAAGAATCTTTTTCTTGCAAAGCTGGTCTGTATTGCACCTGAAGGATTTGGTTTATTTGTGCTGTTGGTGTTACCCGTGGTTGGCTAGTTCATACAGCTCCAGTCTCAGGGAGTGCAGCTGGGCAGTGTTTCCATCTGTCCGTCATACGGATGCTACTAGTCATTCTCTTCCAGCCCTTCCCATGATTTCATCTGGCTGTACTTTTTTTTTTTTTTTGTTGCTTCCTGTGCCTACAGCATGGAAATGGCTCACCAGGTTATGTAGTCTCTTTTGGAAGAAAAATTCCCGCTCTGATGAGGGGTTATAATCTGCATTCCTTAAGATCTGCCACAAAGTTGCATTTTATTTCCTTTGAGGATTAGGATCAGGAAGTTGTGTCCCTGTGTCACTGGCTGGCTGCGAGTCCTCCCCGAAGGTCAAGTCGGATAGTTTGGTACAGGATGTTCTTCTGAGTTGGATGTGTGCCTTCCTACCTTGGAGCTACCAATTACTCATGCCTGTTGGCTTGCAGTGGCCTGGCCATACTGATTAGTGTCTTTATAATTTGCTGTGGGTGTTTTTGTGGAAGCTTAATTTGAACTGCAGCTTGTATACCATTGTAAACTTTTTTTTTGTTATCAAATACCTACTTGAGTGTTTTGTGTTAATTATGACTGGTTCTTGTTGTTCTCTGTAGTCTCATAGTATTGAATTCATTTATTTGTGGTTAAAGTACTGTGCTTGTACATCAAGGTGCTTGTTTCTAGACAGGGGATTAATTTTCTTCTTACATCTTTCACATTTGCTTTCAGTCCAAAAGAGTTTTTTGGCCACATGTCACAAAATTGTTGCCACTTTCTGAAGTATGAGGTAATAAAAATAGTCTTGTGCTCTTAAGGAAGCTTTTAAAATGTTTGTGCTTTATGTGAGAGGACTTGAGATAGTTTTAAGTATACATTTTCTGTGTGCTACCCTTTAAAACAACCACTACATCCAGTTAAAAACTTGACTCAACAGATATATTTCCAAGATGTGTATGCAAGAATATAGGCTTTCTTAAAATAATTTTAATTTTCTTAAAACCTTCCAGGTTTTTTTTTAGTTGATTTATTTGCTTTCTGATATAATTACTTGTCTTGTTATTCTTGTTTCTAAAGTTCAAACTCCTCATCATTTCTGTCAAAGCTTTTTACTTTTCAGCCTCTTTCTGCATTTGTGCTGTAACTTCATGCTGCGTATACTGTCATTTAGCAACCTCTTTCATAAAGTTTCCTTTTCATTCTGTGCACTGGTATGTTTTTAGTTGTTTCACTGAGAAGATAGGTTTGAAATAGTGTTACCAACCTTTTCCTATTCTACCCTCTTGCCAAAAAAAATATTTAAGAGATATTAGCAAATAAACCCATGGTGAACTAAATTTTTTATGGAACATTTTTCTTTTTTTTTTTGTTTCTTTTAGTTCCCGGAATAGATGGCGGTGGGTTAGCTGATGCTAGCCTCACAGATTCCTACTTTAGCACCAGCTTCATTGGCGTTAATGGATTTGGAAATCCCGCTGAAACAAAGTATCCCATGATGCAGGTAATAGCAGTGAATTGTATAGTGGTTCATTAGTTTTGACTGGTGGTACACCAAGAAGGGAAAACTGTTCAAGAGGCAGGAAAAATGGAGCCTTCTCATTTGTGTCATCTTGTAGGGTAGACATAGTATATACTCAATTAATTTTTGCAAATAGAAATGAAACAATATTATTGCTTTAAAATTAGTCTGGTTTTAGTAGTACTCATCTGAGCTGTTACACTGGGCTTTGCCACGTGTATTAGCTGTGTTCCTAGATTTCTTTTTATGCTCATAGCTAATTTTGATAGCTTCTTACTAAATATATAAAAATTAGATTTTGAAACATTTCAAAGATAAAAGTCACTGAAGCAAAATGTGAACTGTCAAACCTGTAAATTAAGGCAAAAAAATTCAGAATTTGTAAACTCAATCTGTGGTGGCATTCAGTGATCTTGAATTCACATTTAAATCTTCTGAAATGTTTTCTTGTATTTATAGTGTTCTGTAGATGTTGGCATAGGAACTTCCATGAGGTGGAATTTATTGTGTAGGTAGTATTATGCAAAATTTACAGCAAAAAGGCTGTCATATTTTAAACCTAAATGAGTATCTATTTAATTAACACATGAAGTACTATAATAACTCCCTCAAACTGTTATGCTTTTTAAAAGCTGAAAAGAAGATGGTCTCTCCCTGTACTCAAAGGTTTCACAAACCAGTTTCTGGTAAATGAAAGAGAGCGCAAGTCAAACAGTTCGCACTGAGTCCTGACAACAACTCTCTTCTTTTATATCAAGGAAACTCTCCTTATGAGCTTACTTTGATCTCAATTGTGGCTGTATTATGGATTGAAAAATAACTCAGCAAAAGGTGGGAAATAATTAGGTGTGTTCCCTTTCTTCTTTTTTTTTTTTTCTGCATGTTTCCAAGAAGGCTGGATTTTCTCATTCAACAGAATTGCAAAACTATAGAAATATTTATTACTTACAGTGATGCATGATTTAAAAAAGAAAAACTTTAACCTCTGATCCCAAAGTGTACAATTAAAGCTGGAAGTTTGGAGATTATTGCTTTGTAGTATATATGGGTACAAGTTTTGGTATCACTGAGATCATATAATTTTGTCCTTTTAGTGCAAAGTCGTTATGTTTTGTATCCTTAAACTGTATTCTACAGCAACACTGGTGTCTTTCTAAACACAAATTTTTAGTTATAGCTGTTTCTTCTAGAAAGACAATAAGGCATGCATCTAACATGAATGCTCATAGGATTGTTAAATACTTTACTAATGCCTATGAGATTACAGTCAAGACATTGTGGTTTTTCTTTGACCAAAGAGAAGAAATTGATGTGCCTCTTACCCATTGGAGGCTAAGGAAAACTACTTCTGAAGGTTTTCATTAGTGTTGAGAAAGTGCTTACAGGCATTAATCTTTTATGGATTTTTTTTTTTTCCTTTGAATCATGAAATTTAAGTTTTTGTTTGCATAGGTAAAGCTGGTAATGCTGTCTGTTTTGATTGTGTGTCAGCTTCTATATGAAGTCCATACTGACAAAGTTTAGCCACTTGGAATAAGGATTCCCATGTCAGTCAGCTCTTTGGAGAACAAGGCAAGGGAAAAATTGTAGTGACTTTTACTTTAAATAATACTAATGCTTTATGATTTGGAACAGAGAATTTAAATCTGATAGATTGGTTGTGTCAAGGATATACCTTTTGCTCTGTTTATGAAAATTTGCCCGGATTTTGTCACTTGATTAAACCTTTGCAAAACTGGTTTATATAGACCCAGTGGAGACTTCCTAGATGTCAGATAATTTCCCAAAGATGAAGTCTGCATTGGCATGTTCTAGCTTGAGTACATTCTTGCAGTTACAGCTCTGGCCTAATCTAGGCCTTGCCCGAACTCTGAGCAGGAATGCTGATCTGCTTCATTTGCCTCTTTCCTTTCTTTCCACTTCAGATTGAAGCAGCAGGGAAATGAATCTGTGTTTACTGAAAGAGAGCTGCATCTGTGTTAATTGGAGCAGAAAGGTGTATAAGGGAAAAGATGTGCTGCGGGCTTAGAGAAAGTGAGCTGAAGATAAGTGAATAAGGAACTAGGAGAGACTGAGCAGAGGGACTGGAGCTGAGAGGTTACATTGGTGGGACACTCGCAGAATGGGAACTGGAATTGCATAAGTGAAATGAACAGAAATTGGAACAAAGAAACAAGTTGGCATAATGCAAAGTTGGGGCAAAGTAGGGTGGAGAGAACAAATCCACATGCCTATTCTCTCCAGGTCCTTGAATCAAACTAAAGATACTGGAAATTTAGCGTTCTGCCATCAATGAAACATTGGAAGTCTTCTGTAAAATATCTCGTTAGCCTCTCAGTTTGGCTTTTGCAGATGAAAACATCAGTTCCATCTATGAGTTACCTAGTCATCTTTGGTGGGTCTGTGTAGTACACAAATAGATGCATCGGTGATGCAATACGAGGACACTTTTTCAGCCTGTTTTTTAAAACTGGGAAATTGCACAGACATGCAAATAAAAACACTGCTAGGAAAACACTAGTAAGATATGTTAAGAAATGTTAACTTTAGGTTGCTGATGCAACCTTGAAATTATATATATAGAGAGAGTTGTATTCCTCAAAACATTTTTTCAGTGTGAAAATTTTAAGTGAGACTTATTCAGGACACAAGATGTGTGGTGCTTGTGTAATGAGCACCCATTTGGCAGTTTAAGTGTTAATCTTACGGTTCCATGCCTTACTCCTGTATGCTGTTCACATCCTTCTAGTGAAGACTGTTAGTTGGCAGTGCGGTTTCCTGTACATGTTGCAATTATTGTATCTGACTTTGTAGATTGCTTTCCTTATGAAAGAATAAAGTAGTCTGCATTTTATAGAGGCATGGGAATAAAAAGGATGGCAATTAAATAAACACCTCCCACCGCCCCTCCAACAGGGCTGGCCAACTAGAGTCCCTCGAGGTTTTTTAGATTAACCTGTACAGCTGGAAGGTGAGAAAGAGTTAATGACCACCTGTAGAAAGGTTGGTTCAAGTTGCTTTACTGGCCTCAATCTAGCAAAGATAGTAATAGAATCAGTCTCTTCTGGATAATGCTCATTTTCTTTTACCATGAGATAATTTTTCTGCAATCCGTACTTTATTCACTAGATACCTTCCAACGTAATCATCAGAGATTCAATAGATGAATTGTCTTGACTATACCTAATTAATCTCCAGAATGTATTTGTCATGTGCAGCAAATAAAACAGGTTTGTTGAAACGATTATGTGATTGTGTATATTGGGGTTATCATAACTTGTATGTAATGGAGCCAAATTGCCTCAAGTAAAGCTATATCCAGATTTTGCAATCATCGTTTTTTTGTGTGCAGTGCATAATCTGTGTTACGGTGTTAAGTAAGCAGCAAAAGGAAGGAAAGTAAAAGTGGATTGTGTCATGATGAATTGGGGAAGGGATGTACTTCTTTGATCATAAATAATGTGGGTGAGTAGTGGTCAACATTTCTGCAGAACAGATATTTCTGACTCTTGAGATTTTACTTGTATTTGCTGAAGAAAATTTTGAGATCTAGAGCATCTCTTTGGGGTTAGATTAGTGGGGAAGATGCAATTAATGGCAATGCTCAGTTTGCAGTGGGGAAAGACAGTAAAAAATCCTTGCTACAGTTTGGAAGAAGCAGGATTTTTAAAGTGGACATGGCTCTAATTCTTTTCTCTTTTTCTTTCCTTTCTGAAAAATGTCTTTGCCTCAATCCTTCCACTCCTCCTACCTCAAAGGTCTTTGCTGTTAGCCAACCTTTCATTGCCCCCCGTTGGCCTCTTCTGTTGTTACTAACTAGTTTCCTATTGATTAATAGTCTCCTGTCCTCTTTGGTTTGTGTTTTCCCATAGTATGGTTTTGTTTCATGTATCTCTTCTTCCCTTAATCTGCGTGTGCTTTCATATACTACATTAGCAGTATTGGCTTCCAGCTTATCAAAGCGTGTATTTTCTGGCTTTCCCTTTCTCTAACTAGTAACAGAGCAGGTCTGCACAACACATGGCCCACAGGCCGCATGCTGTCCCCGAAGCTGTTCTTTTTCTTTTTGGCATAGCAGTGGCAGCCAAGAGACAGTCAGAGGTGTGGTTCAAGAAGCAGCTCATTGCTTTTGGCTTTCCCAGCAGTGAGGAGGCAGGAGCTGGCTGGCCAAGATGCTTCTGATGCTTGGCTGTTTGCTCAGTTGCTCTGCCTGTGCCACTTGGCTGGTTGGTGTCTGTGTTCCTCTGGCATTAGTGCTGCCCCTTGACTAACTCATGGCTTGATCAAAGATACAGGTGGTGTGGGAAGGAGCTTTAGCAGTATTATGTTGGGATGGTAAAAGGATATGTGAATAATCTGGGGGAATTTGTAGTGGGATGGGGTAGAGGAGTACCTTGATGTCAAAACTTCTAATATCCTATTAGAATTGAGCGATTTGGTTGTAAGCGCATTAAAAAGTTGAAGGTGTCTTCATGTATGTTACTTCACAGGAATTCAGTTTTCCTTATTTGACAGGATGAGATTTATAACTACATGGTTTCCATTGGACTGCAGGTTATGTAGAAAGTAAGAATCACAGCTTTGCAATTAATCACTCTAATCAAAATAAAAAAGGACATAACAGTCTTCAGTATTAAAGTTGGCAAGGCCAAGCAGTGGAGAAGAATTGGTCTTGCTTGCTTTCACCATGATAATGTTGGTATACTAAATGTTCTTGAAAAGCCTGAGAAGTAGAGACCATGCTCACTTCAAAACCTTGCAGCTGAATAAACACAAAGACCTTTGTTCCCATTGCTGCATCTGCCAAGAGTTGAGTAATAAAACTCTCCTTATAGTACAGAAGCTTGTAAATGTCTTCAATTTTTAACTGTTGCGAACTGAGTGGAACTACAGGCATGCTATTTTAAATATAAAATTATGCAGCTGTTTACATAATGCTTTCTGAAGAAATCCAGTTGCTTTAGTTCAAACAGTTGAGTGGGACATGCTATAGATGATGCCAAATATGCTGTCAATGACAAGTTTTGGATTGTTTAGAAAGGAAAGCAAAAGGTAGGACCCTTTGTAGGTCACAGAATCTGACAACTAAACAATGATTTGTTTGGTTGTGTCAATCCCATTCTCTTACAGGATGACTTCTTTTATAGTCCAATTAAAATTATTCTAAAAATTACAAAGAAATGTTCTCAAATATAGCTCCAGTAGAACAGTATTAAGATGAAGAGTATAGCTTGTGACATACTACAAAATATTTTGAGATAACCTACTTGGCACAGAAATGAACCTGAGGAAAGTGCTTATTTTCTTGGGGTTAGGGTGGGGAATATGCAGAGAAAGGAACAAATGCAATCTTTTATGTATTTTGAGGAAAAGAAATGGTAAAGAAGAAAGCAAAACCCTCACTTAAGGTAAGTCTTGTGACATAAGCTATGTAAAATTAGATCTAATTGTGTGCAGCAAAACTTTATTCATACTCTATCTTGATGAGAATTTTGTAACTATATCCTTTAGTGGAGGGAGATGAAAGCAAAGCAACCTTGTCTTAAGTGCAGCTATAATTTTCGGTTTCACTACTGAACATTGAAGGGTAGAGTCAAGGTGGTGTATACCTTTAGGAGGTTGGAATACTTCTTGTAACACTTCTCTTCCTAGCATACTGCACCCGGGAAGTATCGAAAAGGTGAATGGTGTCCTGGGCTGAATTAAGTAAAGCGTCGCTAACATGTCAAGGAAGGTGATCCTTCCCCTCTGCTCAGCACTGGTGAAGTCACATCTGGGGTGCTGGATTTTTTAGTATGTGAGAAACATGGGCATACTGGAGAGAGTCAGCAAAGGGCCATGAAGATGGTGAGGCGACTGGAGCATCTCTCCTGTGAGGAAAGGCTGAGAGAGCTGGGGCTGTTCAGCCTGGAGAAGAGAAGGCTCCAGGAATCTCATCCATGTACATAAATAGCTGAAGGGAGGGTGCAAAGAGGATGGAGTCAGGCTCTTGGTATCCAGTGACAGGCCCAGAGGCAATGGACACAAACTGAAACACAGGAGGTTCCCGCTGAACATTAGGAAATACTTTTTCACTGTGAGGGTGACTGAGCACTGATACAGGTTGCCTAGGGAAGTGGTGGAGTCTCTGTCCTTGGGAGATACTCAGAAGCCATCTGGACATGGTCCTGGGCAACCAGCTCTAGGTGACCCTGTTTGAGCAGGTGGGCTGGGCCAGTTGGCCAGAGATCCCTTCCCACCTCAACCCCTCTGTGACTCTGAAAAGTATCTAATCCTCAAAACTATTACTAAAGCAGCAACCTAATATGGAAATTATTTTTACAGTGATGCTGTTGATCTATTGTCAGTGTTGTCTTAAAGTCTATGTGAAAATAATATATATTTTTTTAAAAGACCTTAACTTGCAGTGGTTATGAAAAGGAAATGTTAGTATGCAATAGCTTTCTTACATCTGGGTAAGATAATGATTTACTTTGACAAAAGTTTCATTTTTGACACAGTACCGTTTCACAGTCTTTTCGGAAGAGAAGAGGAGTTAGGTTCATTAATCCTGGTGCTTGAAGAAAGAGTGAAAACTTCTGAATGAGCATATTCGCCTCCTGTAATTTAATTGCTCGAATATTCAGGAATTAACACAATATTCTGAAAAACTTTTTCTCAATTTTCCCATGAAATTAAAGAACCTGTATTTTGTTACTGGTGGAAGGTTCGACAGTGGAAGAACTTTAAGCTGAAGCCTCAGGTTAAATCCTTGGAAAGGGATGAATGTGACAGTTTTGTTCTGCCGTAGCTTTCTTTTGAGATGTGAACAGAAACAACTTTTAAATTCCTTTAAAGGGAGAGGGGCAGGATGTATGCCAGTCAGCCTGGTTGAATTTTAACAAGTGTTTAAAGAACCTCAATAAATGATAGCAATAGGCAGGCAAAGAAAAAGAGTTTACGTGCAACTGAGTGACATTGGTGTGGCACTTGGTTATGACAAAGTTGTCTTTCTATATTAACTTCCATATCGTGAAAGTGATGATGTACTGAAAAAGTCTGAAGCTCTCATATGTGCGTGCTTGCCTTGCCTGGCAGGCTTAATAAGAATGAATAGTTTCTTTTCTTCTCTTGTTAATGGTTGCTCTTACCTTTCTAGAGCTTTCATCTTCTGGGGTTGAGGTTGCTCTGATTGCATTCTTCTTGAAATTGAATTTGTATGAAAAATAGTTCAACACCATTAGAGTTTGAGAAGTGTTATTTAAAATCAAAACTGCCTTCTGGAAAACATAAATAACAAATAGTACTTGGATTTACTGTTCTTTTTTTCTTTCAAGATTTTTCCTTTTAGCCTGACTTGGTAAAAATCAGATATAGGAATAGCCTTTGTTAAGACTAAGTGTTTTTTGGGTGTGGTAGAAATTTTAATATTAAACCAGTTTTAAAATCCTTTACTGATTACATGCAGGACTTGTGTGAATAATGTTAAGGTAAGAAGGTTGTGGATGTGTGATAAAGGTGAGCAAAAAGAAAAATTCAGGAAAGTGAGTGGTAAAGGGGAGGTTTTTAACATTGTTCAAAGTATGGCTGACGAGCAGTTGTTAAAGCAAGAGCTGCCCAAGACCGGTGAGAGAAGCTTTGTTTCTTCAGAGTCCTGGTTCGTGTAAAATACCTTTGC
This sequence comes from Pluvialis apricaria, assembly GCA_017639485.1. Taxonomy (NCBI): domain Eukaryota; kingdom Metazoa; phylum Chordata; class Aves; order Charadriiformes; family Charadriidae; genus Pluvialis; species Pluvialis apricaria. Next base: position 23,938,523 of record CM030007.1, read on the forward strand.
ACCTGGAACAAGACTTGACCTAGTAAAAGCACAGTTGATGTTCGTAGGCTTTGTTTGCCCTGTGCTTTCGGAATCCTGAACAATGTGTTCTGTTGCAATGTCTTGTGAGCACTGTATGTTTTAGTGATCAGACCAGCACTGATATTCATCCTCACAGTCACCTATTCACATTGCAAGTCTGTTGACTGAATGTTTAATTCCTGTACTTGAAGAGGTAGAATATTGATGGCATAAAAGTGCGTGTTTCCATGTTTAAGTCATATGCTTAACCATCTTTGATACCAACCCAGATCTCAATATCATGTTTATCCCTGTTCTGACAGACCATTAACTTTTGCATTAAAATTATTATGAAAATCTGAGTATTATAAATAGATATCAACACTATTTTTATCTACTTCTGGACAGATTTTGTGTAAATCTGAAAGGTCCCCTTTAAGAATTTTCTTCCTAAACCACTTCCTCTTATAAAGATCGGTGTGGAAGCATCAAATGCCAAGAAAAGATGCATAATAGAGGTGGTTTTCAAGTATTTGTGAAAAACTATTTAGCTTCTTTCCATTGCTTAGTCAGGAAGGGAATATGATGTATGAAAAGTTGAGCTACTATAATCCAGAAATTATTTATTTTGATGTATTCTTATTTTGATGATGGTGGACAGTAGGATGAACATCCCTGAACTTGGGTAAGACTGTTAACTTAGTGTGGGTCTCCTGAAATGTTACCTTGTTTTCTAGAAATAAGTAAACTTTGTTTCACTAAAGGCATCTTTTTTGTGTAAAGAATTTATTGTTGCACACTGACCTTTTAGTAAGAGTTACATTATGTCAGTTCAGTATATTTAGGAACATGAGACATGTGGCATCAAAATAAGGGAAGAGCGTATACCAAACAGCTTTCTTCATTTAGGTCTTGAAAAAGCTAAAGGTTTACATAGTGTTTAGGCGTGTACGTATATTACACATACTGTTCTAGGACATCGGCATCATGCATCTGCATGTTCTGCTTCGTGTGGTACTACATACTTGTACTGAGCGAAGAGCTGTATCAGAGAAGCCTGAATGATTGCTGTAGCAGTGGCACACAGATAATGGAGATAATACAGGGGGGAATAAAGCATTGAGGGATTGAGTGTACTGTTGAGAGGGTGTTGTTTGAAAATACCTGTTAAAGTATCTAAATTTTACCAAAACTTCCTTCTAGTTACTTTTCTAATAGTACAGGATGTCTTTTTTTATAACTTGCTTTCCACATAAAAACTACTTTACACAATCTATTTGTTCTTTTAGATATAAGCGTTAAAAGCTGCAGCTTCTGGTGAAATCAGTGGTAGTATGAAAACCACAAGCATTGAAAAACTTGAATTGCAGTAGATTCATAGTTCTACCATATTGGATGACACTCCAGCTTCTGTTGGTTCCCCCCTTTTTTTTTAACCAAATTTACTCCAGAATATTGATCTTTCTGGTCAGGAATTAGACGAAATGTCATTGAAGTATCGTAGCTTTTTGCCATCTGCCACCAACATTGAGATTGGCCATAGAAAAATGTAAGCATAAAGAGCAACTCCAGTGACCAGTTTTGAGTGTTAGTCTGTGTCTAGACTACTAAATTAAACTTGCCTGGAAATTTTCCTTGATGCTTAGGGCCAGCTGGCACAAAATGGCCTGTTTGTGCTGGTGTACGCTCACCCGGTAAAGCAGAGGCTGCATGCAAACTGTCTATTTGAAGGGATCTCAAAACTTTTCACTGCTGAATAGTGCCTGGAAATTGGCTGAGAGACTCCTGGTTGATGCGGGCCAAAAGCATGCCAGGGAATATTTTAACAAATTACTGGTCGTCTCTCTGTGTTGGAGAATACTTCCTGACCTTGCCTTGCTTTTCTTCTCACACTTTTTCTTCCTGTTGGGAGACTGGTCAAAGAAAATATTAATCAGGAGTAAGAAGAAACACTCTTAAACTTCCCTATCAAAGCAGTGGTAGCTCTTAGAGCAGCACTGCCTCACTGAGTCCTGTTTATTGCTAGCTCATATCTCTAGAAGAATGTAGGAGAAGCAGGTGGAGCCTAGGAGGAATCTTGAGAGGGTTTCAGGTGTTCTGCTGACTTACAAGAATCCCATGATTTTGCTGAAAAGTCTGAAAAGGTTTTTTTTGTTTTTTGAAAAGAATCTATGAAATGCTATACTAATTTGAGTATTTTTCGTTGGAAAAGTTTCATGTTGTGATGATAGTGTATAATAAAGGGAGGGGTTGTTTCAGGAGTACAGTGTGAAAGAATGTTTAAAGGAGATAATTGGTTTATCTAACATTTTGACAACGTACAGAAAGAGAACCATAGGTTTGGTAGACCCTCCCAAGTTAGAAGAAATTAATGAAGATAGTGTTTTCTTTTAGTATACAGTCATTTTTGGTTCGCATTGCTCTTGTGCAAAATGCTTTATTTTACTAAATGTTCTTGTCAGCTACAAACCACTGTCTGCTTAGAGTATTTATTAAATGGAGAATGAGCACAGGTTTCATAGTCTGTTCTTAAAAACTTTTGAAATGTCATCCCCAGTACCCTCACTTAGTTTTTTATAGCTTTATTTTAGATGTACACTTTTATCTTTTATTTTTGCAGAGGATGACAAATAGCAGCAGCTCCCCTAGCCTTCTCAATGACAGTGCCAAGCAGTACGCAGGCCATGGTAAGTGCTTTTAAAGTAACATGTATAAAAGTATGTTTGGAAATTTAAGAGATTTACTTTGGTAAAACTGACACTTAAGGGAGTATATTTTTTTCCTCCTCTGATTTGATTTGAGATCCAGTAGAACTTTATTTTTTAACAGTAGCATTTTGTGTGATTACTTGTAATCCAAAGCTGAAGTGCTGCTGAACTTATTAATTTTCAGTCTTCTCTTTGCTCCAGCTGGGGGGAATCATTATTGGTCTTGTCGCTTCAAGTGAAATGCTAGTTTGGGTATCCACTGTAAAGCACTGATAGCTTAAATAAGCATTTACGTTGCTCCACAGTAGTATCCCTTTTTATTGTGCTTTTCAAGTAATTTATTATGTGGAATGAATGTACAGGTTTTTATTCTTAAATTTAGGCTGTATGTTTTTTGTGAAATGTATCACAGAACTGATGATCTTTAATGGATACTAAGTTTTGTCCTGTAAGCCATACTTTACATCTTGTATTTTTTTTTCCCTGATATTGGGAACATGGTTTTCAACCAAACAAAATGTCTCCATAGCGCAGGCCAACATACTCACTAAATTACTGTGGAGGGTATATTGAACTTGTGTAATGCACTTTTTAGAATCGCTTTCCAAATTGTAACAGGCACTGCAGATTATTTCAGCTATAGCTGTCAAACTAACTTTAAAGAAGAGGATGCTACTCCCTTATGGCAAGGACGTACATTTAAAACATGTTTCTGCTCTAAAAATTGCTGTGTAAATGATGTTCTAGAAATCTATTTGCATGTCTGACCCTGCAGCTAGTCTACTTACTAGGGTTGTAATTTTTTGAGCATGGTAGTGACTACTATAAAATTAACTTGCTTGAAAGTTGAAATGTGTTGTGGGTTTTTTTTTCTTCCTCCTTCTGGTTCATTTCCAGTAAGTTTTGTAATTAATTCTACTTCTTTTGTCTCACTGAACAATTAGCTATTCAAGGCAGTGGAGGTCTCCAGTTTTAAATGCAGTCAGAGTTTGTCTGTGACGGGCCAAATAGTGATGGTGATGCATGTGAAGGAGAGAAACCAGACTGACTTTTGGAAACCAGTTTAAATTCTGTTGTGTCTCAGGTCCTTTTCTTCCCCTCCACAACCCAATCCCCTTTCTTCCCAACCACTGCCCCCCCCCCCCCCCCCCCCCCAAGCTGTGCTTCACTTGTAGAATTACCCCTTTAAGGAGTATTGATTAATCTTGAAGAAAGTGTCTCATCAAAACACCAATGTTTACAGCTGGCAGACAGCTGCTAATTTGATGTCTCTACCTCTACCAGTTTAGAGTTTTGAGTTGTGTCTGTGACTGTCATTCAGTTTTTGGTGCTTCAGTCCTGGAAAGGATTCATAGGGATAAAGAAAAAACAATAAAAAGCTACTAATAGAACATAGACTTTTACTACCTTTAGTCCTGATTTAAATTTGTGCAGAACAGTGACAGGACATATAAGATCCACATCATTACTTGTAAGACTGTATTATACAGAAGATTACTAATTTCAGGTAACTAGAGAGGAAGGCTTTGAAATGTTAGATGGACATTAAATAACGCCGAGAGCAATCAAACTCACTAACTTCTGCTGATGAGCTCCGTTTCAATTGAGCAGTTGCACAGAATCTAATAAATGCTGTATTTTTTAGCAGTGTGGCTGCTGAACTTAGTTTTGTCAAAAGCATTTTTGTCATACAGAAATAAGTTTAAAAAAGTAAAAATTCTTTCTAATATAAGAGGTATATAACATGTTGTTTTATGTTCTTTCTATAGATCCACTAACTTCACCAAATTCATCCTTGTTTAATGACTTTGCTGCCCTCAGCGTGTCTCAAAGGAGGAAGGTAGGCGACAACTAAATCTTAAGTAGCGTATTTGTATATGAGTTGATAGGGAAGAAGATCTGGAATAACTTGAAATCCTAGGTGAAATAAAGATGATTCTTCTAATGTTACTAGATTTATTTTACTATGTCACTGTGATATAAATAGGATCTTACTGCTTCACTTTTGCTACACCAGATCAGTCTGCTGCTGCTATTAAGAAATATTCCAGGCACTTGTAAACTGAAGTTTATAAGAATGCTTTGAATATGAAAATTAGGACACAGCCCATTGAATTTGAAAACAAATTGGTTTTATTGTACTGAGGCACAAGACAAGCGACCTGCAAGCCTTCATGGCAGCAAGTTCTGAATACATTAAGAATCATTCCCCCATTTATGTATACATGATGTGAAAGTAATTCTTAGTTTGAAATGCATTTAATTTGAAAGACACTCTATAATATTACTGGGAATCTAGGGTTTGGGATTTTTTCCCCTCTAATCTGTATTGAGAAATCTTTCTTTTGCTGACAGCTAGACAGCATCTTCAAACACCTTTGACCCGTGCAAACGCTGGTTGTGATGTTTTCCAGTTAAACACTGTCAAATGCAGTGGCTGGAATAAGAGACAAAAGTTTGGTTACACCAGAGTTCCTTCCCGTTTTTGTGAACTGTGGCTTATCAAAAAAGACATTATCTTGTCCCAACCAGTTACCAAATTTTCCTTTCACTGATGACTTTCATGTTTTACTACTTATTAGCCATGTGATCCTGAACTTTCCTATAGTTTTGAAAGCACGCTACATCAGCATGCTTGTGACTTTTTCATAGAGCTCATTTGTGTGTTGGCAATTGTGGGCTCTGTATCATTCCTGCAGGTGAAGATTGAGTGTAAAGATAATTACTATAGTTCCCCCATCAGACTAATGTTCCTTGAAATGAAATGCTGTTGTAGAATGTTAACTTCTGAATGTTATGATGTATCCAAACTACACGGAATCTCTGAATTGCCCTTTTCCTTAATGCCGGTATAGTGCACTGGAAAGTTGGATATAAACAATAAGTGTGTTGTTCGTGCACTTACTGAGCATAGTAAGAACGAAAATAAGCATACATTCCTTTTTAACATCCATGTGGGTATATATATGTGTGTGTGTATGTGCAGGTGTATACGCTTATGTTTATAAACCACATGCACCAAAGAAAATGAACTATCATACAGAAGTATTTCCAGAGTCACCAATGCCTGTAATACTAAAAATTACTTCAAAGTGAGTTAAACAGTACAGACTGGAAACAAACCAATTAATGTTTGAATGTAAAGCTCAAATAACTCAAAGCTCAAATACTATTTTAGAGTCTTTTCTGACTTGATCCCCTTTTCCCCCAAGGAAAAATCAGCAAATTAAGCCATTTGCTGCTAAAGTAGTATCAAGAGAAAGATTATCTGTGAAACTGACTGACTTGGATTTTTTCCAGTTAATATTTCAGGCATAACTGGCATTAATTGAGATGTTTGCATTTTGCGTATTAATAATTCATAATTTATTATGACTGCTATTTTGTAATGTATGTTTGTATAAAAGGTTGTTAAATAATATTAGGAATGGGGAAGATTTCATCTAATATTACTTGAATCTAAAATCTAGGCATCCAGGCTCCCTCTATAGTCAGTAGAGAGAGATGAGCAGCTTAAAGGAACATTCAGCTCACATTGGGAAATGTGTTTTGGAAAAGACTAGATGCCAGTGAATGCTTTAAGTGGATAAAAATTGATGGCTAACATTATGAGAAATTAATCACGCTTTTGTCACTGACTGACTTTTACTATCAGACAATATGTTGCAAACAGTTCTGGATGTAATATCTTAATATTTTTAGTATTTTTTGAGTACCATATTCAAATTATGTTAAGTGATTTCCTCAAAAGCACTAATGCTTGAGTGACAGGTATTAAAAAACTTGTGTGATTCCTTCCACCCCAGTAACTGGGGTTTATTTAGAGCTTGAGCAATGTGATTTATCAGGCCGGCGCTTGACATCTGTAACACAAGATATATAGCCTTCTGGAAGTGCATGCTTCTGTTCATTGACTCTAAAGGGAGCCTTGGTGACTAGCTCAAATGTAGATTTTTTGCAACATCTACTGTTTGAAAAAAAAAACAACTTTCAATTTTCTTGCTAAGAGCCCAGGGCTAAGGTATTTTTGTTCTGAACTAGCTGGCAAAACCAGCATTTCCTTCGTTTATCACTGACTTGGAGGACAGATATAATACAGTCTTGGTAAGTGAATAAAGAGCAATTGCTTTCCTTTACAAATTAAAATTGTGATATTTTAAGTATTTAGAACTATTAAGTTATTTGCAACTACATAAAAACTGCATGCTTGTGTCTTTTAAAACCATTAATAGTTTCTCTAAAAGCATGTTATAAGTAGCTGTGTTAAGCAAGGAAGTTAAGTTTATGAATCTTTATTGTCTCTGGATATTGCTGGTCATGTTATCCTGGCAGCCCTTTAACAATGGGCAAGCCATATGGATGTAAATATTTGATATTGATAAAATATTAAAGATAAGACTTGATGATTGTAATTCTGAATACGCTTGCTTTTTAGTTAGACAGCTTTTTTGAAACTAGTTAGTGTAACTGGGCTATTTAAGTTGCTTATGATTATTTTGATGTTTAAAGACATTCTAATTTTTGTTTAAAAAGTAAACGTAGTCCTTGAATTTTTATGAACATTCTCGAGGTTATTTTCTCTGTTTAGAAATTATTAAACTGCATTTCAATTTTAGATTTCAGGAAAGCTAAGATTACTATTTAAAGACATTTTTATAGGATACTTAAAATGAAATCAAAGGAGCTAAGTATTTCTGTAGATGGAGCCTTGGTGGAGGTTCTGTCAACTGTAAAAACCTTCTGGATTTACTGTCCGGTTGTTGTAACTCCACATGCAGTAAGACAAGCAACCTTAAAGTGAATTTCCTATAAGAGATTTTCAGGTAAGTATTAATCTACAATGCACAAATAGGATTTGTGAAGCATGGAACAAAAGCTAGAGTTAGTAATAGACTAACCCTCTTTCCTGAGAATAATGATGTCACACTTACTTCATTTTTTCTTCAAATACATGTTATGCTTGCTAAAAATAGGGTGGCATTCTGAACTTGAACTTCTTGGGTGTTTTTCCTAAATTGGCTTTAGCCATTATCCAGAAAAATACTCCCCTCTAAACCCTGAAATGATCTGGCTGGAAAACTCCTTGCATTCATTTTGGTGGTTCTGGTAAACAGTTCATAAAAACATGTGCAACATAACTAATCAGAAGTTGTTGCCAAGGGAATGACAGCTTGATGCACTAAAAAGAAAATACACGGTGAAACTCTTGTTTAAATTTGTTCTGAGACTGTTGCCACCAATCCAGGCTAAAGGGTCCCCCTACTTGTCACTGGTCAGCCTCACAGGATAGTGAAAAGCATTGCTTTTGCATTTTACTTTGTTTTTTCATACCTTCAATCCTCATGAAAACTGAACCCTTCTGAAGAGTTCCTAACATTGGTTTATTTCCATTTCATTTTTTTTAATTGTTCAGTCACACCTAGAGGAGGGCCATTAAGGTGAGAACCACTGTTAATCCACAGGCTGCAAGGAGTGAACCAACTGCTGTAGTGAACAACTTTCAATACAATTTTAATGCTGTTTCATATGTATTATGAAGAAATGTCTTTTTTTTTTTTAGAACACCTTCCACTGGGTTTAGGTGAGTAAAAGCCAGGACCGAAAGACTCTAAACTAGATTAGAATGGGAAGTATAGGAGAGATTATTTGGACTGAAGTTAACCCAGAACAGGGTGCTGCTGTTTAGTGCTCTGTGTGGACATCTGGACAAGTTAGACTGGACAGCAGACTTCTTTAACTCATGTACTTTGATCAGCAGTAGTAAATGTTCAGAGAAAATGATATTGAAACAGAAGACTGCCTGTAAGTCTAGTCTGCATAAATGCAAGGTTTTTTAATGAGTACAAGGAGAGTTTCCCCTCTCATGTTAAAAGAAAACAATAACAATAACTTCATGTCCTGAGGAAACCAAATTCGTAAGATTATTGCTAGCTTATTTTTGAGTGTCCTGTCCTCAATCTCATTTCATTACCTGTTAGGAAGCTGTATTTCTCTCCAGCTTCCCATCTCCAGCTCTGTCTTGACACCTCTGATACCTGATCTTTATATTGCTCAGTGGTGTTCATTGAAAAGCCATGTGTGCCATGTTTGGTCTTGCTGTATCTACCTTTAATGAAAATGTACTGGACAGTTGTTTTGTGTTTCATACCCTCCTGAATACCATCTCAGAAGCATGAATCATGTTCTGAGAAGTTGAGGGGTCATTTCCAAACACCACATCATGTCACTGTGTTGTCAACTGTAGAATTATGGCTGCGCAGACTTTGTAATGTACTTTGTAATGAAATTTATATTTTAAACCCGAAATTTTCCTTCTGGGACTATACACCCCACTGCAATAACAAAACATTACGGTTTATAAGTGATGCAAAAAAAAGTTGTTGCAGGAATATAGGAAGACAAACTATACTTCTAGAGAAAACTAATAAATATTTGCAGGTAGTGTGATGTTTACCTTGGTCTAAAATGTATTTTAGGAGTATGATGTCATCTAACCTGTTTTCTTTTATTTTTCTTTGGAATACTTTGTTATTGGAGTTGTTCCTTGTTTGTGTGCTCTTGCTGTCTTAGTAACTACTACGTAGTATGTTATTTTTCATTTTTAAGTGTGACGTGAGAGAATATGTTCACATTGATTTTTATGTATGGATTAGCGGTCATTGTGTTATGTAGGAAATGAAATTATTAAAACATTTTCTTTTAGAAATATGTAACATTTTTACGCTCATGAGGAGTCATCATATTTTTGTTGCCTCATCCTATTGTGTATTTGAAGGAAACGAGAGGATTAAGACAACTGCATAGCGCAGCACTTAACATAGAATTGTGTTAAAAAGACCTGTGCTTGTTTTGCTTTTGTATCTAACAGGTCAGATATATGTTATGACCTACAGACACCCAAAACTTTGAATGCTACCCTCACTCCCCATAAGTTTTCAGTTAGCCACCTAGACTTTGTCAGGTGCAGCTTACAAGCTGAAGCAGTTAACTACAAATGTAACTTTAATGTGCAAGATGCTTTTACATGTATTTACAAGCTTTATTTGGTTCTTCCTTTGCCAAGGTGTGTGTAGTCCTTAAGAGTGATTTGCAGTAAAATAATTGAAAGATTTTTTTAAACTTGTGCACACATTTATTGAAGACACTATACAAATATTTAAAGCAGCTAGAAAATATACTATCTTTGAGAAATCATGTGCTTAGTAAAGACTAGAGTAAAAGTTGCATCAGCCTTTAGTCCTCTTTTACCTATATTTTTGGTTCTTAACTGTGCATAATTTTCCCAATATTTTTATAAATAATATAAAAACTTCTGGCCTATTAGAAAAGAGATCTTTAAACATTAAAAAACCTGTGGTTTGCTCACTGTGTGCTCCTTTAGCAATGGAGTTTTTGAAAGTACATCTTGGGGCAGTGGTACTCTGGCAGGTCTTCACTACACAGAACTAACTGCTCTAGTGATGGTGAAAAAAGTCTGCTTTTCCACCAGCTTATTTCAATTCAGCAGGTGGTATTAGTTTCTTAGCAAAGAACTTTGTCAGTATAACTACATCCACGGTAGGTTTTAGCAGTTGTGGTAGTTCATACTTCATCCAACCTAGCTAGGCTGCAAAATCTGTGAGAAACGATTTGACTTAAAGATATGTCAGTTTTTCTTAGCTCCTTCTGAACTTTTCAAGGTTCTCATGTCTTCAGCATATATACTCATAAAATACACTTTTCAGTATGTACACTTGAAAAGTTTTCCTTAGCTGTGGTTTAAAATGCATGATGTAATACCTGATCTGTTGCATTTTTCACTCTAAAATTTGATTGAACCAAGGATGTTTTCTTTTTCAGTGATCAAATGCGTTGCTCTGGAATAAAACCTATTTCCATGCCAAATTGCACATTTTAGTTTTCTTTGGGTAGAAGAATCCTTTTTGTTTATCTCTGATACTTTTCAACTAGTGAAAGTTTTATCCCCAGCCAAACCCAGGATTTCATGAACAATTTAAAAAAAGGGTTCCAGGTGGAAGGGTGGCTAGTTTGTAAGTGCATGTAATATCAATGTATAACATGATAAACTTTAAAGTTATAAACCTATAAACATCATAGATGTTGGCATACTCTTCCTTTTTTCATAAAAAAGACAAACCCACCAATCAAGCAAAGACAGACTTAATTATTTTTAATCTGTTGACCAGGCTCCTATTCCATTTATTGTGTGTGTCAAAGTAAAAAAAATTGGCTCAAACCACCAGAAGTCGAAATACAGAAAAAAGTATCATCTGCCTCTCTACCAGTGAGAGGTTGTAATGAAAGAGGAAGAGGAGAGGGTATCTTGGTTAGCAGCAACCCCAAACCACGTGAAGGGGTTTGTAGCTCTGTTGGCCACAAAGCTTAAAAAGTAACGACAAGACAACTTCTTGTTTTCATATTACCAGCTTGCAAATCTGTTAGGATGCTCCTGGCGACTATGCCTAGTGTTCAGGTGTAACACCTTGTAGAACTTACTACTAAACCCAGTTACACAGTTGTAATCACAATTAAGATGCTTCTTAGCTGATTGTGCCTGTATAGGGATTCTGCCCAGACTATTGTGGTTTTCCTCAATGACATATTGAAGTTCATATCCGTAGCTGGGTGTTCCAAGTACCGTTTTATTCCCGCTAATTGGTTATGGCTGTTGGGTGAAAATAGCAATGATGGTACCAATGTCTTGTAGCTAGCTTTTAGTTTTCAAGACAAAAAACAACAAAAGTTGGTTCTTTTTCTATAGATTAGCACCCTACCTGAGGGTTTAACCTCCTTTTCTAATGGTCTCTTTGCCACTTAACTTCTGTTGAAAAACTGAAGTCTTACAAAACAAGTCAATGTTGAAATTTAAAATTGCATACATTACTTAATTTTTTTATAAGTAGTACAGGGAAAATATGTACCTGATCTTTCCTGTCTGACAGTAATATTTATTTTTATCTGTCTGTACATGCAGATACAGTCAACTCACTGTACAGCAGATGAGCCCTAGCTAATGCTACTGTGATAGCTTTTAGCTATGGTAATTTAAGGTAATGCTGCTTAATTTAGCCTGTGGTGGGGAAGGCTTAAGATCACTTGAGTTTGCTTCAGTAGTGTATGCACATAGACAGCATTACTGTAGCTCAGATTTTTCACAATACTTGAAGACACAATAGCCTGCTCATGTGTTTGTACGCCAAACTTAATTGTACATTTTTTGGTACAGGAAATGTCTTGTAAATCTAAAATTCAAAGCCCACCAGAGGTAAGTGCATTTTAAAGGACAGAAATGTAATTTGAGTCATAAGGGATCCTGAAAAAATCCAATTTCAGGTCTTCAGTGGAAGAAAACTTTGGAAATGTGTAGTTTGATTTGTCAGTTTATCCAAACTTAAATATTACATGGAAGTTATTAAACAGGAGGTGTCTTTACAGTTTGAATCTTTGTAAACCTTTTCTTGTTTAGACTTATTTCTCCAGGATAGTCTAACATCTTACATGAGTGGCATGTCCAACCCTGAACTGGAAAGAGGAACTGTGGCATTGCCCACCGTCCATGAAACAGGAGGAACCAGGGGCAAAGACACTGTTGCAGCAAATAGTAGGAAGAAAATAGACTTGCTAAACATGTTCCCAGGCTGCTTCTTGAATGAATGGGAAGCAAGTAATTAAGCTGACTTGAGGAATATTTTCTAGTGTGAGCTACTTAAGTTACTCATCTGTAGTAGTGTTCTGGCGTGACAATGCTACTCAGGAAGGACTTTTTTGGTTTTAGAGTGGATTGCTTTTGTTGAAGTGTTCTGTTTCTCAGACTTCAGGGGTTTATCTTTCTTCATATAGCACCTTCCCTCTAATCACACCAACCAATAGCTTCCTATCATTAATTGCTGGCAGCAGCTTGGTTCTACAGGGCAAGGGTTATAATTATTAGCTATGGTTGAAAATGCTTACCCTTCTCACCCTGGGGAGCCAAGCTGTTGCTAGCAATTAAAGGTAGTTAGCTGTTCCCTGCCTCATGTAAACATTTGCAGCTAGTAATTACTGCTTCTTACTTCTTTGCCCAGGAGGAACTGAACTCTTCCAGTAATGCTTTGTAATAATTTGGTTTTGTTACATTTTTCCTTTCTCTTAGATTTCATTTTAATTATTTTAGTTTAACCTTATGTTTCCCTTTAAAATAACTGATGATTTTGACCTTTCACAACTCATTTGGAACTCGTAACCGTATTGGGAGTTGCAGCCTAGTTTGAGAAATATTTGCTAAAGGATTATGAAGTATTTAAATGCTTTAGCCACACCCTCCGCCCCCCAAAAAAGGTTCAGTATGTTGAACTAGCCTTTCATCTGTATGGCTGAACAGGTTTTTTTACCTCACAGAAAGACTTTAGGGAAGGCAAAAATTCAATTGCTTTTGTAATCATCCAAGAGAAGTTGTCCTCATGCCAAGAAATTGGGTTTGTTTGTCCAGATTGTCATGCCTCTGTGTTTTAGGTAGGTATATTAGTTTAGTTCAGAAATGATCAGTGGCTGATGAGTTCTTGCTTGTTTCAAGATGCACTATTCTGTTGCTTTATTTGCTGCTCTGTATAGAGGGCAGGGATGTAGCAAAGTTGATAAACTTATTCAAACTGCTCAGTCTATTTGATCGTTCCTTTCTATTGACTGTCTTCTCTTGGCAGACACTTTTTCCTGTGTTTTCTGGTCTCCTGTAAACTCAGATTGGATTTCTGAATCAGATGGCATTTTTCTCATAGAAAACAAGTGTAACTTAGAATGGTTTTGATGCAAATAGACTGAAATTGATTTCCAAATGTTAATATTGTATATTCCATCTTCTAATGTCTGTCTGAACAATGAAAGCCTGGCCTAGCAATCCCCTGATGATGTTTTATAGTAGATAATGAAAGTAAAATTTTAATTTAGTCTCACCCACTTTTTTTAGTTTAATTTTTTCATACCAGTAGGCCCAGAACTACTGGTATATGAACTCATATTGTCTCTGTGTTGCTTTATGGCATAGAACGGACAGTTCTTTGCCCCCCTGACTCCCCACTATGGTCCTTCATAAAGCCTAAAATACAGTTTCATTCTGTTGCCTGGAATCTGGGTCCCATTGTAACCAAAATAGCCTCCCTCCACGTTGGCTGGGTTCCTCTTTTGTTTTGATTCTCCTTTTCAAAATATTTATAGGTCACCTTTTATCATGTAGGATTAAAAGAACCCTTTATGAATAGGAACGTGTTTGGAGACTGGGTTGTAGTCCAGTGAGGCAGACTGGGCCCCTACACTTTGTACAACATGGAGAGAGATAGGGAAGCTGCCAGGGAAACAGTTATTCTTCATTATGTTATAATTTCCAACAGTCAGGCAAGAAAAACACATGAAGTGTTCAAACCCTGCCCTAAAGTCCAACATTATTTGTGTGTCTGGCTTCTCAGACTTTACAGCTTTGCAGTTTAAGATATTAGTAGTACTTCTGAATTACTAAGATAGTAAGTTGCCTAATAGTTAAGTGATTCTCCCAATAAACAACCAATATTTAGATTTACCATGATCAAGTTTGCATTTGAACTATAGGAGGACTTTGTGCTACCTGTCAGAGTTTACCAAATTTCTGATTGGTATGGCAAAATTCAGTCTTGCTTACTGTTATTAAAGTTCATTAACTTGATCTTCATGGAGTTTATTGCCTTTGTAGTTCATAGTCAGTGTTGGTATCCTTGGGGGCTTTTTGTTGTTTTGTTTGGGATTTTTTTTTTTTAGGCAAATGATGTACTAGTGACTCTGCTCAGTTTTAATTCTTTCCAAAGCTTTCAGCCTCAAAGTTTTCAGGGAAGTAGAGGAGGGAATCTGGGGTTTGTTTTTGCAGCCATTTTATGGTAGTTTTGTCCTGTGTTTTACAAATTGTTTGTGTGAGTGGGGAATCTTCTCCAATTAGATTCTCACCTTGTTTTCTGAGGAGCAATTTTTAAAATGCATATCAAGGTACACTTTGCTAAGATTTCTAATGTGCCAGATGAAGTAGATATCTGAATAAAGGTAAGTTAAGCTTTGATTACTTAAAAAGTGGTCTATATCCAGATGATGATAGCTGCATTTTCACATTAAAACAAACAAACAAACAACAACAAACCACACAGCAAAAGAAAAGGAGACCAACCCCTACAAATCAGTCCAATTGTTGGTATAATCGGTATAAAAGGTCCAGGTCTAAATATGCATAGATGCTGAAATATTTCTTTTGGTGGTATTTACTATCTAGGTAGGTACATATAGGTTTGAAAGCATAGAGAAATCTGGAGAACTTCTGTACTTTACCTGTTTGAAAGTCTTTAACAGCTTTTTTTTTTTTACAGAGTGCTTTTTTAATTTAATGTGCATATCATGCTTTATAAATAGTTTCATTTGTAGAGATCATTGCTAATGTAATAGAAATGTCACTCCTATTGAGGTGTAAGTACCTCCTGCATGTTCGCCTCCTCAAGCACATTTTATTTTCTCAAGTTTAAGTCAGTTTCCAGTGCATTTATAGTGGTAGTTCTTTGTTTTCACTTAAGACTGAAGTTAATATTTTGAACGTTAACTTGAGCAGAATTTTTTTTCTCATTGAGTTCTGCTGCAACTGGCTACTCAGTTCTTCTTGATTTTTAAAAGCAAGTCTTCAGGAGATGAGTCTTGGCAAATTTGAATTTAAAAAGAAACATACAAAAGCCAATGTTAATTTTGTCTTTGGAAATCCCAAGGGAAGTGTTGATTATTATGATGTGATTGAAGGTATCTAATTGAGAAATATGGTGATTTTTTAAAAAAAAATCTCATTTTCACAGAATTCCCCAATTTATACTCATATTTCGGTGGCTGACTTGTGATGGACTGTTTTGCTTACAAATAATTAGTATTCCCTGAAGTTTACTTTCTTTTTTCTTTTAAACAAAAGTATTGTTTATTATAACCAAATAGTCAGGATTGAAAGGAAACAGTCTCAGATAAATTTTACTTGCAAATTGTTTCCTATTCCACCAATCCAGAAATTGTATCATAATTATTATATAATAACATATATATATAAAAAATACCTATTTTAGCGTAGCTTTAGATGAGGGTTGTTAGGAGTGGCCTGGTTTCTCTCCTTCTTTTTCGTAGCCCAGGAAGTATCGACTGGGGATGCTGGATGAGAGGATAGTTCCGGTGGGATCAAAAGCAAGAAAATCAAAGAACCCTATCGGCTGTCTGGCTGACAGGTGTAAAACAGGAGTACCCATCAATATGGTTTGGTGGAACAGAGTCACAGAAAACAATTTACAGGTAAAATTATTTTTTACTAGTCACTTTTTCAGTATTTTGGATGCTTTATTTTAAATTTTGGAAAATGTTAGAAGCAGTTACTCCAAATATGGGTATAGATCAGGTCAAATATTTATTTCACAAAGTAGGCATAGTGGCCCTCCAGGAGAGTGACTCAGATGTTTTATTCTCTTTACCCACCACTGTGATATGTACTTTGCTTGATTATGTTATAATCTGTGGAGGAGGAGCAAAAGTAATCATTAAATGTATTCTAAAAGCAAAGAAACACAACCTTTTATTTTAATTTTCATGTGAGGAAGGTTTCCCTGGTAAAATTAGTGATCTTTGTTAAAATGATTGACACTTAGTGCAAATTCACTTAGTACAGAATTTGAGGATGTAACCACCATGATCACAAATTTTTAATTTTTATGTTGGGATAACTTCTATTTCTCAACTTGTTTGTTAAACTTTATTGTTACTTTACTTTATTCATGAATTTTCTTCAGCTCCTTTACAGGGGAGAGAGGTACAGCTGGATTCAAGCATCTCTCTGCAGACGTAGCAGGTTATCCTTGGGATGATAATGAAGGATAATTCTAGTCTGGGAGGAATCTGCTTGATGTCCCTTAAGATGGGGTTTAGAAAGAAATTATCATGGTCATGACTACAACACTGCTGCTATTACTGTTTTGCGCTTGTGTGGTGCTTTTGATTCTTCAGAGATCACTACTTCAGTTTTTTTATGAGGGTTATGTTCTTTTTGATGTCTTTTAATGAGTAAAATGGGTAAACTGACAATAGACTTAAAACTAGAATTTGTGGCACCTTAAGAGTTTCTTTCAGTTCACTAAAGTTCTGCCATGTAAGGGCCAACACGAAGCTCATGCCATAGCCTTTCCATACCAGTACTAGTGCTGCATTACTTGATGTTTGACATCTTTACGTTACTGAAATTGGGAGTCATGGGCAGCGTGATGCAGATAAACTGATGCTACATTCCCTAGGGACACTTGTGCTTAAGTCTGTCTTGGCCCTTTTGCTGCAGAGGAAGCAGCAAAGCCACTGGGGTGGTAAAGATGAAATATAAAGGAAACATTGGTAGAAGCACCAGGCATGGTTGCAGAGGAGTGATGGAGCCAGTGAAGCACTACTTTTCTCAAGGGAGAGAAGACTGATGGATTGAATTTACCACGTGTATATAATGGGAGGGATAACCTTAACTAGTAGGCAGTTGCTTTGAGAAGAGAGAAACAGAAAATTGTTCTTCAAATTTCATGTGGATGTTAAAGGGCAGGAAAAGCCCTGCTTGTACTCATGTCCTCCATTGTTTTCTATGCTCTTCTGTGTTGCAGGAAAGTTTGTTGTTGATCTACTCCACTTAGAGCAGAAAAACTTAATGTTTCTGGGGGCTGGAGAGATAGTAGTCTGAGACTTGGAGCTTCTGGCCAGGAGCAATTGTCTTTTCAGTACCTGTGCCCTCCAAAGTTGCCTTGGAAGTGTGGCAATGAGAAGCTCAAGGTCCTCTCAAGGTTAGCAGCAACAGCTTGGGATTGGCTGCAGAGCACGTGGCTTTTGAAGGGTGCAATTCCAAGCTCCTTTATTGTGCCAGAATCCCAGCTACATAATTGACTTAAGCTGTGTACAGCATAAGATTTTGTAGTATATGATGCAATTACATAGCTTCCTATGGAGACACGGGACTTTAGAAAAGCATGTATATGCATACTTGGTGGAAATAAGAACAGAAGGATGTTCCAGCCATGGAAAATAGGAGAAGGGGGAGGGATTGCAGAGAACAGTGAAGTCTGGCAAGAGTAAATGGGGAAAGGTGCAGAAACAGGCTGCAGAGGAGATTGAGTGTATATGAAGTTCTATGTAGATGAGAAACTGAATTTTATCTTGTTTTCATTCTGATCATTATAAATCTTTGCGTTCTAGTGTGAACGTTTTCTAGGTTAGAGCTGAAACAAAGCTCAAACTGCTAAAATTCGGAAGTTTTCATTATGAAAGGACAACAAATTGCTGGAGAAGTTTGGTACATGAAGCTACTTAAAAACGGGTAATTTAACGCTGAGATTTCAGATTGACTTTGTTTTTTCTTCAGTATGTATATAATCCACAGATAGCAAAGCTGTTTAGAGATATTTGCAGGTGTGAATCTAGGTTATACAACCTAAATTTTGGCTGATGGTGAGTGCTAAGCAATAAGTAGAAAGGTTAAATTTTGATGGAGGCACATCTATTCGAGGGCATCTTTTTTTTTTGTTTTTGTTTGAAGATGAGAAAGCACAATTATATCTCAAAATTGGTGCGGGCTTGCAGTGCTGGGCAGGTGTTGAAGCTCATGTGTCTGTTTGAATCTCCAGTCTTTGAAACGTATGGTTTAAGATGTGAGAATACACTATTTCATGGTGTAGTGTGTAGAGATTTTTGTCCAAAAAGTGTCTGTTTTAAAAAGCAAAGTAGTTTACAACATGCATTGTAAAACCGTATAACTTTCTCATGTGCGGCTATGAATTTATAATCCAGATCTATTTACTTTGACACTGACATGATTAAAAGTGGAGTCCACAGAGTGAATTGTATTCTCGGTTGTGCATTAAAAAAACAAACAACAAATCAAAAGTTTGTTCATCAGCGACATGTCCTACCCTATGTTAGGAAATATCCTGAGCTACTACACCACTGCGTGATAGCTATTATAATAGCAAATGGCAATTCTGTTTAAAATAATAGAGATACATGTTTTGTTATACAGATCAGTTCTTAAGCACTGTGAATAACTGATTTTTTTGTTTTATTTCTTGAGTAAAAAAAAAAAAAAATAATGAATTTTTCAGGTATTTTGCATCAAGAACATGGATTCTTCAAACTTTATAGTTTTTACAGTACTTTGAAGTATTTTGATAGAGAAATGTGGAAATATTATGAGTCTTTAAAAGTTTACTTTTTAATGAGATCTGCTTGCTAAAATGTAACAAAACTTTGCTAGTAGTTTTATTTGTCTGAGCCTGTGTTCTGGTTTAAAAAAAGTCTTTAGCCAACAAATATTACCCACTTTTAGTGAAATTGTCTCTAACTCCTCTAAAGGAGCAGTAGTAGAGCAATATGGTTAATCATGTTGATAAATTGAAATTTATTAGAGCTTATTGTATGGGTGCTGTGATGACTTGTCACAGTAATTGTGATAAGGAAGCATGTTGCACAAATTCAATAGTGGGAGGGAGAGAGACTTGCTCTGAAGCCCTTGGTGACCTCCAGCATCTGCAGGGCTGCTCCAGCATCACAGAATGTGTCCTTCCCTGATGTCATAGTTAACAAGGAATCCTTCTGGAAACGGAGGGATTGCAATGATGTTTTCTACATAAAGTGAAGCTCCTTGTACGGCACATCTGTTTACTTAAAAACAACAACAAACTCACTCCTAAAACAACAACAGAAAAAACCCCACATGTAAAAAGCAAGCAACGTTTTTGTGGTTTTGGATTCCTAAGAGATATTCTGAAAGCTATGCCAAAAATAGACTGGTAGAGGACTGCCCTGCTCTATAGCATGGGTATAGTTTAGTGGTGGTTTTCTGCAACCATTACAAGATTATGCAGTTTGGGATGTCAGAACAGATCAGCATGAATTTGGAGGTGAAGGAAAACAAAAAAAGCGAACAAAAAGGCTTGTATCCTGTTTTTAGCATGGTAAGTACATTAGCCCGTTCTTCTGAAATAAAATGGAATTGGCCTACTTTTTGCTTTAGGTAGCTGGCTTTGGTAGAGTGTGGAACCAAGACTGGTCTAACGCAGTACCATTACAGCTGCCAAATCACGGGTGGTGGCTCTGCTGCTGCTGTGCAGCTCTGTATTGTGTTGTGAAATGCTGAACTGGAAATGAGAGAGAGAGGGAAGGGTGGTTTCCAATACTGCTGTGGGACCCCTGCAGTGACCTTCCAAAGGCTCCGTAATTTGTGCATCCCTATGTCACAGCATACTTTGATACTCCATGGTGCTTTGAGGAGTCATTTATGAATGAATGCAGCAGTGGGGCCTTAGGAGCTTATCACTGAGGAGTGTAGAGAGAAAAAAATCGCATGTATTGAAATCGATAGTTGATGAAACAGGAATTTTCATCTTACTTCTGGACTGTGGAAATCTGTCGATATGTGCAACTCCTCAACCAGCTGCATGCTGCTGTGTGGTCCTCCCGGTTATGGTCTTCAGCTGAGACCCTCGGCTTTGCTCTTTAATTTCATCTGCATCTTCCTTTAAGGAGCCTTGAATTGGTTTTCAGTGGTACCCACAAAACATTTGTTTCTTCCCTCCAAACTATATTTTAATTGTATTTCCTTTTTTATCTTTAAAAGCATAAAAGCCACCAGACAGATAAACTCTGTGCTGAATGGTGACACAAATGAGTTGTTTTATAGTACTCCTCCCTCCCACCCCTTTTTCACTTCTCTTGTGGTTCCATCCTTACTAATTGCATCATGACTAAATTCAGCCTTCATTTGGACTGTATTTGTATGTGTGTTACAATTCTCCAATGTACGGAAGTATAGAAATAGTTTTTGTATGTGGAGCTGGATGGGCTCAGTTTTATGGTCTGTCGTTGGAAGTTTCTTTGCAAAACTGACTGAAAAGAGGCTCTTCTCTCTTTGAGAGAACACAAACATAAAGAGTCTGAAAATAGGGTGTTTTGGTAAAACTTATGGAGTCAATCTCGTATGAAGACATGATGCAGGTATTAATTCAGATAATAATAAAGAAGTTGCTTCCTGCTTTAGTTTGACAGTATTTTTATGAATATCCTAGAAGAAGGGGGATGAGATTTAAACTGGCCATGTTGAGAGGAAAAAGGAATGGTGATAACTTCAGCAAATGCATGACTACTTGGAAGCTACTTCAGGGGGGTTTCTAGAAAAATCTAACATAGCTGACAAAGCTGTACTTGTTTCTCCTTAATGCTGTTTGTTGAAAACATAAATGAATTGTTTGAGGGGGTTTTATGTGCCTTTTTATAGGACCCTTGCTTTTGAAACGGAAAATACTTGTTTGTTGCATAGTGCAGAGAGTGCTAGCAGGCTTTGTGTTTCTTGTTTGGGCTTCAGAAAGTGCATTTGCTGCTTTTGTTTTTAACATCACAATATTGCGTAATTCATTACATGCCCTCTAGGTATTTCTTGCATCTCCATTCTTTTAATTATTCCCCAGGTTTAATAGAAGTCTTTAATTCCTGTTTTCTCTACCTTTTTTTACCAATCCTGATATACTCAGATTTAAAATTTTAAGCTTAGTCTGACATACACTATACTCTGAGATAAGGAATTAATGGCTAAGTGAAATTTGTTATAAAGATGTGCATTTAGGAAATTTAAGCATAATACAGAATGAAGAAAAATTTTTATTAATTAGATAGACATTCTTTTTAAACTTATAGAAATTTAGATTTATTTTTTTTAACTCAACCTCATTTTGGGAAGTTTGGTAAGATTCTAATAGAAAAATTAATTAATAATCATAGAGTCATAGAATGGTTAGTTGGAAGCGACCTTGAAGATCATCCAGTTCCAACCCCCCTGCCATGGGCAGGGACACCTCCCACCAGCCCAGGTTGCTCAAAGCCCCATCCAGCCTGGCCTTGAACACCTCCAGGGATGGAGCTTCCACAGCTTCCCTGGGCAACCTGTTCCAGTGTCTCACCACCCTCACAGTGAAAAATTTCTTCTTAATATGTATTCTAAATCTCCCCTGTTCCAGTTTGAAGCCATTCCCCCTCGTCGTATCACTACATGCCCTTGTAAAAAGTCCCTCCCCAGCATTCCTGTAGGCCCCCTTTAGGTACTGGAAGACCGCAATAAGATCTCCCCGGAGTCTTTTCTTCTCCAGGCTGAACAACCCCAGCTCTCTCAGCCTGTCCTCAGAGGAGAGGTGCTCCAGCCCTCTAATCATCTTTACCCTATAGGATTTAAAGCATAGTCCCCTTTTAGACAGATTTTTCAACCTTACCATTGATCCAAATGTAAAACTAACACTAGAATTCATACTTTGTTTGATGAGTTGCCAGAGTGAAAGTAGGATATTTTTCCAAATAAGGAATATAATTTTTGGAATCTCTGGCTATTAAGAACGTGGCTTCCTAATTTTGGCATGTTTGCATGGTCATTGGTGCAGAGTATTGTCTACAAAGTTTGGAAAAAAAATGAAATGATTAGATATTAAAGAACTAACAGTGATATTCCATTCCTTCATTTAGTCTAGTCTAATCACTTACTCTAGTCTACATACTATGAAAGTATTTGGGATATGTTTTGTATTGTTTTCTTAAAAATGTATGTAGAAAAATCAGTGTTTTACTTCAGATGAAAACTTGTATGCTTTTGGAAATGTTTTAAGAACTGCAGCTTCACATAGATGTAATGTATTTAAACGTGGCCGAGGTTTAAGCTTCAAATCTTCTGATGAAGTATTAAATATTTTTGATCACAAATTACTAAATATTGTTGTACTAGTTTATAATTAGTTTATTCTGGCTGATGGCTGTGGAGCTCTGACATTCTTCTGTAGTAGCAAAACAGCTTGAATGTGGAAAAGTCTTTTAAAATTGGAACCAAAATTTAAATCCCCTTTTTACCAATGAGGAAAGTCTTGGATTATGACTTCGTGTTTGTAACATCACAGAGAAGTAAAACAGACTTTTATAGTAAACAGCCTAGCTATGCAAATCAAAGTTTTTTTTACTCATATAAAATGCTTTCATTGAAGTTATGCAGGAACAACTCGGTCTTATCAGGTTTTGATTCTGATCCTGAAGTGTCACACCAAAAAATGGAATGAAAACTGAATTTCCATCAGGCTAGACCCACTGCTGTTCGTAATTCTGTAGCAGAAACTTAAACTACTCTACCAGATTCCTGAGTTTGGCTCTTTCACTTGGATAAACTAAAACTTCCAACAGTTAAAGTGGAGTTCTTAAGCAGCTTAATTTTAAAATTATGATGAATATTTAAGTAACTTTTAGAAACCAAAATTTGTCTATGAACACTTGCAGAATGCATTTAGAAATAAAAAGCAGCCCTGTTATGTAGGCACTGATTGCATCAGTTGGAGAAAGTGGTAAGAGTTTAGCCAGAATGGTATGGATGGGATTTTGGGAATTCTCTCAGTTGCTTTAGGAAAGGCTGAGGTTATCTTCCAGAAGGTGCCTGTCCCCTCCACTTGCATGCTTCAGATTTTTTGCCATGCCCTGCCCTTGTCGTGTAGTTGACACAGTATTTAGGTGTGGTAGATCAGTGTATGTGTCATGGCTAGTTTTAGCAGTGGAAAAATGTAGATTTCATGTAGTTCTTTGAAATTATGTGCTTTTAGCAAGATGCTACAAATTCTGTTCCTTGCTCTCCCAGTTTTGTTTGATAACTTTTCAGCTGTATCACTATTTGGACAAATTCTACTCGGCTCTTTACTACCTCTGTCATTTTCACCAGTTTCTGTGCAGATTTTGCTGAATTGTTGCATGTCAGATTTTATCTAGAGGAACACAATTCTCTTAGTTATTCCTGTACCTGAACTTCAGATAAGTCCCGGAGTATTAACTTTTGAGTTTAAATATCAGTTATTTATTTTCAGTCTGTATAATGCAATTTACCATTTGTTTTGCTGCATTAGCGTATACCTTAGCAAGTTTTCCTTAACTAAATGTGACTTAAGAGTTTTAAGATTCTTATGAACTTTTTACCCAAGTAAATCTAAGTGTTTAACTTCACCAGTCTATGTATTTGGTTATAGTTGTTCTCTGAATATTCAGATACGTGCACATATAGAATGACCATCATAAGGTGGCTAGCAGTTAAAATTTGATGTGTGATTAAAGGCAGAGTATTCTTGCTATTTACTTTTAAACCTGAGCATCTTCTTTAATTTTATAGCTTTTAGAATCCTTTTCCAGTGTTTTGGAATACATTAATACTATGATATGTAGCTGGAGTATTCAAATAAAGATATTAAAAACAAATTAACACAAAAAAGAATACATTTCAGATAGTTTTATTCACTGTCTAAATTAGTGCTTTGTAATTACACTTCTAATTTGACTAACAACTTCTCTGATGCCACTTTTTCATATTGGTAAAAATCAATATTAGTAATTTAACTTACAGTTGATATATTTAGTCATTTTAAAACTGCCTAAAACCAAAGTGTTCCAATATAACTTGCCTTAAAAACATTATGGATTGTCTTAACAGTATCCTTTGCCTGTTGGGAGTTGTTACTATCTTCTCATTTTACCTTGTTTAGACACTTTTGAGGGGTACCCTGAAGATTACTTAATAAACTTAACTTTGATTAATAATTTTCAAGCTTTTCATTGTGATTGTATAATAATTGGTTTTATTTCTTGGCTTAATTTCTTTTTTTATTCCATTAATGTCTTTTGTATTTGCCTGTCCAATAATAAGCTTTTTGTCTTTTGACCTCTAATTAGGATTTTCTTTTTCTAACCCTTCCTACCACTAAACAAAAAAAAACCCCATACCACCCCAAAGCTACAAAACTCTGTGCACAGATTTTAATAGAAATTAAAAGTTGGTTGTGTGATAGTATTTATTAGCACGTAAAAATATGAATGTTTGGTCACTCTGCTGCTATTTGTTTCTGTAGTAGCAAATTAAACCTCATTATTAAAGGTGCTATGTAAATAGAATAGGTAGTTAAACAAGAAGTTAACTTCACAAAAAAGAAATCTATAGGCCTGTTTGAAATAGAGGCAGGGATGACTTCTTTAGTAGGAGTCATTTTTACTTGCTTTAATTTGAAACTGCTGCTTAGTTTGAGATGAAATCTCTAAAGTCACATAGGAACAGTCTTTGCAGCAGTGGTGAGGCTTTCCCAGTGTTGCGTCTGTACTCCAACTTTATAACGTAATGCTTATGGAAAGCCTTTTGCAAAGAGTGTATGAACTCACACATCAGCTGTTCATATGGAAAGCTTGCTAATGCTACTTCAGACCTAAGCTAGAAACATGTTTAAATTTGTTAGTGCAGACCAACTTCCAGTATCTGCTGTTCTTGTCAGCAAGCTGTATGTAACTTAAAAATATCCCCTGCACTCGGTAGGCTTGCCTAGACAGTATTTTGTACCAAGTAGGTACTGTCCATCTCTTCACATTTAAAATAAACATTTAATTTACGTTTGTTTTTAAACAGACACCAAATCCTTCTGCAAGTGAGTTTATTCCTAAAGGAGGATCAACCTCCAGGCTGAGTAATGTATCCCAGTCAAGTATGTCTGCCTTCTCTCAAGCCTTGTTCTCTCACCCCTCCATGGGAAGTCCTGCTACTGCTGGGCTAGCACCAGGTAAGTTGAGAGTAATGATTTGCAGTACAGTTACTTCTTTTAACTTAATGTCAGACGTAACCCTGTATAGATAGTGATCAGGCTTATTGGGTATAAGTGTAGACACCTCCTGCTTTAGCTTTTAATTTTAAGATAGTCTTCAAGCATATAAAAGTGCAGGAACTTGGGGTTTATCTTCCAGTAGTATGGAAATATCACTGCAGGCTGTGAAATCTGTTCAGCCACAGCAGCACTGAAATTAATTCAGCCTAACTTTTACTCTGCAATTTTTTGGGGAAAGGGGTACTGAGTTATTACATACTGTGATCTAGGTGGTCCTTGCCAGAGCAGTACCTGAAGATGATTTAAACTGCCCCTAGTCTAGAAATGCACTGCAGTCTACAATGAATATGTGCTCTGATTGCCACGTTGATCAGCTCTTTTGATTTGTTTCTAGAGTACGTAATGTAGAAGTAATTATTTTCAATGTTAATCAGTATATATGAGGACTTAATCTTGATGAAAAACAAAAAGTAGAAGATAAGCTTATTCTAAAATAATTTGCCTTGCGAAGTAGTGTTAATCGTTATTGTATCTGTCATGTGTAATCTCAAATCACCAATTTATGATTGTTTCCCACATTTAAAACTCTCAGTAAAGTGTGTTCCATACAGTCAAACAGTTCTGAGTGACAAGATTTTTGATTTTTTTATTTTTTTTACACTTAAAAAGTTCAAGCTCTTCATGCATCTTTTGGACTTCTGATCTTAAAAAGTTAGCTTAATTCTAAATTTTTTTTTTAATAAAATGAAATAGTTCTAAGTATAGCGATCAGCAGATCTGGATATTACACATTGCAGATCCTTTAGCAAGTTTCTGTATGCACTTAAACCTTTTGGCAATCTCTTTTGATGGATAAGAAATATTAGGTAGCTGCCAAAAGGCAGAGGGGCAAATATTGTAAATGTTTGGGTTTTTAAACCAGGATTCCGTGATTGGCAATTACCATCTGTTAAACTGAACTTGAGTCTTCCCTGATGCCAGGGGATAAATCTGGGTCAATGTGAAAGAAGCCAGCACTTAGCTCGCATGTTATAACTATCAGAGCAGGCTAGAAAAGCGATTGCTGCTTCTGCTGACCAAATGAACATGTTGCAGTACTGTGTCTGCTTCATACTATATTGTGCTGTACAGTCTTATTGGAAAACTGTTGTGTTTATATGCCTCTCAGCCTTGTCACCTGGATTGAAAAGTGTATAAAGGAGTAAATAGAATACAGTAAAATGATCTGCTTTTGGAAAGTGTCCAGTGGGATCTCAGAGGGATCCTTCACAGTCCAATTTCTTTACTATCTGTAAGTAACACTTAAAAGGATAAGTAACACTGTTGATGAAAGAAGTTCGCACAACAACTTGAGCTCTTAGAAATATAGATGCCAATGCTGAAAACTACCCAGGTCCACATACTATTGTTTATGGATGAGAGGGATGGGGGAGTATTCACAAGAGTGAACTTCAGGCAAAGTTGGCTTATTTCCCTGCTCTCCCTGTGTAACTAAAAAGAGAACATAGTTCAGAATAGGCATCTGGGTTGGGTGCTCTTAATTTCTCTAGAAGCTTCTTTCTCTACATTGAGTGCAGAATTCTCTGAACTTAACTGTCCTGTGTAAATAATACTTATCGGCGTTTATTTTTGTTTAAATGGTTTAGCTGTCAATAGTATACATCCACAAAAACTTCTGTTACCTCAAGGTGAGTGAGGAGGTTCTCTTTCTAAACAATTAGGCTCTTAAATAAGAAAGCAGTCTTTGTGTGAGGAAACTTCACCATTTAGGTCATACTGGATAACAGAATAAGAAAAGATTTAAATATGTTATGAAATTGTCATTAAAAATTATTGTTGGGATCTGTTAGCTTTCAATAAATGAAAAAAAAATCAAATGAAACCTATATAAAGAGTTTATAATAATTTTCCTTTAAATAAAGGTAAGTTGCCTTCCAGTTAAATGGTATATATTCTCCACTAGAATAGCTTTCAGGAAATGTGTGTAAGATTTAAACATTTGCATGAGATTAAGATTGCTTACAGTAGTTTACGGAGGAAACTGGAGGAAATTAGTATTTCATAAGAAATAAGGAAATGTAGTAGGAACAATTTGTTCAAAGTTCCATAGTTTGAGTTCACCCATAACAAAGCAGATCAGTGGTGAGAACGATCCTTTCATTTCCCACTTGAGGATGGAAAAAATTAAGTTCTTTGTGATATTTCCCTAAAGGCAGGTGTAAATCAAAACCACTTCTGACTTCTAGTATTTCATAGATAACTCTTCACAAAATTGTTTGTCCCTGGAAAATACTTGTTCTGCCTGTCTTATGACCAGTACTGGAGAAGTACTGGAAAAATGACAACTGAAATATAACATACTTTATTATTAATAATAAACTTGTATCCACACCTGTCATCTTCCATGCTACGCCCTAATGGATAAGGTTACTCCTACTTTTATGTGTATTTACTTAGATAAGTGCTTTCTAGCATAATTTCAACACAGAGTCAGTCTTCATCTTGGTAGCCTTTAATGTAGTATTAAAATATAGTGAGATAAAATGTGACTTACACAAATAGCTGGAGAGAATTGTCCTATTGAAGAGCTTTGAACAGATCTCCTTCACCTTCTCTCAACCTTCTTTTCTTAAGCTCCCCTGGATAATACCTTTTTTTTGCTCCTTCCATTCCCTTTCTAGCAAACACATTCTGTTTATTTGTATGGGAAATTTAGTGAGTTGTTGACAATCTTCAAACAGTACTTTTGCTAACAAGCTTATCTTATCCAGTTCTGTGCAGCGGTTTCAGAGTAATATTGCCATTAAAATATGCAGTAAAGCTTATGAAAGAAATTTGTGAGTGTCATTGAAGCGATAAGACATCATTGCTGTGTTAAACTGGAGAGAAAACAGATGTATAGCCCGCAGCAGAGAAAAATCTGTGTCTGGCTTGGGTTTGCTTAAGCTAGGTTAGAGCTCAAGAGTGATGCCTTTGTCATCGACGGAAATGACAGCGAATTGCTGTTGCCTCTATATTTAGTCCAGGACAGGCTCTGAGCTTATGCAGAATGTAAGAGAACCCATTTTTGCTGCCAGTCTGAACCTGCAGACTTAAGAGCCAGGAGTGTGAAGGTGATGTGCTTGTGTCCGGTTGACACATCTCCATTCATGATAGGCTATGAGACTGTAGTTCTCGGCGCTTATGAGCCCAGTTGGAAATGGAGCACTTTAAGCTGAGGTGGTTTGAGCGGCCTAAGGCCCCAAGAGCTTGTTCCAACCTCCTGTGTCAAGTATGGTGCAGCCATTGTGTGGAGGAAGTTCCACAGTCATTCCAGAATAATACAAGAAAGGAAGAAGGCAAAGAGACTGTAAAGTTAGGGGTTTGGGTTTTTTTATCCGAAATAAAATTGAGGAGAAAGAACTGATGACTCTAAAGTTGTTTAGGGAATTAAGCAGATGTAATTAACTTGGAAATACACAGCTGCAATGCTAATGACCTGGTGGAAAGCTTATAATAAAAAGAAATATTTAATGAATTTAAGGATGCTGCTTTAAGTTCTTGAAATAGTCTGGTTTTATTATTTACTTTGATTTGTCATTCCTCAAAATGTGCCTAGTAGTCTAGAGTATCTCTAAAGTACAGAACATTAATGTGATAAAATGTTAAATGCTTAATTTTTGACCTCTGAATGTGTTACGAGCCTTAGAGGCATAGGGATATGGTTGTAGATGAGTAAATTTGTAGGCAAAACTTATAGGGTTTTTTTAAAGTATTTACGTTGTAGGTCAGCTGATTTGCATACGCATGAGCTTAATGAAATCCTGCTTCGCTAAGTTGGAAATTCTCATCCAGTCCAAAAACTGTAGGCACTAAGTCATTAATGAACGTTCATCCTTGATGTGTTTTCTTGATTGAGTTTATCTGTATGAATTCTCATGTTCAAAATACAACCTAGCTTTTAATTCAAATACATTGCGTGCTACAAAGCTTTATTAGAAGTGTTAATCTCATAAAGTATCTTTGGGCACTGTCTGGAATTTCAAAGTCTACCGACTTCTGTTTCCTTAGTCACGATAAAACTTCAAAAATACAAACCAGTGCAAGAAGTGAAAATATGACAATAAAGAGGGATATGTAAATACGATCTCTTTCTTTATCTAAAATGAGAATAGCAGCAGGAGCTCCAGGTATGTGTAGGTAGCCTATACAGTTGCTGTGGATGTTGTGAAAAGACCTTCAAATCCCACAACCATTTCTATGTTGGTGTCATACCATGACAGCCGCATACCGTGACACCGTTTTTTTAGATGTAAATAATTGTGAAGTGAAAGAAGCCCTTTCTCCTTGCAGTTTACCTTTCAAGATAGTACTTGACCTCTTCATAAAGGGTATTAAAATTCACCGAGACAAGGAATGGAGAGCCATCTCTACTAGTAGATAAGTCTCGGGAAGGACAATTTGAAGCAGGCTTTTTTGTGTTTGTCTTAGTACTCCTGTTGGCATTTAAATTTTAATATAGGGGAATGCTCAACTGTCTCATAGGGAAAGCTTAGAAAGAGAGCTCTCTATATATCCTGACAGCCCCCCCTTATATATATTTCTATAAACATAAGTTTATAATAACATTTTCTTATATATAAATAGATTATTCAAACCCTATTTTTTTAGGCCTTTAAGTGGATAAGTGTTTATGTAAATAGCTCGTCTAATTTTGTGAGGGGTGGTTCCATATTCACCACATTGTTACGATCACATGTTCAGTACCATCTTTTTACTACAGTATGAGTCAGTAGGAGTTATATCTTCACCTTTTAATATAGCCATTTTTCTTTATTTTCCTCTAATTCTATTTTGTTGTGGTTAAATATTAATGTTAGTAAGGTTTTAATTGATTGAAATACTAATGAAGTTGGTGAGATCTGCTTGAGTCTGTGTACCCACTTATTTGCTTCCGTAAGCACTTAGCTATGCATCAGTTTCACTGTATTGCTTTTTCTTTTTTATGTGATATTGTACTTCTAATAATTAATACTTATTTAGACTCTGCAGAATTTAATGGACATCTCTCAAAAGAGTCTGTCACCTTCAGTATTTGCTGCCCCAGCTTGTCAGTACCCACTGCAGCACTAACAGCAAATTTCTTGCAACTTGTAGTATATTGTTCTAGTAGTATAAAACCAAAACCAAACCGTAGCCAAGCGTCTTTCATATCTTGAACTTCCTATATATATTGGCAAATAAGAAGCCCATATGTTCTGCCCACCAGATGATTTTCATTGAACTCTCAACATCCTTCCAAAATCAGACCTAACTGGGACTGGAAGGAAGTTTGAAAGGATTTGTGTAACTCTGACTGTCTTCCTTTTCTTTCAATCTGGCATTAATGCCTAGGCAAAGACATGAAGCATTTATATTTGTAACTATTCTTTGGCAGGAATAAATTTTTTGAGAAGTAAATCTTACAGTTGAAATTGTTTGAAATGGTATCAGTAAAGAACCACTAGCGATAGGTTTAATTTTTTTTCTGAGAAACTTTCAGTAGAAGGTCACAATACAATTTTAGCGAGGTTGCAAGTCATCACTTTCATTTTTAAGATAAGATTTACAGCATACTGTCTTGTATGTACAGTTTTTATTTTAAAGTAGAGAAGCCTTCAGTTAATTTTTCATGAGTATATACGAAGGCTGCTGGTTTTCTTTTTTATTTTCCTAGTTCCTACAGTTAAATGTTTTATTGAAAAAAAAGTTTCTTGAATCCAGTTATTTCTATCTGGGTAGAGATTACGTGCTTGTGAAGGCTTCAGTTAGTGCTGCATTTTATTGAGTAGAGTTGAAAAGACATGTCAATAACTTGCCCTAGATAAAGAGAATCCCTTGAACATCATAGACACAAATTGTAGACCTGCTTCAGTTTTATGGCCTTTGTAATTAGTCCTCCTTCAAATTTTAATAGAAATATATTATTTCCTTTGAAATTGCTCTTTTCCCACAGTGGATTAAGAATGCATTCATGTTTTAATCTTTTGTTAAAAATGTAGCCATCTGTACAGTAGCTGTTGAAATGTTTGTGTTACTCAGTCACTTAAGGCAACTTTTACCTTAATGAAAACTTACTTTATTTTGTAACATAAACTGCTGCTATCATAATGTGTAACATTTTATGGTCATACGGTTAATTTGTAAACAGATTTTTAGGACACTACTTATGTTACCATTCAGAAGTACTTTAAAAATTAAACATTCAGAAGGGCCTACCATATAACGCACATTTTATGAAGTTAATACACTAATCAGCAAGCAGTTATCCCACAGTATTGCTTATCTATAAGGTGTGTGTACACACATGTATATGTATTAATATAAAGAAAAGTTATGGCCCAGAAAACTGTAGATTTTGTAGATTTTGTAGATTTTGTAGATTTTGTAGATTTTGTAGATTTTGTAGATTTTGTAGATTTTGTAGATTTTGTAGATTTTGTAGATTTTGTAGATTTTGTAGATTTTGTAGATTTTGTAGATTTTGTAGATTTTGTAGATTTTGTAGATTTTGTAGATTTTGTAGATTTTGTAGATTTTGTAGATTTTGTAGATTTTGTAGATTTTGTAGATTTTGTAGATTTTGTAGATTTTGTAGATTTTGTAGATTTTGTAGATTTTGTAGATTTTGTAGATTTTGTAGATTTTGTAGATTTTGTAGATTTTGTAGATTTTGTAGATTTTGTAGATTTTGTAGATTTTGTAGATTTTGTAGATTTTGTAGATTTTGTAGATTTTGTAGATTTTGTAGATTTTGTAGATTTTGTAGATTTTGTAGATTTTGTAGATTTTGTAGATTTTGTAGATTTTGTAGATTTTGTAGATTTTGTAGATTTTGTAGATTTTGTAGATTTTGTAGATTTTGTAGATTTTGTAGATTTTGTAGATTTTGTAGATTTTGTAGATTTTGTAGATTTTGTAGATTTTGTAGATTTTGTAGATTTTGTAGATAGAATAAATGACTGAAGAGACCCAACTGAAGAGGAAAGTGTAAGATTTTCTTATGGTTTACATTAAAAAAAATCTTGTTTATTTTGTTGGAACTACTCACTTTTCAAGAACAAAAGAAATAATTGTTCTGTATTAATACACATAGTTTTTGAGATGTCAAAAAAGTACGTGATTGGAGCTAAATGAAAGGTTACAAACATTCTGTTAATATTATTAGGGTAATATAGCTTCAAAATAGTTTTCCCCCAACTACTGATTAAACTGTTAATACGAAAATTGTTATTTGCTTTTGTGATTTCTTTTAAAAAAGAAATAAGTAAATGTAGGAGGGATGCGACTACTGTAGAGACAAGACATGAGTGTAAAAACACTCCTACACATTACTGATGATGCATATCGAGAGCTATGTGTACAGTAACTCTTGATTGAAGTAACTAGCTTTTAGTAACTGAAAAGTCTGTACGCAAAAAAAAGTTGCTCTTGTTTTTATTACTCAGTTGCTTAAATTACTTCCATTTATAATGGAAGCTTATAGTCTGAGTACTAACTAACTGAATTCTTAATTAGAGAAGAATTGTCAGCTGTCCATTGAGCATTAAATATAAAAGTTGTGTATCTTATATCCTTTCCAAAAAAATTTAGTATGACTAATATAGTTCTGACTGTTAAAGAAGAGAAAGTACATCCCAATCTGAACTGAGCAACAGTATGTTTCATAGATGATCTCCTTTGTATTAATCTGAATACCTAGATATCTAGGATCTTCTCCTAGTACTATAGGACTTTTCTGAAGGGTAATCTCTTCCTCACTCTGGAAGATTTCTTTGACATCTAAACTTTTATAAATTAGCATATCTGAGAATTCTGTGTACAATGACTCTTGAAGTAACTAAAAACCATGTGTGCAAAATAAAGTTGCCCTTGTTCTTCTCCATTGATGCACTTTGTTTAGAAGCTGAGCTTCTCAAGCTTCAGTTGAGTTGCCTTATCTAATGTGGAGGGTGAACACCAGTCAATAAAATAATTTTAAATAAATTTGAAAATAATTGCAGGAAGATAGGTGATTTCTCCCTGGAAATTATTGAAAGTAGTATATTGTGTATTGCTTATTTGTGTGCTGTAGTTACTGGAGATGTAACTCTAATACTCATTCATAGCTGTAGAGTTGGTTCTAGTAACAGGTATATACATAATTAGGTGAAGTGAGTTACAGCTTGGCAAATTCCATTGACTGCTCATGTAACTGTTAGGTAAGCAGTCACTTATGTAGTCATTAACAGAGAAGGACTTGTGGGCGATGTGAAGGTTAGAGGCTGTCTTGGGCATAGTGGTCATGAAATGATAGAGTATTCAGTTCTTGGAGAAGTAAGGAGGGGGGTTAGTAGAACTGCCACCTTGGACTTCCAGATGGCAGACTTTGACCTGTTTAGGAGATTAGTTGACAGAGTCCCTTGAGAGGCAGTCCTGAAGGGCAAAGGAGTCCAGGAAGGCTGGACATTCTTCAGGAAGGAAATCTTTAAGGCGCAGGAGCTGGCCATCCCCATGTGCCTTAAGGTGAGCTGGTGGGGAAGACCAGCCTGGCTAAACCGAGAGCTTTGACTGGAACTCAGGAAGAAAATGAAAGTTTATGGCCTATGGCAGAAGGGCAGGCCACTCAGGAAGACTACTAAGATTTTGTGAAGCTATTCAGTGAGAAAATTAGAAGAGCCAACGCCCAACTGGAACTTAATCTGGCTACTGCTGTAAAAGACAATAAAAATGTTATTATAAATAGCCCTCCTTTTGTTGTTAATCTAAGGAGAATTTCCATCCTTTATTGGATGCGAGGGGAAGCATAGTAACCAAGGATAAGGAAAAGGCTGAGGTACTTAATGCCTTCTTTGCCTCAGTCTTTAATACTAAGACCAGTTGTTCTCTGGGTACCTAGCCCCCAGAGCTGAATGACAGGGATGGGGAGCAGAATGAACACCCCATAATCCAAGAGGAAATGGTTAGAGAGCTACTACGCCACTTAGACACACACTAGCCTATGGGGCCAGATGGGATCTACCCAAAGGTACTGAAGGAGCTGGTGGAAGTGCTTACCAAGCCACTTCCCATCATTTATCAGCAGTCCTGGCTAACTGGGGAGGTCCCAGGTGTCTGGAAGTTAGCAAATGTGATGCCCGTCTACAAGAAGGGCCACAAGGAGGATCCAGGGAATTACAGGCCTGTCAGTCTGACCTCAGTGCCAGGGAAGGTTATGGAGCAGATCATCTTGAGTGCCATCATGAGGCACATACAGGACAACCAGGCGATCAGGCACAGTCAGCATAGGTTTATGAAAGTCAAGTCCTGCTTGACTAACCTGATCTCCTTCTATGACGAGGTGACCCACCTAGTGGATGAGGGAAAGGCTATGGATGTTATCTACCTAGACTTTAAAGCTTTTGACACCATTTCCCACAGTGTTCTCCTGGAGAAACTGGCTGCTCATGGCTTGGATGGGCATATGCTTCGCTGGGTTAAAAACTGGCTGGATGGCTGTGCCCAGAGAGTGGTGGTGAATGGAGTTAAATCCATTTGCTGACTGGTCACAAGTGGTGCTCCCCAGGGCTCAGTATTGGGGCCCATTCTCTTTAATATCTTTATCAACAATCTGGACAGAGGGATCAAGTGTACTCTCATAAGTTTGCAGACAACACCAAGTTGGGCAGGAGTGCTGATATGCTTGAGGTCAGGATGGCTCTGCAGAAGGATCTGGACAGGCTGGATTGATGGGCTCAGGTCAACGCAGTTTCAACAAGGCCAAGTGCCGGGTCCTGCACTTGGGTCACAACAACCCCATGCAGTGCTGCAGGCTTGGGGAAGAGTGGCTGGAAAGCTGCCTGGTGGAAAAGGACCTGGGGGTGTTGGTTGACAGCCAGCTGAATATGAGCCAGCAGTGTGCCCAGGTGGCCAAGAAGGCCAACAACATCCTGGCCTACATCAGGAATAGTGTGGTGAGCCAGACTAGGGAAGTGATCATCCCCCCTGTACTCAGCACTGGTGAGGCTCTATCTCAAGTACTGTGTTCAGTTTCAGGGACCTCGCTACAGGAGGGACATGAGGTGCTGGAGCGTGTTCAGAGAAGGGCAACAAAACTGGTGAGGGGTGTAGAGCACAAGACTTATGAGGAGCAGCTGAGGGAACTGGGCTTGTTTAGTCTGGAGAAGAGGAGGCTGAGGGGAAACCTTATCACTCTCTACAGCTACCTGAAGGACATTGTAGCCAGCTTGGGGGTCAGTCCCTTCTCCCAACTAACAGGTGATAGGACAAGAGGAAATGGCCTCAAGTTGCACCAAGGGAGGTTTAGATTGAATACTAGGAAAAATTTCTTCACAGAAAGGGTTGTCAAGCATTGGAACAGGCTGCCCAGGGAAGTGGTTGAGTTACCATCCCTGAAGGTATTTAAAAGACATGTAGAAGTGGTGCTGAGGGACATGGTTTAGTGGTAACTTGGCAGGGCTAGGTTAACAGTTGGACTTCATAATCTTAAAGGTCTCTTCCAATCAAAATAATTATGATTCTAATATTTTATCTTCTTGTGGTTTAATAAACTCTGTTGTAGACACAGCATTAATTTAATTTTCTTTCCTTTTCTGCTACTTCTGTGTCTTTCGTTCTAGTTCTTCGTGCGATCATAAGTTCCCAAGCCCTTTCTCTCTGAACTAAGGAAAGATTTTGGGGAAAATGTATCAGTTCAGTATTGCTCTTAATGTTTTACATTTTAACTCTTTATATAGACGTAGCAATCCTTAAGCGCCTCACCTGCTCAGAATACTACTGGTAGCGAAGGCTATTTTTTTCAAAATGCTAATTTTTTTTTGATGACAGGTTTGATCAAGAGTATCTTCTTGTGTTTCTTTAAGGAATGTCACTGTCAGCAGGATCTTCTCCTCTTCATTCCCCCAAAATAACTCCTCATACATCTCCTGCTCCTCGAAGAAGAAGTCATACTCCTAACCCAGCAAACTATATGGTGCCTACTAGTGCCTCTGCTTCTGTCGCTAATGCTGTCTCTCAGCCTCCATCTACTGGCCAGGTGATCCAGAAGGAAACAGTGGGTGGAACAACATACTTCTACACTGATACAACTCCAGCACCTCTCACAGGAATGGTATGTTTGCTTTTGATACAGAAGCATATGGAGTTGACAAATGCTGAATTGGTTGACACTAGGGGTTATTCTTAACAGTCTGAAACCCTTATTCTGTATGAAGATTTGATCTTTATTTGTTGTAACTGTTGTCCAAAATCACTGAAATTTAAGGACCAGAGAGTTTTTAGTGTATTTTTCATTTACCTCTATGTAGAGTTTTGGGTTTTTTTATACAGCAGTAGAAAGAAAGCATTTTATGTATGTCTCAGTGGATACATACATCGTGAGAAAACATCAAAAATTCAGATTCTTTTTTTTTTTTTCTGATAGGTTAAATAACTCTTACAGTGGAAGGGAAAAGGCAGTTATAAAAATGTTAAAATAACTGTGTACATACACGTACATGCACACCCTTGAAATCAATAGTAGTGAATATCGCATAAGGAAATTGTAATTTATCTGACAGCATATTTGTAATGTGTACTGCGCACAAAGACTTTGTAGTTCAGTAGTTCAAACTAAAAGGGTGAAAAACTCCTTGTTTTCCCTATCCTTAAGGATTTTAAACTGCTTAAAATGTTTTGTTTTCAGGTATTTCCAAACTACCACATTTACCATCCAGCTGCACCTCATGTTGCTTACATGCAGCCAAAAGCAAATGCACCTTCCTTCTTCATGGCAGATGAGCTCAGACAGGTAAGATGACAGAGAATTTAAAGGAAAATCACAAACCGTGGCAAAAACTAGAAAATCACTAATAGTAGAAGAGAAATAGCCACTCAAGAGCTATGCAGTCAATTTTCCTTGTGGAGAATTTAATAAAATCAAGTCCTGTAATGGATGGAGTACAACAGAGGGTGGGGGTGGGTTACAACGTACGTGACTGCAATCTAATCTGCGTGCCATGATTCAGCTAAGTATTCTTACTTCTTTGTATTGTTTTGGTGTGCATCAGTTCATTTATGTAGCATTCCTTTAAGCTGTAATCCTATCCAGTTTCAAAGTCTAACTGAAATGAAAATATGTGCAGGTGTTAGTTGATGAGTCCTTCTCTGAGGGCTGGCTGTGACTGTTACTTATTTCAGCTTTACAATAGTAGGTGCCTCTGTCAATGCTAGCTCTAGCTAATGTGTCTTCTGCAGCTCCTTCCTTCAAGAATTTATGTATTGTCATTGACATTTTCAAGTTAGTGGTCTTCTCCCCCAAAGCCAGCCCCAGACACTTGTATCAACTCCCTATTTTTGTACAAGTAGCTGATGCTTCAGAAACAGTGTACTGTTCACTTATCAAAAATGAGCTGAATTATAATGTTCAAAACTTGACTTAATTTGTTCTTCAGGAACTGATCAACAGACACTTAATAACTATGGCCCAGATTGATCAGGCTGATATTCCTGGTAAGTAAATGTTTCTTGTAAACTAAACTGCAGTCATATTGTTCTGCAACCATATGTATTCAACAATATAAATGTCTTGCAAAAAACACCACCTGTTTAATTTTTCATGAAGCCTTAATCTTCAGCCTGGGCTGTGGATAACCAGATACAAAGTATTTCAACAATATGAAATTTGTTTCTTGGTTCTCTTTCTTCTGTAGTTTTCTTCTGTTTTGAAATTCTTTAATGGTTGAGAGTACTTAAGATTGCTGGGAGAGGAAAAATCATTAAGGCAATAAAGCTTCGTGAAGAACAATATTGTATTACTTTGTACGTACTAGGTATTCATCGAAAGGATGCATATATTTTCAAAAGCTATATATAAACTAGCAAATGAGTTTGTTTTAAAGTGCAGTGGCTGACATATCAGAGAAGGCTTTGTACTAGTTGTCAGGCAAGAGAAGCATATAGTATTCATTGTAATCTGGCTTTTGGAGAATTTACAATTGACCGTGTTCAACTTGATTTAAACAGATTGCTTTTTTGATTGCAGTATCCTTACTTCTCGAATGTGTGTTTAATATGACAATGATACAGTTAAAAAATATGCAGTTTAGTTTACTAATCCAGATGAAGTACCAATGTATCTCTTCTTGCAAGGTTAATCTCTTAATCTGATTTGTAAGCCTTCAGCACCTCTGTCTCTGTTTTCTAAACCAGTATGTTATAGCACATAAGGTTCAGATTTGCTTTTTTGTGATGAAAATGTGGTTCTTAGTCGTATGAAGTCTGTATGGAAATTGGTGTTTATTTATGAATGTATGCAGGAAAAAAACACCAAAGAAATGTCATTCAGAAGGGTGAATTGTTAAGGCAAATGAAAAAATAGCAAATAGAACCATGCATCTAGTCTGTTGATTTTACTTGGTGTAACTGTTTTTCTGAAGGCAGTAATTTTAGCTCTGTGGACTATCTTCCAGGAACCTATATTTTGGTATTAAAGCAAAAATAGTGAATTTTAACTTTACATGCACCTGAAAAAGAATTTACGTATTAATGACAGCCGTTTTAATCTTCTCTGCTTCTGTAATAACTTTCTCAAAGTCAACTGACGCCTAATATGTTTCTGTGTATAAACTGATTTTAGCAGTTCCTGCAGAAGTGGACAGCTACCACAGTCTCTTTCCTTTGGAACCACTGCCACCGCCCAATCGGATACAGAAAACAAGCAACTTTGGGTACATTACGTCATGCTATAAAGCTGTAAATAGTAAAGATGACCTGCCATATTGCCTTCGAAGGATACATGGTGAGAAATATTGAGTTGTCTCAATAGCAGTAGCATTCCTAAGCACGCTTGTCATATTTTAATGTCTGGTTGCTTCTAGTTTCAGAAGAAATGTTAAAGTGAAAAAATTCTCCCCCCAAACATTACATTTTTAAACCATGGTGGTTGTTCTTTTCTAGGTTTTCGTCTTGTCAACACAAAGTGCATGGTATTGGTTGACATGTGGAAAAAAATTCAGCACTCAAATATAGTAACCTTGCGTGAAGTGTTTACCACTAAAGCATTTGGAGAACATTGTAAGTTTTTGTGGTGTTTTTTTTTTTTCCCCAACTGATGCGTTGAGACTTTTTTCTAAATGTGCCTGAGTTAGTAATTGTCACATGTTTCTATTTTTAAGCTCTTGTGTTTGCATATGATTTTCATGCTGGAGGAGAGACTATGATGAGCAGACACTTCAATGACCCTAGTGCTGATGCTTATTTCACAAAGCGAAAATGGGGTAAGGAAAATACGTTATCATACAATACTTCTGTAAACGATTTCTAATACTTAAGCAGTAAATAGCTGGTCAGAAATAGCCTTCCAACTTAATTTTTTAGCTAATCAGTTCTGTCATATCATAAGCTGATTGGGATCAGAGAACTCTTTCTATCTGTAAAATTTCTGAATGTATATATTTTTTTAAATAACAGAAAGGTATAACTAGAGTTAAAAGTTAAGGTAAAAGTCTAAAAATGAACAATTTACTTTGCTGGTCACATTTGACTTATGACTAATTTGAAGAATTGACGTCAGTTTGTAAGGGAATTAGAGTTCTTTGACAGGGAAATAAGTTTGAATCGGGAGCCAAGAATTCTGGGGTCCTAGTTGCAGGTCTGTCACAGAGTGACACCTGACACTTGAGACATTTCCAAAATCATAAAACACATATGCTATGTCAAATTGATGCTTGCTGTTCAAGTGGCCTCCACTTACAATTTTTTTTTCCCTCAAAGTATTCTGAGAACTAGTTAGTGTTTTATTTAATTTTTTGAAATATGAAGTACTTATTAAGACAAGAAATGGATTTAAAAAATCCCTGTAACATATATTCTTTTCAGACACAAACTTCGTGTCATAAGTCTGATTTCTTTTTTTTTCAGACTTATGCTATGACTTCAAAGGAGTCACTAAAACTAATCTACATTTGTGAATAAAACCTGTCACAGCATGGTCTGTGGCTCAGCAAGTCACCCAGCAGAGCTCATATCCATATGGCTAAAGCCTCTTCCCCTCCAAAACAGTACACTGCCAATCACACTGCCCATTAGAACCAGTTCATGACCCGTGCAGTCCCACAGATTGCACCCAGGTGTTGTCTGGATCACAACAGGCCAAAGCTATTAGCAGAGCCCGGTGCCATGCTGAGAGAGCGAGATGCTCACAGCTGAATGGAATCACAGAAGGACTTAGAGTAGGAAGGTATCCTTGGAGCTCTGGGCTCAAATTCCTGCTCAATGCAGGACCAACCCAGGGATGACCAGATGACTGTGGCCTGGCCGTGTTTATTTTATTAGAGCAGATGTTCCCTAAATGTCTTTAGGCTGCCAGTGTATAAAGAGGAGCAGAAGCTATGGTTTCTTCTTTCTTGTGCCTTTTGCAGTTAGAGCCTTTAGCTGTGAATTCAATCTGTTTCAAAGGTTGACATGGAAAACTTCACTTGGCTATCTGGTAGATCAGAGTGTAATGGATTGGTAGTGTGTGAATACGTTCAAAAGCTTGTAGGTCCCTTATACTGAAAAACTCCCACTGGCTTTGCACTGAGCT
The DNA here is from genome assembly GCA_017639485.1 of Pluvialis apricaria. Classification (NCBI taxonomy): domain Eukaryota; kingdom Metazoa; phylum Chordata; class Aves; order Charadriiformes; family Charadriidae; genus Pluvialis; species Pluvialis apricaria. The sequence goes on from CM030007.1 coordinate 23,979,463, forward strand.
GACTGGTATAAGTGAGGTTGGAACTTGAGTTCCACCATTGGTTTTGGTGGTAATATCTCAGACAGGAAACCCTAGATTGACTTGTATCCCATGGCAAGTCAAAGAATGCAGTTACAAATTCAGTGAGCCTGATGTGAAACTAATTTGGTAGGATAAACCTGGAACACCTACTGCCAGGTTAATGACTCTTACATGCAGGACTAGACTTTTGAGTGTCTCCCACCCATGGTTTTCAATTTCCATGTAAATCAGTCCTGGTTATGTTTTTGTACTTCTCTAGAGTATTACAGAAGAATGATGTCTGTTCTAGATAAAATAATAGAAGGTATAATAAAATTATTTGGGACACATTCTTTTGTCACACTGGAAAAGAACTAAGTTTTGGTCATATAAAGGGCACTCATGTCTCATTAATCTATTAAAGTTCTTTGAAGAAAAATCCAGTAGATAAGATCTTGGGTTTTCAGTGAAGTCCATCGGAGTCTCTGAAAGAAACAAAGTGGCCATGAGATAACAGAAAGTCCTCAGGTTAATAACTGGTTAGAAGATAAGAAGCAGAGTAAGAGTGAACAGTTGATTTTTCACACTGAAGGGAGGTAGCTGCTGGAGTATCGCAAGAATATGTGCTGGGACTTGTATTTCTTTACCCATTCATTTATTTGCACTGAAGATTAATGGTCTGTCAAAGCTTGCTGATAATACCAAATTATTTGGATTGTTAAAAACAAAGGCCAGTTGTGATGGATTGCAGAAGGATCTTACAAGACTGGGACTCTTGGCAATAATCTAGCAGGTGATAGAACATAAACTGATGTGATCGAGGGAAAACAACTCTAACTTTAAACATGAAATGATGGTCTCTGTCATGGCTGTTACCACTCAATAATAGATCTGGGGCTATAGTTAAGTAGATTAAGGAAAATACTGTCCTCTTGCTGAATAGCAGTAAATAGGAAATGGATTGTTGCAGATTAATAAGAAAAGAGTAAACAATGAAACAGAAGACATTGTATTCAAGATGTGGGTGCATCATAGGCTCGGATCTGTAGTTGTGGTCCTCCTTACACATTTTGAAGGTTGTAGAAGAACAGCAAAGAAGTTGAGAAGTGACAGGGATGATCAAAGGCACAGAACAGCTTCTGTATAAAGAACAGCAAAGTGGAATAGTATTTTTAATGCCCTTAAAGATGGACAGGGATATGATGGGGTTAAAAATGACTGCAATATGGTAGGCATCTGAAAAATCATCAGGGATAAATTAAAACTGAATAAGCAACAGTAGTTTGCTATTTCTTCTAGCCTAGAACTGGGGACTAACAAATGAGACTAGCTAATTCAAAACTTATGTAAAGATAATTAAGCCATGGAACTTTGTCACAGGTTATTGTGGACGTTTGCCTGGGTTCAAGGGGAAAGTGGGCTTACTCATGGAGGAGAAATGCTTGAGGACTGCTAACTGCAAGACACTATATCTAGCTTAGGAGTTCTCTGAGCTGCAAATCATTAGAGGCTACTAGAATATTCTATTTATGTTCATATGCTCAGGTATCTATTGCAAGCTACTGTTCTGATTTTAGTGTATGTGTCTTTGAAACAGGCCAGTGAGCTATCTGGACTGTGTATTTGACCTACTACAACTTCCTTCTGTAGGCAGGGATGGTCTTTGAAACTAGAAATAAGACATCTTTTTCTCGTCAGCAAAACCAAAGTGGTGTTTAATTAAAATGAACTGTTGTGGCAGAACTTACAGGGATAAAGATAACTCTCTCCTGCCCGTGGCACTTCTCATTACTTGCTCTTCCAGTCTTTTTATTAAATAAATTATGAAAAAAGAAAATCACCTGAAATTCCCCAATTTTGCTGAATCTTTCTGCACATCTTTGCTTTGGCCTTTTTTTTTTTTTGTGACTGCTGCTTTCTAGCCTGGTCCTCAGTAGAAGGAGCAATTTAAGAGAGAAAAATAAGATTGCATACCTATAACTTGATTTCTCAGAATTGCCTGCCTTCACGGATCCTTTCTCCATCCCCTCACAGAGTTTCTTGGCCGTCTGCCTGCCTAGAGGAGACTCCCAAGAGAAGCAGGGGAATGGATGGAAGTTGGGTACTCTGCAGCATGAGGCCCAGATTAGTACAATTGCTTTTAAAGGTTTTAGGAGGCACAACACTGTGAACCTGATCAGTGAACTCAGAGAATTTGATTTCAGGTATGCAACCTTATTTATGTTGAACACTGCAGTAGGCAACATGAGACTTTGACAGTTAAAAGATGAGGATTATGGTTTGCGTAGCTGTCTTGCATGTCACTGGTGTCACTGTGGTCAGTCTCGTTTTGTTTTTTTTCTGTTATTTACAGACCCTGTTACAGAACTATTTTGGAAGGGATTTGGTGTGGGGAAAAAAGCAGCTTACCTTTATTTTTTTATACTGTAAACTAGTGTCTCTGTTACTTCTGAATGCTATAGAATTTATTGCTTGTGCTCTTTATGCAATGAAATATCCTCTATCTTCAGGTGGTACAGCGTGATAATCCAATGTTCTATTATATTTTACTAAATTTACACAAGTTTTAAAATCGGGAGTCTGATTTTCAGTTAATTGTTACTTATTTGAAAAGTTCCTTTTTGTTTGATTTTCATTCCTCGTATTTCCTCTATACTCTTATTTCTGTCAAAAGTGTCTAAACATTAATCTCTTGTTCTGAAACTTGTTGGTTTTCTTCCATCTTTCTGATATTTCTCAACTTCAGATTATAGTACGTGTTAGTGCGTTTATCTCTGCAGAAAATTGTGTTCTCTTTAAATCAGCAAGTTAATCTAAAAGTACTGAAAAGTTGTTCTTAACAGTCCAGTAATTAAATGGTAAACCACATTCTGAATGTATATAGTTTAAAACTATCGGCTAGAAAATCCTGGCAAATCAACAATAACTGTCCAATGCTGCCAGTAAGGTTTTTTCTTTTTCCTCATGGGTTTTTGTGGTTGGCAGAGATAAGCATGCCTTTGATACATCCTTAGGTCTGTTTATTAGAAACGCTCTGAGTAATTAAACCTTGGTGTACATGCTGTTATAGTAGTTTTCAGCACCACAGATTCTGCTTTTCAGCAAACAAATACTTTCTAATGAAGATGGACGAGTTTCTTGGACCTTGTTTTCCTTTGGACACATTAATAGTCATATGTGATGTACAAAAATGGACTTCATTGCTGACTTTAAAGCTTTTACATCCCCAGTTGCTGAATGTTTTTTCATAAAATACCTCTTCAATTGAAAAAGAAATAAGTTGTGTACTTAGACTGTGATGAGAAGAAAGAATATATGAATATTGAAAGTCGACATTATGTTGTTGAGGATGAAATATGAGTTAATAATTATCCTAAAATACCTTTGCCAAAAGCTGCAACTTTTTCAAAGTAAATTCAAGTTTTCAATACCTTCAAATTTTTTTACAAAATGTAATGCTATACTACTAGTTCAGAACCTTTCTGTATATTGAAAATTGGGAAATGTGAAACTGAAGCCCAGGTTTCCCTGGAGAAGGGGGAGAAATGAAGGCGGCTGCATTTACTTTACTTTCAGTACTTTAACTCAGGAACACTAAGCAAACACTGAACAATTCACGGTTCTCAATGTAAAAGGGTGATTTACGGGCCTGAGAGGTTCAATTTAGCAAGCAGCTAAATTTTTCATTGGGCTTCTGGTTTGGGTTTTTCTTTCATAACTGTCTGAGAATGGCTGTTTGTTAGCATGCTTTCTGACAGTGTTCCTGATGATGTAAAATCGGTCCTGCCGCCAGTGGTCCCAGCTCTTCCTTCCCACCCCGGGACTATCGCTGGCTTTATCCTTGCTCTGGGGAACTGCATTTCATTTGAATGCTTTTTTAACAAACAAAAAAAGTATATACACACACACCAGTGCAAAGGCAACATGTCTTGCTCAGTGGAGACCATCATACTGTAGAACTTAGAAATAAATAAATAATGCTGACAATGACTTTGTCTTAACGTAGCAAGGAAAAGTAATGGATAACCTGTGTTTTTTGGAATGGCAGTTCTTTAATTTTTAATCTTTTCCATTAGTATCTATGCTCAGCATCTCAGAAAGATGAAAGTAGTGGGAAGAATGTAATCTGAAATTTTGTCTGTTGTGGCTGTGGATGCAACCTGTGGTAGGAAGCCTTTTTCAAGAAGCAGTGTTTTTAGAGGTTTCATGGTCAATTTGGAGTAAAGTAATTTTATAATTTTTGTAACGTTTTCTTTTATTCTTGTGATGTTTTCCAATGTGTTCAGTACCTTTTGGAAAAGCTTCAGCTGTGTGTTTTGACTGAAGAACAAACTTCTGGGTCTCATCTCTTTGGGTCCCTGCTCAAATGCCATCTGTGGCAGGCCTGATGGGCCTTCAAGGGACATGTTTCATAGTCAGCGTTGCAGCAAACTGACCTACTTTTAATCTTACTTGTTTCAAACAGATAGATATGTAAGAGAGCATTTCAAAACTGATTCTTCCAGTGTTTTAGCCCGTACCTTTAGTGTACAGGAATGTGGGGTGCAGTCAACCAGCCTGAAAGCAGCAGAGTAGATTCCACTGTAGCCTCAAGCGAGTCTTTCCAGTAGTAAAATAACGTTGTTGCTTGATTGAGATTTTCTGATAGAGGGGGAGAAGCTGTGTTGAACTCCGATCTTTCGGCTTTTCCGCATATGTTGAATATTCTCTTGGTAACATTGCTTTTATCTGGAAATCAAAGGGCAAGTGCTGTTGTTTTTAAGTTGCATGCAGAAAAATTACCACCAAGTTTTGGCTTTTCTCTCTGTGATGATATAGCGACATTTCTGTTCTGGGCATACTTGTTTCATATAGATGTAACTGTCTTACAGTGTCCATACTCATTCTTGTTAAATTTGCCACAGATGTTGCTGTTTACCAAATATAAAGGGTGTTCTATAGCAAGTAGTAACTGGAGAAAGACCCTCAACTAACAAAGGAGGCTGTATCTCCTCAGTCATTTTGTATCATCATAATTTTTGTCATGCTGATGGAGAGTGAATCATGAAGGGAAAAAAGTTTGCTACGTGAGACTTCTGGTATGCTGGTTTGTGGGAAGTGATTTGCATAATGATTCATCAGGAGTCCAGAAAAAACAAAGAGTGTCTCGTTATATTCAGCCTTCAGTAGACATGCCAAGCTTACTGCTGTTTGAAGGAGTCAGTGTCTTCATCTCTATAATTTAAACCAAAGCACCTTAAACCTGAAAAATGAAGTAAGTTTAAAAACAAACAAAAGCTTAGAAATGAAAGCTGGGAACATTCCCAGCCCATCACTCCAAAATCAGTAAAATTTCTAGGTAATTTCTAAGTAAAAATTCTTCAGTAATGTGTTTCATTTTTTAACTTGCGCATATCTATGTGTGTGTTTGTGTGTACACATGCAAGCATGCACACACACAAACTTATTTTGAGCAAGTGCACAAACGTTGATATGCTCCTCTAGGGAGAGGGAAAAAAAAAACCCAAAACAAATAAAAAACCAAGAAACAAATGTTTGGAGGAGAGGAGTGCAGTCAGTTTACAACTGAGTCGGATGCTTGCATGATTTTACTGAATACTGATGATATTACTGGTCTCAAAATTAGCAAAATCAGTACAGAGGCAACCTCATGAAATGCCTGTCATGATTTGTAAAATTGAGATGCACTGTCTTACTCTGGATCTATTTTCTTCTCTTCAGCTTTGTGCCATGCAAACAGTAACAACTTCTTTGTATTGCATGCATCTTACCAAAACTAACATTTGCTATCTGTATCTTTATTTTTTCGTCTCTGGCTCAGTATCACTCAGAAGTGGTTTGTAATGTAGAATTGGGGGGGGATAGGGGTGCACGCAAAAATTCGTTTTGCTGTTGAAAGGAGGGATACACATCCATTTAGAAGGGGAGCGATGCGTTGCTTTCATATGGCACGTTGAAGAATGATGACTTGTCAGGGAGTTGGGTCACAGCAGAACATGCGTGAAGTTGTCTTCAGTGATGTTTAGCCACCGAATCTTCCAGTCTGATTTGTCCATGTAATTTGAAACTGGCTTGTTACTTTGTCATATCAGGTGATAGAGAATGTTTGATTTGTAAGCCTTACTAGAATAAAGGAGGTAAAATGAGCTCTGTTGCGGCTATTGTGGTACATGCTTGTTGTTTCAGAATACTGGTATTTTTACTTCTGAAGTACCTACATATTTTGATGTACCACCCACTTTTAGCAATTTCTAACCAGTGCTCTTTGTGTGGTGATTATTCATCCTAAACTTTAAAAATCAGCATAGTTGTCCTGAACATGAGAGTGAAAATAATAAAGCCTAATGAATTGTCAGCATTTTAATACGTAGAGTCTTTCAAAAAAACCCAACCTAAACCAAACACCACCACCCCCACCCCCCCCCCCCCCCCCGCAACTAAACCAACCATTACACCACAATAGATAAGTCTTTTGCGGACTATTAAGAGTTGAATGAAATGAGTATGGGAATCAATTGTATAATTCAAAATGTGCTAACTTTAATTTTAGGTAGTAGCCTTTTGTTGATGCTTAAAACATTTTGCTTCTAGGTCAGCATGATGGACCTCTACCACGGCAGCATGCTGGATTGCTTCCAGAGTCTTTGATATGGGCATATATTGTGCAGCTGAGCTCTGCGTTACGGACCATTCATACAGCAGGACTGGCGTGCCGAGTTATGGATCCAACAAAGATTCTAGTAACAGGCAAAACAAGGTAATGAAAGTGTTCATTTCACTGTGTACTGTTATCACTGTGTGATCTGTGTTCATGGTAGCTGCTGACCGTGCATCTGTTATGGAAATAACAAAGTCTAACTAGGAAGTATTGTTATTTTTAACTGTCATGAGATGAGAATGAATATATGCTAAAACTTGTAAATTTTTTTAAAGTTAGTTTTAAACATATTTTCAGAAGACATATGCGTTATCCTCAAAATACTGTTCAGATCCACTGCTGAAAATTTAGAAATTTGTTGATTTATTTGTAAACTGAAGACTGTCTGTTGCATTTTATCAAATAGTAAAATTAGTGTTCTCTGCTTCATAGTAATTTGCTGAGTACTGATTACTTTTTTATCATGTCAAAGCATTCAATGAATGCTAGAGGAAAAACTGAGTAACCAACCAAATTTAATGATACTTCTTCCTTTTCTCTTCTTGTTCCTAAAGGTTACGAGTTAATTGTGTTGGAATCTTTGACGTTTTGACATTTGACAACAGTCAAAATAATCCGCTGGCATTAATGGCTCAGTTTCAGGTAAGACAACAGTGCCATAGTTAGGTTGGTGTCTTGGCATGGGGAGTACTGAAAACTGGTGTGATTCCTTTTGGAAGACAAGTATTTTAATTAAACTGTAGTCCAATATATCTATCTCTAAATGACCATGTTTTTTCATTCCTGATTTGATGTTGGTTCTGCCATGCATTATTCAAATTTGCTTGTAATTTAGGAATGTGAATGCTCATTTTGCTATCTTCTGCTTCTTAAATTTTAGCTAACTCACCAAACAGGATGAACTATTAGTATTTAACAAACTTAAGTCAGAAATGGTTGGAAATAATAGATTTCTAAAGGAAGGAGAAGAAAAATCTTACATTTAGTGTTAGAGGTCAAGAAATACTGGTTCAATAACAGTTTTTGCTCTGCTTTTTCTTTCATTATTTTAAGAAGAATAACTAAGTGTTGAATACCTGTTCACAGAGGAGTAAGAGATCTTTTAAATAACTGCACTTAGGCCTTCTCCTCACTCCTAAAAGGTTCTAGTGTATCTTTATTTTAGGCTCCTAGTTTTTCCGTGCTCTCTTGGCGTTCTCTGAAGTGTGGACTCTGCATAATTCCTGAATTAAGAAGAATCCCTTTAGACTTAACAAAAACTGTTCCACAGTCATCTGGAGCATCACTGTGTGGAAGAGTGCCTCTTTCCTTAACTTCCCCTCAGGGTAAAGTACATTGCTTTAGCAGTCATCACATACCCTGTCCGTACTGGGAGTGAAAGACTACAGTAGGGAGTTGGTTTTAAATTATTTTCATTAATTGAGCTTATTCACTGTGAGAAAATTGGTCATTCAGAGTCTTCCAGTAATAAATGAAATGTTTGAACTTTGGCCAGGCAGAACCTAACTTATTGGAGATGGTGTTCTAGAACATAGCAACTATTTTTTTTTAATGATACAATAAAGCAATTTTCAGTGTACTTTGAGTACATCAAATGATTCCCTGCCCCCTCAACTACATATCAGTGGGCTTGTGGTAATAATTTAGTGGAAAGCAGCTGAGAGAAGATGGGAATACATCCAAGTGAGGGATTCCATGCCTAAAAATGTAAAGAGGTTGTTTTTTTTTTTAAATCTAAACTTCTTTAAATTTATTTTAATTGCAGCTGGGAAAGAGATCCTCCTGAGATATTGTGACATTCAAGTAATTTTAAAGCAAAATGTTTAATGTACTTGGAAGTACAAATCTAAAAATACTCACAGGTACACGAATCTGTCAAAAGCATTTACTACCACAGCAGCCCAACACTTGGCAACTAACTTGCTTGGTAATGCCTGGTTTTGTTTAGGGGGGGATGTTTTTGCATGTTTTATGTTGTTAGTATCCAAATTGCTCAGGTATCACTGCTAAACCAGAAAAGAACTATGTAGTTTGGAAGACTAAATTGGAGTTAGAAAATATAGTATTGCCTTTTCTTTTGTCACTTCCTCTAGAAGGGCTAGGCTTTCACTATCCATTTTGTTCCTTCAGAGATTCTGGACTGAGTTCACTCCTTGCAATTCAGGAGTCATTTGTCATCCTCTACCTTTGTTTGCCCTAGCCAGATAAAATTACAAAATAACAGCTGCTGCTTGTCCTTTTTCCTCTCGATCCATGACCCAGTTCCTGAATTCCTCTGGGACTCCAGAGTGACTGTTAAAAATGTAGGTTATCTCTTGGTTTACTGCCCAGCTAATATGCATTTCCTTGTTGCTGTCTTCAATGGAGGAAGGTATTTTTGTTAGCATTTGTCACTTTCTGGCTATTTCCAATTGTTAATATAGATAGGAAAGAGTTTGGCCACAACAGTGAGGGGCTATGTAAGAAGAATGCAATTGTTCTTTACAATCGGTGTTAAAGATTAGTTTATATGATCATTTAAGTGTTAAATAAAGGCAACAGTAAGGGAAGCTAAAAAGAAGTAAATGAAATATGAATGACTGCTTGCATTAAAACCAAGGTGTTAAACCTATAGAAATTCTAACACATCACTTCCCACCCCCAATCCTTAAGTCTTGTGTCAGTCAGTTATGAGATACACCACTATTTACAGTTTTCCCATCTGTAGGAAACAGTAGAAAGAATGTATTCCATTATATTTGGAATATAATGAAGGTGAGTCTTATCCATATGAAATTAGGTGAAAACATAAGTTTTATTGATTTAACGGGCGCTATAAGGTTACATTTGCTCAAAGTAAACATTTTTACTTTAGCAAACCAAAATAGCTTTCACATACATCTCCCCAGATTTTAAGAAATTAGTTGAAGAGGCATCTGAAGTATTAATGTTGACTTAAAAAAAATTAAAATCTAGGAACTTGGAGGGACTTCTAACTGCAATTCCAGAACTTAAAAGGATAAGTGAATCCACAGAGTTGCAGAGTGGATGAGCTGATATTGATCCAAGCAAACCAGTGGAACAGGATAAACAAAAAAGTAATGTTAGTTTCAAGGAGTTTATGGAAAACGGATGTTGTCAAAAAATACATTTATTTGACTAGCTTATGTGTCTGGCTGATAAAGCCAAGTGTATAAAATGCCGAGGTATCTCCAGGGCATTTGGCATAGTAGCACATACCTTTTTAATATTAAAAAAGAAATAATTATGCAGAAGGGAAAGGGTACCTATTCAATTAACTTTTAAATTGCACACTGACATATTTGAAATCCGTTTGATAACAGGGAGACAGTAATGAAGAGGCCTGTTTCTGAGTTTGTCTCTTAGGGGCTAGTTTTTAGTCTAATGCTGTTCAGTATTTCTATCAATGAACTAGAGGATGGTGATAAAATCTTTACTAGCAAATCTTTCAGGAGATTAAAAGGTTGGTACAGGTTACAGTTATGAATTGAATTGCTAATTAAATGGTCATTAGTTGGATGCAAGTTACACTTTTGAACAAAGGGCAGCCTGTACTTAAAAGGTGTAAAGCTTTTCCTTGAAGCTGAGAATCAACTTCATATGATGTAGCAGTCACTGTTGATAGTTACCATAGCAAAGTCTTCTGGCAGGTCTGTGGCAAAAGGGACTGGTGTGATCCATAGATACGTGCAAAGCATGATATGGAGTGTAAACAGGGAAATGATTGTACCTAATGCTGTTCTGTACCTTGCACTAGCAAGGCTACTACAAGAATATAGCATTTATTTCTGGTGTCCCTCCTCCAAGGAGGTCTAGTAGTTCTTGTGTGCCTCCCTTAACCTTTCTCTGCCCAGAAGGACGAAGAGCTGAATCTGTTGATGTTTTCGGAGGGGAGGTTACTGCTTAGTAGACACATATGGATTGCTTCCTTATAGAGAGCATGGTGTACCCCAGCTTCTGAGAAGTTGTGTACACTGTCTGCATGGAGAGAGTTTGTCAGTGACTGATAGTTTTGTCACTCCTAAAATAGAAATGTGACTTCCAAAAATCCTGATCTTTATGGATCCCTTCCAATTAGAGATATTCTATGATTCTTCTGTCACACAGGAAAATTACTGCCTGTCTTTGTGCACTTGTAGAACTTCAAACATTGGGCGTTGTAATAATGTTTTCTTTCAGGGTTTCAGCTGTCAGTGAATAGTGAGGCACATCTGGAGAGCAATTCAGCTCACTTAAAATCTGAGTTGTCTTGCAGAATTAAAGATATCTTAAATTGATCAGACTCTTAACTGAATCGCTTGAAGTTTAAGTTCCTAAAATTAGTGGGATGAACCCAAGCCACTTTTGCAACTAAAACAAGTTAAGCATTGACGGTAATTTGAAATGTGTGTTTGAGGCTGTATTGGTGTGTTGTATCCTCTCTGCCAGTTTTTCTATTAGATCTAACTTGCAAAACAAACAAAAATTAAGGTTGTGAGTCAAACGCTCAAACACCCAAAAGGCTGAATTTAAAATTTCCTGGCTGGTGTTAATGTAAGACTTTCTCAACTGTTTTCAAAACCTAATGTAATCTGTGTTATGAAAACACGCATGTAAAGGAAGACTGTGTTTTCATAGGGTCTTGCCTGAAGTTGTATATTTTTGGTGTCTCAGGGTTGTGTGATGATAGAGAATCTATACAGGGTACATCCTTATCAATTGCTAAAAGTTGGAAGGTATTAAGTGTAAAGTAGGGGACTGCAGAAAGAAGAAAGATTGTGGTTAACACAAATACCTATTTTTTCTAAGTCTTTTAGAGGAAAAAAAAATTGCTATTGTGCCAGGTGACATATATGTCTGTGTATAGATACTGCATCAGCACGATTCCTCTGTTTAGTGCTATAGCATCATCTGCTGCTGCTCAAATTGACTACTTGGTAGTGGAAGCAAGTGGGTTCCCACTAAAAGGGGGTTTGTTGATCTGGTTCCTTTCTCTTTACCAATGTACAAAGGAATGTTGACGCCCAGGAATTCTGGTTTCTTAGGAAATACAGTCTAGCAAATGCCAGTCCTATCTCCTTCTCCACTGCTTTATCCTCATTTCTGTCTCATTTTCCACACCCTGTTTCTGTCTTCATTAGCTACAAGAGTACCATGCTTTCTAAGTTCTACCATGTTGCATATACATGTTTAAATTGTGCTGCTTAATCATACTTGGTATGGAAACAGCAGGGACATTGGAAGACCTGGAAATGTTTTCTTCACTCTGTCCCTCAACACCTGGGACATGTGGCTGCATGCAAAGCTTTGCTCAGCTACTGCAGTCAGAGGTGGCAAACGTAGTTACCTTTTTGGGTAGAAGAGCTGTGAGGGGCTGTGGCATGTTCACCATTGCAGAAGTTTTCTAAAGCTGCCAAATTCTAAACAGAACTCTTAATTTTGCAGTGCTGCCAAATTTTTGGCCTTTCTTACAGAAATGACAGAAGGTGTATTCCTTGTATGACTGTGTTCTCTGCTAAACCGTATAGCCTCGTTCCAGACTATGGAGCTGCCATTCTTGATAATTAGTAGCTTTCACTTTTTTAATTCTTCAAAAATATCTTATTTTCTCAGAAAAAAAACTCAGGAAAATACTAAACTTGTATCTCTAGTTGACCCTTAAATTCAGTTTGAAGCAATCATGCAGCATGGAAAGCTGCAGGTGTTTCAAGTTTGGCCAAGTTGTGTGCAGCTGAAAGCCTTTCTATGGAAAGAACCAGGCAGCTCATGCTATGAATGTTATTGTCTGCTATGAAATTAGGCTGCTGTTTTCAGGAGTGGCCTTTAAAATCTGGTATAGCTTTTCAAAATAATTTCTGGTGGCTGTCTATTGAAATTGGCAGAATTTTCTGTTGTGGCAAAGCAGCTTGTATACAGCATTCATCTTTTAAGAGCAGTTCTACTTTTAAAGAAAGAGTTTAGTAACACTAAGGATTTCTTCATAAAATGTGACGATGTTCAATTTGTCAGCCATACAGGCCTGTTCCTGTGTAGTTATTTCAGGCAGTTCGTATCTTTTCACACTGGCCATTCCTTGATAGGTATTTCTGCATCTCGTATCAAGATGACTTGCTCTGTTTGCCACCAACTCCTTGACTTATCAGGAGTGAGCGGGTGGGTGGTTAGGAGAACCTTTTAGCAGAGCTTCTGCTCACTACACAAGAGTTCTCTCTGGTAGTATCCTTAAGTTAAAAATAGGTAAATTTTAAGCATTCAAAGATAAATATTGTACCTAGAAATTGCTAGGTATCAGGACAGAAAATCAGGACAGATTTTTCCTCTGTACATTTTGACTACTGTAACTTGGGCATTCATATTGAACTAGGATTTGAATAGCATGTTTTTTAATTGCTCAAATTCTTCTAAGGTTATTGAAGAACTGTCTCTTTTTAAACACCATCTAGTACTGTAGGTAAGATTTATCTATACTAAGAATCTTATCTGTGTGTGTTTTCCCTGTTAGCAAGCAGATCTGATCTCATTGGGGAAAGTTGTGTTGGCTTTGGCTTGCAATTCTTTATCAGGAATTCAGAGAGAGAATTTGCAAAAAGCAATGGAACTGGTGACAATCAACTATTCCTCTGATCTGAAGAATCTGATTTTGTAAGTTTGTTTCATAAATCTTTTAAAGGAAAATACTACTTTTTTAAACGTACAAATGAAAATGTCAAATGATATTTTAGATGCAAGCAAGATTACAGATATAACTACTGTCATTGAGGTGTCTGCACAGTAATTTAAAATTTGTTTGTATAATGTGCATTTTCATGGTATATCTAATAAATTCAATGTCCTTTTGTTACTAAGTGCTGTTTAAGCTCCTAATTCTTATTAGGAGCTTACAAGAAAACAAGTATTTTAAGTTGTCTTCAATACTACGCTTCATTGCCTGTTATCTACCACAGTAATATGCTAGTCTTATCTTAGTTTCAGGTGTTGAGAAATAGGCGTACTGCCTTTTTGACCAACGGGTTGAGTGCTCGTTTTCCTTGGCTGCATATTATTGTGTGTTGTTCTTTGGTATAGTCAGCCTTTCTCCTCTTGCAGCCTAAGAGGGAAAAGGAGAAATCTGTCCCCTCCCTCATTTGAAAAACAATTGCATGATGATCTGAATCATCGCATCTTCTCTTTTTGAGTATGTTCTTGCTGTTTGAGCGGGTGATCTATGCAGTTCCATGAAAGTACACTCCTATCTTGTATAAATAACTTAGTGGATGTATACATGTAAGTTAACACACGTTTTCTGTGTTGTTTTTTTTTTTTTTCTTTTTTAAGAAATGCTGCAATTGTCAACTTTGTATTAAATAGGCATCAGGGTCAAATAGTTATAATAGGATGATCTCTCTCTGGCATTTGCAGCATGTTTAAGTAATCTTTTTGGGGGTGGGGATATTTTGGCAGGTATTTGCTGACCGACCAAAACAGGCTTCGCAGTGTAAATGATATCATGCCTATGATTGGTGCGCGATTCTATACTCAGTTGGATGCTGCTCAGATGCGAAATGATGTTATAGAGGAAGACCTTGCAAAGGTAAATCATTGAGTAATTCCTATGGGAAGACCTGTATTCCTACAGCTGTACCTTAAGAAGGAATGTTATCTACTGTTTTTTCCTTTTGTTTGTTTAGCAACGTGAGTAATCTGCCAGCAGAGTTGAGAACTGAGCTCAAGGTATTGAAAGTCCAAAAGCTCTAAGAACCACTAGTTTTAGGATGTCCTCAACTGGGCTTTAACTAAAGTAACATCGTCATGTCCAACCAGTAGTCTTGGGGAGAAGTTGTTCTTTATAGAATGGTTAAAAAGTAGTATTCTGAGTAAATAAGGCCACACATGTCACCACACACACTAGATCATGTAGTTTGTGCTAGAGGTTATACAGCAACAAATGTTGCCTTTAAGTTCTTGGATATATTTGGATTCCAGTGTCCCTTTACTTATATGTTTTCCTTTCCAAATGAATGCTAGATCATTGAGATAAAAGCAGCCATCCTCAGTTTCCCTGAAGTGTGCAGCTCTTGCTGTGTGGGTCCGGTTAGTCTATCAAGATCAGTCAAGGTATCAAGTGCTACCTACAAAGGAAATATGTACTTTATCCCATGTTAGTGTGTATTTGTTCAACAAGAAAGGGTGTCTGCTCATCAGAAGCCACTGACCACAGGATTTTCTAACGAGACTGAGATATGCTACAAAAGGCTTTCATGATGCTGAAGATGTGTGGGATAGGGTATTAAGTTTTTAAGGATTTAATAAAGTCCTGTGACTCCTTTGCATTACATGCCCTCATTGAGAATTTTTTTTAAGAGGAAGTAGACCAGTGGTTGGGATTATGATGGACTGGTTCTCTTAAATTCTCCACCATTAGCTTGTTGGATAACTGTTTTTCCCTCCTTAGTGAAAGATATTGAACTATATCAGAAGCAAAGAGCTGTAGAAGAGCAAGGTGGTATCTACTTTGGATGCAGAGCTCTAGATGACTGGTGCTCACTCTATCAGAGTCAACCACTGCTCCTGTTCTGAAGATGTTTAAGATACTTTCTTGTTAAGGTGGCCCTGTTAATGCATGCACAAATCTGGGCGGGTTGGACCTTTTCGCAGAACAAAGATAGAGATTGTACTGTAGTCGGAATTAAGCAGTCTGCATTTTCAGTCAGGTTGTTTGTAGCAGTTGCTTGTCACTGGCAGGTGAGCAGAGCCACTACAAATCCAAGTTGTTGCATAGCCCCCAGTTTGGCAATAGCTGTTTGCCTGGCAGTGATAAATAGCACTTGCTAATTAGCTGTCATACTATAACTTTTTTGTACTATTACATCCTCAGTAACGTCAGAGCTACAGTATCCCTTAAGTCTAGCTTGGTACAGTCTCCATTATTGCCCCAAAGCAGGTGCTAAGGGGAGAGTATTAGAACAAGACTAGCACGTACGATATTTTTCCTCATATTCTCCAAGTATGCTGTCATCTGTAGCTTAGGGGCTTCTGATGCTGGAAGTGGTTTGTATGTAGCTAATAACTTTGTTTTTTCGAAGCCGTGAATATTTTGTTACTCCCATAACACTTGTTTCACACAGCAGTGACCCCATTACTCTGTCCCTTTCCTTCCTCACCTTAATACTCCCATCATATAGACATCGCAGCATTCAAAGCCTCAGTTTCTCAAGTCCT
The DNA here is from genome assembly GCA_017639485.1 of Pluvialis apricaria. Taxonomy (NCBI): domain Eukaryota; kingdom Metazoa; phylum Chordata; class Aves; order Charadriiformes; family Charadriidae; genus Pluvialis; species Pluvialis apricaria. The sequence continues at coordinate 23,995,298 of CM030007.1, forward strand.
CTAATCCACTCTGTAGAAGAGCTCCCTGCCTTACAGGCTACTAAGCCTGGAGAGAGGCCACCTGGAGACTCAGTGCCAATGTTGTTGCTCAGCTGTGTTGCCATTGACTGGGAATCTGCAAGGCAGTGGCATTCACACAGATGTGGTTTTGGCTTTTGTATATTTGGCCGCTTAGCAGAAAAATACTTGGAGGTTGTATAGACCTCTGCTAGCTGGACAAGGTAAGTCTTCCCTGTCAGTCTCTAAGTGTAGCTACAATTGTGGTACAAGCCATTCTGCTGTGTGTTTTTTAGACTGCTAATAGAAGTCTTGCAACTCATAGGTTGTCTGAGGTCAAGCTGTTGTCACCTTGCCCTGCTTTATTTACCCAGCTGTGCACAGTAATCTACTCCAGACTGAATTCATTTGAAATCAATATGATCATGCATGGAACGAGATGCAGCTTAGCATGAATAATGTTGGAGAACTGGGCCGTTGGAGAATATGAGTAATATCAGGAGAGAATAATTTTCCTGCCAGCTTTGAGCAGCTTTTACTTAAAGAAAAGATTAAGCTACAGTGTAATGTAAGCTAGGAAGTAACTCTTTTTTACTGTATCCTAAGCGATGAGAAAAAAATGTATGAAATCAATTTTTCAATTGCATGTATTCTAAACATATATAATGTTGGGTCTTTTGTGCGAGCTCGTTTTCATTGCTTTATCTATGTCACTGATGGATTCAGAATTTAAACTGTTTTAAGACAACTTCTAGCTTTTTTGGAAAAACTTGTTTCAAAATTATATTTGGAATCAATTGTAATTTGAATGTTTAAATGCGTTTCTGAAAAACAAATCTGGTAGATTATGTTCCTTCTCATCTTTACATGAAATAAGGTATTATGCTATACACTCTACAGGTCTTTAACTCTGTGTGTGTATATATATAAACATATTCTTCTTGTTTAACTTACTATATTTTAGCATACTTGTAAGTATAGGCTGGCAAGAGATGAGACTTATGTTTCCACAAAGAAATAGATTGCCTGATACAGTTTCTGCTGGGGCAGCAGAGTCTCATTAGTTGTTAAATTTCCACCTTATAATTTGAATATGAAGTGCTAAAATGACCATTGGTCTAATGATACGCAATGTGATGCGTTCAATCTCTTTCTGAAAAAATTATGCCCTCTTGTTAAATAAATCATTGTAATTAATAGTGCTTCATTGGCATTAATACTGTATATTTTTTTTTGTAAATAAGTGTCTTATTAAAGTTTCTGAAACATAAAATTCTTTCTTGTTTTCTAGGAGGTGCAAAATGGAAGGTTGTTTAGGCTTCTAGCAAAATTGGGAACGATCAATGAGAGGCCAGAGTAAGAAATACTTGTTTTCATAGTGTAGAGTATGTAAAACCTAGTTTGCAATGCAAGATTTCTTCTCTCATAAATTTAAGTTAAACATTTTCCCCATATTTGCCCCTGAAGAAATGAGTATTTAAGAAGCCTTGAGAAAAATAAGATAAGCAACTTTGACCAAAATTTTAAATAAAGGGGAAGAGAAGGCTACAAATAGATATGCCAAAGTTGCTTCGTTCTTTTAGTATGTCTTCTCTTAGCAGTCTCTTTTGAGTGACTAAAGTTTTTGAGGAGATCTGTAACTTGCTTTAACTGTAGCAGATGGTGTAGATATTGGTTTTAAGCTAGTTCATTTCCAGCTTGCTTTTTATCAACTACTACATACAAATGAAGTGTTCATGGTCTGTTTTCCATCCTATTGAACAGACTTGGAATTGTTTGTAATGCTGGTTTCTAGCAGATGTTAAACTTGTTGAAGATAACTCTTGTTTTCTTCCGTTACTTTTCTGTGGCCCTTAGTAGGCATTAGCTTTGGGTACTTCAGCTGAGAAACTTTGAATATGTTATATTCTGTTTGTGGCGGGGGTAGAGACTAATTTAATTGCAAATTATAATGGGTAGCTTAGCAAAGCAGCAAGATTGCTCAGTTTAGATTGAAGAGTCATGTATATATCTGTGGGTTTTGAATTTTTTGTAACTGTCTGAGCTTTAATATGAGCCTTTGTTTTACACCAGGTTTCAGAAGGACCCAACGTGGTCAGAAACTGGAGACAGGTATTTACTAAAGCTCTTTCGAGATCACCTTTTCCATCAGGTGACAGAAGCGGGTACTCCTTGGATTGACCTCAGTCACATTATCTCATGTCTTAACAAGGTACACTGTACTTGGGTTAGCTTTTCAAAATTTGTTTGGGTTAACTTTCTTTAAAATAATATTGCACTTCAAAGCAAGTTGTCATTGGCAGGTTAATTCTGTTGATTTAACTGATGGTTATTTTCCCCGTTTTGGATGAAAATAATGTATTCACTAAGCTAATATTCAAACATTTATGGATATTTTAAATAAACTTAGCACATTAATATTTTAAAATTTGGAATTCAGTAATATAGCATGAGATACAGTATTAACTTTTCATCCTAGAATGCATTGAATACTGTAGATAAGCAATGCTGGTCCCTTTATGCTACTCTGGTCTTTCAACACAGCATAAAGGATCCATGAGACCCCATTAACTGGGGGAGGTTTCTGCTGATACAGTTATCACAGAGGATGGTCATAAGGCAAGAGGATCCATTCCTAAACTGTGCTGACCAGAGTAGGAGACAGGAGGGTGTATCAGGAGGGGAACTGCAATAAAAGTGTGCAAAATCTTTACTGTCTAGGATAGTGCTGGAAAATTTTTGTGACTTACAATGTTAAGTCCACTGCTGATAACTTCCCTAGCCTCACCAGCCGTTCATTTTCCAAGGTTGATTTAACAAAGCTATTTGCAGTTTTCCAAGAGCTGCATCACTAGCAAAATTTTAGCTGAGCGCTCTCATGATTTATATATGTGTGAGAGACCTCAAGATCTTCAGTAGTTGTAGTACTTGTCTTGCTCCGTAAATTAAAAAGTATGTGAGCTGATTTATTTTTTTTTTATTGGCAGATCAGCTTTCAACTTACTTTACATTGTTTTGCCAAACTTCAGTAATTGATAGGAGAATAAGATGCTGCTATGTTTTGGTTCTTTTTGGTAGCTGCTTGGTCATTCCACTCACCCTGTAGAGAATGGTGATGCAGACACTGACAATAGAGTGAGTCAGTGCCTAGTATTCTCTTTTCTAGGGTTAGGATAGCCAACTTCCTATTCCAGAAAATATTCAGATCCTTTGACATGTAACAACTGACTTACCTACAGTTAAATCTCTTTCTAAATTGTCAGGGCTTTTAATCTCCTAATAGACCACTGCTGTGCATTTCTTTAACCTCCTTTTTATCTTTCTGGTTGGTGTCTGTAATCACTTTAAAAAGGACATTAAAGGGATTGAGGCTAAATCAAAAAGAAAGCATGTTGATATTCAAATAGGCAGTGAAATGCCATCATGATTTGAAAGCAGTGACCCGTACAGTACTGTAGCAAGAGGGGACAGTCCTGAATTCGTAGGTCAGGTAAGAGATGGTGTCAAAGAATGCCTTGTTCTATAATGTTCATGGCTTACCTTTTTAAACAGAGGCTCTTCTCTTCTGTGGTTGTGGGCTCAGCACACAAAAAGTGAAGGTTTACAGAACTCTACTTTGGAAATACACTCTAAAAAACACTTCTGAAACTGTAGTGTGCACTAGTAGAAATGGTTGTTTGCGCTTTCCTGCATTCCTTTGAATGAAAATTACTATTGTTTAAAAAAAAAAATCTTTTTTTTTTTTTCACTGCGGTATTTTGGAGATCTTTTCAGCTGAGATACTGATTTATGCCTCTACAGGAGGAGAGGCAGAAAGCCATAAATATTGAAGTTTAGTTAGCTGTGTGGCTTTCTTAATACAGATCTTCCATATCCTAAATTAAGGTAATTCACTGATTTCTTGAATGATAATATTTTGTATTGGATATTTTGTAATGGATGTTGGAAGACACTGGTGGTTTTGTCCTAATTCGTAAGAATTAAAGGCTAATTGGCTTGCCTTTGACCTTCTGAAGGTATTCACAAAGCAGGAACTTCAAATTTGGGAAGTTCCAGCTTTTAACATTATGCTCAGAACACTATTATAGAAGACAAATGCAAGAAATTTCGAACTTGCTGTGTTCTCCAGACAGCAGCTGGTGGAACATCTCAGGGACAAATGTAACTGTTCTTCTGCTGTTCGGTACAACATTATAATACATGAATTTAATCCTGCTGGGGTTGTATTTCCAAAGATTGCCTCAATAATGTCATATCACACTTGACTCTACCCCACCTTCTGTATTGGAACGAGAAAGTTTGTCAAGTATCTGGAAATATCAATATATTGACTAAAACAGAGCTAGAAGTCTTGTATTATAAGAGAATCTGAAAATTCTTCATAGATGAATATTTCTGGCAAAGCGAGGAGAATGTAAAATACAGTCTTGGAAGGGACTTCAGCATGTGAAGTAGGATATTCCTCTGTTCCAAATTGGGATTGAGTGGTACATCTCTAAAGTACATAGTGTAACATACAATTTTTTAATATTGAATTTGAGAAGTCAGAACAAAACATGAAAATAAATGTGGAACAGACTTTAGTCTCTAACCCCAAATTATCTATTTGTTTATGGATTATAACTAGATAATCTTTTTTTTGTTGTTTGTTTGGTTTGTGGTTTGGGTTTTTTTTTTTGTTAAGGGAAGAAACGTACCATACAGCTTAGGAACTAGTTTGTTTCCAGTACTGCCAAAAACATGAGGCTGGGGTTTCTACAGGTTTTCAAACTACCTGGGGCTGATCCATCCATTATTTCATTTGATTGGTCAAGAAGTAATTTACCTACCCTACCTGGAGGCTTGTGAATCCTATGTGCAAATGTAATGTCAAACATGGTTTTGTTCGTCACGAGCTCTATGGAAATTTTGCTAGGCTTTCTACACAGGGGAAGATAGCATTGCAGGATTATTAGCTTTACGGAAAGGGAAGAAAACAATGGTAACCTAGTCCAAAGGTCTGGAATGTCCATCAGGTTAAGACCAAAATGTCTCGATTTTTTGGCAAGTACATTGTTGTGGTGCGATTCAGATCCTTCCTTTCTGTGGTGTTAGCAGATTTGAACTGTACCACAACAAAGTACTTGCCAAGAAATTGATTGCTTTTGTTATTGGGGAAATGTTTTGCCATTTCTTTCACACTTCTTTTATTTTATCTTTTGCATTCTTGTTACAGTTAGATGCTGGTGTGCCAGAAAAAATAAGCCTCATTTCCAGAGATGAGAAGAGTGTACTTGTGGTAACTTACAGCGATTTAAAACGCTGCTTTGAAAATACTTTTCAAGAACTGATTGCAGCCGCAAATGGTCAGTTGTAGTATTTGCTGAAAGCATGCAGGACATTGCTGAGGAACTTAACCAATAGCAAATTGCACTACAGCTGAATTGTTGTTGTCATCTCATTTCACATTTGGGAAACAAACAGGAGATGAGCAAAGCTGCTTGCACTTCAGTCAGGTACACTGTTACTTGAAGGGAAGAATGTTTCACTTATCCTAGAGCTAAGGCTGCCATTGGAGGCTTTATCTGTGAAGAATTTATTTTAGATTAAGGAACACATCAGGTGCATGATGTTCCTGCTTTTATTTTTTCCACTTGTATATGCACTAATTTTAATTTTTTTAAGACTTTTCTGATCTCTGAAGTTTTGCCACATTGTATACTTAAGGGAAACTCTTTGCAAGGACATTTCTGGGATACATTTTTGTCACTGAGGATATAGCAAAATTTATTCATTTTTGATATTATTTGCACCCAGAATAGCATAAAGGACCAGGTAAATAATTTAATAGAAATGTGTTCTATTAATGACCATTTAGTTCGTAACCTCTGTAAAAGTGTGTTGTATGCAAGCTCTGTATGCCACCCACTGTTAGCTCAAAAAAGAAATGTGAGAAGACGAAACTTTTTAAAACCAGTCAAGTGAAGGATCGGTGAATTGACAAAAAAGGAAAGTAAGTCCCCTGTCATTTGATTTAAACTTTGTCTAAGCGAAGTGACGAAAATAGCAACATGGGAAACATCTATAATTTAAAGAGCATATCAAACTTGCTCTAAACACAACCAGCGCCTTTTAAAAACTGTTTGTACGTTTTCCTGCTAGTCAGAAGCATTTACATTTATGCAATTTTTTTAATAGATTTTTTTTTAAAGAAATTGTTTAAATGCCTGAAGTTTCAGGAGTGTATTACTTTAGGTTATTTACAGTATAATTTTTGTATAAAGTTCTGTTCTTTGAACCACAGCTTTATTATGGTACGCTACACTGGATACAGATACAAAGACACTGTTAAAAGAAGATTAACTAAACACAGCAGTTGTCTGGCATCAAGAGCTTTTCAAGTTTTACAGCCTGAATCTGGAGGGATAATGATCTGCTGTGCCTTTGCAGTCACTGCTTAGCCCAAAGTAATATTACTTTTGATAATACTCAACACATGAATATTCCTGAAGTAATTCAGTCTCAAAAGTCTGGAATTTTCCTCCTCAATTAACTTTCTAATATTTGGACATGCAGTTGTCTCCAAACTTGGGTATTCATGGGATTTCTAGTTAAACACCTACACTTTGATACTGAAGACTGCCAAATATGTAGGAATTTCCTTTGTTAAAGCAGTAGTGAAGACTGTATCTATCCTTTCCCAGCACTGAATGTTTTAATAGCACTGGGTGCTCACCATGAAGAAAATGTGGAAACTCAAAAGGTCAGGACAGACTCTAAGCACTTGCAACTGATGTTACTGACATCAATTTTAATAATTCTCAATATTTGTAGTTTTCAGAGAAGTTTTTAATATTTCTCTGTCCACTTTTATAAGCTTTAAAATGATTCTCCGCCTTGAGACTTGCATCAAGAAAAAAGCAACTCTCTTCACATCGAAAGCTTTGAAGACTAGGGACATGCTTTACACATTTTAGAAAATGTGGTTGAATCCACATTAGGTAGCATCAGTTGTTGAGTTTAAAAATCGATTATTGTTGCATTTGATCGAATGAATTTTAAAAGGAACATAATGTTTAATATTCAAACGATAACAGTTGCCAGAATGTTCTTTTTAATATAAAAGGAACAGGAACTTTGAAAAGTGAACATGCAAAACAGTCTTTTATCATTAGCTCATGTATTTGAGGAAGAGCAGCTGTCTTTTATATGTTTTTTGACAAATCATATTGTAATTCTTTTGTACAAAAAAGAAGTACTTGTATTCTAGAAGAAATATGAAATGCTTAATTTATAAGCGGGCTGAGGTTTTTTCCAGTATTGTTTTCTTTGAAAATGAAAGGGGATCATCTGTTCAGTTGTGGGGTTTGGGAACCTTTGAAAATTTAATTTGTGGACCAATATTTTGTGAAAGTGTAAGGCAGGGGTAAAATAGGGCTTGAATTCTCATCCTTTTTAGACCAGCAAACCACCCTCTGCAAGACATGTCTAAATTGCAAACCTGTGTGTATTTGCATAATGTCAGTTTGCTTCAGCCCCTAATAACCTCAGGACTTGGTTTAAAAATAAAAAGGTAGACAGCTAATAAGTTTTCATACGTAATGTCAGCCAGAAAATATTTGGTGTCAGGTAATACATAAAATAAAAAAAGAAGTTGAGCTTTGTTTTCTATTTATTTCATTTGGTCCGTATTTGGGAATGATTTGAACAGTCTGAAGTTCAGCTTGGGTGTTTTTTTGGGGAGAGCCCTGCTACCCCTTTTAATTCCATTTAGAAGGTTGTCCTAAAGTTGTAGTTTGATCCATTCGTAGGAAGAACTGTGTATCTGTATTTAAAAAGAAGAGCCACCAGGACGTGCCCTCCCAGATGGGAAATTTAATTCTGACCTTCCTATTTTTTACAGCTAAAAGCACAGAAGGGACAACCTTTGAAATCATCTGATGTTGGTCATTTTAATTTTTGTACCTGTTTTAAATTCTGTTGTGTATTTACTATATTGTAAATATTTTGTTGAGGGTACCTATGTATTTTTGATTTGCCCTTGTTTCAGTAATTCAGGTGTCAACTGCTTCCCCTAAAAAGCACCAGTATGTTAAGTTCTAATGTCATGATCCCAATATGTGTTACTCATCTTTAATCCTGTTTTCATTCTTCATGTGTACAGCAGTATTTTTAATAAAGAATACCAGAAATAATGTGGCCTTATTTTGACAATGTGAAGTTCTGAAGTTGGGATACGGGGCTTTTCAACTTTGGTGCTGGAACTGTATTTCATTCTAGCTTTTCTTTTGTATTGACTCTGCAATGCAGAGTTTAAACAATCATGAGTCACCAAGTGTGTTTAGCACTTGCCACTTACACTGTATCAGATGTCCTAAAACTTATGGATGATGTCGACTGCAATCGTACTAATACACATTTCCTTAACTCACAAGTCAAGTCCCATTTGTTTCTGTCAGCTCAGGTCTGCTTTACTGGACAAGCCCTAATCTTGAAAATTCTATTAAAGTACCCGTACTTTCATGTTTTTTCAGCTTCCCCCCCCGGTAGCAAAGTATATTAATTTCTCTGAGAACCTGCATGTGGAGTCATTTACAGCTTCACTTCCCAGAATTATTTTTCTGTGGTGTTAACGAGCAAAGGTGAGATGAGTTACTGGTGGGGTAAAATCCTGTACCCATCCAATCCTGACTGTGCTTATGTAATGTGAAGTTTTGTGCGATATATGTGAAATTGTCAATATTCCTTGCATAGATTTAACAGGGAGACATTATGCCTTAAATTGCAGTGTTTTAGAAATTTTATTACATAGAGACCAAATTAAAGCTGCAGCAAGCTTGATTGGTGCAGTTATCTCGTCTCCAGTTTCTTTCAGCAATGTGCAGTAACAGCTAGAGAACCTCCTGTGGCAGTAGTAGGCGATCCTGTTATGTTCTGCCTCCCCACAGAAAGTTTCATCTGCCCTTCCTTCCAGCACTTGTTTATCTGCAGCGTGGCTTAGAGAGCCCCTCCTGTCATAAAATGCTTTATAGCAGAGAGCCCTCAACTGAACATCTCCGTAGAGGCAGCATCTTCAGCTTCTGATGGATGGGGTGGGGATGTGGAGATTCTCTGAAGAAGATAAAGTATCTACCAAGCCTAAGGTGCTACCTCATGTCCTTCCATCTGTACCACATCCAGCCACAGAAGTAACTGGGCATGGAGGGCAGTCGAATGGATGTTTGTCAATGAGCTGCTTTTTCTTCCCCCACTGTGAAAACTTGCCTCTCCCGGAGGCAGAGCTGAATTTTTTTGCCCCTGGAGAACAATAAGCACTTCTTAGGTATGCTGAATCTAGGGGATTTCACTTGCACGAGGAGAGGGGCAAATGTCCATCACCGTATCCACTCTGGTGCGAGAAGAGTGCCTTCTGTGCAATTATTCCATATTCTCCTTTGCTCACCAAAGTGGTCGATAGGATTGATTGTTTGCCTGATGTTAGTGCTGCCCAGCGCTGAATCATCTGCTGCAGCAGTCTCTGATACTGGATTAACTTGTTTGCCAGAACTCTGCAGATTCTTTCAAAAGCAAACTTTATTATATGAATTTAGCAGTCAAATACATTATATGAAGAACAGAAAATGAAAGACAAAAGAGTTATTCACATCTGAAGAAACTTAGGGGTTTCATATAAAAGTAATCTTTGTACTCCAGTTTTCTTAAATATTTATGCACAAAAAGCATATTTATATATTTACACTGTGCAAACTTTTCCTTTGAGATGCATCATCCCATAACTATTTTTGCTCAATTGTAGTTAAGAAACAGTTCTTAAAATTTCCTTTTGTTTTGATCAAGATCAAATATACTTTACCAGCAAGTGCTAGTGCAGTAGATACTTAAAACTGATGATCTCTCGGCCAGGAAGTTCTAGAATTTATACTTAGCTTAGAAGTAGCAGTACGTATTTCTTTTACTTGAATATCCAAGGACATTTTTCTTTGTAAGTATGCAAAAGGTCATTTGCCTTTAAGTCTGTTAGTGGGTTAAAGTCACAGCTCCTAATCTCAGTTTTAAGAGGTCAGAACCATATTATATGTAGCATTATAGTTAATATATATTTATAGTGGACCACGAGAAGCTGAGATTGCAAAGTAGTTGTTGATTTGGAAGACACCAGTGCTACTGTGTTAAATGGCCAACTCTCATTTTAATATTGCATTCAAAGGTGAAACGGGATGGTGCATCCTTACGCTTCTCCAACAGAGAACATTCATGCCCTTTCTGAGATGCTATACAAAAGTCTGTTGCAAATGAATGATACATTTTTATTCCTGTACATATATACTGGTAACTAACCTGGAAATTTACCTATCTTCGTGGAAAAGCTGCCCTAACTTTCCAAGGAGTTTGTCTTGTCATTTCTAACTAACCTCTTCAAACACTCGAGTGATCCATTCTTTCTTTAAAGCATACATGCAGTTTAGTAGCCATCCTGTCTTCTCAGACAGATTTCCATAAATAAAATATAATCAGTGCAGTGTTAGAAGGTCCACAAGGTTTCGTGGACAGAGCGTGGCTTTAACATATCTAGTTTGTGGTTTGGGTCCAGTGTGCGTGTGTTGGCATACTGACAAAGTGCAAAACTTCAAGAATGTTTATGTGATTACAGCAGGCTTGTTCGAACTGAATTGATCTGTATTCCCTGTTGTTGCGGCCCTGGCTCTGATCTTAGTTCTCCTCTATCCTTACCAATTGTGTTTTGCAACACGTGTTTGAAATTCTTGCCTCGCAGGACTCCTTACTGCGTTGGCCATCCGAAGCAGTAGGAGCCATATAATGCCCCATCCCCAGCTAGCTAATTCAGCTTCCCCGCAGCCTTAGCCTTCCCTCAAGCGTCTCAAAGTAGAGTTTTCACTAAAAACTGTAGAGCGTGGTCTGTTTCTTGTTTCTCTCTTCTTGAAGAATCCTTTATTATCCAGCACTATACAGGCCCTGGCAATAGGGTGCAGATTTCCCGGTGCCTGACACCGGGGGTCCCGAGGGCTCCCTGCTGCCTCTCCCGATCAGTCCGAGCAGAGGCTGGGTGACCGGAGCATGAAATACCATCCTGCTGCCAGGGACCAAACAGCGAACTGGGTTCCTCTGTTAACGATGACCGTTCAGGTTTTCAGAAGCACTGGGCAATTTTAGTGGCAGCTGTTGGTGTTCAGCATCGGGAAAGTCAAGGCCAAAGCATTAGTATTTTGCTATATTTTGTATATGCTTGTTGCAGTCTGTAGAAAAGCAGATCACTGAGATTAAGCCAATGATATCTTTTTAAATTTTAGGATAACTAAAATTATTTGGGTCAAAGTTCTTAAACTGACAGTGTTTCAGAAAAACCTTTTTGGATTAAATGCATATTTAAATCGTGGCCTAGAAATACTTAAATGGGTGGCTGAGAGTAACGGACCACGGAGTTGTAGTCAGGAGGGGGAGAATGGCACGCTTTCATTTTCTCCAGGACCGCGTTACTGTACGTATATCTTCGCTTGGAGTCGCTGAGCTGGTCACAACTGAAACTGCAGAAGCTTCTTGGCTTGGTTATTCCAGAAAGCACCGACTCCTTGCTCCTGCTGGCACCTTTCACGCTGTAACAGAACAGCCTCACTGTTAGCATATTTAACATGTACGGGCATTTGTTTTAATGACTGGAGCGAAGCCATGTCACAAGAAGCAGCTTTGTTTAGTTTCTCATGATGGGAACAGCACTGATGCAGCCGGGGTTGCTCAATGAGGGCGTGGAACGGAGGACTGAAAGAGCCCTCCTGTGTCCCCCTCAAGTCCCCTTCTGAACAGAGATGCTGTCACTAAACATCACTATTAAGGCGCTTGTGTTCATTGTAAGTATTAGAGTCTTGGTCCTTATGGGGAGTACTTGATTGCTCAGCCAAAGCTCTAATTGCTCATTTGTGGCATGTGCTAGGGAGTGAAACTTCATTGCAGGGCAAAGTAGTGTGGAGTGTCTGGCATCTGTGCTGCTGCTGGGCTGTGGGTCGCCATAGGGTCCCCACACTTAAATGTTTTTCCTAAGGGAACTGAGATTTTTTGGAGCAGGAACGAAGCAATGAAAGCTCGCAAGCCGTGGGGTAAAAGCAGAAAGCTACTAGTGTAGTTGTTCCCAAAGTCTAACGCTGGGATGAATTTTTAAGGTAAATGGCTGATGTGTGTGAGGAAGGGCACGAGGTCTGGGTATCTACTCTCTTGGGCTTCTCTCAGCAGCAGACATAAACTGCTGGTTTGAATTGAGTTTTCCTGTCCCACACAGGACCAGTTATCCTGTAGGCTGCCCTTTAAAAGATGCCCTTTACCAGAAGGATTTAATGTCTTCTCAGCTGAGCCACCCTTTAGGACACTGTTCACCTTGCAGCAAGGAGAGCAGTGCTTGAAAGGGCTCTTCCAATAACGAAGAAAGTTAAGGCAAAGAGATTTTTCATGCCATTGACTTTAAATATTGAAAATTTATCTGTAGACAAAGGACAAGCCAGAGCATTTTCCATCATTGATTATATGTGAAATCCTAACATAAACACATGTTGGACTGCAGTGCCTAAAATTAGATTCCTTCCCCCGTATTTTTATAAGTTCACAGACACTCTCCCCCTCTCTTTTTATAAGGTCGGGAACATTGGCAGCCCTAGTCTTGAATTCCAGAGAAGACAGTCAGAAGGTCTGCTGAGGCTTTGGGAGCTCAGGGTTTTGCTTTTCATTATAATTTGCACTGTTGTATCTTTAAGTAAAGTACAGAATTGGTAGCACAGGGCCTTCCCTGAGTAGGAAATAGATAAGTAACAGTTTCTCTTAGATTTCATGTTTTCCTGAATCTTTAACCCACAGGCCTGTGTACTTTGTAGAGAGTGTGGTCTCTGTTTTTTCTCCTGCTGGAGGAAATTAAAGGGTTCTCCCAAGAAGACCACCACGTTGCATTTGTTTGTAGATGGATGGAGTTCATGAGGAGGAGTCCTCCTGATGAGGATTGCAGATGCATCCCATGTTTTTATATTGCATCTATTGGCAGATGGACAAATAATTGCCTTGGGATAAATTCCATAACTATGTGACGAGGTTAGTCACAGACTTAATGGACTCTTTATGATGGGTTTAAAGAGAAACGCTTCTGTGATTTACATTGTAATTGTGAGTCTTAGGGAGCAGTGGAATGGCAAAAGTGGAGTGTGCATGTGAAGTTATGAGCCTTAAAATCATCATCCTTTCATTCATCATCAGGCTTTTGCATCCTGAGAATTTTCTCGTGAGCTAGGCTTGGCTTCTACTTTAACTATTAAACCTTCATCGCAGCAGAGCTGCATCTGTTAACTTTACCTTGAGTGCACTGCTGTACCTGGGCATACGCTCCCGCAGAGAGCTTGGCGGGAGCCCCTGAGGTTTTGGCATCCATGGCCAGGCTTCATTTTGAGACTGAGCTTACAGTCAGTAAAGGCTTCTCTAGCTGCAGACTATCTCCTTTCCGCTCTAGGAATGTAAATTAGAAACTCTGTCTAGTTGGTTTTTAATTGGGATCATTTGTTGGAGGAAACGGCCGCTGCTTTCCTGACAGATTCAAGAACGGAGTGAGGTTGGAGGTTGGCTGCGGCTCTTGAGATGCTTGTTTCAGCTCACAAGTGGTGGAGCTCGCAGCTGTTTTTCTGGCAGCCTGAGGATTTTGGCTTATTTGGGTTGGGCTTTTTCACTAGTACTGAAAAGCTAGAAAAGAGTTGCACTTGGGATCCTTTCCAGTTGCAAAGAACAGAGCTCAGGAGGTTCTTTCTCTGCCCCCAAACCTTTCTCTTGGGATCTTGTTACCTGACGCCTTACATTAGGAAAGACTCATCTCTCTCTATGCCATTCACAGTATCACTTACTTTCATTTCAATGGTAATGGCAAGTCCAAGATATGCAGTGACTGTTTCTGTTGTGCTCCTGGCCACCACCTGGGCCTGAGGGGCTCACCAGGGTTGGGGGTGATGCTTAATTCCTCTAGTGAAACCAAAGGTGAGCTTTGTTGGTGCCTTTCCCTCCACAGCAGTGGAGGGGACTCGGCTGGGTCAGGGGGGTGCCCCTGCACTGCCAGGTAAGCCGGCTCCCTGCTCTGCTCTCCCCGGCGCCTGGCTCTCGGGTTGGCCACGCTGAGTAAGCACCCGTGCATGCACTGGCTCTCTCCTGGAGCCAACGGATTAGTTTCCTCTGAAACAAACCCTGGGTGCACTCCTGGGGGACAGGTAGGATGCCACCGGCTTTTGTTCCTTCCACCCCCCGCGGTCCTTCAGCACTTTCATGGCAGACGTGGCCCCACCAAGTCTGAATCTGAATCTGTACTGGTCTGAAAGTGTCACCCCACCTGGCTGGCTCGCATGCCATTTCAGATGCTTTGAACTGAGGGGAGAAAAATACCATGCTGAGCCCAGCCGTTCTGCCCTGGGCAGCAGGGCAAGGTGGCAGACCAGGGCCGGGGAGCAGCCAGGACACGGCCCCACAACACCCTCAGCCTCAGCGCGGGACCCACCCACTGGTGTGAGTGCATTTCTCTGCATCCGTGTCCTAAACTGTGATGTTGAGGTCTACAGCGTGATGGTAAGTGCTCTGGGAGCGGTGAGGCGTTACGGTGAAGGTGATGGAACTGTAAGCTGCTGCTAAGGCGGGGGCAACCCCTTCCTCATCTTGGCGCTGGCATCAGCTGCCCTGACGGTGAGCTGCTACTGCTCGCTCAGAAGCTATTCTGGGGTCGTTCTGATAATCCAGTGAGCGGAACCAGCTCTCCGCAAGGCAAGCCAAGCAGAAACGTCAGCACAAGGGAGGGGGCAGGACCACAGAGAAGGATGCTTGAGATGCCAGGGAAGAAGCAGGACCGTGCGTCTGGTTAGATCAGCTTACAGGTGTCAAACTCCTCCAGGTTCTACCTTTCTACCACTACTTTCAGGGGTGTTTATTTACTGCCCCAATTTAGCCTAAGAAAAGGATGCTTAGCTAAGAAGCTACTGCTTTTAGGAATGTGTACTGACTAAAGGGCAACTGTGTGCATTCACATACATGACTGCTTTCTGGCATAGCGCTGCAGTACCACTTGTTTAGCTTGCAGACCAGATGACCTTGTGTGTTCTCAGCCAGCTGCCCTGTTTCCCCGAGGATTTATGTTCTAGCAGCCACTGTTGAATTCAATTTTTTTTTCCCATCCAAGCATTCCTTTTCCTTCTGCAGCTGAAAATGCTCCTTAAAGCAGTTCCGGAGGGATGCTTGGGGCACGCTCCATGTATTCCGTGCCACGCAAAGGAAAAGGCATTTCATACATCTCATTTGGGGAGGTTGCCACGTTATCTCTGCGGCTGACAGCAGCCTTCAGAAATATCACATTTACACAAAAAAAAAATGGGTTAAACTACTTCTGGGAAACATTGCATCCTTTGGAGCCCTCTAATATCCACACGCATTCCAAGCTCCGTAATAGCTGGCTCCTCAAAAGAGAGTATAGAAAACAGTCTCAATAAAATCAAAGCACCATAAAACTGCTCACAAGCCTCTTCTCTGAAATGTGAGCAGTCGGGGCAGCAGAAAGGGTTTCCCAGCACTTGTGTGGAGTGGCTTCAATCACCCCGGCTTTACCACGCATGAGCAGTGCTCCATTGCCGACTCCTGCCGGCAGCACGTTTACCCCCGCACACCGTGTATTTTGGCCGCGTGAGCGTGCACGCTCTCATACGCGTTATTTCTATGCGTTTCACCAACGCCCTCTTAGTCACGGGAATTTTTCTTGAAGCAAGCCCTCTCTGCCTTGACCGCACGTCTCAGCCCGCTCCAATTGTTCACGGAGACAATACTACACCTCCCAGCCTGCCCAGCTGCGAGTCGCTGACAAGTCTGGCATAGGCAGGCTGGCGGGATGGCCTTGACCTCCTGCCAGCGTTAAGATGAACGATGGGTTGGGTCTGGGCAGTCCCCGGGGTGGCTGAGAGCAGTGAGCCGAAACCAGCCGCAGACACTGCCAGCTTCGCAGCGGCTGGGAACTGAGACGCCGCCGGCATTGAGAAAACAAACATTTCCCATTTAGAGAGAGTGCATGTCAGTGCGATGCGTTCCTTAGAGCAGCCCTAGCTCCCTGCTTGGGCAGCTGTCAGGAATTAGGTGGAGGAAGGTGGCCAATATATTAAAGTGCTTAAAGGCAGGAAGAGAAGTGAGGCCCTCACATCCATCTATTGTAAAGTTGCCACTTTAGCATCCTGAGCCCATGGGTGTTAAATGGGCCGTGCTTAGCTGAGTCATGGAAAAGAAGGGCAAAAACAAGCACGGGGAGCCTTGTCCCAGCTGGGGTGCCCTTGGGGACTTGCAGAAACAACTGCAAATCCTTCTTAGCCACACGTTCCTCCTGCCAAGGGCTCGTTTCCTATAGTTCTTGGTTTAGTGCTCTCTGGCACTCACTTGTCCAGCCTGGCATTGAGCTGAGGATCAGGGTGATCAATAGAGTGCTAATAAATCATAATGGTGATGTGCATCGAAGGGGTTGAGGGTTATTTGTTTCCTCGAAGGCGTGTGGAGGGTTAGGTACAGGAGCTGATTGACTGCTGACCCGACTGAGCAGGACACACCTCAGCAAGAGTGTTTGCAGGGACTGGGGACACTTCAGCTGCTTTCCATAGGCCTGATTTAACATGAGGACCTTGAATCCTCCTTTGACCTCTAAAATGTGAAGTAGAAGAAAGAAACATAAAATACAGACCCAAAGAGTGTCCGTTTCTGTTTGCTGCCTGTCCATGTGAAACGTTTCAGTTCTTCCGGAGCCAGCACCATCCCACTGTCTGCTTGGTAATCCTTGAAGAAAAAAGAAACATAACCCTGTTAGGTGTTAACTGTAGAAAGTTACTGTTACAGTGGGCTCAACTACTCTTCAGTCCAATTTTCAGCATAATTTTCATTGTTTATACTCAGAGGGCTCTAGGAGACAGATGCTCTGTGCTGCTGGAGGTGCTGCAGTGCCCAGGTATTTAACAGGGCCTTTCTAAACTGTCCTTGCTTTGGGGTGCAGCAAACACATGCTATTAATGCAGATACAGAGTGTTGAAAGAAAGGTGTCTACACGCAAGGTGAGGTCCTGGCCAGCCACTAGTTCAGCCTCGAGAGCATCACCGTGCCTTTCCCAGCTCCCACTGCTTAATGCGTACAACTGGCTCACTAAAAGCTGCATCCAGCCTCTCACCCACGCCCACCCCCACCAGGACAGTACGTGTGCTCTGTTAGTAGATGTTTCCCCAGCTTGTCTGCCTGATAACAGGACTTGTTCATAACAGGAACCTCTGATGGCGATGTGACCCGCAAGTCTCGTTTGTGCACTGCTATTCAGACGAAAACACAATCCAAGGGATTTTAAGTGGCTCTCCAACACTGGTGGGACTCAGATAGGATGCTGGCAGCCACACCTTGCAGGCCTGCTGGCCCTGACCATTTCTTATCAGGGAAGGAGAGTTTGCAGCCCATGACATGGTCAGCAAGGATCTACTGTCCCCAATTTGTAGGACAGTGGGATAACCCCATGCTGCAAGCACAGCTAATCTTGCACCTCGTATCAGTAGAGCTTACAAAGCAGTAAAACCCCTCCTTGATTCTCTCTGTATAAATCTGTCACACAAATAAAAAGAAATAAATGGCATACCATTTGGCCCAAGAGTCACTTACATTAAATACAAGCGTTTCCTTGACGGGAAGCTCTTCAAATGTCTTTATGCGCTGGGGTGGTTTTATTTTGAAAGTGTTTATGTATCTGTTTGGCAAAAAAAGGAGGACAATTTTTGGTGAGAGTGTGAAGTGCGTAAGCAGGAAGCGCTGGGCATTTCTCTGTTTCTTTTAGCAGTTGCCTAACTGTCATCCAGGTAGTTTACACAAAAGGGACTTGTGTAAACCTCACCCCACCCCACCAAACCTCACGCCCCAGCCCTGGGGTGCACACAGCTGCCCCTCTCACAGAGCCCGAGCGAGGTGACCTGGTGGTCCCCCCGGGCAGGGCCATCCCCACGGGCCATCCCAGCCCAGCGGGATCCTGGTGGTGGGGGCTTGGTGCTGGTGGAACACTCAGGCCACGTGGGATGTCTCTGGGTATTTTCATCCACCCAGGTCCAAATCAGACGGTGCAGCAAGCTGCAGTACCCAACAAACAAACTCAGTCTTCATCTTGCTTCTCTCACCTGACATTTTCAGTGCTTCCACAACTTGAGCTTGTAACAGAAAACTTTTCATTGCACAAAGGATCGGATGGAGGGGGGAACGCACTTTCCGATGTAAATATTGTATTGAGGGGAATGTAGTCTTTGCCTTCCTAGATGCAGGGAAGAAATCAAAGAGTTATTCCTGGCGCCGTGTGGCCGGTCACCCCCACCTCGGTGACAGGATGTGGTCGTGACATCAGTACCTGCTGGACATTTGCTTGCAGCAGGTCGCCCAGCTTTTTCACCAGCTCAGAGAACCTCGGTCTGTCATTGGGATTGCTTCGCCAGCAGTCCAGCATGATTTGGTAGCTGTGAGGACAAAAGCAAAATGAGCACATGGAGGGGTTACAGCTCACTTTAGCCCACAGCAGCACAGTCTCCGACGGCTTGTCATCAGTAGAGTTAACTCCTGAGCCCTCCTGATTTTACAAAGATGCTCTCTGACACCACTGGGGCCTCTTACTAAAAGTAAAAGAGTAAACTTTCTACAGAAAAAGAAAAAAAACCTTCTTCCCACAAGATACCGGGAAGACCACATCAAAAGAATAATTTAGCCAACTAGTCATACTTTCTTTTTTTATTCCTAATTAAGCATTAAACCTTTGTATTAAACATCTATTAACTGGCAGTGTTTAAGTTAAGGCATCCTAAGATGACTTATATGAATGTGTCACTTCCTCGTATTGGTTGAGTCGAGCTTTCCTTCCTGTAATAAAATATGTGGAAGAGAAAAAAAAAAAAAGCTCTTATCTACTGTCACTAGGATAATAAAATTAGCCAATGGGTAATAATCCCAGATAGGCATGGCTGGCTCGCATCCTTTTTCTTCTTCCAGAACTATTTTTTGGTAAGTGTTGCTATTTAGAGTCATGACGTAGCACTCAAAAAGGCACCAAAGACACCTACACGTACTTGGTTTTTGCCTCCAGAGGTAAAATACCCTGGATATGTTCGTGCTCCTGAATGATTTGCGCCACGGGGTGTGTGTTTGGTGGGCTGCAGGTGCCTCCCTGGTCAGGGCTCTCCATCCCACTGCCGGGGAGGAGGGGCTGCAAACTCAGGGTCTCTCTTGGCCCCCCCCTCCAGGCCTCCAAAAAGGTGTTGGCTGTGCAGCAGCAGCTGGAAGCTGCACCTGAAGGCAAGGGACCGGGGAGGGACAGCCCATGTCGCGGTGGAAGGGCTCAGACAAACCCCACAGGTGACACAGGCTGGGACGCTGTGGGTCCCTGTCACCTTCCTCTGCCATCAGACACCGTCTCCAGGAAAGGGTGGACCCTTGTCCACCCAAGTGTTTGCGAGGAAGCCTCCGCTGTCGTTTCCTAAGTCAAGATGATGTTAATAATGTCGCGTTCCTCCAGCACTTATCTTGGTGCACGTCGGTAAATATTAAACCTGGAGAGGAATGAATGACCTTCCTCCTCTGGGCTGCTCGCTCAGCTCCCCTCGGAGCCCAGCCCCGGTGGTTCCCTGGGCTTGGGTGCACATCCCTCCTCACCCTGTCCTACCCCACGGGAGGGCCAGGGGGCCAAGAAGATGCTGATGACAGCAAGAAGATACGAGGGAGCGTTGGGTTGGTTTTTGGCATGGGGTATTTTTTGCAGAGACTCGTACATCATCCACAAGGCAGCCCAGGAGGGCCGCGGTATGCGAGGCGAGCACAGAAAGGCATCTTACATCTCCTCAGTCGCTTGCTCCGGGGCTCGCATTCTTGTGCCTTCCTTCAGTCTGCTGCAGAAATCCTCGTCTATTTGGACTCCGGGGTAAGGAGAGGCACCTGGAGGCAATATTGGCAGAACAGGGTCATACATGCCTTAAGCTGGGTACCTGTGACTGAGCTTTGGCCCTACACTCCCTCCCCGCAAAAGCCTTGGGGCGTGCAGCATCTGCTTGCAGAGCTGGGAGCCCAGGGGCATCCCCCTTGTGGAGTCTGGCTCCTGCCATTTCCCGCAAGCTGCCAATGCTGCTCCAAACCCCAGTCCTTGGAAGAGGACAGGATCCAACCCAGCACGATCGGTGGTGCAAAAAAATAAACATGAATTTGACTTGAAAAGTATCCCTCAAGAAAAGCCAAGTCTGGGTTTGGACCACCACAAATTCTGGTAAGCAGGGTATTAACAAACCCCAAATGCTCAAAACCACCTTGAAAATAATAAAATCATGGGTTTTAAATCAGATCATGGTAGATTTGCATTATTTCTTTAGTTTCTGTGTTTTTAAGATGGAGCCTGATTGTGCTGTTGATCTTTTTTCTTTAGAGAAAAAAACCATCAGGAAAAGGGAAAACGAAAGAAAGGAAAAAAAAAAAAAGAGACCTTTCAGAGAGTCAGAGAGTCACCAGGTTCAAGGAGCTGGGGCTTTAAGAAAAAAATAGCAGGTATTATGAGTCTGACCATAAAATCACAAGAGTTGGCAGGCTGACCAACAACATGTATTTAAACTAATAAATGATTGATTGTCCTGAGAATTGTATAGTATTGTTTCCTCTGCTGTTCGCCTCTTTTGTCAGCCTCTATGTTGAACCCAATTAAGATTCTTCTATTCTGACAGTCATTGTTGTTCCCGCTCAGTGTACATCTTGTATCCTGCCTTTTCCACGTGAAAGAAAGGGGGCAAAAAAAGCTTCACTGGGTTTTAATTTCAGATTGCATGCTCTAGTTCATCCTGCGGCATCTGTACGGATGCTTGTTCGCCTGCTGCATCCAGTGGCCCAGGTCAGGGGAGTGGTGGGGATGCTGAGTCCCCCCTGGGCTGGGGTGACCACCTACTCTCAAGCTGGAAATGGGGATGATACAGTCCGAGGCATGCAAAGACCCCTCTGTGTGCATTCAGCTCCCTTGCTCCCACAGGGGATGTAAGAAGCTTTTGAGGGAGAATCCAGCCCATGACACTGGGTGTCTTGAATGCTATCATCTGTGGCACAGGAGGTGATGCCTCAGTCCCTGGCAGCTGCCGACCCAGGCCCACAGCTCCGTGTTATCCCACAGGGTTCCGTATTCAATAAAACCACTTAAAAATTCACCCAATTTCCCTGGTTTGTGCCATCAGTCAGAAAAAGGGCTGTGACCGCTCCAGCTGTGCTGCCCTGCATCTCTACCGAGGGTTTCTACAGGACAAAGTGGGGAGCTTAGTTTTTCCCCATGGCAGAAATAGGTGGAAAAGTGCTCAGGTAGCTGTGTTACCCATCAAGGCACTCAGCCTGGAAAGCCAGCTTTCAGTGCCCTTACAAGCACCAAAATTTCCAGTTCCCAGGGGCGTGATACACACAGTTCTCCCCTCTACCCTTACACCCCACCTCTGCCTGATTTAGGTCTTTCCTTATTAAAAAGGAAAAAAAGGCAAAAGCTTGTTGAAGATAAGGATGTTTTTCCCCAGGTTGGAACGACAGCCCCGGCTACAGCCCCCGCCGCCGAGTCCAGCTCCTGGGGTGCAGAGTTAACATACCTAAGGAAAATATCTCCCACAGCAAGACCCCGTAGGACCACACGTCGCTTTTTGTATTGTAGATTTTATCAAATATGGATTCTGGAGCCATCCACTTGAGAGGAAGTCGAGCCTGGAGTAAAACGGACAAACCTGACTATTATTTTCAAAGTCTAAAAGAATTTAATCGTAGATGAATCAACTATATATTGTTATGTAAATAATTACCATTCAAACAGGAACCTGTGGGATTTCCTTACAGGCAGTCAAGATAAACCCACACTCATTCAGACACTTTCTTAACAAATTGTGAGAGTAAAAGGCTGTTTTTCAAATGTGTGGCACAAAACGCCAGAGACTGGAAACCCGTGGCCAGAGTGGCCAGGCCTTTTCTTTACAGTGATGTGGGGATCTGCAAGAACAGAGGCCTCTTGCCAGCATCCTAGAGACAGGGGAGAAAACCCTACATCCAAGCACAAATCGTTCTGTGACAGTGTCGGAGATGTTCTCGGGGAAATTTGCAGAGCCTGAATGGCAGGTGTGTGTCAGCAACCCCTGAAGCCCCCTAAGCGCAGGCTCATAGCATCTCCTGAGCAGTGCCCAAGTTATGCAAATAACACTTTACAGCTGATACGTAGTGCTCCAAGTCTTGAAAGCTCTTTATGGATGGCGGAATAGCTGGCAGGTGGGCGAGACGTGCAGAAGGAGACTCTCCACGTGACCCCAATGCCCACACCAAATTCCTGCAGCATCAGTGGCCGCAAGCACAGTTTGCTGACCCAGCGTTCGAGGCAGGCTTGGCAAGGGGCTTACTGACTGCTACTTACAGGAGAAGCAAAAAACCCAAATAATTAGGTGCTGGAGGCAGTGAGTCCTGTTTGGCTGCTCGAGGGAGCGTAAGCAGTGCTTGACCCTGGTGTGGGTGCATGGGGCGGCGGACACGCACCTTGTTTCGGAGTGACTGGTTTCCTTGAAGTAAGTTTACTGAGTAAGTGGGTTACGCTGCAGAGGCAGCCAAGAAACAAATGTCTAAAAAATAAGGGCAGGGCTGTGAAACAGTTAGCATGTCCAAGCCTTATGCTTGAGGATAGAAATGCTTTCCAGATCTACAACGCATCTGGATAGCTCGTCTTCACATAAAAACCGTGATAGCTTTCAAGCTCTTTTAAGTTCAGGAAATGTGAATGTCTACAGAACATTTTGGTGGACAGTTTGAAATGATGCGTTATAATCATTTGGGTAAATAAACAGCATCTTGACTTACATCTCCTTTTCTCACATAATCAGGATTCTTATAAATATCTCTTGCGAGGCCAAAATCACAGATCTTCACGACATTGTTCTCAGATAAAAGGATGTTTCTGGCTGCCAGGTCACGATGAATGCACTATAATAAAACAGTTTCACAATCAAACTGCATTTCCTTAATCCTGCACACAAATTTCCGGACTGTCTTCCATATCCTTTTAAAAATTATTATTATTATTTGAGAAATCAATTTAATATTTTTTTTTAGGGAAGTTGACTATAGTTTACATGAAGTTGCTGTAAACAGTGGCAATTCTTAACAAAAAGCCCACCAAACTTCCCAAGTCTAGAAAGTGATAAATTTTTAAGCCCCTTGACATTTGCAGGGAAAGCACTGGCTTGTTCAGAGCTCCCTACCTAATATATGTTGAAATGAAGAAAAAACCCCACCACACCCAAAAGATCTTCCCTGAGTGAATGAGCTTGACCCACTGCCTTCAGCCATGATCCTGTGTTTATGGACTATGGAGACTTGGATAAACACACAGTTATATTTATAACGCCGAGAGGAAAAGGGCGCTTCCTTTGGGAGCTCTCCCAAGGAAGGTGTCACTAAAACGTAGACATGATTTCACCTCTGAATCCCATCCTTCAGTAGGGAAAAATCCCTAGTGCAAAACTTACCTTTCTGGAGGAGAGGAACTCCATGCCTCTGGCCACCTGAAAGCTGTAAGAGATCAGGTCCTCCATAGTGAGGGGCAACTTGTAGAGCTCATCAGCCTCTGCAAAGGTGGAAAAATGTGGTTTGTTACAAAGATCACTCACTGAGCAGTTATTTTCCCCCTCTCTTAGTGACCCTATTACTCCCATAAATTCAGTCTTCATAGAGTAGTATTCGAAGGTCAACCCACTGTCACTGAATACAAAAATAGTGCTTGCTTTATACCCCACACTTTGGACACTGCTGTGTTTTCCCCAAAGATAAGGAGCAGTCAGAAGAAACAATCGCACATTTTCCTGTCAGATTTAGTAACCCTGGAAATAATCTTTTTTTAAATCTTCTACCCTCTGGACATGACCCTGTGAGCGTCTCCCACGGATGTTTATTAGGGTGATAAATGAGGAAAAAAATTTCAGGGATGCACAGTATGTTGTAAAAATATCGCAGACCGTGTAAGGACAGGAAGGAATTAATACCTACCCTCCTCGTCCTCCTCCACATCACTCAGACTTTTATCTTCCTGGAACCCAGAGCTCGCGAAGCTCTCGCTGCTGGTGACACTGGCCAGCCTTTGTTTTTTGCCTTCCACCAGCTCAATATCCTTTTTCTCTTTCACTGGCTCTCCTTGCAGAGACGAGTCCTTCAAACAAACAGAGAAGACGAGGTGGTACAGCAGAGCAATGGAGGGGGTGGGAGAGGAACCGAGTCAGACTTCTGTTGTCTTTCCACCAGGAGAAAATGCTGGTCCGTGGCACGTGCAGTCACGTTTCCCACGGGCGCAGGTGTCCAGTGCCACTGCAGCAGGCGGGGGCTGGTGGCAGACTGTGCTCCACCAAGGTTTCTATCCCCAGAAGACAGAAATATGGTGGCTTGGGAGCACCAGCACATGATTTTGGGGCAGGCCGGGTGGTGGGCTACCGCTGATGAGGTGAGGATTTGCGAGGTCCATGGATGGACATGTTTGCTGGGCTGTGGCTCATCTCAGCCTGAAATGAAACTTCTGAAAGGGCCTATTTCTCTCTGGTAGCCAGAGAAGGACCCTGGTGGGATGAATTGAGAAGGACGTGCACACAGTGCAGGCGTCCGAGCCCTCTCAAAATGAAGAATCAGTTTTTCGTCCCAGGTTGCTTAAGGCACCTGCCTCTACATCCTTGCACAGTGCTTAGCGCGGGGCTCTAAGACCTTCCAACGAGGAGCAAGGGCACCTTGTGTTTGAAATACAGCTGCTGTTGGAAGCGGCCACCCCTCTGCCTCGACACCTTTATCCTATGTTTTTATGTTACAGTCAATGACAGTTTTATGGGACACATACAACACTGATTGGAAAATGCTTTCCTGCTGCTACCCGGAGAGCAGCCTTGCTGCCTGGCCACGCTCTTGTGCCCTCTCCCCTTTCCTCTTGTCCTGTAACCATCTCACTCCCCTGCACACACTGGTACAGAGCCGGGCTCCCTCTCTTGCCCAGGCGCCCTTCCCAGGCGTGCTGGGGCACCAAGTCTGGGCAGGCTCCTCACAGGGGTGGAATGTGGGTGACTGCCCCCACGGTGGACCCCACACGGCCACGCTGCCTGGTGAGCATCCTACACCAGCAACTGCACGTTGGAGGAGGCAGCTGCTGTGTTTCATGCAGAGTCCAACACGGATGGCCTCGGGAACAGAGACTCAGACAAAGCCCTTTGGAGAGGGAGGTCCTGCCTCCCGCAGAGACCTCCTGAAAAAACCCTGGGATGCTGCTGAGCTTTTGGCACAGCTGAGCAGGGGTTTTGAGGACTGCCGTTCTGTGTCCAGGCTCCTAAATCCCACTTCAGAGCCCTTAATCCTTTGGGGGATTTTGCTGAAAGTGCACAAGCACGGATATAGTTGGCACATTTGGGTTCAAGCTTGTAATAAGAAACACGCTCTAGAGTTGATTCAGAGGGCCGTGGGATGTGAAGACAAGACTCTAATCTCTTTTCCTCTTGATAGCCCTTCTCCTCACACAATAATAAGATTACTTGTAAATCTCTGAACATTAGGGTGTCTTGGAACATGAGCTTTAAATGGCATTATCTCGGTTGTGTTCCCAGCGGTACTGAAATCAGTGGGCAAAACCACTTCCTTTGGCTTCGCTGACACCAGCCTCTGGAGTGACCCTAAGCTCAGCAGGAATGGGTTCGTCAGCAGCGGGGTGAGAGCATGTGGGGACACTTTGGATAGGATTCACTTCCTCTTGCTGTAGATGGCTCCATCCGAAATACTCCCAGCAGCCTCCTTGGACAGTCAGGGGGGAGAAACAAGCCCTTTCTTGGCACAGCACATCCCACACCAAATGTTAAAATAGGTCAGGTGAACTGCACCAAAAAGCTGTTTCTCTCCTTTGGGAGAAGAGAGTCTAAGGAGACTATCTCGGAGGCTGACATCGACACTACCGACATTTACGTTAGGTAAGATGAACCCTACCAGAGGCATCTGCCTCCTCACCTTGTTGGGGCAGAAAAAGTTCCTCTTGCTCTTCAGGTAGTTTGATAAATTCCCATATTTGCAGTATTCAACAATCACCATCAGAGGCCCTGGCAAAAGGAAAGTGCATTTTGAGCAGCATAAAGCAATACAAGGGGTCGTCAGTTCTGAGAAGAATAGTCTTTCGTGCCTGTAGCTATAACTTGTGGCCAGAATAACTAACAGCATGTCCTAATGAAACAGAAGGCTGCTTGAAGGACGCTGGACGTGTTAGTAAAACAATACTGTTTCTGAAAATTAGGGAAGAGACTAATTTTTGAAAGCTGGGTCATGAACCTGGGTCCTGAGGGACCCTCTGTTTCCTCTTCGGGCAGTCTGTGTTCAGACCGGAGTCCCACAGCCCACACACACTTGTTGAACTGAAATAGGTGACATATCTAAAACAAACCATCACTTATACTGGCCCTTTGGTTTTCTTAGTGGAATATTGTGAAGGATTTTACAACAGCTGCCTTGTGATTCATTGTTCAGGGCCAGCAGCTGATACCCCTTCTTCACAGCCTTTCCAGATCATGTTTAACTCGAGCTTGAGCAGTGAAGTGGGTGAGATAAAGGACAAAACTGTCATGGTCCTAAATTCACACTTCTCGTGTTAATACTAAAAGAGAGTTTAAGTAGAGAAAATGTTTAATCACTTCATTAAATGACTAAAAATCTTTTTTTCTCTTCCTTTTTCACCAACGGCAGGACGAGCTCAAGTATTTCAAGTTAATAACCTGACTTCTGGATGAAAAACAACACAGCCAAATGACTGTTACTGGGAGGTGATCCAAACCCATTTTCAGTGCAGTGCAGGTTTTTTTACCTCCATTTTTCGTGCAAGCTCCCAACAAATTCACAATATTGAGATGATGACCAACGTGGATCAGGATTTTCAGCTCAGTCATCAGTGCTTTGTACTCACTTGCGGTGGCCCCTTCTGTAAATGCAAAACAAAGTCAATGTGAAATGGCAAAGAACTGATTCTACTGAGCTTTACCACTTCTCATTACTTTCCATTGAAAAAACCTCCATTACTGGTTGTACTTCATGTGTTGATGTTCTTTGTCTGTTCCTCCCTGCTCAGCATCCTTTTACTCGCAATAAAACCAATAAAAAGAGTTTGGCACTCAACTTCCTCCCAGTAGACTCTGTTATATTTAGAACTGGGAGAAATTTTTTTCACATGAATAGTTTTGTTGTTTCAGCCAAAAAATTAAACAACAAATAAAAAGGGATTTCAAGACTATAATTATGTCTATCTAGAGTAGTTTTCAGCTGACCTGACTTCAGCCATCTAAGGGTTATGTACTAGCCTGAACTAATCAAAGTCTCAAGGAGTTGGTGGCAAGAGCAAAGTATTTCCAGAGCCTGACGCAGCCATCATCTTTAGCCGTCTATATACAAAAGAGATGAACCACCCTTTGGTGATGCTTGCCTGGTTCTGTTCATTATAGAGGAAACCTGGAGTATTAAGATAGACCAGGGAAGTAAATTTTAATTGGTTTAAGTTAGGTGATGGTACTTCACCCTTGCTAGTGATGATCAATATTACTAATAATAGTTAGTAATAGTAATGATGTAAGAAATCCCACAACTAAACCCAAAAGATTCTATCTAGTGTTGAGTGAAACTTTTAATTCCCTCCAAGCAAATTTTTTTCTGCAGAATTTTATTTTGGTAAGAAAGCAAGAAAAAACATATTGCTTTGTGTAGACCCAAAATGACCTTTTCAGTTTAGCGACATCAAGAGTAAGAAGAACAGTTCAGTGGAAAGAAACTAGACCTAGGTCTTAAAGGGCTTGGTTTCAACAACTGAATGGAAACGGATTTTTTTGGTGGCCCCACACAAAACTTGTCATCTCCCCAGTCACCCACTATTCATCTGTGTAAGCGGTGACACAGATGCGGGGGAATTCTGTGAGGACAAAGACCATGAATGACTGCAAAGTTCCTGGATAATCTAGTAAGGACACTAGGAACAGGGCAGATCTCCCCTAAGTTTAGGTACCCATAGCGAAGATACCTACGGAGGATCTAGTCACCAACAAGCTCTCTTCATAGTCAGCAGAACTAAACAAGCGCTCAGCTCACTACATGCAGGGATCTGCCTTAGGATGGGATGAACTTTTGTTTCTCACCACTGACAATAAAGGGAATTTGAGTGACTAATTCGGGTACAAGCATCTACCCTGTACACGCACACATACATCCCACCATGAAGATTTCTTGTAGCTGCCGTCTGCTCTCATCTATTCCGGGAGCAACGCCTGCTGCCCTGACAGTGCTAGCTGGCACAAGAAGCCTGCTGAAGAAACACTGAATCTGGCAGACCACTCTGCCAGCACGTATGTCTGCATGTTGGTAAAACAGCTTGGTTGACCAGGGGTCAGGCGATGACCCAGGTGACAGGCCATCCACTGAAACCAGTGACACAGATGGCTATCGGCCCACTGCTTGCAGAAGGTCTGGACAGGGACCAAAGCTTTAGTTTCCTCCCATTTTTCAGACATGATGCGCTTGCTGCAGGGTAGTTGTTCATTTGGCGTTGGCCAACAGGGCATTTCTGTGCTTCTGCAGTAAGAGAGAGGAGAAAGGTTTGCAACCCAATTCCCTGCTTGGGGACGATCCTGGATCTCGCAGTAGCACGTACTGTGAAAGCATTTGACGTTACATTGCAGAACAAGCCTGTTGAGGATGATATCAAGAGGGCACACCCTACACGGAGTACAGCTGCCAGGTCATTGCTGGCAATAAATAGAAGCTACTTCAGGTTGAGTGTTGCAGGGAGAGACTGTAGGTCTGAGAGTATCACACATGCCCCTCCAAGAGCTGGAAGTGACATGTACACGTCTCCTGACAACCGATAAGTAAGCAGCTGTGAAGCTAGAAGCCACTGGGTAAGAGGGTTGTATTCAAACTATGCCTGAACAGAGCCAACTGAGAGCATCAGGGATCCAAACCTTATTGGCAGAACAGGGGATGTGTCCTGGCAAAGAACAACACTGAAAAGGATTCAAGGATTAAGACAGATAAGCAACGCAGCATAAGCAATGCAAAAAACCAGCCTGATATGATCCTTAGAGATATAAACAAGGAGAAGCTAAATACATAGGAAAGGATGCCACCAGGGCTCCAGGTTAGGGAATTCAGCCACAGCTGCTGCAGGCTATGACTGAATATCATCCTGCCTGCTAACTTCCCAAGCGCCCTCTTCAAATTGATGAGGGTCTTTGTCCTTTCTGCTCCAATGAGAAGAGTGGCAGTGAATAGCCGGGAGATGACTTCACTTTGGGAAGAGCGCTGGTGTATGAAGAGCGCTGGTAAACCCGTTACGCAACCTGGGTGTCAGCATCCTAAGCACTGTATGATGAGGCTGCAGATGGTTCAGAGAGGACACACCTGTATAACACCACTAAGATTTAAACAGCTTGATCTGTTTAGCTTAATAAAAGGGTCTTCATGAAGAAAAAACATTATATAATCTAATGGAGAAGGTTAGAATGAGAAGCAAAAGTCAGACAGATGCAAATTAGATGCAAGGCACCGGTTTTTAACAGAGATGACTAATCATTGGAACTAACGACCAAGGAAAATAGAAAAGCTTCCATTCGAGTGTCTTCATATCAAAGTAGATGCCTTATGCTTCAGCTAAATTTCATTTACGGTGTTCAGTACGGGGTCAGTCTAGCATAATGGTACAACACAGGGTACGCAGAAAATCTAATTGCCCCTTCTGATCCTGCGAAAGTGACTCATTCTTTCTGGCATTTGAAGTAGTGGAACCAGATTTTTTAAAAAATTAGGCAATCATCAGGTAGGTTCTCACTGCATCTGAAACCTTCTCCTATTATCATGTGGCAATTTATCACCCTATTTACTGTGAATGTAATTTTTATTTCATAGTTCTGCCATTTTACTTGTAATGGACTTGAAACTTGGTGTACATGTTTTGGAGGCTTCAGAGAGTGGAGGGATAACATCACACACTCTTGCTTTCAACAGAACCATATTAAAAGCGAGACACGATATAAGGCATCATTTTTTCCAGCCCAGCTTTGCAGCAAGATACCTTTCAGCATTTTCACAGCAACTATTCTGCATGTTGGGGATTTCTTAATTCCAAAAGCGGATGCTTGCACCACCTTCCCAAAAGCTCCGTGTCCAAGAGACTTTCCTGTAAAGAAAAGAAATTGGAGAGATATACATTCTGGTAAAAAAGAAATCCTGACAGCAAATTGCTTCTTAGATAATGAATTGACAAATGGGCTTTACAATGAGTCCCACGTGTGTATTTCCAGCATATAGGGGTTTTGTGGTTTTGTGGTTTTATTTGTTTTGTTTTTTTAAAAAGTAAGCAGACAAACCAGAAGACAGACTCATCAGAGGGAATAAGTGATATGATTGAAAATGATGCTGAACGAATGGAACCATTCATTGGAGGTACACTGGCTCCCGACCCACTTTTTTTTCAGTGTAGCTCTGCCAGAGAAAGATTTGCTCCTCTTCTCCCTAAGCACACTGCACTGTGCAGCAGGCTGTGACACTGCTACTTATGTCTTCAACGACACAGGGCCTCCTCCTAAACTTGCACGCACACTGAGCTGCAGCTTGCCACAGGCTTTGGTAATTTTTACAAATTAAATTCTTCCTTCTCGAACAAGGTGCCTTAAAATTATCTTGATTCCAGGGAGGCGGCAGCAACTTTGCATCGCAGCCCCTGGAGTACACGCACAACCCCCTCATGCTTTTCCCTAGCAAGCCCTTGTAGGTTGAGATCATGGAGTGGGGAGAAGCTGGAAATCTGTGCAAATGAGACCTTCACATTTGCAAAATGAGGCAGGAGGGATTCAGTGAGAGGGGATTTGGAGTGACAAATGATGAGTTTGCTTATGGTGGGTATGATGCTTCCAGGTGTACAAGGGCAGACGTTTGTGCTGTGGTATCATCATCATGCTGCTACTGAGCAGACCCCAGGTGAAGCACCCAGAGGTCCCTGACAGAAATCAGTGGGCATCAATAAAATTCTCCAGAAGTAGAAGCTGAGTGTCCTTTTCCTTCATGTTCAGAACCAGGTAAGGCTCCAAGCGTATTGTTACAAATTTTCTAGGGTTCATGATATTTTATGCCAATCTTATGATCTTCACAGTCTCCTTCGTGATTTATTAGTTTGAAGCTGGGAGTATTGACTACATCTTTGACATGGCGCTCATGTGGACAGGCCTGGCCGGCTCTGCCCTTCCCAAGTGGCTAGCAGGGTTTTGATCGGAGAGATCTTGTCAGTGTATCAGATAGCAATAAATTTTTTTTGCAAGTAACTGTTTTCAGATTGTATTTGTGCTTCACCTTCAGGAGAATCCATGCATCTAAGTGGCTAGCAAGAATATAGCCGCAGGCTTTGAAGTGTAGAGGAGAAGAGCAGAAAATAAAGGCCAGCTTTTCATACAAAAGCAATAACATGTGCCATGTACTTATTTCTCAGATATGCGCATGTGACATAGCCATCTCCATAGGACAATTTCCTTCTTCTGTTATGGGCATCTGTTTGACTAGCTCTCATTTGGACATCTACCTTGTTGATGTCTAAAGCTAAGGGAGAGATGAATCCCACTCAGACACACAGGCAAAGAAAATGAGCTGCTGTCAGTTCTAAATTAAATTAAATAGATACTTCCTTTTATGTGTGTATCACGTTTCTAAACTGTAATTCTCAGTATGTCTGTCAGTAGAAGCAAAAAGCATATGTTATCAAAGCAATGGAAACATGAAGTAGAATATGCTAAGCCAAAAAAACCCCTAAAATTTATTTCCCCCCTAGATGTGCAAAAGTGTTGCATTTTTTACAGCAAATAAAAACCATTAAGAAGTTAATCTAAATGACTGAAAAGCATCGAGCCTTGGTATGTTTAGAGTTTGACAGGAAATACAGGTGAATCAATGGGTATCTTTGAAAAAATCTATAGTCATCTTCTTTTTCAGTTACTGCATATACCAGATGTGTAAGGGAAGTAACACTAAGACTAAGGTGTCAGTCTTCTCAGTGAATTGATGTTCTTAGTCCTTAATGTATTGACTGTTCATGGTTTCTACAAGATGAAGGGGCAGTTTGAGGTCCTATAAAACTCATCATACCTTTGTTTAATGCATAGCTTTAATCTGTTTCCATCACTGTTAACTCACTTCCCACCTGGAGATAACCTACTTAGTCACCACTTGGAAAACATACCAGTTAGCTCATAAAACTACACAAAGCTGCTAACCTTTCATAAAAGAGAATGAGCACTGGAAACAACACTTCCTTCTCTAAACAACGATTGTGATTTAATGGGAAACTGTAATAACACTTGATGTATTAGTCTTTGTTGCTCCGCTATTGTTTGTACCGTGCTAAATGTTAGCGCAGAATAGGGCTGCTTGAACTTTTCAGCGCATAGATTGAACTCCACAGTTTAATATGTAGAGTGTGTATACGACTCTAACAGCTTGCTCTTGCAAAAGCCCCTGGTGTTGACACACAAAGTAATTACAAAATTATTAAATGGAGCAATTAAACACAGGAATATTAAGATGCCCAACCATCTGAGCAGTCGACTTGTCATACCCCTCAAGCAGCTACACTGGCCATGTCTGGGACAATGCTCAGGTATGAAAATGTTTCAATGTTTACATCCAGAACAAGGAAGCAAAATGCTCTACTTAAATTTTCTGCACTTGATTTTGGCTTCCTGGGGCAATTCACAGCCCATTAAAGTGAGCATACCCCTCATTCAAGGAGTTTTGGATCAGCAGGTTTCCATTTCAGTCCCATTTTAGCAGGGTCCTTCAAGCGTGTGAGCTGTTGGACTGGGGCATCAGCAAAAAGCCCTTGCAGACACCACTCTGCATCTATGCGGGAAGGCAGAGGCTCAAAGCTGTGTTCATTTCTCAGGTCCTTTGCCGCAGTTTGAGTCATCTTTCCCCACGTGTGGCTTCATATCTTCCATTATGTTACGTACAACAGCTCTGCACGTGAAGAACGGAAAGCGCTCTGCTGCGTGCCAGCGCTGTGGGCTCACAGTGCATGGGAGGGAGCGGGGCTCAGGAAAGCCGCTCACCACCGGTGTGTCTGACATTGCACTGGAGCCGCGTGGCAGCACTCCCTCGGGGTCCTGCACCACGGCGTCAGCAGTGTGTGACCTCTCATAGATTAGGAAGGTCAAGCCCAAGAGTAAGGTGAGAAACGCGTGCTACCTCAACACTTATGCCAGACCACAACGTTATCGCCGACCACACTGACAGTGATTTATAGCACCAGCATTTTTCTGCCTATTGAAAAGATGACATTTTGCTCTCAGTCAGACTAATCTATACTGAATGTTAATTGTCCTGACTTCAGTGGTGCCCATACGAAATTTCCTGTAACGTCTGTAGCTCTTACATATGAAGGGGGAGTCCTGTTGTACAAGCATTGCATCACAGCCGTGGGCTGTATGTATGCATGTTGGAGGAACACATAGCAAAGGAGATGTGGGCTGAAAGGAGAGACTTATTTGCAAAAGTTACAATAAATATGTATCCTGGAGGATAAGTAGGTGGAAAGAGGAAAACAGACGTATCTGCTGCTGGAAGGGGTTGCATTTCTAAGTAAAAATATTTTTAAAAAGCCATAGAAGCACATTTTGTGTTTGTGAGAAACTAATCCTTGGAGACTGCCAAGGTTACTCAAAGACTGAGCCAACTGCCATGTAAGCAGGACTTGCACTGAGCTAATCTAGCATACTGCACATACCCAATTTCTCTGAATCTGGTTCTCATTCGTTGTCAGCATTCCTTATTTGTTTACACCAGTTCTTCCACTTTTAACTCATTCTCTGGTCATCATTCCTCACCTCCAGGCTCCAAACACCAACCCTGCAAGACGTGGGTTTTTCCTTGGTGTTTACATTCCATTTCTGCTTGATTCTTTCCGTGGGATTTACACATAAATAAAGCATCGCATAAACCAGCGATCACATTGTCTGCACATCAAGATCTTGGTCCATCATTGTAAGAAAACTATTTGAAGACTGAAGACACTCCAGCACAAAGTTATGTTTCAGCATTCCCGGAATTGTGTGTGACAATTATAAATCGCTAGCAATATATTTCAGCTGTGCTTATCCACATCTGGTCACCTTGTGACTTCTAGCAGGCGAATTAAGTGTGATCCTAATTGTATGCATGTTTTAATCACCCTCTGTCCCTGATCCCTGAAGGACAAAAGGAATCTGTCACAGCTCCTAGCTAAAATGCAGGGATTTTCTAGCCCTTGCTGTAGGACAAATCTAAAGCATGCCTGAAAGAACAAACAGCGCTATAGCAACAGTCTGAGATTATCACTGGTATTTTAATGCTGACCCTTTTGCTAAAATCTGTGTGGGGTACTGGAGGGATTCCTCAACTCCAAAATCTGGTCCCTGCCTTCCTGCTATCCTCATCAGCCCCACACCAGGCTCAGTAAGCAAGGAACGCTCCCAAACCCATGCCTTCCACTGGGGCGTCTGTAGGCGAGCTAGCTGCAGGTTCAAAGTTTCTGTGGATAGCTATTTATTTATGTGGGGACCCATGTGTCACATTCTTGCAGTTTATGGTGCACCGACAAGAATGTTTATAAATCTGCAGCATGGAGGGAAAACAGAGAGAGAGTGTAGAGTGTATTGCAGAGAGGAGGAAAGGGAGAAACAGAGAGGGGTACAGGGTGGATTCTGAGGACCCATTTCTGCATAGTTTTTTTGCCAGATGAGCACATAACCAGGTTACAAGGGAAGAAAATTACAGTAAATGCTAAAGGTCAGGCTCCTGAGTCTAGAGAGAGAAGCATCTGAGTCAGCAGTCTGATTTGGAAGACTTTGGTTGCCCTGTTTTCATGTCATGTTTCAAGTAAATCAGTCTGCGAAAAATACAGTGCAGCATTATTGTCTGTATTTTAGTTTTCCTACCTGGAGTCAAAATATACATACAGAAAGTCAGGTAGACACAGTCAGTCAGTCCTAAATGCTGTAAGTCAGTCACGGACCAGGGCACTTGGTATAGAACAGCTCACACTGAACCTGGCAGTATGTTGTGCTGCGTGTCTAAAACACACACACTCCTCTCATTCAATCATTGCAAACCCAACGTGAAGTATGCCAATATTACCTAGTTTAAGCCTTTCCCTTGCAATCTCCCACTTGCTGGCATCATAAGGCAGACGTTCGCATTGTTCATCTAAGGGGACTTCATCAGGATCCATAATGATTGACAGGTAATGGTTGGTCTTCATGCCGGAGGAATAAGGCTAGAAAACAAAGAATATGGCAAAATGAAAAAGAGGATAAGGGTATCTCTCAACATCTTCCTGTTGGGATCAAGGGCTCCAAGTTAATTCTGTCCTCAGGGCTGCATGTTTCACAGTCCAATAGATGCTTTGGTTAAGCTCCCTTTGTTTTTTTTTAAATATTGCGAGAGTTTTTATGTAAAAGAACCTCTGTCCTCTAGCTTTCCTTGTATGTGACATATCAGTTTCTTCAACGAAATCTATGTGGATCTGTATTAACATATGGTGTTATGATACTGGCCCTCTGCACAGTCAAAAGAAATATTTTCAGCAAATGACTAAACATTGCTGATAAAAATAACTTTCCTTCATGATTGTGCAAAGCAAGAAGTGGCCATATGCAACAGATGGGAGTTCAACTGCCAGTGTTTGTTTCTTCCATATACCCCGCAAAGATAGGTCATATGTGGTTAGAAGTTGTGCAAGACTAGTCGTCAGGAGACTAGACATTAAACATTTCAGAAACTGTTTACAAATTTTCAGAATTTTTTATTTCTTCGGTATCATTTCTGACAAATTTACTGAAATTATTTGAGCTTGGAGGAATTAATAAACACCCAGACTCAAACACATAATTTCAAGCGAATTTGCCAGAAGTGCGTTTCCTACTGAGCAAATGGATTATTCACTTCACATGAGAAATGTGAGGAAAGATGAACCTAATCGCAAAGTTTTTTGCAGTCCATCCATTTTGAAACGTATTTTCCTTCAAAGAGCACCTAGATTGCCACTCTAATCCACTGGACTTTTCTTGACATGGGAGTATGTATATTTCTATAGAAAAGGTCTAGTGTTTGCTCTAATTTCCTGGCTATTAGCTGGAATTTATGGAAAATCTGTTGAACCGAGCCCTTTCACATTGCTTTTCCTAAACTCATAGAAACAGCACATGGGCACACACAAAAACATACAGATATATCTGCCCCTTGTGACTTGCAACTTTCCTCCTCTACAGCTTGGAAATATGTCCCTAATACATGCACTTGCAGGCCTTTGTTTGAAAAGGCTGTTAGTAGCTGTGCATGCTCTGGTTACAAACATAACTAGATTAAAATGACAGTAGTAATAGCTCCTGTTTCAGTTGCCTTTCACCATCCCAAGTACGCAGAAAGTTAGTCCCAAGAAAGATTACACTGATGCTTGGGGAAAAGTCAGGTGGCATAAAGCCTGGCTCCAAACCATCCCCTGACCTTGGACAGGACATGGATAAGTGGCATATGCATAGAAACAGAAGCGTGTGTGGGGCTCCAAAAAGAGCATTTCTTGATCGAGACATGTACCAGACTGCTCCTACCAGTCACTTGAGAAGAGCTTTTAAGTGGATCCACTCCAGAAAAAGCAACAGGGGAGTGGGAAGGTGCAGAGAGCTTCCTACGCTTCTTTATTCAAACACAATGAATACCAAATTTTTGGCACAATTAGAGATTTGAAGCAACATTTTGAATGATGAAGAATTGTTAAGTGTATCATCTGTCCCTGTATGCATAATAGACAGGCTTTAAGAAAATGCTCTCAGAGAGCATAAAAGACTTTTTTCCTGTTGTGGCAATGTAATTTATATATGAAATTTAACTTAGAGCTAATTCCAGACATAAATCCTTGAGAATGTTTGTAACAGAAACACAGAGAAGACCATAAGCATAGACCAACACTAGCTGGAAAGGCTCATCTGGAAAAAAGCCTTCACATGCCATCTAGTTAAAGTCCCTTGTTCTGCAGCAACAATGATTATTTTTATTATCTTGTAACAATCTAACCAGCAAATGTCAAGTTTTGGTATCATAACAAATTAAAAAAAAAAAAAGTCCGCAACCCTTTGCTACTTTGAAAACTTATATCTTTCTAAGGGTTTGCAGTCACGTTATGAATTTCTTCCTCATTACTGGTGACCAGTCAGAACTGGCCCCACTTGCTTTGGAATTTCTCTATAGCTACCAAGTTTCTCCACAGCTCCAGCTGACCTCTACTTTTCTTTCGCCCCCAAACTCCCATGCATTTCTCCTTAGGACAGTTTGTGGCAGTAGAAAGGCAGGCAGAGTGACTGTTGCCACACCGCCCTGGTTTGGTCCTGCTTTCCCATCGGTCAATAGAAGTCTTCAGTGTAAGACCTAAGATACAAGCAGGCCTTAATGCAGGTTGAGATAAAATGGTCTGGTGGGCTGCAGTCAACCTTTAGCAATCGTCACGGAGCTTGGCCAGCTAGGACATGCTCAGCCATGATGGCTGGGAGCTGGTCCCCGTGGCATCGCGCTGTGGTGCCTCTTGAGCTGGGCAGAGGGGGGCAGCTGGGGCTCAGTGCCGCTGTGGTGCGGGAGTGGGGGAGAGGGGGACATGCGGCCATTCTTCATCTCATGTCCTGCAGTACACCCCATCGCCTCGATACCTCCCTTCCCTCTAATCCATCTGCTCCTCCAAGTTGCTCTGAAATCTTTCTGCACTACCAAAGAATTGTATTTTCTGCTTATGAGAGTTGCTGTGGTTTAAGCTGCACACACCACACAACGCAGATGTGGTGCTGTCAGCACAAAGGAGCTTTAAACCATCACGGTCAGCCTTGGACAAGAAGGAGGGTCAGCTGCATGGGCAGTTAACCTTATCATGCTGATACAGGATCATCTGCTCTAAAGGCCGCACCACCAAAACTACTTCAGTAAAATATCACTTTGCGAGTGATGTAATTACACCAGACACTGTGTGCAAACCAGACCCCAGTGCACTCTGTGAAGATCTGTCATTCCCACTCACTCAGATCTTCAAAGACATTAAGATGCCAAACCCCCACAGCTTTTAAGGGAATGGGGATGCCTTTAGTGGGAGTCAGGCATCCAAATGTTTGTGAGTCTCAGAGCCTTACCCCCACCCAAGCTTTGCTTCTTGGCTTACTCACACTCAGCCCTGCGAGTTATGAGTCCCTGGGCACCCATCAGCAGCCTGGTGATTGCACAGGGAGAAAAGGTGAGCAGTAAGTGAATCAGATTTTTTTTTTTTTTTGAAGTCTCAGCAATCCCAGTGGTCTGGGAAGGATTTTCTAATACGAGCAAAGGGCTGATAAGGAGAGGCAGGTGCCTCCGGGAAGCATCCTGTCTGCTCTTACCCTCTTCAGCTTGCGAATGAAGAGGGTCAACAGAAGCCAAAAGAGCGTCGCAGCCACGCAGGTACAGGTCAGGGTTATTAGCTCCAGGTTTGACCTCTCCGGTGTGCCTGGGAAAATCAAGCGGCAAACATTTTAGAAAATGACCTGCAAAGCAAGGGCACTTTATATTTCTTTGCCATTAAAATAAAATACCAGGAAGCACCAGCTGCTTTTCAATGGGGTATTAATCTCTGTTTGGACTGGCTTGCAGAGCCCGGAAAAAAATGGTCTCCCAGCAAAGCCGTTGTGTTGAACACAGCAAAATTGCTTTCGATCCATCCGCAGGTTTTTCAGCAAAAAGTCAGCTCTTCTTTGGGGTGCAGGAGGTGAAGTAAACCAGGTTGAGGATGGCCAGTCAGATAACAATTTCCTTTTGAGGTGGAAATTCAGCTGCAGGGGATTTTTAGCTAAATTTTCTCTGTGTGAGAATGTGTGTGGGCCTGATTATGCAGTTTCACACCCACCCTACCCCCAACAGCGAAACCCATCTG
The DNA here is from genome assembly GCA_017639485.1 of Pluvialis apricaria. NCBI lineage: Eukaryota > Metazoa > Chordata > Aves > Charadriiformes > Charadriidae > Pluvialis > Pluvialis apricaria. The sequence continues at coordinate 24,034,308 of CM030007.1, forward strand.
GCCAAGCCCACATCCAAGAGAGGAGCAGAGGTCTCAGAAACGCTCACTCCCCAGCAGCCTTGGGAGAGGATGGGTCTGTGCAGCGGGCATGGCTCTGCTGGCCCTTCCCCAGGGCCACACTGCTGTGTGAGAGCGCAGGAGAAGCTCCAGGGAGGGCTTGTGCCGGTGTAGACACCGGTGAATCCAGGTGTGACCCGGAGGCACCCTGCAGTGCTGCTGCTTGGGTTTTGCTGTCCAGGACGTTTGATGTCTTTTCTCGGGCACTGCACCTGCTCTGTCCCAGTTTGGCGAGCTCTTCTGGGCTGATGGTTGAGCCCTGCAGCCCGCACCTCCATCCCAGCCATGCTGGAAACCAGCCAGCCCTCACCAAAAGCCTCTCTTGGAGGGAGCTGGGGGCTCCACTGGAGGCCCCCTGTGCAGCTGGCAGCAGGCCATGAGCTCTCCTTCACATGGCCTGGATGGACCTGGTCTGGCACCTGTGATCTCAGCTTCTGCAATGCATGGCACGGGAGTCTTGACCCTAATCCCCACCAAGCAGCGTGGCCAGAAATCTGGGGTGTAGAACCTGCTGGTCCCCTGGCAGGCTCTGTGCCCTTAGGCCTCCTGTTGGTCACACCAGCAATATGGGGCCAGGCTCCCCGAGGGGACATGGGACCCTCTCCTCCACAGGACCCAGCAGCACCTCACAGAACCCAGCTGGTGGGGAGCTGGGAGAGCTCTCCAAACGAGGGAACAGATAAAGCACAGAAAGGGAAAAACAAAATCAACAACAACTGAAAACGAAGCAGCAAGAAAACATGAACACTAGAAATCTGGAGAGGATTAGAGCCCACTGACAAATCGTTAAAAAAAAGCCAAAATAAAATTCACTTCAGACTGCTACTTAGGGACTCGTAAAATGGTTTCAGAGTCGTCTGTTTTGCAAATCCTGTGATCGTGTCAAAATATCACACTTCCCACAATATGTTTTCCGTCTGATTGGTAGCAAATGCAAAAAAAACCAACAAACCCTCATGCTCTGCCTCTTATTCTGATACACCCTCCAGAGAGAGAAAATGAGAGGACGAGAAGGAGTAATTCTGAACATGATTTCACAGTGGTTTTGTCAACTGCACTTGCAGTAGTTTCAGACCCCAGGCAGCTTGGTGTTACCTGACAAATGAAAAAGGGATGATTGATGTCTCACTGGTGGTACTTACGGGGTAATCCAGAGGGATGTGCTGGTTGGTTTTAAGCAAGGCTACAGAGCTTTGTTCAGAGCTTGAATTGCTTCCTGTAGTTGTAGCTTAACTAGCATAATATCTTCCCTCTCTAAAGGTGATAATCAGATTTGCATTCATACCCTATATCTAAGATTTCTCCAGCATGTCCATTCTGGAGCTTTGAGAATAAAGCTCATTGAAGAAAAATACAACTGCAACTACAATTGGAGATATAAAGTATCTATTTCTCAAAAATGCTGTGTTAATTTTTCTCAAGTATTTTTTAAAGGCTTGATTTAAATAGGGGTCATAATGATGGCATAAATGATACAGCCTAATGCAGCTTGCCTGTCCTCTGACATTAGGCTTTCCTTTTACGTATGGATACTCTCCTCTTGCTTCTGAGCAGCACCCGTGCAGATGGCGAGTAATAGTTTCTGACATTTATTCAGCAAAACCTGGAGGGGCTGAAGGTTCATTTGTTGCTGCTGCTCCATATGGCAGGACTCAGAAAAGCCATGAGGCATGATACAGCCAGCCCTGGGGTGGAAGGCAGCAACTCCCTAACTGCTACTGTATGCTGCCCAAGAGTTAGTGGAGAGACGTGAAGGTGCAGTCTTTGAAATATCCAAGTGAATTCGAGCAACCAGAAAGCATTTCTCCAGGCTGGGGTTGGGCTGGTTTATCAAATGTTGGATTCCTTGTCTTGCTAAAAGCCCTGCAGCCAGAGCTGGCTGAGTGCCTCTAATCTGGGTAGGAAAAGGTATGATTTGAGGCAGAACAGGCAGGAACACTTAGAAGAGGGCTTAGGATCAGCAGAGTTTGGAGGGGCTGTAAGCAGGACCAAATCCCTCTCTTTGCCTGGTAGCCTAAGATTTCTGGCTCCCCCTTACACCCTTCCCAGACCTCTACCCACCAGCCACCTCATTAGACACAGACTTTCTGCCATGTGCAGCTCTGCCCCATCCTCCTGACCTGCTGCGGCAAGCAGCAGCCCCCTTCCTGCCCCAGAGCCCCTCCGAAAGCCCCCTTGCACCATGCCATGTCCCTGCAGTGCTGCAGAGGGGCGAGGAGAGGGCAAGTGAGGAAGTGCCACCAGCAGCATCTTCTCTCTCTCAACACCTACAAGAGCCACCAGGACGGTGCAGGCATACGGGGACAAGAGCCTGGACTAATGCACTGACCCCTCCAGGCACAGGCTCAAGCCTTGGGCTATCATAGACTCTGTCATTAGGATTTCATCTCTGAACAGAATCACAGAATTGAAGAATAGTAGGGGTTAGAAGGGACCTCTGGAGATCATCTAGCCCAACCCCCCTGCCAAAGCAGGGTCACCTAGACCAAGTTGCACAGGACTGTGTCCAGGAGGGTTTTGAATATCTCCAGAGAATAAGACTCCACAACCTCTCTGGGCAGCCTGTGCCAGTGTTCTGCCACCCTCAAAACAAAGAAGTTTTTCCTTATGTTCAGACAGAATTTCCTGTGGTCCAGCTTGTGCCTGTTGCCCCTTGTCCTGTCGCTGGGCGCCACTGAAAAGGGTCTGGCCCCATCCTCTTGACATCTGCCCTTTAGATATTTATAATAATTGATGAGATCCCTTCCCAGTCTTCTCTTCTCCAGGCGAAACAGATGCAGGTCTCCCAGCCTTTCCTCATAAAAGAAATGCTCCAGTCCCTTGATCATCGTTGTAGCCCTCCACTGGAGTCTCTTCAGTAGTTCCTTGTCTTTCTTGAATTGGGGAGCCCAGAATTGGACACAGGACTCCAGATGCAGCCTCATCAGGGCAGAGCAGAGGGGGAGGATGACCTCCCTCGACCTGCTCGCCACAGTCTTTTTAATGCACTGCAGGAGACCATTGGCCTTCTTGGCCACAAGGGCACATTGCTGGCTCATGGTCAACTTGTTGTCCACCAGGACTCTCAGGTCCCTCTCTCCAGAGCTGCTTTCTAGCAGATCAACCCCTAACCTGTACTGATGCATGGGGTTATTCCTCCCTAGGTGCAGGACCCTACACTTGCCCTTGTTGAACTTCATTATGTTCCTCTCCACCCAACTCTCCAGCCTGTCCAGGTCTTGTTGAGTGGTGGAACAGCCTTCTGGTGTGTCAGCCATTCATCCCAGTTTTGGGTCACCAGCAAACTTGCTGAGGGTACACTCTGTCCCCTCATTCACGTCATTGATGAATATGTTGAAAAAGACTGGACCCAGTACTGATCCCTGGGGAACTCCACTGTCACAGGCCTCCAACTAGACTCTGCACCACTGATCACTGAGAGGTGCAGCTCTGTGTCGGGTGTCAACCAGGGAAAAAGCAATGCCTGGGGCACCAACACCACTCTGCTGCACCCAAACGTCCCTCACCCTTAGACCAATGTGACCTATCCTGCTCAATCCATGTGATCTCATGATCATGGCAGTGCAGCACTGGGATGCGTGCTTAGAGATGCGGAGGAATTTCCATCCTTGGAATTTTTCATGACCTGGCCAGACAAAGCCATCAATGACTGGATGTAGTGTTGGTGATGATTCTGACTTGAGCTGAGGTTGAGCTAGAGACCTCCAGGACTCCCTTTGGTGGTCCCTTGAGGTAATGGGAGTCTAAGTGTCCCCTGATGTTCACCTTTTCTCTTATAGTCATCAACATAACCCAGGCTGAAACTCATTCAGTAGCCAAGGGAATTCCAGTTAAACTTCATGGAAACATTCCTGATAACTTCAGAGTCAGTGACTCCAAAGGTACAAGAACTTTTTGAGATACGAAGTCAGAAATGTAGATAGAAAAGCAGATAGCTATTTAAAAATCAAACACCGTTTTTATAGTGTCACAATAGTTCAGTGAATGCTTAATAAATTAGATGTTTTCCTTTCTCATCAGCATGGATCACTTTAAGTTATCAAGCATCAGCTTTAAGACAGTGCATGTTTCTGTATTCATTTGTTTGTTATACATCTGGATTTCAGCGACCATGAGCTGTAAAAGATGTTCCTTCCTTCGTCAACACATCCACTCCAAATGGTGCAGCACCTCTGCAACTAGCTGTATCGCTGGCTCCTGCTGAGAGAGGGTGCAAGTGTCCCCAGGAGGAGAAGCAGGGCAACGCTTTCATGGCAGGTCACCCACTCTGCAAGCAGGGCAGCCGCTGTGCAGCCAGGTGTCCCATCAAAGGAGAGCTGCCCAAGACTGCCTGTGTTTCCCCCGTGCCCGAGAGCTTGTGTCCCCAGGTTTTTAGGGACTCAGTCCCCTCTGCCTGCTGGGTGCTCTGGCAGTCATTTGCTGTTCAGTCCTTGCAGATTCACTGCCTCTTCAGTTCCTCAGCCAAGAGCAAGTGGACAGCTTGCTCTAACATGTCCACAAACATGGCAACTCTCCTCCTCAGACAGCCCGGCAAGCAGGGCTTCCAAACCAAACACAGGCTGCGATTATTTAAAGACGGCCCTTGGATTTCACCATCCATTCATCCATCTCCGATATAAAAATAACACATTGTTTTATCTGTGAGTATAAGAATGTTTTTTTCAGAGGAAATAAAGAGAGCAGACAGTTTCCTTCCTGACTCATTCACAAACTACTCTTCCAATCTGCTAAACACGGCCATCGGCAGGAGGTGTTGCTCCACTCCCTTTGATCTGCAGTCTTGAGCTCCGAGAGCTGCCGGGACAGAGGGAAGGCTTTGGTCCTCCACAGTGGCAGTGGCACCAGCACCGTCTGTACTTCTCAGAAAGAAAAGCAAGTGGCAAAGCCTAGAGAGAGCCCCACGTTAAAGCCTTGATCTCATCCCTCCAGGCTCAGGGAGGGGGTGAGAGGCTGCCATTCCCTGGGAGAGGGACAGATACTCCAGCGCGAGTGAAAAAACCTCCAGTGATGTCCCTTCAGGCAGTAGGAAGAGAGAGGGTGGAAGGGCATTTTCCTTGGCCATAGTAGATAAGACAAACTCCCTCTCTTTTTCTCACCCAGTCTGAAAGCCCTAAATTTTAACATGGTAAACTTCATCTCCTGCTTATCTAAGACCTCCTGTAGGAGTCACAGAAGAACATTGCCAGTGGTCCCCCAGGACATAACCAGAGAAGAAGCCTGCCTGGTTGCTGTCTTTCCTCTTCTCTGGATCATGGACAAGGAGATACAACTTCTTAGAAGCCATCTGACAGAACGCTTGTGGTTGTAATAAATAGCCAAGACACAATGATGTTAAAAATCAATACAGTAATAAATTACATTGTCCAAGACTATCAGTTAGCAGGATGCATCGGACAGCAAGTACTAAGGCACAAGGTATTCTTTTAGTTATTAGAGCAGCCATAAAAGCCTTAGCATTATTCATATGAAGACAGGTGTTTTTAACTCCTTGATTACACCAGTTAGGCAAGCCCGCATGTACATATACTTATCCTTGACATTTTACAGCAAAAAACATCATTGTATTATCAACGATCACCATTAACCGAGGCTGCTAACACACTCGTGGCAGAAAATCAATACTGATTTACTAGCTGTAATGGTATTCTGCTGTAGGATAGTATTCAAATACTCGGTAGTATTCAGATACACTTAGCAATTGTATGAGAACATCCACAAAGACATAATCCCTGCCTGAGAGACCTGGTGGTAGTCAAACAGTCTTCTATAAAGAGAAACCAAATGCATTTAGGACTATTTACTTAACAGATAAGATCAATAAGATAGGTTAAGTCAAATTCAATTCACACATGGCACTGACTTACATGGAGAATGTCAACCAATTCTCTTATCTCATAATATATGAAACAAAAGGGTATTCGATGAAACTGAAAAGCCATTGAATAACCCTTATTTTTATGCAATGTGAAATTACTGGATAAAAGTCAGTGCCACAGACCTGAGTCAAGCTTGGCAGAAGGCAGAACAACACTGGACATTTAAATGAATAGCAAAATAACTCAAGTAACGGTTAAAGAAATAACTAGATCATACTTAGTTCTTACACCAAGTACCTTCGAAAAATGCATGCATAGCTATTGCTAGGCTAAAATTTTCTAGTCTAATCTGGCAGTTCACTTTACATTGAAAATAAACAAATGAAAATATCCCAGGCCTCTAATTTCTTTGGAATTAACCTGAAATGGGAAAACGAGTGGGTAGGAGTGTTCCTTCTTCTGTTTTTTGTTTGTTTTGATGATACTAAATTTACATTTGTCTTGTACCCTGACCCGATCTTTGTTGGGTTGAAGCAATTCTTCTTTTTAGGTCAGTGTAAACACGCTCTGAGTTAGCATTTCCTGCTGGGCTTCCTTTCCAACCTGGTACACTTCCCTTGCTAGGACTTCCTTCAAACTGCTGCCTTCAGAGATCACTGCATGAGCCCCAAGTCATACCCCTGCCCTTCCAGCCTGAGTAGGAACATCATCCTGGCAAGTTTGCTCTTCCCATTTAATGTCGTGCTTTACCTTGTACCGTGACATATGCCGCACTCTCCACGGACCCTTTTAAGTTGGTGGCTATACACTGGTAAAGTCCTTCATCCTCCTCTTTTACTCTTTCAATAAACAGCATTCGACTTCCGGGCCCTAAAATTATTCCTGTGAAACGAAATATTTTGCAATGAGAGGGAGCCAGGATATAAACAAAAACAGGCCCTTGTGTAATAATATCTGCTTCAAGTTCTTCTCAAAAGAAATCTGAGCCACGGACTGCACAGCACAATGTTATCTGCAGGAAAGCCAAATATACTTGGATGTTTTGGGAATCTTTTGGAAATCAGTGTTTACAAAGCACTTGTGTGAGTGAAAAAGCTCAGCCTAAGGGAATGATCCTGGGAGCGCTTGGCGTTGTGTATATTGATCAGCACTCTGCCTAGACTTTCATGCAAGTGAGTTCTTCCAACTTTTGGAAAATGGGTGGTCTGATTACTTAACCACTGCACTTCTAGGTGTGTCACCAGAAGCAGCTCAAGCTTAGAGCACTTCCAAGAACCGGCTCCATGCATCCATACTGGCCTTATGGGCAGCAGACTCATTCCAAATCTCACTTGCCCATGTGTTATGGGACAATGGGCCCCTTCACGGAAGCACCCCAGCTGGTGCAAAGAGAGGTCCTGTGAGGTGTACCCTAAAACACAGGAGTTATCTGAAGTTTTCAACACCTCATATATTCCAGCTGGGTTAACCCAGAAGCCAGCCTGGGCAATACTCCAGCAAGTGGGGAAGAGGCAGGGAGCAGATTTGGCCTCAGGACTGCCTTTAAGGCGCTGTATAGCCAGGAAATGTTCATTCAAGTGCACACTTGTGCGTTTGGCTCCATCAGAACTACCATCCTATCAAAATGTACTGTTCCCACCATCTATTTCAGGCACCTAACTAAAGTGCTCTGACCTACTCTCTAGAGACGTCTTCCTGGCTGCTAACCTCATGTTTTGCATTACACCCAAGTCAGACACATGGCACTCATTTTACAAGATAATGTTAATAACACACATTACAACCATGTGGTCACTGTAAAGCTTCGTGGAATCTGGCTCTAAATTAAGTTTAGTGCCTTTTCTGCAAGTCTGCAAGCGCTTATAAATCACTTTGAGAAATACTCAGAGTTATTCCCTGTTGTCTTTATTCATGTTATAGTAATTTCCAATAACGTAGGACAGAACCTTAAACACCAACTTTATAAAACATTGTTATTGAAGACTACACTTAGGATTCAAGTTCCTACAGACCAAACCCCCTTGAACATTTTTGCTGAGCCTGTAACATTAGCTTATTGTGTGCTTCTGATCTGAATGTGGGTGAATTCCCATAAGAAAGGTTTTGCCTTTTCCCTCATCATTCATCTGAATGATCCTGAGATCTTTCAGATGATCTGAAATCTCCAAGGAGCACTTCCGCGACCTCTGTGCCAGCAGAGCTGGACATATAGCTTCAGTTGATCTTTGAAGCCGCATTCTGGATGTGGCGGTAAACATCTCCCAGAGTTTTCCTGTAGCTGCAGTGCACCACCTGGGAAGCTGTTCCTTTCTGCTCCGTGAGACCTGGATTCCTCTGCTGCCAGCAGATGCATTTTGATTTTGGAGACTCCAGATACAGAATTAGTCTGGTGGCTAGGTTGTGAATCAAGAACAGACTTTGCATACTTGACCACAGACTCCCTCTGGTACTCCTACACACATCACACAAGCTTGGTTTCCTCCTGCCCAGCTATATGCTGGCCAAGACACCTGATCCTTAGGCTCCCTCTATAGTAAATGGAGAGAAATATTTTTTTCTGGAGATGACTCTTCTAAGACGCAAATTGAGAGCTATATTTTCCCCGCTGACTCCATAGAGGCCTGTTGTGCCCACACCTCCAGCCTGGCTGAGGTTTTGGAGTGAGACAGAATAACCCAGGGCACCCGTGCTGCCTGCCTGCCTGTACTGCCCAGGCGATCCTCCTTCCTTACATCTGGGTACTGATGCCAAAGACTCTGCAAATGGCTACCTAAGGCAGACGGGGCACAATAAAAAGGCTGTAAAAGGTAGGCGAGTACGCCAAGCTCTCACCTGATTCTTGCTGTATTTCCTCATGGTTTTTAAACCAGGATATCTGGGGCTCGGGGATGCCACGAACCTGGCACTCCAGCATGGCTGAGTTACTGGTGTTCACTGTCTGATCCATAAGGTGCCGCAGGAGGGCTGGTGCCTCTTGAGCTACAAGACAAAACAACACCTCCGTTTTACATTCCTGTAACTGTGGGGGTTTAATTATCTTCCCTACCAGCATTTTACTGATGAAAACAGCTGTGGCTGTTGTACCAAGTTAATTGTTCATGGATTTTATTTACTGTTCCAGTTTGCTTAAGAGCGTTTGGTGTGTGCAGAAAACTCTCGTTACTTAGCAATAGCAGGTTATGATGACCAGTGAAGACCCAGTGATGACATTGTTTAAAAAATTTCCTCAGTTCCATTACCAACCACATTTGTTTATCAAAAGCAACGAGTTTCTATGAAAGCTCAGAGTTTGGCATCATGGGGAGAAACAAACTGTGACACCAAAGTTTTTAACAATTAGCAGGACACCCTCGTAGAGGAGTATCTTTGCATCACCGATAGCCCCACGCTGTACACAACGATACCCGTGAACATGACTTTTATAATTTACTTACTTTAAAGAGTACAATTATGAATCACATTCAGTAAACTCATATAATCTAAAACCAGAAACCATAAGCACAAAAGCATTGTGTTACATGTCCCAAAGTCTTCATAAATTCTTCCACTTTTGCATTTTACATATTTGGCTGAACGCAACAAGGCCTGGCCAAACCACACCACAGTCTGCCTGCCAAAACTGCATTGGTGAGAAATGCACCCATGTCCTCCAGCAGCACACAGATGCTGGAAACCCTGACGGCAGGGGCCGAAGCTGAGTGCTAGCAAGCCACACAGCATGGCAACACCACTCCTGTTTTACTTTTATCTACTGAAATTCGTACGAACACAATGTCATAAAACACATTTCCATGACAGTCAGTGACAATGAGTATTGGAAGCACATCTCATCGGTTCTGCTTCTGCTCTCAGAAGGGCATTTCAAAAACACTCTATAAACATCATGTTCAAGTCATCCCTGAAAGAAGCGAAACAACAAATCTTTCTCATGCTCATTTCAACCCTTTGCCACTCCTTCCTCCATTTCGTACAGAGCCAAGTCTGTTCTGACAAAGGTCAAGATATTTGCAATGTTTATGCATGTTATATGGCAACATCTTTCTACCACATTTGCAACTCTCACAAGATCCTGTTTGGTATTTTGGTCCCTTCAAAGTAGCGATGGAGAATCCAGGGAGCTCCTGGGCAATCTCAGAGATGCAAATGCTCTGCAGATTCCCTTGAATTCCCCAGTCTTGCAAGAATTGATTACTTGTAATCTTTCCCTTTAATGACGCTGCCAGGATCAGCAGTTACTAACATAGGAAGACACACATTACAAAATATGAAATAAAACAAAATAAAACAAGACAAAACCCAACCCTTCACATATATTTTCTTTTGGATTGCAGTAGATGATATCAATACAGCAAGTTCAAGAATAATATCAGCTGAATTTCTGACACTCTGTGTTTGGAAAATGATACTCTAGTCTTTCAGAAAAACCCACTATCAGACATTTCCATCTTCACAATTACTCTGTTACCAGCTGTACATGAAAACTCTTCAGAAAAATTGAGCACCTAGGTACCACCAGTTTATGCAGTGTGCATGAACCCCGTCGTACTAAGAGCACTTTTAAAGTAGGCTATCTTTGCTATGCTCGTACCCCTTGAAATTAATTCCAGCATAGTCATGACCCTGCAATGACCAGTTCGGGATTTTCTGAGCTGCAAGTGTGTAATTTCCACAGGCAATGCTATTTTTTGTTTACAGCGTAGCAGACAATCTGTTCTCTCTTCCCAAACAGTAATGCTCATAAGAGAGGCTGTAAAGTAAAATCTTCATCAAATACCTACACAATGACATGGTCAACAATATTTGCCTCGCAGCCGAGGCGACTGCCCTCTTCTCATTGATATCTCACCTCCATTTGTACACAGTTATCATTTTTCACAACACAGTCTGTCTATGAACAGGCACCATCTGACACATGTCCATGTACCCACACTGCTCCCCAGTTCACATTTATCAGCGGTCCCTGATGGATACCCCAGCCCAGACATCAAAATGAAGGCGGACAAGATGACACAACAAAGGCAAGTCACACGTTCTGTGAGTTATTTGTGATTAATTTTAATTTTTTTATAGCCATACACTAAAGATGGGTTTTCATATTAAGAAAAAATTTTTTGCTTAAAACTTAAGTCACCATTCACATACTTTCAATAATTTCTCTGCTGCAAGCAGCTGTTTTTTCAAGGACTTCGTCAACCTGAGGATTATTCTCTTTTGCAACCCCCCCCCCCCCCCCCCCCCCCCCCCCCCCCCCCCCTCCCGTTTTCTCCTGTTTGTTTTTGCAGTGAAGCCAAGGGGAAGGCAGTTTCCAACGCCCCACTCCGCTCACCCCAAAGCCGAGGGGCTGCTCTGGCCGCCAGCACGCACAGAGCAGGGCTCAGCGCCCAGGGCAGCCCCCCGGGCTCGTCCCCAGCTCTCGTGCCTGCCCACAAGTGCTGCCTTGCTGGGCCAAACTCTGCTCTCAGTGCCCCCGAGGAACTTCATTGTAGGCAGAGTTTGGCCCAGGGGAGCGAGACGGCGGGGGGTGTCACAGAGGGGAAAAGGGGACGCTGGTGTCAGAGCACTCAGCCAACTTAGGGTGGTAAGGAGGGAAAATTTGCATTTCCAAAAGCAAACAATGGCAAACAAGGGGAAAACTTTACAATTTGTTCGTTTTTAGGGTATACTTTTGCATTCCTTCCATTTTTGCCCTTTGTTATGATTATGTTGTCTGTTCACTTATTTTTATTAATCAGTACAAAAATATAAATACAAGCTTTAATTTTAACACTTAAAAAAAAAAAAAAGAAGAAATATAATTCACACCTTTCTCCCTAAATAATATATAACACAACAGAAGGCAGAGAAACTCCCCAAACCGATGAGATTCTCCAGTCATCTGAGGACATCAAAAGTGACATCAGTAGTTTTTATCTGGCCCCCAAGAACTGCTTTCCTCAAACATTTCCAGTGAGGTTTCTCTGTGCCTCCCAACATGGACAACCAAATCGGGATGTTACAACATCCTTGCACAGCATGGCCCTCTGAGCGCTGGTCGAGACCAGGCTGGCAGGACGTCCACCCAGCAGTGATACACATCATCGCAGTTCACAACAATTTCACAGAAGAACAGTCTAATCGCCACATCTCTTTTTTTTTTTTTTTTTTGCCCCAAACTCATATTGCCTGGCAACTGGCTGCTACAAGTCATCATGCTCTGGCTCCCAAGGCCGTGGAAAATTCATAACGTCCTGTCATCACCACCCACCTTGCCATCAAATGTCTTCTTACAAAATAGCCTTGTAAAAAAGGGGATTCTGTATTGTAATTCTTTTGAAGACTTGCAAATGCTAAAGAGTGCACTTGCCCCATTTTTAAGCAGTCACCAATGATTTTGCTTGCTTTTTAGGCATATTTTAGAAAAAAAGAGAGCTGGGTCTCTTTGCAAGAACACATTGTTTCTGGAAGCCATCACACTAATAATGAACAAAAGAGCTACTGTATACAAGGAGGCTATAGGTGACATTTCAAGATATAAATGATTATTCTTTTCTTTACTCTGACAACTTCCAGGTTATCAATTGTTTTCTAAGCATTTTAGGCTCCATGAAACTGGCATTATGGGGAAATGCTATTGTTTACCCTTTCACACTTGACAAAAGCAATTCCCACGTGAAAGACAAGTTTAGCCGTGGGACACAGTCTCGATACCTAAAGGAGGAAATAGTCTGGTGAGTTCCCAAGCGCAAGAAACTGTCATGTTGTCACCCTCTATTTTAAAAGCACAGCCACTTTGTTCCTTTGCTGTAGCTATTTTGGTCACTACGGTCTGTTTTGTTATGGCTTATGTAAATGCTATATAAATGATCAATCATAAATGTAACCAAAAATAATAAAAGCTATGTATTGTAAAAAAATAAAGTTATCAGATCTATTAAAAATAGTAACTTCTTCCTTATACAGAATTTATAATACACAGAAACATCTCATAGCAAAATCATGACGAAGGAAGAAAAAGGGGAAACGCTCACAAGGAAGTTTTAGGTTGCCCTTAATTCTCCTTCAGCAGTTTGGTTCTTAATCCCCATAATAAATCCAATTGTCATTTGCATACCAAAAGCAATGAATATTTTTAATGGCTTCAATTTTGAATTTGTATTTTTAAAAACGTATTAAACAACTCACTGTGCTGGCTGCAATCTTGTCAGTTGTGTTAGTGTAATATTTCTCATTTAATAAAATAATTACAGCATTACAAATTCCTGTATCTTCAGGCCAGGAGCAATACTCACACTCTCATCAGTAGCTTTTTACATTAGTGCAGAACTGACTTTAAAAATTGACCAACACAGCAATTGGAAGTCTACCTGGATTTATTTGGAGAAACATGGTTCACGTCTGTCAGTTTTAAAATCATCATTATTATAAATGATATGATAGGTCTGTGCATTATATCAACAATTTTATTTCTTCCCTGCATACTTCCTTTAGAAGATACTTTTTAAGATTAATGTACTTTAGTGTAGAAAATAATTTCAAATAAATAAGCATTAGAACTTGCTCAGCAGGTAATATTTATAAGTCCATCAAGATCAGATTAAAATAAAAAATATATAGTCCAGTCAATCTCAAACTGAATTGTGCTCATTCTGCACATTCAAGTTAACTTATTAAATGTCCATTGTTGACTGAAAACAGCAGTTTTTAAAGTTTATCAGTTTATTCAGCTTTGACACTTTTGACGAGGCCGATATCAAAGTGGAAGAAAAGATTGATCCAAAGTTTTCCTTATCGCTCAGTAGGACACAGCAAGAGAAAAAATAACAACATGCAAAATGTAGCACAGGGGATCTTCCAAACCCCAGCTTCCACGTGCCTTGTCAAAGCAGAAAACACCCGTCTGAACTCAACTGGAAGCTCACGCGTTACGATTTTGTTTGCTATTCCTCCTACGTCCAACCCATGGGGGAATGTGCACCACCTCAGGGCCTGAAAGGTAGCAACAGTAATAAAAAAATCAAGATGATATGAGACACCTGTTACTGTTTAATGAGTCCTTTAATGTTTTACATTGCTTTGTGTTGTACAATCATTCCTTGTGCTTTTATATTTGAGGATCCGAGAGTAAACAGCCTTTTTGTTGCAGTGCTCACCTCTGATTGTAACGTCTTTCTTTTGAAGCACTTCTTTCCCCGTGTATATGTTCCTTGCTCGGCAGGCATAGGTGCCCGAGTGTGCCAGGGAAACGTTCTTGATGGTCAGAGTGAGGGTGATGGAGTACTCCTTGTTGAGAGACCTTTTTGCTTTCATTTGATTGTTGACTGTCCTCGGTAAAATCCAAGCAATGTCTTTGTACAGGAATTTGTTGGCCGAACAGGACAAGATCAAATTCTCTCCTTCAATGGGCATTTTTTCCAAACTAATGTGGAATCCACTCGGTACATCTGTCAAAAATCAAGAACACTTTTTAGTTTATATGAAATGAATGAGCCAAAATTAACACGGCGTATATTTTCCCCTTTATCAGGAAGCCTTTGAACTAATCAATGTCGTTGTCTTCCTGCTGAAGTCTCTAATCTTTCCTTTCATATGCGAGGCTCCAGCTATTCTTATAATTTGTCTTGGAGCTACAAGACACTTGGGCTCAGACATCAGTTGGTGTAAACTGAAGCTGCTCTTGGAAGTAATGAGTTTGTATAAACGTTATGCCAAGTTAAGACAGACTGGGGCAAGGTACCAAAAGCAAAATTATTTAAAGACAGCACAGTGGGACTATGAAAAAGGCAGAAAATTCTGATCTCAGTTCCAGCTAGTGAACTGCATGAGAGAAAATGAATCTCAAGGGGACAGTAGAAAAATACTGCAGCTCATCATGCTTGGTTATATTGTTTTCTTGCTATTCATGAGTATTCAGACAAATTATGTCTCTTCCTTAAAAATGCTTCAAATCCTGAGAAATTACTGAATCTGTGATTACACACCTGAGGAACCTGTTCCCTTGGAACAGAGATATTTGCCCCTCATGCATTTAAAGCATGTCAGCCACCCGAAAGCAAAGCAGAAACAGTACTTGCTGCCCTGGGTGGCCAGCTGTGAGTGGGCAGCATGAGGGTGAAGATCGCTCGCATATTCAGGCTGCTTGGCATTAAACATAAGTGAACAATATTCCACCTGAGAGAAATCAAGGATCGTTGCACTAACCATTTATTAAGTCTTAAGTTTTCACAAGGATTTTTCATAGCAGATAGTTCAGGCAGGAATAATTTAGCTACCAATGTAAAAAGTCATACTTGAAAAAAAAGTCATGTTTGCAGTTCATTGTAACATTACTGCAGCTTCCTCCACCTGGGGAGCAGCGCAGACCTGCAGCGGCACCGACTGCCTCCACCTGGGGCTCATCCCTCCAGCGAGGG
Organism: Pluvialis apricaria; assembly: GCA_017639485.1. Classification (NCBI taxonomy): domain Eukaryota; kingdom Metazoa; phylum Chordata; class Aves; order Charadriiformes; family Charadriidae; genus Pluvialis; species Pluvialis apricaria. The sequence continues at coordinate 24,049,570 of CM030007.1, forward strand.
AGAGTTACACCAGTGAAAGTTCCTGAGAGAAAGCACTTCCAAGTTTTACTCCTAGAATGCAACCTCTCTTCGTTTATTTGTAGCCAATATTCTGATAAAGTCATTTCCTTCTTCTCGGTCAAGTGACATCGACTTTGGCCATTTTCAATTGTTCTTTCACTGCTAATTGCTACGGCACTTGGCTGTGAACTTGACTCAAAACCATAAGAATGGTTTTGTCTTTCACAAGGGAGAATTATGCCTTCTTTTCTTTTCTCTTAGAGCATGACCAGCTCAATGCCGTCTTTCATTCAGTTCCATGCTTAACCAGTGTTGCTTCGGGTTTAATGTCACAGCAGCAGGGGCACGTAAAGAGTAGGTCTCCAGTGAATAGCATCCCACACCTTCTTTCAGTAACCTTTTTCATTGATTGACCAATCCATCAGAAAGCTTCTGCCTAAATCCCCACAATATGAACTGAGCTGCCTTGCCCCCCCAGGAGGACCACGAACACGACCTGCTCACTGCTGCCTTTCAAAGTTCTGTCTGTCAAAAGTCTGGCATCAGTTGCTCCCCTTAGCACCCTCTTTTCCACACTTAGCACTGAGTGTTAAATACAGGGTAAATGAGCTCCTGCAAGTCCTGGACTGAAATTTCCTCTGACTGTGGATGCCTTCCAGGGAGAGGCCTGATTTCTGTTGGTTGAACTCATTGTGCCCTTGCAGTGAGAGCAAAGTGTGTGCCTGTCACCAGCTGTAGTTCAGCTGTGTAGTCCAAAGATCAATCTAATGGAGGCAGTGACACTAACATATTAGACTGGATATTAAAGCCTGCATGTTGACTAGTTCCCCTTATACGTCATTGGGATCCCCTTTTTTCCTCTCTCCAGCAAATAAAACTGTAAGAAAAACTTTAAATTTAGGGAACTCATCTATAAGTGACTATCACCAGCATCCTTTTTGATATGTAAGGGTGCATGGTGCCAGATTCTGGTCTTAGTTAAGAACACGTTGACTGGAAGGGCTACTGAGATGAAAACTTTCCCTACAGGGGTTACAGCATATTTCCCTAAGCCAACAAAATGTAGACATCTACTTGAATACAGTTGTTTTGTGTATGGGCAAAAGTTTACAGCTCATGGAGCCGCAGAGGCACCTCCAGAGGACAATGCAACCCATCACCTTAAGATGAGTCAAATTCCAGAGATCCTGATCCCTCACGCTTAATTATGAAGAGATCCTACATGACCAGTTTAGGCTTAGATACCTAACTTTAAGGCTTAAGTTAGATGCAGTGCTTGGTTTTGTTAAACCAATTCACAGACAAAAAAAAATTGTATGTGAATTCAGACACACTTAAATCCAATCAAGGGTTCAAAGTTTTCACCGTGAATAAGTATTTGGATGAAAAAAATTGCGGTGTCTTGCATCTCAAATTGTTCTGATATGTGTTGGGAAAGCCAGGGTGCAGGTCTGAAATACTGCATATTTTTGGCTTTAGCAGATGCCAGTACTCAGCAAATGCTAAGAAGAGCCAAGCCAAACTCTTAAGATGAAACTAAAGATCCCCTGGGATCAAGGCAAACGAACTATTTTTAACGTAAAAGGATAACATGCCAACAGAATAATATAGTTGGAACTACTTCCATGTTGTCAGGTCTGGAGCTCTTCCTAGATGTGTCTTCTGTGAAGAAAGATTATTTTCTGAAAAATCTAGAGACAAAAGCAAAATGCACGGGATTCCAAGAGAACCATTTGTTTAAAGGCTACGAGCCCCCTAATATATGACACCTCTCACCAATTGTTACAGACTCAGGCTAGCTAAATAACATGGCTGGGAATAATGTAAAAGGGTTTTATTTACTTTAGTGATTTGAAGCTTCCTGTGGAAATAGCTCCCAGGTTTCCTGATGGAAGATTTTGTTTATCTTTGCCAAGCACCATCAGGAATCTCAAAATAAAATGCGCTTAGTGACATTGGGAAACCAGGGAGATAAGGCAGAGCTGTTCCTGTTTCACCCTCTGTAATTGCAAACACACCCATGGGCCTGCTGTGTGCCAGCAAAACAGCCCAAAATGTAGGGAAAGGGGCAGGCTGGAGGGAAGGGGGCTACCCCAGTTACATTTGGCATAAAGGTGTTGTTACAAAGACTGTTTCTGTATCAGCGAGCAGGAGAGCCTTCAGAAATCACCTTTCCACATCGCTTTTATGTAAGTCTCACAGCTACTTTTGTGCCCTGAATAAGGATTAGCTTTTAGAAATAAATTAGTGCGACACCACCACAAAAATGTCCATTTGACAGAGGCCACAGGAAAGGAAAGCTATAGCAGAGCCCATGGACTTCATGGACTTCAGGTCCTACACCCTCAGGCACAAGGTATATATGACCTCCCAGAAACACATACACAAGTTGCACTTCAAGCCCAGAAATAATGAGATTTACAATAACCTAAGAAAGGGCTTGTTCTTACTGGAACCTCTCTGCTACACCTTCTTCCACTTATTTCCTCAGATCTACCTTTCCTTGAAGGGGTGGAACATGCCACTGCCAAACTAGGGTTGCTGGGACAAGCTCTGCCTTTCCACCACCTTCCCAACAGTTTCTGCCTATAGAAAAGAGACTCCTCGCACCACCACAGCTGCTTCACTGGAGCACGTGTATTCTCTAGTGCCCAGGACAATGCCTGAAGAAGACTGCCTCCACTGAAAGGAATTCTTCCTGTTCAGGACAGGCTTTGTCTCCATCTGCTCTTTGGAGTCCTTTCTGGCTTGTCCCTTTTACAGAGGGCAGCAGCTCCTCTTCCTACAAGGGACCACCTTCTCCTGCTTAGACACTTCTCTTTCTTACACTTACTTTTGTGGTTCAGGCTAGCTTCATATGGCGCCAGCAGACCCAACAACATAAGATAAACTAGCCCCAAGCTGTCATACGAGACCTGAAGTATTGGTTTTGGACTCATCAGAAGGAAATACTTTGCAGTGTCCTGTTCACATCCATCAGCAGTTAAGGCTCTCGTTTTTTTGTTCCTTTCATGTGTTTTTCAGCAAATGCTGGACACATTTGTTTCGTTGACGTGAAATGCAGGCTGTTACCCAGCCACAGCAGTTTGGTCTCAGCTTGATGGACGAGAATTATGATTACACCGTGTGAGCCCAACTGATACACTACGTGCGCAAACCAGAAGAATGAACCTAATTTGATTTTTGTAAGGATAGCAGTTTTGTTTAAACAAACTGCCTTCAATCAGTGTCACCAAGTGTCAACAGATGATCAGGACTTTCCATGTTACACAACTGAAGTACTCAGCTCCAGGACATCAAAGGACAAATGCATTTCAACTTCACCACCCTATATAGAAAGTTTGCTACTAGTCAAGATATTAAGAATTTCCAAGCCATAATAAAGCAGCCACTCCCGCCTCTGAACAACAGCCGATACAAGAGTCTTCAAAGGAAATTCATAATATTCTGCATGTTCTCATGCAAGTTTTGGTATCAAGGAGAAGGATTTCCTTCTATCCCTGGGCAAGATCTAAGAATGCAAGATCTAAGTAGGGAAACTAACTCCTTCACGTCACAACACTAAAATGTCTGAAACCACCGTCAAAACTTTGAAAGGGACATTTGGGTACAGCGAATGGGGCCCACCAAACTTCAGCTTCATTTTTTTTCAGGATCTTCCATGGACATTTTGAAGACTGAGGACTAAGAGCTAGAGAAGGCCAGATTCAGCATCTTACACATTAAAAGAGCAACAGCCTCAGTGACTGACTCTCAATGACTGCTCAAAGGCACATGTGAAGTCCCCACATAATGATGACAATACAGCTCCATTGGCACATTAATTTATGGAGAACTATGTGTCATTGTTTAGCTTTCTGTCCAAACAGACACCATGTAAGGATAGGGACAAAAGCAAAACTGTGATTTGAGAGCAGTGACAGAAGACATCTTCAAGGTGGCAAATGTTCTTGTCACATCCATTAATAGAACATGGAGATGTTCTTCTTGTTTCTGTATTTAACAAACAACCTGCCTATGTGTCACTTGTCTGTTCGTACTTCAATAACTACTTCTCATGCTTGTTACCAGTTTTCTATATTACAGATAATTGGCACTTTCTAAATGTGGAAGAGTATTACTACAGCTAGTCACAAAATTGGGAAGGGGGACATTTTTCAAAGAAGTCTTCTTTTTGTTTTTTTTTTTTTTACCCAGATCTAGTGAGTGTGTGCCTACTCTCTTTTGATATCTCTCAGTATAGTAACAGAATGAGTTTCACTAAAATCACTCATCAGAATGATAAGCAAGAGACTGACAACAAAAACAGGTAAGAGAAACAACAAAAATTAAATGGGGTATATTAAAATTATTTTTCCCTTTTGCCTTCAAGATAATAATTTTGGGATTAAAGTATCAGAATATTTTAACCCTTTTGTCTTTTCTCATATTTCGGAATGAATTGCTTGTCTTTAATGACTTACACTGAAAGTTGTCATCAGCCTAAGTGCTCTGTGAACTACCACTTTGTTAACAAAACCAAAATAACACCTTTCACCAGAAAACAAATCCTACTTTATGGCATCGGCAGACATTATTCTCCTAAATCATGCAGTGGTTATTCTCAAAAACTCACTGTGCTTTTTTCAGTCATTCCTGAAATCAAATATTTAATCATTCGTTTCTGAACCTGCAAACACTTGCACACATCTAGCAATGGAAAAGTAACTGGAAACGTACTCATATGTGCAGCTAACACACTCAGTCTTCTCAGTGCCATGGCCCAAAGGCTGTCTGTCTCAGAAGAGGGAACAAAACTCTGTAATTTGTACCCTGTCACTTTTCTACCTACAAGTTGCCATAGTCCCTGAGAGCTGTGAGGGGCTGCCCAGGTACCCCAAGCATCCCTCCTGCAGCACCACACTGCCTACAGATGCTGGTACTGCTCTGAGCACTACGTTGTGAGATCTCCTGGCTGGCAGCAGCATGAGGCTATAGACACCATCAGTGTCACACACAGAACTGTCTTACTGGTGTATGAAAATACAGTATAATTTCATGTATGGAATGATTGCAGAGGCTAGGTGATTTAAAGGAGGGAATTACAGGTTGCTATATTTGTGATCAATTTGTGTCATGGTGGGATACTTGATGGAAGGATGAGTCATTCACCAAATTTGGTGTCCTTCTTAGAAATCCAGACCAGCTGCTGTGATCCTTCCAGGATCACCCAAAAGCATGGTATGAGTTTACACATTACAACAACTCTCCAACTGTGGTATATGAAAAAGCCACAACTGCCTAACAATTATAATCCCAGGACCAGGAAACTTGTTTGGCTCTAGTGGGGCTAGATCTTACCTGTTACAATAAAGCTGACGTTTCTTTCGGCTTTTCCCACTTTATTGGATGCCACACAGCTGTAGATTCCAGAAGATTTGGCTTCAGCTACAACGAGAGTGCTAGCAGTCTGTGAAAGAAAGAAGAGGTTTAGATCTCATTGGATCAGGAACTCAGTTAAAGCTTCCCTTCTCTTTTTCCTAAGTCACCATTGACAGTCCCATGATTCAGTCTCTCCACTCATTCAGTGACGGGCACCGCTGGGGCTATTGAAAGGAGATGTCACCATATATGGTTTTGGAAAGAATGGAAGAATAACAGAAAACAAGCTCCTTGGGAGACCCTTATATTAGCAGAGCCACCATAACCAAAAATGTTTGACTGCGTCTTTCAGGTTGATTTATCTCTTGCTGCTGATGTAATGATAAGCTACAAAACATGAAACGTGACGCAACATGGTTCACCCGAGGAGATGAGCAGCGTGTAGGGCAGCCAGACTGCAAAGGGAATTGGTGAGGAATGCCTCAGGCACTTGGATAATGCTGGGAAAAAATTAGCTCTGTTTGGCACTAAATACATTTTATTTCTCTTTCATTTTCTCAAGTAAGTGTCGGGTGAGAAAAGACAGGGGCAAAAGAGGTGTTTACTCATCCTCTTTTGAAATACTGCCTCTTCTTTGACTTAATATTTCTATTATTAAATAATAATATGCTTGGTTTCTTTACGTTGCATTCTACCACTATAATTAAGAGGTTAGCACACTAAATACTTTCACAAAGTGGTGTGACTTGCAAGATGAGACCTTGGAAGGCCAGGGACCAACAACACCCGATGGGCCTTCAGAAAAATAAAAATCATTATAATAATAAGACTTACACCTTCAGGGTGATGGAAAGCCGTGGTCTAATGGCTTGGGCACTAAGTGAAAGAAGAAAGTTATGCAGAAACAACTGAAGTGTCATTCTGATATGGAGCTCAGCAGTGGGGCATGCTCTCATACGCAATTTAGCTTAATTTCCTGTCTTTCTGTCTCCATTTTACTTCTTCTGTAAAACGTGTTGGCTGGAGTTACAGGCAGAATTGGGACAGTGACGAAAGGAAATTGTATGGCCGTGGAATCCCGTTGTTTGGAATTATTTGGCTTTTCTAAAAACCTTCAAAATCATTTTTGTGCAATTAATACATTCTTTTAAGTCTGCCTGATTGCTGGAGTCCAGAGACAAGCACAAGCGGGTGAGTCAGTAATAAATAAGGACCAGTTATCTACATTTCTACATAAACACTGGCTGAACATTTGCACTACTTCTGTGTCTCCTACTCAGAGACTTCATGGCTATCCCCAAAACTCCTTGTTGAACCCCTAAATAATATAGATCTTCTGGTTTCCCAAAACATTCTTTAGTAGAAAGAGTCTATTACTTTTCCTACTCCTCGAGCAAACACAGTGGAGTCAAGTTGTTTGATTTTGGCTTATTTGCCCTATGACAAATTCAAGACTACAAGTGATGCTAACAGCACCTCTACCCTGTTAAGCTGTCTCAGTGGTCTGTCTGCTAACAAACTACATCTCATTTCCAGCTAGAATTTTTCTAACCTACCTTTTTGGCTCTTCTGTGAGATGAAAGAGGCTCAGTAATAACAGATAGGTAATTATGGCCCGTAAAAAAAAAAAAAAAAATCATCCTGTTTTGCTAAGTTCAGTAGGCTGACCTCTACAAATTCCTAATTATAAAGCGTGGGTCCAGCCCTGTCTATATTTTGTCATTCTCTTTGAATTCCTTCCAGTTTTTAAACATAATTTTGTAAAGTGCGGACACAGGGCCCTGCGGCAGGATTCTTGCAGCTGTTTTATCAACACTGACTCAGAATAGAAGGAAGTCCCATAACATCTGCCAGAGGGCTAACATGGGTGGTTAAACACTGCTTCTGCCATCCCAGACTTTCCACTGCAAAATTAGCCTTTTTTGGCGCTAGTTGGCATTACCTCATAGCAACTTTACCCAGGTAGGAACAGTGACCTAAAAAGCACAGTGACGGAGAATGAAGCTCTTACTCTGTGCTCTAGGGCACCTGTCTTTATCCTACTGCATCCAGAACCGGTACATTTCTGAGCCTCACGAATTCCTGTCAACTATTGCTCCCACAATTTATCCAATGGTTTGGAAATTTTTCTGCAGTATCAAACTATATTTTGTCCTGACATTATCAAGTATTGGATTTTAATGAAAAATTGTGCACCCTGTCCAATTTTTACTGCTCCAGCCCACTATGATGTGATTATTACTTTCATTACACTGAGGATGGCACATACAGCTACACTTCAGCAGGATGACTGCAGTTACTGACTGGAGTGGTTACAGATTATGGCCTATCTTGCATATTAAATGACCCTGGAGAACATTCCTCGGCACTGAAATTCAATAATTTAAACTGAATGCTTTTCCCCAGCATTGTTTTGATTTTGACCAACTTGCACTGTCCCAAATACTCCTCTAGCACAGGCCAAGGATCATTCCCAGCAGGAAACTTCCACGCAGTGAGCATCTTTTGGAGGGTAGGGGAGATAAATGTTATGAACACAGGCCTTAGTGCCAGAAAGCACTCATTGGTATGTTTACTTGACTAAGGCAAAGAAAGTCATGGTGTCAAAGAAAAAGCAAGACTGACTTTGCAACAGAACAGAATATTTCAGAGACAGCATGTCTCTGCATAAATCTTTTAGCTTATAAATTAGTCATAAGGATAAGATAACATCTCTTTAAATAGTTTGTGAGCCCTCCAGTGGTGCAGTCTGTGTTCTGCATTGTGGATGCCAGCCAAAACCCACCAGAGAAGCAGTGTGTACAAAACTAAGCCTGGCATGTTGTTGTTTATTGAGCAATTATGGCTTTTTGAGATCAGTCTGTGCTACATGGTTCCTCTACACAGCTATTGCTGCAAAAGGAGCAAGAGAAAAAAATCCTGAAGCCTTGTTTCATCTGGCTTCACAACAGAGACTTTCAGGCCCTGGATTTGCAACCACGTTATATACAGAAAGGCAAATCCAGTTGCCATAATCAGACAGAACAGGGCAAATCCTTCCTGGCATGCTTGGCATCTTGAGCATCACTTGTCCACAAACTCCATTTACCACCAAAGCTTTGATCCTTTATTCCTCCTTTCTGCACCCATCATCTCAGCTGAAGCACTACCAGGCTCATCTCAAAGCCAGGGGCTGGGGAAGTAAATCCCGTACTGCTGCTGCTTCTGCCAGCAAATTAAAGAGGCATGAGAGATGGAAGAGGAATTTACAGATGTGTTTGTGGTAGAAACTGATGAAGAAAAGACTGGGGGGGAGCACAAAACAACTGGCATGATAGCTGTGCTTGGAGTCAGGGTGGGCCAGTCTTTCCCCTGGAGGGCCTGCTTGAATTTCTCTTGTCTCGAAGTAGCTTAGATAGAGGATTCCCATTGCTCCAGCTGATGGCAGAGAAGCAAGGGGAGGTTTCAGAACATGGTTGGTAACTTGACTCTTTCCTGACTCCTAGAAATCCTCTGCACACACAGGCTCCATCCAGAGATTGCTGTGCTAACTTCTCTAAACAGCACATACATTTAAAAAACAAAATACTGTCCTTTCAGCGTTGAGCAGGTTAGTGCAAGTCTGCCAAATATTGTTGATTCCCTCCTAGCTATGCTTTTAAGAAAACGTATTTGTTAAAAAAAATTGGAAATAAATGAAAATACGCTCTCCTCACCCCCTTGGATTTATCTTTAGCTAAAGGAATATTATTTAGGAAGACCCATGTTGAAATACTGGCAGCACACCATTGGCTTGTTCTGCTTATGCCAAAGACATATGGTCTGCATGGCTCACGTGTTGGCAAGGAGCATCAGTACAAAACATCTGGACAACACGCTTCACCTTCAGGACCACCACAGAAGAAACACCAAAATATCTTCAGCAGCAGGACATGAGCACAGGCAGGAGAGAACCTCTTTCCCCCTTGGGTCAGACAGGCGAGTCACTGCTGTTAGAGCTGTGGTTTCCCTCTGCATCCTGCGTTCTCCAGCTTGAACAGGCCATGAGATTGAATGTAGATGGCTGACTGACGAGGAGATCACGCTACAGACAGCTATTCCATAGGCACCCCCTGCCCTCCTTCCCCAGCCCACGGGTGGAGTGAGGCAGTGCTTGATTCACATCTCCCTTGCGCACCGAGGGCCAAGTGCAGGCAAGTGCCAAGTTCTGCTGGTTTTAATCTCACCAAGGGCTCGGCTCAGCTGAGACCTCCCAGCGATCTCCTTAGAAGTGTTGACAGCCATGCTAGTAGCACTCAGGAAGGCCCCAGGAGAAGTTACAATGTGCTGAAAGAGAGACAAGCTGTGCTCCCACTGCTGTCTTTAGCCTGGCTTCCTAGGAAGATCACATTGTCTGTCTGTCCATCTTCCTGCCATCTACATGTCTGCCAGTATCCTCTCCTCCTTGAGGCCCTCAGTCATTTTTGCACCCATTGCCCAGTTTCAACCAAAATTGACAGACAACTCAAAGCTCCTAAGATCTCAGGAATTTCATGAAAACCAGCTGTTGAGTGGAGGAGAAAGATCAAAATAAGTGTTGTTGTAGTGAGCTAAACAGCTTTGTCTTCTCCTTTGGGTTCCAGATGGCCAATCAGCACAGATGTACTGGCCAGACAGCTGGCATGTGTAGGGACTGAGAGCAGACACAACACATGCTTCCTCATCTCATCAGTAATGAGGGGACATGGAAGAGAGCTAGAGGTTTAGGGTTTAGCATAGAAGATGCAGGGGTGATGGACCTGTCCTATTCTGCATGGTCACACCTTATTGGTCATGTCCAAAAGGGATTGACTCTTCTGACTATCTTGCACTCCACCTTTATGTTGGATGGTCACAGTTTTTAATACTACCCACAGTCAGCACATGCCATGTTGACCCATCATTGCCAGCCAAACCAGAGATGGACAAGAGTGAGCCTTGGTTTGGCCTTGCAGAATCTTGTTACGGGGTCATTACTTTTTATTTTCCCTGAAGTCAAGTGGCTTTGTCACTCACAAGGGATGGGACTACTAAAAACTTGTGTCAGTAAGGTATTTATGCAGTGGAAAACAAGGCCATATATATATATCTATATACACATGCAGATATGAATGATAAACCACAACTTCATGTATTACTATTCTTTATACACAGTTCCTCAAGGCATGCACTGTGACACAGACCCAGCTTTCATGGTACCTGTTATTGTCAGTGGAACCCCAACATTTGCTAGCAGTAGAGGGTTGGGGCAGTCAGGGACCTTCTGTCCCATTTCAGGTTGTCAAGAATGTGGCTCTAGTAGGTTATTTCCCAAAACCAAGGGTGTTGTTTTTTTCCACTTGCTCCAGCTTTTCCCTGTACTCAATTGCCCTCCTGTCTACTGTATCTTTCCCTTGGATTTATCATCCTTTCTTCTCGGCCAACACCTTCTACTCCCTCTCATCTGAACTTGCCTTCTGTGCATTCTCCATGCCCAGGATCTTTGTCCACCTCTCCTGCAGCTCCCTATCCCTTGTACCCCCGGTACAAGGAGTACTGACTTCTTTCAAAGCTGTCGATAAACCAGTGTGTGCCTGCACCCACAGGAGAGAACACATACCTGATACGTATGCACTGATACCAATGAATACACCAGCCCTTTGTACCTCATTATTGCAGGTCATTCACAGATTGACATTTTAATGAGCACTGATCATGCTAAGGATAATAATAACCAGCATTAGCCCTGAGTTATACATAGCAGTTAGCTTTAGCTGGGAACACTGAGAAGTGATGGTTTTTAGCAGCTGAACGACAGGAGAGTGTCTGTGACCTGTTTACATGACAAGCCTAAGAATAGCCCAACTTTGTAGGAAGTCACTGAAACATCCAACAAAATGAGAATGAAGACTTTGGGTGGGGGAGTCAAATCACTTCACGAGCTGTCTTATGATTAAGTATTATGGCTTATGTTACGAAGTTCTTCCATTATACCACTTAAGTTTCTTAGTGTCAGTTCAGAGCGGCTTCAGTGGAAATGTTACTAAAACACTGTTGTTGTCACGGTTTCTCTGTCACCAGAAGAATAATGCAGCACAGGCTTCCTGCATTACTTTAACTGAACAGACACAGGGTTTGAGGTTTTTCTAACTTTAAAAATATACTTGTGGCTACCTTGATAACCACAGACAAACAAACAACCAATCAACCTACCACGGTGAAAAGCCAAACTGGAGAGACTCAGATGTTGCACATACAGGAAATGGGTGGAACTGGCACAATGTCTTTAAGCAAGGTGAAAACAGCTACCTTGATTGCTAAAAGAAACCTTTTGACTATTCCTTGTTCATCTCTTCCCTTGATTACAATAATCTCATCCTGTGGTCACCCCCATTTCTCCTTTCATGCTAACCCAAATGTGCAACTTTTTGAGTTTCTTCATCCATTTCCTACTGCTTTGTCTTTTACGTCTTTGTTGTTTCCATTGAGCTTTGAGATTGTTTTTACCATGCTTGCTATGCTTGGATGTGGAAGTGGGGTAGACACTCTGTTTAGATAGCAGGACGCCATTGATGTGGAAGTGCCTCAGTTCATAGCTGTTTGCAGTAGCAGAACTGCTCACAGTAGCAGTCCATCCGAGCCAGACACTTGTGATGATGTGCTACATACAGAGAGCCCAGTACTATTAACAGTCTTACAATATCTCAGGGTTTTGTCTGAACTGTGCCCCTTTGAGTTTGCTCTGGGAGACCAAGAATGACTCTTGGACTGCCAAGAGTGAAAAGCTATAGGTTCCCATGGAAAAAAAAAAAAAAAAGAAAAGTCCTGGATGCTCTAGAGCAGCTGTGTATGCACAAATCATGCAACTCACAGCTTGGCCAGGAACCCAGGCTTAGAGAGTATTTTCTACTCACAATAGCAGTCCAGCTGTGCTTGAAAAGCTATGGAAGAGCAGCAGAAATGAAGAAACCTTAGAAAAGCTGTGAGAAAGCTGAGCAAAGAGATTGTTTCACCAACTTTCCCTTCCCCATAGGGATCAGGAGGAATAAAGCAACGCAAGGTAGACCTTTCTTAGTTGAACTAAACCGCATGAAAACAAGGAATATCAAGGAGAACCACTAAGTTTCACTGCAAAACTTTCCATGTAACACATGCAGAGACCATTCCTTGGTTCATTTCTGGGCACATTTTAAAAAAAGGGCTGCTTGCCAAAACCTTCAAGCAAAACCTGCAGTTCTGCCACAAGGACCCATTATTAGCTTCTTCCTCCAGGGAGGAATTTATTTGCTGTTGACTGGAAGTTGCTTTGACATTTCAGCCACTCCTCTTCCGCTGACTCCAGAACGCATGGCACACAAGGAGAATGAGGTCTGGTCGTTAGACAGCTCCTTCTAAACCCTGTGACCAGATAGGACTTCACCTATAGTGTGGCTAGATGCCTTCTGGAAAATAACTGGTTCTCATCATCTTTTGTTCATCATTCCCCCTTTGGAATAGACTGTGTCTTCCTGTGCCTGAAATGATTTCCCTTTCCTCCTTCAAATCCCTCCTTATGTCCCATTTTTCAAGTGCTTTCCTACGATAGTCTCCCCAAGGAGGCTGTTCGCTCCCATCTCTGCCTTGATCTTTAAGCACTTAGAGGTGGCCAGCGAAATAGAGCAAATGCCTCACTGGGATCCAGCCCGTTCCCATGTGCTGGAACGGCGCCACGAACACCTGTGGTACTTTCTAAATAATACAACAGCAGGAGAAAATGCAGTCCCAGGCCTGATTCTTGGCTGCATGCAAAGCCCTATTTATTCTGCAGTGTGTGAAAGGGCCCTAACATGAGAGGAATTACAGTTTATATCCACTTTCACATGCAGAAGACTGAAGGCAGCCATCAAGGAAAGGAGACTTATATCCCCAGTGCCCTTAGAATTACAAAAAGCATTTCAGTGTCCTTAGGAATGACAGGTCTAGAATAAGGTAGGCTTTGAAATTTATGATCTCTTCAGCCATTACTGCCACTAATAAATCTAGTCTGTGAAACCAGATGCTGTGACAGTGGCGTGGCGTTGTGCATCTTTGCCTGAGCTCCTCCGTAGCACAGGGTACACAACCACACCAGATCAGTTTCATGTATAACCCAGGGAAGCGCAGTTAACGTAGGGCATCCTTTAGGAAAATATATTGATTTAAAGGTTTCAGCTGATGGAGAATCCTCCATGGCCCTTGGCAAGTTAGTCTCATTGGCTTTCTCTCCCACATTAGACACCAACACATGACAGGCCTACACGTCCTTCAGAATTGCCTGCATCTCCCCATCGCCCATAAAGGGATGCTTGACTTGGACCAGACACTTAACATTTAGGCAGTTAATGCAGCTGGGATGAAACCCACCATGCTGCCTCTGACTGAGATCTCTCTTTGCCTCTGTAATCTGGATTCATTTGCCCCTTTAAATTTTTTATTGCAAGAAAAGACCTGGTCATCTAATAATGTAGGACCACATCTGTGAATAAACTCTCTAATGAGAGTAAATTGTTTAATTCTCATAGGAAAAACAACAGGAAATTGTGCAATGTCACAAAATGAAGCAAAGATGGCCTGGAACCCTGCCCCTGTGCTCCTGAGGTGCCCCAAGATACTACAGACCAGCTCTAAGAAAGCAGATATGGTGAATCCCACCAATACACTCTCCTGGCATGTCACTTACCTTAATACGACTGCATGCAGGAATAAGTACATCTCTACATCTCAGCAGATAAATACCAAGTATGGAAGTTAATTGCATGTATGCAGCTCTTCAAATCTAAACAATATAAAAATACTGGCTCCTTTACTGTAACCTCAATGGCATCTTACAGTGCCTTTTCAACACAAGCTGTCACACAGAAAGAGTATTGGCTCCCGGGAATCATACCTTATTTTTGCCCTCTATTACAGCTGTTCGCTCAGTGATGGTCTGGATTCTGTTTCCTATGTTGCTGCCAGCTTTCAGGATGAAAGATCCTTCGGTATAAGAGCAAAAGCCACGCCTGAAGACAACAAAAACTGAAGTTTTATTGATTTGGTGATAGACTGAAACATTCAACACATACGACAAAACAATTCTTCTGCAAACAGTGATCAGTCAGGGAAACTTTTGCAAGTGCTGTGATGACCAGGCAAGTATAGTTACTCTTGATAAAATCCTGAGGTTTGGAGCCTGATGGTTGGATCCACTTCCACAGCCCCTCCTTGAACATTAGCTCTCTGGAGTCAGTGTTAACATTTAACCCACTGTGCCTGGGAGGTCAGAATTTACAGTCTGAGCCTAATTATAGGGCTGTGCAAGACCAACATTCCATTTCCAGTTTTCAGCCATTGTCATGGTTCAGGCTTGGCTTCAAACATGAGTTCATATTATTTTCAGCCTTAAATTCAAGACAAGTTATATTTGTTTCAAGATCTGTTCCGTAATGTATTGGATGCCGTTTTACTATGTGCAGATTCATTTTGTTATCATGAAAAATGATGCAAGTTCTCATTTCTGAATGTTTTCTTTAGTTCAGTTTACAAAATGGCAAAATATCAATACTGGGGTTCAATGATTGTAAGACACACAGTAAAAATAACCATAATCCTGCAAATCAGAAAAACAAAGTTAAACAAAACTATACCTAATTGCCAAAGGGACTTAAATGTTCATTTAATCTGAAAATAAATCAAAGTCATGTTAATGAATGGAAATCTCAGGGAAAAAAATATTTTTGCCTTACACAACAAATTGGCTTGTAATCAGAACATTCAGGTGTGGTCGTGGTAGAGCTAATTTGTTTCCCAAAGCCTAATTTGGTACACATGGAAATAAACACATTGGAATGCTTCTTAAATGTTGTCTGTCCCTATTCTTCTTTGAGGTTATCTAGTTTTGCTTTTCATCCAAAATTTACTTGTTGCTTGTTCAATTCCAGCTTCAACAGTAGATCTTAACCCTTCAGCAGGGTCAAACTCTTTCAAATACGATATGTCCCTTTGATCTTCCATGAATTTGAAAGATAGCAACTGTAGTATCTGTAATCAAATAGTTCTGATATGTATATCAGTTGCTTGAAGAAATGACCTTTAAAGCCCAGTGACTGGATAATGGCATGTGATGCAATCCCAACCAAAGAATGAGGTTCATTTCCCTGCAGCTAACTGTGCAGCTTGCTTAAACTTCATGTTGTTTACAATATCAATGGTACACTAACTTTACATGCTTGTTTTTAATTGCGCAGCCTTGCGTCAAACTGGCCACTGTCTTAGCAGATATTACAGCTTAAAGAAATGATGGTATGTAAACTAACTTGGGCTATGATCATTAGCACAGATATACGATCGTCTGCCCAAATTTCTTAATGTGCATTGAGAGGCTCAATGAGCTGAAAAAGCCAAAAAACAGAAGCAGGCCATTGTTATTCATGCATGGAGAAATGACAAGGAGCAATGGCATGGCAAGAAAGCCCTATCTGCACAACCATTTCTTCCAGACCCTGGTTTAAAAACCACTTCTGATACACGATAGTTGAGGTCAGGGTGGATGAAAGATAGCTGTATTAAGACAGTTGACACATTCAGATGGGAAAAAATGGTTAGAAATTGTTCAGAAAGGTAGATGCCATTTACTTTGCACATTTAATGCTTTAAGAAGTCTGGTTTTGTACCAAGATTAGAACACACAGGGCATGATAATGTTGGTAGGTCAATAACATTTTCATGCCATAGCAGATGTCAGAACGTATTTCATGACGCCAGTACTGTAGGCACACAAACAGGCAGTATCAAAGGCACGTCCTTGTGACTGGATATTTAGGCAATCGCTGCACAGGAAGACAGAGTGCCCAAAATCTCATTTCATCCACACTAAAAAGTAATTTTTTTTTTTTTTCCTTTCCTTAAAGAATGAATTTATGTTCTTTTGTTACAATGTTAAAAATTTGTGCTCTTTACTAAAAAGAGACACATATTCTGGTAAAGGACAGAAAGAAGGTACAATGCATATTCAGAAACTGCTTGTGCACCTCTGAAAAGCATCTCCAATCTCCTTTCTTGCAGCTGTGGAGCCTCCAGGCTTAGTTCTTATTATACTCTTCCTCATAATTCCTTGAAAAAGACTGTATATATTTAGGTTGCAATGTCTTAGGGATGAGGACAGTATTATGTCTTTGTTGATACTTAGCACAATGGGGTGCTGATTACTCATTAATACCATAATACAAACCACCATCATAATTACAATAACATCACAATAACAAGAAAAACACATGTAAAACACTAGATGAATTATTAGCCCTGGAGGCACATATGGGAACTCTACTGACTTCCCATACCATACCATACCATCTCCAAACTGCCGATTACAAAGTTAATGCAATTATAGTAGAAAATCGAATACGCTTAATAGCTGTTGTCCGTGGTTTTAATAAAAAAGGAGTCACAGTCAAGCTGAGAATACATTATCCAACAGCCCACGGTACACAGCGGGAGATGTGAGCACTGTCATACGTGCCACCGGCTCCACGGTCTGCTGGATCAGCAAACGTTCACAAGTCAGCTGCAGTGCGGCTGCCAGGCAAAGTCTCGGACAAGCCTCAGAGTCATCCTTTTGGATGCAGAACCAGATGCTTTGTCTCCTCAGCTGCCAAATGCTCTCACTTTAACCTCAAATACACTAATACAGCTTAGGGACAGAGAACGAGAGCCACCTCCAGTGTCCTGAGCTGGTTACTCAGGTCAGTACTCAGCCATCCTTCCTCTCGCTGCTGCCAGCGGTGCCACCTGGAGCCACCGCTTAAGCCAACAGCATCGGGTAGAGATGGGGAAGGGACAAGAGGGAGTAATTAAGAGTCCTGCCTCCTAACCTGACTTCAGCTTCTAACAACAGGCATTTTGTAACAGAAAGAGAAAAGGCTCCGCTGAACTTAGATGCAGTCATCAAACCAAACGTTTGTGTTAAGTACAGATGCTTGGAAAGAAAAAAAAAAACATTGAAAATATAAAAATTTACTCTGGCTGGGACCAAAATACACAATCAGCTTCCCATTAATTCAACTGATGTTTTGTTGCATGTGTCCTCAGATAACATCAGCTACATATTTTTATGCTTTGTAAAGAAATTTCAAGTTACTCCAAACTATCCACTCAGTAAAATAGCAAGGGTATCCTATTTGTAGCAAGAGCTGCCTGCGTTTGAAGGGAAATCCCACTGAATCTTGGATATCTGAATCGTACTCCAGATATCTCTGGAGCACATGAATTCCTGAAATGTTTTGTTGTGGGATGAGCCTCATTGCTTTGCATCTTCAGGAAAGCTTACAGCAGGGTTACCACCAGGTTAACGAAAAAGCACACAGTGTGCGCAGGGACTGATAAACACGCTAATATCTGCCAGCAGATTTCTAAGCACTTCTTACACCTGTTTCCCTGCAGATCCTTTCACGTCCCTACTTTGTGGGTGCAACTATGCACGTGTAGAGATCCTATACAATAAATGCTAAGGGGGTTGGGGCGGGGGGTGGATGTACAGATGTATGTTTGTAAACATTATGCAACCTCAGAACAAGGTGATCAGACTCTGCTGCCTTAGTCGAGCGCTGGGAGAAGCAGAGCAAGCAGGTTTCTCACCGCCTAAGTGTTTTTTTTCCATGTGCCTGCGTGCGTGCTCGCACGCGCCTTGCCTGTGTGCACGCACACACACACCCCCGCACGCACAGGCACGCTTCGTCCTTTGAGTCATGAGCCTGAGAAATAGGCTATTCCTTTGTAAAAACAGAAAAACAGAAGTCGTTACTTTTCCTGCAGGTTTCCAAAGAAGTGCAGCGCCGGGGGGAGGAGGCTTTGCCGGGGCTGGGGTCCGGGGGGAAGCCGGCAGCATGCCCTGCCTGCCCGGCTGCCCGCGGCACGAGGTGAGCTCTGCCAGCAGACCCGCTCGCCGCCCTTCGCTTTGGGAATTTAAACGTCTGTGGAAGGGCTGGGGCGAGGTTTATGTGACCAGAAGTAAGTTCAGCTGTATAAAAGGTCTGTGATGTGCAGAGCTGGCACCGGCGGGGGCCCTAGAGAAGTGGCCTGGGGGAGGGGAGCCAGCCTGCTTCTCAAGAATACATCAAGCCCTTGAGGAAGCAGAGTGTGCCATGTTTGAAGATGCAAAGATAATCACAGTGCTGGGAACCGTCTTGTGTAGCGGAGGAAGCCAAACAACAAGAGGAAAGCAGCATATGCTCCTGATTTCGCACAGGAAGCTAGCAGCACCTCCTGCCAAAGTGAGATAAGAAAACTCCCATGGCCTATTCTGGACAAGGCCATGGTTATCAACCTTAGCTTCACACTGTCCTCACTCTGCTCCGCAGCCCGCTCCCTTTCCTAATGAGTTTCAGAGCCCTCACCTCTATTAGCATACAGCATGCCAAGCACAATAGCGTGGTATATTTATAACTATCGATGGGGAAAAGTTTCCAGGGTAAGAGTGTACTTCATGTCATCTTGATGTATTTCACCGAAATCAAACTACCAACCAGCTCCAAGCTAAAGTCCTGCCTATGAAACTACTGAACTCAGAATAAAAGTGGTTTTGCTGTCACCCCAGTGATTTATAGCTGAGCGTAGGAGCTGAGGTAAAGGATTTGTCTACTTATTCACAGGCAGATTTGGCTCTCTGTATGACAGACAGTCCTAAATGAAAGCCCTAGACCCTGCTGATGTCCAGACACATCTTCTTCCCCACCCTGGAGACAGTTATTCAATTTGCAGTTCTAGTAGCACAGTGACAAATACCAGCAGAAGAGCCTCAGTCCCCGTATCGGTTGCAAAAATACTCATCTTCTGTCTTCTCATCTTCTCAGCTCCTCCCTCCCAAACCCCCCTGGGTGATGCCAGAGGCCATTGCAACCTTTCCCTCCTGTAACATCCCATCCAATTCTCCAAGCGTTCCTCTTGCCAAAGCCACGGGCAGCCTCAATCACACTCTTGTTTACTGATGTAGTATTTGGCAATTGCACCAGTACTAGGACCAAGAGGAAGCCATCCTGTTACTGATGGTGACCATTTTTTAGAGTATTAATGGCAAGCACAATATTTTTCTCAACATCTATCCTTTTTTTTTAGGGCAGCAATCAATTCCTAGCAGCATCTGTGCAATGTTATTACAAATTCAAGTTGGGCTGACTCACGTCTTTCAAGAGGTGGTGGTGACAACACTAAATTTAAGACAGGAACTCTGGAAATTCCTGTAATTGTAAAGAATATATAGGAACTGTTTTCCTCTTGGAAGTTATCAAAAAAGATCTCAATGACATGGACCTCGCCTGCTCTGTGCCTCGGCATCCAGCGCCGTGCAATTGGTAGTGTGGGGCTGGTGTAGCCACGTGTCCTGGGGAATATTGAGTCAATTTGAGGCAGGAAACAGAGAGGGAAAATAGTAGCAGGGAGCATGTACAGGTTGTGAAACGTGCTTAATGGGGGTGGAGGGGGAGAACGTGTGCTGGCTCCCCGCCAGCGTGCTCCGCGAGCTTTGGCTGTAACACTATAATGCGCTTGTCCACTAAGGAGCGATGGTCCAAGTGTTCCCACTCTAGGTCAAAAATAATCAGTTAGAGGTCGAAATGCTGGCCCCACCGCATGTGGTGGCAAAGCTGCAGACAGCTGGGAGTTCATCCCAAGCACCGTCCCCAGTACACACACACACACACACACAGGGAGAACGTGGGTTAGGGGAGCTAAGAGGAAATCTTCTACAAGTAGCAGGAGGTAGCTACAGTTAACATCATATATTGTAGTTTGTTTATTTATATTTAGGAACTTAGCAAGGAACGCCAACCAAGCAGTCCTGGTGACAGTGGTGCAGGTTCCTCCTCTGCATGTTTCATTCATTCAGCCCTTCGCCTCTCTGCTGTCACCGTCACTGGTCCCTGTTGCTGCCCACTGCAGTGTCAACACTTGCTCTTCAAGAACAGATGGGCCAGCACCAGCCCATCTCACTTCAGACACACTCATGAGTCCCAGAGAGCAGCAACTCTCCATCGCCACTCCTCAACCTCTGTCTTCAAAGCAGCAGCAACTTGTGGCCAAGGACACTATTAGCCATGCTGACAAGTTATTCACTGCTGACCTGCAGGGTGGTTGGAGGATTTCTCAGTGACTTCAATGCATTAGGCTGGGTTGGGGCCCTGGTGCACTGCACAGTTTCCAGAGTGGTGTCTGAGCTGTTTTCTGTTTTGTAGGATGCTCTATGTCCCCATTGAGGGGGATACTTAGAGAGAAAGCACATTCTCTAGGGGAGATCCCTGATGTCCTGAATGCTTCATCTTCCTGCTGAGCATCTTTCAAAATGGTAGGGTATATGGCATTCATGGTCTTGTTGCATATCACCACGGCTCTACGGAAAAAGAACAGCTGCACACTGCCTTTCCTGCTATTATCTACATGCAGCCAGATAAATGGATAGTGTTTCCCTTTCACAGTCATCCTTTCCAAATGTTATGGCTTGCCCTGAACTACTCCAGTATGTTACCACAGAAAGCTGATTGATCTGAACTATCTCAAAAGAAGCAGTAAGATCAACAGCAGTCTAACCTATCCCGCCTTTCAACCCTTCATCAGCCCATGCTCACATTTCAACAGGAAAAAAAAAAAAAATCACTTCTGCATCTGCACACCTGAGCACTCCACAACACCAGCTATTCACAACAAAAAATACAAGTAACTGAGGGTGAGGGTCACCAAAACCCATATTTTGCTTCCAACTTCTTTGCCAGTACTTGAGAACCCTGGTCACTAGGGAACATAACAGAAATAGAAAGTAACTTTTGAGGTGTTTGCACATCCTGAGGTGATTTGAAAGTGTCTCACCTTGAGTTTCTTCTCTGATAATTCTATTTTGTTTCTTGACCCTCAATTTCTTGCTTCACACTGCTTAGTATTCTTCATGGACACAGAATACCATCATATTTCAGCCAATCCTTCCTTCCTTCCTTCTTGTCCACCTCCTTTCCCTCCTTTTCTTGACTCAGCCTCCGCTTTCTCTCTCTGAGAGCACCAAACGTCCTCCGCAGAGGATCTGAATGCTGGCTGGAACTACAGAATTATCACTCAAAGCATGAGGTTTTCACAAGCACCTATAAACTTCTTAATGTGAAAAAGCATTTGATTTTAATAGTCTGTCTTGTGCTGAAAGGAAGAGGTGTTCTCTGATTCATTTGAGCAGTCAGAAACCTAAAGAGAAAGGCAATGAAACCTTCACATACAATGTCCACTCCTACTCTCTGTTTCTTCTATTTCCAAGTAAGTTCCCTGTATATAAAGCCCAAGATATCATTCAGACGCTTCTGGCATAAGTTATATTTCATGCACAAGTCACTCCTAACAGCTCTCTCGACTTCTAGACATAACCTCACATCTATAACCTTCCAAGATCCAGGTATCCCTAACGCCTTCCTCCTCATAATACTGAAATTCCCTTCCTTTGCTGTCCTGACTGAGTCCTCTTGGCTCCAGAAAGGAATGACTCTTTAGTAATCTATTTACCCAGTCCTTAATTCTCCCTGTCTTGCTGACTAGTGGGAAGCAAAACTAACACCTTTTCCATTTTCCAATGATGCGCGGAGGAGATGAAAGTACTGTTGCTGCACTGAGGTTGTGTTATTCATGACGGGTTTTTTTTTCAGCTTCACTGCAAGTGGGGGTCTGAGAGCAGCTCTGGTCTGACTGGAGTGAGGGACTGGAAGTGCAGGCTGAAAAAAAGGAAGGGCTGAGAAAGAATGGCGGGAAACATTTTTAAGGAGAGAGGGGAGTTGATTAGAGGGAAAACAGGAAGAGAAAATACTGACATACGTGGATATAAGACCAAGGATCCATCTACCCCACATCCTGTCTCAACAATGACCATAAGCAGATGGTTGGGGATGAGTAAGAGCAGGACTAACTTCAGATACTTCCTCCTAATACTCCCCCAGTCACCAATTATTATCAGCTCAAGAGCTTCCCGCAACAGAGGCCATTTCTACACTTCAGTGGATGTCTCTTCCAAGACTTTGTGCAAACTTTTCAAACCCCCAAAACCCTCTGGCAAGGAGTATCACAGATCTGCTACCCACTACAAGAAGAGCCATCTCCTTTTTCTGTTCCAAATTGCACTCCACCTGGCTTCAGTTAATGGACCCTACTCCTTGAACTGGAAAAGACATACATAACTGATCCTCAGACATCTGTGTCCTTCACAAGTCTGTAGATCTCTATTGTGCAGCCCCACACGTCACCTCTTTTTTGGGCAGCAGAGCCCTGACCTCCCTCCTCACTCATCCCTCACACATTCCTCTCATTCCCTGAAATTCTTTTGATCTTTTTTTGTTGCCCCTCCTGGTGTGCATCCCAGTTTGGCTGCATCCTTTGAGATAAAAGGATCAAAAATGCTCATAGTATAAAAGATGTCGGAAATTTATGGATTTATGTGGAGTTACCATGGTGTTCTCTACTTTTTTCTTTATTTCTTTCCTGGTAATTCCTAACACTTTATTTGCTTTTTGAGCTGTTCATGGTTGTGATTGCTTTCACAAACCTGTGTATCACAGCACTCAGATCTCTCTTTGGGGTAGTAATGATTGGCCAACAGTCTTTTTACATGTACAGTCTATTTACATTTTACATGTGAAAGTCAAATTATTTTTTCCCATGTACATCATGCACATTTATCTTCAGTGAATTTCATCTGCCACTTTATCACTCAGATACCCAGATTCATACAGTTCTGCTTTTCTTCGCAATCAGCCCTCATCCTTACAAATCTGAATAACTTAATATCATCAGCAAACTCTGTCACCTCCTTACCACCTTTTCCAGGTTATTTCTGAACATGTTGACAAGTACAGACCCCAGCACCAGCTCCTGAAAAACTTCACTGGTCACCTCCCTACACTGCAAGAACTGGCTGCTCCCTCTTAACCCCTGTTTTCTATTTCTTAACTGAATATTTTTTTCTGAGCATGATCTTACCTCACACGCCGTGTCTGTTCAAAGCCTTCTGCAAAGGCTTTTTGAAAGGCATACACGTAAAAGGAAAAAGGATGCTAACTAACGTTTGTATATTTTTGTAAAAGGTGTACTCGATCCAGTAATAGTACTCCATTCATAATCACTCCTAAGCACACACAGAGTTTGACCTGGTGCCTTCCTTTGGCCAAGAGCCCCTGCTAGTGCAGGAGCAGGTTTCTGGCTTCGGGCTGGGACGTCCCACTGGCTCGGACACCGCCGGCGTGCGGGGCCTCGCTCACGACGTGCAGTCCCCACGTACAGCCTGTCACACGCTTTGGTTTCTATGGGCTGGGCTGCAGTGAGTAAAAGACCAAGCGATAATGTCCCACCCTTTGCATGACCCTTACGTGTTCTTCCTTAAGACTGGGTGTCGAACTGTCCTTAGTAAAGCCAAGAAACTACCCTGTGAAGGGAACAAGAGGAAAAAAGAAACCGCGGGGGGGAACAAAAAAGGAACAGCAAGTGGAAAAAAAAAGATAGAAAAAGATAGGAGAGCAAGGGTTAGAAGTACAATGCTAAGCAGAGCACTCCTGACCACCTGGGTATTACTGCAGTCCTGTTTTAAGTTTGATCAATGACCCATTAAAAAAAATTAGTTGGGCAACATAATGCGTTTTGGTTTAAAACATTTTGGAAATAGACTTGGAAAACTTTGATTTAAGTGATTTGAAAACTAGCAATACCGAAATGTGAAAGCTTAAGCTTCTGGTTCGGCTAAGACCCATAGCAAAACCATTTACAGCTTGCAGAACCAATTCATCAGTGCATTCACTGTGTTACCCTGAGGACAGATTGGGGCAAACTGTACTCGGTGCATAGCAAATATTTGTCAACCTTATCTACCCATATGTATATGCAAGGTCTGATTCATATGGCATTTTGTAAGTAAAATATTGAAAAAAAAAATAAATTGAAAATAATGACTGAGGACAAGGATACAGACCTACTAGTTCTTTTCAGAAGACAGAAGGTACTCACAAGCATACATTGACTTTTGGCTCACAGTGGAAGTGCAGAATGAGGTGCTTCAGCACATTGCTTGTCCAGGCTGAAGCAGATCAGATGCTATTTCACTACTCTCTTTCGTTTGGCTTCAAATATGTGCAAGTCCACGCTACTGCAATGTATGCTTATGTCTGTTCCTCTACATTTTTTGAAGAGACACGTGAAAAACACAGGGTCTGTGTTACGCTAACATATTTCCTCAACCATAGCAAAATAAGGGAATAGCTAGCATAATTTTTTTTTTTTTAATGTACTCATTTTAAGTACCTTTACATTACTAGATCACTGTAAGAAGATTTTCTTGGAGTAGAGAGTGGAAGGCACAAAGGCCACCAGCCAGATCCTCAGCCAGCGTGAATTTAGAGCTGAGGATCTGGCCACATGTCAAATTAAACAAAAGCATTTTTGAACTACCTGTTTATTAATGGCATCTGACCTACTTTTACCAGCTCTAAGGACTCAGACTTCCCCTTCCCGAAAATAGAAGGTGGCATGGCGAACAAAAACAGTCACTGTGGACAAACTAATGGGCATCGATGTTTGCAGACATCCACAATTAAATTTGGGTGGTTCAGCACATTTCTAATTAAGTACAATTAACATTTGTTCTTTACTTGTTCATTTTACATACCTCACTGATGTTCCAAATCTGGTTTCCCCTGATAATCTATCCAAGCACATCCTAATGATTACGCCTTTCAATCCCTTGTTAATATACTGACATAAACAATGCAGAAATGCAATTAGACTGCTATGCACACATGGCCTGCCTCCTCTTTCACTGAAGCTGGTGGGAGTCTGGCATCACAGTAGTTTCAGACTTTCCACATCCCTGCAAATGTTTCAGGGAATACCACTTGGTTTTGCCTTGCCGAGATCCATGACACATTCTACTCCTCCCTGTGCAGCGCTGTAGAGATATTTCTTGTAGAAAATCATGCATGTGACCCTACCTTTGCACTGCAGACAAGCCTCGAAGGGAGGTAATATTCCCTTCCTATCACTCTGTGTTAAATCAGTAGTGATTTCAAAGAGGACCCACACACACCAGAGTGCTACAAACATCGTGGTTTCCCCAAGATTAGCTCTTTGGCAGCAGTACCAGCTTAGGCATTGCTGCACAGCCCCCGCTCCCTGATGCCTGCTTCTGTCCTCAACTTCAGCTATTCCGCCTCTTCATTCCCAATCCCACCATTTAGGTGGGTTTACCATCAAGAAGAGTTCATATCCGAACACTATAGTCAAGGGGGCAGAGAATCAGGTCCCAGTTTATCCAATGACTTTGTTTTTGTGGGCACCTCTACAATACTGTCATGTTTCTCTCTCCCTCATGCACACACACAGAGAAAAAAAACAAAGGCCAAAAAAAATGCAAACTGATATAACAGCAGAGTTGTAAAACAATAATCTGATATTCAGTTTGAGGCTAAACAAAACTGACAGGTCATGGAGAGAGAGAAGGGGGCAGCGAGGTGGTGGGAGAGTCAGAACACCTAAGGTAAAATTTCAGTGTTGCACCTGTTTGCAGTTTCTAAAGGGCCGACTGGTCAAACCTTGGGCAGAGCATGAGGAAGATCTCTTTTGCACTGCCCACATGGAGATGTCCAGAGAGAGAAACTGCCCTCAAATGACACCGCACAACTGCCGAGGAAACCAGTGCTTCCACTGAGCAATATCAATATCCCACGTGCCTTTCTTGGCAATCTCTGCCAGACCAGTTTAAGATAAACACAAGCCTGCTGAAGAGATTCAGGTCAAGAACCATTAGCATCAAGCACATTCCCAGCATGCAGACGTTCATTCTGCAGCCTCAGAGCTGATGAGCTTTAGGTGGTGGAGACCAGCCTGGTTGGCTCCGGAGCCCCTCAGCAAGCCCTGCCGCTGGCTGCCCCTCCGCACGCGTCTGCTGAGAACCCAACCTGAGCAAAAACAAGGCCAGAAAGAACAACTCCACTGTGGTAAGGAAGAGGCCAAGGAGGCTGATGGACATTGCAGGACAAGTGTCCCACAGGCTGTCTTCTGCTACACCCAATGAGCCACTGGGGTCTGCCCAGCCTGGGAACGTATGCATCTGCTATGGAGCACCAGAGTAAGCTGGAGCAAGATAGCACTGGAAAGGAAGTTTCTCAGTCATTTGAGAAAGATCAATCTTTAATTTTTTAATTGCATTTTATTTTAACTATCCTTGCATCTTCTACTGTCTTTTGCCTGCCATCTCTGAATTTACTAGATCTGCATAAGCTTTTAAAAAAACCCAAAACATTACTTTTTGCCCCAGACAGTTTTTCTTGACTATTCTATGTTTCCTTGCCAGGGTGAACATCAGAAGAGAATCTTTCCACCTATCCATCTAGTTAGATAGCTAGCTAACAAAAGGTTATTTCATGGCAATAGACTTGGTTTAAGCAAAGCAATTTTAACAAAAAAATAAAGAACAGGGAATTTTAATTACGTTGGTCTTTGCACATTACAAAAAGTCAAATTTGTTGAGCAATTTGACAACATTTTTTTTTAATTTGTTCCCAGGAAACTATGGAAACTGTTTAATTTGGCTGGCCTCCTGTTACTGGCCTGAATGATGTAGAGAGAAGAGTTATGCAATTGATTGTATTAATCACAAATCATTAAAATATATCTGCATTTTATTTAAAAGCAATGGAATCGACTGAGGTATTTTTAGATTTTTGAAACAGAAATGCTGTCTTGAACAGAAATTGAAAGAAGCGGCCAGATAACCCAACAGTTTCTATTAAGGAGCCCATAGGCAACAGTCCTTCAAAATAAAACCATCTTATTTATGCCCTGTGCGTCATCCCCCAGCTTGCACTGATAGTACTCAGGTGATGTAAAGTTAAGCACATATATAAATCTTGATGCAAACAGATCCGTGCACTGCAAGGTCTCTGCAGCAACAGCGTCTTTTTACTCAGAGTGTGCACTCTGTCCAGCGGCATGGCACTCAAACTTGGTGAGCATCCCTTCTGCCATACGCCAAATAACGGTACCCTATAGGGGTTTATCAATTTAAGGTACAAGGTACAGCTATGCAGAGAAATAGGCACTCCTTAAGCACAAATAAAGCAACATTTTAGCCTTGGAAACCTAATGTTGGGCAGTTAAATCCAAATAATTGCTGTAATGGGAAAATAAGATACATTTTTGAGCTGCTGCACAAGGTAGACGCGCCTTAAATCTGTTGTTTAGGCAAACCTCCCCTCACACAACGGGGAACGTATAGTGAAATAGGTGGGATTAAAGGGTTCTCCAGTTCTTCAGGGAGAACACCTGAACTGGCACAGATATCAGCCTGAGCAAGCTGTGCCAGCTGCTGAGGTAGTCCTGCCCCCTTCCCAGAGCAGGAGACAAAATACAATTACTTGGGTATTTCTGCCTTTCTGCGATAGTTAATTGACATCATACTATGCAGAGGGAGTTATTCCACTCCTCTTAGGCAAAGCATTAAAAATGGTGTTCTCCAGACTGCTTCTGCAATGAGTGTTTAAAGGAGAAGGAAGGGGAGGGGGTTAAAGAGAATTGTCACAGAACAATTATGAAGGTAATTTGGAAGCAAGTGTGGAAACAATCTTGTAACAGAGCCAATAGCTGATTCAAATTGTTACATTTCTCCTTTGATCACCTGCTCAAACACACTTCTAATTAGCATTTGATTGAGTCTACAGTTTAGCACATTATTAAACACCTGCTTGCGGATATTAATTTCTATTTCTGATGATACGCTCTCCTGTGCTGTAGCGCAGATCTGTGCTTGTTAACAGAAGGAAATATTTGACAATGGACTAGCACCACCCCACCTCCCAAAGAAGAACCAACTGCTTTATCAGTGCCGCACCGTGATTTCAATCCAGTGTATGCCTAGATGTAGAAACACTTGAAAGAAACTAAAAGATTGAAAATTTTCATGTAAGCCTTTCACAGGGTTTCTTTACTTAAAAGATGTTGCGATTTCTTTTCTCTTACATCTTGCACCTACAATTAAAAATAAATTACTACTCAGAATTTTGCAATTTCTCCTTCAAAGGCAACATATACAACAGATAGAGGAAATGCAGCCCTCACCTGTCCTTGAAATGGAGAATTTCAGGTTATACCTATTCCAGAAAAAGGAGAGATTGCTAGTGCCACCTCTTGGTGAGAAGGGCACAGAAAGCCATCCACTAGCGTAATCCCAAAGCAAGGCATAACTGGAAAAACTAAAATGTGCTGCTAGGAAGTGCTGACCACTCTCTCACCGATCACAAAGCACTTACAAGAACCCTTAATTTGAAATAAGATGTTTATCCTCTTTAATTGAATAGGGTATCTTGTATCCCTGCAGTTAAGCATGTGCTTAAATGTTTGGCTGGATTGGCACTAAAACCAAATTCTATGAAAGCATTAAAGTTGCTAAATCCTATGTAAAATGGTTAACTTCAACTGCAATGGAGAAAAGTGTTGTTTCTTGAACTGTTGTTAGGTTTTTAAATATCTTCGTTGCGCTGTGATCCAAATACCTTGCATGTTTGAACCTTCCAATAGTAGTTTAATGCTAATGCCATTGTGGAGGTTGAGTGTTAATCATTAAGATTGTGTCATATTTCATGATTCAGGAAGAGTTTTGGATAAATGAGTCAACACACAAACTTGTAATTGTAAGAAACAGAGTTCAAAAGAAAGCTTAAATATAAAAGAGGATTAGTTAAGCGCCACATCAGCATCAAGTAAGCTTTTATGGTGCCATTTATATTTCACCCTGTTGAAATATCATCTGGAAAATGCTGGGCACATTTGGCTTCCTGAACTGAATCCATGAGTCAACGTATCATAAGAAAGACTTGACCTTCATAATGGATTTCTGCTGAATTTAAAAAGAAGCCACACAGGGGAATCGCTGTGCATGGAGGAAAGCACGTAAATCTCCATGAGAAAGCATGTGAACTTTGCAAGACACTGTCTGCATAAAAATTAAAAAGCAATTATCGCCTCTAGACACTGCATGCATGAATAGTAGCGAACTGTAAATAAACCTCAGTAGCAATACAAAATAACAACTCTGCCCTCCATTTTCAAATCACAATGTAGAAAAAATTGCATTGTGCATAAATGTTTACTAAAAAATACATTGATTGAAAGTATACAAACTCTACTAACTAAGGAATAGTCACGGCAAGCTTTGTTCTTGTAAAAAAGTACATATTTAAATGTAATAGTAAGGGAAGACATGCTAAATAGAAGCAAGGAAGCTGTCCTACCTTGTTTTAGAATGGTTTTGTCTACAGGGATACCACATCCATGTAATTTTAGGCTGAGGAATGCCGTACACTGTGCATGTCAACACTTGTTTGCTGCTCAGTAAATACAGATTGGGATCGGGAAATGATGACACCGCATTTTCGTATATCTGGGGTTTCACTGTAAAGTGTAAAAATTCGAAAGTGATTAAAATCAGCTCATTTCGAGTGTATTGCATGATCATGAAAATACAACATTCCTGCAGGGTGAGTAATAAGAAAAATCCCCAGGAGAACAAAGGAAAACAGCAGGCCTAAGTCAAGTCAGATGAGTGGTTAGTAACACATTTAAGTCATCAGGAGCAAGTATGTGACTGTGGAAGACAGAAACTCTTCTAATGAAAACCAGTGTCTGTCTTCCGATTCCAAGATGGGTCTATCACTCTGCACATGGGGCTTGGATTTGGGTCCATAAAAGTCAGTAAGAAAACCCACAGTGATTTGAACTGTGCAAGATCAATGAAAATCTAGCTTAGTGAAAATTTAGCGTTTACATGTTCAGGAGAAGCGTGGGAACATGCGGTAAACCTACCATTTACTGTAAGAGTGACTGTAAGATTCTTAGACAAGTTCCACTGTCGTATGCTCAATATTATAGTGTAGTTTCCAGCATCTTCCTCAGCAACATCCTTGATGATTAAGGAATAGTCTTTAACCATGTACCGGGCACACTTTTCAGCAGCAGGTAGCCCATCTTTTAACCTGTTTAAAGAATTCCAGAAATCAAAATTTTGAAAGATAGTATTGCTTAAACTGCCTGCATTATTTCATTTCACAACATTTGTTGATCTTTGGGCAAGGATTTGAATTTACAGTCTGAGATTTTGTTTACCAGAGGCTTATTCTTCCCTTACAAATAAGATTGCTGATATTTATAAAGCACTTTGGAGAATACTGTTCTATATATTGAAATTGATAAGGTTCTGCCAGGGCTATATAATATTCAAGAGTTGCTGAAAATTGCAACTCTGTCTCTGAAGATCCCAGTTTTCCATGCTCATGCTGCCATTTAGTCTAGAAGACAACAATTTCGGCTGAGAGTCATTTGCACAAATAAAGGTTGCGTCATCCCGCACTGACCATTTCTTTATGACCTCAGAATACATCCTGGGACAAAGTATTACAGTAGCCTAAGCACAGCTGTGATTTTAGGAAGAGGAAGAGTAAGTAGATTAGATAAGCACTTAAGAATCAGATATCCTGCTATCAGGTGAATGTTTTTAAAGATAACAGAAAATCAACATAGAAAGTACTAACTGTTGCTCACACATAGATTCCTGAAGAAGCACAACATTTTTCTTCAAAGTCTAAAACACAGCGTAAAGCACATTTTGGTCGGTTGCTGTACGAAGGTTGAAATGATGTTAGAAGAAGAGTGCAACAGAGTTTCACTATGATGTCGGACTTGATTAAAATGATTCACAAATTTTAGTAGGTGTTTACAGAAAACTCTTAGAGTTATTAGACAAGCACTATGAGTCGGGTCTAAGGACTATGGATTTAGGCATTTCACAGTATCGGTATTTTATGGAACCACAGAACAGTTGAGGCTGAAAGGGCCTCTGGAGACCACCTAGTCCAACTCCCTGGTCAAAGCAAGGTCAGCAGGTTGCCCAAGACCATTTTCATTCTGGTTTTTAATATCTCCAGGGATGGAGACAAATGTTTGGAGGAAAAGTAATTGCTGGCTGTGAGTAACATGAACTCTCACTGTTCATGTGTGTATGGTTTGTTTTCTTAATCAGTCTTGTCATAGACCCTTTGTTAAAGTGTAATGAATTGAGCCAGAGCTACTGGTATTTAAAATTATTTAAACAAAAAAAAATATTGAGATCATGAATAGATAACATTGTTTTATATAAAAGTGGTTTGAGTGCATACAAAAAGCTGTTCAAAAGATTTCTTAGCACAGTATACGTGAGCCAAAGTCAACGCTCCAGTCACTAAAGTAGATCTACAACCTGCAGATCACCACATAATAAAACAAACTTCCATTGCTTTTTTACTAGTGCATGTCTGTACAACTCAACTCAGTGAATTATTTTAGGTAAAGCCGTCTTTTCTTTTTCTTAATGTGCAAAATGCGAGTTCAGGTCTCATATCTAGGTCTGAGTGAAGTTGGATGCAACACTTCAGTCAAGGCTGGTAGAGACATTTAGCTGTAGAGTATCCATTGATTTCAACAGGAGACATATTTAATATATTTGAAGATCTGAGCTTTAAATTTCCAGACCTCCTGTTTGCATTTGCAAAATGGAGATAACATTCTCACAGAATATTATTGTTAAAACCCAGGATAATCCTGAAACCTCCAACAAAACTCCACAACCATATTGCTTCCAGTTTGTTGCCATTTCAAGGCACCTTATTTGAATATTTTACCAAGATATTATTTTTCATCTAAGAAGAGATACAGTATGCATATGTGGAAGAAACTTTTGTCCTACCATATAACCTCTGGAGAGGGAAATGCCTTCACTTTCATTGACAAACGATAGGATTTTCTTCCAGCTACAACCTCCAGTGCAGTTTTTCTTCGACGCTTCAAATTAATGAACATTTTATCTTAAACAAAGAAAAAGAGTGCACCTATATTACCGATTTTCAACCTGCAAAAAGACTTGTTCTACTAAAGAGAAAAGGAATCCAAATAAAAACGGTCTTTAATAATTTTGGTGTTCACACATGGCAACAGCAAGAATAAAACCTAACCTCCTAGACATCTATAAAATATAGAGAAGAATACCAAAAATATACAAGAAACTGAGATACAGTTCCCAGGCCCTGAATCTGCCTGGAGAAGAGGTGCTCTAGCCAAAATTCATATTGTGCTTCAGTCAGGAAAAAAGGCACTGGTTTCAATACAAAATAAATAAGGTCATTCATGGTACATGGGAAACTGAACTAGATGAGCAGATGACCCCTCCACCACCAAAGGCGGAGAATCAATGAATGTTCCAAAAGAAAATATTCTGCCAGAGAGGATTTAAGGGATCTTCAGAGAAACAGCAAAGGAAAAGGCGTAAACTTGCTGTAGCATCGATAAACAGCTGTTTCATCAAACAAACAAATCTTTATCACTTCTCTGGAACAATCTCAACCTGCTGGAATTTGTTCTTTTCCAGTTGTACTGCCCAGTATTTTAAAGTCTCTGGCAGGTTGATGGGTTTAACCAGAAGCAATAAAACAGAGTATTCACAATATATTGAAAAAAATTTGTTTTTTCCAAAATGCACTTAAGAAAAAGAAAACTTTCAAAACATGAAAAAGTGTTTGAGTGTCCTTTTGATAGTACCTGCGGTGCAATATTTACTCACATAATGGACTGCCTAAGGATGTTAGATATCTATAAACAAGCACAATATTTAATCACGCTTGCCACATACATTGAAAATAACATGCACAAGACAAATCTGTAGTTTAATTGCACAAGTAAGGTTATACTTAAAGACACAACCCTGATTCTGCAAACCCTTATTCACACAGGCTCTTTCTAATGTGGGTATCCCATAGATGGGACTACTCATGTGAGTAAGCGTTTACAGGCTAGATTCAACTATCCCAGCTTCTCTGACAAATTTTAATCTAAAACTCGGCTTCTTACAGCATCAGGATTATCTGTTTAAGAATATAATAAGTGGGTATTGTGACTCATCCTATGCTCCCAGTGACTTAACCCAATAGAGAAAATGGACGGAAATACTCTCTAAGAATACCAACGCGGAGTGCTTAGTCCACACTTCCAGATGAGACAGAAAAGGTACACCACTGAAAACATGGAACAAATCAATATTCTGAGCACAAGACATCTGTTGTAGAAGACACCCACCAACTGCTTGATCTTTAATACCAATGATGCCCCAAAGCTCCTGGATAGTTGTAATTGTAACAGGATGCCTCCAAGAAGGTAGCTTCTCCTAGAGTCCCAATGCACAAAAATCCTAATTCAAATAAATTTGAAATAACACCAGAAATTTTCATATCTCACAAAAGGCCCGGGCAGACCACAGGGAACTCGTTTAAGGCTCCCACTGTTAAACCACATTAATGAGTTGCAGTATCTTGTGCTTGTTTCGTTTTTTTGGAACAGTCTAACAGCTACCTGCTCCATGCAGAGCTAGTGAATCTATTTCTTCTTTACTTTTAATTGAAAACAATAATAAGTACCGTAGACGAGGAAGTGGGATTCTCCTATTTATATTCAGCTTGTACAGGTTTTTTTGCAAACTATCATTTAACTGATTGCTTCTGCCAGCACGGACTGAGGACAGGGTCATCACAGTATTTAGCAGACCAGAGTGATCTACCTGAATATTAACATGTCTACTGCCAACAAATACAAAACAGTCATGGAAGAAAAGGCACATGTTCTCTTGCGTGTCCCTCCTTTTTCTACCAATAATGAACTATAAATTAACTTCCACTTTGTGTCAAGCTATCGTGTGACTGAACTTGGCATGCGAGCATTCAGTGTTCTGCAAATCTGCAACATTTCTTACCGTAAACAATGACCGTTGTGTTAACAGCTTTGATTGATGGCCCGCTCTTCACGTGGCAGGTATACTGGCCTTTATCAATATCGCGCACTTTGTCAACAACGAGGATACTGTAAAAAATATTGGCTTCTGTATTCTTCTGGTCAATGCGTTGCATCACAGAACCTCTCTTCCTTGCCTATAAAAGCAAAAATGAACAAGAAAGAACTTAATCAAACCATTTTTTCATGATTATTAAGATTTTTATTTTACTGTACCGCCACCATACCTTAATAAAAAAACCCAGATCCCTCTGTACAGCACAGACATGCAAAAAACGTGTAACTTTTCCAGAAGGTCAACAATAAAAATTAGAAGTAACATTATATGGCAATTCATTCCTATCTTCACCAAAGCTGTTGTAGCATCCAAACTAGTTCTTTCCAGATGAAGATCATCCTTTCTGTACGGTTTGCCATACCAACACACCCAGCTCCCCATTGCTCCTCCTCCAGCATCGCTTGTAAAAATCCCCAGAGCCACTGCCACATAGTTTGGTGCCTGGATTCAGTGTCCATAGGCAGCAGATGTATAGAAGAAGAAGGCATTAAGACAAGAAGGGAAGAATTCTGGAAACGCTCTAGACGGAAAAGGGACTAGATTTGGCAAGGGAATAGCAGGGTGGAACTAGAGATAATGTGAGTCTGAGGAGTTATTTCCTGCAACTCCCCCTCAGCCTTTGGCCTCAAAGTTTATTTAACCCAGGACATCATTGGTGTCTTATAAACACTGAGCACCCTTCAGTTACCATCCAAATAACAACAAAGTAGAATTTCACAAGTGTGGTGCCCGACTAGGGCTTGGTGAGACAGCAATGAGCAATATAATATATTTGGAGCATTTCTTGTTGCTAAGTTGTTTATTTCTGAGGTGAAAAAATGCCAGAAAAAAATGGCTACAATATGCAAGAAATGATTGCATTAATCTTCCCTATATAATGTAATCATAATTTTAGCTTGTGATTAGGCACAATGAGTGACATAATAAATGATCCGGACTTGAATCATCAGCATAAATCAAACTGACATGAAAGGAATGGGAGTTGTAAACCTTAAACTAACGTCAAATTTCTTATCAGCTTTACACGGACTCCCTGGCAGTTATTCTGTAAGTGACAAATATTTATGAGGATGCTCCCAATGCAGGGGGAGGAGAAGCACATTCAAGATCATTCCTGTAGCTGTCAAAACAAGAGGATTGTTCATGTGACACTTAACAAATGAGATTTTGGCTAGCTAAATCAAAATATCTTTTCTAAACATGCTCGAGTTGGGTGCCTGACTGTCTGCCAGTCTTTGAAATGAATGTGTTGAGAAAGACAGCCTCACTGAAAACTTTGTCACAAGAGAGAGTCCCTGCCTGGGACCGGGTGATAAATTTCTACCATTTTTCCAGGTTGAAAAAAAAGCTCGCAGGGACAAAACAACTCTAGTGTTCGCTCGCAATTATGCAATATAAGCAGAGTACATTGTGTAAACATGTTTACTTATTCAATTAAGCACCAGAAATTAAAAAAAAAAAAAAAAGAAACCTCTAAAGACACGTCAGCAAGGGTCAAAACGGTGGAATGCGAACCACGGCAAACATTTCGAGGCAAAATTCCTGCCAGGGCGCTAGATGCAGCATGATCTATGGGAAATTCCCGGATTCTTCATTTCAACCAACAGCACTCACCTCCCCAGGATAAGTCCACGTCATCTGCACTCTGGTGTTCCAGGCTGCGGTGACAGTGCAGTTAATTGCCAGGCTGTCTCCTTTCAGCAACTTGACAAGACGTGGGGTGCTTAACTGAACATCGAAAATTGTGTTGGCTGCATGTGACGAAGCGAAAGAAAAGTGAGTAACGTCACCAGGGCAGAGTGCTTCCTGAAGGATGGGGAGTGGAGAGCGCTACTTACTTTCCCGGTGCGTTAGGTACTTTGTGCTATACTTGTGTCCGCCAACGGTTGTCTCACAGCTCAGGAGCCCTATGAATCTATATGTTGCCTTAGGTATTCTGAAGCCTTTCATGCTGTCCCAGATTATTGTCTTGCCATCAGGAATTAGGGTTTCTCGTGGAATCTGGAAGTGTCAAACATGCATCATAAAAACAGCTCATCCTCATGCCACTCTCTAATCAAAGCAGCCTAATAAAAAGGAATGGGAAAAAAACACCCTAAAAAATGCCAATCAAAGTAGAAAGGATGACATTTAATTATGCAGATTTTTCAAGTCACGTTTTCATCACAAAATAGAGGGAAAATCTGGGTGAAGAATGTGAATGTTTTATTTGTTTCCAAGATTTCATTATTTATAACAGGATGTAATTTATGATACAATAGATTGACACTATCATTAGCCTCAGCGCTTGGGCTGCTATTCTGTTGGCTCCTGGTTGGCAGCTAAAGTGCTCGTCTTGGTGAACCTTTGCAATTAAGTATCCTGGTTTCACCACTGAGACACAAATACACATTTTTCAATGGAGGTGACAAATGGCCTTAATTTGCTGTCATTTCGTGCCTTTAACAAATTCCTGCCAGGATTCAATCTGATGCTTCTCACGTTTAATGTTGTCTAAAGGACTGGACTGTTAAAAAAACCCAAAAAAACCAAAAAAGTTAAGGACATGCATGGCTGTTCCAAAGCTGACAGGTCAGGGTACGCATGTCTAAGCCATTGCATACAACAGGAAGTGCAAATTTGCAAATTATAAAGCCACAAAGCTTCCTTGGGCATTTGGAGCATTTTTATTGAGAACTACTGATCATACTGAATGAGGAAAGTCATATTGACTAGAGATTTTGAAAGGACATCTTGAAACACTAAATACACCACATTTCCACACAAAAAGTACTCAGCACATTTTAAAAATTTGGCACTTCTAAATCCCTCAGAAGTTGAGGAACCAACAAGTAATTTGTGTAAAGCCATCAAGTGTTTTTAAACTTAAGACCTGAAATCTAATACAGACTGAAATATTGCCACATGGGATCAGTGTTTACTTTGTCTCCAGTACAAATTAAATTTTACATTACGATCCTTTGAGTTTTATGCCCCATTTTAATAAGGTATCAAGAAAACCCCAGAAAGGCAAAGCATGACATAGGCCCTGAAGCTCAGACAAAACCTCTTGTTTTCACATCATTGTTATACCTTATCAATGGAATAAATGCCACCATTTGGATAACACAGAGATCAGCCATTAGTACAAAGCCTGGATGTGACTATTTTTATAAAGCCTGATTTTATGCTAAAAATAACATATTTTTAAAGACGGCACATAGAGTTTGAGTGAATTAGTGTCCTAAGCGAAGATCTCGGGGTCAACTAGGCACCTTGCAGCCCATCACCTCTCCCTGCACACCCAGTCTCACCCTTTTTTCCCCTTTATTTGAGCAGAGGACTTGTAAGCTGGCCAGCCCTCTCCTTCCTACAGCCAAAGCCAGCATGGGTGGCTGCCAGAGGCTGGGGGAAGCGTGGCTGCCTGGCACCTTCCTGCGTGGCACAGCGCCTCTCCAAAACATGGCACCCTCGATGCTGCCTGCTCAGCGCACGCCGAAAGCTGCCCCTGACATCACCTCCACTCATCTCATGCCATTTCCTCTAACAAAAATGCACGATGAATCAAATGAACAATAATTACAGAGCACAAAATGCTGTGGTAGAATTCCTTATCTTTACAACAGCTGATAAGACGCTATAATAAGCATGCAAATCACAGGGGAAGTGTGTGTTACACACACACACAAGCAAAGCCCATTACAATATAGCCTGCTGGCTACCATTCAACAATATCTTGGACTCTTAGGAGCTCTGTAGCCATTTCTGTTTTAAATAAAACAAATATTCAAGCTTTTGTTTAACTAGTTCATGGTTATGCTTTCAAGGGCTTCAACTGAATTTATCCCCTTACTGCTTTGGTGGGAATCAAACTATTTCTGGGTGTATCCCTCTATAGGTTTTCACATATACCATGAAGAAAGAGTCAAGCCAGAGCTTCAGAGCCTCCCTAGACTGATATTTCTCTGGGAATGCATTCACTTCACATTAATTAGTTAATTGATGGATTATTGACTTTGTATTAACCTTACTCCAGGAATGGAAAAGTAACCAAAGCACCCAAGTGTAGAACTCTTGGAAATAAGGTGCTCATAAACATGATCCTGTTTTGCAACACCAAATGTTGTCAGTTGTCTGTATACCCAATAGACTCACCTGCCGTGGAGGCAAATCTTTGCCTGCACAGTTTATTCATCTGACATCCCTCAAAAATAGCTAAAGCTTCCTTTTGCTGTAGCTTTTTGTAGCTTTGAGACTAAAAAGTTGTACACACTCACACAGAAAAGCATAAATTGACATTTTTAGTTTACTGTACAGAGTACTTTAAAAAACTAAAGTCTATAACTAACGGAAGACCACTGTGATACAGTTGGTCTCTGGCTAAGTCGGGGAAACAATAAACTGCAACAAGTCCCTTTCAGAGGGTGGAAATACCAGGATTTTGCCTCAGAAGAGACCAAGGGTGGTGGCTGATGTTCATCCTCACAGACCTTCACAGCTCTACCCTCTCTCCTTACTTGCTTCAGTTTCTTTTCTTACCCAGCTCTCCTCTACACTGTTCTCCTCTCCCAGCCCCACTGGTTCAGATGACCTGTTTCCCACTCTCAGAAAAGCCCAGTTGCCTTGCTCTGCCCTAAACCATCTTCCAGGCCACCACCTAAAAACACAGCATCGTCACCATGATGATCAGTCCACGGATGGTACAGGACAAAGGATCCCAGAATCCCACAATAATTTAGGTTAGAAGAGATGTCTACAGGTCACCTGGTCCATCCCCCATGCTGAGCAGGGCCAATGTAGTTCAGGGGCTTGCCAAAAAACTTGGCCTTTGGTCATCACAGAGAGAAGTAGAAAACCTGTGAAGAAGCACAGGGCTGGAACAGTGAGATTTCCACTGAAGCAGCAGAGGATAAATCCAG
Organism: Pluvialis apricaria; assembly: GCA_017639485.1. Lineage (NCBI taxonomy): Eukaryota > Metazoa > Chordata > Aves > Charadriiformes > Charadriidae > Pluvialis > Pluvialis apricaria. The sequence goes on from CM030007.1 coordinate 24,088,720, forward strand.
CTAAAATAGTAGCTTACAGATGGGTACCAGCAGACAGTCAGAGGCATTCAAAGAATCAATTTGTTGTGACAGCTGCAGTAAACATGGAATTTACTGTCTACATACTTATCTGCATGAACCACATCGCTGTGGCTGCCAGTGCAGTCTTGGCCTTTTACCTTCTTTGTACTTTATTTCAAACTAGACTTCAGTTTCTTTTGGTATAGGCTGTGCCTCCTTCTTTGCTCAGCACCAACCACTGACCCTTTTTGGTACCCGCTGGCATTAACACAGTCCTACCACAAGGTTTTGGGTATACACATATGGTCAAGAGTATACAGTCAAGCTGTGGTTCTCCACGTCTCCAGAAGCAGATTGTATTGGAAAGAGGCAGCTGAAAGTATAGTAAAAATGTACATTAGAGTTTTGAATACTTGTCTTTTCTTTCATGTTTCCCCCTCCATCAATTTGGGAAGGTTGAGGTGGCATTATTAAGAATTGAGGCTGTCCAGGTGTGTGACTCCCAACATCCTTGGGGTTTTCTTCCTCTTTTATTCCTTATGCTGAAGCTTATTTACCTCTATTCCTGTGAATGTCATTGTTGACTTTATGACAGAGAATCCAAAAGGAGTGTAAACAGAGGCATCAAACCATTGTACCAAAAGGTGATGCTTTCTCTGTTTAGCAAGATAAGAGCAAATGAAGAGGCAAGAGAAGGGCATACCTTAGCTGCAATATGGTTTATCTTATTTTAGGGATCTTGAATGAGTCTGCCAGAATCCTATTGATAGGAATGATGGTTTCAGAGGCTCTGGATATCTGTCTATTAAGCATTAGATCAAAACTATCAATTGATTTCACAGGTCTTCATATGATGAAGAAGAGAAAGGGCCATCAGCTGTTGCAGTTATAGGTTATAATAGGACCTGAAGGAATTAAAAGCTCCATCCCCATTTCCTGATCCCTGTTTTATTAGCTTCTTGATTTTTAAGATTCCTCCTATGTTATATAGGATTGCCATGCTATAGAATACAATTTGTGTGGACGTTCAGCCTGGAAGTTAGAGCAACACAATATCTCAAAAGGGTTGACTAAGGTAAAGATGCAGTTTTAGCAAAAAAATTATTTGTAGTGTTGAAGATGGACAATAAACCTTCCCCACGTTGGTCCGCTGAAAATAAGGAGCAGCACTGCACAGGAACACAATGCTGGAGGCAATGCTCGTGCAACTGTCCCAATGAGTCCTTTCAGAAGAAAGAGATCACCAAAAAATATTCCGTATTTTGACTTCCTGGCAATATAGAATGCTGCATCTAATGACTGTAATGTTGGGATTTTCCTTCCAGCTCCAGAGCATTGCATTATGGGGACACTGACTTCTTCCTTTATTACTAAATGGAAAACACAGAATAGCTTTTGCCAGCTCTTCAGAAGTAGTTTGCCTGCAGCTGTGAAATGCATTTAACACATCTCTTAATTGCTATGTGAGCAAAAACTTGCTGGAATCTTCATACATGGGTGTCACAGATGATAAATAAAGTAAGATATGATGTAATGCATTGTAGCTTACATACTTCAGGAAATTCTGCGATGAATTAGGGAACACATTTATTTTTCCTGGAATGCAAAACATGTAAGCAACCAATCCTTTCTTTCAAGACTTGGCTCCACCTCTTCTTTCTCCTTCCCAGAGTATTACATCTGGTTTTGATGGTGTAAAGATGCATCTTACACCACAACCCCAAGCTAAAGGCAAGTTGATATGAAAAAAAGAGAGTAGATATGTCTTGTTCTTCTCCAAATAAGGAGAAAAAAATAATATTTTTATATTGTTTAATAAGAGAGAAACCTGACAGGAATTTTCTCAGTTAGGATTTTAATATGCTGATATTTCAGATGTGACAATACAGTGCCCAAATAAGTTCCCACTTTACAACATCCACCCTATGGAAAGCTAAGCCTCATCCACTTTTAATTCTATAGCCACAGAGTCTTGTGCATCATTCAGCCCCGGTGAACTTCTTCCAGGAGAACCTTGTGTGTACACACACATACGGTAACATCCTAGGTCACATTACTTTCTTTTCTCTGTGTTTTGTTTTCTTTCATGTGATTTAACAAGTGGAAAACACGAGGCAAAATCAGTATCTATATTAACAAAGAAGCACTGTATAGAGTTTGTAAACCTCTAGGTCAAGTTAAAACACAGGATCAAATCTGTGGCTGGAGCAAAACCCTATAGTCAATGAGGAATCAAAGACTTGTACTGATCTAGATGGGAATCTTACAGTGATATTGTTTGGCAGTTGCATGTTATTCCATAAAAAGACAAATTTATTTTCCACGTACCAATGACAAACATTCATGCCACTACATACAGACCTCCCCCTACAAAACCTCACTGGCACCTCCACCTAACTTTTAAGCCAAAGAAAGGAAATTTATAAAAAGAAGCACCATTCTTCTGTCTTGATACCAATCACTTTACTACAGACATACAGGTCAGTTAGCTGTTCATGTAACTCTCAAGGAACCTAGGAAAGAAATGTTTTCCCCACAACATGAGAAATGTCTAGATTTTCTAAAACTGCCTGCACCATCTCGAACTCAGCCCAAGTTTCCCTACAGAAAGAAGCCATCCCCTGCCTGACAATAAGTGCACTATATGGAAAAGGAAGCAGCAAAGTCACTGGTGGGAGTGAGGTAGGGCAAAGGCTTGCTGAGATCCTTGTACAGCCCCAGCAAGTCTCAAGGGACTGCACTTACCGGCAGTTCCAGAGGACAGAAGAGGAAAGGGGAGGAAGTGCAGGGGAAGAGGTGGGAGGAAATCTCTTCTCCTAACAAGAAATTCCTTCCTGGGTTTAAGAAACCTTTGTCAGTGTAAATTCAATAAAATGGTATGAAAAGTTTAAGTTTCTTCAGAAAACTCCCACCCAGTCTAAGAGATTTGATGAAGCCCTTCTGTGAGATACGAGATGAAGCCTCCAGGGTTGAAATATTTCTAAACACACTGACACCCAGAAACCTTGTCTAAGAAATACTGAATCATTGAAATATCTCAAAAGCATTACAATAGTTGTAAACAAACAAACAAAAAAAGCATCATCCACAATAAGACTTTCATAGCATGCTTGGATTGAGGTACCTTTTTTAAAGTAACAGCGATGTTTGGTGCTGTGACTCTGCATGGAATGATCATTTCTCTTCCCACAGTCATGTGTATTATTTTAGGTATATCACTGTGCATCTCTACAAATGGACTGCCTGTATCTGCAAGAGAAGAAAAAGAAAACGTTAATATCTGAACTCTTAATACAATGTATGGAAATTGTAATGGTGCATACAGTCTTGAAAGAACTGACTAACCCGTCCATAACATAAGATGGACAAAGTCCTCAAATCACTCTTCTGCTTACTTTTGTCTCAACAAATTTAGTAAAATATTATTGAATATTTGAGAATATATTTTTTCACTCAATATCAATAGCAGTACTTTGGTATCTCCTTTAAAATCCACGAGAGTTAAAGTACATTTTTCCCATTACAGCGTCATCTCTACTCTCGAGAGATGTGTTTCTAATCCAGGGCATTTCTATTTTATTATCACCAGGAGAAATAATTAGATGGGAAGTGACTGAAATTCACTTATCAGGAAACCCCTAAACAGGACATGTTGCTGCTCTCTGCAAGGAAATTGATGGGAAAAACTCACGCTGACTCCACCAGGAGAAAGAATCTACTGTGATTATCCAGCCATATTCTCAACCCTAAGAATACAGACTTGCAAGAGTTAATTATTCTTCTCCTTCCCACTATCACAATACCTATATGTCTCTTTTGTAAGTGACAAGGTAAATGAAAATGCCAGGAAAACATTCATTCCGTTGGACTCAATAACTAAAGCTTGGCAGAGTAATTTACCGTCCCTTGAACAATCCCTTTAACAAAAGGCATTGTCATAAATAGCTTGCGCTGGGAACAGGGAACATTGCTGCTGCTATTGTTTGGACCGCTTAACAAAGAGGGGCTCAAGCCACAGGCTCTGACTCCAAATCTTCTTTGCAGGTGTTCAGATCTGAAGGTTCTGTTTGACTCACATTGCAGACTACCTCAAAATTCACATAAGGTTTGGGTTTTAACTCTTTAAGTGGAACATTCAGATCTTAATTCCTTGCTTATCTACCGTTCTGATGTTTTTTCAGGCAAAACCTATTATTTTCACTCAGTCAAAAAACAAAATCTTACAAATAACAATGGAAATATTCCTTGGATAAGAAATGAGTAAAGCTAGCAAGAACTGACCCTTTGTAAAACCTCAAATTGTAATACTTTATTCAAGTGCTGTGTCCCCAGACTTCTGCTTGTTGACCTGTGTTCACTCTAGTAGTTCTTCCAATACATTACTTTCGCTCCTCTTTCAAAAGTATGATCTGCACTTCCCAGTGTCATAAAACTATTCTGCCCTTAGGATCTTCTTTTCTTATTACATGCAATAATATTTTTACATCAAACAGGAAGAGAAGCAAATTCTATGCTAATTTATATTGGGGAGAATCCTAAGGTAGAGTATCTCAAATGTACCCCAGGATATGGAAAAAGTTTTCCTAAAGAGGTTTAATGAAACTATTACACAAACTTTCTGAAATAAAAGCTGCAATGCTTTATTTAATAATAGGTGTTAAATGTCCACTGAGATCGCAAAAGGAACTTATGAGTAATAGAGGATGCGTATGTAATAAAAAAATACCCTAAGGACTTGTTAGGCTAAGGTTTCCTCTGCAGTACGATTCAAGGAAAGACCAAGAATGAACCTGTTTGTAGCATGGTGAAAAGAACCTTTTTTGTTTCAGGGGCTGCAGCCACAGAAGAGGTCACCTGCCCCTTAACATCACCAGCCAAACAGATTTACTACTCCCCAAAGACTCATTCGTCTTTGTCACAAAATTAAGAGCTCCTGCCCAAAACCAGCAAGCTTTGCAAAGTAGTTTCCTGTATCATAATCTCCAGATCATCACAAGTGTGAGGAAGAGCTGTTCTGGGGACTACCGGAGCTGTCTGCAGACACAGTGTCACCACTGACTGATGCCAATATTGAGGCAGTGGGGGCTGTGCAGCTCAGACCTCGCAGGATTCCTGCCCATCTGAAGGCAGGGACAGGAAACAAGCACAAAACACCACGTTTGGCTTTTTTTTTTTTCCTTCTTCTTCTTCAATGGAAATGCACGTTCGCGCCTGGAGAAGTCAATTAAGTGCTCCATAAAAGTCAACTAAATGCCCTGGCTGCTCTTGGTAGACTTTAAAGTTCAGTCACAGCCTTTCTTGGTACACTCCCTACAGTGGTACGCCAAGGCGTCTCCGTGCCCCCGCTATTCGCGTGCAGAGCTCCCATTGACATCACCGGGGACTTCCGCCATGGGCCAGAGGGCAATAGATGGCCCCAAGTGCTCCAAATGTCTTCCTGCTTTTGATTAAAAGAAATACGCATCATGTTTCCTAGCACAGTTTTGTTTTCATAATGAGTGTGGAGGCTTTTCCTGATTCCCTTTGATTTTATTCTCCTTCCGTCTTAATGGCCATAAGGGGATACTCTCAGTGCCTCAAGACCAGAATGTGGTGCAGGTTCCACCAGCCCGGATCAAGCAAAGCTGAACCTACAACAGCACCAGGGAAGGTTATGCCATGTTGGCAGGGTATGTCAGCAACATGGAACCCCTGTGTCCCCCAAATAATAGCATTCCTTGCTCTTTTTTTTTTTTTTTTCCTGTTTCCCTCCCATCATAGCCCTATCTATTGCTAGTGGTTTCTGCTGCATTTCCTCCCAATTCCTTCCTGAGGGGAGGTAAATGCCATCCTTCCCTGAACAGCTGGCTGGCAGTGCATCTGGGATGACTTAACCGCCTGCCAGCGGTCTTCTGGGCCAGCTTCACTCACTTTTATGTTCAGAAAGCTCTAGACATAAAAGGAACATCATGGATTGACCTATCTTGAAGACCACATCCAGGTTACGCATTCAGCTCCATCGGGATTTGGAATGGACGATCTAAGAGGGTTGACCTTGGTTTTTTGAGTTTTTTGTTTTGTTTGTTGTTTTTTTTTCTTCAGACCTGCCTGCAAGGGTAGCAAAATGAAAAATGGACAGCCAGAATATTTGCATATGCTAAAGGTTACTTTAAAAGTAAGTTTAGTGTATTTTTAAATTGTGCCTGGAATTAACGACTGGGTGCTGGTTTGACTGTGTTCCTCACAATATCTCTCCGTTACAATCAACATGAAACCACAAAGAGCATTCATGAAATCACAAAATCCATGAAGGTCACTTGCTATATTGTTAAAGAACATAAATAGCAGCTTTTTATTAAGCTGGTTGGCAGCCAGATACAAACTTGATAAGAGACTTAACACAAGCAATATTATGTCTGGTATCAGTAACTTGTCTAGGCTATTTATGGGGTTTGCACAAACAGCTGAATTAGCCAACACTTAAATGCCAAATTCAGAAAAGATGGAGAGGTTCTTTATTTCCACAAGCTTCAGCTACTGTTCTTAGGTTTGTTTTGTTTTTAATAATCTGAGCTATGCAAGTCAGAGTAATTACACATACATTTGCAAGAAGAAAAGCTTCTACAAGAAAGTCTGAGCTCCTTGAAATCTCTGAAAGTTTGTCCTCTGAAGTTCTTCCAAAATACCTACTTACACTTGGCTCATCGTTAAGATTTTTTTCAGGCTAAAAGAGCCAAAACAGTTTCCTCGCATTCACATAACACTTTTTCCCTCGTGCACGTGTAGAAGACCAAAATCTTTACTAAAGTACAGACATGCAAACTTCATTAAAATTAATGGGCCAATCACCAAATTCCCCTTTCAGTTGTAGGGACTCACCCTAACTAGTTCTATTTATCCCAGCTAAATTAGTAGGGTTATTCAGAAGTAATTGGAGAAGAACCTTGCACACCAAGAGTGGCTCTCATCTCACTTAGACATGGAAAATATAGAAATCTCTCACTGAGGTAGGTGGCCAAACTGTTAAGTATTGCCACTGGGGAGAAAGGGGGAATTCTACCATAGGACTCATCTGACTTGTTTTAGACATTTGTTTTATCATGAGATGAATCATGCCCTAGAAAAGGCACCTATTCAACCTGCTCACATGTAGGTGTCTGTGCTTCTTAAAAAAAAATAATCCCATTTTGTATGTCTGGAAGCACAACACATCTGCAAGAAGGGCTTTTCCACTCTTCGCTCTTGTTAGCCTGTAAAATAGTACTCTTCAAATTCAAATGATCTCTAAACCTTGAAGGAAGACTTGAGACATAAATTAATAATCACGGAAGTCCAGGGGGAAAAAAAAAAAAAGAAAAAGAAAAAGGAGGGGAATATTTTATATCTGGAGCACATTCAGACACAAAGCATTGCTAACATAACTGTACAGTGATTTTTAGGCAGGGTTTGTTTGTTTTCCTTTGGGGCTAGTTATACTATGCTATCATCAACCCAGGTCCATAACACACATAAAACACAGTTAAAACTCTTAAGGAAAAATATTCTTACCGACATTAGCCAGGAAATCCACACTAAAGCAATTACTATGTTCAGAAAGTGACCTCTAGAAAGGCTAATGGACATTAGGAACCCTGTCTCAGTTGTATCCCTCCCTCACGAGGGTTCATCTTGGAAATGTATTTTTGTTTCAGTAGGAGCTATAAGCCTTGGTGAGGAAGAAGGACCTCGGAGGGCTTAGTGCATAGCCTTTGATGCTGCCAAGGCGTCCACACATGCTCCGCTCAACACAATGTACTATGATGTGAGGTCCATGTACATGCAATGACAAAAGCATGGCAATTATAGGTGATTGACGTCAGCAAGTCCTAGAGGGCTCTGTTTTGTAACAGGAACCTCATTAGGCACTAAAAATGTGTCCACATACTTGATACAGCTGTAGCACAGTTTAATTTCAACTAGTTTCCTTTTCATAACAGAAGCACTATCATATTACTGACTCTGACAGTGTAAGCCAAAACCGTACTGCTCGTACATTAAAACGGTGCCAAAAGCAAAGACAGAAAAAAGGGACAGGGGAAGAAGAGTTTCCCAGGCCTCAGCAGGTTCTTCTGTCAGTACATTATTTCTGAATAAAAAGAAGAAAAAGGAAAAGAAGAAAATCTCCCTTTCTGTTAGCTTTCAGAGTGTTTTGTCTCACTGCTTTTTTCACCTATTGAATTATTCTGACTTTGACGCATGTGATCTTAAGAGACCTTTTTGGGGAACTCTTTGGATGCCTTCTCTGTTCTGCAACATAGTGCCTTTAGGGTTACAGGAGTCAATCCATTCACGCTAAATCTTAAATCCATGTCAGTTCTGGGGATGGATCCAACTGTCTGTCAACAAGTGAACCTCCCAAGGAGGTGCCACATGCTCAACACTTGCAGAATGCAACTCTAGAGTTTGAAAATGCACTCGAACTCCCAGACATTTTGGCACCTCAAAAGCTTGCATTTTCAACCATTCGCTAATGTTAATGCCCTTCATTTTGGACTGTCCAACCCGAAACACATCTCAAGCCAAATATGCAAAACTAGCGGACGTCTGACATTCTACACATTGGTGAGTACAAGTACTCTCAGGACTTGTACCTTTAATTACCCAGCTCTCATTTGTCTCAACTGACTTAAATCATCTCTAAGAAAGACATCTAAGCTTGTTCTCTAGATTCCTTGTAAAGTCAGTGATGAGAAATACATACCAGAAGGTTCTTTTTTCTCTCTGTTAAGTATAGAAAGAGAATAGACAACTGACTCAGCCTAGAAGTCTGACTTTAAAACAGAGTATTTTGAAAGGCACTTGACTGAATTAACAACACACATCTCATTTTGCAAGAAAAAGTATGCGGTCAGAAGACATGCACAGCAGGAGTGTAAGGAGAGATGAGGAGAGGGAGAACATGGACTAAGAAATGGGCTAATACCCTAAAGACAAGCAGAACTTCACTTAGAGAAGAATTCTCCGTTGCAGCAGAACTAAGACATTACTTTTGTACGTTAATAGCTGAAAGCTGTCTTCATCACAGGAGGTAGCAACACTTCAACTTGAATCAATGTTTAAATTCTTGCAAAAATCTAACCTTGATATATCAATGTAATTGAACTTATATGCTTTTCCTCTGTCATACCATGGGAACAATCAATCAAAGGCAAGAGATGAGAGAAGAGAACTGCACATTTTTGAAGAAAGTGAATGAGCTCCAGCAACTGGAAAAGAATGTCTTGGAGATACCAAAACAAAGGCAGGCAGAAAGAAAACCCTTTAGCACTGTCCCCAGGGAAGTCTACACAGGTTTCAAAACAGCCTGCTGATAATTTGGTGTTTCTTAAATGTCTTTATTCCATAATTATCTCTTTTCAAGCAGAAAATTCCCCATGCCTCACTCCAATGTACGCACTGAGTGTTCACTACAAATCTTTCCATTTTACTACTAGGCTGCAGTTGCATAACAAAAAGATCAGAGCAGCTTTTGGTCCGAGACAGTGGAGAAATTGGCAAAGAGACTTTGCTTCATTTCACATTTTTCCCATGGCTCATGGTGGAAGTCAGGCCATCAGCTTTCCTACAGCAACGTCCAAGGCTCTTAAGAGAATTCATTTCCCTCACTCAATGTCTCAATTCCTGAGCTGTGTGTGGTCAAGAGTTGCTGTGGCACACACTGTGAACTCACTCCCTTGTGCAACTCAGTAGTGACCTCTCCAGCTGAAGGAAGGGTGGTGTCAGGACTAGCTCCTGAAAGAACGTCACCAGCCTGCCTGTTCTTGATCACCCAAATGCACGACTTCAGAAATGGTTTGCGTCACCCTGGGGCACATGGGACTTGCAGTCTCCTACTCATCATCTTGCATCTTGTCTTGTCTATAGAAGATCATCTTCTGCCATAGCATACACTTATTACTGAACCAAAGGACATACTAGGTTTATTGCTTTGGGTTTTTTTTAAAAACCCAGTTCATATTCAGTATCACTCTACTTACGGAAATGAATAACATTTAAAAAACAATAAGTGATGACTTCCTGTACAAACAATATCAACTTTCCTGATTCGGATTCTGTGTTTGTAAATAGCAACTATTTGTTCTCATCTGCAGCATGCTAAGACATGGGAAACAGGCACCTCCATGATCCACATGGAGCTAATATGGGAAATGGACTGACACAACGTCCTGCCACAGGAAACAATACAAAACTAGGAGGGACCCAAATTTTACAAATGTTTATTTCCTAAGCACCCATAAATTCATTTAAAATAAAATTAAACTCAAGAAAGGTAGTCTTCACAGAGGATTTTGTTACCCCCACCTCACCCAGATAGTTGAATTTCATGCATGTTCACAGAAACAATTGCTTATATTAAGAGATTCCTTAAGTATTTTCTTACCAAATGCTAATGCTACACTGATCAGAAAGGGTGAGTTTTGGTACTCAGTATCTGGTTTCTTTTCAGCCAACTCAACAACTCCTCCTGAAATTGTAAATTTTTGGAGGACTAATATACCCTTCCCCACCTTAGGGCAGAGTGACACTTTCAACAGGCATCAAATTCTTCTGTTATCAGTAGTTTGACCTAACTCTCATACGTACTTACTAGGACACAATCAACACTTAAATGTTAAGAAATCGGTTTTCAATCAAAAAGATTGTCAAATTCAGAAAATTAAGATGCTAAAGAGGTCTAATCTTGATACAGGTTTGTCCATTAAACATTGTACCATTGTTTGGCAAGTAAGGTAGGAGGAGAAACATAATCCAACCCTATCTTCAACAGTGACATCAACATTTAATGACTGAATGTCCTTGGGGGGGAAAAAAAAATATATATCAATAAAACCAAGACACTCAGGCAGTCTTCCTTAACTGATTATTGCGAGGGGAAAGGGGCTGTACAAAAACTATTTCTCCAGTGATATGTTTCTCCTCCATCACCATGTGCATTACACAGGCAACCTTGGTTCAACATACATCTAATTGAGGATCCCTTTCAGACACAATCAAGCTACATACAACTTGGGAAGCAGTGAAGAATTAGAAAGACTGGTTGTGTCTTCCATTTGTAAAAATTCAGGATCCAGAAAAATTAAGACTTCAGACAGCAAAGAGACCAAGAAAATGTAGATGAATCTCTTATATCGTAAGAGGGGTTTAGTGGAGAGGTTCTCAGTCAGTCACAGCCATCCTTGCTCTCCTCATGTGGTGAACAGAGAGGATTGTGGGTAGATCTCAGATAGAGATGACATCCAGGCTGGGAAGTTCAAGAAGGTCCCTTGATGGGAAACTTGCAAAAGTCATCCAAGAAAATTGTAAGTTTTCCTAGGCAACACGAAATGTTGGTCACTAAATGCATAACCTATTTTGGTTATGCTTCCATGGATGCATCTGTAGTTGGATAGCCAGTGAATTATACAAAAATAGTTGGGTGAGAAAAACACTCTGCGGTATATCTCAGGTCAAGGAAAGCAGGATGAACAGCATGAATTATTCAATAATTTTCAAAAAACCAACACACAGTAATGGGGGGAGCTATCTTATTTTCTATCACTGTAGTGAGAAATCCACTTTATTCTTCTTTTTCACAGCACCAGTCCCACTCTTTGTGTCACAAAATGAAAACAAAGGCTAATTCACTCTAATGTGAACTCGTTAGAAGCAGCAGACACATAATTTGGAAAACTTCCAGTTGCATATTCTCTATAATATGGGCTTTCAAAATCTGTGAATTCTGATATATTACAGTAATCTATTAATTTTATTCCGTAAAAATTGAGAAAAACTAAAATATAAAATTAAATTAAATCCCTAAAGTGTTTATAATTTCTTCCTTTATTATTGTGTCTGTTGAATTCAACTGTTCTGAGAAGTCTCTGATTAATATCCTGGAAGAAAACAGGATCAGAAAGCAATTTCTGTTACAGCCTAACTGACCCAGTTCCAGCATTTCCCATACATTACACAATACTTGTTTGCTGAACACAATTCTGTGTTTACTTTGATTCCATTTATTCTAGATTTTTACAAGCTATGTAATGTGGACTACAGAGTACATTTTTGAATTTGACTTAACATGCAAAGAGTAGTTTTCTACAGCGTGAGATAATTCAGTGATCTGGACAGACAGCTTTGGCATCCTTCAGCTGCCTAGAAATTTATAATGTTACACAGACAGTTCAAAGCGGACATTGTACCAGATATATGGTTTTCATCAGTCATCATCCGACTCTGTAAGGTATGATTTCTCTGATACCCATTTCACAGATTCACTTCTAGTCTACTTCCATGTGGCGTTCTATTTACTCTAGCAGACTGGTTGGATTGGGTCTTCTTCTTTTTCCATTTTTTTCCTAACAGATAAAACACTAGCATTTGTATTTGCAAGCTTTGAGAAAGCAGATTTTATACATTAATTGGTAAATTATCATGACATTTTGCAAGGCTGAAAATATCATTCAAAACCTTGTATTTAACCACAGCTGAACTGCCTTATTTATACATTTTGCTGTACTGAAGTGCAAGTACCAAGAAGCGTTAAAAAATGTCATCTTACCGTTAATAAATACATAGACTGTGGATTCCTTCTTCTTTTTCGCTGGACTCGTTGGGTATTTGCAGCTATAATTTCCAGTGTCACTTGCTTGAGTTCTGCTCAAGGTCAGACTGCTGCAGGACTGCTTCCCATTCCTTCCACAGGCATATTTAATTACTTTCAGCCTTTTGCTATCCTTACTTAGAGTTTCAGGCAAAGACCATGAATGAACCATTTCCCCCCTGCAAATACAGATAAGGAAGTAGAAACAATTATGTTGGGCTGCAATTATATAGCTCCAGTTCCCAAGCTTTCTTTTTTATTATATCAGGCTATTTCTGGGGTTCTCTTTTATCTTGTTTTCCAAAAACAACAACAGAAACAACAAAGAACTATTAAACAATTGCCATTGAAGTTCACTCCCCACCTTTCCCCACAACATAAGGTTTCATTTTTTTCTAATTTCAGTTACAAAAAAAGAGAAAGTGTCAGGTGTATGAACTCTCAGCCAAATTATCAGAATCCAACTCAGCTGGTTACCTGCAGGTGAGATTTAAAGTCTGGCCTGCTTGAACAACGTGCTGTGTGCCATTTATGCTCAGCTCAGGAACTTTTAATTTTGATCCTGAACTAGATCCTAGAAAAACAAAGACAAAAAAAAAAACCACATTAACAATGACAAATCATCCTGTTCCAAATCCACTCACATTTATGATGTTATACTGGAAGGGGAAAGCAAAGAAAAGGGGATGTCCCCATTACTGCACATACTCTTTTGCTCTGAGCATAATCCTGCTGTCCTGACTCAGGACTCGCATAATCTTCCATGAGAATTACTCAGGAAAGAAAGCAGAAATGAAAGCTATGCATGCTTTAGTCAATGACTTTGCTCTCAGACTGTTCACTGAGCATACTATGAAGAAAGTTCAGGACCTTGCGGCTACACATCTAACCAAGGAAGCGTGCCCTCAAGCACTGCTGGCTGCATTTCCTTAGGAAACACCACCATGGCAGCCTCTTCAATGGGAAGGGCAAAAGTCAGCCACTTCCACGGCAAGAGCCACGTATTGACCTCTAAGATACTGAACTCTTACTCAAACAACTTGCTGCAAAGCTGGAACTGCTTTGGAAGGAATGAAAGGGGACTAAGGATCTTCCCTTCCTGACTGAAGGTCACAGCACTGTTACCTACGGTCCCTCACTAGCTGCAGGCTTCCTACCGGTGAAGTGGTGTCAAAAGGTAACTGGACAGCTCTACAACAAATTCTGAGAATAAGTTCAAGGCACCCTCCAGACCAGATCTGCTTCCGCATTGAGAAAGCAAGCCTGCCAGCATGACCCCAGTCATGGCCAGACCATTCTGGTATGGGTGAAGCCCTGGGTGTCAGTATAACGAGGTGGCTTAGGACACTTGAAAACATCAAAGCAGGCTTCTCACAGGCCATGTGAAGGCAATTTTTAGTAAGTCCATGAAAAAGTCCCATGGCCAGAAGACTAGAGGAACACAGGACCTATCCTCGCATCAAGCCAGCAAGTGCTGGAAAGGCAGAAAGTTTTATCTTTGCCCCATAACAGGCTATGGCCACAAAAGCTTTCATGGCAAGCAGACAGAAATGCATGCCTTAGAGAAGAAACAGTCCTTGATCCATCCCATTGCCCTCGCACAGACAGCAAAGTGTTCCAGAAGCTAGGAACAAAACAAGCAAATATTTTGAAACAGTTGAAGTTGAAAACCGGTTTAAGTCTAAATCTGGACCTGAGGGCAACTTACAAAGATTTCAGTGTTGTGCGAGAGGAGCAGAGAGTACCCCAAATCACTTTACTCCAAGAGAAAGTATTTCTTTGTCAACATACGAGAGAAGCAGCATCACGTAAACAAGAGTAATGTGAATTTTCCACCAGAACACAGTCAAGTACAGTTTCAGTTTAGCTATTTTAAGCCCTTCTAAGAGGTCCCTGCCACAGCCAGATATGAACAGCTGTATGCACCAAACACAATAAAAATACATGAACCTTTTTTGGCTGCTATGAATCACCCACTGGAAAGGCTTCCCTCTTTCATTGACTATAGAAGGAACTTTTGGACACCAGCTTCAGCTGAAATTGGCAACTAAATTTCAACTATATAAACCCACCAAAGTCAATGGCTGCTCCAAATTCAGCAGCTTTCATCCAGCAGCAGATGTAGCCTCAGATGAGAGGTTGAACATCAAAACTTTGTTCTGAGACGTGGACTTGAACTCCACCAGTCTGAGGAAGGCCTACAAGCCAAGTATCCACTTTTGGAGAGAGATGCTAAAAGTATGAGGATTTTGAGCAAAAGGGAAAGAAGCACTGCTCTCATCTGCTGGGTTTGGGTGGGTTTTTTTGGAGGAGCCAGCAGTGCTCCATTTGTCAGTAACTATTTCCTACTGATTCTCTATAACATCAGTGGAGACAAGACACCTAAATCACCTTCTGGGACTACGCAGCACAATCCAGGAAAAGAACCAAATAGCTGACTATGTCTGTAAATATGTTTGCTAGAGGTCTTCAGAGATCTGTTTCTTTCCCTCAGCAATACAGGAAATGTACACTGTAGGGGTTAACTAACTTTTAACTAACCTGTGGCATCTAAGTCAGTTACATTTACCTGTATTTTTCTTTTTAGCCCTGTGTATCTTATTTAAGCTGTGACTCCAGTAGTTTTCCTGTATATACTATCATCCATCCCTATTCAAAAGAAGATTTAAAGGATACACTTAAACATAGACGTAAACTAAATTACAGCTCACTTGAACAGACTTCAAGCAAGGGCATAACAGGTTTTCAGAAAAATGAGATCCTCTGAACCGCACCACAAATATTACCAGAAATTTGAATGGTGATACACAGACTTCCTCTGCGATTTGCCTAGACAACCATACTTATAACTAGAAATGAATACATTCTGCCAGCCATTTAAAGGAGAGGAAAAAGGTGTAGCAAATCTTTGAAGAAGCAATTTGTTACGTGGTATCTTGCAAATATACATTTTTCTCACCTACCATTTAAGGATCTCAACTCTGAAATGCTGGGTCTGCCAAATTGCACACCATGCTTTTATGGGATAGTGTCCCACAGATGCTTACGGTCTATGAGTTTACTCATTTGTGGTTCTGAAATAATGTCCCTGAAGCTAAACACTGAGAAACTGAGATAAGACGTTACAAAAGCTCAGGCAGCTTCTGAGAAGAATGACCCAGGCACTTTGGTTGAGAGGGTTTGTCAACGTTCTCCAACTAAACAATCTGACAGTTGCATGAAACCACCAGGTTCCTGCATCTCATTCATATTCCTCTTGTCATCCCAGAACTGGAGGCTCAGATGTTCTCCCAAGAAGGCAGCGTTTATATCCCACTTTATGAATCTTGTTCCCTGCTTCAGGGGGAAACCTGGCCTCAAGCTTCCCTGAACTGCTCCTTAGTTCAGCCTCTAGAAAAGCTGAAAACACACAACGGTGTTTACAAACAGTTCAATATGTATGAAAAAAACATCATTAATCGTCTGCCAGAGGAACCCCTTGGGATCAAAGCCCAGCTGCTAGAGTTGCAACTCTCAACCCAGTTGCTAGAGAGCAAAATGTAGGTTGCTTCCAGTTAAAACTGAAGGAAAGGTGGAAAATCCATGTGAACGACAAGCACTGAGAGCAAGGCAAGAGAGCAAGTCTAGTGCCTGGTCATGACTGCAGTGCCGAGTGCTCAGATTTGCTCGGCACCGGCACCCTGCCCAGAAGCAGAGCCAACCATGCAGCACCATGCCCACACCTGGCCCATGCCGGGACCAGGAGACCAACCCTGGGAATGTGGGCTGCTCTTGTTTTCAAAGTTTGCCAAAGGTAAAGGAGAAGCAAACATTATAAATGTTACAAACTTTTCTCTTGGTAACTCTATAGGTATATAAGCAAAGACGTTGACATGGAAATCTCAAGATCTGTCTTAACTCAAGCGTACAAAACCAGGACAGCCTGGAAGCCTGTATGTCAGAAGATCTGCCTCAGAGTTATTAAAATTAAATGAAAAAAAACCCCAAACCAAAAAAACAGATCTTTTCACCCCACCCTGCAGGCAAAAAAGAAACCCAGATATACTGGATACATATTCAAGCTTTTGCCCTTTTACACGTATTACGTATATCTAAAAGACACCACAGCATTTGTAAATATTGTGGGTGGGACCTTAAGGAGCGCTTAGTGTTTGTCTAACTTTGCTCCCATTGATATAAGCCAGAGTTTCATCATTGATTTCAAGTACATTTTAGACACTTAACTCCAGTAGTTAATCATATTAATATTCAAGAGCTAACACCAATGTATTTGGCATGATATATCAGATTTGTTAGATATTCATTCATTTAGTTTTTCACTCACAAAAAGCTGAAGTAAAAGATCCTATTTCTAGCCAACGTTGTTGCTTTCGCAAGTATACGAGACAATGCTTTTACCAGCAAGATGCTAAGTCTTGAAGAAAAATAGCTTTATTTGACATCCGATCTATTCATGGGTCATTAGCTTCCTTACGTTTTTAAATGCTTCAAAACTGATGCAGAATACAAACGCAATAGAGTTTGACATGTTTACCAGAAAAGAAAAAGGAAGGAGAATAGCAGGGAAATTCCTACTGTCAATATTTAGAAGCGGATTATGCCTTCTATGTACCTTCTCCAGGCATTTTACTTGACACTGTCTTTTCTGAAGGGTCATGGCTCAACAGGACACGTTCACTTATCATTGTGCCTGTCACTAAGCGACCATCAGCAGCCTACCCTCACACTGACCTACATTGGGGGGGGGGCAACTTCTTTTCATGTGACAACAAGAGAACTAATTAATCCTGATAACTGAGGAATCTCCTCCCATAGGGAAAGGGGTGATTTTTTGGGCATATTCTATTTGTTTTGGAAGGCTTATTAGATACATGTGAAAGTCAGTCAACAGGGGTGCTTAATTAATGAGCAAACATTAATTTAGATTGCAAAAGTTAGCCATTCTGTCTAAAATAAGGGAAGGACAATTTTTTTTTTTAAAGAAAGCAGAGCCTATAATCTGTAAATTGCAAAGGAGCAAAAGAATAAACTTTCTTCATTTTTTGCCTTGCAAAAAAGTCGATGCTTTCCTGAATTAAGTAAACAAAAATTTGAATTACCTGTTAACCAAAACCACTGATTACAAGCAATACAAAAAAAAAAAAAAAAGAACATGCATATATTTTTCCAATAAGATGTGTGAGTTCGGTTCTACGGACATCTGAAAAACCATGCCCACGTGATCAACCTTCCACTTATTTTAGCTAAACCTCAATTTCTCTTAAAAGGACAGATCTGCTGAGCTCAAAATTGGGAAGACATTTTGGATTATTATCTCCATTCTGATTTTTCCAGCTTTGGCTTTTAAATTTCCTTTTATACTCTTTAGTTTCTGTTACCCTGGACTAAAGGAAGTAAATCCAAAAGCTAGCTCTATGGCCTAGTTAAAAAAACCCATACGATACTAGAAGTTATTAGACATTTTCTTGAAGTTAACAGGTTTGGTAGCCTTTATTTTTAACATCTTTTTTATAATTCCAGGCTGAGTGACTGTCTTCCAACCACTCCAGTTATCCTGAACATGTTGACTAATCTTTTTTCACCTGCACAATGAGAGGTTAAGGAGAATGATCAGTTTATCTTTGCAACTTCAGTGTATACAAAGAATCTGACCTTCTGGGTTTAAAGTCCCATCTGTGGGCAATAAAGTTATCCATCATGAAGTAATTGTTTCAGTCATTGTTGGATTTGCACGTGTTTTAAGGCTTGTCAAACATAACTGACCATTTGTATTTTTTACCATCAGATATCATTTCCTCCTGATTCAAACACATTCAGCAAAAATGTATTTTGTAGAGGACACTCCTTAACTGGAAAGAGAGCACACATGATTTCTTAATAGGGTCTTCACCTCTTTGTGTTCCTTAAAACGTGGGTCATTCGGTTCAAATGCAGCCCAGGACTTTACTCTTGCTTATGAGCACTTCCTTATGAGTCATCCCGTTGAAGGGAATGGGAATACCCCCATACATGCAACTAATAAGCAATTCCAGAATCTGGCCAAAATGCTTAGCAGCATGGTAGCACCCAGTGGGTTGACCTTCAGTGCATCTCCAGTGAAAATGAGCTGACCCTCATCTGCAGCAGCACCTTAGCCAGAACGTGGCCACCAGCTAACCTCATATGGGGCACACAGCTTTACCCCATTTTATAAGGAAACCTGTTTTGGCAGTTTTCTTTATTTCAAAGCTCTTCTTGGCAAGCTATTGTATTACCAACCCTTCTAAAGGTACTTCAGGCCATTCTGTAAGTAAATATCACTTTTTTTTAGACAAGCAGTTGTACCTATCCATAATAATTCCAATTACACCATCACACCACATCACTCTATTTAAAAAAGGAGAGAGAGAAAAAGGAACTTGTGGTCAACTCTGAAGAACCATTTAAAGTTTTGATTTACGTCTGACCATGAGGACAAATATTGTCAAACAGGTCCTCCTAGTTTAATCAACACTGAGATTCTCATCAGCATCAATACTTGAATTTATAAGACAAGAAAACTTCTAGGCAGAATTGTCTCAAAATTTGAGTGACAATTGAAAAAAAAAATTTATTTTTTATCCTGCCTGAAGGGCAAAAGCCTGGTGTTGTCCTGCCACAGGGCTAAAGGGAGAAGGGATCACTCTGCATAATGAAGATCTCTACTTCTGTGACTGCTGGTGGCTGGGAAGAACTGCTACTGGAAGAAGCTACTCTTCCCCCTCCATGGCAGCAATAGCCCCGTTTCACCTACATTGCCTGGGTTTCTAGTGCTCAGGCACAGGCAAAGCAGGCAGTGCAGTCTGGTTCCTGCACCCAGAGGCAAAAGCACCATCTCCATTGCCTGTACTTAGAAACAGCCTCTGGGAAAAGCCTACGGTGCCAAACCATGAGCCACCCTGAGGTTCAAAGCACTATCTCCAGGTCTTTCAGATGCCATCTAGGTCCCCATCCAAAAGGAAACTTCACAGTCCTTCATACACCTAATTTCATTCCACTTCTCTGAAGCAAATCCAAACATCCCACATAAAGTCTGCAGAAGAGAAACTAAGACAGCGTATCTGTGAGGTAGCAAGGAGGTGCGCCTACGTCCCAGGCTGACACTGATAATTGTCCAGATGAGCAAGCTCATGATCTGAAGCAGCAAAACGTAATCGCTATTTCTGTCGAAGCAGAACTCAGCAGGGCAACTAAGGGCCGTGGGGACTTGCAAGGGTTAACTGTAACACAAGGTTCTCGGAGTCTAAGGTAGCTTTGTCCCTGTTTCCTGTTTGCTCTTGTGCAAAGAGAGGCACGCGTGTGCGGGTACATGGCCAGCAAACAGAAACACGCTCAGGGCAGAAGACACAGTTCAAGCTGTCTCACTCCTCAGCAGATCTGTCTCTCACACATGCCTCTGTTGGGGCTGAAATATGCACTCGTTTGCTTTCAAGATCAAGAAAGTTGTTGGAACCTATTTACTTACAAAGTACACATTGATGCATAAAAAATCATCAATTCATTGATTTGTCTCTTCCAGGTGCAGAAGGGATATTCTGATTATCCAGTCTGATGTTCTGCAACATGTGCCTAGTGATTTCTGGATCAAATGCTTAAATCTGATTACTCTCAACTATAATTTAAGAATTTAAAGTCCCGTTAGGACATTAACAGTCAGCCAAGGAAATGGGTAGGTTAATGGATGAGAAAGCTGGGCTGCTGTATGATACAGCACCGTAATGGAGCCTGAACAGCTTAAGGTTTATCGCAGTAGATTAGAAGAGTCCTGGGCAGACTAAAATGCCTTGACCCCGACTCCATGCCCTGGAATTAAAAAATCAGTCAGCAGGGCAAATGGATACGCTACCGCCCAAGAAAGGTCTTCCCAGGCACAGAAAGATGTGCAAGTCTATTATTTGGGCAAGCGTGTCCTTCCCCTCTCAGTTCTGGATCTCAGAGCAAGTGATAAGAGTTTATTTACTATCTGTATGCTTTTGCTGTCCCTAGATGTGTATACACACTGATACAACATTAGATGCTATAGAGGCAAAGCAAAACACCCAGTAGCTAAAAATAGAGCAAGTACAATTCTGATAGCACTTCGTTAACACTTCTGAGCAGTACACGTTATCAGGCCGATATGGTCAATAGCTGTAAAAGTAAACAAATATGTATTTCCCCAATAACTGCCAAATATTTTGCCAGTATTTGCTCTAGCTAAGTCAGGCTGTGATTGCAGAAGCCTGTGGTAAAACCATTTTATTGAAGAGTGGGTGGGTTGTTCATTTTAAAATTCAGATCTAGAAATTTAACAAGCTGAAATCACAATTGGTTATTTGAAATAAATCTCGCTCCAGTTACTACCAATTGAAAGTATTACCGTTACCCATCATACCCAGGCAGCTGGAAAGTCACAAAGACAGCCGAGCCCATGCAGTTCAGTGTGCTGTGCCCAGGCAATACCTGCTTGAAGGCATTAGCTTCACCAGCTTGTCAGAACACTGTGGCCTGTCTGCCCTAAAGTCACCGGGTGATTTTGAGAACAAGCACTTCTCAGAATGCCATTTAAAAATAATTTTCAAAATTTAACATTCAGAGAACCTGGAAGAAAAAAATAAAATCTTAGTTTCCTCTTTTATGCGTCCAATTTTAATAAGTGTAGAAACTTAGCATCTGACAAGAGCACCTTTGCCAACAGCTAGCCTGGCGGAGGCGCTCATTTCACTAGCTATATATGGAGAAAGCAATTACAGAGAAGGATTAAATCAGCCATAATCACAAACTTTTTATTGCCCATTGAGCATATGGAATTGAAAATGGCACAGCCTAACGCCTCCGTTATGAACCTTCGTGGGATCATCACTTTGGTAAACCACACCAAGGGGGCGAAACACACAAATATAGGGTGTGCATTGAGAAAAGCAAGGGCAATATCACAGTTGTGTCCACCTTAGTCTGGTCTTCTCTCCAACAGAGTGAATGCCAAGCTTAAAAAAACAGGTCTGCTGAGGCCATTCTCAGTAAGGGCTGGTTATAGCAGAGCTAGGCTGTAGCGATACTTTCACAGCCACCTTTGGCACAGGTCCCTGTGGCTCACATACATACCCGTCCACCTCAGCATGCCTGTCCTGGCCCCCCCCGGGGACACCCTGCTTAGGTCATTGAAGATGAGAGGTGGTTGCGACTCCATCATCTGCCCATCCAAAAGCGATGCCGTGTGATCGGCCACTGGCATTTACCCAGGAGTATGGTTTCACGCCTCCACACACAATTAAGCCTGTGCTGCTTACAGGAGCATAGGTAGCCCTACCCATATTACATCTGTGAACCATCAGATCTACTCTATCACCTACTGACATATGTCAGCAATCACTGCGCCTCTGCTCTAATTCCACTGTGGGGGATCCCAGCGCAAAATCATCAGTTTGATATTTTTTGAGAAACGTTTATCCCATTAACTAGCATAGTAGGAAAGTATTGATATGGTATCAAAGACAAAGCATGTACATTAAAAGCAGACTTAAAAATAATTTAAAGTTCCTATATAGACTAAGGGGGTAAATTTTCTTGACCAAATGCAATTTATTTACAAACCTGATGCTTAAGTTTTGTTACAGATTCCCTGGCAGGACAAATTAAGCAAAATAATAGGATTGAATTGGAAGACTATTTCTTATAGATGTCTAAGCAGACAAACTGCCTACCTGCCAGTAACCTGCCAGCCCACCCAGCAACACAGGCCTACCGAATCCATTTGGGGCTGTACTACTCATTAAGCTGTGCACACAGAAATAAATAAAGGAAACTAAATAAAAGAAAACGTAAAGCAAAGTTGCAGGATTTCCACTTTGCTGAAGGCTGCTGGTTATTATTTCCGATGCTCCATCATTATGGCTGAACTGTCCAGTAACGCTCCAAGAAAAAAAAAAAAAGACAAAGTCAGGAACTGACTTTCCATCCACCCTACTTTAACCTATAAAACAGAGCTATAAGCAAAAGCCCTGGGTTCAAAACAAGGGAAAGTAACTAATGTGACACAACAATTTAAACTAGAGAGGTAAGAACCAGAACAGTCTGCGTGGAGGACTCCTTCGCAATGGCTCAAGAGGCTGAACCCATTCTGCAGTTAAATGACATCTAAACCACAAAGTCTACAGTAGGTGCACATGCAGAAAGCTTCTGGCAAGCTTGCCTATGGCTCAGTTTACAATGGGAAATTATAATCATTAATACTTATAAAATAGATTAGGAAGAACATTAATTATAGCACTGGATGAAACAAAGAAAGGTAGGTTTTCACCCCAAGTGCTACCAGCACAACAGAAGAAAAAAAATTCTCTGTATTATACAATATAATGCAGTTTAATCCCACTATGTTATATCCATTTGCCATAAACATAGACAACACCTAAATTTTGGCAGGCACTAATTTTAGTTTCCCTGACCCTCAATCCCACGGTTTCTTAGTAAATAATAGTGGATTTTAGATCATACTACAAAAAAATTTCCTCTCTGGAGAATTTTATCAGATAACTGCTTCCTGCAAGGTTCCTTGAACCTCCCCTGAAGATCAGATGTTGGACACCGACAGAGACGTGACACGGAGCTAAATAGAGCCCTTGTCTGATCCAGGATGGCAACTCTCACGCTTCTGTTAACATTAGTCCATGGTGATCCTGATGAGAGGTTTTTCCACAGAGGAACGACAATGGGAACAAAAGGGGTGAATTCCTTCGCTCCGTGGCAAGGAAGAATCCCACAGGAAGGACGCTGAAGCGAACTATGTGAAATAGTGAAATTCCTCTCATGAAACGCCCTCACGCTCATCCCTCGCCGCTCCCCACGCACTAAGCAGGGGGTCCTGTTCCCAGAGCACGGGCTTCCCAAGGGAACTTCCGAGGAGCGGAGACATCTGCTCACGGGTCCCCAGCTCTGCGAGGGCCACCGTGCCCTGCCCGCTTCACCCCCGCTTCCGGGCACACCGTGGAAATAATGTCACCGCACTGCCATAGCACCTTCAGCCCACTCAAGTCCTAGAAACTGCTTCCTTCTAACCACTTCCCCATCCTTCAGCTGCTCGAATGGCAAAGAACACCTTGTTTGAAGGCCGTAGCTCCAAAAGAGGGAATACGACTTAAAAAGGATTGCATTTAGGAGTGCTTAGTGCCACGTAACAGTGAATGTTGCAAGAGCAGCCCCACCGTCTAGAACAGTCAGGCAAAGAGAAATCAACCGCATCACTCCGGATTGTGCTCTGTCTAAATATATTACAGGGGTGACTTAACATTGTGGATACGGACAAATTGATTTTGGTAATGAAAATCAACTGGGATTTAACGGAAAAACAACAGAGACAGTAAAATCAGGTCATCGTGAACATGAAACCTTTGCTTCTCCATTAACACAAACTAAACCAAAGTCTGGGAAAGACAATGAATAAACAGTTAACTGTTTCACAAGCATCTGTAATGATCTTGAATAACACAGATGCGTCACAAGCAAAATCATTCTCCTCTTCATCTTTAGGCTGGCACATTTCCACCCACTGTGTCACAGAAAGAAAACCCAAATACCAAACATGACTTACTACAGAAGACACAGTCATCCACGCTCCCAGTCCAAATTTCTCCATACATCTCAATGGCTCATGACTTAAGTTTCAGACAAAAGTACCTCTGAAATTTATAGTTTGAAATCTCTTCCCCCACACCCTTGTGTTTCTCAATCTGTTATCGCTTTGCTTAGTTCCAGCATGAATCCGTTCTGCCCATCACAAAAGGCATGACGTTGTGCCATGTGCTTCAGAGAGAGCACTAATGCCTCTATTTTCACTTTTCAAGCTGCCTCTTGCAGTGTATCTTTTTCTTTTAACCACCAGGATTTATGCAGTGCAGACCTCCAACTGTGGGGCACCTTCCTCACAATCACTGCACCAATTTTAGGATGAGAGGTTCCCACATGGCGGATTAAGAAGTCAGGCCGTTCCCAGCTGGGAATGCTTGGGGAAGGTTGCTCCTCAGTTGCAGGAATACGTGTAGTAAGGATGCATCACAAGGGAAAAGAGAGAAGAACCTGGTGCTGTCCCTGGGTAGAATTCATGGTCAAATACGCACAGAAACGTTCCCCTGCATTCTTACAAATATTGATAGAGGACAAAAACAGATTATTGGGTGGGGGGGAGTGAGAGCTAAAGATAAAGCACATCTGTGAAAGAAGCAGTTTGCAGTTTGCTTTCACATCAATAGGAGAGACTTGTCTCTCAGAGCAGAGGTGGCTGTGGTAGCTGGGCATCCTATGCTTCATGGCAAAGCTATGTCTCGCTTTCCATTCCCACTGGGGCTGCAGCAGGAAGACCCAAACGCTAACTTTGAGGGGATTCAAAGGAACGATTTGCTGATAAAGCCCCACCGCAGTCCCACTGGACACAGATTTTTGAAAGACTGAACCTTAACCCTCATCTGCTGAGCATCTCCCTTTCCCAATCTCAGTCGGACATGAAAACTAGCAACTTGATAAACATTGTGCTTGAAGTTTCCAAACCACATTAAAGTGTAAGGACTCAGCAACTGTCCTGAAAATCTGGACAATTTCCTTTTGTCCTATACACCCACACAATGTGAAGAGCTACTGCTTTCAGTCTTTGAAGCATCTGACAAAAAGTAGGCTCAGCTTGTTTGTTCACATGTCAAAAAAAAAAATACCCACCACCAAGAAAACCCTCAAATCTCCTGAATGACAAGTTTTTAGAATTTTTAATGTATTGGGTGCTTCTGGATATGAAGATCTTTATTAGGCACGGGCCAAGTCCTGATTTCCTCCCGCATGAACCGTAAATCTAGAGGATGCTAGCCTAGCCCAAAGGAATTGCTCCAGATTTACACCAGCTATAAGAGAATGAAATTTAGCTTTGGGTAGAGCATATGAGCAAAACACCTGTTTGGTAAAACATTGGTAGCTGATTTTCTTCAGCAATGCCAGAACGTTTGATGCTTAAACGTCATGTATACACTTTTTTAAAACCTGTGCTATACAGCAGAGTCTAGCTCTTCTGCCTTATGGGAAGGTAGTCTGGAATTTTTAAGGGATCCCAGATTCCATGAAGAGCCAGAAGAAGTGGGAAACCCTTTTTTTCCAGACTTCATTAAGATCTCCAGCCCTAATCCCAAACTAGACCGCTGTAGCTGTATGTCTGCACAGCTGTTTCAGCAGAGTACTCAAATCAAACCAAAACCTTAACGTATGAACTTCCATCTGAACAGCACTTTCAGAGAAGTCAGGTTAGTTATTGTAAGAAATTAACCTCAGCACCGATTAGATTTGACCTGGAATTTCTTCCTTCATTTTTTCCAGCTGACCATGAAATTGAAATGTCCATCACTCGCTGGGGATTTTGATGATCTACTTCCAACTGGAATAACTGAGATTTGTATAGTGCTGGCCACAGTTAAGACTGTAATAGTGTCTATTTATCTTTTAGCTGCTAATTGTGAGGTATTGCTTCTGTGTGGACAGCTGGAAATAAAGCCAAATTATCTGCCTATGTTTCTGGAAATGTAGCCACATAATGCTTGATCCAGGCTGCAGAATCTGATCTTTTCAGGGTTTAAACCCAGTCCTTCACATTCCTAAACACTTTGGATTAAAATTATTGTCATACAAAGTCTAGGATTGGGAGATTGAACTTAATATGGCAACAACATTTTCATGCTGACCATTATGTGCACAGTCTTTAGCATAAATGTATACAATATAACTTGTGGAATAAATATATACAAGCTATAAAGGAAACATATGCGAGTACTATGCAAAACACAGACAAAAGTATTGTTCTTTCCCACGACTGTCAAAATATGCGTCTGCATAGAAATACAAAAGGGCCGAAGTGCCCAACACTCACATGTCAAAGAAACATCATTTCCTTAGTCTCATTTTTCAAATGGGCATTCTCATAGCTTCTGGCTTGCATGTTGCTTTGGAGAAATTTAAATTATTAAATAGACAAATACCAGCTAAAAGACCTCCTTCTATCGGATGCTTATGAAGCTCTCTGTGGTAACTCCTGAGACACTGACTATTTCTGTGAATCTCCTCCAGTACCAGTCAGTAAATGGAAGCTCCGCATATACCTGCAGAGACTGAATTACAAGAGTGGACCATACAGCGGTGATGAATTGAAATTCATCAAGAACATTTGAAAGGGGAAGTGCTGGACAGCATGTGTAAAAATTTTAGGTAAATAGGCAGTGAAGGAGGGTGAAATGGGAAGAAAAGCATACAGACACGCATGGAACATAAGCATCCCACCACTTCACCAATAACTTCGAAACGCACTGTGCAAATGCAAGTTTGGAGAGTTTTAGCACTGACCTAGAACAAGCATGATCAACCTATCTGGGAAGTCCAAACAAGGCTGTGCAAGGATGATCTTCTTTCCAAAAAAAAAAGAAAAGGGAAAAAAATCAAAGAGTTTGAAAAAGTCTAAATTCTAATTTGGACTACAATCTCTCCTATGTTTAAGGAGGGGGGGTACAAATTTCCAGCAAACTGGTTGTAAAGGCGCTCAGCCAAACTACAGAGAAGCACTTTTCCAGTGCCTACCACACCTGAGCTGACCCTGGGATGTGCATCCCCAGCACCCAGAGCACCAGCTTTTCCCCTAAACAAGCCAAGTTTTTCCCATTGGAATTGGTCTAGGGTGTGCGTGTCCCTGACAGTCCCTGGAACAGGAAGGTGAACCAGGGTCTCTTACAGGCCCTGGCTCACAGAGTCCACCTTCTCCCTGGGCAGTGGGTTTGTCATGATTTGCACAATGGAAAACCTTTCTGACAGGAAAGAGGAAGCCAGTCCCCCAGCGTAGCTGGGCACTGCAGGAGCCCATGTGGGAGCGGGACGCCGACGTTCAAGCTCAAGCTGTGAAGGAAGCCTGGCAAGGATTCGAACCCACATTTCCTGTATCCAGGGTGGGTGTCCCATGCCTGTGCCTATTTCATCCTGGGCATAAGAACCTCCTTGGCAGAGACAAATAATGTGGGGAAATTAGCACTTTCCTGGGGAAAACGAAAAAAAAAAAAAAAAAAAAAGAAAAAAAGGAAAAAAGAATACCTATATATCTATTTCCAAATTGATGAATCAGCACTTCCCGAGCAGGAAAACGTCTCGTCGGAGCTGCTGCCCCGCCAGCTCTCCTCCCGCCGGCAGCACGGGCAGCGCCCGCGGAGCGCCGCGCCGGGGCCGCTCCCGGGGCCACACCACACCGGGCACCACACCGGGCACCGCTCCCGGGGGCACACCACACCGGGCACCACACCGGGCACCGCTCCCGGGGGCACACCACACCGGGCACCACACCGGGCACCGCTCCCGGGGGCACACCACACCGGGCACCGCGCCGGGGCCGCTCCCGGGGGCACACCACACCGGGCACCGCTCCCGGGGGCACACCACACCGGGAACCACACCGGGCACCGCTCCCGGGGGCACACCACACCGGGCACCACACCGGGCACCGCTCCCGGGGCCGCTCCCGGGGGCACACCGGGTACCGCGCCGGGCACCACTCCCGGGGGCACACCACACCGGGCACCGCTCCCGGGGGTACATCACACCGGGCACCGCTCCCGGGGCCGCTCCCGGGGGTACATCACACCGGGCACCGCTCCCGGGGGCACACCACACCGGGCACCGCTCCGGGGCCGCTCCCGCAGCGTTGCGGTGCGGAGCTGCCCGAGCCCGTGGCCACTTGCGCGGGGGAAGGTGGCGGCTCGGGCGGCCGCGCCACTAGCCGCAGAAACGCCGCGCCGCCCGGCCGCTGGCCTCGACGCCTCTCCCCGTGGGAGCCGGGGTTTTTTCCTTTCCCCACCCGGGATTTGCTCTCGCTCCCCGCCGGCCGCCAAGCCCGGCGATGCTGCGCGGAAGCCGCGTCGCGGGGCGCACCTGGGGACCCCGTGAGGGACACGGGGAGCCCGAGGGCGGGAGGGCTGCGGGGCCGTCGATCCGCCCCGCGGGGCAGCCCCACCGGTCGGCGGGCCCAGGCGGGACCTGGCCCTCGCCCGGCCCCCCGCGCCCCCCGGCTCACAGGTGACCGGCAACGCGCCGCAGGGACGCACCCCCACCACGGCGCTCCGGCCCAGCAGGGACGGCTCCCCGCTCGAAGTAAAACAAAACTCGATTAAAAAAAGCAAATCTGCAGTGATCCATCCCGGCACACGCAGCATTGCGGGATGCAGGCGCCGGGGAGCAGCTCCATCCCGCGCTCCAGAGGGACCCACGCCGGGTACCGGCGCGGTCACCCCCCCCCCCCGCAGGCAGCCCAGACCGATGCTCCGCCGCCCTGCCCGGGCGGGAGGCAGCAGGAGCTGGATTTTTGGCGAAGGAACCG
This sequence comes from Pluvialis apricaria, assembly GCA_017639485.1. Taxonomy (NCBI): domain Eukaryota; kingdom Metazoa; phylum Chordata; class Aves; order Charadriiformes; family Charadriidae; genus Pluvialis; species Pluvialis apricaria. The sequence continues at coordinate 24,117,696 of CM030007.1, forward strand.
GGCACCTTTTCCGCTTCACGGGGCAGAACTGGGAGCGGCTGACACTTGGAAACAAAGCGGGGAGGAAAGCAGCCCGCCCTGCAGCCAAGACATGCTTTCTTTCCGTGATGCACCGGTTCGGACATCGCCCGAGACGGCTGTCCCCCGTGGCCGGGAGAGGTTCGCCTCCCCGCCGGCACCACCGCTTTGCCCGGAGGAGGGGAGGCACCGCGGCTCCGCACCGCCGGCACCCCCGGGGGCGCCGCTGCCGGGGCACACCGCCGGCGATCCGGAGGATAACGAGCGCTCGGGATGCGACGTTTCGCGACTCTCTGAAAAGCGGGGCTCGCTTCCCCCGGCCCTGCCCAGGGGAGAGGGGCGGAGGGGAGGCAGGTGCCCGCCGGCTCCAGCCGACAAGCGGGGGGCCGGTCGGGGGCACGGGAGGCGCCGCCGAGGAAGGCACATGGCTGGGGGGAACGTCGCGGAGCGGGGGCTGGATGGGGACAGCGGGTCCCGGCGGACCCTTACCTGCGAGCAGGAGGGCGGCTCCCAGCAGCACGGTCCCTGAGAGCAGCTGGCGGGGCATGGTCCTGCCCGCGGGAGCGCAGGGCTCTTCCCCTGCCGACGGCAGCGAGGCGGAGGCAGAGGCGCCGGCTGGGCTCCGACGGGCTCTCCTCGGTGCCGGGCTCCTCCCGCGGTGGCGGAGATAACGGGCGCAGCGCGGCGCGGGATCCGCATCCAGCAGCCCCCGAGCCCTCCCCGCCCGCCCCGGCCCGCGGAAAGGGAGTGTCCGCAGCGAGCCGCCCCGCCAGCTTCACCTCCCGCGGACATCAATTACCAGCCAGCCCCAGCCCCGCTGATTTATAACTTCTCCACCCCTCACCGCGCACCCCTCCGCCCCCCACCCCCGGCCCACATCCTCCGCCGGGAGCACGCCCTCCCCGGGACGCGTCCCCCGCCCGCCGGCGGGCACGGGGTTGCTTCCCCCGCGGGTCTCCCGGCCCCGGCCGCCCCCGGTCCCCGCGGAGCCCGGCCGTGCCCTCCCGCCGGAGCCCGGCGCTGGGCAGTTTCCAGCCGCCGGAGCCGCAGCGTTGCCGGGGAGGGGAGCGGGACTCGCCGCCCGCACCCCGCCGGGTTCCTCCGGGGGAAGGAGCGCACCGGGATTTGCGATTCCCGGACCAAACTCTGAACGCGGGGCGGGGGTGGGGGGGGGTGTCCCCGCTCCGCAGAGTCCCTCTCCCGCTCCGCAGGCAGACCCCGGCAGCGCCGCGTCCCGCCGCCGGCTCCTGGGCCGGGGGCCAGGTCAGGCCGGTGCCGCACAGCTTGTCCCCGGCCCCCGGGCACGGTGCTCGGAGGGCCCCAGGGCGCTACCCGTGCCCCGGGGCTCCTCTCCCCGCCTTCCCTGGGGCAGCTTGCCCTGTGCGGGGCCTGTCCCGGAACGGGAGCGGGTCCCCTGCCAGCAGCACGGAGCGCTCAGAGCAGAGAAGCCAGGAAGGGGCAGCACTGGCTAAGGATGCTCCAGGAGTGTGCCCTGCCAGCGTTGCTGCTGGACTTCACTGACCCTGTGACATCCAGGACCACCCTAGAAATACATTTCTCCTCCCTATGCACTTACCTCGTGTTTTTCATACATGTTTTGTTTTGTGAAAGACCAGAGGAGAGAGCCCATGACAGCAAAACTCAAGCCCCGTGTTTCCACTTTTCCCCTGTGTAGCCAGAGAAAGGCTCTTGGGTGAGTCAGGTCTTCAGTTTGACCCATTATGGCCCTTCCTATATTTTTATGCTATGAAATAAGTCGCAAGCGTGTCTGCATGGGGCAGGTAAATGTGATCACCCCCATTTTACAGAGAAGGAAATGAAGGCACATAGAGAGGTTAGGCGGCTAGTCCAAGGTCATAGGAAGCTGGTGACAAGAGCCAGAAATAGAACTCGGATCTCCTGTGTCCCACCAGACCATCCTGTGCAAGAAAAAAGATGAGAAGTTGGTGTTGTTTTTAACTTGAGAACTGTTTAACTTTCAAGTTTAAAGTCTGTGAGAATATTTCCTGCACACTTCTGTCCGACTCCTATTCATAAGTGACACCCTAAACGAAGGATTTAAGTCTACATTTTCCAATCTTCCTGCCCCTTGCTGAGACCTTGAAAATAAAATAGTTATGGATACCTTCCCCCTCATCTGCTCGCACCATGGGGGGAAGAACCCAGAGGTTCCTTTCCCGAAGAGGATGACTCATAAGAAATCACCTCCTCCAGTAGAGAGGACAGCAGCTGGGAAAACAGACGTCCAGTGAGGACAGACCAACCAGAACTAGGACACTGGGCATCCTGACAGCTCAGACCCCCTAGGAGCAAGGGCTGCCTGTGGAAGGAGCTAAGGGAACTGTATGTCCCTGTCTTTGACCTACCCAGTGCTGAGTACGTGCTGAGTCTGAGATGATGCAGGCCCCATCACAAGCTCAGCAGCCATGCCACACCAGTTCCTCCCCACCCTCTTCACACCTCCTACATCACAGCTGCATTCAGTCATGGCCCTTCAAAGACCACAGCACTTTGGCAAGACATGCCTCCTTCCTTTTCCAACAAATGTCATCAGCTCCTGATACACCCAAGGAGCTGAGGACCAGGGAGGGCAAACCTGAAGATCTGCTCGTAACCCCTCATCACTCTTCATACACTAAAGCCAGGGAGAGAAGAGATCTGGAGCTTGCATGAAGACTGAAAAGACCCCAATAGTGAGATAGATGGAAGAAAGAGGCAGCAGACATTCCCATAAAACACAGTGAAGGTACAGTGGAAAGCCTGCACCTGGAGCTGGATGAAAAGCTTCTCTAAACACATAGGCTGAAGCATCCAGACAGATGGACAGTGCATGTGTGAAGGGGAGGGCTGCATGGAACCTATTTGATCTCATTTTTAGTGTGGTACCATGTGACTGGCAACACCTAGTAGGGTGACAACGTATTTTAAAGAGTGGTTTAGATGCTACGGCCACACAATAAGGAGCTGCTCATAGACCTGTCCCAGGCAAATGTCCATCCTCCAGGCAATACGATCTTTCAGAATATTAGGCTTTGGTCCAATGCTAGGTTGTGGGTTGCATATGTGAGGACAATTTTTATCCTTGCAATAAAGGATGTGTAACTGTTGTCACATTCCCTTCAGCTCTGAAATGTGGGAAATTACCTTTTTCTAGCATTTTTAAAAAAGACTATTACTAAATACTAGAAAGGAAATCAACCAAATTTAGCAGCTGAGAGTAAGCCCTCTGAAATGCATCAGGCAAACATCCTTGCTGCAAGGCTGGTTATCTGTTCAATCTCCAGCACTACAGAAGCTGCAGAAGAGGGAGAAGAAACAGCCTTCACAGTAGGCATCACCTGTTTGTAGTGTTCACTTGCAGCCCAGCAGTACCTTGTATTGTTGAATTTTACCTTGCTCTGGGAGGAAGATGCCTTCTACCAAGCCTTTTGCTTGAACAACCCATACATCTGATCACCAAGTTGTCAGGCAGCAAAAGCACCAACTCTCCGGTATGCATCCCTCACCCCTCTCTGGCCAACAAGACTCATTGGGACAACGTAGAAAATGAGCAATAGGAAATGTGATTGAAAAGAAGAGTAATCGGGGCATTCAGCTCCTGGGTCTGCCTGGAGCAGCAGACTGCCATGCTGAAAAGAAACACAGACACCACCCTGAGCACATAGGACCTTTCATAGCTGAATACTTAACCAGGGCATTGCCTCTTGTCTGCTCTCTGCCAGCCTTTGTGACTCTTGCACGTCTGGCTTCAAGAGTTAGGTGGGGTGGAGACTCCTCTCAACCCGGATATGACTTAGTCAAGTTGCTGGGACACATCCTAAGGTTGTGGATTCTACTCCCCGTTGGAATTAGGACACTTGGAACATCCTGAGCTACGGCTTTAGCCAAGTCTTCTGGAAGGAATCACTTGGACAGTTCCCATGGACCTGGCAAAAATAAAGAGCCTGGAAAATCCCGCTCACACCAGCAGCTGATACCCTCCCAACCTGACCTGCCTCTTTCCAGCCATGGAAGCAATTTTTTATTTGCACCAGTGTTCAAAATAGCTCCTTGTGGCACTGGTTCCAATGTTCAGAGCATTACACAAAACGCTATCACCAGCACCTGCACAGCAGGTGCCTGCCCCTGGAAGAAGACCACATGGGGCAGAGTTACAGCTGAGGGACCTTATGGTGTCTGTTGATCCCTGTACTCTCAGCAGAGATGTTGACACCTCACGGGAACAGACTCGACTGCCTTTGAGATGGTTCCAAGCTCCAGCTGTTGGGAGAGAAGGAAAGATGTCAAAGCAGAGCAGATTGGATCTCCCTCTGCAGGTCTTCTGCGGAATCTGCATCTGCCAACTCACTTTTAAAACGACTGGGTGCTCCCAGGACTGCAAATTTAAGCAAAGCAGTATTTCAGTTGATCACCTGAAAACATTACCATTTTTTACAGAGCCGGTGGGAAAGGGTCCAGTGCTCCCTGTCCACCAGTGGCAGCCTGCTCCATCCCCATCCCTCCTTGTCAGTTGCACTGGCACAACAATTTCTGGGGCTCACAGTTGTTTCCGGGGCTCACTGTAAAATGCTTTGGTGAAATAATCCAGGATGTAACTTGCCTGCTTTCTATGGAGGGCCACTTACAACCTGGGTCGTTTCACTGGTACAGCTTATAGCACACCCACACAACAGGACACCCAGTGAACTGTGACAACTGGAAGAATATTGGAGCTTTTAATACTGATCTAGCCACTGGGGAAACTGTAACCTGGAGCAAGATCCTAGGTGAGATGGACTGGACCTACTCTACCAAAAGCCTTCGTCTGACTCTTTTCCTCTCTCTTCTCAGTGAGGTGTTTTTGATCACCATTATTTTGTCATCCTCTGGTCCCATCTCCCTACGGCAGCAACAGAGTTTAAGAAGCGCAGTATCAAGTAAATCCCATTTACCATCATCGTTATAACTTTAGCTGCTGCTGTTATTTGGATTTGCCCACTACATTGAAAGTTGCATGTAAACCAAAGTAAAGTTCCTTAGTTTTCTCCAGGACTGTGAGAAGAAAAAGCTGAGACCTTTTCTCTGTACTATGGTGTTTACCGGGATATCTACTTATACCTGCCCACCAGGCACATACATGCAGAGACGTAAATTACAGCTGTGGTTGTGCTGTAGGCTGAGCTTTACCTTACATTGTATAGACTGTTGACTCTGTACCCAGTCCGTGTGTGTGGCAGTGACAGCCAAAAGCTGCAGCAGAGAATTAGTCTTTGTAGGACAACCTCACAGCACTGCTGCCCATCCTTCGCTGAAGGCTACAACAGCTCAGAGCAGTGATTGTGTCACCTCTTCATCCAAATTTGCCACCTGCATCAAAGCTAGGGCCACTTTTGAGGGCAGACACAGCAGGCAGCTCTCTAACCATAGCAAGAATGTAGAGGCAACGGGAGCATGTAATTTGCCGCTGCTAATTTTTTTATTATAATTGGTCACCTGGCATGAGCAATTAATTAGATTACCTGGTATTTTCTTGGGAGGTTAGGAAGCTAATGAGTAAGAGTTCCTGCAAGACTCAGGCCTGGAGAGCACCCCCCCTTCCAGGAGTTTTGGTGGCTGAGCTGAGGAGCTTAGCTGGCAGAGTACACGGTCCGTGCTTCCGCTGGCAGTTGCTGTTGTGGAGAAGTTTTTAGAGGTGAGGATCTGCCCCTCCTGTCCTTTGGGAGCTGCTTTGAAACTGAGGCCGTACCACTGGTCCCCGCATGTGGTCCACCATGGTTGTGTCACAGCAGCTACTCCCGCACCCGGTCTTGTACCTCTGCCGTTTTGACTCTGACCCGCAGCGACTGGCTTGGCTTGCCTTCAGACCTGCCTCATCGCTGTGGCCTTGCTGGGGGACCACCAGGCTGTATCTGAGTCCAATCACTGTCTCTGGACCTGATCCTGACCCAGACTTGCCACTCCTCATCCCGGCTCCTTGCTGGTGCGGCGACTGCTCCCACCGGCCTTTTCGCTGTGCTTGGCTCACTCGGGAAGCAACCGGCCCTTGCTGGTCCCTGGCACATCCAACATGATTTTGGCTCTGCCTGCGTCTCCTCTTCCTGTCAGGACCACATGGCAGAACGCCAGTGATTTCATCCCCCTTACTAAAAGCAATCTATATTACAATACACATTTTCTTTCAAAATACCACACAATTGATCTTATAAGTGTATTCAGCAATATTTCACTCAACAGGGAAAAAAAAAAAAGATTGCAATGAGATTTTTTTGTCCCTGAAAAACACAAGTACAATAGAAGAATGCTAGTAAGCATTTCCACTATATGCACACGTACGCGGGCTGGACCCCACTCGCACGCATGCACACCTGCATCAATATGGGAATGACCTACTTTCGGCATAGCTGGGTTAGTGTGGTGGTGACGTAGCACTCTCAGCCTCATCTCCCAGGCATCTGAAATCCAATCCCCAGTCATTGCTTCTTCCTTTTATCCGGGAGGATATATATATGCCTTTCCTGGAGCCAGCAGTACATGAGGGTACCAGGGTAAGTGTTTAGAAAGAGGCAAGACCACATGAAAGGATCGAATGCATCTCCTCCCTGTGGAATCAGGCCAAGGTCACTGCATTTCAGTGGGAAAGACAACTAGAAGGTCAGCAAAAGAACCACAAAACCAAACCAAAACATGTCAAAAAGGGAAAACTACCCAAGAAAATGTTGGGCCATGAAAAGAAAACCAGCTTTACAATGAAGAACTCTTTTCCTCTTACCACCCCAAACACTAGCCCCTAGAGGCTTAGTGTTTCCCTCACCATAATACAAACCAGGCCTCCACGCCAGGAGCCCGCGCAGCTGCTGCTCGCAGAGAAGCTGGTGACTCAGTGATGTGCACGAATGCCTATGTCCTGATTATTTTGGAACAAATCAGATACAAAATGTGAACAAAAGCAAACAGCTATCTGACCACAGAAATGATGTTCACAGGAGTATCTTGGGAGCTGTACTGGGAAATGTGGGATACGTACAGCACTGCCAAGGTCCTGCAGCACCGGAATAATGCATATGGTTACACCACATGTGCCCCAGATCGTAGGGTTGGTGGAGTCCCTGCCCTGCGTGCTGGTTCGCTTACACGACTGCAAGCAGAGCAATTTCAGGAGAGAGGATTCAGGACACAAGTTTGGAGCTCTGGGCACAAGGAGGTCCAACTTGACTAGATCAATAGCAATGCAAGTTCACCAGCATAGTGCAAAGAAAGAAGGCCCTCTGCAATGTTTGCCCAGAACCGTGTCAGAGCTATCTCCACCTCCATCTGCAAGCAGCAAGGATGATGTTTTACAGAAGAAGACTAAGAAGAGCTGCACTGGCCTGGGGGGAGTTAAAGAGCTTCCTAAGAACTTCCTCTGAAACACACTAGAATTGTCTTTTGATTAAGATTTTCAAGACAACAATTTTAAGATAGCTCTTTTCCACAACACATTTCCTTGAAAATAAGTAAAAAGTAAAGTATAAAAAACTGTTAAAGAAACCCAAAACAACAGTAAAAAATGAAACTGGCTGACAGGAACAGTTAAAAGATTGTTTCACTTCCAGTTCCACGCGATACTTGTGGTGATGTTATTACCTTAGTGATGCAATAGTGTCATTTCCACAGTATGAAATGAGTATCTTTGCTTCCTTTGGTGCAGGAAAACCCATAACTGGCAGATCAGCACAACGTGGGGGCAGAAAAGGGTTGCCTGCTGACTCAGCAAGCCTCAGAGCTGCCCTTCTGGTGCTTTGAAACCCCACCTGGGAATGCTCTTTTGTCACCAGGTCCAGCAGACAGGATCCAGCACAGGTCTAGGAGGGAGAATGATCTGTGCGTAAACTAATCTCACAAGTACCAGGAGCTGCTGATACGATTTATGTGTGTCCTTACCTTGCAAAGCTACTGACTCATCTCCTGAAGCTGAGGTTTAGGTTGTTACTGGCAAAAGGGGAAAGACAAGAAGATCAGACCAGGAGATTTTGGTGGCAGGACTTCTCTTGAGATCCCCAGAGTTTGCACTGACTTCTCCTCGGTCCCAGTAATGGGCAGACAGATGGAGAAGCCAGGATTGGGCTGCAATCATTGAATACAAACCCACATTTATTTGCCTGATCACCACAAGGCAATGAAGAACATAACATCATTTGAAGAAGAATTGAGGAATGTGTCTTATACTTTATACACACACAGTCTGTGCTGAGGTAAAAATTGCCCCAAAGGTCTATGTCCAACAGGACTAACTATGTATTTTTAATGCTGTAATACGAAGGGTTGAGCATCTCCTGGGGAGACCTGGGTTAGAAAGACATTTTAAAGTTTTATTAACAAGTGTGTGGCCTTTCTGGGACAAGCGCTGTGCAAGGGCTAACTAACATCATTAGAAGAAATTGGTTAAAAGTTGTTTCATGGAGTCGGACTTTACAGGTAGCGTGAGCTGTCAAAGGGCAGAGCTCTCAGTTGGTTGTTTTTTTTTTTAATTCTCCCAACCAGAAACAGACCTCTTCTTTTTTCTTTTTTTTCCCCAAAGGAGGAGATAAGCAGGCTGCGTTCCCATTCATAGAATCGTAGAATGACAGAACGGTCAGAGTTGGAAGAGACCTTAAAGATCATCTAGTTCCACCCTCCCCTTGCCATGGGCAGGGACACCTCCCACCAGCCCAGGTTGCCCAAAGCCCCATCCAACCTGGCCTTGAACACCTCCAGGGATGGAAGCGCACATCCCCAGGAGACGCTGGGACTCGCCGTGCCACCTTCAGCCCACGGCAGTCGGAGGGAGAGCGGGACAAACCCACGGCGGGAACCCGGGGGCAGTGAGAGACCCCCCCCCCCTGCGGTTCCCTGGACACCCCCCGCTCCGAGCCCGGCGGGACCCAGGCGAGGAGCCCCCGACGGCGGGCGGAGCGGGGCGGAGAGGGGCGCGCTTCTTCCGCGGCGGCGGCGGCGGCTCTGCCCGCGGGCAGCGGAGCCGCGCTCGGGGTCTTCCACTGCGCCGGAGAGGATGCGGAGAGGAGGCTGCTGCCGCTTCCCTTCCCGAGAGCCAGCGAGCCGAATTTCCCGGGGTGTGTACGGTCAGCAATAAAAAGAGAAACGCACGATCCAAGTTAATTTTCCACCCCCGAAAGGAAATGCTGCTTCCTGTATTATGCAAGGCTGGTGCCAACACCACCGACACAGGAGTCTATTGTCCTTTTCACAAAGCCGTGGTGGGGAAGGACGCCTGAGAAAATAGCCCTTTTGCAACAGCAAGGAGCTTTTGATCTTTGAGGGTTAAAAAAAAAAAAAAGGAGAGAGAGAGAGAAAAAAAAAAAACCGGGGAAAGGGGTGTGCGCTGGGGGCTGTGAGGGATGCAGCGGGCGGAGCGGGGAGCGCGGCGCGGCCGGTACCGGGGTGCCCCTCGCCGTGCCTCCAGCCCCGCTGAGGCGGCCAGGATGCGCCAAAGTGCCTGCAAATGTCTTTCCTTTTCCATAAAAAGCGATCACACGGCTTCAGCCCCGCTTCCGATGTGTGCAAGCCGGAACAAAGACACCAGGGATTAAGAGCCTCTTCCTGCCTTCTTCCCCCACCCCCCCCACCCCCCCATCCCTCACCCCCCGGTTTAATGCGGATGACTTACAAAGCCTCGGTCACCGGGAAGGAGATAAATGCCTCCCCCCGTCCCCAGCCCCCCCCCCCCACCGCCGCCAGCCCGGGCCTCGGGGACGCGGTCCCTGTCCTCCCAGGTGGGCGCCGGGCGGTGGCCGTCGCCTCCCGTTACCGGCGCCCGGCCGGCCGGCGGTTCGGCAGAAGCGGGGGGGGTCTGCCAGCCCGCACGGCACCAAGGGGCCCGGGTGCCCCCCACCGGGCGGGGGGCTGCCCGGGGAGCTCCCTCTCCGCACCGGCCAGGGCACAGGGCACAGGGTGCCCGGGCCAGCTGTGAGCCCCAGCGGTTTCTTAGCAGGAAGAGATAAGTACCATCCGAAGGAGAACGGCGGTGTTCCCAAAGGCCGTTTGGGAGATACGCTTTCCTGTCAGAGGCTTTAAAAATATCATGGCTTTCTTTCCCTTAAATAACTCATAAAGGCTGAAACACTTTATTCCTACTCTAGAAGGATCATGTCAGTCCAAAAGAGGGTGTTTGGATCCTTGGATATTTGGGTTCATTGCATTTTGCTGCTGCTATCCCTTGTTGCTGATGCTATCCTTCTGTTTAACGATTCTTAAAGAGTTAATCTTTCCCTAAAAGAGCTTTTAAAAGAACAATTCTTATTCTTGAAATAGTTCTTATAAACTTTCTTATTAGTTCTTATTAAAGGCGAGTTCCTGCCTTTCTTAATGGGATACAAAACCCATTTCCAAGGGAAGTCTGTCCAGCAAGAGCAGCAGGGTCAGGCGCTTGCTTTGACTGTTTTCTGGCAACTGTCAGTCTGCAGGATGGAATCACTTTGGCCGACTAATGACTGGCAGTGGCTCATCATGAGAAAATGCAAAATATTTTCTTTAAATGTGCCTGCTTGCCATCAAAAAGAAAACCTAATGTTCCTCTTCACACATGTAGATAGGCTGATTTAAAGGCATTGTACGGAAAGAGGATAAAGGGAACCTTCAAGAATGATTATGAATCGTTTCTGTATAAAAAGACAATGGGATTTCCCATGTCTGAGAGCAGGGTACTTTTAAAAAAGGCTAAATCTTGCCCAATTTTTGTGCCTCCTTTGCTGAGAAAACAAAACAGAACAAAAATCCAGAAGTAAAACACAACATCTGGGTTTCCAGTAGTTTGCAAGGTGCTCACTGCTGAATACAGCTGGCTGTGAATGAAGGTGAATATCACCAGTGGCCTTCCAACCCTACGGCTGTGTCCACACACCCTTTCCTCCCTCCATAGAGACACAGGTTTGGCTCTGCCGTTTCTAACAGCGTGCCCAACTCTGGCCCGTGGTCCTTAACTCCCATCTAACCTCAGATACAGTCGTTTTTAACGCTGTCAGCATGCCAGCTCTCCAGGCTCTTTCCAGGCTTTGTATGGAGGCCAGGCACACTGCAGGCAGGAAAAGCTGTGCTCTTTCTGCCTGGGGTACTGCCCACCCTTCCCCCAGCCCTTAGATGTGGGCAATTCAAGTTTATCTCCCACAGACTCTGCCATACACTTCTGTTATCTGGAATAAGCCCCAGAGGCACAAATCCTTAAAGGCATTGAAGTGCCTAACTCCCATCAGAATGAGGGATGTAGTTGTCTAAATGCCGCTGATAATCTACAAAGTTGCTCACGATTTGTGTAACAGAGATCACGTAAGTACCTACAGTTCGACATAGGCAAAGCACTAAGTAAAATTCCCTTTATTTTTAGTGCTGCTGTTGCTACCGCTATTATTCAACATGCGTGCTGGGGTGTACTCACAAGTCCAAGCCGGGAGTTAGGAGTCCGCTGGGAGAAGGAGCACAGGGAGCATAGGTTCTGCTTATGAGATTTCACAGCAGAAGAGTATGCGGAGAAACAGCCCGTGCGTCTGACACAGAAATGGTGACAACGGGAAGATCGTCATGAGGTGTTCGAGCACAAGAGTGCATTCAGCACGCCAACCGCCTTCTGCTTTCAAGGGGTTTTCAGGGTTGACAACAGAAGTAAATTTGTAATGTCACAAGTATGTTTCTCCTGTCCCTCTGATGACTGCTGGTCACTGGGTATCAGACAATGCCTACTGGAACATCTGTCACTAAGCCATGGAAAAACAAGTTAGCCCAGCTTCTTGGGCCTCCGTTGAGAATGGGTTGGAAATGGGAGGACCCCTTCCTTGCACCCATCTACCTCTGTACGTGTCTGACCTCCTCATGGAAAAACACAAAGAGCGCTTGTGAATTTAGAGCCTTGGGAAACGGCCAGTCATCTGCTGGATTCAGCCAGCAATGAAGTTAAGATGTCCATCATTTTGGTGAGATGGATGGGGCTTATTAAGAGAGGAAATAGGCACAGCCCTAAGGGATAGGATATACCAAATGAGCACCTAAAAATAAACTCTGTTTTTCCTGTTCCATGAAAACTATTGTTGAAGTTGCCACAGAAATATTTCATAATTGTGAAACAAAAAACCACCCGAGAGGTAATTTCTCTCCTACCTGTGACTTCTCAGTACAGTACAAACTTTTTAACAATTTCAGTGTGTTTGAAATAATCAATACATCCAGATGGGGACAAATTTGTAACTGTTCATCATCAATATGACAAAAAAAAAAAAAAAGCCACTGTTGCTAACAGATCTAATTCAAACACTGTAAAATATGATCCAGCTGAAGGTGTCAGTTTGTCTGCTTTGTGAGGGGCAAATCTGCACAAATGTTGTAATGCTAGAGGTCACGTAAGGATGAAATGATGTGTCCAATTTCACACAGCATGAGTGACGGGGTCAGAAAATGCATTCTCTCGGTCAAGTCGTCAAAACCAGTCTTTCTGCAGACAGAGATGTTGTTCAATCCCTTTCACTGTGTGTCAGGCTCCAGTGTTAGAAATGCAGTGCTGTGACCACAGGAACTATGGAAACCTGGTTTCCTACATAGCTTGAGGTTTCTGTGTTTGAGAAAGTGCTCGATGTTTTTCCTGTGGGTGAGCATTCATAAGGTATTTAAATGCCCTAGTGAGCCCACGGATATGCTGGCAACTGAGAAGGTATGAGTTCACACTAAAGCCTTTCCCTCAGTTGGTTCTCATATGGGTTCTTTCTACTCCACCTAGCTCCTATTTTCACGAAAACTGTAGGAACATAATTACCTTTAAAACCCATTCTTTTATATCAGCTTTAATTAAAACCGGCCAACAGATTCCAAAGGGCTTTTTGCTGAGGTAGGGACCATATAGGTACACAGAGATTGCTCATATAACTCTCAACTTTTAGAAAACAATGCTAATTACTTAGGTTTTTTGCTGTCACAGTTCCTTCTAAAGAAAACCTGTAGCAGAACCTTGTTCCCTTACTTAAGAGAATTTCTTCCAATTTCCAGCCTGAATGAATTAATGACGACTTTACATTTTTATGGTTTTATGCTTTGTCTTTCTAGCTGAAATACCATCTATTTACAGGTATGTATTCCTTGATAAATACTTATGTCAGACACAGAATCAACTTTATTGTTACTGCAATTATTTCCTCTCTGCCCTAGTAGACATTCCCTACACCTATATATGAGGTGTTCAAGGCCAGGCTGGACGTGGCCTTGGGCAACCTGGTCTAGTGAGAGGTATCCCTGCCTGTGGCAGGGGGGTTGGAACTCGATGATCTTCAAGGTCCCTTCCAACCTAAACCATTCTATGATTCTATGATTCTATGATTCTATTCCAGTTTTAACTAATTTTTCTCGAACATGCAAAGCCACCATGCCTTTTCATGGCAGTTTCTGACTGATGGGTCATGAATGAATACATCCATTTCCTTTCACTCTGTCATTGCCAATGTATGATTGCCAAACTTATAGCAGATATTTTTGAGGAATTTACTCAGAACAGAACTTGTAACCATTCTGCTTCCCAGTCTCATGAAGTTGTGAGCATAGCTTGACTCAGAAATTTTGGTAAGTTATTTTAAGTATTATGTACAAAAATATTCCATTTTGAAAGCTGGTTTTATTGGGGATTTTCTGCTCTCTCATGCATATGTACACAGCAATTTGGAATGTGAGACTGGCAGCTTTAGGGAATGAAAACCATTAGTTCTGGTTCACCTTGCTGAGGAGAGATGAGTGCTGTCTGCGGAAAAGAAGAACACAGTATTGCAAGATAAACAAAATCAAAACACACGATTATTCCAGGAGACAAACCTCTAAAAATGTAGCTGAAGGAGTTTCCAACCACCAAAACTGCATACTGTTTCAGAAGACAGCTGCACAACTGAAACAAAAAGTGAAGTACCTGCAAAAATCCAGTCTATTAAAAACCAAAGATGCGCACCTGAAAGTGCATGCTTAGTTTTGTGCTTCGCAGGAAATGTACATGTTTGCACTTCTGTCTCTCCTCCTACTTAAGGATCCTGAAGCTCTTTCAGAAAATTAACAGATGAACATTTGCAACATTTTGGAAATGAGAAACATCCTCCTTTTTGAACCAGTCTGCTTCTCAGTGACCACATGCTACTTGAGGGCATGAAAAGGCTTCACCAGCCTGTCTGTCCAGGATGGAGTGCTCCATGAAGACCTGTGATGTGAAATATTTCCCCCTTGAGCCATGTTGAGGAAAGGAATCTTTCAGTCAGATACTTCTTCATGTTCCTTTAGCAGTCCTGCCATTTTGGCCCACACACAGGGCTCAATTTGGTTGCCAAATGTAGATGTCTAATCCCACCTGTAATAACCTGGGGCATGCGAGCTGTCCACCCACGGATGGCATGGGTCCAGCACACCCAGGCCTCTCAGGAGCAATGGCTGGTTCCCAGAAGGGATTCCCTGGGGCCTATACAATGACTGGATGCCAATGTTTGGACAACCCAATTGTGCCTCAGGCTTCCTTCTTAACACGTCTCAGAAACCATCTTCTCTTCTAGCTAAGACTCTGCTGAGTTCTTTTGAAATGTGTTGTAATTTAATACCACTTAATACCTGGTATTTTCTAAGGAATTTATTTTCAAAGGCATTTAGGCCTAGATTTAGACTAAGTCCTTGAAATTGATGGTTTCTACTGTCTTTGAAGGCCTAGAGTGAGCCAACAGGAAACACAAGGCACAGGGACCAAAGTAGGCTTTGGTCTGCCTGACTAAAGGATATGACCACAGCTGTGGATGCAGATAGGCCTCAACTCATACTGGTAGTATCGTTAAATCTTTGAACTGGAAATACTGAGGAGTTGAATGAGTTGAGCTGACTGAATAGAGCCAGCCTGGATCTGGAAACAGCACAGTCACGTTTAGTTGAAACTTTTTCTGAGCTAAGACACCGTACTGCAAACTGCTCCGTGGACTTGGCCTGGTCTCCACAAGGAAGATCTACCTCCTAGGCTCTTTTGTTTTGTGGAGACATACTTTTTGATTTTTTTTCTGTATTTTCTCCTAATCAAAGGTGGAACAGCAGTTAAGTTGGAAGGCCTTTAGGTTGCATACTTCAGCAACCAAGTCTTGTTGAAGATGGTGAATGCAGTTGCTTCATTGTCAACTGGTAGCATACTTCCTGGAAGGTATGAAAACTGAAATTCTTCCTGAACCTTTTTCCTTTCTGAGAGAATGAGTTTAAAAGCTCTGGTATTGGTTCTCCTATCTTTTTTTGCAGTGCTGAAAACCTTCTTGTGTCAGTTTATTATGCTGTGTTGCCAGCATAATCAAGATTTCCCAGCAATGCTCATTCTGTACCCACCTAAGCTTTTGCTCTCAGTGAAGTCAGCAACAATTCAAAACAGAAGTGTTAAGTAACTGATAGTGATTTCTGCTCTTGCCGAAATTTAAATTGGACATAGCTTCTACTTCCTTACATAAAAGTTTACATAAACCCTTGATGAAGTTCCTTGTTACAATGGCATACCATAACATCTAAGCTATTCCCAAATTCATTGGGATGGTGGTTGCCTAAATGCTGGTTTTACGCCCATAAACTGAATAAGGAACATCTTCTGTTTTCTTTTTTCCATTTAACACTCTTTTTCAGGGTTTGTCAGTCTTTTGTTAAGACAAAGAATACCCAGCCTTTTAAATGAAAAGAAAATCTGAAGACAGTCACTAGTAGGGTTGTTACAGAGCTTTTCACTTAATTCAGTGAAAAGTTGGCTAAACTGCTTTTACGTTTATTTCCCCCTGATTCTTTTGGCTTGCCTGCTTGAGTGGGGAACGTGTGTGTTCTTCTGGCTGAGATACATAAAACAAAATTATTCTGTGGTTTACTGTTTCCAGGATCAAAATTAACCCACAGACAGTAGCTTGAGGAACTGTGGTTGAAGAATTGATCTTCCTTTATGGAATGCAATCTGTGCTTCCCTTATTTGTCAGCAGTTGTTTCCTTTATTCTGCTTTGGATAACATTGTAGAAGGCTTGTCTGCCTCTGAACAGAGTGCAACACACACTCAGATGCCACAGTCCCTTTGGTCACCTTTCTTTGTGTTTACAACTTCCTTTTATTTTAGAGCACAGAGACTTACTGATATTTCCTCATCGCGACCATCAGGACCTTTAAGTATTTCCCCATAAGTTAATCCTCACCTGCACCTTTCTAGTTGAATTTTTTTTTTTTTTGGCATCTTTCACTTCTATTGTGCTGGGAAATGTGACAGTGTCTAGTACAGTATTTCATTTTCAGTTGACACTCTTTAAGACTGTTCTGCCTATAGTCTCTGTTAGTTTTTTTGGTTTTTTTCTCTTCACTATTTCCAAGGTCTCTTCTTGTTTGGTGTAAATTTGCAAATCAGAAGGCTGCTGATCTGAAAGACCACGTCACTTTTCTCTCCATCACAGATGACCACAGCTTCTTTGGTTACATTTTCCATATATTTCTTCTTCTCTTTTCTTGTTAGTGCTTGGGGTTTTATTTAATAGAGACTTTTACCTGCTTCTTTATCTAGAAGGGGTAATGCTTCCTTTCATTTGTTCTTCTTCCTTTACACTGTCCTTATTTATCTAGACTGAAGTTATACTTGCTGGGAAATCAAGAATGGCTATTGAAGGTTCAAAGCTATTAGTGTCAGCTGAATGAGACCTGACATCTTCCCATCTTTTTTTGGAAGAAATAGAAGAACAAGAAAATTAAATGACTTGCCCGTACAATTAAGAAGATCTGTCATAGAACAGAAAATAGAACCCATGCCATCTGGCTAAAGTATCATAACCACACATTTATCTTTTCTTCAATCTCTTTCTGTAGTTGCTGCAATTACAGAAGAAAAATGTCCAGGTCATAAATCATTTCACCCTTTTAAATGTAAATGTTTTAAATGTTTAAGCTTTTAAAAATATTTTTAGTAGCTTTACAGAATAGTTCCTCAAAGCTATGCCATAGTCACTGCTCCAGCACATAGCAATACATCATTTTATGCTTTTCTACTAGGTGTTTCCAGCTACTAATTAAAAAAGAAAACATGAAGTATGTTGACAGACAGCAGTGGCCCTGGGCACAAAGACATAAAAACAATAGTAACATGATTGCTATAGAAGTGGAAGTAGTCATTAACTAATCACGGTGAAAGAAAGATAAGACTAGCACCAGAATCAAAGAACAGGAGAGGAACTTTCATGTAGAAGCAGGAAAGATTTAAAAAATAGTCCCACAAAAATCAACAGTTTTGGTGATTTGATGGTTCATAGCAGGCAAATGAACCAATCCTTTGTCACTGTAATTTTTTTCTAAGAAGAAATATGGAAAACACATCTTAAATTTTATCTCTTCTGCTCAGATAATTGGAAATTGCTAGAGACAATGAAACAAGGAGTCGTATTTTCCTATTCCAAATCCCAGAATTTCATTTAGCCCACAGCAGTTAATAAGGTACCCCTGAGCGCTGTGAGCAGAACTTGCAGAACATGTATTGCAAAGGACAAGAGAAGATTTAGAAAAATTATCAAAATGTGTACAAATATGGTTTATTTAAATATCTGCTTTCCTGCATTCATTTATCTTATCTTTCTTCTTTTTTTTTTTTTTTTTTTTTTTTAAGAAAAAGGCCAAGAACAAAAGCTATTTACCCCTTTCCAGCCAAGGAAGACCAGAAACACCCACAGGCCCACATTGCTGTTGAATCACCTCCCCTAACCTAGCCTGACTTTCTTATTCAACATGGTTTTATTCACCTGGCCAGATTTAAAGCCGTTCTTGAAAGACAAAACACAACTCATGCCTTATAACTAAAACAAGTTATGGCAAACCCAGATTTCAGTAAATACAGAAATTTATAACTAACAATTATGAACTCACTCACCACTCCTGTTCTGCTGGCAGCATATCTCAACTGAAGGTCTCTTATTATATGTTCTTACCACCTAACTGACTTATGTTTGTATGAGTATGGGGGGGCTTTTTTGTTGTTTGGTTTTTTTTTTTTTTTCTAATCTGGGTTATTTCACCCCTCTCTATTCCAATGAATCAAAGGTTGACTCAAGTAATGGATCACAGGTGGATTTTCCTCTGGGTCTATGGATTTCAATGGAGGAGCTGGGAGACTCTCCACAGAGAGCAAGAGGAACGGCCGTATAGGGAAGCAAACAGTCATTACACAATGGACCTCTGTATCCCTGCAGGATCTTGGCTATGATCAAGCTGTTCTATGTCAAATGCTTATTCAGGAAAGAGATAAGTGCACTAAAACTTGCTGTCAAATACAAATGTTAGAGCAATGGATCTGCAAACACCTTCTCAGGGAGATCAATGTCATTACTAAGCTTCATACGGTTCTAAGGTAGACAGGAAGCAGACGGAATTCAAATCATCACGGAGTGTCTCTTGAACAAGAGGGAGAAAACATAATGGTCAGTATCATGATCATACTTGGACCATGAGAAAAGTGAGATCCCAAACCCAAACCTCAACCTGGACACTGTGAGAATACAGAGAAAAGTGTCACCTTCTCTACACAGTGTTAACGTGGTGAGGGAACGGACGCGCCCATCACAGCCAGAATTCCCACCAGTGAAGTAGTGGTGTTGGACAGTCCTAATTATGAGTGCCTAACTGAGAAGCATATTAAGTGGATCTGATTTTCAGAAAGCATCAGATTCTGAAATTCAAGACTTTCGGAGACTGTCATGTAAGCTCCCCACTAAATTAGGCAACAATATCATCTCTGACAATCGGTAAATACTGTAGTTACTTCATCACTTCTCGATGAGCAGCGGCAGGGAAGCCAGAGATGCCAGTAATGTCAGGAGGTAAGACTGCAATAGTGGGAAAGGGCAGTCCTTGACTGTAAACCAGAGACATTGGTGACAGCAGGGAAACCGTTAAGCTAATGAGGAAGCAACTTGAGGAGAAGCGCAAAAACTCCTCCATGCCAGCCCACACAGTAACTGCAGAATTGCCCTTCCCATTCCTGCAACTAAAAGCAGTAATTTCTTAATCTTAGAGTTTCAGACCATTAACAAAATAAAACAAAGCAAAGCAAAAGAATGAAAATGGAGAGTGCAAGTTTAATCAGGGGACCGCAGAGGGTTTTTTTTCCCCAGCTAACGCTGTCAGGTACACTGTACGTAGCCTCACCACACTCAATGACTGACCCCACAGCCTCCAGCCCTGCCCAGTGTCAGTATGAGATAGGCTCCAGCTCACTGAGTGCAGCAGCTCCTTGGGCCCAGCTCCATTGGCAGCCATCCCTCAGGACAGGTGAGATGTGATCTCCTCTCCTCTAACATGGCTGCAAAAGCATGATGTTTCTCTAACCCTCCCGAAACCCTTTTTTTCATTTTGATATTGTTTCTCCTGTAGTGCTGATCTAAAGGGATAGCAGAAACATTTTCATTAGATGTAAAGCGTATGTTTGTGAGAGGAAATTGGGAAGAATATTTTAAAAAGTCACAGTATCTCCTGCTGGCCATTTTTGCTGTCAGATTGACTATATTATTTACTATTCCGTATGACTTCACTCCCTATTCCCCTTCACTCTAGATAATGTAACTTACTGTTCAAGGTCTATCTGCCTATGACAGTTTTGCCTTTCTGTACGCTCTGTAATATATGTAAAATTGAGTGGCATCTCTGTAATCACTTTGGGAGACCTTTAGCGAGTCTCTCTTTGCATTCCTTTCCCAATGAAACCTGTCCATCCGAAGCCTTCCAGAGCAGCAGTGCAATAGGAAGGTAGCAATAGACCATTATTTGGAACTCAAGTTTACTATTGAAATCTTTTGGGTTTTTTTTTTCTGATTGTGCAAAGGCACAATCTACTTTGTAGCCTGATCAAGGGATTAATATAGGGTATATATTACTTTTTCTGCTTGTACACCCTGCGGGTCTTGTGACAAAGACTTATGAGAGTGACACAGGTTAAAAAGTTCGTACTGAGCTTCTTGTCTTAGCCTGAAAACACATTTCCTCAATTCTAAAGGTGCTGAGAATTGACACGGTTAAATGACGTTAATGGAAGGTACAAATGTTCTGCCTTCTTTGTAATAACAGGACACAGTTACCGACTTGGTTGTCTGGTTTTAGATATCTACGGTTGAAGCAATTTTAAGCAGTATATCTTGTGGGGTCAGAACGCAAAGAAGGTAAGCCAAAAGGAAGTGGCGGTTGAAGTAAGAGGTAGGATATAGCCTCAGAATAAAAGGGATCAGCACAGCATATTTTTAGATACTTGGGAATGGGGCCCAAAAAGAATAAAACCGTGCAATCAAGGACACCGCTTCCCCTTCCAATCACACACACACACACACTCTCTATATTGTATCTAATCACTCACAGTTATGGAGTCATTTCCTTAGGAGTTCTAAGGGAATCACGTTTGGATTCCAAAATGTGTAAGCATGCATTAATTTGATACTATAGAAACTTGCATCGGAAGTCCTTGATCAAAATATTCAGTACTACGAGTATGGTATCATTCTTCCAGTCCCTTCAGAGTTTTCCACCTGGTATGTTTTTCAAGGATGTATATTAGCTTAGAAAATAAAGAGAACAGATATTAAATTGGCCCTGAACTGATAATGAATCTTTGCATGACTTCATCGTCACATTAAGGAATACATTTGTAGACAAATAAAAGGAATCTTGACTAATTTTATTGTTTCTGAGAAAAGGCCTGTCGAAGGAAGAGTGGGTGGCTGAATAAGATCCCACAAAACATTCAGCATTTATGACATAAAGGCAAATGCATTGACAAGTGAAGTGAAAACTCACTGTGTTGTCACTGAGTCACACATTGAGAAGCACATCTGCTGACACAGAACATGGAAAATATCAAAAGAATATAGTATAATGCCAAGCAAGCCCTCACAGAAGAAGCAGAATGTAAAAGGCTTTAAAATCATTACACATAAAGAGTAAAATCATGTAACAGCCACACAATCTGGCACTCATGCTGTCATTAGGACAGATAGAACCAAAAAAAAGAAAAGCCATTTAAAAGCAACCCTTCACAGACTGGAGCATGACAACCCGGTATCTCTGTATTTTATATTAGTATTAATATCTGAAACTCCACCTTGTTTGAAAAATCAGTATAGTTTTGAACGGCTGCCCCCTGATAATGCCAACCAACTAGACATATGTTACAACAATACAGGCACTGCAGTAATATATATATATAAAAGGAGACATGATGATTGTTATTTCACTTTTAAAAGTCACTATGCCATAGGGCACAATTAACAGGCAATAAATTCCTACATGCTACTGAAGTTTAGAGATTAGTGTTTGCCAGTCAAAGCATGGAAACACATTTACACCTAATTAAATAAGGCTGATTAGCTGTTTAAATAATAGGAAATGTCAGTCAGGGGCCACAGAAAGCTATGAACAATAATTAAACCCATCACCAAAAAATTAACATGTGTGTTTAAAGAAAAGTCAAATATTAAGCACCTAAAAGGGCTTTAGATGTTTGCCAAGTCACCCAAACGAGAAGGAACTTTACCTAAGTGATGAAAGCAATAGTTAGCAGTAGAAACTTACTGGAGTACAGTAGGGCATGTGTCACTCCAGTCTGTGTGCTTCTTTGCAGATTGATTTAGGAAAAGCTTTTACATACTGGACAGGAATTCAGCGAGAGTTTGGAGCATAGTACAGCTTATTAGGACATGCTTTGGCCTTGACCAGTTGTAGGATTACAGGTGACATCAAAGGGTATGTCTGAACCACATGGCAGATGTGCTTGGCAGCGTGTGCTGCACTTCCCATCTCCCGGCTACCCACGGCTGTTGGAAGGTGCGCGTCTCCCCAGTGCCCATAGCCCTGGCTCTCCTTCCAAGGGAATCGAGGGCACAGCAGGAGGATTAGATGGCTATGAATTCTTGCTGTAACATGAAGTCAGGATGCAACTAGTATGAACTCCCAGACCCCAAAACCAGAAAAGCCCAAGACCCTCATTGAAACGAAAAAAATGCTTTGGCTTTAAGATACATCCTCACTTGAAAGTTAAGTGATGCAAGGAAGGAGGACGTGAACAATAGCGCGGTGTGATATGCCACTCAAATGAGCAAGTGACTTCTCTGTACTTGTGACTTAAGCTACTGCCTCTTCCTGAGAAGACAAGGATAGGAACAGAGGCAGGTCTTCTATATGTTGATACAGACCAGGCAGCTTTCTTTGGTAGTGGTCAAGGATCAAAAACTGGATCCCAGCTACTGCTAATGTTGGAATTTGTCCACCCAGACATCTGATTAGTTTTAAAAAAACACTATACGTATTTTTCTGTTAGTTTTAACATCTTTGAGTGTTGTCCTCCTGTTTTCTCCTTTTTTTCCCTCTAGCTTTGAATTTAAGAGAGGTTGAAGCAATCAATTTAAGACAGGTTGAAGCACCTACGTAAAGCGACTACTAGCACATTTCCTGATTGATTTCATGGTTTGGTCTTGTACTCAGCACCTATAATCTGACAAATTTAAGCTGTATCACTCAAAATAGAAATGACATCATGAAGACATGCTTTTTTCCTGGTGTGAACCCCCAAATGCCAAATAAAGTACAACAGTTATTTTTTTGCCTGGAGTACTGGAGTTTGCCAAAATTCCAGTGAGCACAACCCCCTCCGAAAAGCATTCACCACTTTTCATGAATGTTAATGACCTTACAAGGATGAGACAGTTTTGCACTGAGAACAAGTTGTTTCTCAGTGGAGACACTTGGAAGACATACATTAAATTAATATTTTACATTAAGCAGTGACAAACTAAAGAAGAAGTAATCAAATACAATTTTGACACCAAAAAGGTTTTGGAATCAAAGTTCAAAGGAAGTCAGTGTTTACTGAATTTGTGGAATTTTCCCATTCTGGATTTCTTCTTGCCCATGGCAGAGAGACAGCTCTTAGGCAATGGACAGAAATGATCTTGCATGGTTATGAATAAAAGCAGGACCTGTATAGTACTTGTGATACATGCTCACTCTTCTATATTGTCTGCTTTGCAGCAGTATTCCCTTGCAGCACTGAATGATAACCATGTGCTGTATTAATACAAGCATATCCAGCAGACTGAGGAAAGTAGTTTTCCCTCTATGTTCAGCATTTATAAGATAAATCTGAACTACTGTGTCCAGTTTGAGGATCTTCAGTACAAAGAGACAGACAAACTAGAGCAAGACCAGTAGAAAGGCTACCAAAACGTTTAAGGGGATGGACTATGTGACATAGGACGTGAGTGTGAGAGAACCGGGTTCATTCGTCTTGGAGAACAGAAGCCTAAGGAAGGATCTGATTGCTGTCTTCAACTAATTAATGGGTGGTTATAGAAAACAGATTCTTCTTAGAGAGGCAAGTTGCAGCTGGGGAGCTCTTACTGGATATAAGGAGAAAAGCCTTCTCAATGAGGTGCTCAGGTGGGAGAAGAGGCTGCTGCAGAATCTTCATCCTCAGAGATAATGAAAGCCCCGAGCAACATGGGATAATTTCAGACCTGACCCCATTTTGATTGGGGGACTGGATTTAGACCAGATGAGGTCCTAAGATCCCTTCCAAGCTAAATTATTATAAGATTTACAAGATAAGGACAGGAACACAATGTGGGGAAACACCTAAACCACATGATGAAATCCAGTTTAGTTTCAGTGGCATTTAAGCCTGTGTTTGAATTATTCCTGAAAAAGAATCAAGAAATAAATATAGCTGCATGATGTAGAGAGATAAAGTGCCTATATATAGCTTCAAAAATTCTTGAAGAGGGGAAGGATGTTCTGTCTGGCCTGCCAGATTGGAACCAAGGAGACTGTTTGTCATTAAAATAAAGTTCACAAGTGGATTCCAACAGGGCAAAGGAGAGGACGCATCTCCTCAAGTTCCGAGTCATCCGTCTTAGTGTATGACAAACTGTGCCATAAGAGCGTCATTGACAGCAAAGTTAGGAGATTTAGCTCCAGGGTAGACATCTATCATGTAGACATCTGCATTTGGTTAGAAGAGTCTCACCCAGGAAGCTATGATGCAAAACTGCTTCTTCATGCCTGAAGCCTTCAGATGTAGCGTTAATCAGAAAGGAACAAGGAGTAGGATGGATGTTTGTTTTCTTCAGTCTCTCAATAATTGCACTTTGTGAGGTTTTTTTTTTTTTCACTATTGCCAATAATACATTGATAAAACCACATTGTAATATCCGTATAAAGAAAACCTAGATTATTACGATCGGAAAGCTGCCCTGATGACTTCCAAGAAATAAACTTCTGGGTGAAAAACAAATGGTTCAAATTAAATGTGGGTTAAATATGAATGATGGTTGGGAAAAATATCTTTGGAATTGTCCTAGGACAAGTACATTGGCTGCTTACATACACAGAGATCTTTGCTAGTTCTTTAAACAGCACAAATCCCTTGTACTCTTCAATTTGCACTGTACTTTTTGAATGCCAAGATCACCACAAAAACGAGATGTGACTTCCTCCATATGATGTTTAGTAGATACTATGTCCTGTGTTTAAAACCAGTGGTCTGTCTGCCTGCACTTTCCACACATCCCACACGTATTACTTCTCCAGGTGTGAGGCAATAGGTGAAGCAAGATACAAGTGAAGCAAAAGTGAACCTCTACCACAAACCTGCGTTCAGTAAAAGAAAAAAGCCATCTGAGAGCAAAAAAAACCCTTCTCCAACTATTTTGTCATTGATATAAAGGTATGGAGTTCTCCCAAAAGCAAATGAATTTACCAACTTATTATCTGCTGCCACGTCTATTTTCCCAACCATGCTTCTAGAAAGTCCCATTTCAGCTTTCTCTTCTGATGTCTTCCACTTTGACATTCTTCCTGGAATTAGTTAGCCTGACTTAATTTAATTAGCATAAAGATGATGTACACATGTTCTACCACAGTATTACTTACAGTCTTATAAGCATGCGTCTATATCCCCAAGGGCATCTTAGTCTATGTCTGGGGCATTTTAAATCCACATCACTCAGCTATGACACAAAAAGATTAAATGCTGTAGAGCTGGTCTACAAACTTCACCTCTTGACTCTTCTTATGCTCGGAATGTAAACATGTTACAGTAGAAATTATATTTTCATTCTCTCTACATACATTGCCTAGCACAATGTGACCCTTGTCTAGTATTGGGATGTCTGCTTATTTTACACTAATACAGGTATCAATGAGCAAAATCTTCCTGGTGTGTAACAGAGAAAACCTGCATGGGAAGGAAATGACTTAGAGTTTAAGGAACCAGGACAATCTATGCATTCAAAGACAAGTAAAGTCCAGGAGAAAAAATGATCAAAATCCATTGCCATTGCTGGCAGATGTTAATGACGGGATGTAATTTAAAATGCTTAAAACCCATACTGATTTGGTCTTGGGAAAATCCTAAGGTAGATTCAAGCAGATAAGGATAGCAAATATACCATTCTAGCTTTTCTTCAGATTCTGGGCTGCTAGAAGGTCTTGGGCAATCCCACTGAACCAGTGTGTGTGAAGAGTGTGGGCTTCCTTATGCCGCTGCCTGGTTTCCTCCTCCCTGAGAACAATGCAATGAATGGGACTGGGAGGGCAGGAGAGCATCCAGCCCTGGAGGAGAGCTATTCACGCTGCTCCAGTCAGAGGCCTGTCAGCATTTCCACTCTTTCACACGCATCCCAGCTTCAGACAGGGATTACATCACTTTAACCACTTTTCTCACATTTAAAAAAGTCAAAATTAGTCAAAACAAAAACAGCAACCATGTGTGCTCAGGGATGTGAGCGGAGAAATAAGGATAAACAAATCTGCTGTCTTGCATATCCTACCAGCAGTTTGTCTCAGCATGATCCTTAAAAAACAGCAGGGTGCCTAGCCTCAGCTTTTATCAAATAACATTTATAGGACACCCCACATTCCCTACCAGTGGACCACAAAGAATCAACAGGCAACTAATAGGCTGTCCTTTATTTTTGAAATGTTAGGGTCCAGCTTACTCAAAAAATACCATGATGTATTTTGTTTTGTTTTGTTTTATAGCATGGGAAAGAACAAATGAGAAGTGACCCATACAGGCTTACTTATGAAAAATTACAGTTCGTATTACAGGCATGTTTATGAAAACAACTGCGTGTAGGGACAAATATCCTTTAAAATCACAGTTCTGCAACTGCATGGACACATGAAGTTTGCTGTAAAGTCTGTTTTAAGGGAATGTCAGTTTTTCAGTATGGGGAGAGGGAAGGCAGGCTCTAGTATGTCTAGACAGATGTGTCCAGGGGTGTTGTCCCTAGACAGCAGAGGATATACGGCCTTTAAAGAGGACAAAGATTGGCTTTGCTATAAAAGAACAAGCCACTTCCTGGAGAGGAAGATGCACTGATTTTTTAGGAAAATGCAGACACATTGTGAGCTCCAAGGAACAGCGATCTAGAGAGGAAGGAAGAGGCTGCAATGGGAGGACTAAACATTACCTACCTATAAACTTTGTAATTAAGGCTCATAGCCTGTTATAAATGAGTCTTTGTACAATCTTCACCTAGATGACAAGAAGCAAATGCTTTATTTTATGTCTTTATTGTTTTCCTCTTCTGCTTCTCTCCTGCTTGAAGGAAAAAAAAACCAACCTTGTAAAATACACCTGTAATATGGATTTCACTCCTAGTAACAGGGAAAACCAAGGCGGAATATGCGTTTGAACAGAAGCAAAAGGCTCTTTGCTCAGGAAAAGACATGAAAGTAAGAGGCTACAGAGATAATCTGATAATGAAGGGGGATTTCCCAATGAGGTGCCACGACTCCATGCTTAGACACTGACTCTCTGGACTTTCAAAGTTTCAAGGAAAAGTTGGCACTGTTACGTTCACAGAATGCATATAGGAAATAGGAAAGGTTGTCAAAAATTTTAATAACATGTTTTGCAAAGTCAGCAAGTTACATTTTGCTACAGGAAAACTCTCAGAAGAGCAAGAAAAGTATGTAAGAGGCAGACAATGGAAAACTGTTTTTTAGCTTTCATATTCCAGTGAGTAAGCACATAACATCCTCCCTTAGGCTATAAGACAGCAGTATTCTCTAACATTTTATTGTGAATAAGCACAGACAGAGGTTCAAGGAATGCTCTTCGATGATTTCCACTGTGGCTTTTAACTTCTCAATGAATTTATGGAAATTTATGGAATTATTTTAGCAATATTATGAAGACTAACATATTATCATAACTCAGTAGCTTGTGATCTTAAAATGTTAGGAAAGGAAGTGGGGGGTAGGACAGATGTAAAATCCTTTGAACAGGGAAATAATCCTGAAATCTACTCTTCTCTTTCTTATCACATAACGTTCACCTCTTATTATGTTCAAATATGCCAGACAGTGGTTAATAACAGATAAGTGTATCCAGAATGAAGGCCAAACACATCATTTCATGCTCCTTATCTCTGTAATCTGTATTCAGAGGAATTCTCTTCTTCATCTGGAATCTGGGGCAACTTTTCTGGAAACCGCAGCGATAGCAAACTCAGTAAGTTATCAGTCCCCACAACATGTGTGAGTTGTGGCTGGAAGCAGAGCAGTTGAAGATATCAATGAAGAGCAGTTTTTTTCCATAATATCTGTCATTAGACTAAAGAAAGCATGAGCTCACGGCATGTTGGGTACGAAACAAAGGATGAATAACCTCACAAGGCTTTAAGGAAAACTGCCAGAAAAAGCGTGGGGAAATGTGGCATTGAAACAAATAGCAGATTAATGCATTAGCCTCTCATTGTCAGACTAGTAAGAAGCTAGCGGAGATTATTAATGAATTAATTGGTGGTCTCCATTTAGTAGAATTTCAGGTATATATCTCAAAGACAGTGCAATTTTCAGCCTGTCTTAGAAAATCATGCAGAAACACATGTTTTAGGCTGGATCTGAGGACTGCTTCAAGGAATAAACAAAACATTTGACAGTCAGAGCTAAATAAGGGTAATGTAAAATACTAAAGCACACCTGGTGTCCATAACCTTTTCTCTATTTAAAGAGTGGGAAAATGCTGATATGTAGAGCTTTGGAAACACACTGGATGTGTTTTGTTTCAAGAGCTTGGTGACTAACACCAGCACAGAGTAATTATTGCCTTTGCATGGTAGGTGCCTGTGAGGCCTGCTGCTTTAGTCTTGTGTCCATAAAAGTGGGTGTGAAATAAGAAAGAATATAAGCATACTCAGAAATATCTCCTGTTCTGAGGGAGCGAATAGTTGAAACATCTTACCACCCAATCCCAACGCTGCTTCTCAGTATATAATGAAAATTGTTTCTCTTGAACACACAGCAGATCCACATGTCACCTCACGACCACAAAAATTTTGATCTCCTTTAGTCAAATCCTGTGCACTGAGAAGCTACAATACAGCACACCTTTTAGGGCATGATCCTTATTTATGCTCTTTAGACAGAAATATCCCAGAGGAGAAGGCTCCAGACACTCTTCCTTCCTCTCTTTTTCAAAAGATTTTTTTCATCTTTTTCGGACAGTCAGCACACTATTCTCAAACAGAAGCCAAAAGCTATATCTTTTACTATTTAGTAGGAATCTACTACAGATTTAGTAGGAATCTAGAGGGAAAATCAGACTTGGAAAAAATAATAATAATCATAGTTTTAACGTAGATATAGTTGTTCATGAGATCTGGTGTAGATCCAATTTCTGTTTAGAGCAGAGCCCCCCAGAATGAGTATTCTGCCTCAGTTTTCAAGCAGACTGAGAAGGTACAACATGATAGCAAGGTTGAATGGTAATTTTGAAGAAACCTGTAGAATTGGAAATCTCCAAGGTGGTGGAATAATTTTAAAAGCTGAAAGGCTTAAATTTAATCATCTAGCTAATCTTCATCCTCCAATACTCAAAGAACCAGCACAGCAATCACAAATCTTACAATAAGGATTTTCAATAAATCTTACAAATTTTTATTGGTTCTATTTATTGGCTAGTGGTGGACCTAGTAGATATATTTAAGAAAGAGAGGAAAACGGTATTCTAGATAACAGTAAAGTCAATAATCTGACAATAACAATATGTATAATTTTAGAATAAACTTTGAAGGAGAGAATAATTAGACATTGCGTAATTGGAAAATACCATAGACTGAAAAACGGATTCTCTAAGAGGAGGATGTATCAAAGCAATATAATATCCTTCTTTGATTATGTAAAGGAGGTTTTGAAAATAGCAAAGTACAGCTCTCATCTAACATAATTTTAGTTTCTTATTTGATACAATGTCACAAGGAAAATTATTGTTTAAGATGGAGAAGAAGAGTTTTAATGGTAGAATTGAAATGTGAATGAAATGTTACTCAGAGAAAAGGCTATAATGAAGTGCCTTGAAATGGGATAACTCAGGATATATTGGACTTCCTCAGGGACTGTTTTTAGGATTAGTCTTATTTAATATTTCCATAACTGGTGGTCCCACAAGAAGTAGGAACACACTTATTAAAGTTAATGGTAGCCCAGAAAGTAAGGAGGTCTCAAACCAGAGGAACATCAGGCTAATCACACATGGATTACATTTGAATAATAGAAATGTAACAGAATAAAGCAAGGTCATTGAGTAGAGATTAAGAACAAAACTTTCCGCAGCAAACGAAGAGCTTGCCAGTTAAAGATCTCTGGTGAAGAGAAAGCCTGACAGTAGCCTATGAAGCACAAGTGTGACGCAATTATGAAAAAAAATCAAATGTGCCCCTGTATGAGAATGGTATTACTGTGGCTGTGTAGGCACTGATGTGACCTCATCTGAAGCACTCTACAGAATTCTAACTACTCACTTTCAAGAAAAGTAAAATTGAAGCATGTTCTGGGAGTGGCTACTGGGATTATCACGGACAGTCTGGAGGCTTTATGTCCTTTTCATGGAGTAAGAACCATGGGAGCTAAAAGCCAGCATAGCCATCAGAATAAAGAGGCATAAATTGGCTGTAAATTATTTCTGCCTAGACATGAAGTTGCATCATGACCAGAGCAATGAAGTTCCAGCACAACCACCCAGAATAGCAGTCAAAGGAGAAGGAAGAGGAATGGGATCAAGTTAACTTAATATGCAAGTTTGTTAAGATGTTAATAAAATAATTATATAGCATGGCTCTTTGTAACAGCAGTGGACAGGACTCAGTGAGCCAAGAGGAGCTCTTGAATCCAAATGTGTTCCTATGTCAACCTCCCTTCCCCCTCCTCGTCTCCCTTGAGCCCGTATATTACTTTGATCTGCCCACTCTGATCCTCCACCACAAAGGTATTCACACAAATTTACTCTGAGAGGAGGATATGACAGTCTCTCTTGAAATGTCCACTGTATATATTTCCCAAACCCTTTCAGGACTGTTTGCTCCTTTGAATAAACGGCTTGGGGTTTGTTTTTCCGGTAATCTTTTACAACTTAAAAAAGTCCTTCTGAAGAAGAAACCACACAAGTTTTCACAGTTCATTTGCATCTTCTTTGTTCCAGCCTAAATCTAATTCTTTAAAATATTTGCTTTTTCTTTCCATTTCTTTTTTTTTTTTTTTTTTAACCTGGAAGGTCGCTCTGAATCCAATTCACAATCTTCCTTTACAGAAATGGAGTTTGTAATTTCTTCTGAAACTCAAAATAGAGTATTTGCCTGATGGTATTAATTGAATTTGTTTCCTTTCTCTTTAGTTTTAGTTCAATATGTTAAACAACCTCTACAACACTGTAATGGTATGTGCTTCAACAACTTTGTGCCAATAAACTTGTATCGGCTATCTGCTCCAACATTCTTTACTTATTAAGTATAGGGCT
Organism: Pluvialis apricaria; assembly: GCA_017639485.1. Classification (NCBI taxonomy): domain Eukaryota; kingdom Metazoa; phylum Chordata; class Aves; order Charadriiformes; family Charadriidae; genus Pluvialis; species Pluvialis apricaria. Next base: position 24,148,484 of record CM030007.1, read on the forward strand.
GCCACTGTTTGAATTCATCGACAGTCTCTGTCACAAGCATTTCCTAATGATGCTATATAAACTGAATAGGAAAACTCATTGTAAAACAAAGTTCCAGCAGCACGCTTTCAGCATTTTTCAACGATAAACTGAGCACAGGAACATGATTTAAGCTGTTAGTATAACACATACAAGAAAAAAAGTAATTCATATCATAAAACAGGTAGCTGTAGAGACTCAGAATTAAGAGATGTAATACAAAGAACAAAAAAAGTTAAGCCCATTGTGAGGAAAACCTACAATAAGGAAGTATGAATAAAATCATCCATGGAAAATATATAATCATAGTTTCCAGAAAAATGAACAAAAATAAAATTCATAATGCATCATTTTCTCCATAGAAACAATTAATTAACTGCCAACACCCTTTACAGTATGATAGCATTGAATTTCATAAAAGCTCTTCCTGAAGAAACACTGTAATAGTTCTTCTGTACAAAAACAACGTTGCTGTTTTGCTCCAGCCTTGGCTCGGTGAAGTCCACTCCGTGGGTTCATTGCATCCATGTGGAACCCTCTGAAATTCAAGCAAGCTCTCTACAAGTGTCAGGGTCTGCATACAAGTGCTTACTGTAAGCGGCAACTTCTGTTTACCCACATGCAAGTAAACTTTTCTATCAAAAATGAGTCATCAGGTTCAAACCTAAGCCCAAGCTTGGCCAAAATTCAGGAGGCTCTAGACCCACTTCTGATTTTGCTGGCTAAACCTAGGCACGGTGGCTCACATCCTGAGTTAAAAGCATAATTGCCTTTGAAGATTTGAGCCTTAACTATTTCTAAGCCAGCCATGGCCTTGCCACCCATGTGACTAATGACAGCATTCTTAAGCAGCACATTGTGGTTGGATCAGAAACTTTGTCACAGTTTTGTTTTTAAAATGACAGAAAAAGCACACGGAGAAAACTTTCATTTGACAGTTTCTTATAGGGAAAAGAAATGCTACTTTTAGTGATGCAGATTTTTTTGCTGAAAATGTCTGTTTTCTGTGCGAAATGCCAACTTTTCAGTTTGGTGATTACTGGCTTATTTATTGTCTTCAGCTGTAAAAGGAAATTAAGGTGACTTCTGATTATCTTGCTGCTTAATGGATATGGTTATGAGTCAGAGCAGCCTCAGACTCCCCTTTTGCTGCTAGGCATTTTGGCAAACTCTTGGGTGATTTTTTTTCCCTGCACAGTAGCAGGAATGGGAAGTAATGTTCCATTCAATTCTTTCAGCTGTGACTACTATTAATTATTTTCAAGGTTTCCCTTAGGAAGACACTCTCACAGGAAACGTGCTCTTAGTCTCACCTATATGTGCAGAGTGTTATGCTTCTGGGAGGCAAATCACTCCAGGCTAAGTAGGAAGATAAAAATATGGGTTTTTTTCTGTGAATTCTCATGAGGGACTTAGTTTCAGTGCCAAAAAAAGAGTTTATGGAGCAGTGAGATCCCGACCACACGAACACCGGATAGGTTAAACATTGGATTGAAGGATTAGTTTAAGAATTATATGGTCACAAGGAGGTAACAGATTTTACTGGAAATAGCTATTCAGCCACTAATAGGGAAATACTCCTACCAGCATTCCCTCAGGTACTGCCCACATAGCTTCAGCTGTTGCATATACATTGCTTTTTATCTTTCAGCCCTGGGTTTTTTTTTTTCTCCTACTTCTCACAGCCTTGCGAGTGACGAGAAAAAGTACTCAAAATCAGCCACAAGCACCGAACTGCCAGCTAGAGTGAAGAGAGGCAGCGGGCAAGCGCCGAGGAGGACGGGGGTGCGGGCTGTTTGGCTACTGAGCAGCCCCTAGCGACTGGCTCTCCCCATTACAGCCTCCTGCTTTCCTGGCTCCACGGGAGCAGCACGCAGAAGAGAAGCCCAGGTTTCCCAGAGTCCGAACACCGGATTACTACAAATAAAGAAAGAGTACAGATACCAACCCGTGACTTACAAAAGCCCTGGCAAGCTACAAAATGTGTCATCACTTCAAGACAACCAAGGACCTCTTTTTAATCCAAGAACGTAACTTGGATTAAAAAACAACTGGCATCCCTGGTTTGACCAACCAAAACAGGAACTGAAGACTCCTCTACAGATATACTATCTTTTCCCCTAAAATTAACTAATGACTTCTAAATCAAATAATGAAACAAGGGATTGTTGGTATTATTTCCCCACTGGATGCTACAGCACATTGAAAAAGTTTACATTTCACAGAGGGATAACAATGGACTTTTTTGGTCATCTGTTGGACAGCTTGCAGCATTTGAGTGATGAGGATGGGCAAGTTTTCACTCAAGAAAATCCTGCAAGCTGTAGAATTTGCTGGTAAACAAACAGGAAAAAATCATCTGCTTTGGCAATATGTGGGATTCTTTTTTTTTTTTTTCTCCCTGCAACAGTAACTTTTTTTCTAAATACTTTCACCAGCTTCAGGAAAGGGTGGGTTAGAGTCAGGGGTTTCCTGAGCCTTTTCAGAACATGGTTTTAACGTAGCCGTGTGTTCAGAAGAGCCCCCAGAGAGTCTTGTTTTGGAACACTCTGACGCCTACACATTATTATCTTTGCTACGTTTTGCAGTTTTGTGTGAAATTTATTTTTAATCTTTAACAAAACATGCCCCTGTTTATCTTAAATTCAGAAAAGGTTTAATAATTTAAAACAAAATAACTTTTTAAATAATGAAATTTACAATGAATGCCAAAACATAAAAGTATAAAGCAAGTTAACAAGAAAGGGCTTCTTAAAGATCAAAGAAAATGTGTTTATTTGATTTGATTAAAAACAAATAAAAAGTACTTTCACTTTAACAGGTTATAACTGGCTGTTGACAGAAACCAGTGAAAGAGTTTCCCAGTCCCACAGGATAAAGGTTTTCTTCTGATAGAGGTTCACGTACTCAGAACAGATTGCCCACTGATATGTCAAAGGAACTGTATTTTGAAAAGCGACAAAGCTGCATCAATATTAAAAATGGTGGATACAAAGGCAAGTTTCCTTGGACAACATACTCCTTTTGCTATTATTAAGTAGGACTGATGGTGTAAATCAGTGGGTATTTCTATCTTCCATCCCTCTATACACAAAAAAAGCTCTGGGAATGGGAGGGGTAAAAAGCACCATTAAATTTAGGGGAAAGGCACAATATATTAGCTCAAAACCTGCTTTAATATAGCAGTAGAGTTCCCAGAAGAGAGCTGGCTTCTGTAGATCTCCTCCTCCATGGGCAGAGGAGGTTGGTAGGTGGCAGCCTTTGCCCCGCCAGCCATATTGTGCCTCTGTCCTGACAAGTTTCGGGTCCACTGGGGAAGTCTCTCCCCAAGGCTTCAGTGGGAAATGTACAGACCTCTCATGAAATGATGCCATGCTGGGATCCAGGCAAGAAAAAGCTAAGTAATTGAAACAGGAATTTGCTTTAAGTCAAGCTGTCTAAAACTTTGTTTAATGAGGTTTTATGTTTGTTAATACCAATTTAACTGCTAAAAGAGCATTTGAAACAGTATAGGGTTTTTTTTAAAGAGTAAACAATTTCCTCATTTTTAAATGATAAAAGAATCCATGGTCTGAAGATTGCTTGAAACCTCAGTGGAGTCCCCCAGCTAAACCAAAAAGACCAGATTTGACATTCCAAAAATGCTGAGGTAAAAAACATCCGGAAAATATTTAAAACATTCATACATTTCAGACCGCCTCTACACAAAATGATGAAAAAACCATTCTTAAAAAAATAATAATTTGCAGGTTATCTTTAAAAGCAACATGTGAAATTAATCATTGCAACTTTACACAAGTAACCATTTCAGAGGAGCAGCAGTTATTTTCACACTAATTTTAGAGTGTCCACACACTCTAAAGAGTACGTCCACATACTCTTAAAAGAGTGTCCACATACAAGAACAGCCTCTTTAGCAACCACAGTCACTGCAACTCACTTCCCACCCTGTTACCATCGGCCTGGAAGATGCCTTCAGACAGACTATCCAGACCTGCATGCCAACAGCATTCCCGGACAGGGCCCTGCATGCTGGGGCTGCTGCGCCTGGCGCAGTGCCTGTGGGCTGCTGTCTGCTGAGCCCAGTGCTGGGGGAAGCCTTGAAATCATCTGCAACACAGAGAGCAGCCTTACCTACTGCTCCTGAGCAGTCGAAGCACTCATCGCTCACCACATGCTCTCATTTCCGATCAAGGGTTTAGTCAGCCCAACTGTTGCTCATGTAACTCCTATTAACTTGCAGCAGTGCCACGGAGAGGAATGAGATACTACTGCAATCATCCACCGTTGAGATGCTCACTGTAAAATCATTAGAACAAAGCCGGTTGAGAAAGAAATCAAGCCTTGCTCCAATTTAAAATACTTGGTAATTTGATGAGAAAATATGTGTGATTTGTGTTTATGTCTGGAAGTTTTCCCTAGCGTGAAAGCCTTTAAAGGAAAACCAGATCTTTCTTGCAATGTATGTTCTTTCATGTTATGCAGCCTAGACTGTGGATTGCAGTGATGTCAAAAATGTACATGGAGGGATTGCATCCTGTCTGTGTCCTGCAAGAATGACTTTGAAAGTTAGATGTTTCATCTCTACAGTCATATCCTGACCAACAAACTCAGTCAATAAATAAATACATTTAGTGACAAACCTAGCTTTTTCTGTAAGCTGCAGTTAAACAGGAACTTGTTTTTTGTATTCACATCTATTCTATAATAATGAATTCAGCACCACAATATCCGAGTACCCATTATAATTATAAGATCAGAGAAGCCTTTGTGGTACCCGTTTTCCTAAAAATGGTTTAAAAAACCCAGTCCTCCATTCTCATTCTTTTGAAGTCTTTGCTCCAAGCCCAAGACCTGAATACAAAGGGCCAGAACTTTGGTTGAGAATGTTTTTTTTTCAAGTGGTGAGTTGATTTTGCCCAAGAAAGAGGAAAACAGAATATGAAGCATACAATTTTTTCATTTATTTTTTCCAAAGGTGAGCGTGCCATTAAAACATACACAAAATTCCCATTTTAATGTAGCTTTTTATGAAAGATTTGGTGTTTAATTGCCATGCAAAAAATTTGTAGCATCAGGGCAATTTGGGCCAAAATCTATAGGGGTTGAGTGAGCAGTATGTCTCACAAGAAATATGTAAAATAGCTAGCCCAGACACACATCTGGAGCTATGCACCAAAATCTGTGGAAAACCTTCTCATGATTGTTGGGAAGTCTTTCAAAGTTCTTTAAGTGCAAGCGTTACCATACTGTTACTGGTGCTATTAATATGTGCCTATTAATACAGTATTTACCCACTGTTCTCAAAATTTGTTTCCCAGTATCGACCTGCCGCAGGCCTGTCCCTGTTGGTCACTGACAGATCAGGGTTCCGAGGGCTGCCCGTGGTCCCTGGTGCACCCCGATACCTCCCATTTGCACAGCGCTGCCCAGGCAGGCTCCATGGCTGGCCCACCTCCCGAGGCCATTTTACCTCCGGAGGCCTCGCTGCCTCGTGTCGCTACCTCAGGGCTGCCAGCGCTCTGACGCTGTTGGGGTCACCCACGCTCTCTGCTTTTGCTGCCTGCGGCCCACTGGGAAAGGATGGGTTTGACCCACCCCACCCCACGACATGGCCGCCCCGGCCGACTTTGGGAAGCCACCGGCCAACTCCAGCTTGTTTTTGGGGCCAGGGTGGCAGCAGCACAGCTGGGTTTTGGAACAGTGCGGTAAGCGTGCCAGCTACAGCCCGAAAGCAGGTAGGCCATGGCCAAGGAGGGCACAGGGCCGGAGAGGCAGCCCTCGCCCCTCGCCCCACCTCAGGGCCGGGCAGGCGCCATCAACCACCCCCGCCTCAGGGGAGCCGCCGCCCCGCCCCCTGCGAGGCCCCGCCCCCTGCGAGCCCCCCCCCCGCGAGGCCCCGCCCCTCCGCGGCCGGCCGGTCACGGGGGGAGGGGGCGCTGTTCCCTCCTTGCGTCTGACGCAGCGCGCTGGGGGCGGGGCGGAAGTGAGGAAGCGGAGGAGGCGGAAGTGGCTGCTCGCGTGAGGCCAAGATGGTGAGTGGGGGCTGGCGGCGGCGGCGGAGCAGTCCGGTGGGGGTCATCCTCGCGCTGCAGCGGGGTGAACCGGCGCGCGTGCACCTGTCTGCCCCGCCCTTCCCCGCTCGGCCGTTGGGGTCCCCGGGGGTGGCGGCCGTTGGGCGAGGGGCGGCGGGGCCGTGCTGAGTCACGGGGTCCGGCGCGGCCATGGCGGGCGCTCGTGCTGCCCGGTGGGGGGGGCTCTCACCGCGGGGAGAGGCGTCCCTCGTCGTCCGTCCGTCCGTCCCTACCACCCTCCCCCCCCCCCCCCCCGCGGGCCGGTCTCCGCTGGGCATCCTCACGGGCGCTCAGGACCGGCGAGGCGCGGAGGGTGCGCGGCTGCGGTTAAAGCCCTTCTCACGGGAGCCGAGGAGGGACGGGGAGGCCGAGAGCCCCGGTCATCCCCAGCCTCCCGCCGGCGGGGCCTTTGTGCGCCGCAGCTCCCGCGGAGGGAGGTCGCGCCTTCGTCCTCTGGGGGTGTAGCAGTGGTGTGACCGGGTGAGACGGGCCGGGCACTGGCGTGCCTTGGGGGTGTTACTTTGGGGGAGTGTTTCAAGCTCTTCTCCTTACGTTTGAATTTCACTTTGATCTTCCCTCTTGTCGCATCTTCCAGGTAACGTATCTCTTTAATGCTTTTGCTTACAGCAATCCCAGAAAGGTCCGGTCAGTGTTGAGTACGTTACTTGGTCGATGCATTACATGCATGTAATAACAGGTATTTTAGGGTTTTTTTAATAGCTGTTAGGTTATTGACAGTTAACTCATTAGTACAAAAGACTGTAACTGTAAGCAAGAATTTTGTTGGATCCAACAGTGCTGCTGGAAGAAACTCCTGCACCGAACATCTTATCACTGTCACCTTCCAGAGATTATTGCTGTTACCTTCCAGAGTTTATTATACATTGGCCTATTGGTGGAGCAATTTGTACGAACAGTCCTAGAATCACTTCAGTAAAATCGGGCAGGTTAGCGTGAAACTAGTGGTCTGAGTTAAGATGGCTTTACTTAATAAGCCTGTGGAGGTGTGTTTTTCTGGTCTTCTGCTACAAGTTACTGTTTTGTCTTTGCTCTTTCAGTTGACCGGCATACCAGAACACTTGAATACATCTTGTCCTCTTTATGGCAGCCTTAAACCATGGATAAAATCAATTTGATCTTACTTGATTGTGTCTGTATTGAAGTAATTAAAGGAATGCTTAGACATGTTCCTTTCCACCTTGTCAGCTGAGCATGACTGGCCTTCTTCCTTTCTATCCCTGCAGCCCAGGGTGGGAATGAACAAGGGTAACTGTGATCTTAGCTGCTGCAGCCAGATCCAAAAAATGTGTTATCATTACCTTTAACTGTTATCAGACTCTCTGAAAGAGTTCTAATTTAGTGTGGGGTTTGTGGTTTGGTATTTGTTTTTGGTTTGTTTTGTTTTTTTTTTTTAAGAGACTGTAAAGCCTAGGTCTTGTACATGAGTAGTTTAAGGAGTCTTTGAGCACTTTGTTTCATTTGCCTGGCCTCCTGGCCCATATGAAAGGGGTCTTGTTCTGTTAAGGTAATCCTCACTTGTTTTATTCCAGAATTCCAGAGGCGCTTCTTCTCTGTTGAAGGATAGTATCCCAATTACTGAATTTTCAGCTTCAGGACCATTTGAAGGTCATGATCTTCTGCGTAGAGGGTATGCTTTACTTTTTCTTGTTGAATCGTGTCATACCCAATGTTGAACTTCAGATATAGGAAGAAAGTATGTGTTAAATGTTGGCTTTTCAAAGGAGGTTCTTGGAAGGTATATCACAAAAGCTGTAGCCTAAAGAGCACGTATTTAATCAGATTGTCTTTCAAGCATGAAGTTTCTGTGAAACATCACTTCAAGAAGTAAATAACAATAATGAACCTTTACCTTTGTGATACTGCTCTTCAGAAAAGAGACGGCAAAGTATTAATAATTATGAAATATATGCTAGTTTATGTACACTTGTGTGCTAGTATATGAGTGTGCCAATGCACGGAGAAATGGTTAATTTCAGCATTGGTAAAAAAAGTAAAGTTAATATAGTGAAAATAGTGGGTTTGGGTTTTGCCATTTTACATGACTACAAAACTACGTACGTGTCTGGATAATGAATCTGAAATAAGTTCATGGAGTTTAAGATGTGGGTAATACAACTCGGGGGGGAAGGTCTGTACAATATTCAGTTGCAAAAGCTTGGAGACATAAAATCAGATACCATGTAGCTTGGACATAATTAAATCTATAATGTTTTAATTTATTAGTATTTTTCTCTATTTCTGAAGGGGGTCAGGGAAGAAAAACTGTCGTTTTGTTTTGTCAAACAAAGAAAAAAGGATGCCTGAAATTTAAATTCTTTTTCTTCTGGTAGTGCTGTAGTTAGAGGTCTTATTTGCTGCTTCACTATTAAGCTTTTTTTTTTGTAGTTCAAACTGTGCTAATTGTGTGTATCTGTGGGTTGATGTTTAATCTGAGATTTTTGGAATGCAACTTAAAAAAATTATATCCCGTTTAATTTGAAGTTCAATTTTTTTACTTGTATTTCTAGCTTTACGAGTGTGAAAAATGAATTGATGCCCAGTCACCCACTGGAGTTGTCAGAGAAAAATGTAAGTGTAACATCAAATGTAGCCATCGTCTCTCTTAGAAAATCATGAAGTTTAAATTAACAGTGTGGTTACCAGGACTGCTCTGTGCAGTAACAGCAATGAGCAGGGTCTTGCCTTTAACAGAATAAAGATGTTCAAAGGTAGTAACATCTTATTTGTACAGATAACACTGTTGGCAAATTTATTTAATGTTAACCTCCCACTTGTGACTCTCTCCACTTCAAGTATGTAAGCAGGCTTCCAAGTAGGCATTTCCTTAGTAAGGTTTAGTTGTCTAAAAAGTTAAGGTAGTTGTGTATGCAGCCTCTATAGTTAGGTGGGGAGCACACCTGGCGCTTCAGGAAGGCTGATGTTTTGTCTATAGGTTTACCATATATCTTCATTTTCAGACTTTCAGTCTGTGAACACGTAAATATTTTTCACTAAATTACTTGATCCCACCTAGAAATTTTACACATAGGGTTTGTCGTAAGTGTATGCAATCTTCTCTGGCTTGGTCATTACTCATGGACCACTTAAGAGTGGTCTGTGGACCATAGGTTGAAGGTAAAGGGACACTAGACAGACAGCCTTGGCTAAGTAGTTGGGTGAACTGAATCTCGTCTCTGGTGCCTGTTTTGTCAGCACAGAAGACTTAATGTAATAAAATATCCTGAAGCAAAGGCAGTCTTTGGATAGAATGTTCCAAATTGCTAAGCTAATCAGTATGCTGAGGCCTGAATGTAATGGCTAATATGTTCTCATTCTAACCAGTGCTAGTCTTGAGCTAGCGCAGTCTTGAGTTAAAAGGATGATGATAATGCGACACCAACTTCATGAGCTTATTTATAAATACTATAAATGTTTCAGAGCTATTTGTCAATTAATTATTTTTTTTATAACTGACTGCTATAACTTAGTTTTTAACTCTTATTTTTGCTATATAAAACCTGCATTATTAAAAGATCACATGCTGGAGAGAAAAAAAAATACACAGAAATAATTTAAACAAACAATGTGATTCCCTAACAAATATGTGGAACTTTTAAATTGTTTTTTCCACATGTTGTTTGGTTACCTTTTCTGTAAGTTTCTGACTGATTTATCTAAGAGTTATTTTCATGTACACTTGAATGGGAAAAGACTTGCCTGAGATAGTTATGGTTGTTTTTACTGCCATAAATGGTAGATTATTCAGGTAGTGCTAGTAGAAACCAAATATTTCTGTTACCCAGATAAGGACCCCTACCTCTGTAAAATAAAAGAACTAGAACATGACCGGAATTGTAAGTTTGGGATGAAGCACATAAATAATATTTTCTGCTAACTTTTGAAGAGCATTCAATGTAGGTTATTATAAGAAAATGCATGTTATACCTTTGAGTTGTAATTTCCTGTTGGTTTTTGAGGTCCCTTTGCATAAACGGGATGATATTCTTGTACTAGTAGCTTTTGTCATGGTGATTGAGTACATGTTTTAAAGTAAAAGACTTGTGTTTTTTTGTTTTGGGTTTGGGTTTTTTTTAACTTTAGAATGTTGTATTGTGTCAACATTACAGGCGTGTAGTTGCTACTATAAAAGCCAAATTTGAGACTGGATTACTTGAGCTTAAGTTTAACATTAAGCATAAGTTACTTTTGTGTACTTCAGTATTTGTGAGCCAGTACTTTCTCATTAGAAGAACCCTCTCCTAAATAGATTTTCTTTGTCTTCCTGATCAATTTAGAGCAGTTGGTAAAATTATGGGCTTTCTTTTGCTTTTCAGAGTCATATGAAGTATATGTGGCGCTCTGTCTTCCTACTTGATCAGAAAAGAAGTATTTCAAGTGTTTTCAAGTAGAGTCTTTGATGGTTAACAATAACATCAATTGTAGCTTTCAAGTTTGTGTTCTTGCTTTAAACCAGACTTAGCTTCCAATTTGTGTTGACAATATTGTAGTAAAGTAGTGCAAAGCTACACCACTTGGTGGTGTTACATGTCCTGATTGTCAAAAATAACAAAATAAAATTGCTACTATTGATATGTAATAAAATACAGCAAAAAGCAATTTCTGTTTCATAAAACAAATATTACTGCATCACTGTCTTTCATGTACATTTGAGACACGTGATGGAATCACTGAATTTTTACATATAAGTTTATTAAGCATTTTCATTTAAGTAGGATGTCACAAATCACTTCTATGACTGTATTTGAAAGTAACTTTTTCTAAAATAAAAATCAATGTTGTTACAGTTCCAGTTAAATCAAGATAAAACAAACTTTGCCACACTGAGAAATATTCAAGGGCTCTACGCACCTTTAAAGCTGCAGATGGAATTCAGAGCAGTGAAACAGGTAGGGGTTTTTATCCAATTGGTATAACTTAAACCGCTTGAAAAAAATGTTTATCGTGAATCATGCTTTGAGAGAGACATCTTCCTTTGTTGAAATACCTTATGTTTCCAAAAGAAGTTCTTTCACTGGACTGCTTTTATTAATACCAAACAAACAAACACTGCAATTAATAGTTTCCAGAACAGTTAGTGTGTTTATGCCTTTCAGCTGCTGTTCTTTTATTAGTTACTTGGTTAAGTGTTAACTGCTGTAGTTTTTCTGTGGACTAGCTTCCTGTAAGCCTTCAGAGAAAAGCAGGAGGAATTGAGTATTAATTCCTAAAATTAATACGCTCCTCTGTAGAATGTATGACCTTCATGGGAAGGAATCTCTGCATCTGTAGGGCGAAGAGACTTAGGGATCTGAGGCAGGTAGTGATTTGGGAGCATATATAGATGTAACATGAAACCTGAAGCAGAGAATTTGCTATGTGCTTATTGTTCTGCAGCCTTGTAAGATCAGGCAGGGGAAGCCTACCTGGAGCTGAGTTCAAAGGTTTTAACTCTTAGTTGGGAAGCTGAGTCTGTCTCCTTTTCCTTCTTGTCTCTGAAGATGAAGAGTAACTGGAGGGGGTTTGACTTTGTCCCTGAGGAAGCATGGAAAACTCATTGATCCTAGTAAACTTCTTTTGCTTGTTGAAGGTTGTCAAGCTATTAAGAGTTGTTTTTCCAAGTGAATTGGAGCAATTTTATACTTCCTTCCAGTGGATCAGGTGCTACTGAACCATAGTGAGCTGCATTAAATTTGGCAGAAATTGCTGATCCTGAAGATGTGGAAGTCAGACAGGATGTATGAAAACATCTCTTGATCTCAGCTGTGCTGTCTTGTGATGAAAAGTCTTTTTCCTAACTGCTGTTAGCACGGGGCAGGTTAGGATATCCTGCTAGTGTGGCCCCACAGGTATTCCTGGGGGGATGGTGGGGGAAATATGGTGATAAGACAGTTTTTTACTCCCAGCTTCATGTTAGATAGACAAGTTCTCTTGTGGTTTAATTTCACTTTTCTAAAATATTTACTGGAATAGCATATATGAACTTCTGACAATTGTACCAGTAGTGATTATGGAAATCTTTGACATGTTTTTTGTGTAAAGAGGTAGCTACATGATTATTTTACAACCATAAAATTTGTTCATGGTAAAACTGAAGTATCACTACTGGTAGTGAATGCAATTTGAAGTACAGATATGCCATTCTTGCAGTATTTAAGATCTGAATGCTCTGTGTGTACCACTTGAAATTTTTTTGTAATACTGTAGGTGAAGGGTACAGAAGAGAGTATTGAAAGTAACTGGGGGTGGACTTGAATCTTAAGAATTGGTGGGGATCAGAGAAATAATTATGATTTAGATTTATTGCAAGGAGAATTATGTTTAAATGTGAAAATCAATGTAGCTCTTTCACTTACATTCCTGATTTGTGTCAGATACAGGGAGCTTACAATGCAGTTTCCAAACACTGCAGTATATGTCAGTCCCCCCATACTACCTCAGGGTGTCGATGTGTTTGTTGCAGTGAGCGTCCATAGCTTTATGTGATAACAGAGGAGAAAAAAAAACCCTACTCTACTACTCTGTTTGCTGTAGTAGCTGCACTGTAGTGAAAGCTACAAATCTAGTGAAAGGCTGTTTGTTTTTAAAACAGAGATAAACAATAGAAGATGGTGGTGTTAGGTAGGTTTTGCTATCTGCCAGGAGTTCTCTTATTTCATCATGGTTTTTGAAGGAAGAGTGATTCTGCTTGTTGCTTTTCTCAGTCACTTCTGAGAAATCCAAATATAAAACTCCTCAATTTCAGACTTGCAGAAACTTGAACTCTTGCTGTCTTTTTACAGGTCCAGCGTCTCCCATTTCTTCACAGCTCAAACTTAGCACTGGATACTCTGAGGGGAAATGATGAATGCATCAGTTTTGAGGATATCCTTAATGGTAAATACATTCTGTTTTGAGTGTTGTGGAAACATTTAAAGATAAAATTTGGGAACTGTGAAGTTCTTTGCCTCTACGGAATAAGAGAATTAAAGACACAAAATACAAAGAAAAATTTGAATTCCTAAAGGCAAAGAAGTACTGGGGGAAGGAAAAATAAACGTGGTTCAGCTGCTAGTTGTGTGGAAATTAGTCTGAAATATTGAGTAAGCCACTATTTTGCTTGTAGGCTGGGTTTCTAAAGGAGTGGAAGATTATGCACTTTTGCTGTATGCCTGTTTCCCCAGAAGCTTTTGAACTACTTGTGCAGATTTTGACAGGTGGAGGTTACAAAGACACAAAGTTCTTAGAAGTTCTATAATTAAAAAGAAAGAAAGGCTATAGGAGAGATACTGAACTAATGAACCAGAGATGTGGCAGGGGAAGGAAGGCTCACTCAAATGAACTCACCAGTTTGTGGTTGTGTGGTGGGCTACTGACTGATGGTTAGTAAGTGTGGAATAGAGTAAACCTGGAAAAATAGTTTAAAAAACTTATTTCTTTCTAACTGGTTGTTAAGGACCTAGAAGGCAGCAGAGAGTATTTTGAGGTGGGATTGGAGAATGGAAAGAGGAGATAGGAAACTGGAAATAGTGGAGGGGTAAGTGGGGAATCTAGAGGCATGAGGTAAATCTGGCATTATTTTCTGAGGTGGATTTACAGGGAGCAAGGGAAGGAGTCTTAGGTTATTGTGGTTCAGGGGTAGAGCAATGTCAAACAATTTATCGGAATTTGATTACTTACCATTGCTCACAACAAGCTGTTGCATATTTATACAGTGCTAAAGAGTGAGTGGCTTAAAAGGGTTTTGGTAAGGTTCTGTTTATCAGCTGGGGCTGGATTAGATAATTTTGGTGTCTCTGCAGGAATCAAAAGCATTAATATGCCTTATTTATAGAAGGAAAACACTCTGATACACCCATGAGGAAAGGTGTATTTCTTCTAAAGTGTAGCCACAACCTTTTTTCTGGCCTTGTTTTTTTTTATTTTTATTTTTTGTATGGAAATGAAATTTATACTGTCAGTATTGGTAGTTCTTGTGCTCTCTGCACATTCCTTGATAACCTTTGAGTACAGTGGCTAATGTCAACCATACTTTATAGCATGGAGGAAATCTCAGAGATATTTAAGGTATAGAATTTCTGTGAAACTAGGTGGTAAGGTGGAGAAGAGGAAAAACCACGAGTATGTCCCAACTAACAGAAGGGCTGGAAAGTGAGCTCCTGTTGTACAGAGAAGTTGTACTGGAAAGACGTGAGGCACCTACGGGAAAAAGCTTGTCAGGCTTGAGTTCTCTTGAATGCTAAACTCCATCAGCCTTGAGATTCAGGCTATAGGAGACTGTGCTTGTGTAGAACTGGTTGGTTTTACTTGAAGAGTGCGTGTGTGGGGTCCATATGAAACATTGTTCCATTATAGATGTATTTGTGATCTGATAATTGCTTTGGCTAGAGACTTAGGAGTCGCAGACCTGCATTGTGCAACAGTGTCAAAAATCAGCCAAGAAACTGTTGCACTAAGCATTAGAATGACGGGAGGGATCATTTTTATGGGTACTGTTGGGCTTTGTAGCATGGTAAAAGCCTCGTGGTGTTGACTTTTTTTTCTTTTTCACCCCCAGATCCTTCACAGAGTGAGGTTATGGGAGAGCCACACATGATGATGGAATACAAGCTTGGTTTATTGTAACAAAATGCACTTCACAAAAATGTTTTGTGTGTGTCTTTATACTGCAGACCTAAATACACGATACTAAATTGACACTCGCAGTGTTAAGCAGTCCTACAGTTATTTGCCTTCCTTGATGAAAAGGCACATTAAATGTTTAAAGTCTATAAGTTGTTCTGTGCTTGTTGTCAATTATATAAATGTCCTGTAACTAGGTAGTTTAAATAATGTCTCTTCATACACTGCTCAGGATAATAGCTTCTTAACTATGGAAATGCTATATATGTATACAAGAAATCCAGAAATACCCATGCATTTTAAAACTGATTACTGTAGGTAAATGCATTTAATGGATGTTCTTGCAGAAGAACTTTTTAAGGGGTAAAAGAAGGTATTTTCCATTGAGTAACTCTTTGTTCATGAAAGTTTCCATACACTTTTTAAACTATTGAATAAAAGTTTGCTATAAATGCTGTTGCGTTCCAAAATATATTTAATCATAAATGAAGACTTTCTTATCCACAACACAAACAGTGTTGTTTCTTTTTCTTGCAATATTTTCAGAGATCTTTAACTTCTGCACTGCCGATGGAATTGTGCTGCATACATTTTATCCCCCCCCTCCAGTTGACAGCTGTTCATGAGTGAGCTGTTAAGCTTTTGTGTAGAATCGGAAGTAACGCTGTAAGAAGGGAGTTAAAGGTCTGGATTTTTTCATCTGTGTCCCTGAGATGATGTTCTGGTCTCTGAAAGTAGAAGCAAGTACCACTTGGGAGTTTAGAGAGGTGTTTTAAAATCCATTTGGGAATATAATCCAAAAGAGCACTCCTAGATCTAGGTATTTTAGTTTTCAAAGATTAAGAAGAATGCAGTGCTGAATTATGACAGTACCTAATAAAGCTGCTGCAGGGAAAACATGAAGAGACAGTGGTACTAGATGATAAATATAGAAATAATTCCTTGTGGGTTTATCAAAATGAGATGTTAATTAAGGGAGAATAACAGACCTACACTTAAATACGCCTTTTGAAGGAGCAGGACACAGTAAGGTTTTCTGTGTGCTTAAGTTGGGGGGATGTTAATTATTTCAGGGTTGTAACAACTATTTTCTGATTTCTTACATGTGCATATGTCGTATATAAATCTTGCAAGGCAGCTAATATGGTGTGGCATATTAGGAGGAAAAAAAAGTGTGTGGTTCAAAAGATGTCATTTCTTGTCATATTTGGGGCGCTTGAAACAATATTTCTAAGATGGGAACTGTCTTTATTCAGCAGGTTTTAATGACTTGGTTAAACTGCCGAGTGCACTCTGTTCTGTTGTAGACAATTTTAGCAGAAATGCTGCTATAAACCTCTTTTCACAATCCAAAACATCTCCAATGTGATTAAATCTGCCACAAATTCCCTACCCATGTGGGCGAAAGCCTCTAGCTTCCGTCCTGTAAATTTTACAGTGCTTTTATGTGCATCTATTGCAAAACATTGCAGCAAATTGAAAACATTGAGATGACACAGTATGAGACACTTCACTGGCAGTTTTATTTAGTTTTATATTTAAACTTGTTTCATTTAAGAAGTGAAGCTTCTAAAATAGTCTTTCACTTGAGAGTTGCAGAGATTAGAGGCTTATGCTATGAAATGCAAGCTATTTCATCTGTATTTTTTGCCTTAGTGAGGTTAAACATAGGACCAAAGAATTCAACATGGAAGTGTAGACCTACTCGCTGTTTTCCAGAGCTGTCCTGGTCTTTCTGTGAGCTGATAACACTTTATTAAATATCAGAATTGGCGGCTATTTTAGAATTTACAAATTTCTTGGCAGTTTTGTATAAAGCAAAAGTAAACTGTTGTTATAAAGCAAGCTTGGGGTTCAGTAGGCTTTGTACTGCTCTAGGCTCGGGCCAGAAAGGCTGAGGGATTACCTTGCCAGGTCTGGGACAGATCAGGGTACGGGCATGGATTTTTTTTTTTGGGAGGATTTTCAGGTCTGTCTTCCTACCAGCGCTGTTAAGAAAACAGGGCGCTATCCCGTAGCTGTATACAGTTATGGGTACCTTATAGTACCTTAGTGGTACTGCCTCAGCGTATCGAGCTAGTTGGCCTTTCCTGGTGTTTGTTGAAAGATGGATGTTACTGTATCTGAGCAAAGCTACATTAAGACAAGTAATTGAGTAGAGTTTTAGTGCAGCGAAGAGCAGACACAGATTAGGAGGCTGAGTGTAATTTCAAGGTGGTTTTGTTCAATGATTAGTACACTTTATTATAATCTTGTGTGAGATCGAGCCATATTCAGAGTAAGGAAGTTGCATTGTTCATTATGTCTGTAAGGAGCTAATTTTAGGGGGTTAGTCAGGCTCGAAAGCAAATGTAAGTGTAAGAGGCATGGGTAAGAAGCCTCTGCAAGAATTGTTGCTGTTAATAGAGTAACAGGAGTCAAACGACTGGAGCAAAGAGCTTTTGAGATAAAAGGAAGGGTCACGCTTGCACAGTGTTGCAGTGTGCCAAGTTGGGGACTGCCCCAGCCCCTTCTCCCTGTTCCTGCAAGCTTCGTTCTGTAAAGCAGGCGCTGCGCGTAGCGACCCGCCGAGGGGTGCCAAGCGAGGTGTGCTGACGCTGGGGCTGGGGCAGACCCAGCCTTGGTCTCGCGTTGGACCCGACCTGGGCAGGGGGAGGAAGGCACCTGCAGATCCACTGGTCTGACAAGTGCAACACCAGCCCACACCTGGCTTCTTGCAGGGAGCAGTGCTGTCCCCACGCTGCAATTCCCCGCCTCTTCTCGGTGCTGATCTGCTGGGCAGCAGCCTTCCCTCTTCCCCAAGCGCAGGAGGGAGGCAAAAACACATCTTCCCCCACTGCTGTTTGTTTGTGATGATCACAAAAAAATAGCTGCTTCTGTTTCTCCACCCGTCATCCCACTGGCCATTTGTTGTCCTGTGTTCCCCAGCCCCCCAAAAAAAGGCAAGGACTACAAATACAACATAGAGTTTAAAAACACAAACTTCATTATTAATTTCTGTCAAAATAATTTGCATTTATATACAAATAGAGCAAATATTATTAAATCAAAATCTTCCAAGTTTATAACCTGAAGCACATTAGTACCTGGTTTTGTCAGCTTGCACTGTGCTAGGCACTTCAAAAACACAGTTCATATCCCTTGTGTGTTTTGACCTAAACTTACAGGCGGTTCTAATTGTTGCTACCTTCCGAGTGCTAAGAGGTATGCAGTGAAAAGGAAGTGAAGACACACACCCCTTCTTAATTTGCTTTAATTTTCCCAGGCAGTTTTGTGTGAAACAGTTAATTTCATAAAGCCTTACATAACTGCATAGTGAAGAGGCAAGAGAAGACAATGTAATCTTTGTGCTGAAATCCTTTACATCAGTTTTGTTAATCTCTCTCAAAGTAGTCATTATGTTTTGGACCCACCGATTATTGTAAAACTCTGCTTGCTTCTTGAACAAGTTGGCAGCAACTTGGCCACCCCAAGGGAGGAGAGTTAAGCAGTTTTATTTACTGGCCAGTGTCTAAACTAGCTAGGAAAAGCTAATGAACTTTAATTGCCAACATCAGCCTTGATAGTTCAGGACAAGTGCAAGAGCTGGCTATAATTATTGGCGTTCCCCCTCTTCTGGATAAACTGCACTGTTTTCACCAGTGACGGTCTCCTGGATAGGGTAAACTCTCCTTTACCTTATTTGAACCCTCTTCTAAACTTCTCAGTGATCATGATACGTAGCTTGGAAACAATGCTGTCGCTCAAACAAAAAGGATCTACAATAGTACCGTGATGTGTTTTTTTTTGGTGGAGTACCACTGAGAAGCTCTGAGGAGTACTCTGTTCACGTGATGGATATGAATGGCTATAAGCAGATCACTGATTACACAGCATACGCTCTGTCCCTCTTCATTTTTATCCTATGCTGTGTGCATGTGAAGTCAGTTCCCACATCGTAGTTGCTTTCCTAGAGTTTTCCTTCTGTGAATGTCAACCACTTTACGTTATTTTGATTCCTCTACCTAATCTTTTCTGGGGAAAAGAATCACATGCAACCCACCTGTACTTTCAGGGATCAGAACAACATTAGCTGTACAACTGTCTCTGAAAAGAGCACATGGGAGTGGTCCTTGACATGGTGTTATATTTACACTTCTGCTGTGCGGTGCATTGCAGAAGCTACTTTGGACAATTTCTACTTAAAGATCTCAAGCAAGAAGGTGAAGTCAATGCAGAAACTGATTTTTAGGTTTGGCAGTCTCACCCGTTTGCACTGTGGCCCTGGGCAAGTCACTTGTACTCTCTGTTGATTTCTCTCTCTCTGCAACAGGGACGATAATATCTATTATGGAAGGAGGTTCTTAATAGCATTTGTAAAGTGCTTTGAAGATGAGAAATGCTGTTCAAGTACTCACAAATTATGCTGCATTCATTGCACGATGATTAGATGCATGATTCAGATTTGATCACCTCATTTCAGGGTTGTTAAAAAAAGATCCACTGAAAAGAAATGCTATTACAGCCTTTCACTAGAAGAAACATTTAAGCTAAGTACAGCCAATTTAACTAGAAAACAAGAAATATCTATGGGACAAAAAATAGAGGTGTCTGCAGTCCCTAATGTATGGAAAATGATAAAAATAAATGTGCAATATGGCCTCTGCAAAATGTAAGCATAGGCCTAACTTCACACTCTGCAAGCTGGAAATTTTCTAAGTATGACAGTTCTGTGTGAAAATCCATTTTAAGAACTAAGTCACAGGCAAGGTCCACACATCATACATTAAACTTGCACAAACTCTCTGCTAACTGCACAGCAGTACCTCTGCTTACAGCAGGTGCAAGTACTGCCTCCAGTTCGGTTGCTTTCTGCAAAAAAAGTACCTTTTAGTTCAGTAATTTTAGATAGGTTTGGGGGCTTCACCATTAAGACAGGCCTTTTAAGATGCACACAGTGGACCGCGTCCTCAGCTGGCATGAGATCCACTGGCCTCAGCAGAATTGCCAGCACCCCCTGAGTTGACAAGCATTATCTCTGTCGCCCCACTTAGAATGATACAGGATGTATCACAGTCCACGGCTGACATTCTCAAACCTGAGAAAGGGTAAGTGGAAAGAGAGTATCATCCTACCTTATTTTTTTTTTCTTCGTGCTGAAAGCAGCATTAAAATCTCCGTTGCCAGCCTATTTGCATAGTTAAGTATAAGAGCTAGCTTTATTCAAGTGCTAAGAGACTGGATAAAGAGTGCTACCAATTTAGTGCTTACTGCTGCAGGGCGACTTTGAGATCGCATCTGCAACTGTTGTGTTATCGCTGGTCTCCGTATGACATAATGGTCTCTGCCACTGCATGTCAGATGAGAAAACCCAGGTAGATGAATCCTTTGTTCAGCTATCAACGCTCTCTATGCTGGATACTTCTTCAGGTACAAGCAGAGCCAAGTCCTCCCCATTCCAGCTTGTGCACAGAAGCCAGCTGTAAGACACAGATAAGACAGATACCTTTAGGTGAGATAGTTTAAGTATAGCATGCTGATTCAGCACCAACAAACTCATGGGATAGCTCTGTTACAGCCATCTTCTGTGGCACGAAGCTGCTGACGTTTCTCAGTAAACAAAAGCAATGATGCTACTTGCCCATATTACACAAGCTAGGCAATATAATTGCTGCTGTCTTTTATAAGTACTAAACTGCTACGTCTGATTTATCATAGACTGGAACAACTACCCTTTCTGCTCTCAAATAGTAACATCGCATGACACTCTCAAAAGAAAGGTTTCAGAGAAAGGTTACTCAAAGGCTGGGATATCTGAGACACTAATGACAGAAGGAAAAGAAAAATAACTTTCAAAAATGTATGGTGATGATGGGCTACAGTCCTGATTGCAGGATGGACCAATTGCTGGCAAATATCTGTTACCTTTTGCACAGAAGAGAGTGCTTTCTTAACAGAAGCCTTCTCTACTGTACAGCACTGAAATAAACTAAAACTAGTATTTAATAAAAAAAGTATTTACCGAGCCTTTGTTAATACAACTGAATTCTTCAATTTTTTTATTACTTTACTGAAAAGTATTCTGCACACACACACACACAAGACCCCTTTGCTTCAATTCCCTCAGGTCTGCGACCCATCGCTACCTTAGTCTTAAGTTACCATTAGTGCAGCTTCTCTGAATAGACTGTGTAAAACACTGTAGCCAGGCATGCAAAGACTTGAAATTATGTGAAATGTTATAAATCTATAGCATTATCACTACTTATTTAAAACTTAAAATGCAGCTGATGTAGAGATAAAAGGGGACTGAGGTAAAGTCTAAGCATTAGGAAAAAAGATAGAAGTCTCCAGCAAGAGTACCGCCCTCGTAAAGGAAAACAGCTTTTTTTCCCCCAAATATAAATTTATCTAATGAAAAGTGATCTTTCTGTCACTTAGATCTATGTTCCAACATCCTAAAAAGATGTAATTTATATTGAAAATAATGTAAAGTGAACTTTGCTTTTGTGAATACCCATGAATAGTGACCTTTCACTGTCAGTATTACTAGATGGTCACTAGATATGATTAGATGCAAATGCTATAGAGGCACATTTTTTAAACATGTCTAGAGATTTATTCATATGGGGCTTAAAGTTAGTGCAGATCTTTTACAGATTTTAATGGCACTGGCTCACACGCTACCCATGACCAAGGACCAGGACAGAGAGCTTTCCGTTAAATTCACTGGGTGATTGGTCATGTTTATAAGCCTCATTAGCATCTAGAAGAGCTCAGACTGCAAAATTAAGCTCATGCCTTTCAAGTGATCTGTTACTTTTGTTCTTCATGAAAGGCTTTCCTGTAAGAAAGACCACCTGAAGGTCTCAAACCAAGGGAAGGCACACACATGCAGTCAAGGGTCCGGTGTGTCCCACTAGGAGTACATTCAGGGTAGATTTCAGTTTGGGGGAAACAGGCGACACGTTCACAGCGTGGAGCTGAGGGGAGGTAGCTGGATCAGGGCCAGACCGGGCTGGTGATGGAAAAACTCCAGCAAGGTGTCAGGGAGTAGGTGTTGAGGAGAGAATAAACAGGAAACTACAGCTACCGGCGGCTGCGGAGCCACTCCTCTCAGAGACTGGTCACGAGCCTCGCTGAGAGAAAGCAGCCCCCCCATAGCCTGGGCTCCCTCTCTCCTATACAGTCCCCCCAGGGAAGACACTGCCATGTCCGCGCGTTTCAGCTCTGCCCCACTCCTAGCAGCCCCTGTACCTTCCATAGGCTTGTTAGATATAACCCGTTCCTGAACTGGCGGGAAGCTGGAGGGAAGGCTACATACAAAATAAGCCCAGCACGCTAGAAAATACTGAAGTTTGAGAACTACTGCACTAAACCATTCCACTTCAACTCATGTCAAAACAGAAATTACCGGTAAAAGCAGTCAGAAGCACCCTCCTGATCCGTACTTACCACAGGAGCGCCAGTGGAATTAGACAAAGGCCTGCTGATAAGAGGAAGCTAAAGCCTGAGAACCATGCAACAGTAGTCGCATAGAGAATATTAAAAACTGAAAGTGAAATAGTGCCGGTCACAACTTCTAAACAGGCAATACAAGCAAACACAGCACCTGCCAAAGACAAATGGATGGATTACAAACAAAACAAAATAAACCCAAAACTCCTTCAAAGTACTGAAGTTCTTAAACTTGTTTTGAAAGATCTATCTACCTACAGTATTTTAGCAAGTATGCAAGCAGTAAGCACCAGAGTATCATACGTCTTTGCTATGTAAGTGTATTCCGTGGGTACTCCTACAAAACACGTGGGTTTTAAATGAAAAAAAAAAATCCAGAACATTTTACTCATGGGAACTATTTTTCTGTGCTACTATTCTGTCACCATACCTACTTTCTTGAATCTGCTTGTCACATGAAGTTCAAACTGTTCATCCTCACTAACCATGTTTTGCACATCTCCATCCTTTACCCCTTCCAATTCTTCTCTCCACTCTCACTCTTCCTTTTTGTTTTTCTTCCTTCTCTAATCTTCACCCCTGTATGCAGAAAAGGCTGTGATCCAACAAAGACTGCTTGTTCAGTACCATCTCCTCATTTTTGAAAGGAAAGAAGCAACCATTTTTTGCACTGAACTACCCACTGGGGTGGCAGTCTACTCCATCAGTGTCTTGTTGAGTGCACTTTCCCAAGCTGCATTCATATTCACAGGACCATAAGCAAAATCACAACAGGTAAGCAGAAAAGGATGACAGGAGGCAACCTGACTCCTGCATCAAGCTACTCAAGTAGCTAAAGCCCTGAAGAATGCCAAGAAACTGCAAAAACAGAGGTGTATGTTAGCATAGTTAAGTACATAGATCTTTGTTTTAGTGTATAAAGATATGACTTTTAAAAAATAAACCCAAACAACTCAGGAGACTGCTTCTAGAAAGTATTATGCTCCTCAAAATCTAGAAAGTATATGTTCCCCAAAAGCAAAATATGGGATACTAGAGCCACATTTTTGAGGCCTGACATGCTTTTTTTGTGTTCCATAAGGAAAGGACTTCGAGATACAACATATTACTATATGTCGTATCTTTTGGGACGTGTTTAAGTAGCCACAGGCACCTGTGAAGCTGGGTACACAGCTCAGGATTCAAGTCTAATGGTTTTCAAGTGCTTTGAAGGTTGACCACCTATTGCTTACCTTTCTAAATTATTAAGTGTCTCATTGACTAAATAACAGAAATATATCTTTCTCTGCATGTCAAAATCTTGTGAATGTAGAAGCACTTGTGAAATCACAGCTGTACAAATCTTGAGCACTCCTCTGCTTCAAGTTCCCCATTGTCTTTATTTTTAGAGCAATACCTCCTTTGAAGGCTGAAATTTGCAGTAGTTTTTAAACACAATGTTGTTTATATTAAATTCAGAATAAAAAGCCATTAATATCATGACATAAGGTCATATTATATGGAATTTGAAAGAAAAGCAGTCTTAAAATACCAATACATATCTGCTTGTTTAAAGGTAATCTTGGTGCATTATGGTATGATAATACCATATTATTGTATTGTCTAAAACCAAATTCTACTCACCCTGTTCACCAGTGAGAACCACTTTTGACAGCATGGATCGGAGAACAGGAATAGGCATAAAGCAGAGCAAAGATGGCACTCTTACTGTAAAGCAATGAATCAGTCATGAGACGCTGAAGTAATAAAAAGCCAGGGTTTTACAAATACACTGCAAATTAATTAGTCATATACTTTTGAATGCTTAGTTCCCCAAATGGTAAAAGGCAATAGAAAAGTCAAACTAGGAGTGCACTGAGACACAATTATCCAAGCACAGAGAAATTAATAAATCAAATATATCTGTATGATGCTAAAACCAAGGCAAGTAATTCCATTCTCTCACCACGCTCTTAATCTTTTAATTAAAACCTAAATCAGTCTGACCCAACCTTGCATATTTTACCTCTCGATGACCTTTTCAAGACAGTAGGTACAATATCTACCAACTGCACTCACTACAGATAACATAGCAGTATTTTCACATATATTGTTGACCATGGAACAACTGATTGTGAACTCACCTAAAAACATGAGCAGGGTAGTTTTGGCAAAGGCAGCCATGATCATTCCTCCAATGTAAGAAAATATCCCAATAAATACAATATAAATGTCTTTGAGACATTTAGAAAATAAGTAAACTCCTAAAAAACTCGTCAGAGAGACAGAAGTGAACGCAGCTGCTCCGTATCCAATGTATACTTCATTCCAGCAGAGTGGCTCATCCAGTTCATACAGTGTAAAAAGCGAAGTCCCACCAATCATAGTAAACAAATAAATCATAAATGTAAAAAGTAACACAATGATTAAAATTCTCTTTTTATAAGGGGCAGTTTTAAAAAGCATGTACACCCCAGAAAATGTGTCTCTCAGAAGTTCTTTACAAGATACTGGTGCCTGGTGCTGGAATTCAGATATGCTTACTGTATCTTCCAGGAAAAATATAATATAGATAATATTAACAACATGAAGCAGAGATGCTGTCACAAATGTCCATGTAAAGCCTATTCCTCTTAGGAAGTAGCCAGATGACAGTCCTGCCAATCCAGATACGACGCCAAAAATCAAATCCACCACAGCTATTCGCGTTGTCTTTTGCTTCTCATCGTGGCACACATCTGCTATAAAAGCAAAGCCTCCTCCAAGGAAAGTTGCCATACTCCCAAAGAGCCCAGTAACAAATGCAACCGCAAATAGGATAGAGAGTGACAAGGAAAAATATGATATTACAGTGAGGCAAATATCAGCAATCAAAGCTCCCATTGATGGTAAAACTAAAGACCTTTTGCGTCCCTGGCGATCCCCATTAGCTACAATCACAAAAGCAACTATAAGGCTGGGAACTGCCCCAGTTAAGTCCAACTGCATATTAAAAACAGAGGCTTTTTCTTGAACTTCCTGCAAAGAGAAAACAAAAATAATTGTAAATACTATAATACATTGTAAAAAAACCCAAAACTATAATAATATTACACTTACATAATGACTAGCATGCAATAAAATGTATACCACAGTACATGTTTCTAGATTATAAATTATAGTATTATAAAACCTAATATATACAATAATGTTTTATAAGAGTTGTCCTGATTTCAGCTGGGACAGAGTTCATTTTCTTTCTAGTGGGCGACGGGTTTCAGATTTGGTATGACAGGAATGTCAGTAATGCATATTGTTTTAGTTGTTGCCAGGTGATGTTTATATTTTTTCAAGGACTCTTTTCAGCTTCCCATAGAAGCTGAGAAGGAGCACAGACAGAATGATGGAACGGCCAATGGAATACTCTGTACCATAGACGTCATGCTCGCTATATAAACAGGGTTAGTTGAGGGGTGGGTACTCGCGATCGCTGCTTGGGAAGGTACCAATTTCCTGGGTCGTGAGAGTGACTCATGTCATTATTATTGTTATTTTCCTTTTCTGTTATTGTTCTATTAAACTGTCTTTATCTCAACCCACGTGGTTTTATTCCCCTTTCCCCTCCTCTTCTCCCTTACCCTTCTTGGGGGAAGGTGGAGAACTGCGTGAGCAGCTGCATGGTCCTACTTGCCAACTGGGGTTAAACCATGACAAATTATATGACTTCATAATATATTATGCTATAATAAAATACAGTACATTACTGTGTGTTTATAAGAACACAGTGATCTCTAACATAAAGGAATTGCATATTCAAAGATTCCTGCTTTTGTAATTTTACCTTCGGTGTTCCTTAAACATCCCTTGTTACATTTTAAGCCAGAACTTATTCCTTAAGATACAGTCTTACTAATACTCTTGATAGAGAAGTTCAATGGAGACAAGAGATCAATTCTTTTGACCATGCATTTACAAGAGCTGGTGCTTATACTGTAAGTACCTCCTTCAGTACAGGGTATGGCAAAAGGACACTGGGCTTATTTGAACCCCTCAGAAATCAGTAGTAAAACAGTCTTTGATTGAGGAACACACCCCATGCTCCCTACTCACAGGACAACATTTTTTCTCCCAAATAATTCTACTGAGAGGGTTACAAGAAACAATTCACTGACTAGCACACTGTGCAAGTAAACAGATCAGAATTTGCTGTGACATCCCAATGTACAATGTTAATAACAGTAATAACAACAATAATTAAAATGTGAAACACAGCATTAAAAATTATACCAACTTACTGATCCATGAATTAACTAATTTTTCAAACACTGGAAAGCTCTGGGTTCAGAAACTGTCCAAATCAGTGATGTCTCTACAGATACGCTATAGCAGGTGTTCACATAAGGAACAGCAGCTAACACTATAACAATAAATTGTAAACACCCATTACATGGAAAATTTCTGAGTTCTTTTTAAAAGAAGAATAAAACCTAAATGTAGCTGTAAAGCAACAAGTTAACAGAACATGAACGGCTGTAGAAAAAAGAACTAAGGAAAAGTCAATTAAAAAAAAAGACTATCTTGTTATGAAGCCAGCTGCTAAATGATGCTCAGCAAGCTAATTCAGATCTTGCTTTTAATATATCGATGCAGGCTAGACAGCCAGCAGCCACAGCAGCCCTCTCAAAGACAACCACCTCATCACACAGCGAGCAGCAGGGGAAAAGGAAGTAACTTCATTCGCACCAACCCTTTATACTCTAAAAGATAAACTTTCAGATGCAGAGAGTAAAGGCAAAGTTTTCTTCAGGTTTTCTGAGGTATCACACTGACTCGGGCAGGGGTTGCTCTCTTCAATCAGTAGCAGGTACAGCCGTGTAAGTCTTCCCAAGCCATTCTCAGCCTGTATTCCAGCCGTCTACGTTCCACATTTCAGGTGTTTCCTCTGTAGCTAACATAACCCCCACTGAATAACATCCAAAAGAAAAAAAAAACCTAGAATTTCCAGGAATGTACTTTGGGCAATTTTAAAAGCTGCCGAATGCTTTATAAATTCCTATTTGTATTTACAGGTAAAGACCACAAGTTTCTGGTTCAATCTCTTTGTTTACAAGATACCAGGTTTTATTTCCCTCAAGGAAAGCCCTCAAGATCTCCAGAACTCTGGAATCCTTTACTCTCTTCCCTTTTGGTGTCTGACTACCTTAGGATTCATGTCCTCTCCACTGGCCAGCACTGTAGTCACCCTGGAAGGGTCAAAACCACGAAGACTGAGCAAACCAAGATGGAAAATGATATTCTGATCTCTAACGCCTCCCCTGCTGACAAAGAGAACGCTATGTAGTTGCAGGCATTGTTCCTTTACTAGGATCATCTGGTTCAAAGACACGAGCATCAAAGAAATGCTAATACATTAGAAATAAAACTACATGTTATTATATATCATTATATACACATACATATATATGTATATATATATATATACATTATATACACATTAACCATGCAATACAAATATTATTGCCAAACCAGAATCAAGTGTTCAACTGGAGGAATAGAACAACAAAGACCTGGGTTTCATTGTTTTGGATGTAGGTGTGCAACACAAAGAACTTGGCTACACATCCACCTACTGCAAATGACTATAGCCTTGCTGACATAAATGACTTACTCTCTATTGACGAGAAGACTATGAGACAAAGGACAGGAAAACTCCATTTAGAGTGTAAAGCACTCAACTGCCCACTTCACGTTTTTATAAAGTCAATGGAAAAGAATACAGAAAATGTCAGGTCAAATCCTCAGAGGCTTTAAAATAATGTAAATCTTTTCAAATCAATGCAACTAAAAAATTTGAAGAGAAAGATCTAGTTTTTTAATCTGCAAATTCACTCTACTGAAAAAAATGCTCATGGTGGACAGAAATAGTTCTTAAAATCACAGATTTTGAAATTAAAAGAATCAAAATGAAGAAGCAATTCACTTCTGGAAGGATTAAATTAATAGAGAAGTGCAGAGCCTGAGGCTGAACAATGTACAGGATGTGATAAACTGACAGGGTCATAAAATTAAACAATATTACTGAGTAGCAAAGGAAAATGAATGGATTGGTTAATAAATAAACTGGATGATAAATAATGTTTAATGATTAATAATATAGCTCTTTCTGAGCTAAAAAAAAAGGATTATCCAAGGCAGTGATTGGAATGCTTCAGCTTGTATTCAAATTACCTTTGAACTAATTTTATTATAAAATTACTAATTTCCTTCAAATTGTAAGAAATAATTAATCTAAATGCTGCAAAGACTATCTATTTTGAACTATATTCTACTTTTTTGCAGGCTCCAAGTAATTTTTGTCTTCAATTTCCTTTTACATTTTGCTCCAAAATAAGTGAAATTAGTAAAAAGCTTCTCCGTTCTCAGAATGGAAGGACTTAATACTAAATTAACTATTAAGGGAGGTGTTCTTCTAAAAGTTAATGCCAAAGGGGGTCTGCTGGGAACACTCCTGACAGCAAAACTTACAGCATCTGTAAACATAAGTCAGCTAGGATGGTCTTGGAAAATCCAGAACACCCACTTCACATATCCTCAGCAAAGGGCTTGGAACTGCATTACTGGATCTGCTCTTCCCCCTCCACCCCCAGGACTATTACTCAGCACAGAGACCGTGTTCCACTTCAATTAATGGGTGTTTTCAGCATTTTACATCCTCATACTATGGTAACAAGTGTGGTATCAAAAGACAGGCCAGACATCCACACAAGAGCGTGATTGTTCAAAAAGTCATGCCCTGCTGGCAATCACTGGAATGGAGGGAATGGAAATTCAGCAGGAAAGAGAAACAAAGAAGTTCTATTGGCCGTTAATCAACTACCGCCTTGAAGGATTTATGTTCTCAAATATCAAGTTAATTACACTTTGTATCCTCTATGCCAAAAAACCTGTAATGTGTGAATTCTCCACCACATCAAGAGACTCTATCTAAACTTCAGCTGAAATTAAGCACTTGCTTCAGTGTTTTGCAAAAAAAAAATATGAAGTCTTATCTCCTGAGCACAGGTGATCACAATTTGAAAACCAGGTTGAATTTGGGGGATTTCTAGCAAGTGCAAAGTGCAGAAATGTTTATGAAATGTAAGTTTCTTGATGGGCTCTGCGATTACAACTGTATGCACCACCTATGGTTTTCTTACAGTTGCTCCTTCCATTGACACATGACACCATATGACAAAATGCCCCCACACAGCACCAAACACGGAGCTAATACTAAAGAAAACACTTTGCAGGAGTAACATACAAGCATTACTCAGTCAATAATTGGCTATTATCCTCAAATCAGTTCCAATGGGTGGCATACATTACCCTCCTCAGCTGATGAGCCAGCCCAGAAAACACGCTGGGCTACAATTTTTACTTTCACAGGTACGACCTTTTTACTTTCACATCCTTTCTACTAAGACCAGCTTCCGTCACATGAGGAAGAACCTACTCCATGCTAAAAATCTTGAATTATTTATTTGATCATCTTCAATGGAAGCATGTACCATTAAAAAAAAAAATCTTTTATATATGCCAAATGAAGTAAATGAGCTCAGGTGTTCAGTCTTGTGCATACGCAGTACATCAGAGATTGAAATCTGGGATGTAAGCAAAAATTTTCAGGTACCACCCTGTCAGCAGCATAGGGGAATGCCAGCTGACTGTTTCCATAACTCCATCTTCTGTGTTATTTACAGTCCGTTCCATCTACTTTTCTGACCCTACAGTGCTTTCATGTTCCACTTGGTCCAACCTAACTGCCAGCTGGTGTTGCCAAGGATGGCTCAATTGCACCTCTTCTGCAAATGTGTTCCCTCTGACATCCCCATGTTACGTACAGCAATCACGTGGCCAAAGTGTGTCAGAGAAGTGCACTGTTTCAGAAAACAACATTTAAAACCCAACAAACTCAAAAAGAGATAAGCTGTCTGTTGAATCAGTGCCCTGATCAAATCCAAACCGTAACCTGTAACCGTGGAATTGGGAGATATAACACATGGCAGAGGGGGGGGAACAACACAGGGGAGAGGGAAAGGAAAATGGAGCATCATATCTCATCTGCTGGCATCCCATAGTGTGGTCTGCTTAAGTGTACCATTAAAAGTGCAATGGAAGAGATTCCAACCAACAACTAGGTATCCAGCAGGCTGAACTATGAAAAAGTGCTAAAAAAAATAAATATTTTTTCACATTTTGAAATTACAAACATTTTTTATTTTAACCCTCACCATTCTTCATTCTTGTAATTCCTCTGAAATAAATGTATTCTAAACTAGACCTTGTTCCTGACAATTGCAGGACGTTTGCTAAACTTTACGCACTTACAATGAACACTAGAAGTCACAGAGACAACTGATGACTCACCATCACACGCACAGCTCCTGCTGGAAGGCGGAGCCTTCCATGGGACCCCCTGTCATGTCAGGCCAACGCCGATTTGGGCCCAATCCTCAAAGATGATTTTCAACCCCCGCTAAAATATTAATTTATCTCAGCATCTTCCTGGGGACAATTCTTTGTCTTTAAAGCACTACAACTACCTGAACACAAACTACCAAACACAAACTTGAACACAGGAAGTTCCATCTTAACATGAGGAGGGACTTCTTTCCTTTGAGGGTGGCAGAGCCCTGGCACAGGCTGCCCAGAGAGGCTGTGGAGTCTCCCACTCTGGAGACATTCAAAACCCGCCTGGACGCCGTCCTGTGCAACTGCTGTAGGTGTCCCTGCTGTGGCAGGGGGGTTGGACTGTATGATCTCCAGAGGGCCCTTCCAACCCCGACCATTCTCTGATTCTGTGATACCTACAGCGCGCTGCAAGGGCAACGAGACGGCAAAGTGACCGCAGGTTACAAAACTACCGCTTGCCTCTATGTAAAAGGTTAAGTAAGGTTATATAAAAGGACGTTACGCTGAGACAGCACTTCCTGGCTGCAAGTTTATTTACAATTGTCTTTTTTTTTCCCTTTTCTTTTTTTTCCCCCCCCTTCCTTCCCCCTCTTACCTTCTGCTTGATGTAAGCGGGGCTGCTCTTATTCTGCTCGCAGTAAGTGGTGTTGCCATAGCCGAGGAAGGTGGAGTTGTACTCTTCCTCCCACAGCCGCCGGTAGATGAACTGCTGCGCCAGCGGGGTGGTCAGGGAAAAGGCAAACATGTAGATGAAAATAACGGGCTCCACGCACAGAACCTTCCTCATTTCTGCCTCGGGCCTTCCGTCCTGAAAACAGAACGCGACGACCCACGGCGTGAAGGGAAAACACCCGGCACGCTCCGCCCCGGCTGCCTGACAGCCCCGAACCTGCCCGGCAGAAGCCACCACAGAGACACCCCCCCCGCCGCTCCTCCTCCCGCCCCCGCCCCGGGCCGCACCTGCCCCGCCGCCACCGGCCCTCTGCCCCCGCCCGCTCTCCTCCGCCCCTCACCAGCCCCCGGCGGAGGTCACACAGTGCCGGCGCTGCGTGACACCGAGAGGCGGGACGAGGAGGACAGTGTCCCCCCCCTCCCGGGCACCGCCCCGCCTCCCGCCGCCGCTGAGAGGACGCAGCCGGGCGCCGCCATCTCGCCCCCGCTGTCCCTCGGCCCGGCGCGGCCGGCCTGAGGAGGGAAGCCCCGCCGGCCCCGGGAGGCGGCTCGGTGCTCGGCGGGACGTGGCCGCCCGGGGCAGCTCTCAGCCGAAAGGCGGAGGAGCGTCTTCCCCCCCCTCCTCCCCCGGCTTCCCCCGGTGTTGGCACCCATGGCGGGGCACGCGTGCTGTCGCCGCTCGCTAGGAATGGTGACAGGTCAGCCGCTCCGTGCGGCGTGGCGGACATTGCTGTCCCTCAGCGTTTACAGGGCCGGAGGGTGGGTTTGGGCCGGTTGCGCAAGGAGGATATTTCGCGTCAGGGGTGCCTGCGGCCTCCTTGCACACCACACCGGCGTCCGGCCGCCTTTGACACCACACCAGTGACCCCAGTGCTGCGGGTCCCGCTGCCTGCAGCTCGGCCTGGCCTTGGGGGGGTCAGCCTGCCTTGGGGGGGGGACCCTGCGGCCCCACTCTGGCCCAGGAGGACGCTGCGGGTTGTTTCTGCTCCATGCTGCCCTGCTCGCCCCTCTGAGCTGGCGCGATTTAGAGGTTTTATGATCGCTGCTCCCCCTCCCACGCAGTCTCTTGGCTCGTTGGGGTGTGTAAAAGCAGCATTTGCTAGCCACCAGCTGGCCTCTGGCGAGCACCTCTCCTTCGTTCTCTCCCGAGTCTGACGTACCTGGTGCCCTGCGCCAGGGGAAAGGTGTGGTGTCTCCCTTGGCACGGCTGCCGCGGCTGTGGCGCGTGCTTCGGCTCCACAAGAAAGGTCACGCTGGCGCGGGTCCGCAGTTGTGCCGTTGACTTCTGCCCGCCTTGATGTACGCAACGGAGGGCGCACCCCCTGGCATCTGGGAAACTGCAGGAGGTGTTTTCTGGTACAAGCAGTACCTGTGTGGCGGAAGCCTTATCTGGTCACCGATGATGGCTGCTCGTTGGGTTATGGGTACTGGTTTCTCTCTACTTTGAGGTGGGACGGGCACCACAGTACGCCTGCTCTCTTCGTTCTCATCGCTGCACCGTCATCTTAAGACACTGAGGTGATTCTGGGCTTCTCACAGGCGAGGTACAAGGAGAGACGACATAGTTGAGGAGCAGATGCCCAAAGGACCTCCTTTTGGTCTTAAATACTGCTTTTCAATTACAAATATTGCAAAGAGTCATATTTGCTAAAAAGCACATCAGAACCTCAAAGGTTCCCTGATTTAGCTTTTATCTTAAAACAAGAAGGGCAGTTTAATTACACCATGAATATTCGGTTCCTTCATAAACTGATTTGAAGCGATTTGTAACATGGGTCATATGATCTCGACTAAAGCTTTAATTTGTTTCACTGGCATGTGACATGTCATTCAGTCCCAAATTTAGGGACAACACTGGCCTGTCATGTGTCTCAGCATAGGATCAACCCAATGTACAAGCTCAGTGGCCTTGATCATTTACTTTAGATGGTGAGTTGGTTTGGTCTGGCACATAAGCCTGTGCACAGAGACACACAAGCACAGACAATGGTTCAAAAGAAGCGTAGCTCTGGCCTGGAATCAACTGTAGAGAGTATTGTCCTTTTCCTCGACATATCCAGGTCCAAAGTCTGATTCATCCTGTGACAGTATTTTGTTTGTCACAAGGTAAAGCAAAAGCAATCATGTGAGGGTTACATGCAAACGGGCTGCTAGATGAGAGGGGCAGTTGGGGTCACTCAGCCAGCCATTGACATTTATTTGGATGCGATGAAGAAGGTATTTTAAGCCCGTGGGAACTTTCAGTTGTTCCACAGAAGGGTGTTGTCCAGACCCCCTGTTTCTTGCTAAGTACATCTGTGCTGAATAGCATGTCACTCATGAACACGAGCGTCTGAGTAGAGCCCAGGTTGCTGGGCAAAACTTGCTTTAGCTAGCAGTCCCTTCAGGACAGCCTCCCCCGTGCTGAAGAGCAGAGCTCCGGCTCTGTGCTCCAGAGGTCCTATGCTTCTGTCCCTCCTACCTCCAGTAGCTGTGTTTAAGTTTGGGCTTGGGTTTGCAGAGCCAAGTGGCTCCAGCAAAGTTATGGCCTCACCGATGGTGGAGGCAGGCTGCAGTGTGAGCTGAGCACCTCCACGCACCTGATTATCTTTGTCCAACCGCCTGAAGCTTGCTCATGAGTATCTTCTGGAGCTGGCAGGTAACATATACCCCTCACGCAAGTGCACTAGAACAGACTTTGCCCTCCCTTGTTCACAGTCCCCCCTGCAAGGGCAACTAAACGCAATAGATGGGACAGCCAGATGATGCTTACCCTTCTGAGTCAAGCATTTCCAAATAACAGAATACATGGCAAACTAGCTTCCTCTCTCCCCTATCACCAGTATTCAGGCTGGCTCAAATTTGGGTGATATGCCAGTGAACAGACTTCACAAAGGTCACAGGCATGTGGTGGCTGCAGCTTTGCAGTTTGTGTTGTTTGTTTATTGACTTCCTCAATGTGTGAAGAATTGAAGAAGCGCATGTATTAATTGCAGAGGTCAGGCTTTCTGGGACCACTTGCTAAAATTCCCATCAAAAAATCTTGAAAAACAAACAGATCACTGATCTTTGAAGGTAGTATGTTGCTTGTGTGTCAGGGCATGGAAAAAAGGAGATGCAACGAAGTTCAAAGTTCAGAACATTAGGAGGCTTTTTGAGAGATCGCACCAGCACTGGTCAAGGGGCAAAGACATTACGTTACCTTCAGCAACAGGAATTGTCAAACAAAGCCTCTCGCACTTCAAGGAATTATGCATGACTTATGTGGCAAGATCTTTGTATTCAGTGATTGCTATGATTGCATTCTCAGACAACTTTGTTGCTGCAAAAAAAGAGTATTTTTAAATTTTATATATGTATACACACAAATCATTAATGCTATAAACATTTTTTCTAGCAAATTCTTTTGATGAAGATGAAGTTGGAGACATTTTTGAGATCTGGATAGTCACATTTCTTTGCTGCAGAAAAGAGTAATGCTTTAGTAAATAGTATTGCCATGTAAAACATGATTTTAATTGCCTTTTAAGAGGTTAAGTAATTTTTAAATTTGATGTGACTTTAATTTTCCATGATAACAATCTACTGAGGTCATGGAGAACCTTAGCCCTCTCTAAATCATTTGTGGATTGCAGAGTGACAGTAAGAAGAACCTTATCTATATTCAACTCATGTTTTCAAGGCTATCTTGATAACAGTGGTTAACAAAAATTAAGAAAAGAAACCTAAAAAGGGAAGAGACAATCATAGAGTCACAGAATCATAGAATGGTTAGGGTTGGAAGGGACCTTCAAAGATCAAAGCCAAAGCCAGGTCACCTACAGCAGGTTGCACAGGATGGCATCCAGGTGGGTTTTGAGTATCTCCAGAGAAGAAGATGCCACAACCTCTCTGGGCAGCCTGTTCCAATGCTCTGAGAGCGCACTTTCTGCAGAGAGTCAGTTTTATACAAAACACAGTTCTGCAGAAACCTTGCGCGCACGAGCATGGCAAAGGGAGATACATGAAGGAAGTTCTGCAAATAGTACTGCTGGGGAAAAGCAGAAGAGAGTAAGCTGCATAATTCTGCAGAGGCATGCCTGGGTTTAGATGAAACTGTTTTGTTTTCATTATAACCAAGTTGATTGCTGAAGCCTGAATGCAAGCCCTGACAACAGAGCAGTAATGAAGATTTAAATATGAGACTGAAAGAAAACATGATAAGGAAAATTTATGCAAAAAATCCAACCACATAGTTTTGAAAAGACGGGGAGAGACTGTTAGAATCATGCAGCCCAGAGAGAACCCATGCAGGCTGCACATCATTACTTTTAATTCAGTATGGCTCATCACTGATTTTCAGGGCCTAAAATGGCATCTCTGACTATTTACACAACTAAAGGCATCTGCCCCAGCAAGTGGTCGCAGCCCAGGTAGCGCATGGAGGCTCACACCTTCACCACTCTCTCCCCGGGCTGGCCGCGTCCGCACTGCGTAGCGTTTGGTCTGAGTCTCCTCTTGCCCCACAGGGCAACTGAAAGCTACAGGTAATCCTAAATAGTAACATTTTTGTCTTTTTGCACTCCCCAATATCTGAAACAAGGTGACTGAGTTCATCTGGTGTAGAAGAAGGTGCTTGAAAGGTAATATGTATGGGCAAGGACATCCCACTGACCCGCTGTCACTGAAAACAGGAGTGTTGTTCTGCACCCCTCTGTCACAGCACGAGCACTACCGCTGGCTGTCATCTCCATGCCATATGGTACTTATTACTGTTATTGAGTGCTGTGTTGAAAATTTGTTCTTGTTTGAGTCCTCTGACACATGTAAGGCATCAGGATATATTTATTTCCTCTGAATTAGATAATCTTAACAGAACCGATGTTCTTGCTGGCCTTCCTCACGCACACCACCTAACAGCAACCATTTCCAAGTGGTTTATTCAGTATTTTTGCTTTGCAGTTATTTCCCTCTCATACTCATGTATTTGCAAGTCCTTAGTGCTCATCTCTGGTTATTTCGTGTCTCAGATTTGGATATATCCATTGAAAGCCCTTCACCCTGGTGGCTTTTCTGTTTAGGTGACTCAGTGGAGGAGAATTCTGCAGCTGCCCTCAGTCTGGGTTCAGATGCCGCATGTGTGGGCAGCCTGTTACCGTTTTGTCCAGTCCAAAACAAAGCTGCAAGGAGCTATTCGACCTGCCGTGGCTGGCTTTCAGGCTTCTTGAGGATTTGAAATTTATTTTATGCAGCTGCTTGGTTCTGTGTAGGGGGTTTGGTTTTGTGTTTTGGTTTTTCTTTTCTTCCTGTTTTGCTTTCAATTACATTTATGTATGGGACATATGATGGTTCTTCTTCACTGTAAATAGGTGATTTCGGTTGTGTACGCCTGACTGCATTGCTTAACACAGAATTTCTACTGAGCTGTTTTACAGCTCCAATTTAGCACCTTGCAAAAATGCTTTGAAAAACAACTAATGGTATATATGGTAATGCTGTCCTGCCTGCCACTCTCTGTCCCCTCCCTGCAAAGCTTGTTTATTGGGTGGGAGTGGTCAACCGCAGGCTGGAGATATTCCTGGTTACCGTGACTAAGCAAAGCTCTCCTCTCTTTGGTCTGTATTCCACTTTACCCGTTTGCAGAAGTGGAGAAAGGCATCCTTCTGCATAAGAATCTTTTAATCTGAACCAGTGGGGTTTTTTATCTTTTTTTTTTTTTTTTTTAATTTAAAGTAAACAATTCCTTAAAATGAGGAATGAGGAACTGAAAGTAAGCAGCTGAGGCAGGGCTGGCGTGGCTGCGTCTGAGTCACGTGCTGTTCTCTTACAGGAGGTTGTTAAATTATATCTGCTCTTAAAATTTGGTGAAAGCAAAGTGCTTTTCCAGTTTGCTAAAGAAAAGTGCTTTCCATTCCTGGTAAAGCTGGTGGGACTGGCCAGCTGCATTCCCCTTTCAGAGATAAGGACTTATCATCTGCCATCACCCTTAAGAGAGGCAGCAGTGTTTTGGGGAGCTTCACCAAGCCCAGTAAGCAGAATGCAGGATGTTCAGGATACAAGTATTTAAGCAGAGTACCATCAGGAGGACTTCCTGGTGGTGACAGATGAGTTGTTCTGGTCTTTCAAAGCCAGTGGGAGATTTGCTGCTGTTCTTCAGGGGCACGGTGCATCAGGCCTGAGGCTGAGCAGCCCTGCAAGGACTTGGAGACAAGTGGCAAAGGCTCCATCACTTGGAGGAGTTTGAATTAGGGTGAGTGAGTCTGTGCCCATATCGCAGGCAGGGCATAGCTGATCTCATGTGCTCTTTCCAGTTTTGGATTCTCGGGGGAAAAAACAACTGATCTCACCAGGGAATCTGTGAAAGGTTTCAGTGGGAGCAGGACTCCACCTTGCCTTGCTTTGGTTTAGGTGCTAATGGCATTTTTCCTCACCAATTGACCAACAAAACCGTTCTTAATACTCAAAGCATCAGGCGACGCAATTATCAGTCCTTATTCTGTCCATAAGAAAATACCAAAATACAGCATTTCCCTCATTTTCCAAACATCTGTCCAGATCTGTCCAGAAAGATCTGAAAAATGGTGTTCAGTGTGCCCGGTTACTTCTTTAACTGAAATATCTCCTTCCTCAGCATGATTCTGCTATGGATTTGTGCACATAAACATCACTGGGTATTTATCCAAATTACTGTCTTTTTGTTTTAAAATACTTGCTGGGACAGTAGGTTTCCTGATGGTCTCCTAGGTATCATTGAACAGCAGCAGGAAATCCCCTGGGTTCTTCAAATTATAACAATGCCTGAAGCAGATTTGTCATGTACTGTTTTCAGACAAGCTCCTTGCAAGATTTCTTATACAGGAAGATGGGGTCATATTGTTGAAAATAATATGGCACTTGGACCCAGCTTTAAACATCATAACAAGTGAATTTCTTTTAGAATAGTACTGAATGCTATTTACTGCTCCCACAGGGAAAGTAAATATAGAGCAGCTCCATTCCTTTGGAAATGGGGTCACTCCTAAAGGGGAGGTATTCAGTTTATCCAATTTAATAATAAGTGTGAAGCCTCAGTTTTAAGCACCTTAAACAGGTCCTTTGGGGACCTATTAAACCCGACAAGCTCACCGTAACAGATGCAGTTCCTGGTTCAAAAAGTTCCTGAACTGCTGATTCCTGGAAGCAGGGAAGGTGTACTGAGAACAGTCAGCACATTTGCTTGTTCTTTATCCTGTTTCCTGAGCATCTGTTATTTGCCACTGTCGTAAAGGGGAGTTTGAACTAGGTGGGCTTTTGTCTACACACAGCTAAGGCAGGCAATAGCTCAGAAGGGAAATTTCTCCTTTAAGGTGCGTGACCTGCTCAGCAAACCATCTTGTTATTTGGTACCCTTTCTTTTTATTTCATTCTAGGGGCTATTTTTATTTTGACAAACAAGATACATACTCTCACCCATCTCCAGGGGGTGAAAAGTGATGATTTCAGAGGTGCCAGTTGCCTCTGGAAAGGGTCAGAAAGCCTGTGTGGTTCAGTGGTTTGGCTGTAAGCTTGCTGGCATGAGCTACCATAAAGGGCCACCAAGGCTCCTGTGCTTGATTGAGGCCAACAGCAGGTGTAGGGAAGAATGAAAACATGGGACAAGGGTAACTGGTAAATATTCTCAGCCTCCAGCGCTTTGCATCTGAGGGGTTTTACAAAACAGATGTGATTTTAGGCACCGTTGAAGATGGTTGTCATCTCACAGGATGGGGCTTTCAAGCTGGGGTAGGATATGAATGGGAAATGTTCCGTTATATACATATAAACTTGGCACTGTTAAAATTGTTTGGGGAATTTGTTACAATGGGAGTCAGTGCATTTTCTGAATGTGGTCTAGAGCTATATATATATATTTTTTTTTTCTTTTTCTTTCAGATGGCTGCCAAGAAGTTGCATGACATGGCAGAAAATCCTGGAGAAACTTTTAGTTCTCCACATGGGCCTGGGTGTGTTGTTTTTCTCTATGAGAAGGTACAAGTATTTTCCCGATAGCTTTGCAAGTGACTTTCCGAACTTGATCAGAACTTGCTGAGCGTTAAGCTTGCCTCCCTGTGGGCAGCAAGTTTTGCCTTCTGTCTATTTTTAAAATGAGGTTTGTGGTGGGGAAACTGAAAAGCAGCTATCAAGTGTTTTTGCAAAACAGAGCTGATGGTGACAGTGTGCCTTACAAACACCAAACCTCCTGTTCATAACTATGCTGTCTGCTCCCCCTGACTGTTTGTGCATGGCATGCCCGTGACCGCTAAAACTGCTTAATGTGAAAAAGAACTGCTGGTAAAGCACTTAGGGGCTTGATTGCAAAATTAATTTGGCAAACAGAAAAAAGACTCTTGAAGGTCTTTGTTCCTTTTCTTTCCTTCCAGTTGGCTGTTCTCTGCTGCTTACTTTCTCATTCTTGTTGACTGTGTCGTGATGGTTCTCTTCCTTGCCACTCCAAGCTCCCTGCTACCCCATGCCTTCCTTTGGTGCATCTTCTGCCCAGCTTCCTACGTCCCTTCTACTCTCACCACTTCTTTTTGGCTGAGGTCTTAGTTTCACTTTTGTTTTTCACTGCCTTCACTTTCTGCCTGTCCTGCTCCTTGCACATGTTTCAACATTGGCAATTCAGTCTCTGTGTTGAAGTGGTTATACCTTTTCACACCTTTTTTTTTTTTTGAAACCTGAATAAACTCTCTTAATTCTATGTTGAGAAAAACTACAAGAATGACATTTTGAGCCTGAATTTGTATGCATTCTCCAGGACAACACAGGAAAAGTTCCTCTTTCAAAATTGAACATTTCTGTTATTTTTAAAACAGAAAAACATTAGTGAAGACATTACTAAATGTCTTCAATAATTCAAAGAGAGTCATGAAATCGATTTACAATCTCATACTCTATTCAAGTGTAAATAATATTCACCCCAGAAAAAGCCAACCATGTGAGACAGTGAGTGCTTGAAATACTCTCTTTCTTACCTCTTCTTTTGTTTAAAACTCTCTGAGGATTGGACTATCACATCACTGGATACCGTACTGTTGTTTTATAAAAAAAAAACCCTGAAAATGCTTTAAGAGATAAATGGAGACACACTCATTCAGAAATATCACAGATTGAGGTTTGTCTTTTCTATTGTGTATTTCCTGAGTGTTGCTTCTGTTTAGTCTTTAAAACACTGTATAAAAACTTCTGGAGAGCCCCGCGTTTTGTGCCCGGCTCTGCGTTTCTTGAGGGCCTGGCACTCCGCCCAGGCTCCAGGAAATCTCTCTCTGCCTCTGCTGGAGGTACCAACCTTCCTCACGTCTACAACCCACCTGTAAGCTTGGGTTAGTGTGAGGTTGACAGGCTGTTGTATTCCTTTGGCCTGACTTTTTGGCATGTTTGGAAGATATCAACAATGAATATAATTATTTAAAAGATCTTTACTGATTTACTGTGTGAATCAAGGAGACATTATTTTATGATATCTCGTCTCCACACTCAGCTATTTCTTCTTAAATCTCTGTTCAGGAGCAACACTTCTGACAGGCACTGTGATTGTCCTCAGGCCTTGGGTTAATAAAACAGGAAATCCAATTTTAGCATGCCTCATCTGGATCCAAACCACTAATGCTACTTTACACTGATAAGATTTATTGCAGATCAGGTAGTGTCTGACCAAACCACTCCAATGCTTTGCCTACATGACAGCCACAGGCTATCTTCCTTTGCCGCGTAAAGCTAGTGTGAAAATGTGATTCTAAGAAAACCCTATTTTGAGTTAATTTGACTTAAGTGTGACTGTAATGCATACAGCTAATCTGGATCAAGTTTTCCCTGCGATGTGATCTGGCAGTCCATAACTCAGGGACTGGAAGCGGCAGAGCCATGAAGCTGAGCTCAAGGCAACCCAGCCCGGACACGCTGCCTCCCCTCTCCAGGATGCCTGGAGCAGGGATCCAGCCCACAGCAATGAGCTGTTGCCATCACGGTTCCCCCTCCACAGGCTGTGAGGAACCAAAAGCGCTGTTGGCTGTGCACAGTGAGGCACCTCTACTGCTTTCCTGGGTAAATTAGATCCACGGCGTTTTGGCGGCTGTGCTAAGCTGAGCCAGGTCTCAGTTTTCCCTACTCTTTGGCTGTTTGCTTCTGCCATCACTCGTCCTTTACAACTGTTTTTCTGGCCACACAGTAAACTGAAATAAGAATTTAGTTCAGTTTAATAGTACTTCTTTTTTTTTTTCACGGTGTGACAGCAAGCAACAGGCTTGTGGTTAAAGACACTGAAACTATTTACTAAGCTGTTCCTTTGGTGGCTGTTACACCGGGGTCCTCTCTGGAAATTGTTCCTTATTGCTGTGAGCAAATTCAACTCACATTGACAGGAGTTCTGACACGATTGCTCTTGCAATGTCGTTTCCACTTGTCATTTCTTTGGGTCCTGAGCGAAGCACAGG
Organism: Pluvialis apricaria; assembly: GCA_017639485.1. Classification (NCBI taxonomy): domain Eukaryota; kingdom Metazoa; phylum Chordata; class Aves; order Charadriiformes; family Charadriidae; genus Pluvialis; species Pluvialis apricaria. The sequence continues at coordinate 24,190,101 of CM030007.1, forward strand.
TAATACACTATATGCTGTTCCTTGACTGCTCGTCAAAGCCTGGACAAAGAGAGGTGAAAGGTGGTTGAGCTGGGGCTGAATTGTTTTCTGGAGGTTTCCATCTCTCTTCTTCCCATGCTGTTACCTGGGCGTGTGGTGTAGAGTAGATACCTCGCCTCAGGATGGTTGGAGTGAGGTGAGATTGACTTCGTCCTCGGGCTGGGTCTGCAAGGGGGGTTCGTGCCCAGAAGGGCTCTGGGAAGCAAACAGTTCACACTTATTTATAATGGTTGCAATCAAGGTCCAACCTGAAATCTTTGAAATATTTTTATTGCCATGTCACAGCCTCCCAAAGGTCATTGGGACACAAAGACTGTCCAGAAGAGGCAGCTGACAAATATTAGCTATTCCATAACAGGCAGATAAATGCACTGAAAGGAAAATGGTGCATTTGGTCCTGATAGGTATAAATCACATTTGTTAATGCATGCCCATTAGGTTGACACTATTAGTTGCAGCTGTAATCAGCACATCAGTATTCTGCATTTTCTGAAGAAATTTTTTTACCAGTATTTGAACTAATTTGCACTTCATTCCTAGTAAGATTGGTATTATTTACCTGTTTTTGAAAAGCTGCTAAAATGAATGTAGCCTCAAGCCTACTTTAATTGAGAGGAGCAAAATACATTTTTTTTTTAATAAGTAAGCATCCTGAAATTACTGATTAAAGACTGATTTAATTTTCCATCCTAGTGCAATTCTTCGGCCTAAGTCCAATACAATTTCACAGTTCATTCGTGCTGAGCTCAGCATAAAATATTTTCTACATTTGTGGGAAATCACCTCAGACTTTTACAAACCCATTATACTAATCACCTTTTTAATGATTACAAGTGAAGGAAATGGGTGTACTTACAGGGCCCAGAGAACACTGTATGAAAGAGAATAATACTATCCTCAGCATTTCAAGTGTGGATTTTGTTTCTAACTAGTAGAAAATTCAGCCCAATGTCAGAATCACATAGTGCGAAATCCCATAGTAAGTAGTGGAAATGTATAACAAAAATTAAAAATTAAAGAATCACACTCTCTACCGTACAGGAAAGTGAAGTTCCAAAAAGTCTTGTTTGATTACATCCATTTCAGTGGCCAGATTTATTGAAGGAACTGGGTTTTAAGAGGATGCGGGGAAGGCCAGAACACTGAAGACAACTCCAGCAAGGTGAAGGGGAAGCCCTGGAGATAAAGGTTCCTCTGCTGCTGTTTCTTCCAAGCTCTATGCTTTAAGTTGCTGGTGGTGTATTCCAGGGGACACAAAGCACAGGCCACATGCATTTTGTTGATTCTTGTCTGGCTGACAGGCTGCAATGGGCTCTAACCACGGTGAAAAGACGTTCTTCCTTGGGAAAAACAGAAGGAAGGCGCAGCCCCAGTGTCACCGCTTGCCATCCTCAGGGGCTAGACAAGTGCAGGTGGGCAAAACCCCACAGTCCCAGGGAGACCTGCCCTCCCAGCATCTCTGCTCTGTGACATGGTAAGCACTGATCCTATTTGCTTGTGTAGCTGAGTCCTGCCTGGCAGGGATCTAGCGAAGGAAATCCGATTTTAGTAAGAAGCAGCTCACCAGTAAAGCGTGGCCCAGAGCCAGGGAATAAACTGGGGCAGAAGAGGAGAGGGGATGGTAGTGCAGCAGCTCACCTCCTGCTCTGCTGTGGGCCTGTACGATAAAGCGAGCTGAATTCAGACAGAAGATACCGCATGAAAATAAATGAATGAATGAATTAATAAAACCCCAGGGTAGATGCACATGGATTGGGATAAGCAATGGGATATCTTGAAAATGGAGCTTCTTAAGCATCACATACATTTGTTCTCTGAAGGATGACCACCTCTTCCCCCAGTCCTTAACAGAGAACGTAGCAACTGGGAGGAGAGGCAGCACCAGCTACCAGATCACGTTTGGAGGGGAAGCAGGGAGGAAATTTTCTCCTCTCCTCTCCTCTCCTCTCCTCTCCTCTCCTCTCCTCTCCTCTCCTCTCCTCTCCTCTCCTCTCCTCTCCTCTCCTCTCCTCTCCTCTCCTCTCCTCTCCTCTCCTCTCCTCTCCTCTCCTCTCCTCTCCTCTCCTCTCCTCTCCTCTCCTCTCCTCTCCATGTCCTTTGATTAAACATTATACCAATGCTATAAAATGATTCTTAAATTTTAGTTGTTCCCCCTGTTTTTGGGTATTAAGGATTCACTCTGCTGAAAAACACTGGCTGTAAACTACCTCATTTACCTAAATATTATGTGAAGATTTCTTTCAGAAAAAAAAATGCTGTAAAATATATTTGGCCTAATATTTGACTACCACTTCATATTTGTAATTAGGAGCTGATAGCAAATATATATGCCACTTACGAATAGTTTAGGGAGGGCAAGAGGGACATAAAGAGTCACTTGCTGTGGAAGTCAAATTTTTCTCTTTCCACTTAAAGCAGATATAAGAACAGTAAAGCAAAGAAATCCATGTAGAAACCAGAGCATTTCACACCACTGCCCCACTCACCTTGTTACCGCAGGCATAGGGCATCAGGTACTGAGCTGGGGTTACCGCTCCTGTCCCTGCAGCAACTACACCCCGGCTATCCCCTATCATCTCCAGGCAACAGAAAAACCCACACCAACCCTCTACTAAGTGATGACAAATCGCCAGGCTGTTGAATAGTAATATTATTTTTGAGCAGCAGATGGGAAAATTTTGTTAAAAGGCAATGAAAATTCTCTTCAAAGATGAATTTGCAATGGAAAAAAATGTGAGCAAGGTAGGATTTGTAGTTCTATTGGTCTTATGCAAAAAAAAAGAGAGACTTTGTGATATTTCATGGCTGTTAGCATTAATACCTGTGCAACAACCGTATCATCACTGCACATGATGGAAGGAATGCAATGGATGCAGATTAGGACACGAGTATAGCTATTATAATACATTAGTGTGTTCTCCAGTGATAAAGGAATTTAGGAAGACCCAGTGAGTGGCTGTTTGCTTGTTGATGATGTATTATGCATTCCCCTTCAATAATGGACATGATGTAGAAATATCTCATCAGGATTACGAGGTTGCAGGTAGAAAACAATTGCAGTTACTTCAGAAAGGTGAAAAGTAATGGATGTTTTAACGTCTCTCGAGAACACATCTGATGGCTGCAGCTGCAGTGGTGTTGTATTAACGGCTTCAGTTTCCTCATCGCTGACTCTTGCGAGATAGCATCAGTTAGTCCTCTATATTTTTAGAAGTCATGAGAAAATAAGCTGTCAGCCTCAGTGTTGTGACACTGCTGGCATTATCAGAGCAAGCCTGCCTCACTTACTGAGGCCTACCAGCTAGGCAACAAAACTGAAATCAAGGTAATAATTACCCCCCAAAGGCATTTTTTTTTTCCTGAACACTGACAGTTTCTTCAGCTAGCAAAAAACAACAGACGATGTTTATTTTCTGATTATACTTTGAAAATTTCATTCTCTAAAATACTGACTATAGATTTTTTTCCCTGCTGATTGAAGTGTGTACAACATTGAATGTGATCAAATTTGCTCCAATTTGCATAAAAACAGTAACAATGCATAGCTTTCAGCTATGACTATGCTGTACATTTCCCCGCAATAAATCTTCCTCCCTCCCACCCTGTTTTTCATGCTGATGAACTTCCCTGAATGCCATGCAACATCACACGACCTGTACAATGGCTGTTAGGGAGCACTGGTTATGTTTCAGCCATGCCTTATGTGGGACTGGAGTGGTGGTAGATGGCAGTATTTGAATTTGTTGCTATCCTAGTAACCCATCTTACTTATCCCCTTGAGGCTATTATTATTGTCTAGAGTCATCTGCAGGCAGCCTGATACTGGTCACAAGTAGACAGCTCTGAGATTTTTTTGCATTTTCATGCTTTGAAGCTTTGGTTGAGAAAGCTCTGCTTTTATTCTTTTTTTTTTTTTTTTTCCTCAAAGCTGTTGTCAGCTATCATTTGCAGTTCTTTGGTTTGATGGGACAGTGCAAAGGAATGCTCCAGCCTTATCTTCCCACGGCGCAGACTGCAATCCTAACGAGCTGGAGGCGATATATTCCCATTAGCATCTCATTGTATCCTCCTTCTGGCTTTCCCGATACTTAGCCACCAAGGCAGTGGTACTGTGCAGGATTCCTAGCTGGACTCTGCCTGTGTCTCTGCCCTGGCCACCAGCACTTCTCCTGTAGTAAATGCTACAAAGTGATGCCCAGCTGCTGAGCACCTTAGACAGAGTGAAGTAGGCCGCGCTAAAATGTCTGTATGTGAGAAAAAGACCTTCTTCACCCTTCTGATCCACGCATCTTTTGTGTGCTCTGTGCATCTTCTGGATCCAGCTGCAACCTCTGCATTGGGGGTGGATGATACAGAGGTAAGGAAATTCCAAATTAGTCCATGCAGGGCACACAAAACAGGGCACAAAGCCAGCATCTTGGGTACGGTGATAATCATGATAATGTCAGCACCTAGTCATTGGGTATTAGTTGGTTGTCCCTGCCTTACATCTCCTTGTGATTTACAGAAGCCACTGGCCTGTGCTCTTCTGTTGTAGGTGTACCAGTGAACATATTCAGCAGCTGTCTGGGTACAGCAATATGTGCAGCTCACTAATGCCCCTAACAATTTGCTTCCCAAAAAATCCCTATCTACTTTCAGAAGGAAAAATCTAGGTACAAACCAGAGCTGGCATCACCGGATCATCTGAGATCTGCTGTCGTCTTTGCCAAACTGTTTCTGTTTAATAGAGGGGAAAACAGGTAGACTTGTACTTTATATTTGAATTTTAATATTAAATTATGTTTTTATCTACTATTTTCTGTTGTGGATGCCTGAAGCCAGATATGTCTGAAAGTGACTGGTATAAATCCCTTTGATTTGACATTTGGTGTCCATCAAGGCTGGGAACCTAGAGGGTCTTACAATTTTTAGTGTAGACGTCAGAAGTTGCTTCAGAGCACATCCTTTCTATGTCAGGATTTCCCCAGGAATAATATGAATGTGGTGATATTCTTCTGGTTCAAGGAATATAACACAAGCTCAATGGGGCCAAAGGCTGTTCTAGGTTAAGAACATAAAACTGCCACCAAAACTGACGGAGGATCACACAAGAGGACAACTACCTTCAATTCTTGACAATTGACAGGAGATTTTTAATTGTCAAGTCATAAAGAGGAAAGTATAGTCTCATCATTCTATGATTCTATGATTTCCTGTATAATTGATAGAGAATAATTTTCCCTGCTTTACGATATCTGTTTCATAAGTAATTGTTTTATTTCTGCCTACTAAGTCACTTACTGTGGGTTTTATCTTCTTGTATGGTGTGGATTGCAGCCACAGTCTAAAAGTTTCCTTTAAAAGGAAACGATAATGTCCCAGTCTGCTTTTTTGGCTTTATATCATTTATAGAGAAAATGAACAGGATCAAACTACAGCTTGAAGAATCATGGCATTTTTAGCTAAGGAAATGTTCTTGATGAAAACCCAGATTTTATTAGTGATACTACAATTAAATAAGCCATTATCAACTTCCTACAGATCTTCTAAGAGCAGCTCTCTTTCATTCTGGAGCCCAAATTACGGAAGCAATCTTCATAAAGGCCACTTCCCCAGCTATAGCGCCTGCTGTGATATGATTCATGCCTTTTGTCTTCTGCTTGGAATTTGGGGATGTTTATGAAGGACTGTTATAAATACTGCATCTAATTCCTCTTTTCACAAGATACTTTATTCACAAGGAAAAAAAAAAAGAAAATTGCATCACGTATGTACGTCATATCATTTCCATTCCCATTGCCATCTGGCACTATTCTTGTTCCCTCCTTCACATACATACTGAAATGATGTGAGGCCAGTGTCAGACAGACACTCCGGAGCACACGTTTCAGTACTACAGCTGGTAATTTAATGGTTCACAGGCACATTTGTTGCAAGGAATCTGTGTAAACGTGTGTATGAAGGCTGGAGGTGGAATAATACATGCTCAGAAGCAGTAACGCGTAAGAATCTCACCCTCCACGCTGTGCATTACTAGTGATTTTACACAAAAATTGTGAAGGTGAACAGTATAAATATCTGAGGTCTTTTTATACTGTTCAGATTTTCATTTCCAACAGGGAAACCGCAGCAGTGTCTGTACTCGGAAAGTACCTGGCTGTTGATTTACCCTAAACTGTTGTCGAAAAACATGGGTCAGATCCTTTTGGCACTGCGGCTTCTTTGGGACAGTAACCACCATGGTACGTCAGTACATTGCTAATTACAGTAGGGTCCTTTCTCAAAGAAAAGAGAGTTTGCAAAGGCTGAGAAAAAAGGATGGATCATCACTGTAGACCCACTGCTTTTATCACGGCTACTTAAGGTGAAGGGTGACAACAATGGTTGCATTTATATTCAAAGCATAGTGTGAACCATTATGCTAATACATAACAAAATTACTGGTTATGAAATTCAGATGGGCTTCCAGGTCACAAAGCAACTGTGGTCGTGTGACTGGGGAAAGGGATGATTTTAGGAGTCAGGGATTTCACATCTGTGCAAAATACTGCTTTGAAAAACTAGAGGAATAAACTGGCCACGGATTCAAACACAGAGCTGATCCTTTTATAAGGTATACCCAGTTATAGGTTACACTACTGTCATCTCTTTTCTCTGTCCATCCTAGAGTCAATGCTATGCTGACTTCTAGCAGCTATGACAGAGCTCGACATGCAGAAGTAGTTGTCAGCAGATGCATCCAGTGGTTCACGGTCTGTGTTTGCTGCCTTATCTTCTGCGTCCCTGACTGGCCTGGGGCTCCACAGCACTGACGTAGGAAGGCGATTCAACCAGGCAGCTATAGCCTAACAGCACTGAGGAGTGCGCATGGGTGGCCAGAGTCTGGGAGGGGGTGTTTTGGAGACCCAATAACTCTCTCAGCATCGCTGAGCTAAGCACAGCTCAGAATTGCTGTGGAGCGTTCGCTGGTCGGAAGAGCAGCGTTTGCTGGCTCCCAAGGAGTCAAGCTTGGTTAAGCAAGAAAGATGGAAACGCAGCTCTAGAGCCTGCAGGTAAACAAATGCCAGCAAACAACGCTGAGGATGGAGCATGAAACCAAAGCACTGTATGGCGTTTTTTGTTTTGTTGTGATTTGTTTGTCCTCCAGCTGAATAAAGGATTAGATGGATTATTACACATCCTATTTTGTGGCCTGGCATTAAATCATTAAAGTGATTTATTTTTGCAAAGAGTGATTTTTAATCAGCTGAGTACAAATTAACCAAACTGCAAGAAACAAAACAATAACTTTTGAATTATTCATTTTTAATGAGTCAAAGGCTGGATCTTGGTAGCTCTGTTTTCTGCCCCGAAACCCTGAAGAAGAACACGAAGCGCAAGCACGCCCGACTGTGGCTCTGGGGTTCCTCTGTCTGATGTGTTAGTCCTGATGCACAGGACAGATGCTGCTGGAGAAACAAAGGCTGAATAATTCCAGGAAAACAAAATATAGCAAATGTGTCATAGTGAGCTGCATGACCCCGATGTCCTTAAAGCAGAGTTTGGTATTATCAGCTATAAATGAAAAATCAGTGGAATTAGTCGAACTTCAGGAAGTGCTTCCGGAGAGTTCGCCGAGTTCAGCTGCTTTGGCTGCAGACTCCTGAGGTGAATAACGCCAGACTTTGAGTGCCGCTCTGACAGCGGCTGTGTGGGCATCTCAGGACAGGGTCTGCTACCGCGGTGGATGAAACCCTGTCTGACAGCGCCTGGTGTTCGCCACTGATCATCAAGGGAGCGCTGCCGACTGATTTACAGCACAGTCCCGTTTCTAGAGGGCTGGAGTAAGATTAATTGATTTCCCGACTGTAAAACAAACTTTGTGTTCATCAACAGTGATGTGATTAGGAGCAGGAGTGATAAGGTCTGTCTAATGCAGAGCAAAGACATTTCCATCCCTGAAGATGCCTGTCAGTAAGAGTTTCCCATGAACTGGGTAACATAATCTATATGCAAAAGCCAATTCCTCACCTCTCTCTATTCTGCAGGCATTACAAAGCTTCATACACACATTCCCCCTTTCAAAATGACTTTAAAGCATTAACAGGCACATCGTTTCAAAAAGGGCAGGAAAACCGAAAGGTCCCGCTGGTAAAATAAAGACAGTTGAATATAGTCTCTTGCTCTGAATCGCTTTTAAGAGCGATGCTTTCCTTTGGTTTATGAAGGGAAAACTGAGAGCGGCTTTCGACCCGGGTGGTGCAACACCGCCTCCCACTGCTGCATCCCGCTCCTCTGAAGCCTCGGCCACTGGTGCTTCAGTGGGAAAGAAACGGGGCACAGCTGATGGATCCTGGGACGTGCCTTGATTTTTTTTCCACGCTGTTGGTTCACCGTGTTCACACAGGTACATCTAGGTCCCTGTGCTGGGCATAAGACTAAACACTGCTCGTGATCTTCAGAGCACTTGCTTAAACTGCCATCTCCTCTCGTGGCGAGGGGATTTCAGGGGGAGAAGAAATCCAAATTAAAAAAATCCCAGGGACAGTACAGGGTGGTGTTTCTTAATTTTTTTCTAATCAAAGGACCGCTTGATCTCCTAGGAGAGCCCGTGCATGGATCAGCCTCCACACTGCCGACAATAGTTTTCAACACGAACAAAAAACTAGTAGGTCACACATAGGGTATTTGTTTTTCACCTTCAATAGCCAGTATTTTTGTATACTTCCATGTATAAGAACACATACACACATTTCAAAATGTATATTTGCCACCATTTCACTGACCAAAGCCTGAGGCTGAGAGCAAACCAGAGGCTGAGAGGAAGGACCCATCTGTACCAGCAGATTGCTGGAAGGGCTTTCCATGCCCTGTAAGCACAGTGGCTCACTGGGGTTTCCTTGTTTTTCCGAACTGGGGGGCTTTCCCGGCCCCATGGCAGGCTGCCTAACTTCCCGTGGCAAGTACAGTTGTGTGACCGCTTGCCTCCACTTCCCAGGACAGCCTTTTCCTCCCCCACAGACCTTCCCAGAGGGGGGAAGACACTGAATGTACTTTTGTACTCCAGCATTGGCCAGAGTCCATCTGAACAGGGATTTCTGTTCTCCACTATGGGTTTTGACGCAAGGGATTGGGAGATATCCCGCTCTGACATTTCACCGCTTTCTTCTGACCTACCTAGGCTGCAACAAGCAAATCCCAAAATGTTCTGCTAAGTTTCTTAAACTCTCCCAGTTTTTGATACCTATGGGGATTTTGGGTTTGAGATTGCTGATTCAAGAGTATTAATGTAAGATTGCTTTTCAGTGACTGCGTTACACCACGTATCAGGCTCCTGCACCGTCCTGGTCCCTGGGTTCTGCTGCAGCTGTGGGTGGATGGGAACCCACCCAGCCCGTGGGCAGATGGCAGCAGAATAGGTCTTACAAAACCTGACCCTGGATTCCCTGCTTGTTGATCACTCAAAACAGGTTTAACATGTTTTGTAAGATAAAGATGATTTAATTTTTTAAGAAAGAAGCACCTAGAGTTACTTTAACTATTTCCTGCCTCTCCTGCAACAAAAATCAGTGTTCTCTAGTCAAGCGGCTGCATATCAGCTGGCAGCCTTTTCTAGCTGAAAATTGCAGTGCTTTTACACGGTTTGGGTACGAGTCTGATGTTTCAGTCCTGGAAGACCATAAAATTTGAGCATATTCCCCCTGACAACCTCTGGTTTTCTTTTGATTTCATAGGTGAGTTTCCAGTGACATGCAGGATTTAATCCCTCGTGTCTGGTCTTTCTTTGATGAGGCTGCCAATTCCTTTGATCCAGTGGGATGCTATGCTTTTCCTGCCAGTCAACAGTGTAACACTCGTGAATCAGTTCTGAAACTATCCAGTGTCATCTCAAGGAGGGGCTTAAACAACCAAACATCTGGAAAAAATAAATTTGCGACTTGCATTATTTTTCCCCGCCTCCTCATAGCACATCCATAGAAATTCTGCCTTTTTCTGCCTTCGGTCCTCCCACCATAAGGGACAGCAAAATGAAACATGCAGCTGATTTATATTTTTTGCAGAGCTCGGAATTGCATAGCTCAAAGTCAGTGCTTTCTTTTGGGGCTGAGGAAAAACTCCTTGGTATCTTGCAGTTTTAGGCTCGTGATTCGCCCTCGGGCTGCGTGCAAGTGCGGCGGGGAAGCAAGCAGAGGAAATCCTTCCTCCGGTCTCCTGGTACGTGTGGAGCAGCTCACAGCTGGGGTCCACGCCGGCGTGCCTGCCCGCAGACACGGCCGCTGTGCCGCAGGGAGGGGTGCAGGCATCCCCGCTGCGCCGCAGGTCCCACGCGGGCCGCTCCTTATCTGCCAGAAGAATAGACACCTTCCGTATGTGGAGGAGAGCCTTTGATTTCCTCCAGGCGTTCAGGGGCCGGACCCATGCGTCCGTGTCTCACAGCACGGCACTTGCTCTGGCAAACCGTGTGAGCCCTGGCCATGGCTCCGCGTGCTACGTGTGGTGGTGATACATTCCCACGCGGGGAGACGTTATTCCTGGGTGCCAAATGATACTAGCCGGTAATACTGATCTAAGAAAGCAACTTATGGAATATCTATCCACCTAAAACAACGTGCATCCCTCCTACTCTTGTGCAAAAAGTTGGCATCATTTTGCAGCAGACTACCATGTCCCGGGATGCAGGGGTGTCATGGTTTGGGCCGGAGTGGCCACTGAAGTGAACGATGGATGCTCTCTGACCTCTCTCCCAGGGCAGAGGGGATGTAGCAAACCCAATGGCTGCTGCGGGGTTTGCATAAATGCTTGCAGTCAGAGCGAGCAGACGGGTAACAACCACAGCTACAGATTTTGCATTTGTGCTTTTTCCCATTCCAAAAATCGAAGTCTGTTCAAAGGAGCCTTAGTGGCTGATTGTCTTTCATAAAGAGAAGAAAAAAAACCAACACTGAGTAGTTGTTTGGTCAGAACCCATATGGAAAATGCAAATTGGGTCATAAAGACCTGAGGGGGGAACAGCAGCTACCTCTGGCGTGCCAGATGCTGGAGGCACTTCCAGGCTCTGGTCATGGAGCAGCACACTGCTAAATTAGAAAGCCCGTCATCTTTTGACAACAAAAGGCAAACTCAATCCCATAGCAACCACGTTAGGTCTGATATGCTGGAGCAGCAGAATTCATGATGAGAAAAGAAAAGCTGAGCGTGGCTTGGAAACCTGAAACTGCTGCTCCAACTATGGGAATGAGATCAGAACAGATGCCATTAGAATAAGATGCAGGATGCTGTGTCACAGGATTGGGAAGGAGACGATTGTTTGTGAGGCTTTTCCTCTCCAGGATAGGGAATAAAGAAGAAGGAATTATTTTTGTCATCCTCTGATTTTCATTAGTTTCATTTGACTTCTGATTGTCACTACTTTAAGTTATAGGTGTATAATAACTATGGTACATCTCTGCTGCATCGTGGTAAGGCAGATAGGCAGCTGCAATAGTGTTGTAACTTAGTAATCTTCAACTATAGTTGTTATTTTAGTACAGTTCACAGTCATTCCCTGCAATGCAGAAGTGGAAAGTTCAACTCCCTCTCAAAAGAGTTAGAGCAGGGCTGGAAAAGGTTCAGAGCAAGATGACAAAAGTGGTCAAAGGAATTAATATGCTTCCCTATAAGAAATAAAAAGTGTAGTTCTTCTAGCTGCAGAAGAGGTGACAGAGAAGAGATGAAGGCAGCCTCTGAGGTGATGGAGAACAGGGAATGGTTTTCACCATCTCTTCCAGTGCAAGCACATGAAATAAAGCAGTGGGTAGGAGGTTTCAAGGCAAAAACCAAGGTGGCTCTTCAAACACCACGTACAAGCTCTGTAGAACTCCTTGCCACAGGAGGTGGAGGGTGATAAAGGTCTCTGAGAGTTTTAAGGGTCACCAGAGAAACTGGTGGAGGGCTGGCGAACACAAGCACAGCCCGCATGGTCCAGGCAGTCCCTGCCCTGCAGGTTGTTACTGGCTGGCAGGATGTTCTGGGCAGGATCTCTACAGGCATTTCCTTGCCTTAAACATTTCTGGAGGTATCTACTTCTGGTCATTGTCAGAAGAGCGTAAATGGCATTTGATCCAGGCTGATATGGTTTTCATATTCTTGGAGACTTGGCATACAAGCAGTGACTATTTTTAAAAAAAGGCCTGAAATCTCTAGTGGATGCCTCTGTCCTGCCACGTTTCCTATCTGTTATTTCCGCCTGGGTTGTGGCTCTGCTGAGCATCCTCACTGCATACGTGTCTGTTCTCACCTGAAGCCCAATCCAACATGAAGTTCACCCTCCATGGGGGAAAACCCAGGTGCAGAGTGGAAGGAAGCCCCTCCTGCCCCTTGGATGCCAGGGCACTACATAGGTGTGAGGCATATTGTGCTGAATTATGCACCCTCAGCATCTGGTCCAGTACTTGTACCATTGCCATCAAGGGTGAAAATTGCTTTCTTACAACTTTCCTTTCGAGGCCACACCAGAATTTCCATTTGTTTATTTCTCCAGCTTAGCATCTGCCCCATTTTCCTATTGTGAACTCACGTTTAAAGGGATGTAGCACCAGCTCGCAGGTTTTGCCATAGTCGGTTGCTGCATGGTTATTACACGCAGAAATTCTGTGTTATTCTACTGGGACCTCGACAACTGTGTTTGGTTTGCTTATTTTGCTTCTTTCATTTGCCTGTTAGCTGTGTTTGGAGAAAAGAGGTTTCTCCCAATGTTTCATCCTTGGCTGCAGTAGGTTGAAGCCTGATGCTGCTCACGTTTGGGTTACGAGATTGCAAAGAGCCTGTGAAGTTTTTCCGTGTTTTTGTGCCTGTGTTGCCCTCTGCTGACTGGTGACGGTTCGGAAGATCCCGAAGGTCCCTGCAGAGCAGCTCAGGGGCCTGCAGGCATCTCGCAGCTCCTATTTTTGACCCGGGATCTCATCCGCACTCTTCTTCTATCTATGGATAACTGTGTAGCCATAGTTATGGATTCCCCAATAATTCAACAAATAGAAGAATATTCCCCCCCCCGGCCCCCGCATTAACATTTTCAGTTTAGCGAACATTTATTAAGGCTTTTAGTCTAATTAGCAAATTAAATTAAATTGACAAGGCTTTAAAAACAGGCTTTGTCACCTGAGAGCAGTCTAATGTCCCTCATCTGCTGGTTTAAGAGAAGTGCAATCTGACACACTGTGTGGAGAGAGGATAGCATTTGACATTAGTTCACACAAGAGCTAGTTTTCAAGGACAGGAAAAGGAAATGGCAATTATTTGAAAATAGATGCAACTCTGTGCAAAGAGAGAGACCCGTCAGGAAATGTGAAGCCAGAGATGATTTTGTACTCAGGGCATGAACCACTCCAGACTCATTTTCAGAACTGAAAGAAAACTCTATTAGCTGGAAAAATGTGCTCTGTCCTGCATTCCCTTAAAAAGCAGTGGTCCTGGACCCTGATCCTTTCCCAGGAGGTGACCGAGGAGCGACATTTATTAAAATGTTAACGGAGAGATTTGTGTCAGGTGCAGAAAGACAAGCTTGCTCTTTGACATGGCAGGTTCCTATCTTAAACACAGTCTCTCACAGAAAAATGGCTTTGAATAGCTCTGCCAAGATTTCAGCAAACTCTTGCTAATAATGCTTTACCTCCTATTTGTTGTCGGCTTCGAGACCTGCAATTGAAAAGCACAGCCTAAGCTGGAGGCGGTATTTACTCTATTTACAAGGACTGAGTGCAGAAAGCAAAGCGAGATTGAACGATGCTGGTAGACAATGCAACAGCCAGTAACAATACCGCAGGCACAGATGCCCTAGATCTGACTTGCCATTTCATCCTGGATTATAGTCCTTTTTAAATCATCCAGGCTCAGGACAGACTGAGCTGAGGATATAAGATCAGTTTAGTGAGAGAGACAACATCTTGGACACACTAAAAAAACCCCAAATCCCTGCAGAAACAACTATTAGCTCAGGTATTGCTATTCCCTCTTTCAATTTAATAAAGCTGTGCAGGAAAGTCCTGCGTTTACAGATTTAGGCAGTTGGGTTTGTGCTCTCCTTTGGTTATGAGACAGTTTCTTGCTAATAAGCACCATATTTTGGAAACTAAAGGCAAGTGCAGCTGCACAGCCATTTGATACCAGAGTTTCCCCTTATTATACATGCTATAAAATTCCATCTTAACAGCAATATTATCTCTTCATACATGTTTTCACTTTTTCATATATAATTTTGGATCTGATTTTGAATGGAGACGCAAAGCTAAATGTAGATCTGTAGTGTTGCATGCAATGCTGAATGTTATATCATACTCTGACAGGTAACAGCTGATCAATGCAGGGCAAGACTTTAATCTATCTCTTCTTACATCAGGATCAGCAGTGCTACAGCTTTTTAAAGCGTGAGTTCTTCCTCTATGAGCACCTGAAACATGTGGATGATACATGTAATGATACCTGCAAGCCTGCAAAAAAATCAAACTTGATTCAATTCTACAACTTTTTAATAAGGAAAGGAGAGCGAACTTCAGAGAACTGCTTTAGCCTGTGACAACCGAGGAAGAGATGCACGTTCAGAAATACGAACCAACTTCAGTGTCAGTGTAATTAAGGAAGCTCATTTAAATATGATGCAAAGATTCTTACTCTCCAGATGATTATTAACTCTTGTGGTACATTTACTTCTTATCTGAAATGTGGTTATCACTAATTGCCTGCACATATTGGGATGACTTCTGACTGATTATGTTGATAATGTCAATAGTGTTTTTGGGAAGAGACATTATCGGTTGTCACTCATTAAGGACAAAGCAGATGTCACTGTAATTAGGAGCTATACATACTGCTCATTTTTACGAACCGCAAGATGAGCATGCTCAGGTTTGTTTGTTTACTTCAAATCTGATTTCTAGATTTCTATCACTTAACGGGATACAAGCTGCTGCCAGGTGTCCTCCCATCTCCTGCCCCTGAGATCTTTTTTATAAATATGAATGCTGTCCTTATAGGAAATGAAATGAATGGTATTCCTTCCAGCAAGCGGTTAATCCTTGGGAAAGAACTCCTGAACAATACATACAGCTTTTATACTGACGTATGCACTGTGGTCTCTAACTGAATAATGCAAGGAGGTTGCAAGTAAATTTGCATCAGATTAATACTGAATTTATTTTACCTCATCCTACGCTTTTGTCATAGTTTGTGGATTTTTCCATTACTTGGTTCTTCTCAGATTCTCTCATTTTTTTTTTTCTCCTTTCCCATACACACTTTATTGCCCCGTGCTGCTGCTATATCAGCACGCTCTTCTAGTATGGTTCTCCTCCACCTTCTTTCTCCCCAGGAAAAGCTGCCACAAGCTCTACCAGGTGCAACCACTATTTCTGGACACCTGGGCTGGGTCAGAGGGGGGTGGGCAGCAGGCTGAAATGGAGAGGTGGTTAATGGGGAGGGTGCCTGTGAAGAGCTGTGGTAACACTCCACCGACACTTTTGGGTGTAAATGATGAGGCAGGACTCAGTGTGGCAGAGGATCAGACCCACCGGGTGAGGTGGAGTAAGGGGAACACAGGAAACTTGGGCTGAGGCTCACTTACGTTTTCAGATGGAAGCTAATAAAACATTTGCCTTTTGAATCTCTTGGATTCCTAATTCCTTTTGGCCAGTTTCAGCCGAATTTAATGAGGAAATAGAAATCTGATATATCTCAAATACCTACCTGTGTCATGAAAGCAATAGCCAACTACCTAGTTGCTCCCCCTGCAAGCACAGGTGAGGTGACTTGCATTATTGGACATCAGAGAAGCCACACAGGCTCAGGGTGCTCTCAGCAGCCTGGCTCGACCCCACACTGGAGTCGTGATTAAGGCTACCCTAATTGCAGGAGAAGCTTTCATCAGACACCTCACCTGATGAAACAGGTAACCCAAGCAGGTGGCGGTGAGCCTGGGGGAAATAGGGTCCAGCAGCTCTGCAGCTGGAGGCTTGTGCTGCTCGTTAAAAGTCTTACCAGGGTGCACCAGAGGAAAAACGAAGGGGCTTTTCCATACGCAGGCTGTGAGGTCTTCCAGCTGGGCGTCAGTCGTGTCATTGCCTCCCTTTGACGGAGAACACCTCTGGTGCGGGGAGCACCCCTGGGTGTCCCCCAGCTGCGGCCGGGGCTCAGGCACGAGGATGAGCCCCGAGTGAGGGACAACCATGTGGGCACAGCCTCCGCTGGGACGGCGGGGGAGCAGAGGGCATCAGAGCAAACGGGGCAGTGTTTGAACTGCAGTGGTTACAGATTTACTCCCGTGTTTTCTCAGACGTTTGATGAAGATTCACATCTGTCTCAGCATTTGCAGGGGTCAGGAGCTGGTAATTCCCTGCCTGCCACGGTAATCCTTTTTCCTTAAACACAAACCCTGGAAACTGTGAAGCTGACATTTCCTACAGCACTTTTATGAAATCCATAGAGAGATAGTAATCCCCTTATTCTGAGGGGCTTAGAGTTGAGTTTGGTTGAATTCAATACTTAGGACAATAGGTCAAGTGCCCCAAATGAAAACGTGCCCATCTCTGAGGTCAGTGCAGGAAAGTTTTGTGAAACAAGTGTGTGCTGAGGAGGAAAGAAGGTAAAGAAACAGGAGGGGGAGAAAATCCCATTTCAGACCTCTGACCCCCTCTGGAGGACTTAATTATAAACATGTGCTTCACAGAAGAGCAAACGCATCATGGTTTTTTAAACGGGGATTTTTTTTTTTCCAATTGCTTTGGAGTCCATGTAGCCTCATTACAAAGCAAATTCAAGAGCAAAAGGCAGTATCCAAAGGGAAATGTCCACCGGGAAGGAGGCTGCCAGGTGGCCTGCCCTGGGGGACACTGTATAATAAATGCTTGCAGGGAGCCCTGGAGCAGCTTTTTTTTTTTTCCCTGGCTCGTGGGGAAGCCAGGAGGTCTTTATCTCTCATCTGTCCCTCTTCTCCATTGCATACAAACCCTTTGGAGGCTAACGATGCCCTGGGACTGTGATATTCCCTGAGAAACCACCAGCCCTGCGCAGGCAGATGGGCTGGGGTCTCAGCTAGCCTTGGCCTGCCCCAGCCACCGCTTCTTTAAACTGAAGTCCCTGTTGGCAAGGAGTTACCCTCAGCATCTGCAAGGAAACCTTAAACTCCATGGTATCTCTGCAGGTATGCCCAGTGAGACCTTGTCCTGGCAGAAAGCAAAGGAGGAAAGAACCTCAAATACTCCCTGAAGCCCATGGGGCCGTTGGCCACAGGGTCTGGTCCTGGTTGCTGCACCCCAGCATACGGGCAAGCGTGAGAGTCAGAAGTTTGACAGTAGAACACTGGGATGTTACTGGATGGTACCACAGAAGCTTGACAGATAAGAAGACAAGAGAACGGCGCACACAAGACAGCACAGGTTTTAATATATGCACTGTGTAAATAATGGTCCTTCTTGTAAGATTTTCTGTTGTCTGCAGTATGCAGAAATCTCTCAACAGGGCTGAGCCCTGTTCTCATGGCTCCTTCTCTCTGTGGCTGCCGGACTGAGCTGCCCTCAGGACAGAAGCTGCAGCCAGTGTGTCACTGCTGCTCGTCAGCCTGCCAAAGCGCTTGCTGAAGCACTCTCCTGCCTTCCAGCCTGTCAGATTCACTGTTATAATTTTTCCTTCTTCCACTTCGCTTGCAATATTGTTTTCTGGAAGAGAGTCCCTGCCATTCAGGGCTGCTGCTAAGCCCCACTGTCAATTATATCTCCACAAACCTCATTATTCTGCATCTGCTCGAGTGTCAGTTCCCTTTGCTTTCCTGGCTGTGACTGTGAGGCTGTCGTTTTTCTCCTGGCCCTCATTTGCCCTACGTTTTTTCCCCTCACATGCTTATACGCAATGAGTTTTCCCTGAAAACTACCTGCTGCACCTCGGCCAGCAGCTGAATGCTACAGGTAACAGCAGCTCTACTGTAAACCAGCCGCTATTTTCTTTAGTGCTATTATCTAAATGTACTCCGAGGAAATCTAGCTGATACCATGATAAAGCAGGGATGGTCCTGTTTTCAATTTATTCTTGATTTTTACAGTTCCCAGCTCTCCCAGGAGGCGATGCAGAGAAAGACATTTGCGTGCCTGTAGATCTGCCATTGCTCCAGCAATGCTGGCTTCACTCAGCCAAGGCCTGACCATGCTCTGTATTCCCTGGTCACTCTCTACGGCGCATCCTAAGCTGCGAGACTTCAAAAGAAGCAATCGTAACAGAAATTAACATTTGGTTAAGAAATTACTCTGTTCTTCTCTATGAATACTACATGTCTGATTTATCACAGATACAAACAGTGATACCTGGATGGAGTTGGATGTAGTTTCCTACTGCTGACTTGCAAAGCCCCAGAGAAAATCGGACAAGTAGGCAGCTGAGGAGACTGTCTTTGGGTATGATTTTACAACAACCTACTCTGACCATTGCATTGCTAGCAACCTGTACAATGGGAATGTCCAGCAGGTCTGGCAAGGTCCATAAGCCTCTGTACAAACACCTCGCTGTCGTGTAGTCATGTAGCCAACCTGCCTAAGTGCCCAGAACCAGCCTGGTTCCCCAACAGCTTAAACACCTTCAAATACACAGCTCCGGTTGTGAGTGCATTTGGGTTTTTCTGTTCACCTTGCAGCAATATTCAGTGCCTCAGGAACTGAAATCACGGGCCTGGGAGAGCTGTGACGTGCCTTCAGCCCTTACTTTGGCTAGTGTGAAGAAAACACACACAGCCATACTCCTTCCCACCGAGAATGTATTCCTGAAAAGCGTGACTGTTGGCCATGCAATGGGTAGGCGAAGCAGTTTTTCCCATCAGAATTAATGAGCAGATCACTGTTTGAAATGATCTTGGCTGCTTTGTCTGAGAGACTGAGCACCCAAGCATTATCCTCTGTTTCTGCCCTTCACACTTGATTGACTTTACTAATCTTGATTCATCTGAGGAAGATGATGCTGAATGTGGCTGTTCAGAAAGAGGCATTGAAAACGCTCACAGTAAAAGGTGTGTGCTGGGTGGTCACTCTCGTGGATAAAACAGCCGAGACAGTGGACTGCCTGTGTCCTCCCCAGGTGATGATCTGGTCAATCCTGCTCCTGCCTCTTCATCCTCTTCTAGATCATTTTACATTGTTCTTGTGTATATAAGCTGTATTTCTTAAGTCCCTGGCACCTCCTCCTCTGTTTCATTAATTCTAAGGGAAAAACTGCTTCACCACCCAGTGAAATCAGTCACTTTACCAGCAAGGCTGAATGCTTGACGTAAAATTTCTGAGAGCGTTCTTGCTGCTGCTTTTTAATAGGCACATCTCCTGCCTCCTCTCCCTCCTCCTCAGATGAATCAAGAGTCAATCCAGGTGAAGGATGGAGAACGCAGTAGTGAGGATGGTTGGTGGAGGAAGGACTTGAACGGTCAGTGGTGGATCTCCAAAGTGACAGATAGAGATGTGACGGACAAGGGGGCGCTGCTGGGCTGCTGGAGGGGAGCTGGGTGCGTGCATATCCCTAACTTTAACATGCTGTTAAGTTTAGGTCCAGGTCCTTCTCCCTGCCCACGGTTTCTGAACAGGGGTGTATTTCTGCTTTCTGCACAGGTAGTTCCCTTCTCCCTCCACTGATCATACAGAACAACTCCACTCCACATGTCCTTTCTTTCGGCCATGTGTTTCTCTGGGTGGCTGGAGAGGCAGCGTGGCTGGCGTGCAACGTTACCTTAAGCAGGTGGCATTGCACCCCACAGTCTGCAGCCCCTTCTGCTGCTTCTGCTCCCTCATTTGTGGAAGTGCACGCGCTCGTTACCTTGCACAGGGACTGCTTTTCTAAAACCATTTTTCTTGCAATTTTTAAAATTGCATCTCAGTTCCCTAAGCCAGCCTGCAGTGTGGGCTGTGAGTTTTAACACTCAGGCTGCGGTTTCACAACCCATGTTAGGTGGAGCAGGGGCTCCCACCGCCCGTTCTCCCCGCTGCCCGCTCCTTCCCGCCCCGTTCCTTGCGCAGCCCTCCAGCCGAGCGTGCGGGGAGGAGGGGGAGCTGGTCTGGCTGTCGGGTAGGGAAGGTTTTCTGGGTGACCAGCTGCCTTTCAGCAAGCAGAGCTGCATGATACAGCTGAGCAAATCCAAACAGCTCTGCTGAAAGTTGAAGTCCTTCTCCTCTTCACTGCATGACCTTCTTTCCCTCTTTCCCGTTCCTGATCTCCCCACCCCATCCCATGTACCAATGCTGGCACTCACTGAGCCCCTTCATGGGGCAGTTCAATTTATCGTCCTGGCAGAAAATGAGCCCCCACAAAAAACTGGCTGTGATGCCAAGGCAGCCCTCAACCCACACAGCTGCTGGCTCCCAGGGTCTTGCCTCCTGACCTCCATCCCGGCGGTACACTGCAGCCCTGTTGCTGATGCAACTCAATATGCTAACTCAGGAGGAGGCGAATCGCTTGGCTTTTGCTGTCGTGTTGTTTTCTGCAATGCTGGGGTGGCTCAGAGCAGCTCCAACAACTGCTGGGAGCCACGACGAGGGGACCGGAACCGCGGTCCTGCTCTGCAATGATGGCTGAAGTGGTTTGAGCGGGGTTAGTAAAATGAATAGACCTGGGGATGGGTTCGACAAAGCAGCGGGGCTGCAGCAAGTGAGGGAGCAGGCTGGCTGGCCTGGAGGCGTGAGGA
This sequence comes from Pluvialis apricaria, assembly GCA_017639485.1. NCBI lineage: Eukaryota > Metazoa > Chordata > Aves > Charadriiformes > Charadriidae > Pluvialis > Pluvialis apricaria. The sequence continues at coordinate 24,210,778 of CM030007.1, forward strand.
AAGGAGGGGAAAGGACTGGAGAATCAGACTTCCCCACCCCATCCCCAGTCAGCAAGGTGCCACCTGGGCACAGTGTGTCACCCACCTGATGGCAGCCCAATCTGCATGGGCAGCCACCAAGCTGCACTCGAGGTTTAACATCAGAGCTTCTTGTTTGCCTGTTCTGAGCTCTGCCGGTCTCTAAATCCCACCTCCTGGCAGAGGAGTTGGAGAGAGGTGGTTCTCCTGGGATGTCACCATCCTGTTGTCTCAGGCACTGCTATTTGAATAGAAATTGTCTGGGTCTAAGGACCCTCTGTTTTCTGGGGCTCAAAAGGCACTAGATGCAGGCCTGCAAACAGATTGCTGGCTACATATATGCATATATGTATGCAACTGCATAAATCCATGAGAATTTATAAATTGCAGAGAGTCACATGGCTCAGGCTGTCACAACAGTTGAGTTTTCCTCAGCAGTAATGTTTCCTCAATACAAATTGGAAAAAAACAATGAAAGAACTGTATGTATGTTACTTAAATTGTGCAATCCTTAGTCCTGATGATTAGAAATTCCTCACACGAAAAGTCCCCTTCGTCCAAGCAAATGTGCTCAATTATATTTATTCAGATAGGAAGTCGATGTGTTGAGCAAGCTGCCATTTTTATCTGACCGCAATTACTCTTCTTCATGGTTGGGATTCCTCAGGTCTCATGGGACAGTTTTCTTCCATGGTGTCATTCACAAGAGCTCACATCAAACTGCTTTATCATCTGTCTGCAGTGTTTCACTGCTGTTATCAAGCAGTAACACAGCTCAGAGAGGCAACTATTGTGATCCCAGAAGACTTTGAATTTATGGCTTAAAATAATCCAAGCCATTTGAAAAGAATATTTGAAGTCATCCTCACCACTTGGTTGTAGCGTACTCAAAAATGAGCAGGTTATTGCTGTTAGCGTGCCTAATGCAATAGGTTTTTGCAGGATTTTCAGTCACTAGTAATTTGAGTGTACAAGATAGTCTCGTAATTTGAATGAAAGAGCAATCGACTTGTTAGATTAAGTTAGATATTTTTCTGGCAAGACTGTTTGCTTTACATGATAGATTTTCTCTGGCTACAGCCTTTTATTTCTCATTAAATTAGCCAGCCGACGTTCACAGATGAGGGAATCAGCTGGTTTAGCTGTAATTTATATAGAGCTCCACTACATCTTTACAGCATGTTTGTGCTTTAAACACAGTGGCTTTAACTGGAAGAGGGTAGATTTAGATTAGATATTAGGAAGAATTTTTTCACTGTGAGGGTGGTGAAGCACTGGAACAGGCTGCCCAGAGAAGCTGTGGAAGCTCCATCCCTGGAGGTGTTCAAGGCCAGGCTGGATGGGGCTTTGAGCAACCTGGGCTGCTGGGAGGTGTCCCTGCCCATGGCAGGGGGGTTGGAACTCGATGATCTTCAAGGTCCCTTCCAACCTAAACCATTCTATGATTCTATGTTTATTTGGGGGGCTGTGACAAGCCAGTCTCTCCCCTGATGAGAAAAGCAGCAGTCACAGCCAAAGCCAGCTCCTCGGTGTTTATCAAGACACAAGAGTTGTCCCACTCTAATTACACCGATAACAGTTTAAGTGACACTGCCACCCCTCGTGTTGGTGCAATAGAAAAGAGCTGACGTTGTTACAGCTGTTCAAGAGCAGAAGATACCCAAGTCAGTATCAGACAGCTTCATTATGGGACAAGTATGTCAGCACTTGAGTTTTTGCTGGTGTAACTGAAGTTTAAGATGGCGCTTAAATAAAAATAGCTGACAGAACTACACTAATTATCTACGTTTAAAAAAAAAGGGCAAAAAAAATCATACTTTCAACTGCAATCATTTTGCTGGTAAAATGCGTGTGGGCCAGACCTGGAAGGCTAAGGAAATTTTCCCTTTGGAGACAGTAGCTTAAGCATCTTACCCAGCCAGAGCTGGGCACTGGGCTGGGGGCAGGGTGTCCCCTCCAGGCACCCCTGTGTCTGCCACCCCCAGGCAGCAGCCCCCAGCCCTTCTCCCTGCCTGCAACAGGCTCTGCCTCTCACCTACCCACTGACTGACCAGGAGCAGCCAGGCAGCCCTCGGCTTTTCCGTGTGTCCTCATCCATGCTCGCGCTCCCGGCAATGCAGCCCAGGAGCTGCTCTGGGGACCCTCCCTCGTGCAGACTTGAGCTGCGTCCTCCCTGGTACGGAAACCTTTTAGAAGTCTTCCAGAGCAAATACGCTTAATATGATCTTGATCTCAGCGTATGAGGAGGGGAGAACTGTCTGGGGAGGGGCTTTTTTTTTTCTTTTTTCTTTTCTGACTTGCATTGTTCCCAGGTAATCTGCAAAGCGGAACACCGCTTGTGCCTCTTGTTTATTTCTGCAGAGAAATAAGCCTTGTGCAGCCTTCTGGCATCACCAGCTCTGTACTTACCACTAAGTAAACCGAGCTAGGAACCACTCTCTGATCCCGAGGCCAAGTGACACAGGCTGGCTATAGCCGTGCTGCATAGTGCTTGATCCTGGTCTCCCGTCTGCTGCCCCCAAGACATTGGTATTTATGTGTAGATATTTCCTTTCTATTTTTTTTTCTTTTTAATTTATGCCATCTGAACTAACGTAATAGCTGTGCTGCTGCCCACAAGAATGCCGTTTTATTGCATGAAACGGGGTTTGTATTGCGTGAATCAGGGTGGGGCAGGAGGGAAGTTTGCGGCTGCAAAGCCTCCTGAGACAGAGCTGGGACACCACGTAGGATGAAGGAAATGGGAAGCAGTGCAATCCCATCTCTGCTGCTTTCTGGGAACGGTCCCTCCTGTGTGCCACCCCGCCGGGCTGTGCCCAGGCACTGCACGCTAACAAGCAGTGTGGATGATGGGCAATCCAGCTTGGTTTGTGGTCCCATCACGTTCCTCGGTGCAAACACAGCCACTGAGATGTCGTGGTGTGTGTTTAAACACGAGGGATGAAGCCTGAATGCTCAGCAAAAGGTGTCTCCACTGTGCCAACCATCCATGTCCTTATGACAGGGAGAGAAGACGTGGGGGCTTGCAGGGTTCAACCACAGCCATGGCATATGGTTGCTCCGTTCCTCAGTTCCGTCAGGGCCGTATCCAGTGCTGGGTGCTCACAGGCAGGCTGTCCCTGCTCTGGGCCACCGGTTCCTCACGGCCTCGTATTTCCAGGTCGATGTGTGAGGCTATTCTGCCACCTCTCTGTAGCTGCAGCAGCTTGCTCCTAAACGCATCAACAAAGTGGTTTCAGCCTGAAGCTATGCTTGAAACTGCTCTGCCTACATTTATAAAAGCCATCTACTGCTTCAGTTTCTCATCATTTTCTTTACTCTTTACATAGTCTTTACAGTGGAAGCAACAAATTTTTGTTATCCCTTCTGTTTCTTGGAGTTGCGTAAGAAATCTTTCATTGTACATTTTTATGGGCTACAAATCTCTCTTCCAAATGTTGAAGAAAAACAAGTTTATGTGAAATATCTGCAGCAGATAATTTCACTTCTGCACAGACTCTAAAAATAAAGCGGAGCCCACATTCTACAGCTAAGTAGCTTTTAATTAGGTGTGATAATAGCATGAATTATCTCTAGAGTGCAATAGCTCCACGATCAGAAGTCAAGTGCTGGGAGTGATAATTGTTTGCAAAAATGTCCTATTGAGGGAAGAAAATCAATGCCGACATGCATTTGTTTTTTTTTTCATATAATAGGTCTTGGCAGGCCGATTAATATTTTGGGTGAATTTGAGCTTTCTCAGTTATTGTCCCTGTTTTAATACAGCAGTGGGTCCTTTCAAGTACTAACGCAGAAAGAGGGCAGTGAAAACCTGCCTCCTCTGTAAGCCCCTGTCACCAACGCTTTCATGGTGATGCCTTTGGACATGACAAACGGCACTGCGACTTTCTGAAAATGAATGGCTGAGGTGCTGGGTGGTTTCGTTCACTTCCTCAGGCCCCCCTCCCCTGATTTTAACCATAGATAAGCTGAGGATTTGAACACAAATAATACTGTGAATCGTGAACTGAGGTGCGGCCATGTCTCCTGTCCTGCCCGCTCTGCTGGGGGCTGCGAACCTTCGGCAGAGCTGGTGGGGGGGCTTCATGCCATAAACCACCACAAGCTAAACCTGCCAGCGCCTGTCTCGTCAGGTTCCTCCTTTGTGCCAGCCGGAGGGATGCTCTCAGCGACTTTACCAGCTAAGATGCTTTATCTTCATTGTCTTTGTAACTCAAGCGTAGCATTTAGCCCAGTGCGGTGGGGCTGGGGGTGGGGAACACAGCTTTTTTCAGCAGGGAAGACAAACCTTAAAGGAAGGTCTTTTAAGGATAAGAGACTCCCTTATGGTGCTACAGGGACCGTACTTGGCACTTCCAACTGCAGGCAGATGCGAGCACAGTGTGCCTGAGCACAGGCAGAAATAAGGAAGTTATCACGTTGCTGGGAAATAAGGATATATCCTGTGACAGTGACTGTCCTGCTGTATGAGGCCATACCATCAGCCTGATCAAACAGGCACCGGGGAAGGGAAATCTTTCCAGGATGCTATACCGGATCCCAGCTGCCAAAGGGCCAGGCTGGGGCTGGGGTGCAGACAACAGACATTTCTGCCCAGGTCTCCCCAGACTGCCAGACGCTTGCCATCTCGTGCCTCTGTGTGGAGGTCCTGAGCTCCTGGCTCTTCTCCTGGTGCCTCCAGGCATCGTCGCGGGGGCTGCCAGGCAGGAGGATGCTGTGTAGCATCTGGCTGGCCTGGTGAACCGGGAACCCCTTCACCGCCCCCCTTCATGGATTTGCCCAGAGGACTTAGTAAAAATTAATTGAGTTGCCCAGCATTAGACACAGATCATAAAACTCCCATTTGATCTCATGCCTGCTGCTGATTTTAACAGCTGATTGAAACAATGAGCGCTGGCTCGTCGGGAATATAACAATCCTGACAGAGATAGCTGTAACACAGGCTGTACGTGTAGATAAGGCTTCAAAGGTACAACAAAGAGCCTCTGCCTATATCCCAACGCTTGCTTCCCTAACGGGAGTAAAACCCCCGAGCAAGACTTTAAGCATAGCAAAAGTGATGGAGATTACTGTTTGAGTTACAAGTTTTGCTGAAAAGCAAATTTGCGTGTCTGCTTATTTATTTATTTATTTATTTATCTATCTATCTATCTTCGTGTTCATTTTAAAGCGAAAGAGAAATGAACTCGGAGCAGGGGAGGACTGGAGGGCGGCCAGCCAAGGAATGGAAAGCCTGGCTGCGATGCCTGGTGCCATTTGAGGCACCACTACGCCTTCCCCGGCAGGCGCTGACTCGTACCTATATTCCCAGGAAAATCCCCGTTCAATAATCCCCTATAAACCACCTATTTGCTTACCGGCTGTTAATTTACACACGTAATCAGGAAAAAAAAAAACAACACCCAAACGGGCGGAGGTCGAAGCGCCCCGCAAGTGCAGCCGCGGGAACTTCCTTGCCACCACCTCCACCGCCACCTCTACCGCGATGCCCGCATCATCCCCGGCGGGTCCCTTTTGGGGGTGAGCCGCCGTCCCTCCCGCTGTTCCCCGGCCCCGGGGCGGCGGCGCAGGGCGCGGCGCGGTCCGGCAGGGGGCGCTGCGGCCCGGGGCGGCGGCGGCGGGCGCGGGCGGCGGCGGGCGCTGCTGGGCGGCTGCGCCCCCGCCGCTATATAAACACGGCCCGCGGCCCGCCGCCGCTCCGTCCTGCCGGCGGGAGGAGGGCGGTGGAGGTGGTACCGGCACCGGGGCAGGTGAGTGCCGGCCGTCCCCGCCGCCCCGCGCATCCCGGGAGGGGCAGCTCCCTGGGGTGGGTGCGTGGGGGGTACCCCCTCCCTGCCCCGCATCGCCCCCGCGGTTTGGCGGCCGCGTCGTCGCCCCTGCGGGGCTGGCGGGTGTCCCCCCCCCCCCCGTGGGGACGACGACAACACACGCACCGCTCACCGCTCCCCCCGGCCCGGGGCTGTCCGCGGGGTCCCCGTTGGGACACGGGTGAAAAAGGGCTCCGGGGTGGGGGGGATGGCTCCTGCGCGGATGCCGGGAACGCGGCAGGTTTGCCGGCTGCTCCTCTCCGCTACCCGTGGTGCAGGCACACACGTTGGGGCGGTGAGCTAGCTGGTAGAGCGAGCCCGGCTTGTTATGATGGGTAAGGATGTGCTATCAAACCTATTCGGCCAAAAGTTTTGAGGATGCTGATAAACGGAGTGGCTCAAACGGGGCGTCGCTCTCCGTGCGGCATCTGGGCAAAGCCCGAAATGGTCGGGTTTATGCCCGCGGAGTGTTAACGGCGTGGCGGTGCGGCGGCGAGCGGGGTCCCGGAGCGGGCTGGCGACCTCCGGCCGGGGCCGAGCGCTCGGCGCGGGCGAGCGGGGAGTTCGGGGCAAGTGGCGACCGACAGCGGCCCGCCGGCTCACGGCGCTTAGAGCTGCAGTTACGCTCTCACCCTGCCGCGGAGTTGAAGGGCTCCTCGTTATTTTCCTTCAGAATGATAAAAGATAAAGCAGCTGCTGTGAATGAGAAGGTGGTGTTTTGCTAGGAAGGGAACGATAAATCCGTGGAAGACAGGGCAGTGGGGCCAGGTCTCCCTACTCGGATAGAACATCTCTGCTTGAAGAGCTGTTCATCTAGGTTGGTTGTTTCCAACTCTGTTTAGGTGAGTCTGGGGACCTTTTCCCTCCTCCTCGCTTCATCTCCCTTGCCACCTTTGGCTCTGCTTCTTTCTCCCTGGTTCCCTGTCACTGCGTCCCGAAGGTAACGGGAGTGGAGAGGGGACTTGTGTGCTGTGCCTCCAGCTGGGCTCCCCACGGGCATCTCTGTTAGGGAGCCAGTGATCCCTGATCACTCTAAACATGAAAGCAGCAAGCCAGCAGGAGCCTTGACGTTTATCATTGCATTAAAACCGTCAAAGATCAAAAAAGTAATAAATATTTCTCAGCGGGTCAAGCATCAGAAATATTTACTGATATTAAGGCATCGGTAGCAAGATAATTAAATGTCAAGTGTTTGCATACAGGTTAACTTTGCAATGGATGACTGCATTAAGGGGGCACTTGGCAGCGATTGAGCTGGATATAACGTGATGCGCAAATGCCTTGTTTTGGTTTGTGGGATTTCACACAGGAGTTGTTTTATGCCCTTTACATTCAGTGTAGTGTTTGTGGGTTGTATTGTTTCTCATCCCCAATTTCAAGCAGGGATGAGGGCTTTTCTGTATCCCCTGCTACGTAAACTCTTTACCAGTCTGCCCTTTTTCAATGCAATTAAATATACCCGGCTACTTGTCTCCTATCTCTGCAATCTGTTGTGGAGAGCAGTATGGCCCTGTGCTGCAGTGAGCTACATGTATGCAAATGAGGCTTAACTCCTCATTCTGCTTTATTTATCATCACCTTCAGTTTTGCAGAATAAGGGGGATTCTGTAAGCGATCCTTTGAGCAATGCACTGTGAATTTGGAAATCACTAGGTGAGGGGAGGGGTTGAGAAAATCTTTGCGAGGCTGTGTGCATGTGGTTTATTTGAAGTAGCTTTTGATATGGTACTATGTCTTTCCCTATGTTCATCTCTTTAAGGACCGAGGGAGGTATTTGGCTACTAATCTAAGAAATCCCAGGTGTAGGTTTGGGTCAGATTGGTAGTTTTTCTGTCTTTACAGCAAAGCTTCTTCTATGGTAAAGTTTTTGAGGGTGTTGTCTGTTGTGTTAGTGATAATGACTGTAATAAACAAGAAAGTAGCTTAAAACTTGTGGCTTAAATTTCTGGAGTGTGTATTTCTGTTTGAAATACACTTATAGTGCAGGAAGCAATGCTAGATACTTAAGAAGACAGTGGGGAGACATGAGCGGGCAGCATATCTACTGCAGAAGTGCAGCTCTCCATCTGTAGAGCACAGCAGCACATCAGAGGCTGTGCAGGGAACTCAGTAACCAGTGAGAAATAGTCCTCCCTCATAATAAGTTAGGAAAAACAAGACTCTCGGCTTCCAGCATACATTCTCAATTTCCTAAGTTTGTGGAGGAAGCACCAGAAATCAGCGTAGGACAGAGAATTGCAGTCAGGGTTGTGGGCTCCAATGAACTGTGCTTTCTCCAGAGTCATACAATGGTAGATGAAGTGAAGCACAGTACAGTAGAGATGCGTACACAGTGATCGGTTTAGTATTTGAGCACTCTGGAGAAGAAAAGATCTAGGCATCATAATGGACATCTCAGGAAAGATATTTGCCAAAACGCCAGCAACAAAGACTACAAAAGGATCTCTTCCCCTCCACCCCCAGCTGGATGCTGAGGTTTGCTAAAAACTATTGAGGCACAGCTGATGTAGCAAATGCTTTCCTTACACAAGTGTTGCATTTTATGGTAAGTTATTTATAATTATACTGGCCTGGTTTAAATGCAACTTTTACTGAATGCTCTGCAGTCAGTTTTGTTAAGGAACTTACAAGTAGCTGAAAGTGTGTGTGTGGGAAAAGTAGCAAAGAGCAGCAGAACTTTGGTGCGTGACGGTTTGTTTTGCACCCGAGCTTGCTATTGCAAACTCAAACCCGTTGAAACAGTCTTTCTTCAGGAAAGTAATTCTGATGGATTTTTGTATAACTTATTCTGGCACGATCCTAATATAAATAGCATCCTCATGAGCCTGGGAACACTGTCACTCTCTGTTGGATATGCATTTGATGCTTTGCTCTCTGAAAACCTTTTTTTTTTTTATTCTGGCCATTGCCATGGCATGGTATCATCCTGCTATTCTGCATTCTCCAGTGGGTGGGGAACTGGGAAGAGGATAAGGTCCAACACTTCACCCAAGGTCACCAGAAAGATCTCCGGAGTTCAGCCAGATGTTGTAACCCTCTGATTGTCCCCTGTCATTGGTTCCATGAGAAAGACCTACTTAGTGAGGGTTTGTAGGGTGAGAAGCAAGAGGGGAAATGATTAGCTGATATAAATTGCTGTAGCTTCACAACCAAGTGATTTAGACCAATTAAAGCTCTGTCCCATAATAATCTGTTATGATACAGAACCAAGTTAGTATTTTGCAGCCAAAAGGCATATCTGTAAAACATTCAAAACATCTGAAAAGCAGGTCTTAAACGGGTGTCTGGAAGACTTTATTTAAGCAGTCACCTTAGTAATTTCTTTAAAGAACTCTATTTTCTTTTTCTATTAAGTGGCTACAAAGCTGTCAGTCAAGCAAAGGGGTTCAAAGCTCCTGGGACAGTGCATCTTCATGTTTGAGCAGGAACTGTTTCCTGCTCAAGGGAAAGTTATCGTTGCTGGTGTGGTGTGGCACAGCACATAGTGCTGCGCAGGGGGTGAGCACTGGCTGGGAGGTAATGGCATCCAAGTTATATTTCTGTGCAATTGTCGTAAAGGTGGTTTAAGACACTGCCTTAATTTCCTCTCCAAAAAGTGGGAGGAGTATGCTGGCCCACTCTTGCAGGGCGTTTGGGGACTGTGGATGGAGAAGTCCATTTTGTTCCAGCAGAGGCATCCACATCAAAAATCTCTGCAAATGACTTAATCCTCAGAAGCATCTGGTGTAGCAGCAGTTCCCAGGCTTTTGCTGTTAGTGACATCACTTACAGATCAGTGATTTTGTGCAATCCTCAAAACTAGCGAAAGCATCAGCTGAAAAAATCCCTTGGATACCCCTCCCAAGCCTGCAATCATGACTCTTAACTTAGATGATGGTGTAACACAGGTTGCTGCTCCTTATATGAGCCTGAGGGCTATTCTGCTCAGAGATAAACTTCTTTGAAATAGCTATTGCATGAGATGCAGAGCTGGAAGAAAGGCTTAACTTGCTCTTCTTTGCACAGCTGTGAGTTTCACTTCATGGGCATAATCACCGAACACTTACAGGAGAATGACTTCCCTTTGAAATCATAGTTAAAAAGTAAACAAGCATCTAAAACACATGCTGCGCTAATTGGTTTCTCTATTAAGTTTTACTTTTTGAATTTTAACTATTTGATAGCTTATCCTAAATGAGTTGGCTTCTGTGTTTATTACCCCCACAGGGTGCTCTAAGTTATGGCAAAACGCTAAGGCTGCCAAAGAGCCAGTCTGGCAGGCAAGGATAGCTTGAAAAGAGATGCTCCAGTTGTGCTTTTGCCCTCTGGCATGTGTTGTCTCTGCCAGGTTTTGCATAGGGCATGTGGAACAACAACCCTTTAAGCCACCTGAGATTTTTTCAGTCCAAGGCGGTCCTCATAATAATTCTCAAGTTTATACTGCCAGAAAAATTCAGTGACTGGATGACTCCCAAGTAATGTATTTCTGCGCTACAGGGTACGTTAGTGTTACTGAACAAGAATTAGATTGTGATGGGGGAAAAACAAAGCTTTGTATTAGGCATTTCCAAGCTGCATGTAATTTCTTCATGCCAGAATGCTGGGAGGACTCGCGATGTGCTATGCACAGGGAAAGCCGGCAGGATGCCGGGCACAGGAAAGACATTCAGAAGTAACTTGTACTTGAGTGTGCCTGCTGAATGAGTGCATTTCTTGTGGTCTACCAGACCATCAGGATCTGAGGTTCTTCTCTTGCTGATGAAAAGTTGTTTAGCTGTTGATGCAATCTAATAGCGAGGCTTTAAAATGGGAGCAATAGTAAAACAATCTCTGGAAACAATCTACATGAGCCTTGGTGAAATCACCGGCTGCGTGCGCAAGACTAGAAACGTTACGGAGATCAGGAGCAAGTGCGTAGGACAGGGTTGCTGTACCATGGTCACAGTCTGGATACGTTGTTTGGGGTTTAATGTTAAGACAAGGATTCAGCATGGGCAGTCAGACTGGGCTGTTTCTTCGATGTGTTAAAAGGCTGCAAGGCTAGAACAGATAGGAGATCAGAGATCTACAAGAAGAGTGCTTTCCCCACCTTTTCCAGATCTTAAACTAAGAAAACTTTAAAAGAGCATTTGAAAAGAGTGGAAAACTTTCTTTAAACATAGTTTGTAAGCTGGAAAGAAATGAGTAAATTTCTAAAACAAAACCAGACCGGGCAAAGTGCTAATCTTGATATGACAGCAGCTTGGTCAAATTACCAACTAGGATTTCCTGAAACATCTGCATCTACCCATCCTTGATATTGCTGGAGCATGCCCCAAATTTGAGTTAAGCGCCTTACAGAAAAAATGGATTTAGTTGTTAGTAGGCATATTTTCTGAAATAACATGTGTATGCATAGATGTATCACGTAAAACTGTGTGCGTTACCATCAGAATTATTTACAGTAATAATTTAAGAAGACGAGGAACTCTGGAGGCTCTGCCAAAGGAGGTGGAATTTTTCATTGATGAAAGCCCAAGTGTCAGAGGGGCTCACAGCCACCATCCAATCCACACAGCAAAGTTCAGGGCCAGGTCTGCAGCCTTTATTCATGTGAGTAATCCTTTCATGTCAGTAGAGCCAGCAAGATACTGATGCTAAAGAAGTGAAAGCCCTTAGGCTCAGTTGAGAACATACAAGCTTTGCCCTCCACCGAGGACCCGGTGGGAAGGTGAACACAGGTTGTTTTATTTCACCTTCCTGGATCTCGAGGCCTTGGGTAAAGTGAGAGCTGAGTCACTGTCCCCATAAGCTACAGCAGCTTTGAGGTTAAACTGATTAGAGTGGAATACATGACACTGAGTCTGACAGACCCAGAATGATCATTTTTAGCTGCTCAGCACTTTTTAAAAAAATCAACTCACGGAAACGCTGCCCTGTTTGATTGTTCCTATTACATAATAGCAACGTCTTTGGGATTTGGGAGAAGCCACGAGCAACGTGTCCCTTACGTAACAAATCCAAGTTGCTCTAATCCCTGCTGTGCTGCCGCTGACCCTGGGCAGCCAGGAATAGCCCGGGAGCGGCGCTGAGCTCCCTGGGCTCTCCTCTGGGGCCGCAGGGTGGCTGTGCAGCAGAGGTCCTCTGCTCTGAGGGGTTTTCTGCCAACCACGCTTGCTGGATTTGCAGTCTTTTTCCGCTACAAGAGCGCAGATAGGGGCTGAAGCATAAATCCTGCCCTTAAAAAGAAGTCCTGTCTTGCTCCTTATGAGCAGAGCTGATCTTCCCCACTTGCCTTTTTCTTTTTTTTTCTGAAACATCAGTCTTTACCCTCATTTCTAGCTGGGAGCAGGTCATCTCGTGATCTTGGTACCTTTGCCTCCTGTGCTTGTTTAAAAAAGTGGACTAAAGGCCAGGTCAGACCCTTGGAGCAGGTCCTCCTGAGCTTTCCTTTCAGGACAATGCCATGGCCTAACGTCTGGTGGGATGTGCTGGGCTTACTAGGGTGGGTGCTTTGGGGGAAGAGCTGCAGCCAGGCACCATCCTGAATTCAGGGGCCTCCTCTGACCCTCTGGCTTTGGTGGGGTGTCGGGGCCTCATTCCTGCCCTGTGATTTCATGTGCCAGGGTGTGGAGGTGGTGGACCACCGTGTGGGGGCTTGTGCAGCAGGAAGGAGGCTGCTGGGAAAAGTCAGGTCCATGGGCTTGGGGTTTGGTGTCTATGCATGGGGTTTGACCCTTCACTCGAGCCTGTTGTGTTGATGGATTATCTTGATTAAAGTGGGTATAACAGTGTGGAAGAGCATGGAAACCCTCAGCCCTGCCCATGGGGTGTGTGTGCCTCATCAGGTGTAGATCTTGCCCTGCCTTCTCCGTGGGAGAGCACTGCTCTGCCCTGATCTGCTTGGCTGCCTCCGGTGTAATCGGGAGCATTTGAAGAATAACATTAAAAAAAGCAACACTGTGGGATTGTTTGGGGGGGAAGGATTAAGGTAGCTGTGTACAAAGAGACCTATCTAATTAAAACCGCAGGGGAATGGAGATGGTGGCTAATGAGGCTGAACATACAACTTAATTGAACTGAGTTATTTGAAAAGAAGCAACCTGCCTTGCTGGGGAAGGGAAGGTGGGGACAAAAAAAATGGAATGTACCTGGAATTTCTTATTAAAATATAAATTTCATTGTAAGTAGTGCATGTTTTGCTGTGAAGTACTTTGGATTGGGGATTTTACCACATTTATGTGAAATTTATAATAAATGGTGACCATCAGTTGCATGTGAATAAAACATTTTAAAGGGCTATTTGATTAAATCTCTTACCTAAAATCCCACTTGTATCTTCCATCTTCTAATATCTTCTAAGCTTTTTATCCAACTTTTCTTCACTTGATCTTTACCACAAGGGAAAAATTTAGTATCATACAGCTTCCCTCTTTTCTCTCAGCTCTCCTTGCCCCTTCTTTCTGTGACTGCTTTTTCCTCTGTCATACTCTCAGGTCTCTTCTGATCTCCACCTGCTTTGCTTGTCCCACAGTTGCATTCCTCTTCTTGGTCTTCCTTGCACTCATACATCTTAACTCTTCACTCTAATATCCCCTGTCTCTTTCCCATCATAATACAAGTAAATACACATCACTGACATGATAGTAAAAACAAACAAAACAATAAAAAGTTTATAGTTTCATCTGTGATTTTTAGCAGTTTGACTTTGGCCCCTTTTACCACTGGTAAAATCATCTCATGACCTCTTCTCAAATCTCAGGACTGGCTTTCTTACCTTTTCTGCCTTGACCTGCTATCCTTTGATATCATAACTCGCATTCTCTGATTCATGGTGTTAAATCCTTGTGATTGCAATCTTTTCCTCACTTCTGGGAGAAGCTCCTTCTGTGTGCTCTCTGGATGATCTTCCTCACCATTTCTTTTTTTTCTCCTCTTTCCCTCCCTACTTTTTCTGGGTGATCTTATCACAGGTAAATTCAGTTAAATCTCCCTGAACAGCAATACATCACCCTTATCCTGTCAAAACACATAGTGACAAGATGTCAAATAGTGCAGGGTCTCTTAAAAACAATGATCTCTGTAAATGCATTAAAACCTGACTAAGGTTAATTTGTGCTTCCCCTTCAGCTTGTGTACCTAAATTTGACTTGAAAGCGTTGACTTAACCTAAAGATACTCCAGAGGAAGAGGAACGGAAAATGTGGCGTTTCTGTTTCACAAAGCTTTTTGTATTCTCTTCCCCTTTTGAGAGTAGGTGCATTGCTTCATTTCACTCCCTCCTAACAAGGACCCGCTTATCTGTGAGTTAATGCCAGGAAACTTGGACAGGATCATAATCAGAAGAGCAGGATGTTTAATCTTGAGCACTGTGATTACAAAAGATTTGATGGTGTATGCCCTTGTTACTGACTCTAATTCTAATGAGTCTTTTATTTGGTGTTTTTTTTTTTAAAGGTTTCCACCCTGGGACTGTTTTCTAGGGAAAACTATCACCAATGGAAGTAAAATTTGCTTTTCCTGCATTCTGGGTAAGTTTGTCTTCCATATTATTAATGTCTGATTTGATCTTTTAAATGTATTTGCCACCAAAGAACTCTTTTGCAAGTTTTCTTTGATTTTTATATTGGTGCTAGTCTATCCAATAAAAAGAAAACTCCCCCTAACAATTGTATAAGCAACAGAGATAAAGGTGATTTCAAAGTAGACCATGAGACAACTCTTCTGGGGGGAGTTATAAAAAAAAAAAATAGATCTTTGCTTTCCTAATGTTTTTGATTTCTGTCTGGGAGGTATAGTATATATTGAAAATATGAATATCTAAACCAATGTACTATATATCTAAACTAAATCGGCTACTTCTTGAGATAATATGACGATATTTGAAGATAGTCTTTCATTCTTGGGAAGGCATAACTTTGTAGGCTGGGAGATGACCATGACATGGATGCTGGTAAAGTTGTGTTGTGATGGCATGAGGTTGTGTTCAGTGGTGAGCAATGATAATGCTTGCTGAAGCCTCTGGGAGGTCAGCAATGATGTTTTACCTGGAAAAAAATGGCAGCTATGCTGACAAGTTGCAGGGCAGTATTTGTAACCTGGCTGGGGACTTTGGCTCTTTGCCCAATAGCAATAGGCTGACCATGGTCCCAAAACATCAAATGACTCAAGAAACTGGAGATAGGACAGTGTAGGCTCTGGAGGGAGGCTGACTATATGGGGTACTGCCAAACCCTGGATGGACCAAATAAAACCAGAGTTCTGAGGTTGCTTTTTCTGTGATGACCAGGTCATGATGGGACAAAGTGTCCTTTTGTGGTCTTTTGCTGTCCCCGGTTTTGCAGTAGGCTCACAGTTGATTTTCCCTGTGCATCAATAGGGTATGACAGCCTGCTACGTCCTGATGGCTGAGCAACCATGGGGAGGAACAATAAGAACAACTGTCCATGTAGCCCAGCATATGCCTCCATGAGTACGCATCTCCTGGGGCCAGGTCTGATCCAGGTCACTCAAGTGATAAAACACAACCTGCCTGGAGAAGTTCTGACAGCAGCCTGGCATAAGCAATGCTCTTTCCTTTGGGGAGACTTGGACCTGGTCTGAACTGGAGTCAGAAAGGTCTGGCAAGAGCAGCCAGCACTGGGAGAGGGTCAGGACTCCAGCAAAGCCTGGGCACATGGCTCTAGCATGCAGCACCGTACACGGTGAGGGGGCACCCAAGGGGCAATGTTTCTGTAGTAATCAGTCTGAGGGCAGAAAGCAGATGGGAGTGAAGAGAAAGCAAACTCAGGTCGTTGTCAAGGACACTCCCATCATCCTCAATGTAGGAAATCCTATACCATGTCTGTCTCCCTCTCCAGCGCCCAGGGTATGTGGCTGATAGGGGCTGGCAGGGCTCAGAATGGTGAAGCAGACATCATCATGGCATGATGCCTGGCTTTCAAGGGACTCGTCATACACACAGATGCCTTTGGAGGACAGTGCTGTGTGATAGGAACTGTATGGCCACAGGAGCTTGGGGAGGAATATCCCATCCCTTAGCCAAGTCAAAAGCTGTTTCTCCGGTAGTAGTCATGCTCAGTCACAGACAACGTGCTTTTGGCTGTGAAATGGCTGTTTGAACTGGTGTGTTAGTGTCTTCCGAGTGGCACATGCACCAAAAAAAAGGCAGAGAAAGTAATTTCTTAGTGGTTTTCTCCAAAAGGTCACATTAAAGCGCTCCCTTCCATAAGCTATGTTGTTTCACTGTTTACAGGTATTGAGTACTTGTTTCACTAACATGTCCTCTTCTTCTTTGAGCTGATCTGTCAATGGCGTTCAAAGTAAGGCCTGTGAGAAACACCTTGAAGTTTTTGATTCCTTACGGCTAGAAGGATTGGAAATTAAAGGCCATTAGCTGGAAAAAAGCTTTGGGAATGTTTGAAATGAAATTGGTCTGTGATGAGTGTTAGAGCTGTTCAGCTTCTGAAGGGGAAGATTGTGCCAGAAGTAGATGTTGAATAGAGCAAGAAATGTAGGAGGCTATTTTGCAATTTGAGCACTTGCTGCAAACCTGGGAGAATAAATTTTCCTGGCTTGTTCCAGAGTTGTCTGCAAGAACGGTGCTTTCAAGCCCCTGTGTTTTGTTTCAAATAGACAGGACCAAATAACGTGTTTGGCGGAGATAATGTGACTTTCATCTCTCTTGTACTCATCTTGGAGCACTGTGTGGGAAGATGATGGGTATACAAGAGCATAACCCTATTTGAGATCTGTGTGAACTCAGTGTGTTGGAGTTGTGGCTGTACCTGATGGGAGGCATTCTGACACGCCACGGAAATACTGTTCTGATAGCATTAATTTAAAGAAAAAAAACCCTCCTAAGGAGTAAGTCAGTGGTCTACATGGGAATTTGTGGATCAAGAGTTTGATACCATGCCTCCATATTTATGCCAGCAGCTAGTGAGATGCTTCAAAGAGGGATAGATTTTTTTTGCTGCTTTCAGCTAAAAATCAGAAATTCAGGGAAACTACTTCATAATATTTTAACAGTCATCCAGTAATTTAACACTGGATTACAGTTGAAATCCCATAGAAATACTCAAGACACTTTATACTGTATCAGATGGATTAAGCATGATTCACTTATTGCATTAAATTCAAGAGGGATTAATAATGTCTGGGTCATTGTTTCCCAGGTTTATGAATTTAAAGACCAGAGTGGACCACATGAATATCTATTCTTACTGCCTGCTCAGTGCAGGTCAGAGAAATGCAGGATACAGCAGCAGTGGTCCCTTAATTTTTCTTTATTTAGCATATCTTCCTGAAAGAGATCAAGATCTTGATTTAAAGGGTGCCAGTAGTACTGAATCTGCCATGTTGCAGGTAAATGGTTCCGGTAAATAATAAGCCTCCCCTTTTGAGGCAGTCTGTAGCTCTTTTCAGCTTCTAAATGCTGTACCTCATTTTTTCCTGCTGGACTGACAAGGAATCTGTTATTTGGATGCTGATTCTCCATTTAGTTATCTATTTAGTTAGCCACTTTTGAAATTCATTTACTATGAGCTGTGTTGATGTAGTATGGTGAATCTCTTAATTCAGAATTTTATGTATAGCATGATTTTAAATCACTGTGTAGTGTGAAATTAGGACTAGAAATATGTCCTGTCAGCACACTACCATTATCAAATGATGATGTAACTGCATACAAATGATCAGATTTACATGACCAGGCCTATTTTCCATACAGCTGTGTTGATTGGTGTTAATTATGCTACCGTCTTTCAATGTCTTATTGATTGTGTCCCATGGTAACCTTTCCCTGCTGTTCCTTACTACTGATGTCAGTCTAACTGTTCGATAGGTGCTTAGGTTATCCCATTTAACCCTTTTAAACACTGCTTTGATATTAACTCTTTCCAGTCACCAGGCTCTTCTGGTGCTCCTATGTTTGTTAAAAGCAGTCATTGAATCAAAACTTACAGGTACATCTGCCCTCTACTCTTCAATGCAGGGTTTTAACTGAGGGGCTATTTAAAGCTCTCTCCAGTTACTGATGGCATGGGAGGTATGTCATTATCACTGCAAGATGTGACTATAGCAAGCATCTTGCATCTTTCTGAACCCAGAGTAGAAGTAGTTGTCAAATACATTTGCCTTTTCCTGAACTGTTTGATAATTTTTATCTGGAATGACCAATTATTGAAGTCATTGCTTGGTATCTGCTTATTCTTGTTCCATTTAGGGAGGAGCTCCTATTGTCATAAACTTCACCATAGCTTTTTAGTGTGTGTGGGTTTTTTGCTTCCATCATTTGCTTGCCTTTCTGCAATGTTAATTTGTATTCATTGCTATCAGTGTCTTTTTTTCCTCCCATCTGTTATGTACTGTGGGTTTGTTTTACAGGTTTCTCTGCTGCTGCTGTCACTCTCCATAGCCAGGATTCTTCAACCAAAAAAGCTTCCTCTTATGGCTGTAGCACAGTGATTCTTTTTTTTTTTGGTATGTAATAAAGCATCCCTCAGCAGGGACTTCTTATATTTTTGTATGTGACTACTTCCCCCTGCTCAGTTTTGCTTATGATTGTTTTAGGTTTGAGAAATTGTCTTTCTAAAATATCCAAACAAGTAAATTAGATATTGGTTAAGATTATACATTGTTTTCCAGTTGCGAAAGAAATTAGAGCATTGCCCTTTGCCTGTAGTGAATCATAATTTTCTAGTTAAATGGTTCACCTGTATCCAGTAGGAGTCCAATATAACATTAGGTAGAGCTGACTGCGCTGCTTTTTGTATTAAGAATTGAACTAGAACTTGCAGACTTTCCCAAAGTCATACTAGTAAAGTGGTTCTTCCAGAACAGATTCTCTGCTAGAATCAAATTTAATGTGACAATATTTTTCATAACTTCAAGGATATAGGCTTGAGGAGTGCTTCATTCTGTTCCCTTACCTCATTTGATGGATGTCTGGCAGACCTCAGCCTCTGCCTCAGCTTATGATTTGCCAATACTCCTGATTCTGCTTTTCTTTTTGCACGTGCAGCGTCTATGGCTTTTTCTTCTGCACACCCTGTTTCTACAGTGCTTTTTAGTGTTCATTTTTATCATGTGTTTTTGTCTGTTACCTTCTTAACCTTTAATAGAATTGAGCTTCCTTTTGAAAAAGGCAATTCTAATTTCTATTGAAATTGAGCCCAGTCGCTGCAGTTGTAAGCAAGCTTTCAGTGGAACAAATTGTTTGCCCTTTTTAAAAAAAGCTATTCAAATACCAGCAGTGAAAGCATTGCCTTCTATTTCTAGCTCTGCAGTACACAAAGCGCAAGTTTTTTGACAATTCATGTTGACAGGGGGAGGTTCTTATTTGTCAGTCAGACCTCTACGGTTGGCAGCTCCTAGTCCATATGGCCTTTTGCAAGCCCGTGGTTGCTGCTAGGCTGCTGCGCAGGCAGGGTGAACTTCATGAGATGGAGTTCATGCTGCAGTTGTCTTTGGGGCTGGCTCTGGACTGCAGCTGAGGCACAGGGAAAGGACACTAGCTGAGGTCAAAAGTTGATATATTTTCTTTGTGTGCTTTGTGAAGGTCTTAGAAGTATAATCTTAAATGGTTGTTACTCAGATCACTAGTAAAATTTACTTGGTTAAAACAGCATGCATGTAGAAATTAACTTCTCACTATTTGAAGCAAGTGACTTGTCAACATGTGGTCTTGCTCTGTCACCAGAACTGACCTGCACACCTAGCCTTGGTGAGGGCTTGTGAGGAGCCATATGGGCAGAAGATGGTTTGCATGAGGTGGTCACATCCAGATGTCCGAGACCTGCATCTCCCAGTATTATAATGTGCTTAGCACAAAAGTGTGTGGGTAGCTGACTATCCTGGGTAGAGAACCTGCAGAATGATTTACTGGATATGTTCAGGTGGAGTATGAAAGTCGTACTTGGGACCGGTGAGGCCACACATCAAATACTGTGTTCAGTTTTGGGCGTCTCATGACAAGAAAGACAGAGGTGTTGGAACGTGTCCAGAGAAGGGCAACAAAGCTGGTGAGGGGTGTACAGCACAAGTCTTATGAGGGCGACTGAGGGAACTGGGGTTGTTCAGCCTGGAGAAAAGGAGGCTGAGGGGAGACCTTATGGCTCTCTACAGCTGCCTGAAAGGAGGTTGTAGTGAGGTGGGGGTCAGTCTCTTCTCCCAAGTAACAATTAATAGGACAAGAGGAAATGGCCTCAAGTTGCGCCAGGAGAGGCTTAGATTGGATATTAGGAAAAAAATAAATTTCTTCACAGAAAGGGTTGTCAAGCATTGGAACAGGCTGCCCAGGGAAGTGGTTGTCACGATCCCTGGAAGTGTTTAAAAGATGTGTAGGTGTGGTGCTTAGGGACATGGCTTAGTGGTGGACTTGGCAGGGTTAGGTTAACAGTTAGACTCAATGATCTTAAGGGTCTTTCCTAACCCAAATGATTCTATGACTCTAAGTTACTAATTTCCCATGTATAACCTCACCATTACTAAATTGTTTTAAGGAGCAGCATCCCAGCTGGAATCAAGTCCACAGAGCAGGAATTGGCTTGTAAATGCTTTGGGACACAAACAATGTTTTCATTCAGCGTTGTGTGTCTTAGAATGAGGGATGCTACTCCAAGCCTCCTTTCAGTACAAAGGATTAGTCAAATAGAATGAAGGATATAAACAAGGGCTAAGACATGATTCATCTGCAATGACAGAATAGCAACAACTGCATAAGGTCCTGGTTTAGCCTGCTTAAATAAAGTTACTTGCAAAGAATCTTCTGATATGTTAATTATATTATTCATACTGTTTTTCTGAATTTCAAAACAAAGTGTGACCTTGATTTCAAAGTAAAAGTGCATGAAAGCATGCTGTGCTTATTTTTCCATAATTAATCATGTATAAGCCAATTTTATGGCAAAACAGATAAATGAGATGTCAGAATATTTGTTTGTAAATACTTTGCTTCAAGATGTTAGTGCAATTTGTGTCTTAGCTGTAAAGAAATCCAGTATTTCTTTCAGTTTCGCTATAGGATGAAAGCATAGCATGAAGTACACTGCAGTTAAACTTTAAATGGATATACCATAACATTTTGTTTAGTTGTTGCAGTATGCATGCTAAAACATACAAAAATTCTTCCTTTCTCTTTCTGTAGTAGCCTAGGGGAGTGCTACTTGTCCCCAGCATCCCTATCAATCACACGTGTGCAGCTCAGGTTGCATGAGACACTAACTTGGTAAGCATCAGCCGTTTCAGGGCTGTGGTGAAGCAGGTATCGAAAGGATCGTTCAAAGGTGGCAGCTGCTCAAACCAAGAGATGCCAATAACCTTTCCTCTGAATGTCAGAGGGGTTCTGAACCTGCCTTGGAGGTTGAAGCCAGTGCTTTTCCAGAGATGACAGAAAACGGGCTTTTCCTCCCTTCAGAAGAAGAGCTTATACAACTCTGTATCTCCAAAGGAGAGTAGGTGCATTGATGATGGCCTTTGCTTGGGACTGCGATGAGGTGTTTGATGGGGTATGTTGGGTTTGGGGCCAGTGCAGCCTCCCATCCTCACCCCAGGGGAGGTGAAGGGGGTACCACGGCAAGTCCCCCCCAGTGGGGCTGCACCCAGGGTGGGCGGATGGAGACACGGGGCCCTGACCTAGTGGCCATGCAGGCAGGCCTTGCCATGTTTTCACAGCACAAAGCTACGGGGATGCTGCGGGGCGAGCTCAGAGGTGCAGGAGAGGAACCAACAGTGGGGGTGGGCTTGTACACCCAGCGGGGCTCGGGCTCCCACCCAGCCAGGGCTTCGGTTACAGGAACCTCTGTCGGCACAACCAGAAAGCCACACTGAAACTAAATGGGTAGAGCCGTTTGACTAGTAACAAATGCCCATGAACATCATATGTGAGTAATTTTACATAATGAAGTTAACAGCTGATGATGTGTATTATAAGTACTTTTTAAATAGGATTTACTGAATTCTACTGTGAAGTGTCACAGGACAGTATTATTTTATAGCTCACTTCACTCTCCCTCTATCTAACAAGTTCTGGCACTTAGTATCTGTTACATATGCAGTATAATAGGTTTCGGCATTAGACTGCATTCAGTGCATAAGCTAGTATTAGTTTGAGTCTTTTAGGCCTTTCTCCTAAGCTGCCAAGTGGTAGGGGATATAGCTCGGATGAGAGAAAACAATTTAAACTTTCTCAGTGAACCAGTTTTGAGAAGAGTTTTTCTCAAATGCCGAGTTTCGCACTGAAGCCGTGTGATTAAAAGCCTATGGGGGAATCAAGCATAGGGATGGTTTTAAGGAAGATCAAGGGACCGAATGCAATTTTTTTCTGCAAATGATAATTAAAGAAACAGCATCCTCATTAGCATAATACAGTAAATGATAAAAAGAATTGGACAGATGCCTAATCTTGAAATGCTTCTTAATTTACAAGTACACATTTTAAAAAGAAAGCAATTGAGGTCTGTTCTTTCTAGCTGCCTGCCTGAATCATCAAAACTGCCTCTTACATAACTTACTGTCTCAAAGAGGAAAAAAAAAATAAATACACAAAGTGCTCCAGGACACCATCCATACAATGACTGTTGCACGTGTACAGGGGTACTAGAGCATCTGCAATACTTAAGGTCTTCTGAGATTGGAAGCCTACCAGATGAAATTACACATTTGAGCAGATATTCTCAACTGGAGCCATATGTGGCCCCAAAGGATTCCAAAGGCAGCTACCACAAAAATGAAACACTCATTTTCAGCTGATTGTTGACTGTATCTGGAAAGTGGCCACCTGAGTTTCTGATGATTAGATGTTGGGCCATAGAGAAATGTGTTTTAGGGCCCTATCAAGTTTAGTTTTTAAGAAGAATTCTTGCTAAGGGCAAAAATGACTTTCTGGTTTTAATGAAATTGTGAATCAAATGTGTCAAGGAGAAATAGGTGGCATTCACATGGAGGCATCAATGACTTACCTCTATCCTGTTCTTGTCCAGTGTAAGCTACAATGGAGCAGTTTCTCTGCTTCACTTTAAATATCCTGGTTCTGTTCTTTTACTGTTACATCTATAGGTTCCAAAAGTGGACCAAAATCTTGTGAAGTCTCAGCATTGTGTCGCCACCTGCAAATGTGGGGAGGCTCGTCAGATCTCATTAGACCATCTACACTGCTGAACGAGAGCTGTCTATGTGCAGGGAAGGACCTGCTCGCCCCGCTTGCTGCACCCTGTTCTACGCTGAGAGTTGTTCTGCTCCAGCAGAGTTCACCCAGCACTCAGCTCGGGGTCTCTTCTGGACCCCATACAGTGCCCTGTAAAACATAATTATTACTCTATGCTTTTTTTTTCCCCTCCATTCAAAGCTGTGAAATATGGTGAGCACCAGAGTACTTTTTATAGCGTGAAACTTGAGGGTATGTGTTGTGGGCACACGGGGTCAGCAAGAAGGCGTGTTAGGAGTGCTAAAACTTGCTGGGGTAGTGATGGGAAACTGTTGGTGGGTGTGAGGGAGCCAGACCTGATTTGGTCTTGCCCATGCTGCTACCCAGAGCGGTCCCTGGTGTGAATGGTCCCTCTGACCACGCTGGGGTATTGCCAGGCTGTTTAAAGAAGACTTACCTTAATTAAATCCCAGGCCTTTCTTTGTCTAGTAGTGCTAGAGTGTGCACCTCTGGAAGACTGGAGTGGGAATTATACTTTTAATAAGCTTAAGTGCATCAAGGAGAATTTTTTTTTAGGAATGAAAATGATTTCTCAGTGGAAACTGACTCTTGAATTATTCCACTTACAGCCCCAACACAAGGTAGATAATGAAAAATCTTCAACTGATGAGTAACTTGATGAGGACACTCCAGAAAGTCAGAAGACTTTTCAGCCCTCTGCTAGGTGACTGCTACTGGTGATAATGTTAACTCTGGTGGTGGCTGGGTTTGTGTTTGGCCTTCAGACTGTTAAGAAACAAGGTGGATGATCTGATACCTTAGAGAAAATATTAATACTACACAGAAGATGTTACGGCAGGTAACTTGTTCAGTTTCCATCTTAACTTCTGAAGTAATTTGGAGTCAAAGACCCACCTATTTAATTTTTCTAGTGTCTTAACACGTTGAGGTGAACCTGATCCCTTTATATCCTGCTAATCTTTCATATATGCTGAAGTAGTAGCCGTGGAGCTGGAGGGTTCTGATGTATAAAAGGCAGCACTATTGATCTTGGTGATATTTATATTTCCACATAGGGCTTTGAACTTGTGGTAGTTTTGGAGAATGAATAAATTGAGTGGTACGTGCTAGGGTGTGCATTTTCAAGGAAATGCTGTATCTCATTCAGATCTGTAGTTGCTGCAAGTGAGTTACTAACACTAAGACATGAACATCCCTAGTTTTAGCTGGTCTGAATGTTGGTAGCACTTCAGCTATCCAAAATCCAGCAGTGCGGTCTCTGGGGCTTTGCAGACTGTCTCTGCGTGCATCCCTCTTCTCTGCTCGCTGTGCCTGCGGCTGCTTAGCCGAGCATGTGGTACGGCATGGAGGGTGACCCTTCCTCATCCAGCTCAAGGACTTTGGGATCCACTGGGGCCCTGTGCTGGCATTACATCTGGGTTTGTTTATCAGCTGAGAAAGATGGCGATGGGGCAGCATGGAGGTGTGTTGCTCTGCTGGGGTTGGGATGTAGTGGGAGTGCGTCCCCAGGCCTGGGGATACAGTTCTTCCGAAAAGAGCTCATTTTCATCCAGCCCGTGTTCACGGAGAGCTTGCTATGGCTTGTGCGTGCTATAAGGACCAAGTTTGAAACAGTCTTTCTCACTTTGTTTTTCTAATGTGTTTTAATGGTATTCATCACAGTCCTACTAATTTTTCTTGCGGGTCTCCTGATATTTTGTGTTTTATTTTTTCTTGAATGCCTGTTTTGCATACATGTTATTTATACATAATGTGTATAAACTTTTTCTAATCCCTACAGTCTGGGGGGGAAAAAAGATAGAAAAAGTAATGCAACTGCCCTCAAAGGCTGAACTAACAATTGACAAATAAATGCATTGTAACTTGTTAATTATGAGGTTTTGGAGGAATGACTCATAACTTTTGAATTGCAAGGTTTTTCAATGTTAAATTTGTTCTACTCATATTTGTTTTAATGATTCTTTCAAGTAAATAAATGTAGGCTCAGTTATTTTTCCTGCTGGAAGTAAATGGAATTGTGGTCTGGCATTTATATTTTTTCTAGCATTCAAATAATTCCTGTCAGATCTCATCTAGTTTACATTTGAGCTGCAGTTATGGATTTGTCTGTGTTCATCTGCTGGGATCCATCACTACAGTAGCTAAGAATTTTCCTAGGGAAAAAAAACCCCTCAGCAATGATCCTCCTCTTCCTCTCTTAAGGGTTTTAATATTTTTTCTGTGCGATATCTTCATTCATATTACATCACTGAATACGGGGATACAACCCTTCTCATTCATTTTGACTTTCTGAAAAAGAAAAATTTGCCAGATTTAACTTTTACTGCAAGCCTTTTGTCCACCCAAATATTACTCCTTGTATGAACAGTTATCATGTATAAAGATGTCTCTGAAGGAAAGATTCAGGCTGCTTTTTGCTTAAGTGAATTTAACTCTTAAGAAAGGAAGAGGAGGTCTTCACTGATTAGAATAAACCATTAAAAAAATAACTGTAGGAAGCTTGGAGCCTTTCCTCCATTTTCTGTTTTGCAAGAGCATTCTTCTTTTTCTGTCTGCCCCTGGTGCGGCTTAAGAATTGGTTCCTGTAAATTTCAGGGCTTTATTAATTTGACTTATATTTAAAATGCTGTTTCTATGGAGTCAGAAGTATGCTTTGCATGCTGGTTCCATAGAAGGTAGAAGAAAAGTAAACAGTTCCACTTCTCAATATGAGAAAAGATCAAGAGTATATCAAGAGCCTTTTTTTAAAAGTAAAGAAAAAGACAGTCTTTCTCCCAAATCCTCTTGAAAAATATATTTGTTAGATATTTGCCACTTTGGAATTTTCTGAATGGAGGAAGCCTGAGTATAGGTGTATAGCTTGTTTTAGAATGTATATTTTTCTCAGTTTTCACTCATAAGAGTAACATAAATATTTCATATACTTAGAGGTCTATGCTAGAATAGAATAGATGAAATCATGAACCTGCCACAGTTTTTAAAGAAACCAACATTAGTCTATTTTTGCTGTGAATGTGTTCCACTTGTACTAAATTTCAAAGACTGCTTTGCTAAAATTTCCTGGGCAATTGGCTTGGCATCTGCTAATTTAATTCCCATGTAGTGCTGTAATAAGATATAAATTAGAACTCTGGGGACTACTAATAATGTTCAGTGAAGATGAAACTTTGAAGGATGTGAAAGGGATTGGTTTGCTCATACTAGAAGTGGTGACAGTTAGAAGAAAGTTTGGGAGTGTAGATGAAGGAGCTTTAGCGCTCTTCCTATACCAAACTTGACCCCAAATGTGAAGAATTTCTTTGCACAAAATATTTTTTTCTGTGTTATATAAATGATTGAGAATAAACTCGCTGTCATAATGAGTGGAAAATAGGTGCTGACTACCACCTGCTGCACCCTGAAAGTCAGCAACGAGGTTTTTCTTTCATAAGTCTCTCTTATGGTCTCCCTCAATTAATTTACCCATTCTCTTGCCCTCCCCTGTAAATTCTTGGCTAGACTCCCTTACCCTTTGCAGTTATTTTAGTGTCAATAAAAATCTTCCAGATCTGTTGGGTTTTTGATCCTCCTCCTTCCTTCACCTGGGTAAAAGGGAAGACTATGGTGAGGGTTAGGAAATATGTTGCCAAAATGCTCATCTCATAATTAGAGAAGAGAACAGGACACAAACTATAATGGAGCATGTATAGATTCATATGGAGACACCTTGAAAATAATGTTTTGGTTCAGTTAACAGAAAATTTTGGTGTTCTTCTACTGGCCTAAAATTGTGTTAGGTGGTATTGTAGCCATGCAAGACTGGATATAGGCGAGAGGGAAAGCTTACCTGTTGATAAAGGAAGAAGAAAACAGCTTTCAGAAAAACGACTCTGCTGGTTGTTTTTTTTTTTTTACCACTATTGATGGGTCTCTTCAAACTTTGCCATACCTGCCACATTTTCTTCCTCAACTTTTTCAGCTTTTTTGCTTGAAAAAATTAAATGTTCTCAGATTTAAGTGCCTGCTGTTGACACTGCACTTCACAAGAAAAACATGTTATTTGGGAACACACTGAAGTTTTTGGCCAGACAGCTTATAAATCCGTCTTCTCCTCTCCATCCCTGGGTAGGGGTTTTCTTTTTAGTTGCTGACTGGGACTGACCTGGTTTGACCACCTCTCACAGTTGCAGTTGCCACTGCCAGGTCAGCTCTTTCCAAGACTACCTTTTTAATCCTGACCTGCCTCATGTCCTGCCATGCCATTCTGCACCTTAGCCCACCTCTGGAGTCCTCTCTGGACTCATCAGCACTCAAAGCGTGTTGCTAAAATAGATATTCTGTTCCTTTTCTCTGCACAGAAAAATGTGCAGAGGGCACAGCTGACTACTTGCTGCCCAAACCCACAGCAGGGAGTCACCTGCACATCATCCTGCTTCAAATCCTGTCACTCTTCCTATAACATCCCTCAGATGTTCAGTGCCCCACTTCTGATGCAATTGCTGCTCTGACACGGCTGTGTACACCATTCTGCTGGCTGGTCTTCCCTGCTGCACCTCCTTCTCTGCCAGCCTCCTCTACTGCCTCTCTTCGGTGGCTGAGACAGTAGAAAGTGCTTATCCTCAGCCCTAAAAGCCCTTCACATCTTTGCCTGATCCTTGGTCAGTTTGATGCCCGCTCGTCAACCACTTGTCCGTGCCTCCCACAGCATGTTTATGTTTGTATTACACTTCACTGCTTGCATCTCCAGAGATTGTCAATTGGTGAACCTGGGTGGGGATGCTGGTAAAAATACTTTTGCTGCATAATAGGTTTTGTGCTTGATCAGTAATGATGGGTCAGTTGTAATCTTTTTTTTTTTCCCTAATTCTGCAGAAAGTCACTAGCGAGGAAGTTAGAAAATTCAGTTTTCTGCCCTTTGACACAAGGCGTTCCTGGTGAACAGGTTGCCCAGGGAAGTTTGGGATGTCCCCTCCCTGGAAATGTTCAAGGCCAGGCTGGGTGGAGCTTTGAGCAACCTGCTGTAGTGGGACATGTTCGTGCCCGTGGCAGGGGGGTTGGAACTAAGTGGTCTTTGAGGTCCCTTCCAACCTAAACCATTCTATGATAACTAATCTCTTATCTAAGATAAGTGATTTATTAAATGAACTCTATGGATTGACTTCATCATTTTGGACTTTCATGATTAAGTATATCACAAGGAAATATTGGTCATGAATAAGCAAGAAAGCTACCTGGGGCTTGAATGTCTTCTCTCAATTTGCACCAAGGCAGCTCCAGCAACTCTACTACAATGTTACACCTGAGTTATACAGTGTTCAGTTATGGACACCTGAGTTACTGGTGCAGGGTCTTTTATTTGACACTTTGAAATGGTATGTTTTAATGTGCACTGGCTGAAGAAGGGTTTTAAAGTGCAAAATAATGATGCATAATGACATTAATCTCTGAGAAGTGGGGCTTGTCAAGAGGCTCATTAGCTTCACTAACCATTTGGAAGAACCTGACCGTACTTCTGGTTCTGCCAGGGTTTGCTGGCTCTTGCTATCTATCTTGCATGTTTAGAGTTGTTCCTTGAACATCCTGCAACAACTAGCCTTTTTCTTTAAATCCTCTGAAAGATATTGTCACGGGTATCATGTCCCCATGCATCATTCTGTCCTCATCAGTGAGAACAGAAATGCTTCTCAGGTCTTACAGTCACTGCTTCAGAGACATTTGTTTTTGCTCTTTTTTTCCTCTTTTTTTCCTGTTGCTTTTCTTTTACTTTTTCTTCTTGGATTCAAAAGAGTGTGAATTGATTTGGAGTCCACTTTTTGTATATTTACAAGTCCCATTAAAATTTCATTTCAGTGGGTTGAGACTATTGGGTCTTCATTGGTTTATTGTATTGAGAACACAATCTGTGCCCTCGGGACTATAAAAACCTCAAGGCTGTATTTCATGATACACCAAATTTTATTTTCTTTTTGTAAATGTTGTTAGAGGAGCTTGGATTTTGTCTTAAGTTGCTAGCGTATAGTACTGCAAACTGCACTGAAATAAAGGGTCCTGCTTCTGTAAGAATCAAGCTGGCTTATGCCATGTTCTTGGAGTAGAGTGTTTTTTAGCTGCTGGAATTACAAAAACTGCCATTGCCACTTGATCCAAGGGAAGCATTAAGTGCATTAATTCTGGAAAAAAAAATGTACCTGTAAACAGTTGGTAGGCCAATGTCCTGGAGAAAATTCTGCAGTACGTAGTGGAATCGATACTCCTATGATCTAGTCTATTAGGTGTAAGGTTTGTTGGAGTTGGAGCTGCCCTTTGCAGAATGTGTGGTTGTTTACACATGATTTGAGGACATTACAGGAGGATCCATTTCTGAGCACCTCCTGAAGTACACTAGAGTACTTCAGTAGTATGTCCAAGCTGACATGTCACCTTTATTGCAGGAGAGTGACTACACCCAAATGAAAGGGCAGAGCAAGACAGAGATTCCTCTTTGCCTTTAGTTACCTGAGACTGTAAATAGCTGCTTTTCAATAGAGAAGGTGGTCAGTCTCTATTCCTAGTGCAAAAGCTGGGCCTTGCTGATTAGTCTGCAAGCCCTCTTCCAGACACCATTTCCTTTATCCAACCCCATTGTCAGTCATGGATCGGCCCATCTTTCTTCTGTGAGAGCAATTAAGTGTATGCACTTCATCATCAAAGTAAGGTGGAAGAGTTTATGCAACTTTATGTTGTTGCTGTAGTAAGAATTACGTGCTCTATGAAATATCTTTAGTGGTCATAAGAAATCTTTTTTTTTTCTGCTGAGAAGTCAGCTTCCCACAGATCTAGCAAAACTCAACCATCTCTCCTGCTTATTAACTCTTGCATTCTAAGAGTTCATCTCAAGTGCTCTCTCCTGAAAGGCCAGAGAAAATTGCTTGGGACATGCAGAAGAGTGAATACGAAAACATCTCTGATTACATGCACTGTGTAATTCTCTTATTTGATACCAGTGATAAGTGGAGCCTTGATCTCTGTACGCTATGGTCCTTTTTGTAGCCAGGATATTCTGTTAGCGTAGTGGCTAACGCCTCCCTTCCCAGCCACATGAATGCTTCTTATTTACGCGGCTTTGACTCTTTATTCTTGCTCCTAACTGATCGTTTAGCAGACTGGCTGCTGGCGTGGTCGGGTTCTGCATAGGGTGCTCTGAATGACACACATCATTACACGTGCTCTGGCCCTGACTGCTGGGAATTATGTAGAAATAACATTAAAAATATCTGACTGACTAAGGCTGAAAAACACAGAACTGAACCACTTGCACCAGTTAACTATTGGTGTCAGGGTGACTTTGGGCATGATGTTAAGCCACAGTAGGTGTGGTAAAATGGAATCTATTAGCAATGTTGCAGGTCTATCGTAGCTAATTTAACCTAATTGTGCAAGAGAATCCTCAGCAGCTTTAACTGTGTCTTAGAATGGTACTTACTACTTGTTTTCATACATAATTTACTGAAACAATCAGTTCAGTGTGACTGCAAGCATGGTTTAAAAATTAAGTGGAAATATAGAAGGGAAAGCATGAAGCTGAGGTTAGAGAAAACAGACTGAGGAGAATAATTAGGTGAGAAGATCGGAAGGAGACTAAGGGGTGGTAGGCAGAAATAAAATTTGGAGGGATGAGGAGGAACTAAAATCCAGGAACCCAACAAAAGCTTTCAGAGGAAGGTGAAAAGGTCTGCAGTACATCAGAAACAGAGACTGCTCAATACAGGGTTTATCTCAATGGTTTGTGTTGTAGGCTGAGAAGAGGACAGCTGGAAGGCATCTTGAGACATCATCTTGTATACTTCCCTTCCCCAGGGCAGGATCATGTGCACACTTTAGAATGTTGCTGACCCATTTTCATGTGCACTGAAAAGAATGCATGACACTCACTAATTGCATGGGTACTCTTTTAGACTGGCTCTGCTCAGGCATCTGGAAATATTTAATTGATACCAAACACGACTGGAGGTTGAATCCAGGTACTGGAATAGTCCCCTCAATACAAGTAACTTGGTAAGCAGCCACTTGTGTGCATCAGATACCAGTATTAGAAAGGGAAAACCAGCCCTTCAGGAGAAAACCTCTCTATGCTGCTGGGACTAATTGAATCTTCAACAGCAATATAAATGAAACGGAAGGTGGTTTTGTTGAAGGACACTTTTGGTTTTTAGCATCCACAGAATTGGCAATGGAAGGTAGCTAGAGAGAAGGACATTAGGAATTAGAGCCTCCCTCTCAGTGTTTGGAAGTTTTGGTTCTCAACAGAGATCTGTTACTGGTGTGATTCATGACCTTTTGCCAGGTCGGTGGACATCCCTATGCTTCTGTTTCCCTGCTTGCCCCATGTTTGAATTATTGGTCCTTAAAGCTGGGGATAGAACAAAAACTCCGATACTTGTAAATGTAAGAGTACTTACACGGTGTTACCAGTATTCATAAGGCTTTTCTTGTATACAGCATGTGCCAGCATGTCCAAATAAGAGTATCAGCAAAAATAAGGGTAGGAAGAATAAGCTGTTTCTGAACTGACTGGGACTCTTCCACTGTGTTCAGTCAATATTAGAGAACTTGTTTATGAGCATTGGAAGCTCCACTTCTCACTACTTTCTAACACAAAAGCAATGGGACATTCTCTAAAATTCGAAGTTGGCAAATCCAAATTGATTCAGGAAAAGAGCAAATCCCTTTCACATAACAGATAGAACTGTAGCATTCATCAGCTGTAACATGTACATGAAGCAATGTGCACCAAAAATCAGTAGAATTTTTTTTTAAAAAAGACTTCAGAATTATACTCGTGATTACAAAATTGGCAGAAGAACTAATGAAGCTTGGTTTCTGTTGGGTTTTTCTCTCATGATTAGTTCACCTTTTAACTGAGTTATACTAAACCTTTATGCATTGGAGAAGCCACATGCAGGAGAGCCCTCAGTGATGCTGTAATTGCTGGGGAAACATCAGTCACAGCTGCACCTTATTAGGCAACAGTCACCATGGGAGAGAAACCTTGATGAAGAGATGAATTCCTTGGTGTCTCATACAATACTTATTTCAGTTGCAGCTTTCCCATCATTAAGGAAAAACTTTCCCATGAAGACTTTCTATTGTCACATGAAATTAAAGCTTACTTCACAGCCTTTTCTCAGCCTTTCCTTACAGAACTCTTGCTCTTCTCCCTGGTCACCGATGTTTACAAAACTTGCGGGAACTCAACTCTTCCACCAAAGTTGCTTGAAACTGTCCAGGCAGTTAAAAAGAAGCTAGGTCATGCATATGAGCTGTAGTTGTTTAGGGCATACTTAGAGGGGTATAAAGTAAAACCTCACACACAAGAGCTCATTTGGTCTTTAATAGTTGGATCTGAGAAGGAGTGTTTATTCCTTGTATACTCTCTGCGTTACTTCTACATCATCCTCTGAAGTATTTGGTTCATATGGCTGTTGGAGGTGGGATGAGGGTGGGATGGGCTTCACCTCTGATCCGAGAGGGCAACTGCTATAAAATACCTTCAAATTCCTTTATGGGAAGCATAATTCCTTTATCAAAGCATGAAACACCACAGTGGTGAGCATCTGAATAGAGTAAATGGCAGGCAGTAAGCTAATCCTAGTTGGCAGCTTCCTCAGAAAACCCAGAAATTAATGTTTATGGAGCAACCAAGGAGCTGTTCTGGACCTCACAATGACTGAAGCCATCTTCTGTGAGAATGTTCCAGTTCAAGGAGGACTTTCATCTCTAGGGCTTCAACATAGCAGACCCTACAAACACCAAAATCATTTAGATTAAAAAAAAAATAATAATCCAACCCCCCAAAAACTGCTAAAGTTACTTTATAGACAACTGGGACTTCTCTTCCAGGCAGTTGGTATTCTGTATTGGGAATTATATATACTGATATTAGAGGAAGACTGATTCTGATGGTGGTCCTAGCTTGTTGCACATGTAGTCTGTGGTACGCAATAACTATTATTTGGATACTTTCACACAAAAGATGATTAAATATGCAAGTCTAGTTAGCTAAAATATGGTTATTTCTGAAGAAAATCAGTGATGAGGTTTTTACAGAAGCTGTGATTTAAAAAAAAAACAAACCAAAAACAACAAAACAACCTTTAAAATGTAGAATTTCATATGTGTATTGGTGACATACCAGTTGTTGCTAGATGAAGAAAACATTTATTTCTAGTGCTGTTGCCTCTGTTCCTGTAAGCTGTTTGGGTTCATGGTGTTCCTCCTGTGTCTCATTTCATACTTCAATGGTTCTTTGGAATATCCCTTTCTGGTTTTGGTAAACACAGGGTTTGTATATAAACAGGGTTTGTGTATTTTTTTTGTTGTTGTTGCTGGCTTGATTGATGAGGAGTGCTGGTATCTGTCACCAGTTTATTCCCTGGAGGAAGACTAGGTGTCCTCTCACTTGCTGACTCAGTGGTCTTCGCACAAGACTGAAGTTCATGATAGTTCAGGTGGAAGAGCATCCCTTGTATCACAACTATACTGGCAAATAAGCAGTATGTGTATTGTTGACTACAAGGACAACCCCAGTTAGTTATCAAAAGTGTTTATCCAGGTAGAATAAAAAGCCTAAGACAATTTTTTTTTTTAACTCAGGGTTGATGGTGAGGAAGATCGCAGATGTCCAAGGCAGGTTTTTAGCTGTTAAAGTGATCAGCAACCAAATCCCAGTAAAAGGGTAAAACAGAAATTTAAGGACTCTTTGCAAATAAAATAATTCATCAAATGGTTTTGCAAAGCAAAAACAAGACAGTAAATTGTATTAAACGTATACCTTAAAAATTGGACTCCACTTCTAACACATTTAGATGTTAAATCGCAAATGAAGTATTATGTAGCAGGGAGGCAATCTGTGTTTTCTTTTTGGTGTTTTTTAACCATAAATAGCGCATAATAACTTAAATTCAATTAAAAAGTTGTTACTGTTCTTGTTTTCTTACCCATCACTTAAATGGTAAACATGAAGAGGAACCATGATAACGGTGTTCTCCCCTTTGACAAAGAAAATGTGATAACTCTTCACCTTATTGTGAGAGCAGTGCAAAACACATACAAATACAGATCTGAAATCATCAGCTGCTTTATGCAAAGTAATTATTTTTAATGAACTGCCAAAATATTCCTCACCTGGCTTCTAGTCACATGTTTACCTGCTTTTCAAACTTAGTTCTCCATTGATTTAAGAGGAGGTAACCCTAGCTGATACAAATATTTAAAAAAGGGACAGTTTACACCCTGTAAATTTTTTAAATGCACTTTTTATTTTAATGGTACACATGTGCTCTCTGTTTAATGATTTTGAAAAGCTTTGATTTAAACTACAGTGAGTTGCTCTGCCACCCAAGCACTGTCATGCAGCATTTGTTCTTGTCTAACAAGAGAACATAATCAGAAAAATGAGCAGTAATTTTTATAAAAATAATTTTTTATTTCCTGGAAAACAGCAAATAAATGTGCCTGAAGAGTGGTTTTGGGCACAAATTGTTTAAAACTAGCCATTGCTGTTGCAGTTGTTTGCATCAAATTTAAGTTTCCCTTTATAGCTTTGCTGTCACTCAGTATTTTTTATCTTTCTGGACCTGAAGTTTTTCTTTTTCAGCTCTATCTCAAAAGCCATTTATTTTAGGTTCTTGAATTTTCCTACCATGACAAACATACTGTTTTTACTGATTTTTCCAGAATAGCTGAGACAGGGGGATGAAAAAATAGTAGGTTTTGCCTGAAGAACCACAGTATTACAGTAAGCTACAGGTTTGTCTCTGTTAGCAAAGAGCACTGCCAGGCCCTGGGGAGAGGTTGTCTGCCTGCATGGGGGGAACTGCTGGACCCGTCCCTAGCCCAAATTTCGCCCATGCCAGCAAGCTTTCTCTCAGTGGCTTCCATAGCCTGTTTTGGGAGTTAGAGAGTTTGGAGATGTCCCCATTAGGCGGTATGTATGCAGTCACCCGTTTCAGTCCTGTTGTGGAAGGTGGCCTCATCCCTGGGAAGCCACCTGGGCATGTTTCATTTACTGGGACGGATGTAGCCTACGAGGTCTCCTCAAGCAACCTGAGCTAGCAGTGCTGGCAGCTGGGGGTCAAGTCAGCAGTTCTGCTATAATACAGATATTTGATCCAAAAGTCTTTAGGTCCCTTTCCCCCGGGTCAATGTAGGGGTGGTGTGGTGGCACGGCTCTTCTCTGCCCTGCTGCCAACACGATGCTAGCAGCCCCTTGTCCCCAGGAATATCCCCCACCTCATGCTGGGCACGTAAGCGTGGCTCAAAGGGTGAAGTAACGTACCACAGGAGCAGTGGTTACAAGGGAACGAACAGCTAGGGAATTGGGATGTATATCAGAACATGACATTTTCAGTCTCAGGAGATTAATAAAGAGATTTAAAATGGGGTTGGTTTGTGATTTTACTTTTCCTCACTTTTTTTTTTCCAGTGTTTTTCTGAGCACCGAGTTTTTTCATTTGTGTCTCAGATCATTCTTCTTCCTTTTCTCCTGACGGCTCTTTCTCTCCATGTCTGCTCCCGCCTTCTGTTGTGTTCCCACATCCCTGGCTGCCTGCCCCTCTCACGGCTTCTGTTTTATTGCTTAACTTCACTTCCCTGTGCCCCAGTCCCAGTCTCCTGTGGTCTGTCTCCTCCCCAGGGCACACCTTGTCATCCCCTCACCACCTTCGCTTCCCCCTCCTAGTGAAACCACAGCAGTGATACTCATGCCTCTCCCCTTTTTTAATTCCCTCCATCTCTTCCCCCTCCCTCCCCTGCTTCCCCCCCCCCCCCCCCCCCCCCCCCCCCACCCCAGATTTGTATAGGATTGCTTCCCTTCCCAGATTGCCACCTCTGGGTGAGCTCAGAGGGTCCTTGCCCGTCTCAGCTCCGTCCCAGCCATGGGGTTTCTCGTGGTTGTCCCATCCCACTGACAGCCACAGACCTCGGTTCCTGGGGACTGACACTGCACAGAGTAGAGGAGGCGCTGGCTAATCGTTCCTGCTCGAGCAGCTTTAAAAAGCAGGATTTTTAATCCTCCTTGTTTCCCAGTGCAGGTACAGTCAGGTGAGACTGTTTTCCAATTTTAGAAGAAAATCAGACTTCGTGGCCCTACAGAGGGGGAGGGGGGGAAACAAAGGATTATTAACTGGTGGCAGCTGGGCAGAGCCCTCACATTTAGCTATTTTTTTAATTTTTGCAGCTAAGTTGCATAAGTGACGGGTGACAGCTCTGTGCTTGTCTCCTTGGGGGCTGGTAAGAGCAGTGGGAAGAACTGCGTGAGGCTGCTGGTGGGGGAGAGGCGAGGTGGCTGCCCAGATACTTCAGGTCGGTGCTTCGGCAGTGTTTTCTGAGCCATAATTGCTGAATTTCCCGGCTGGTGCAGGGAAATCTGCGAGCAAGCGGCTTCCTGGCAGGATTCTGGGAACAGCACCAAAACCCACGACAGGCAGCGAGCAGGTTTTGTGCTCTGAGTCAGAAGTAGGCTGAGAAGATGCAGTCCTCAAAGCGCCTACCAGAGACGGATATCTGTGTGAGAAGGACGTTTCCAGCGTGAGGTTCAGAGCTCGGGGGGGACCTTCTCCTGCCAGCATGCTGGGTGAGTCTGTGGGTCAGCTGCTGGTTTTGGTGAAATCACGGGAGAAGGGAGGTTGCTACCTTTCGCCACCACCATCACCCTGAGCCAGCTCATCCTTCTAGCTATTTCTGTCTGTGCTTATCTATAGTATCATCCCCCTTGTGCCTGTGTACCTGCCAAGCATTCAAAACAGGCACTGCTGTGGCAGCCTCCTTCTTTCTCTCCAGCCTGGAGGATAAATGACTGGATTGCTTTTTTTTAATTGTTTCTCTGCATCAAGAATTTACGGTGGGAAAGCTAAGCTGGAGGAATGCCTTCAGGAACGGGTGGCCGGGTCAGCAGATCCCTACTCGTTCTTAGCCCCTAGGGAAGCCCTGCAGCCTGGCCCTTGCCGGGCTCGCTCGCTGCCCCGCGGCGGGTCGGCACTCTCTTTGAAAGCAATGGTTTCCCGGAGTGAGATGTGGTCTCAGGTAACGACGGCCAAAGTCTGGATGCGAGAGAGAAGACCTGGATCTGACTTGCTTGCAAGGGGACCCAGAACAGAAAGCTGAGTGCTCGGGTGAGTTCACGGCAGCCGGCTTGTCCAAGGCAGGACTCTGCTCTTCTTTATCGTAGATTGAGTTATTCAATGTAAAAAATAACAGTATCAAAAATCCTAGCATCTAGATACTATATGCTGTCTGTATGCTATATGTGTTGTTTTGTTTGGTTTGGGCTGTGAAGTAGACCACGCTCTGTGTTTAGTACAGCTCACCCCGGTTTGTGACTTTGTTCCCAGCTGGGAATCTCAGTGTTTGCACCTGGAGTCGTGCAAACACACGCAGACGTGCAAAACTTATGTCCTGCTTTTGAGTCTCTGTTTACAGCACTGGTTTGAGCCAGTAAATTTCACTCAGACTGGAAAACCGGAATGAAAGCATGTCTTCTGCCGCTTCAGCGTATGACTTCAGAGGCACTGAAGCATACATAACATGTATATCTCTAACATACTGCTTCTGATCCTTAAAATACAAGGTGCAGATATAATGGGATACAGTTTCAAAGCACCTTCCCCACAATTAGTTTATTGGAGAGGTGGGAAAAGAGATGAACTAGTCAGAATTTTCTTCTAAATAATCAGGTTCTAAAGACAGATTTTTATTTTTTTTTTTTAATAACCAAACGATATTTCAACGTGAGGCTGTCAGGGCTCCCCAGATATTTTTTCCTATCCTTCCACTGACTAAACTGTCAGTGTAACATTTGAAATAAGACTTGAATTCAGACATCCTATATCAATATTTCTTTTGTCAAATCTGTAATTTATGTATGGATTCTTATGGCAACACCTATAGGGGAAGTTGTTTTGATGAGCAAGAAACATTGCAGAGTGTGGAGTATCTAAATATCTAAATTAATATATTGTTTCTTTCAGTGTTTGTAAAATAACCTCTATGCTGTAGGCAACTATTGATTTACAAAATTTAACTTAAAAATATTAATAGCTTTTAGCACTTCCACAGCAGTATAAAAGTATTTGTAGTTGGCTCCTGCCCAGATAGAGCATTTGGGCTGAGATTGCTTTGCCCTGCCAGCTATGGTCTGGATGATGCTTCTGGCCAGAAGTAGAGCCCTCAGATTTTTGGCTTGGTTTGCTACTGGACTATGAAGTTAAAGCCAGTAGGTCCAAGGAAGAGTGTGTTTTACTCTGATTGTTGGAAATTATCTACCTTTACTTGGGATGAGTCAGGCAGGTTTCAATATATATGTATATTAAGGGGTTTTTAAATCCATAACTAACAAAGTTCTATTTTTCTGTCAATCTGTAAGTACAGGTAACTCGTTCTTGTGCAGTCCTTGTCATGAATTGGTGAGAAAGTCCTTTACAAATGGGAGCACTGCCATTGTACTACCGCACACATTCAGGAATGACAGCACAGGAGGTGGGAGTCATTTTGGTCTCATTTTTACCATCTAGAAGTTGAACAGGTCATTCAGGCTCCCGACACATCAAAGGGGAGAGGTGCACAGTTCATCACACTCTGGAGGCGCTTCATTCCCTTTGAGTATGTGATGTCTACGCAGTTAAATATCTCAATCCTCCTGCTCAGTCTCAGGTCCCACTCCCCTGGATCAGATAGGCTGGGGTTCTTTGCTTCAAACGCTTGTCTGCTGGAGACAACTAGTTATTTCCCTCTGAGACAGAAAGCCATGTTAGTTTTGAGGACAGCTTACTGAGGGGGCTGACACTGGAGGAGTTGAGGGTGACACCATGCCAGGTCCGGCTCTCCACATTGTATATGGTTCTCCAGTGCTGTCCCAGACAGGAGGGTTACCAAAAGAACCCGCGTGCCTGTGCCTTGCTCCAAGACATACAATACATCCTTCATGCAGTTAAATGCTGCTCCGGTGAGCCGCAACACAGACCTCACATTATATCAGACAGTGTTGAATGGAGAAAATAGTCAGTTGCCATGTGGCACCTTGATATGTGGGCAAAGCACTTAATGTATGGATGTTA
This sequence comes from Pluvialis apricaria, assembly GCA_017639485.1. Classification (NCBI taxonomy): domain Eukaryota; kingdom Metazoa; phylum Chordata; class Aves; order Charadriiformes; family Charadriidae; genus Pluvialis; species Pluvialis apricaria. Next base: position 24,249,798 of record CM030007.1, read on the forward strand.
CCAGGTGGGTATAGACAGGGGTGGCTGCGTGGGTGCTTTGGGGACAAGAGACCTGTCTGTGAGGCAGGTGTCTTTGGCAGGGTACACGCTCTGTCTGTTGGCCAGGGAAGTGCTTACCTGCTGAGCTGGACTAGATGCGTTTCGGGCAGCTGACAGATGGAGCAGATCTCACCTGGCGTGACTTGCACAAGGTCACCCAGTGGGTGAGTGCCAAAGCTGGATGCAAAAGCCAGGCCTGTGTGTTACTCCCTGGGATAAACCACCTCCCCAGCACCCAAATGGCACTGCTTTGTTTGCACTTCCCCTCATTCTCGTGTGGTTTGTGGAATGCTTATTTTAAACACCAGTGCCCTCGTGCCCCATGGTGGGTCTGGCTGGGCAGTGCGTGGCACCATGTCTACACGAAGATATGAAGTCAGCCATGACTGCAGGATGGGAGGAAAAATCAAGGGAAAAATGGTGCTTTTCCTAGGTTTTGCAAAACGTCATAGCTAAGATCCTGTTGTGCAGCAGAGGCAGCAGGTGCCTGGCACTGTCAGAGTGGTCATGGTGGCCTTAACCAATCCTTTACAAGCCACTAAACCACACAACATTTGTGAACACTGCTGCAGTGTGCTCCTTTGCATTCCAGTTCCTATGGAAACATGCTGTAAGAACGCCTAAAATAAGTACAGTGCTTTGAAACTATTATTATTTTGATCTTTCCTTTCCCCTAAAAATCTCCTTTATCACCTTTTGGGGCTGAATTTTTAATACATTGAAAAGGTCGTTGTCATTATCTGGCAACAGTGTGCTACCCAGGTTTCTGCATCCTGGGATCTGGTATGTAGATCGGTGCTCCCTTCCCCCATCCTCCCTGCTCAATGGGGTGGCAGGTTGTGGGTGTAAGTGTGTGTGTGTATATATATATGTGTGTGTGTGTGTATACACACACTGAAGGAGGCTTGGCTGTAGCTCCCTTTCTTCCCCGTGTAGTGAATGAGATGGTGTTGTTTGCCACAACAGGTGAAGGCGTAAGCTCCTTCCCAGCTCCTTTTAGGATCACGGCGTAGCGTTGGCTGGGAGGGAGCGCTGGAGTCACCTAGTCCAGCTGCCCATCAAAGCAGAGCTGTCTTCATTGGCTGTGCAGGAGACGGTTGTGTGCCAGCTGGAGACATCCTGCTGGATGGGTCAGTGCTGGAACAGGCCATGGGCTGTTTGGGACAGCTGTTGCAAATGAAATTACTTTTTCTCCCCAAAAGGATGTGTACCCTGCTAACTGAAAACAGGGCTGTGTCTGTAAAGCGCAATCCCCCAGTGCTCCGGTGGCTTCCTTGTAAAGTTATCGTCTCCCTTAGAGCAGTCTCACTCACCTTGGTAACGTCTAAGATTTTGAAAGTAGTGAAGTCACGTTTTCAAAAGCCACTTTTGATGGGAGAGTGTTAGGAGAGTTAGGGCTAAATCCAGTAAAGGGCTAAAAGCCTTATTTAGAACTAGGTGCTAATTTTTGCTCATTCTTAAGCTTCTGGCCTCTTGCAGTACCGTGCCCCAGAACCTAGTGTTGGGCACCAGGAGAAGAACCGGAGATATATCTGTGTCATTTGAGGGGCAAGCAGGCACTTAAATTCCTGAATTGCTTTTCTGGATTTTTGGGCAATGCCAAAACCCATGATACCCCTATGTGCTGGATACATATTTCCCTCAGTATTTGCATTCTCCAAGTGTCTTCTGGTCTGAGAAGCCACACACCTGCCATTTCTGTAGAGCCCTGCTGGACCCCAGGAGCAGAGGTAATAACAAAAGCAGGTTTGAAATAAAAGGGAGTTGACACTGGAGCAGTATTTTTCATGGCTGCACATCCTAGACAAAAGGTATTAGAGAGTCATGATGGTACGGATCTAACTGATATTATGCTTTAACATTGAACCAAATTTCAGCCATTTGAGAAATGTGGGCATCTGTTTGAATCCTGTGCCAAATCATCAGGCCAAATTCTGCTCATGGGGTTACATCTGTTGTCTAAGTGTGCACCCTGATTTATGTTGCAGCATGTTTAGTCTTTGCATGACGTTTTACATGCTTGTGGTAAGCGTAGTGGCAACATCAGATTTGTTTTGTTTTGGTGCCACACCAGAGGCCAGTAGAAGAAATATGAGTCTAATCTTACAGAGAGAAGAAAGATTTATAAACTGATTTCAGGGTTCCTATCATAGTGGAGTTAAACTACTCATTAACCAAGCAGACAAATTAAAATGTAAATGCTGGTCCAAAAAAGAAGTATTGTGAAGCTTGGCATTTGCATTTCATATCTGCAAAGATCCTTCCTTTCTTGAATAACAAGTGTTGGCTCCAGCACTGAAGCGAATACCAACAGAGATGAGAATCGTGAACTCTGGAGCAGTTGCAGATTATAAAGAGAAATTGCTCTGTTTTACCATGGATTGCGAGGGCTCTTCTTGAACTGCATTGGAGCTGGGCCACTGTAGGTGTAACCTTTCTAACCCAATTGATAAGTTCATGCGTGTACACAGTATGTAGGTCATTCACATTTATCCCGAGTAGCCCAGAAATGAATGCAGTAAGACTTCAAAATGTGTTGCCTTCTGACCCTTTCGTTGTAGCAGATGTCTCTCTCCCACTCCTCCTTGTTTATATATGGATTTTATGCTGGAAAAAAACCCAGTAAGATATGACCTGATAGGCACAGATTACTGACAAATGAAATGCTGAATAAACAGCTACACTGATGAGAGAGTAAGCGGCAGCTGGAGATGCATATACCTGCAAGTATGAGGGACAGGTACTCTGAAGCAGGGAATTCTTTACACGTTTACTAAATCGTTGCAAACTTGTTTAGCAGTCATGGGAATTTTGGAAATACCTTCAATTTGAGAAGGGAGATATTGCAGTGATTTAAGAGAATTATTGTCGCATAGGCCATTAGATAATATTAAATCCTGACCATAGTCAAGTCATTGTTAAACTCTCTTAAGAGAATAATTCTAAGTTATCTTGCAGGTACCAGACTCATGAGAAATGTGTGTGTGCTTCAATAAACAAAAATCACAGTATATAAAAGTGTTTTTTTAAAAGTGACACTTGCACATGTACAGCATTATTAATTTTGTCCTTGTATTGAAATATTTCATAGTCTCCTAGTCTTGCCAACCACACCAAATAAATTTTCTTGGGCCCCAGTGATGTCAGGCATACTGAGCATCGCATGAGTGGTAATGATAGATGGTTGTATTTCAAACGGAGACGTAGTGTCCATTGGGTTCCCACAGGAATTTGCATTAAGTTTGGTTGTAACTAATGATCTGTGAATACAAAGATCAATTGAATTTGAAGATAGTACTGGACTGGGAGGTATTGCAAGCTCTGCTGAGGACAGAGAGTTTATAGCTGGGGAACTAGAAATACTAGATTCCCTATCTGTAAGGCTCAAATAAGACAAATTTAAACAGACAGATTTGTGGAAAATTATCTGAAAACATGTAAACACTAGTGCTAGGAAAGCGAAGAGGTTCAAATTGTCAGCCTGCAGTGCAGTGTCTCTTAATACTGAAAAAGTTTAACTCCTTGACTGAGCCAGATGCTGGCAAACAGCACTAGTCATTCAAGACATCTATGAAACCTGGGAGTCCTGGTGGACAACAGGATGACCATGAGCCAGCAATGTGCCCTGGTGGCCAAGAAGGCCAATGGCATCCTGGGGTGCATCAAGAAGAGTGTGGCCAGCAGGTCGAGGGAGGTCATCCTCCCCCTCTGCTCTGCCCTGGTGAGGCCGCATCTGGAGTCCTGTGTCCAGTTCTGGGCTCCCCGGTTCAAGAAGGACAGGGAACTGCTGGAGAGGGTCCAGCAAAGGGCTACCAAGATGATTAGGGGATTGGAACATCTTTCTTATGAGGAAAGGCTGAGGCACTTGGGTCTTTTTAGTTTGGAGAAAAGAAGAATGAGGGAGGATCTTAGCAATGCTTATAAATACGTAAAGGGAGGGTGCCAGGAGGATGGGAACAGTCTTTTTCCAGTGGTGCTCAGTGACAGACAAGAGGTAACAGGCACAAACTTGAGCATAGGAAGTTCCATCTAAATATGAGGAGGGACTTCTTTCCTTTGAGGGTGGCAGAGCACTGGCACAGGCTGCCCAGGGAGGTTGTGGAGTCTCCCACACTGGAGACATTCAAAACCCGCCTGGACGCTGTCCTGTGCAACCTGCTGTAGGTGACCCTGCTGTGGCAGGGGGATTGGACTAGATGATCTCCAGAGATCCATTCCAACCCTGACCATTCTGTGAAGGGAGCAGCCAAACCTTGCTTCCCTTCTGGCATGAGTGCCCCAGGAGTTGTGTTGGCACCGAGGGCTCGGTGAGGGGCACTGGCTGGCCCATCACCCCAGTGAGTTGCCACACAGACCTCCGTCTGCAGCGACCCACCTCGTTCTGCATCTTATACCCACCCCTGTGTGCAGTCTTACCCCTTGATGTTGGTCAATGGAGATAAAAAAGGAATATATAAGCAGAGCAGGCAGGTAACCATGGTATGTGGGGGATGAAGCTGAAGAGGGATGTATGCCTCTGCAAAACAGGTATTAACCTGGTTTATGTTAGGTATCTGGGGCAGTAGGTTGAGTTGCTCTCCCTACGTGTCTGCAGTTCTCCACTGATCATAGACCTGAGACCACAATAAAATTAAGATCGCTGCATAAAACTGAGCATTTAACTTTTAGATGGCCAAAGCCTAGTATGGCTTTGTCATAGGGAAGAGGGAAGAAGCTGCCAAATTTGCCACGTGGCGTGGGACTCTTGGAGAGTCTGGTGGCCATTCACAAGGTCTGAATTTTCTTCAGAATGGTGCACGGAGTGTAACTTATTTCTGGCATGTTTTAAGATGTGGACAACTGCATTCTTTGTTTTTCAAAAAGCTGGGTTTTTTTTTTTTGGAAACAATCTTTTTGATTGTTGTTGTTGCAGCACAAAGGAAGGCCAGTGTGTAGTGGAGGTGTGAGCAGAAGGGTACCGCCATGGAGTCCCATTATGGTAGATGGGGAGGAAACAGCAGAAAAGGAAAGGGGAACAACCTCCGTCACAGAGCCACCCTCACGGAAACATGGGTCTCTTAGGTCATGTTAGTTAAACTGGGTAAGCAGAGGGACAGCAGTCAATACAGGTTTAGATGTCAGAATTAATTTTTACTGATCAATACAATTTGCCTAATCAAATATCTATATGCCTTCAAGGATTAACACTTCTGTATTTAATTTATCTGTCCCTGATTAGGATCAGAGTCAGGGCAGGTTATAATAATTTCCACTTTAACTTCAAATCTGCGTTTTCTCGGTTAAAACATGACATACGTTTTGTTGTCTCAGAAAAATGCTTTTAGGCATACCTAATGCGTGCGTGTGTGTGTGTGAATTCTCCCCCTCCTTACCCAGCCGCAAAGAGCATAGGTTTGCATGGACACCCTGGGGAATTACATTTTAGTGCATCATTGTGTTCAAAATTGCAGATTTCTTAAAGTGAACATACAGCCTACTCTCTCTTCAACCACGTAAGATTCCTTATTTTTATTTTTTTTATAGTAGAAGGATGAGGTGCTTAAAAGAAAGGAAGAGTTTGTAGTAAACAGAGCACTAAACTGAGCATCAGGAGGCCATCAGCGCTTCCCTCATTCTGTTTTTTATCTGCCTGGCGACCTGGGATGAAGGATTTCAGTGCTCTGTTTCTGCCACATGACTTTGGATTTTCCTTACGCTTTGTTTTATCACATCTTACTGTAAACTCTTTGAGGTGGTGTCCTTTTCTTACTGCGTTTGTATAAAGCCTACAGCACTTGATTGTCTGCCTGAAAATAAGGGCATGTTTTGGAATAAAAAAGGTAGAGGATGCATGTCTCAAGAGGTTAAACGTAATAAGCAGTTGCAATGAGAAAATAATATTTTTTTCAGTTTGGCCTAAAGTGCCTGGCTTATTTCTAGAAAGAAACTTTCATTTCTAGTAGTAGGAGTACATTGGGCATAGTCCACAGAATTCAGCCAGAGAGGAATACAGTTGCTAAGAAATACCCGTTTTGCTGAGCTGAGGTTCTTCATGTGAATATAATCCATAATTTTCCACTGATCCCTCAGAAATGGTGGTTTTCTAATATGCGTAGTGAGCATGTGTTGCTTGAGATGTCCCCAGGAAGCAAATTTAGGTTTGGACTTCCACTGTCTGGGCTTTGCCTCTGTCGGCAGGTCCATGCCCCCAGGCTGGGACCGGGACACCTCTTCTAGAAATCTCCTCTTATCCCTCTTCTCTGCCGGGTGGCTGACACCCACAGAGAAAAGAGATTTGAGGACTGCAAGAAGGAAAGGGCTACCTCTGCATCCAGATCGGAGAGGCTGTGAAGGACCATGGTGACAATTTTTACCTTCTTTTGTTTCTCTCTGCCACTGGGAAAGGCATATCAGGATTTGTTGGACTGTGCTAGGTTTTTCAGAGCCCTGTGGATGCTTCTGTGAGCATTACTACTGCATTCTTGCATGTGGGGAAAGAAACTATGGTAGAAGCCAGTTCACAAGAGTATCTTGCTTCAATCAGATCTCAGTGATTTCCTCAAATCCGGTTGCTAAAGCAAAGCCCAGACTACCCTTAGATCTCCAAAGTGCCCATCCACCTCTCTGATTATGCCCAGACCAAGTACTTCAAAGAGTTAAAAAAACCTATAAATTAATTCCTTTGGCCTGTTTCCTTCCCCAAGATATTTCATTATAGGACAGGTTGAATGCAGGGGTGCGATTAGCAAATTTTTGTAGTTTTGATCACATGCATATCTGGCTCAAACTGTTCTAACGTTTTTTGTGGGATCTGCAAATTGCTTTTTTAAAGTAAATTTAATCCCTTTGAGCATATTGTGCACTTTATAGGTCTCAGATGATGCTTAAGTTCCAAGTTCTGTTTATGACAAATAGGTTGTCTTCATTTGTAAAGTCATGAGAATCTTTTAAGCCCACTGGCTCTCGTTGCAGTCGATGGGGTATTTTTGCTTTGGTTTCCAGCTGGAAGAGGATCAGCTCTCCTGCCACTGGGAAATGTACCTTTAAATTGTCCTGCATCCTACTTCTTCATTAATTGATGCATTCTGCACTAAGCCGTGACATTTTCATTTTCTAAGCTGTTTATTAATTCTAACACTGAATAATTAAAAAGGAAAAAAAAAAAGCACAAAGAAAATGTATCATTTAAGACCATCACAGAAGCTGTGCATACAAGAAAGCGTGCAGACGGTAGGGTGGATTGCAATCATAAACTAAGAGCTAAATAAAAGCCAACATAATCCAGAAGCTATATCCCCAATTATGCATGTGAAGTGTTTTTAAATGAGAGCTGCAATACCCTCATTGAGTGCTTGTTTGGTACTTTTAACTACAGAACTTGGTGTGGAGTTATAGGCTGATACAGCAAAGCAGCATCGTTAACCTGCTTTCCACTGTAAGATGGGATAAATGTGCACTCGCAGCCCAGAAATCCAATCGCATCCTGGGCTGCATCAAATGAAGGGTGGCCAACAGGTCGAGGGAGGGGATTCTGCCCCTCTACTTTGCTCTCTTGAGACCCCACCTGCATCCAGCTCTGGGGACCCCAGCATAAGAAGGACATGGACTTGTTGGAGGTAGTCCAGAGGAGGGCCACGAAGATGATCAGAGGGCTGGAGCACCTCGCCTATGAGGACAGGCTGAGAGAGTTGGGGTTGTTCAGCCTGGAGAAGAGAAGGCTCCGGGGTGACCTTAGTGCAGCCTTCCAGTACCTAAAGGGGGCCTACAGGAAAGATTGGGAGGGACTCTTTATCAGGGAGTGTAGTGATAAGACAAGGCATAATGGTTTCAAACGGAAAGAGGGTAGATTTAGATTAGATATTAGGAAGAAATCCTTTACTGTCAGGCTGGTGAGACGCTGGAACAGGTTGCTCAGAGGAGTTGTGATGGCCCCGTTCCTGGAAGGCCGATCAAGGCCAGGCTGGATGGGGCTTTGAGCCACCTGGTCTAGGGGGAGGTGTCCCTGCCCATGGCAGGGACGTTGGAACTAGATGATCTTTAAGGTCTCTTCCGACCCAAACTATTCTATGATAAACGTGGGACAGCGTTTTCTCTTAAAATGATTTTTTTTAAATGCCGTCTATGCAGACAAAGCATGCAGTGGTGTCCTACCACATTTCCGCAAGGAAATTAAACAATAACAAAGGAACAGGAAAAAAAGACAGCGTGTTTTGAGGGGCTGTGAGGAAGCAAACTGAAATTTGTGGGTTAGTTGCCAAGAGCCATCATTCTGTGTCTTTGGGAGAACAGCAAGTGTTTTACTTGATCTTCTTCCCCAGTGTTTCACTTTTTGTAACAACACAAAACCACAGCAATGTGTTTTAATCTTTTGCTTCTCTGTACTGTGCCTTATCTTTTCCTCCTAGGTATCCAGAAAAACCAGGATTCAGAAACTTTGATAGAGGAACAGATCAGATAAGTCTGTGCAGATTTTCATCTGATTTGTACTGAAATGACACGATGTGCAGTGCTGTGGCAAAAACCCGGGATAAAATTAAGACTACACAGCCCTCAGGAAGTATTAAGATTTAATAGCAAGACTGAAACCTCCTGTGCCATTCCCAGCCCTGTTGAGCTTTACAGCGTGACATTTGGATGCTATTGTATGTGTGCTTCAAAATGAGTCTGTGCTTGGTTATGCAAATTATTCTTGTATCAAGGAACCACTATGTGCTACAAAATTAAAACTGGGAGGAAAAATAACCGCTGTGGGATAATATGCAATAAATCCACTGAAGCTGCTGGCTCTGGTGAGGTAACGTCTTGTCCCTCTACGGGTGGAACATTTCTCTATCGAATCATTACAGTTTTGCTCAGGAGCGTCCCACTGATTGAACCACTGTGGGAAGAAGAGTATTGTCAAGCAGATATCAGGTTTTCCCAATAGGAGCATCCTGCTGGGAAATGGGGTGTACTGGTGTGATGGTCTGAGCTGCTCAGCTGCAGCAGCTCTCTGTAATTGCTATTCCCTTCTGATTTCTTTGCTGAATGCACAAAACTGCTTCTAACAAACAGATCTGAGAACAAAATCCTTGACTTGTCACCAGTGTAGTACTCTGCATGCTAAGCTGGGGTTTGCGACTACTTTGCTTTCATCATTTCTTGCGATCACTATTTGATACTGAGTCTCTCGTCTCCTGTTACGGGTGCCAAAGCCTGACACTGAGAGCAAATGCTTCTGTTTCAATTGGTGATGTTTAATTTTTCATGATCAGCGCAGTTTAGTGCCTCCCCAGGTAGGAGGCTCCGATGCTAATTAGCAAGGAAATGTTTTCTGCCTTCGCAGGACACATGTGCGCCCTGCATTTCGGTTCTGTTAAACAGCTGAGCTGAGCGGTATTGGTGGTGGTTACTGCTGGCTGCACTGAGCAGCCTTTTACTACTATGGCTGCTTGAGGAAAACATTGCTCAATTTTCTCTCCTAGCCCATACAGCTGCAAAAGGAAGGCTTCTTTTATGTGGAGGCTGTTGAAGGAGCCGTGTAGTCCTGCTTGGAAGCTGGTAAGCGTCACATCCCAGAGAGGAGTGCTGTGTTTGTGTGGTGTGAACAAAGGGCAGGCTGGGTTTGGTTCTTGCGTGTATTCTTTATTGATCATGAGTTTGGTCCTTATAATATTAGATGGTAATTGGCTGCAGACCTACAGCAAAAAACATCTCAGATCTTCTATGATGTATTTAAAGTTTGGGGTTTATTTTTCTTTTGGTTTTGGTATATAGTTTAAAATGATTGCCGCTTAAGATTTAGTTTCTATGACTCTGTTGGGTTGAAAAGAATGGTAAGGTTTACCTTACTTTTTTTTTTTTTGGTGAGCTTATATCATGGCAATTGGATAGCACAACAGTTTATTATATCCCACTTAAAGCCTGTTATATGGAGTATTTGGGGCATTGCTTATAGGGGGTTGTTTTGAATGTGTACTTACTCTTTGCATAATTTCCTAAGCTGCTGTTTAGCCTCACCACTCATTTTTTAACAAGTCACACAGAATTCTTTTTTTTTCTTTGATCCTGTATTGTTTGCCAGGAGGATTTTCAGCAGCAGTGTTTTCCAGTCTGCTACAGATGAGAGTAGAGCATTCATAGAGAAATGTAAGTTGAGGAATTAGAAATATCCAGTCATGATTTTTTTTTGTCTGTTTGTGCTGAAGAGAGGTGGTTGAAATCTATTAACACAGCAAAACCTCCCCTATGATCAAGCAGAAGGAAAAGTTGGATGTTATGCGGACCATACCTTTTAACATTATAGACAGAAGAGGCTGCTGCAGAGCTCGGATCTGCTCGGGCTGATCCAGGGCTTTCTGCTGTAGGAAATTCCTGTTTCAGATGGGGTTGTTCAGCAAATGGAAGCAGCCCCGGCAGAAACTGGTAATAGAACTTGCTTTCCAGGGTGCTCAGCTGGGTGCTCCCATATATTTATTTCCCCTGTCGGAGCAGGGATGGGTCCTGTGCCAGCAGAGACTCCCAATAGCCTTGGTGGCCATGAGGCATGGGGTGTAGGTTTGACTTTCTGATAGGCTGTAGACACGTCCCACACCTCAGGGAAGCAAGGAAGAGCATAGAGGAGATCTTCAGCAGTGACCTGGCTGGGACGGATGAGCCCTACGATGATCCCCTGACCAGGGGAGGGCTGCAGGGCTCCTTTCCTCTGTGTGCTGTACAGCAAATCCTATAAAAACATTGGGGTGTACATGCCTTTCCATAGAGGGTCTAAGGCTTTCAGAGCTGCTGTAGTTAAGTTTAAGAGATTCTTAGTTTGGAAAGGAGAAGTTTAACCTCAGGGCTCGAGTCTAAGGCTGGGATTGCTCACAGCAGAGATCCCTGAAACCATGGCAAATCCTAAAGCTGTGCCTTGAGCACAGTTAGGGATGTTAGGGTATCAACGAATGTAGCAAATCTCAAGCCCTTAGGACTGAAATGAGGCCCTAAAGGACTTAAAGAGCTGTCAGGTTTATGTGTCCCCACTGGCCATATGTAGGAGGTTGGTATATACATGGACAGCCTAGTTTCTCAGTGCTCAAGAGGACAGGATTATGGGCACTCGAGAAAATGTTTAGCAGAAACCCGAGTGTTGCCTGGGGCGCTGTTGCCCGTACTTGCGTTGGTCAGGGCTTCTTGGATCACTGTCCTTTTCGAGTGGTGGTGCTAATTCCACTTAGCATTTGGATGCCTGTACGTGCTCTTCCAGGTCTTACCATGGGTTTCTAAACAAAGTGAACTGCTCTAAAAATGTCTCTTCTTTCTTCATAAAATTACCGGGAGCTTGTTAATGTCTTGCAATATTTCAGATTCTTTTGCCAGAGTGGAAAACTCAAACAAAAATTACTTTTTTTTTTGCCAAAATAAAACACAAAGATTTTATTAAAAATAATTGGAGTGGCTCAATATATTTGTCTTTCTGAAGCGCCACTGATGAGTTATTTTAGTGTGAAGTTGGGGATCATAACTGGGTAGTGTCAAATCAAGGTGCTGTGTGTGTATTTGAACAGGACGATACAAATTCCAGCTAAAGGGAAACCTGACTCTACATGCAGTGAGATTTTAGCATTTGCTTTCAGATTTTGGATCGGTGTACACGTTGGATGAGCTAAAGAAACAGTCCACATATTTTTTTTTTTTTTTTTTTCCTTTCACAAATTTTGACCTAAGCGTCTTTCTTAAAATAAATAAATGAGAAAAGCCAGCAGGGAGCTCACCTGTGTCAGTGAATGGCTATGAACTGCCACTTTCTTCCACCTGAGCAATGGTAATTTGAGCAGATTTTGCACTTTTCTGCAAGTCCTGCAGGGTTTGGTGTGGTCCCTCCTGCAGCCAGACATAGGTACCAAGGTCCCAACTTTCACTGATGACAGAAACCAGAAGTTCAGTCCTCATGGCGAAGAAATAAAAAAATGTGACTCAAAGGCACCCAAAGAGAGAGTGGTTAAAAAAAAACCCCTGGCCCAAAGTGTGATATTAAAAATTAGTAAATAATTTTAATTTAAATTATTAGTAAAATAATTTAAAATAACTTTTTAAGCTAAGTTGTGATATTAGCAACTTTTATTGATGGTGACATGCTGAAACACAAGGCTTTCAGAGCTTTGGGGAGCTTTTCTCTGCAGCCACGGAGGCTAGAAACTTCTTTTAAGTGAAAGCTTTTATTCTTACTCAATCTTATGCCTCCTGAAGCCAAGTCCTGTAGGAAAAACACTAACATAAAATTCAGCAATTTGTTGCTGCTCCTTGGGGATTTGATTTTTTTGGCAAAATTGGTCTTGACCATCCCCTTTGTGTTCAAAGTTAGTGAGCTGCACTTGTTACAGCAAATCAGTGGGGTTTGCTGATCCCCCAACTCCTTCTTTGAGTCGATAAGAGTGCTGAGTCCTTATTTTGGGCTATACCTACCTTTGCCCTGGTGTAGGGGCAACAAAAATAGTTTGATCTGTGTTAGGCCACTTCTAATTAGTTCAATATTTTCTACATTCAAACCACAGCGTGAAAAGGTTGTTTTTGAGTAAGCATGTCTTGAGCTTTTTGTTCCAGTCAGCTGCAAACATTTGTTTTGGAGCATGGTGGACCAGCCCCACCGAGCTGCGTGAGGTGTGTAGCTCCCGGCCAGAGCCAGGAACCGAAACACTGTGGTTTGTAGGATTACATTTTATTATTGAGACATCCTGTGCACGCCACATACTTCAGCAGAGCTAAGCAGCCTGTGTGCTAGGGAAACTCTTGCAGTAATAAACCTGAGCTGGATAAATTCCTGTTCCCTGTAGCTGGGGAATATCCATATGTCGCTGATGAATTCTGCCAGCTCACGTGTAGAAGTTCTGGGTTTAATATCAAGATTTAATTTCCAAAGGGATTTACTAAATCAGTGCCGTTATAGATGGGGAAGCACGTAAGTAAACGCAGATTAATTGATTCAGGAGAACTGAGCTCCTTGCTTGGGAGAAGAGTGTCAGGGCGGGATCCTGTAATGGATGTCTGGGTGTCAGGGTAAAATATTGATGATCGTTTCTGTGGTTCAGGTCACTGGGGTGGATGAAATTATATTGTACAGAAGAAAACTGATTTGCATTCATTCATGTTTGGGATGCACAATTAAGTAAGAGCACAGTTTATCAGAAGACGTAACGCTGCGTCTCTGTTGTTTACTGTAATATTTGGTGTGTTCCATTTCTACAGTATTTTACCTGGGACTTTTTAGATATATAGACACATAGCTTTCATAAATACACAAGAATTAGGAAACAGTGACAAAAAACAACGCTTCATCTCATTTCATCTAGTACCTAGTTTAAAGTGGCAAACCACCAAAAATTCAGAATTAATAACACTTCACAGCTAATACTGACTTGTTAAAGATTTGTGATTTTAGAGCATCATACTGCATTACATAGTGATGAACTGGAATTTCAGTGTTAACTTGTAAGTAATTCCAATTTGTCAGTCTATATATCTATTCTTTGAGGTAAGAAAGGCAAAAAAATTGAGCGTCTTTTTATATAAGTGCACAGAAAATTAGTTAGACTTATTTCCTTTTTAAAGCATTTAATATTTCATGCCTCCTGCCAGCCCAGCTGGGAATCTTTAAAAGCACATCTTTACAAGAGCTGACCAAGATTTTTTTGGCGTAGGGTTTGTTTTTTTTTTTCTTTTTTTCTTAGAAAATGCTGATGGATCAAACTCAAAACTGTTTAGATGAATCTTTCATTTTATAGAACATTCAAAAATGTTTTGAAACTGAAAGAGGACGCTGCTGCATTTTCAAAATAAAAGAATCTGATTTTGTTTATAATTTTGGGGGGGGTTAAAATAAGGTAATGATTATACCAAAAATAAAAGGCAAAATAAAGCAATATTTTGATGCTATTAAAAATATTTTATTCTCCCAAATACTATAGATATTACTGTTATTGTCTGAACATTTTAGGGTCATATTCATTTGCTGCTTAACCTATGAAAAAACCCCACAGTTCTGTTAGCAGATTTAGAAATAACAAAGACTCAGTCCATTGGGACTCCGGTTTTGCCATTGATTTTTAGGTGGAAGGCAGAGCGGGACCACTCTGAGGCGTGGCCTCATGAAGCTTGTGACATTTATAATGAGTATGTGGTAATGACAGATGAATATGGAAACATACAGATGGCAGCTGGTGGTCCATGAAAGATGCAGGGAGCCACATCCAATTTGTTGTATTGGTTAAGACAGGTTTATTGTCCACCACTGTACTGCGTGGAGTGCATCACGAGTGTCTGGATGCTGTGTGTTCCTTCCCTGAGTAATTCTTGGACTTGCTCTGCTAGCGATAGCTTGTTTTTTAAATACATATCTTATTGGCTATTCATTTCTGTCATTCAGTTTTAGGCCATGTCCCATTTCCTCCACTGAATAATGAATTTTTCTTCTCAGCCTTTTTTCTCCCCTCCTTGAAATGAAACAACCATTAGTGTTTTTCAAGGGTTCAAACCCACCTAGGTACTGTGTATTTCCATGGTTTTGGCAGTGCGGTGGGCAGGAGGAGATGCTGTCCTGGGACGTGCTGTGTGGGTCCCGGCGGTACAGGGAGGGCACACGCAGACCTGTCCTGACGGGGTGGTTGTCAGTGAGCGGTCTTGCGAGTACAGGTTGATAAACTTCATCCAGTTTAATGAAAATGGTTGTGTGGATAGCATTGGAAACGAAAACCCTTTCTCTTTGCCAGCTTGTTCAGATTGGTGTCCCCTAATGCCAGAACTCCTCAACATCAGTCCTGCCAGCCTGTTTTTAAATGTGAGGGATATTTTGGGGCCAGTGGTTTTCCCATTGTACCCTCAGCATTTGCTGGAGGACCTCATCTCTGTTGCTGCCATTTTGCCACCAGCGGCACCTGATATTGATTAGAATTGATTAACATTTTTACAGTGCTTTTTCTTAATGTAGAGCTGGGTGTCGTTACGCCCACTTGACAGTTGGTAATTTGCATCCTGGAATGGTAAAAGGTCTCGTCCTGAGTAATTGAAGGTGTGACAGATGTTGTTCTGCTAAGGCGGTGTGGTGGTACCTAGGGGACCTGAAGGAGGGGGGTCTGTGCAAAGTGCTGAGTCCAGTGGCCCTGCCCTGAGGGTCTCAGGAGACCGAGACCTGCAACGCAGAGAGGGGGAATGGAGATGCACCTCTGCCCTTGCAGTGCTGGTGTCTGTCCTCTGCTGTATCAGAGCAGCTTCTTGGAAAAGAATTTGTAAAGAAAATAAAATGTGCTTTGGACACCAGTCCTCTTCTCGCAACTTAGCACTTGTTTGAATAATTGACGGTTGTGAGCTCCTGGAATGAAGCATTTGTAATGAAAGCAGTGCTGCAGTTTGCTATCTGGCTTTGACAAGACTTGCTACAACATTTTCTAGATTTCTTCTTAATTTCTTCTGTTAGTTGCATTTCTGATCTCTGCATAGAAAATAACCTCTTTGAGGCAGCTCCAGCAGCAAAATAGAAAATGTAAGGTGCATACATAGAAATCCTTCTAGCCTTACTTGGGTACACCAGGTGACTTCTTGATTTACAGCTATGTGGAAAAGAAAATGCTTTTGCTCTCCAGGAATGAGGGTGCTGGCTGCTGTTGGCTGGAAAGCAGCAGCAAATGCCAGCCTGGATGTGCCGCCTGGCCGGAGCGAGCGTGTCGCGGTGGCGTTGGCCTCCCGCAGGAGCTGCGCTCTGATCTGAAGGGCCCTGACACAGCGGCTGCTCTGCTGGAGGGGCCACCTCAGGCATCAGTGAAAATCAGACCTCTTGGCCAAGTGTTTCGTCTCCCGCCGCACGAGAGAGCAGGGAAGGAGGGGAGGAGAGCTGGAGGAGGCACCGGAGGACTCCCTTACCCCGTGTGCGGCAGCCCCGGGAGGAGCTGGAGGCTCTTCGTCCTCATCACGCTCCTGTAAAAGCTGGCTCGTACAGCAAGGTGATTGGTAGAGGAACTAAAAGAAACGGAACACTTTTACTTGCTTTTACTTCAGCGTGATTATTCGGGATCACTTGATTTTTATTTTTTTTTTTCCTTCTGCTCAATTTCTTTATCCAAAAAATATTGGAAACATCCTGTCTTTTCTCCCCTCTTTGGCATCTCTCAGAGGACTTAGATGTGAATACCTAGGGGTCTTTTTCTCCCTTAATTGAAAGCCTGGAAAGTTTTGATCCTTAATAAGCGTATCTTTTCTTCCAGCTATTTATATAGTATCTGTACAAAATAGATGTTAACATTACGGAAAAACAGTTTTAACCCACTTGATCAAAATGATTTCTTTTCCTCAAGCAGAGGTCACTGTCATGTTGTCATAGTTCTCCTTGTTCCCCACTCATCAAGAGGGTCTTTCAAGTAAGTAAGGCAGACAAGGACTGAATTTGAAGAAAACTGTGACAGCCTCCTGTTTGAGGCCCTCACTGTACGTTATAAAGAAGCGAAGAGATCGAAGTACTAGATTTCAGCTAGTACTCTGTGTGTCTTGATTTCCCCAGGCATGTGTTCTGCTGCTTTGGCATTCAGGGCACCTTGAATGGTCGCAGCTGGTCATACACGGCCCCAGTTTGCAAAAGGCTCTTGCCACCCCAGCTCTCAGGAACGGCTGCACACGTGCTGTGGGGCACGGGTGCCTGTACATCCATCCTGGGTTTCTGGGTGGCTGTGGGGAGACCTTAATTTCATCCCATAGCCATCAGTTCAGGTTCTGTGAGTGTCACCATTAGTCAAAATTGATCAAGTGCCTGTTCTTCCTGCTCTATCTCCTCTGTCTCCAGGGGCTGTGACCCCTGGCCAAGGCAGGGCATGGTTCCATCTCCATCGCAGCTCTGTCGCTTCCCTTGCCATGGCAAGCCCCTCTGTCTCAGAGCAGCAGTGCTCTGTGCTGCTGTTGCAGGCTCCTCAGACAAGTTCTGGGCTGCCTGCTTACTTCTCCGAGTCAGCCGGCTGCTTGAGCTGGTAAGGATCCTGCCACTGATTGCTACTGCTGAACCACCGCGCTGTGTGCCTTAATATGAAAAGAAATTTTAAAAAGTACTTTGCACTTAGGTGAAATGTAAGTTTTGCTATAGTTAGCTGGTATTATTTGTCAGCCTTGGATGATTTATGGCACATTATATTTGTCTCTTCTTCAGATAGAGTGTTGTAGTGCCATTAATAATGCTTGCAACACTATCTGCTGTTAGACTGGGCAGTAGTGGGAGTGCTGAAATGAGTCTGAACTGGGCGGCGACCAGGGAATCATCAAATGATGCTTATATTTAAGGCTCTGCAAATTCATCTGGGAAGCATCTTTGCCGGGGAATGGACTAGCTGCACGTTCAGTGAAATTGGCCTTGGAATTGGAGGTGTGTAGAAGTCATGGTAAGTTTCAAATGCGTTCAGTCACTCAGAATGTAATAGTTTCAAATACCACATATTCTGCTTTGTACTGCCTTTAGCAAACAGATAGAGGGAAAAATTAGCCTGAGATGATGCCCACATTTTCTTAGAGTGTCGGGCCACTCATTTTGCACAGGTGTCTCTGTGTTTTGCATGCGTGCGTTATCCATCACTTGGAGAGCCAGTGAGCCAGCTATTATTCTCTGGAAAAGGCAGGAGCTAAAAGCTGCTGTGGATTTATTCTGTGGCTGACTGACTACTATCTTAGGTTAATATATTATACATTCCCATGTATTATAAACATGTCTATTATAAAGGATGTAGGAGGCAACAACTGTAGATAAGATTGCAAAATAGTTTTCATTACGCAGTTTCCTGGATTTAGATGGCCAGAACTTTGTGAAACATCTGCCTTTCTGGGCGAGATATCCCAAACATGGCTTATGTCCAAAGATGACAACCTGATTTTAGAAGTTTTACAGATCCACTTAGCAATATTTTTGAGAGAGAGGAAAGTGCAAAAGGAAATATTTATATTTAAAGTAGTTTTTGAAATGCTTCCTTGGGAAGGTGAGGATCATGTGAAACTTTAAACCTGATGGACTGATCATGGTCATACAGCAGGGGGTTTGATGTGATGCAGATTTTGGGGAAGTTACATTAATGATCATTTGAAAACCAGCTGATGTTTGTATACAGCACAAACCCCATGAGCCCTGCTGTCAATCTCCATGTGAATCAGGTATGGATGCAAAGTCAGTCAGTTTTATAGTTAGCCACCTGATCCAGTGCACTGCTCCAAGCTGTCTCAAAGCTTTCCAAGCGTTTTGGGGAATGCAAGGTCATGGCAAACAGACCTTCTTCTTGTAGCAGCACGAGCCCTTCTGCGCCCTCTTGGCTGGAAGGGATCGATGTCCTCAAAGTAAATAAACTTGGCTACATACAGGGAGTTCGGAGCAGTCTTTGAAGACTGGAGCCCCGTCGTCTCAGTGGGGATGTCAGAGCCCCAGATACTTTCTGTAGAGAAGTCTCCAAGCAGGCGTGCTCTGTCCCCCCCCCTCAGCCTGCTGACGCTGCAGGCGCTTGCACGGATCCGTGTAACCCCGCTGCAGGGAAACTCTATTAAAGTTGCATAGTGGAGCACTCAAAGCCAAATACGTGTCAAGAATAAGGTTAAAGACACAGTTTTACTCCCTCCTCATTCCCCCCCCCCTCCGTATTCATTCTGTTACTTTTGCCTCACTGCAGCACTTTTTTTTTTTTTTTTTTCCTGGGAAAGCACAATTAGGTTGGAGAAAGAGAGTGCCCAGGGGAAGCAGAGGTGCCGCTCGTGCGAGCAGGCACTGCGTGAGAAGCTGTGCTGTCCCCGGGGATCGCCCCGGGGATGGATGTGGAGTGGTGCCATCGCTTATCGAGTAGCGTGGCGGGGAGCTTGAGCGCTCCTGGTTGTTTTCAGAGAGGAGGGAGCAGGTGGAGCTGCTGCTGTATCTTCCAGAGAGGGCAAGGGCTGCCGGCGTGAGAGCAGACCCCCGGGCGGCTGCTGCTCTTGTGGGAATGGAGGCCGAGAGGAGGTCTGTGTGGGGAGTCGAGGGCTGGCAGCGTTACCAGAAACAAAACCGAAGGAGACGTGTAGTGGCAGGACCCAAACCGAAATGACTGATTGCTGGGAAGGCACGGCGTACGCTGCTTTGCTGGGGAAGGTTACTCAGAATTAATTGGTGTGTGGGTTGGGGGTGCCCTGACCTGTGCTGGCAGAGTTTGGTCTGCGAAAGTCTGCGGCCAAGAAGCTGCGGTGCGGTGTGGGATGGGTGCCGGTGTGGTTGGAGCATGGCAGATGTGTCTCTTCCTGAGGAGACGCAGCCTTGTCACCTCCGCTCCGGAGGTGGTGTGCGTGTCCCACACCTACGTGTGCACACTATGGTTACTCTGCAGACTATAAAGGTTACTTTAAATACATCTCAGAAGCTGGCACAGAGGACTCACTGTTGGGCTCAGTGTATTAGTGACCACTGAGAACAGACAGTGCCTGGCTCCTCTTCCTCTTAGAGCCAAGCGGGTGCAAACCTTCGGAGAGCTCAGGGCAGGCTTTCCCAGAGGCGTGGTGGTCAGGTGGTATTTGCTTCCTTCAGAGATGGGTTTCCTGCCACTTACTTACCTGGGGCGCTTGTTTCCTCTCAGACCTGAGCCTTTCCTTAGCTGCCACCATGGATGTGCTGGCACCACAGCGAGTCCCACAGGTAGTACAGCTGCATTAGCAGGGCACTGCACTAATAAGGAATAAGCTAATAAGCAATAAGCTTCTAAGTCTCTCAGAAGATTCCAGAAGTAGCTTATGAACAGTTAACCTCAAGATCTCTGCATCACACTTGGTGTGTTTTAAACCTGCCTTCTGTCGCTTCTGACACTTGGTGCACCGGTCCACCAGCCGTCTTTCTAACAACCATTTATCATTAGGCAGCAAGCTGCAGGGAGCCACGTGTGACATTAGGAAGAAATTTTTCACTTTAAAGGTGGTAAGGCACTGGAACAGGTTGCCCAGAGAAGTTGTCGAGGCCCCATCCCTGGAGGTGTTCAAGGCCAGGTTGGATGGGGCCTTGGGCAACCTGGTCTAGTGGGAGGTGTCCCCGCCCATGGCAGGGGGGTTGGAACTCGATGATCTTCAAGGTCCCTTCCAACCTAAACCATTCTATGATTCTATGATTCCAGGAGCAGCGGCTAGGGTAATGCAGGTCACATCAACTTTGTTTCTTCCCTTTGTGCAGGGTACATACTGCCTTTCTGGGCCAAATGAGGGAATTTGTTGCGGGGCAGCACCCTGGTGCAGGTGGCTGCTAACAGTCTTGAACTCTAAGCAGCGCCTGCTTTTTGCGCTGAAGCCAACATTTGTACTGCTAAAAAACTACAGGAGGTTAGACCCTGCAGACATCTTTTCAGCGTCTGTTTTGTATCGTACAGATCCCATGCCTGTATGGGATACTCGGTACCGGCTCTGGTGGAACTTCTCTCCTGCATCAGATAGGCTCTGTGTTGCCTTCAGGAAGCCCTGGCTAGAGGAAGAGGCATTGCTTACTTTCAATGAGGCCGGTTAGCCTGAAGCGATCCACCTGGCTGCAGAAACAAGTTCTGTGCGATGCTACTTTTGCTTCCACCAAGTATTTGGTGTAAAGTTGAAGCATCTGGTGAGGCTCTAGCCAAAAGCTGACTGTAGTCTCTGGGTGCGTAAACCACAGGGTAACAAAAATAGATGTTTTTTGCCTTTCTTTGGAGCATTTATATCCTTGTTTTAAATATAACATCAACAACTGAAGAAGGTGCAGGAAAGTACCGTGGAAATAAGGGAAGAAAATACGCTGTCAGGCACTGAACACCTCAAAGAAAGCCTGAGAGGTGACTTGATGTCATATATAAACTTGGCTATAAAGGGATAGTGACAGTAAAGGACTAGTGAAGAAAGGATTCTCAAGGACTTATAGTTGAAAGCTGATACCATTGAAATTCCAGCTGGAAGTAAGTCACCACTTCTATGGCTCAATAAAGGGGCTAATGAATGTAATTTAATAACTCATGATATACAGAGGTCAGACCAGATAATTGGTTCATTCCTCCAGGCTTAAGTTCTGTGAATTCAAGAACTGATGTACCTCCTGTGGTTTCATCAAGGAAAAAATACGTACTAACTAGCAGACACGGTTCCTCAACTGTGAACCAATTTGAAAATGTTTTCTTAGAATCTAGAATGCAGTTTCAGAGTGTTAGAAGTTCAGAGGCATTTTTGCTTCACTTTTTTTTTTTTTGGTAAAGTTGTTCTGAGATTAATTATCTCTGAATTATTACTGTGTGCAATTTGGCAAGTATGCGTGATTTTAAATAGATTTAAGAAAATCTTTGGAAAATAATATGGATGAAGAATCCATTAAAAAACTAATGTTTCTGAACTGAAAAGTATTTTTATCCTTTGGGAAATTAAACAAATTATTTTGCTTTCAGACTGGTGGAAATTAGGAGTAATTAAATTGAAGTCAACAAAGTGACATTTGTCAGATTGGATACAAGCAAGTTTATATTGCAGTCCACTGACAAGGAACCTTGTAAAATGTGCTCCTTGTGGGTTTTTGGTTTCAGCTGTTTATTAAGACTGCTTGAATTATTCATGGTGTATAAATTATCTGATAAAGTCGAGTCTTTTTTCCGTCGGTGAAGAATTTGAATTTCCAGCTCGGAACGCTGGAAATGAAATATTTTCAGCCTCTGGGTGTTTGTGGAGTTCACTTTGACTATCTGCATTTTGCCACCTGTGGGCCGGTAGCCAGTGGGTCACGTTCGTCATGTGTTACTGTCCCAGCTTGGCTAAGGCACTGACATCTTTTGAGCAGCATGAATGGAAGTCCCTGCAGGAGGTGATGGGGAGGGAGCAGGGTCCTCCATGTCAGCGCATGCAAGACCTGTAGGGTCAGCTCTGTCTCAGCCCCTGCAGTCAGGCAGTTCCTGGTCTGGACCAGGGCCTCCCACCCCTCCATCCCCAGCAAGACCGGCTTAGCCCCTCTGGACCTCTTACCCCACAGTATCCAGCATGTGGAGTCATGATCACACTGGAGCATGAGCCCTGCTGTCGGTCCTCTGCCCTGCGAGCTGCCCGTTCCTCAGTGCTTGAGCTCATGCATGGGGGTTCCCACTGTGGGAAAGCAAAATGCGAGAGTCTCCTCATGAATGTTTTTTTTTCTTCTTGTGTGCATATATTAATATGCATTTGCATATATGCATATATTTATATGCACATGTATGTATTCATATGCACACACGTATTCATAAGGAGTAATCGGTAACCGAAGTCTGGGGACGGGAGGAAAAACCTCTGGTGCATGGTTCTCCTCCTCATAAAATTTCCTCCTGTGTGAGGTGGAGAAAAAGTGTGGGAAGGACATGCAATCATCAGTGTGTACTTGGGGAACTAGCATTGCCTGGTGTGTTTGAAGTAGTGTATTGATAAAAATGTGGTTTTAATTGTTTGCAATGGTTACACTGAAGCACCGCTCTTCGTGTTTCCTTTGCATTAGCCTCCGTCAAACTGTTCTTAGAATAGCCTCGGACATGGAACGTCTGAATTTAATTACTGTTAACACTGGAGATATTTAGTCCCATTTGAGGAAGGAAAAAACCAGAAACCTTTGGGAGTGGAGGTAGCTTGTAAAGATAGCCGCACCGAGAAGTTTGTTAGCTGCTCTGTAGTAATTAAGCTTATTTCCATAGCAACGTTATCAGTTCAGCTCCAGAATTTTGAGATTTTTGTGTGCCCAGTAATTAGAACTAATACCCTAATTTTAGCAGAGATATCACATTTGTATTTGGCGAGAGTCTTGTAACTAAGCAAACTGATTGGAGAGTGAAATAATGTTCCATTTTCCTTGGTTTCTCTTTCTTGGATCGCTTCAGAGTGCTTAACTAGCTAAAAGCAAATCACTGCAGTCTGCTTTCTCAGTACACAAGACTGGTTTTACCATTTGGGAGAGCAGATGCATATATATATGTAAATATATAAAATGCAGTTATTTATAAATATAAAAGCTTGCCTATCTGTGCAATCTTTGGCAAAACACAGGGGCAGAGCCAAATTCCAGCAATTCAGAATAGCCATATAGTCCTCATCTAAATTGCTCCCGTTTAACACAGTGGTGGCCTCTCTCTCTGATGTGGGATTTACGTGGTTTACCGCTGAGCCTAGGAAGGGAGGGTATCCTGCTTGCTCACAGACCTTTCCAGCCATGGGGTTGTGTGGTTGAGGTTTGCAGGGAAGGGAGTCCCCCATCCCATCTTGGTCTCACTCCCCTGCCTGTGCTTCTTGGCTTCCCTGGGACTTCCCATTAATCTCATCAGAGGCCAGCCTGCCCTTCGCAGGAGACATTTTGATGAGCTTCGCCATGAATAAACACCTGATGAGATGCACAGCAGATAGGGAGAGTTGTGGCAGTGTGCAGGGGGAATTTTGTGAGCCCCGCAGAAGTCCTCAAATGCTGGCAGGTAGCACCTGGGGGTTGAGGAGGAAGGGTGCCTGCCCCTCGGCTCCCTGCTGCCATTTCTGTAGGACTGAGGACTGTAATCTTTTCCATGACAGATCAACAGCCACCCTTTTAATAACAAAACAGGACTACAGGAGAGCTGTGGCACCAGACTGCCGTATTTCCACTGAATTCAGTGCAATGACTCTGGTTTATGTCATTTAGCCCCACATGACCGGACTCTGCCTATTTCTTATAAACAGCCTGGAAGTATGTATTATTTCATAAATACCTACATGTTTGCATTCCAAATTAAAACATTAAGTTTTCTCCTCACTCATGTTGTCTGTGAAAAGTTATGAAAAACCAAGGAGCCTTAACAGGAGAACGTGGCTTAATGTGGATTTGTGTCCTTCGTTCACTAATCCCTCTCTGCTCCCGCAGCATGCAGTACTTGATCTGCATTCCCAGCCTTGTGGGCAAACATCAGCCCAGGCTCTGGCTAATTTGAGTTAGGTTTGCAGGGATAGCCAACAGGCTGCTGCCTCCCAGGACAGGCAAAACACTCCTCTCTATTTTCTGTACCCAGCTTCTAATTTTCACAAAACTTGGCAGGACTTCTGTCTCCGAGACCTCTATCTTCCCTCTTCCCCAGCTGTCAAATTTACTTAAAACTAGCCAACAGGTTCAAAGGTTATTAAGAAAGGATTGACAAATGTATATACAATGTGATCATTAAGCCTCAATTTCCTTAGAAGTCAGCCTAAAAAAACCAAGTCTACGGTGTTTTGACAATAAATCCCTGTGTCTAGGCAGAGTTCATAAAGACCCGTTAGATCATCTACTTACTGGGTCAACACGGTTCAGGTATTTCTTTTAAAGATTTTTTTCCCCCTCTGTTCAATTTGCTTTTTCAATTCACTCTTTAAAATAAGGCTAATGTTGGAAATATACCATTCTGAGTGGCACAGCAGGTTCAGCATATGCAGTGGATATATAGTGGAAAATAGCATCAGAAGGCTTGTTCCTGTTGCTAATGAGTTCTGAAGGTAAGAGAACAGTTAATGTATTCATAACAGACTTATACTCAAAGATTTGTAAATAATTTATGGCTTTCCGTGAGTGGGAAGCCAACTACCATAAAGCTTGGACCCAAATAGAAAATAATTTTGTAGCGGCAAAGGACTTTGGATTTTGCAGATGCAGCAATTCAGCTGTAATCCCCCTGGCAGGGAAAAAAAATATTTAGTAGACTTACCATAGAATATCTGGGGACTTATAATTTAGTCTTTGTGGCCTCCTGGGGTTCTATCACAATTTGGCATCTACTTTGCCCCAAGGAAAATGAAACTCCTTGCAGTATGACCAGTATTTTGCTAACTTGTGTTTATCTGCAAAAATTCTATTATAAATCTAAATTAAAGACAGTGGAGAAATATACTGTTGGTGTATGAACCCCCTGCCAGTGATGGATTTGTGTGTAAATTGGCAGATAGCAACTCTTCTTAGGAAATACTAGTGAAATAGGCAGACATACTTTGCATGTGAATCACGGTGGCCTTTGGGAGTCTAGAACACTGATTTCTTTTTACCATGGATTTAAATGGCTGAACTACTGTTTAAGTATGAAAAATTATGTGCAAATGCTTTTCTTGTAACATTGCAAGTAAAATGCACGACGACTGCTCAACAACAGGCAATGGTAAAGGGGACGGCTTATAGACTGGATCCAGAGGAATTGCCTTTGTTCCCAGTTGAGCTGTTTTTATAAAGGTAAAATAAAGGTGTAAGCAATGCAGCGGTGTGACCAAGACCTGTTCCAAAGTCTGGGTAGTCACCACAGCCTTTCTAGTTACAACGAAGCAGCATTGCTTATGCTCCACACGAAGGAAATGACTGGAATCTTCACCCCTTTACTTTGGCTCAAACTGGACAATTTTAGGTCTACGAAGGGAAGTGAACAGAGGAAGGTCCCAGTGGTGAGAGGCAAGAAGTGCTGGTTGCCTTTCCCATCGTCAGTAAGCTTGTGTGAGGACACAGCTGATCTGTGGTCAGTTCAACCAAACTGTCTTCACTTGGGGAAGTTTTTCTGCCTGCTGGGAGCCGTACTCTTGAAGGAGGCAGAGGGTTTGAAGCCCCTTGCTAACAGCCAAGCTAAGATCTCTTTCTTTAAAACTTATTTTTGGGCTTTTATACGCATATTATGGACACATAACTTGCTGAATACTGCATTTATCTACAGCTCCTAAGGAACTGGAGAATGTTATTCAAAGTCTTAAATTGCAGGGGAAGTTAAGCTTTTTCCTTACTTTCCCTCATTGTTGTTCTCAATTGTAGTAGGTGATAGGGAGGCCTTTTGATTTTTTTATTCGTTTGGGGTTTTTATTATAATCCTTTGGATTTTGAGGACATTGGTTGAATTAGTAGTTGGAGGTACGTCTTAATGAGGTGTGAGTCAATGTCCCTTGGCCCCAGGAAAGGGTCAAGGTCAGTACGGAGGACAAGGAGTTGTCTTTCCACTGACTTCACAGTTTGATAAGGCCATTATTTATGGAAGTATCGTAGAATACGCAAATAAATCCTATGGATTTGATCAGTCCTCTCTTCAGTGAAAACTCGAGATCTAGAAGAGATGTCTGTGACTGCCCATAAGCATAATTTGCAACCCTCCATTTCAGAAAGATTTTATGAACCATTTATGGGCATTTTCTGATTCACAGCAAACAAGAAATTGCTGTTTTAAAATTTCTGCTTTCCTAGGAGACTGTATCCAAAGAACCTTTTTTCAAGCCTAGTGCCCCTAGCAGCAGTACATAACTTGCTGAAATGAAAGAACAGCTGAAAAAATATATATATTTATAGTTTCAGCTATTACAAAAGAAGTGGGTCAAAATGTGCTATTTTACCCAGAAACATAGTACTTTTTTGCCTTCATGATTAAGATAAATCACCTTGGCTATCTGACTGTGATAACTATGTGTTAGGACTGACATTTAGGTACAAACTGGTGGGAATCTGGTCTGCTGCATACAGATGAGGAGGCCCTAACACACAGGCATGTCTTTGGCTTCTCTTCACGTGATACTTACACCTCATGCATGAAAAAAAGAATTGTGGAAGGGTGTTTAAAGACTGCAGTATGTTGTGGGATTTATTGCAAGGAGGAGCAAGAACTGGAAAGCCAAAGAAGTGCCCTATCATATTTTGTCTGATAAAGGGATTTGTACGGCCTTCTGATGCAAAAGATAGGACAAGTGGAGTAGTGTTTTTAACTTGATGAATAGTGCGTGGTAGTAAATAGGAAAAAGAGGCGGCAGTGAATGTATAGTGTCTTTATTTTTAGCCCCCCCTTGAAACTTTCTTCCTTTAAAATTTATACGTAGGACATCGTAATCTGTAGTGCAAAATCAAACAAAGTCTTGCCCCAAGAAAGCTTCCTATTAAGTGGTGAAGAATGTGGGGATTAGTTTTGCTAAATATATTTAGGAGACATTTTTCCCATTCTCTCTGCACTGTGATCCACTGGACTGAGCAGTTAAGTTCCCCTGTTAGATGGGAAGGGTGAAGCGTTAGGGGTAGTAAATGTATTTGGCCTGAAACTAAGGAACTACTGGGAACTGTGAAAGGAATTTCATTGGTGATTTAATGGAAGACTAGCAACTGGCATTACCTACTGGTGACAGGAACAGGATGGTGAACCCCTGGAACAGAGTTCAAAGTAAAGAGCAGGCTGCGTTAGGCAGGCTGTCACCTGGGGAGAAGCTGCCCAGGAGGCCTTGAAACCGGAGTTGACTTACACTGGTAGCCATGGAAAATGTGAAAGCTTTGCTTTGGGTTTTTTTTTTTCCCAAAAAAATTCTTGGGTAAATCCTTCCATTTTGAAAGGCTGTCCTGTGTTGCTACAAGGGAACATACCACTAGACAGAAGCAAGTCTGCTCACACGTAACCACACAGTAGGCAGAGGGGTTTGCAAGCATCAGCTTCTGTCTTAGAAGAGATTAGAGGCATCAACAGTGTATGTTGCTTGAATGACTCTTACAAAAGGAACATAGGGAAACTCATTGGGATCTACTGGAAGAGCTATAACAGGAAACCCTGATACCTGATAAAGATAGAAGTGTGGTCTGATAGGGAGCATTTAAACTTCATAGCACGTGGGAGCTGTGTTATGGCTTAAACACTGTCCTTCTGGTCACCCAAATTAAGCACCTGAATTAAGAGTGTGTTGTTGCTTATTGTTGTTGAGAATTTACCATATCCTCTTTCTGTTTATTTTAGTTTCAAATATCTCATATACAACACTATTTGGCAGCTCTTTCATTGCAGTTCACAGAATCACAGAATGGTCAGGGTTGGAAAGGACCTCTGGAGATCATCTAGTCCAACCCCCCTGCCACAGCAGGGACACCTACAGCACATTGCACAGGACGGCATCCAGGCGGGTTTTGAATGTCTCCAGAGTGGGAGACTCCACAACCTCTCTGGGCAGCCTGTGCCAGTGCTCTGCCACCCTCAAAGGAAAGAAGTTCCTCCTCATGTTTAGATGGAACTTTACATGCTCAAGTTTGTGCCCATTACCTCTTGTCCTATCACTGGGCACCACTAGAAGAAGACTGTTCCCATCCTCCTGGCACCCTCCCTTTAAGTATTTATAAGCATTGCTAAGATCCTCCCTCATTCTTCTTTTCTCCAAACTAAAAAGACTCAAGTCCCTCAGCGTTTCCTCATAAGAAAGATGTTCCAATCCCCTAACCATCTTTGTAGCCCTTTGCTGGACCGTCTCCAGCAGTTCCCTGTCCTTCTTGAACCGGGGAGCCCAGAACTGGACACAGGACTCCAGATGTGGCCTCATCAGGGCAGAGTAGAGGGGGAGGATGACCTCCCTCGACCTGCTGGCCACACTCTTCTTGATGCACCCCAGGATGCCATTGGCCTTCTTGGCCACCAGGGCACATTGCTGGCTCATGGTCATCCTGTTGTCCACCAGGACTCCCAGGTCCCTTTCCACAGAGCTGCTCTCCAGGAGGTCAGCCCCCAACCTGTACTGATGCATGGGGTTATTCCTCCCCAGATGCAGTACCCTACACTTGCCTTTGTTGAACTTCATCGGGTTTTTTTCTGCCCAACTCTCCAGCCTGTCCAGGTCACGCTGTATGGCAGCACAGCCTTCCAGCGTGTCAGCCACCCCTCCCAGTTTTGTGTCATCAGCAAACTTGCTGATGGTACACTCTATCCCTTCATCCAGGTCATTGATGAATATATTGAACAGGACTGGACCCAGTACTGACCCCTGAGGGACACCACTTGTTACTGGCCTCCAACTGGACTCTGCACCACTAACCACAACCCTCTGAGCTTTATCTGTCAGCCACTGTTCAATCCACCCCACTGTCCATTCATCTAACCCACACTTCCTAAGCTTGTCTGTGAGGATGATGTTGGAGATAGTGTTGAAGGACTTGCTGAAGTCAAGGTAGGCAACATCCACTGCCTTCCCCTCATCCACCCATCCAGTCACGCCATCATAGAAGGCTATCAGATTAATCAGACATGACTTCCCCTTGGTAGATCCATGTTGACTACTTCTGATAACCTTCTTTTTCTCCAGATGCTTGGAGGTGACACCCAGAACAAGCTGTTCCATCATCTTTCCAGGGATGGAGGTGAGGCTGACTGGCCTGTAGTTTCCTGGGTCATCCTTCTTGCCTTTTTTGAAGACTGGAGTGACATTGGCTTTCCTCCAGCCCTCAGGCACCTCCCCTGTTCTCCAGGACCTTTCAAAGACGATGGAGAGTGGCCCAGCAATGACTTCCGCTAGCTCCCTCAGCACTCGTGGGTGCATCCCATCAGGCCCCATGGACTTGTGGGTATCCACTTTACTTGACTGTTCTCTAACTTGTTCCTCTTCAACCAAGGGAAAGCCTTGCTTCCTCCAGACATTCTCTGTTACCTGCAAAGTCGGGGACTCCCGAGGGCTGGCCCGAGCAGTGAAGACAGAAGCAAAGAAGGCATTCAGCAGCTCCCCCTTCTCTGCTTCCTCTGTCACCACGGCACCTGTCTCGTTCAACAGTAGGCCCACATTTTCCCTAGTTTTCCTTTTGCCTCCTGTATACTTAAACCCTTCCTATTGGTCTTGACATCCCTCACCAGGTTCAATTCCAAGGCTGTCTCGGCTTTCCTCATTTCATCCCTGCATACCCTGACAGCCTTCTTATACTCATCCCAAGCTGTCAGCCCCTTCTTCCACCTGAGCTTTTTCAGAAGATCCCTGCTCAGCCATGCAGGCCTCCTGCTTCCCTTGCCCGATTTCTTGTTCTTAGGGAGGCACCGATCCTGAGCTTGGAGGAAGTGATGCTTAAACATCAGTCAGCTCTCTTGAGCCCGTGTACCCTCTAGAGCCCTCACTCATGGGATTTCTTCAAGCAATTCCTTGAGGAGATCAAAATTAGCCCTGCTGAAGTTTAAGGTTTCAATCCTACTTGTCATTTTGTGCATACTGCACTTAATGCTGAAGTCTATCTTCTCATGATCACTGCAGCCAAGTCTGCCCCCAACCTTAACATCCTCCACCAGTCCCTCTTTGTTTGTCAGTACTAGGTCCAGTTGGAAGTCTCTCCCAACTTTCCTGTAGGCCCCCTTTTGGTAGTGGAAGGCCGGTATAAGATCTCCCTGGAGCCTCCCTCTCCTCCAGGCTGAACAACCCCTTGTGGAAGGAGAGTCGCTCACAACACTTCTAAAAAGATAAGAAAAGTATTTTCAGACTGAAAAAATACTCACTTGTGGTCATTTAAATGACTGCATAAGTTGGCTGTTCAGATAACAGCTTGGCTGGTTTAGTTTTAAAAGTATTACACAACAAAATAGTTGGACTAACCCGGGAAGGATAGGCTAGAGGACAAGTAGGTTTGTCTTCAGCGTACTAGAAAATTGTGTGTTCAGTATTGGAAACAAATCTTACTGGTCATTGCTGTGGTTATTTCTTCAGAGCAACGACACTGATATTTATAAAATCAGTAATGGAGATGTAAGGTAACATCTGCTGCCCAGGTATACTTAAATAAGATCTAAATTGCTGTGAAATAGTTTTGTTATACTTTTATAAAAAGCAGCAGTGCTTAGTAAAATTGGTCAAATCATTTAGAGGAATTAAAGTGCTGACAAGCTAATACTGATCCTTCTAATTATTGAATAAATTAGCATAAAGGAAATAAGTGATACATTCCTGGATTTACAACTGCAGGTTATTTTGTTAGAATGTTTTTTAGAATGTTAGAATTGTTTTTTTTCTGAATGTTGACATGTGGGTTGGTTTTGTGTTTTTTTGCAGCTGACAGTAAGAAAGATTCATAGAAATGAAAGCACATATTTAAAGAAGCGTACTATATAGAAGTAATTTTCTTCTATTTTACCAGTCACATGGAGTTGGTCATGGTCTTTGTAGATTGCCTTTTCTCTCTGCTTGCGTTAATTGCACAGCTGGAACTTTTCCCTGTTGTTAGAAGTTTGCTCTTTGAGTCAATAAATATATTTACTTTCAAATAATTTATGAAGACAAGTGCATTTACTGAAGTTTTAAAAAGTTTGCCTTTTCAGACTCACATCACGATATTGTTTGGATTAATAGTGTACCCACATTCCAGAATTCACATCTTTTCCAATAAAAATACATGAAGCCATGTTGACAATGCAGGGCACAAGAATATCCTGTGAAACTGTGTTTCACAGAAGAAATTATAAATTAGATGTGATATTTTTTTTTTCCAGTTTGCTCTTTTGTCTACTGCCTTTTTTTGTGTGTTTTGTTAGGTGGGTTTTTAGGGGCCAACCCCGATATGAGAAGGGAGAGAGAGAGCAACAAGTTGGCTTTGCTAGTCAGACCATAAAAGTCTCATGAATTTCAGATGTTTTCAGACTTCCACCATGTGCTGAAAAAGGGAGGGCAAATGGAAATAGATTAATGTTATCGGACTTGCCATTAGGTTCAGAGGACTCATATTGAATTAATTTGAAGTCTGTGCACTGATCAGTCCTCGGTTTGGATGACTGGCGCTGTGTTGTAAATAGCAGGAAAAACTGCTGAGCGTGTTGTCTAACCTTTCCTTGTAATGGCAGCATCAATCACTCTGTGATTAACATGCTCACAGGCACTTTTTTTCATCTTCTGCCATAGCATCTCTTGCAGTAAAAGAATGGATTAACAGCTGAGCATTTGGGGAAAAGAAAGGAGTCTTCTCTGAAGGAAACTATATGAAAGTCCATAGAGAAACGTGATTTATCATGTGTCACTTGGAATAATGAAGCACAGAGAGATACCCTTCTCATCCTGCAGAATCAATAGTTTTTTAAATATAAATGGAAATATATAACTGAGAAAGAGGATCATTTGTCCATTGAATACCTGTAACCAAATTATATAGTAACTTTGATTTATAAATGCATTTTTTCTGGATGGGGAGAGATCAGTCTAATCACATTACACATTTCTCATTTTCACAGCCAAAATCTCATTCTTCCAGGATATCAGTCAGACGCTTGCCTCCTCTCACCCATGTCTTGAGTATGAATAGTTATCTAGGAAGGTTCAGGAACAGTATGTAGCAAAGGAATCCAACTGCAAATAATAAGGTAAAGCAAAGAAAGAAAAAACTTTGCCTGCATACTAAAATATAACTTTCTATTTGTTAAGTTTGCAGAACACCCTCTTGAAGAATCAGTCAGTTTACATCACTGTACTCTAAAAAGTAAAGAATAGCGTACACAATACATAGCACTGTAAGGAGTGGGGTTTTTCTGTACTGTCAGAATACTTTGTTAGTAATTAACATTGGATTTTTTCAGTACCATCCTAGGAGAGGTTATACAATAACTTCCATGGCCACTAGAGTTTCCAAAGTATGTGTAAATTTCCCATCAAAGCAATTCTGAGAAATAGGAAAGTGTTATTTACTTACACACTCTCCAGCGCACAGTGCTTTGGCTGGCAACACGTCACTATCCCAAAGATTGCATCCTTTAGGGTTTTGGAGTCACTAACCCTTTGAGCTGAAAACTTCATTTCCTTTGACTTCTATGACCTAGGATGTCATCCTGCCGTAAAAAGTGCTGCGTCCACGTTTGAAAGTTGCTCACAGTGTGTTCAGTTATCATAGCACTGCACAGGTCCAAAGCTTATACTGAATTGCAAGCAGCAACTCGGGCAATAAAATGAACAGAAAATCTTTGGTAAGACAGTTCAGATGTAGTCTAGACTGGTACTTGTGTGAAAAAACTGAACTGACATTTTAATATATATTCTATAATTTGAAGAACTTCCCTATTAACCTAGAGTGAATTGTTATTTTTTTTTTCATTTTAATATCTTTTCAAGGCTTCCGATGAACAGAGAGCAAGAGCTTTCCCCAAGGAGCATCTTCAGCAGAAAACAAATAGTAAGTAATACAGTAGGCATGCAAGGTACACCTTGCAGACAGCTACTCGATTCAGTGCCCTGAATAACATGCTTTAACTTGGTCAGCCCTGAATTGGTCAGGCAGTTGGACTGCATGATCGTTGTAGGTATTGTCCAACAGAAATTACTCTACTCTACTCTATTCCTCCAGAAATTAGACTCACTTGTATCTGGAAAGTAGCATGTGATACCCAGTTTATGTACAGCTCCGTGCTCTATTCTTGGATTTGCCTGTAATTTGTATTTCACAGATAGCTTTTTGTCTCTTTTCCTCTTTGTCAGATGTATAAACTGAACAGAAGATCGCAAAATGAAAACATTTTCTAAACAGCTGATCTAAGTGTTCTTTCCGCCCCTCCAGTTGGTTTAGTTTTAGATGCTTCATATTAGTCATTTCATAAGAAACAAGCAGTCGTATTAAAACTGAAACTAGGTGCCTGTTATAAACTTATTTCTAGTCACATCCCTAATTTCCCACCAAGGAAGCCTAATCTTTCTGGAAGTCCACATGCTGAATCTTAGTGGTGGGTAAGGGATTTCTGGAAATGTTAGGGAAAGTGACTTGGGTAAAATTGTGAAAATTCATCTGATTTCATAGTCAGAAGGTCTTTGTTCTACTTCTGAAAGAGCTGGACGAGACATTCCACATGAGCTTTGCTTCACCTGACTTCCTTTGGGCTGTGAACGTTTTGTGGGAAAATAGGTCACTTGCAGAGATGTACAATAGACTTATCACCTAAAATGCAGAAGGGAAGTCATTAATTGGATTTTTTGAAACTTGACTGTAAAGGTTTGCCCTACTTTGTGACTGACATTTTATGCAAATTATTTAGAACACTTGTGTATTAATTAGAAGATGTACATATTATCATATTTGTTATCTTCTTCTTGACAATACATGTTCTGAGCAATGTGAAAGGGACGGTAACTTGGCAAATTGGCTGTGTACTACAAGTTGGCAAGGTCACTGGGGAATTTCAGAGTTGTTGGTAGGTGTTGGGAGCATTCACGTTCTTATGGGAAAGGGATGTCCTTGTTGATGAAATATGCCCAAAGTGCTGGTACAGGTGAGAAGAACATGGTAGGCATGAAGCCTGTTTCCTGATAGGAGTAAGGGTTGTAGTTTACTGGGATGCATCTTGTTTTCTCACTTTTGCTGTCTGGCTGTTGGTTTCCAGACACAATCTGATGACATGGAGACGGGTAAAGAGATGATGCTTGGCTCATCAGCAACCACAGCAAGTGTCTGTCATCTTCTGCAGTTCAGCTGCCTGTACAGAAGTTCAGTTTGAGAGCTCTTTAGTATAGCTTGATGCAGCATAATCCTTGTATCCCACTTGGGATCCACTCTAGGTGGGTGGACAACTACAAGGGTAAAAAACTGGCTGGTTTGTTGGGCCCACAGACTGGTAATTAATGGGTTGCACTCTACCTTCAGGCCAGTTATGAGCTGTATTCCCCACAGGTCTGAGTGGAGGCATATCCCATTTAATACTTTTATCAGTGACCTGGAGAAGGAGCCATGATGTGCCCTCATCAAGTCAGCGAATGACACAAAACTGGGAGGAACTAGGGGATATGCTGGAGGGCAAGGCTGTCATCCAGAAGGACCTGGACAGGCTGGAGGAATGGGTCAACAGAAACCTCATGAAATTAAACAAGGACAAATGCAAAGTCCAGTGCTGGTGATGGAGTAATCCTCTGCATCAGTCCAGGCTGGTGAGCACCTGTGCAGAAAAGGTCCTGGGAGTTTGGTGATCAGTGAGTTGGACATGAGCTGGCAGTGTGCCCTGGCAGCAAAGATGGGCAACAGCATTCTGGGCTCTATTATGAGGAGCAAAGCCAGTAGCGAGAGGGAGGTGCTTATCCCCTCTACTCAGCACTTGTTAGACTGCATCTAGTTATACTGCGTCCATTTTTGGGCCTCCCAATACAGCAAAGACATCAACAAATTTTTGATGTTTGAGGGAGTTCATCAAAGGCCCCTGAGGTGGTGAGGGCTAGAGCATTTCTCGTGTGGGGAGAGACAGATGGAACTGAGTTTGTTCAGCTTGAAGCACAAACAACTTTGGGGGGGACCTGGAAGCGACCCCCAGTGCCTACAGGGTCACTGAGAAGACACAGCTGGGATCTTCACAGTCATCCATGGCAGGTGGACAAGAGACAAGGGACAGGAGATGAAACAAGAGAGGTTCAGGCTGGATATAAGGAGAACAGGAGACTGTCCTACGATGATGGTGAAGCTTGTGCAGTCTATCTGTCCTTGGAGGTTTTCAGGACAAAGCTCTGAGCAACCTGGTCCTGAATTCAGTGTTGACTTCAGACTGGAGACTTCCTGAGGTCCCCTCCAGCCTGAAAGGGTCAATAATTCTGTGCCAATGGGCCTTTAAATGAGCTGAAAAGATGCTGAAGGTGGGATTCTTGCAGAAAAGGGACGGAGAAAGTGCCAGCTTATATCTGCAAGAAAGGAGGATGTTTTATACTCCTGCTGTCATCATGTTGTTGGGTTGGTTTTTTTTTTGTAAAATTAAAGTTATAGATGAGATTTTGCATATTTAGGAGATGATTGCTTTCCAGTTTTGATAATTACTTTATATACCAATTCTTCCAGTCATTAGACATAAGTTGCAATACTTTGCAAACAGAAGACCTGATTTAATGTCTGACCTGACTAGTAATGAAGCATTTTGAGAGTATCTGGGCTAATTCCCTGCTGTGTAAGCATATGTAGGTTCTTTGAAGTGAATGGCACTACATGCAATTGTACTAGTGGCAAGTTTGGCCCATTTTTATTAAAATACAACAAATAGGTTTTGTGCTCGTAAATTATTTAAATGTTCAGACAAGGACTTGCTGATGAGCAATTATAAGAAAATCTTTCCTCTGACACAAGAAATGTCAGATATTTCTAAGAAAACCAAATGAATCTGAACTTCAAAGCTAAAAATGTTAAACAAAAAGGCCATCTATTCAACAGGTTCAACACCCAAATTGACGCGTGATCCTACATCAACTCCGGTGCTGTTAAAACACAAAAGCTTTAAGAGGCCTTTTCCCATCTGTGTTCCAAACACTATAAACAACAAGATCATAACTCAGTTTTTGAGGGACACCATAGAGCAGGATAGAAATATTTTACATGTTATTGTCTAAGACCTTCTCTGTTCTGACATTTTCTTTGGATATTCCTTCCCACTTTAATTACCCAAGTAAAAATGCTTTCAGGATAGATTCAGTTTATAAAACCACAAATGTTTGAATCGAAGAGCTGTGTACAAGGAGAAGGCAGTGCAGCCTAAAAGGCTGTGTTAGTGCTTCCCTTCTCTTGGGAAGTGCCTCAATGAAAAGCTCATCTTTAGGGTCAGATTTTAAGTTATTTGGCAAGTAGATTGCTCTGTGGGTTGAGAAACTTGTTGATCTGTACTTTTATGCACAAAAATAGCAGGTTGGTTCTGATTTTTGAGTTTTACATGACATTCTAGAGGCTGAAATCTGACTTTCAGATTGTTAATGATCCTGCTTTAAAATCAGTCAATTTTGTATATGTCACTTACATCCTTTTCATTGGTGGTAGTTTGAGTATCACAAGCAAAACACATACAGAACTTGCCCTCACACCTGCAAAAGCCACTGTTTTTAGCTAATCCTGTCCAAATCACATCTGTATGAGTGCACAGGAGAGGAATATCTATCTGAATTACTGCTGAACTCTGTTTACAGTTACAGCAGTGAGACGAATTGTTGAAGTGTGCAGAATGCAAAGATTATACTAGTAAATTGAACAATGCCGATGAGAATTCCCAGGCACTGGAACTCAGTCACCTGTGGTAACATACTACTGGGACAGTCCTTATGCTGTTTTGCCATACGCCACTCATTTTAGGGCACAGTTTAGGAGCTAATCTGGAGCAGGGATACCCTCTTTCAGAAGTTCTCAGTATTTAAGTGCGAGTGAGGACTGGTACCATGCCAGTTGTCCTCCATGTTAGACAGTGGTTGTGGACATAGTGATAGTGATGTGTATTGAAGTTAGGAGTAGCATACTGGGCTTTTATCGTCCATAATATTCTTAATATCACCCCACCAGTGACCCTTTGTTTAGTTATGTCAGGGGGTTATGATATGACCATAGCACAAAACCTTTGAAAATGTAGTTTGAAGAGGTGGTAGTTCCAGAGTGCTGCCAAACTCAATGTACTAATCGTAATTTTCTGATTGAAAGCTGGGCATATAGGTTGTCTTAATAGCTTGTATATATCAGATTTTCCAGAATAAACCTCTGAAAGATAACCAGCCAACAGTTTATAATTATATGTTAAAAATCTGTAGCAGATCTATTACAAATGCTGTTGTTTGTCTGTGTCTGTACTGCTAGAGGTGCCAGGACTATCCATGACTCTACTAACAAAGGGCACAGATAAATTTATGTCCTCTTGAATGCGCATTTGTCACAGATGAAGCTAGCTGGAGCAATGCAGTCATTGCCAGGGAGTGAACTAATGGTTAAGCAGCAGGGGTAGTCGGGCTGGGTGCTTCTGCTTAAGTCTGGGTCTGCTCCTATTATTTAGCAGAATAGAGGCAGCCGTTATCCCTGACAGCTGTGCTCTTGCGCCTTGTTGCATTTCATAGCCAAGTGATTTAATGTCAATCCCTGAAGTGTTTCCACTTCACTTTTTAAGTTTTTGTTTTGGTTTCCTTCAACAGAAATGAAAGCAGTTTTTTACTTTTACAGATACATATTCATCTCACTTAACTTTAAACCATCCAAAAGTTATACATCTCCTCTGAGCCCATCACCTAGACTTCAAGATAGTTGAGGTAAAGCACGATGCATTGCCCTGTCTTAGAGACCTATCTTAGGACTGGTTGAATCCCCTGTGGAGGTGGCTCCTGCTCTCTATTCACTATATGGAGGGAGCTAAGGCGATTAGCTTGGACTAGACACCTAAGTTTTAGATTGCTAAAATTAGCTAAGTCCTACCCACAGCTACTACGTTTATCTTCAGCTTCTCTTTTTCTATTTTGTTTTTGATTTCATGCCTCTCTACTCACCCATTTTCTATATCTTCTGCAGTTTTTCTCTATATTCATCATCCCACATGTACATGTTATTTCCTTTAACTTAACCATGGTCTCTGACGCTGGAATGGCAAATGGGATTCTACAGTACTTCTGCTGCACTCTATTTGCTGAAACATTGATTTTCTTAGAGCATTTCTGTACTGAAAAAAAATCAATAAGGCTATATACAAGGCAGAAGCAATAATGTAAAGGCGTCTTGCTAACTTATAACGAAAGAGCTGATAGCCAAAGTTAAACGTCATTCAGTGAAAGGGAAACCTCTGGTTTCTAGTTGAGGGCAAATGATAGTGTGATTCTCTGACACCCTGCATTACGCATCTGCCCATCAAAGGTAGCCACAGCCCAACAAGCTGCAAGAAGAAAGAGCAAGCTCTGGAGAAGATAAGGGACTGTCACTTATAAGTTGTTGGCTGTAATATTTTTCAGGCCATAGTGAGTATGCGGGATCAGGCTTTTTATGTGAACACAAGTGTGAACTTCTGTTAAAATCAGTAGAAATTTGCAGACATTTCCACTGGAGGCTGGTTTTTGTGTAAGGTCCCTCTCTCCCTGTAGGAAGGAAGGACATGCTAATAATTTCATTTGATTTGTGTAACAGTCACTGAGCTTTGAGTGTTTCATCTGGAAAAATTATATTGACAAAGTGTGTCATTTTTCCAGATGAAACTTCATCAATTCAGGGATGGATTTCAGGTACACTTTTCAGTGATGGATAAGCAGCAAAACAGGTTTGTTTTAGAGAAAGTTTATTAAATGTTCATTTTGGACCTCATCCACTAAAGCTGCTTAACAGGAAATACCTGTTTAACTGTATGCAGGTTGTTGAGGAAGAGAAAGATGATACTTTGGGACTGAAGTTGAAGGTTTTCTTACTGCTTATGTATTTTCCAAAATGTTATCAGCCAAAGGCAATGGTTTGCAAAGTGCGTAACGGAACTGCAACCACGTTTTTCTATATTACTTCTCACCCGTGCCTTTTGTGCTTGTTGCTACAGCGTTTAAAGCGGTCCTTAAGACATCTCACAGTGAAATGAGTCACATCGTCTTTCATTCCTGTGTGGTTGCAGATTGTTAGCAGGAGAAGGAGGAAACCCCACAGAGAGGTTGTGGGGAGATTGCATTATGGGTGCATATATATATAGGTATTATAGATCCTGCATTAGAAGGGGAGGTATCCAGAGAAAGGCTTTATGCATTGCGAGGGTTGTGTGTTGGAGGTTGCAAATGCTGTTGGTAACGAGAGATCACAGCTGTGGTGGGTTTCCAAGCAGACACCCGGCAGTGAGTGGGTGAGTCCCCACGCAAGGCAGTGGGAGGACAGGCTGATGGGGAGCAGCATTGCCTGGCCCGGGGACCAGGGACTGGGTACCCTCGGCTGCGGCAGTTCTGCCTGCGCACTCTGGCAAGGCTGGCAGCTAAGGCAGGGTCTGTGGTGGGGTTTTCTTTCCCAAAATGGGGTCTAGTGCCCATGCTGTCCTGTGCTCTCCCAAATGGCTGAGCTCAACAAACTTCAGCAAACCTGGGAGAACACCAGGAGCCTCATAGACTTCATTGTGTACAAAACTTTCAGAGATAGGCAGGTGGGCGGGGGAAGGAGACCCCATTTTTGCTTCCTGAGCCCCGAGGATGGGGGCATCAGCAGCAGGATTGTAACCAGCTTCTGGAGCAGAGCGGCACAGGGAATGCCCTGGTCTTAAGAAAAAAAATCAGTTGAGGTTCACCCCTTATTATTATAGCTTCAAAACTCCGTGAGAGAAGCCTGCTGGGGTCTCACAGCACAAGCCCCTGTGCTTGCTGGGGTGTTGGTTGGTGTCTGTGGAAGACCCGTTCAGTTTGTGAACTTGGACTATGGCACTGTAATGAAATAAGTGTGCCTGGGGCACCGGGGCCAGGTGGTGCAGAGCTTCCCTCTTCCACGAAGCTCCATGTCATCCCCTTGTCCCTGGCTGCCGTCAGAGGGCTGTGGCAGGGCAGGGGAATGGCCCAGCCTCCTGACTGTAAGGTTGGGTGGTCCATCTCCTTCTGTGGGCCCCAATGCGTGGCCATGGTGTCCCGTGTCCTTCCACAGTGCATTCTCATGTCTCAGGAATGGCAGAGGACCTGGCCGGGTGACAGGAGCAGGTCCCTCCCTGTCCCATGCTTCTCCTTCTGTCTGGCGTCCCTCAGGGCAGTGGCTCCATGGAGTAGGGGGCCCTCTGCCCCTTCTCAGGTGTCAGAGGGGATTTCAGCATCATATATGGCCTCCCACGGGGCTCTGGCTCATTGCTGGTCATGTGTCCCCATGAAAGGTTGGGGCTGAGGTAAAATGGAAACTAGGGGTGCTGCTGCTGCAACCTGGGAGGTGGTCCTGAGATGTCCCTGCAGCAGAGACCAGGTCCTGCAGCAAAACCCCTGGTTGATGCCTGGGATGTGCCTCCTCCACCAGGCTCTGAATGCATCCACTGGAATAACTCAATAAATTTCACTTTATTGAAGTGAAAATAAAGTCTTTGCCCCTCTGAACGTATGAGTTTTTCTAGTAACATTGGAGGCCTAGTATTTGAAATTTGTCTTTAATGACGCTACCTTCAGAAGCTACGAAATAATCTGGCATCTTCTAATTGTCTTCATGTTGTTTGCCACCCACAGTCTGTATGCGAAGGCAAACTCGCAAACCCAGCAACATTTTTGATCAGTGGGTCCACTGCCAATGTCAAAATATGTTATGAACCAACAGACAAACATTTCACAGATGTAAAGCAATACGACCCAAGCTTCTAGGCCAGAAATATTTAAGTGCAAAGAAAACTGATGCTTGCAGAGATACCTTAAAAATTTGTCTCCTGGTGCATGTAATGTGATTTTTCCATCTGTTTGCTGCATAGCTGAGGAATGCAAAAGCTAGAGTACGGTGAGATTATAATCAGATTCATTTGTTTTTCAATTACTGCTGGGTATATTTTATTTCTGAGGTTAGGACAAGATCCAGCATTTTTAGCCTGAATGTGGATAATACAGGTTACAATTTATTCCGCAAAATGTGGGGCTGGTTATTTTTCCTATGTTTGACATTATATAATCACAGATATTATAATTATAGGTATTCGTTCTTTGCGGTGAAACGTGGCTAGTGTAACAACATTCATTAGCGTCTGTCTCCATTTCAGTGAGAAATACATTTGGCAATATCCCATTCTGCCATTTAATTAACTTGAGTCATGTGAAATATGTGAGCTGGGAGAAGAATGAGAATTCTTAAACCCCAGAACACATGAATAGGGCATGGGTCTGTCATGGCCCAATCCTGATATTAGTGTAAGTGTTTCTGATGCTGTATTAGAGGAGCTGTAGTAAAACAGGAGGAAATCCAGGGAGGAATAAGTTGGCACCAGGAGGGAGGCGTTATAATGCAAGCAAGCACACCAGCTACGTACCAGTCATCTCAGTGGGTGTGACCAAGCCCTGGTCATGGTGGACCAGTGGTAGGAGCTAGAAGATACATTTGCAGCTGGTTTTCTCTTCCCAACAAGGTGCATCAACAGAGATGTCCGGAACTGAAACAAAAACCTTTCTGATTTTCCAAAGCGTCTCTCAAAGTGGGGATAGAGAAGAGAGACACAATTGCCGGTTTTCAATTTCTTCGTTGGGAAGAGTACTTTTATTAACTTATGAGCCAGAATTGCTTTATTATTTAAGCAAAAGTGTGGAAGTATATGAATCCCATAATGTAAGTTGTTAGATTTCACTCTGTTTAGCACCTGCAGTTCACTGCATTAATACTTCTTGTCGCTTTAGACCTTGAACACCTGAGAAGGTAAGTCATAGAGGCTTGCCGTCTTGTAACATGTGTTCTGTTTGCCAGTCTTGAATCTACTTTTTCTCCTGTATCTAAACCCAGAAGTTGGGGATGGGAAGGCTAGTCAGCAGCGTTGTGTTAAGCAGTGAAGCTTCTTAAGGGTGTCTAGGTGAGCTCTGTGCCAGGTATGCTCTTTGTGCTTCCTTCAGGGGTAGTGATGCTTTGCTCCAGAAAACATTAAATTATTAACCTCACTGATGCAGTTTCCTGCGATATACTGCAGGATACACAGTTTGACATTTAGACAATACAAGCAATATGCTGTGGAAGATTGTCTGTAAATAGTGTAAGAAGGGTCAAGCAAAGGACATCCTCTTATGCAAACGTGGTATGAAACATCTAGAATAAACTGATAGGGGGTGGGTGCTTTGATGGCATAGGATGTTCCACCTGCTAAGGGTTTTCTACATAGGCTTCATAAGCTGACACTATGAAGTACTTTGTGATCTCCTCCATCCACATATGCTCGCTACATGTAATTTTCATTTTACCCTGGGATAAGGCCTCATGCGCAGTGCTGGAGGGAGAAGCTTTCCCTAAAGGCTCAGTAACTCAAGGCTCAGGCAGATACATCACTCCTGTAGTAAGCCAGGCAGAAGTGAGAAGGGGGAGCTGGTCTGAGGAGACGTTGTTGGACCTCCTGCTGGTCCCGCTGGGAGCTACCAGAGGTGTTCCCTGGCGTCTGACTCAGCCAAGAACAGTGTCTGGGAACAAGGAGCCCCTGCTATTTGTTGGGATGTTCCCACTATATCCCCATCACCTCCACGCTTGGTTGAGAGCCTCTGTCAGTCTTCCACAGCAGCTATCCTGCCCTTTGCACCAACGCGCTTTCTCTCTTCTTGCCAAGCCCAGTAGCCAGTTCATCCCCTTAGGAGGTCTCACCACTGGACACTGCATTGCTTCTCTCACATTGATGTGGTTGTCTTAGAAACGGCAGGGAGTTTAGGGCAGGGGTGAGATGTGATCTCTGTTCTGTACAGCGCAGTGCAGGATTCACATGGCTATACAAATGTTTTGTGATAATCATTTCCCTTCCCTTGACGTATTATCCTGCTTTTCTTTCACCAGCTGAACCTCATTTTGTTATTTGTTACCCATTAGGACTGCTTCTAGGAAGGACTGACAAAACTGTTACTGAAATTGTTCACTTAAAGTTATAGATGGTGTTCAAAGCACCTGCTGTTTTGTTGAAATGCTCAGTTCAGTAGTTTTTCTAGCCTTACATTGAATGTGGGATGCTATACTAGCGACAGCAGCATGTGACAACATAAGCACCACTGCTTGTACCAAATGTAATCATCAGTGTGGCACCAGAAATGAAAACCAACTGAGAAAATGTTATCTAGTGGCGGGGAAAGTGCTCTGCTGATAATGAAGCACAAGTACAGGCAGAAAGCAGGACATTATTCCTGAGAGAATTGGCAGAACAGAGACATAAGCTGTCTCTTTTGAAGAGAGAAACCTCTATGAGAAATAGGTCACATGTGCTTATTTAGTGGAGAGAAAGAAA
Organism: Pluvialis apricaria; assembly: GCA_017639485.1. Classification (NCBI taxonomy): domain Eukaryota; kingdom Metazoa; phylum Chordata; class Aves; order Charadriiformes; family Charadriidae; genus Pluvialis; species Pluvialis apricaria. The sequence goes on from CM030007.1 coordinate 24,293,072, forward strand.
TGAAGATGAGACCTAGTATAAGCACACAGACAGAAGCAATTTCTGACTTTTTCATAGCAAGTTTCACTTGCAGTGCCCCACACCTTCCCCTGCATCTCCTAACTCATTGCCTTTACTTGCCCTCATTGTGGCCCTCTGGCCTGGGTGCTGGGCTGCTCCCTCTTGTCTCTGCCATTAGTAGCTTTGCTTCTGGTTTTGCCAGCGTGGAGATTGCTTGCTTAGTGTCATAGCACATGCTGGAAATTTGGCTGGGATGGCTCATTCAGTCCAGGATCATCTCGGCATTTGTGCTCCCTGCTTCCTGGCTCTGCCAGCTCTCGCAGCATAGTACACAGCCAGCTCAGTCAGGAGAGATCCGATAAAACAAGTTGAAAGGGCTGCTACCACACCTCACTAGTGAGATGTAATTAGCCAGGTGGGAGCTATGGGTCTGAAGAAAATTTCTGTCTGTTCATACAGGAGAAGCAATATTTCTTCCTGAGGGATTTTATTCCTCTGTTATTCTCCGAAGATGGTGCCTGTGATGTCTAATCAGCAGTGGGAGTTGTGAAGGGACAGAGCATGGTCAGAGAAGATTAAATCTTCACGGTTTCCAGCTGCCATAATCGCTTTTTTAGCTGCTAATATCTTGACTGAACTGTGATTATTTATTTTTTTTTAAGATGCTCATAAATTGGCCATATTTTGACCCTAGAAGGACAAGAATTACATGCAAGACAAAAGCCACCCTCTGCCAAACCGTAAGCTACAGAGGACAAGGACACTAAAACTTGTAATAGGAAGTATCACACAGGTGTCTCTTGGTGTGCATTTTTCTCTAGGCTGATGCCTAGAAATGCTTACCCCGTTTCAGTTAATATTTCCTAGAAAGTTTCTGCCTGAAGGAGGTACCTACTGCAGAGAAACTCAGCCTCAGCAGTCAAAGGGGCCAGGAACAAACCCAGGGCAGGACCAAAACTGTGGGGTTCAGTTGTGCAATGGGGTGCGCAGCCTGTCACGTTCGCCCAGTGTTTGGGGAGAGGGCCCAACCTGCCAGCCCCCCCTCATCCCAAGGGCGGCCGTGGGACTTTCTTCAGCTGAGCCCTTGGATGCTGCTGGCTTTAACCTGCCTGGCACAGCAGAGCTGTTTCTCACAGGGCGTCCCATTGCAAGAACTGAATCATTTTCAATTTGCTGTTCAGGTGGTTTCCCTTTCGGGGCTCAGTCAGCATGGAGAAGGAAAATTGGGTAATCAGTTTTGCTTTTGTTTACAGTTAGTTACTCCCTCTCAGGTGGTATCAGACCTCTCCAAGGTATGAATTATAAACATTGAGGGACCACGTTTATTTGTTTAGAGAAAGCCCCAACTCAAATATAATTAAAATCGTATAAACATTTGTATTGCTCTTACAGAGTATAAATTTGGACAAAATTTTCAATGACAGGGTGTCTTCTAACCAAAGCATCTGTCAGTGTTTGAAGTTATGAAGGTATGTTGATATAGGTAGATAAATATGTGCTATCTACCTGTCATGTATGATACTCAGTAGACGATAAAAATAAACTAGAACAAAAAGAAAAAAATTAATAGAAGATGGAGAAGGTAAGCTGACAGGTATATTACTGGTAAGCAGAGAAAATGGGAAGACAGGCTGACAAGTGAGGACATGCTCCTTGCTTTTTTCTGGACAATCATTATTTCTGCAGGGAGCATCTGTGCTGCGAGCATCCTTTGCAGCAGCTTCCCAGGAAAGGTGCATAACCCCAGATTGCCTCATCTTCAATGCATGTTATGCCTCATCCACATTTCAATTGATTCCGGCTCCTTCTGTTTTCAAACTTAAATACAATTCTGGGTACACTGGTTGAAGACCCCTCTCCTCTGTGGATAGGAGGTGCCGTAGAGCCAATGGGATGCTTGTGCCTGAAGCGGCCAGGACATACGCATCTGCTTGGTGCACCCTGGGCCCCAGGTAAGGCATTCAGCCAGGCAGTGCAGCAGCTTTTTTCCACAACAGAAAGGGGATGTTGGCTGCTAAATTGTATCCAGAGATAATTAACACAGCACCTAGCTATGTGTATGACGAAGGTAACCTTTTTAAAGAAAGATCACTGCAACCTCGTATGAATGGCATCACATAACACCAGCCTCTTCCCTTTTGAATGTTGAGAGTTCAGTAAGATGGACAGGGGCTATGCCAGGGCAGCTGGCTTAGAATCACAGAATGGTTTGGGTCGGAAGGGACCTTTAAATGCCATCTACTCTAATCCCCCTGCAATGAGCAGGAACATCTTCCACTAGACCAGGTTGCTCAGAGCCCCATCCAACCTGATCTTGAATGGTTCCAGGGATGGCGCATCTACCACCTCTCTGGGCAACCTGTTTTAGTGTTTCACCACCCTCATTGTAAAAAATGTCTTCCTTATGTCTAGTCTAAACTCTTTTAGTTTAAAATCATTACCCCTTGTCCTATCGCTACAGGCCCTACTAAAAAGTTTGTCCCCCTCTTTCCTGTAGTCGCCCTTTAAGTACTGAAAGGCTGCAATAAGCTCTCCCTGGAGCCTTCTCATCCACTGCTTTTCTTCCACCAGTACCCCCAAGTCCTTCTCGACAGGGCTGCTCTCTGTCCCTCTCGACAGGGCATCCCTTCATTGAGCAGGATGACCCAACATCCATGCAGGTCTCTTACCCTCCTTTCCTGATTTCTTACACCTGGGGATTGAGAGCTCTTGCACTCTGTGGAGAGTCCTTAAAGATCACAGAATCACAGAATGGTCAGGGTTGGAAGGGACCACTGGAGATCATCTAGTCCAAACCCCCTGACAGAGCAGGAACACCTACAGCAGTTGCACAGGACAGCGTCCAGGCGGGTTTTGAATGTCTCCGGAGTGGGAGACTCCACAACCTCTCTGGGCAGCCTGTGCCAGTGCTCTGCCACCCTCAGAGTGAAGAAGTTCCTCCTCATGTTTAGATGGAACTTTGCATGCTCAAGTTTGTGCCCGTTACCTCTTGCCCTGTCACTGGGCACCACTGGAAAAAGACTGTTCCCACCCTCCTGGCACCCTCCCTTTTAAGTATTTGTAAGCATTGCTAAGATCCTCCCTCATTCTTGTTTTCCTCCAGACTAAAAAGCCCCAAGTGCCTCAGCCTTTCCCCATAAGAGAGATGCTCCAATCCCCTAACCATCTCTGTAGCCCTTTGCTGGACCCTCTCCAGCAGTTCCCTGTCCTTCTTGAACCGGGGAGCCCAGAACTGGACACAGGACTCCAGAGGTAGCCTCGCGAGGGCAGATCTGCCAGCTCTGTTCTGCTCCCTTGTCCCTGAGGGCAGTTTCCTAGGGGGTCTTACTGACTAACTCCTTGAAGAGTTGGAAGTTTGCTTTCTTAAAATTCAGGGTCCTGACTTTACTCTTTGCCTGACTTGTGTCCCTCAGGACTGTGAACTCCACCAGTGCGTGATCACTGCAGCCCAGGCTGCCTTCAATCTTGACGTCACCAATAAGCTCACTTCAGTGGTCCCATGCAAGTTTACTTTACTCTTATATAAATACTGATGTGTTTTTACCACTGTGTAGGTGTAGCCTCAGTGGGTTACTTGTAGGACTGCATAAAAGAGCGCCAGGGGCTATTCCCTTGGACCAAAGCCTCAGGAGCTGATGGTCCCTCAACCATAGCGGGCAGTACTGGTGCTCCCAGTGACGAACCAGTGAGGAAGAGTCACTGTTGGAGTGGGCCAAAACAGAAGTTAATCTGCATAGTCAAGGTTGAAGGTACAAAACATGGGATTTATTTCCACTAACTAAAAATGTGTAATATAGGCATGTGTATCAGGGCTGGTCACCCTGAACTGTGCCACCTGTCCCCTACAGTCAATAGGGAGAAATAAGCAATTTTGGGGCCACATTCATATATGGCCTATTTTATTTAGGATGAGATAAAACCTACTGTTAGTGAAGTTACTGTTTTTCTCCATTGTGGACAGAGGGAGTTTAGCCGTCTACCTTGTGGGCATTTACCTGCACTGTAAATATCTTAGTTCAGATGAATATCTGTTGATTGATGGTGTTCTGTGACACCTAGCTTGAGAGTTCTGGAAAACCTGCCCAGATCTTACTTCCACCCCTGTATACCTCAATATCTGTGGAAAAATCCAGCTCATTATCTTTAGATGCTTACTTATGGAGGGGAAAAGGGCTTGGCATGCTGAACATGTTAAAGGTTTTCTTGCCACCAAAGAAGTTTAAAGAAATTACTTTTATTTGCTGTGTGAATTGTTCCTTATATGAAGGCACTTTCGCAAAGCTGTGTAATTTTGGTGTACCCAGCAGTGAGAACACCAAATACACTGTCTTTGATATCTTCAAGGGGGTTGAAACAATCACCGTTAATCACTGAAAGATATGGAAATGACTTATGCTAGCAAAAAATAAAAGCCACTTCCCAATCAAAGACACAGTGCTTGACTTTCCTTTTAGTTACTCTGGTGCAAATTGAGAGTTGCTGGTGCCAATTACATTTTGTCTGGTTTTGGACTGGCTTAACAGAGATAACAATCAGGCCCCATGGCTTCTAATCAAGTTTGATATTACCCTGGTGAGTTGTTATAATCCCTTAAATGGCACCATGTGATAAGAAATCAATTGTGTTATGAAAATTACTCAGCTTTTCAGTTGTGGCAGTGTACTCTGGGCTAATTGTCTAATTTTGCCTGCTAAGTAAAGACAATATTCAGAATTCTCTATTGTACCACAGCTCCAGTGGACATCCGTATTTATAATTCTCAGTGTAAAAAAGAAAGACAAGTTTTTTTGGTCAAAGAAGAGTTTTGAATATGCAACACAGAATAACTAGTCACTAGTAAGTACATTGTCTTTAAAAAGCCCTTATAGTTAAATTAAATTGACATAAATAGTCTTTGATTGCAAACATTTATATAGCATTATATAAGGACAGAATTATGCCAGATACTGTACCTGTGAAATAACAGAGACAATTTATGCAGCTGATGTAAGAACTATACCTTGCTTTATTGTACTGCTGTCCCTTGCCATTGGCTTTGCGTTTTGCTCATTGCTTTAAGTTGGGACTCCAGCTTTTGTGAGCGTTGTCAGCATTATGGGTCTTTTGGGTTATATGAAAAAAGAAGTAGTAAGTACATAACAAATATTTGCTCTTACGCTGGATAAAGGCAAGTTGCACTCCCTTCCATAAGCTGTTCTTGAAAGTTATATAAAAAAGTGCAAAGATATGGTTAAGGTATTTACTATTTTAGTAAGTTCTAGGGATTTTGTTTTTTTAACCACTTACGAACGTCTATCAGCTTTCATTACTTAAGAGGGGTATTCCATACCTAGAGAGGTCTTGATGTTCTGGGGAAAATTTTCAGTTTTGGCTTTTGAAGATAGTTTCACTTTTGCCTTTGATTGTATTCTTCAGTACAACTCAAAACAATTAGTAAAGTCTAGAATTAATCTTTTCAAAAGTTTAGTAAAAAATAAAAAAAGAAATATTTCTACTTTCTCCTATCAGACTGTTCCAGAGGGCAGAACCGAGCTCAGAGTCTTTAATTTCAGTACCTTGAAATAATTCAGTTCATGAAATGAGCTGTTTGAAAAAATGCTATTAATTGGTTTATGAACTTTAGAAGCTGGTAAAAAAGATCCCATAATACCCGTGAATATGGATACTTGGGGCATGATTGGTTGAAAGAACAGAAATAGAAGTTTTCCATCTTTTCACCTGTAAATATATACACAGTGTGGTTTTATTTTCATACGAGTACCCAGACAGGTTGGAAGAAATTCTATATTCCTGTCTGCTATACTTTTTGCACAAATGCTTGGGCATGGTTATTTTTTCTGAAGGCAACCTCTTGCCAGTGCAGATAGTGCAGGTTATTTGTGCTGTTGCATGCCTGTAATTCAGCCTGTGGAACTTATGCTTAACTGAGCACTAGTCCTACAGGTTCTGCTATGCACAGAAATGGTGCTTGTATGCGCTTCTCAGAAACAAATGCACCTGGAACACAGTTTTGAATATTATAAATTCTATACTGGAAGAAAACAAAAACAAGCGCACTCATATACATACTCAATAGGCAGCTGTTTGCTGTTAGAGTTACCTAGATGCAAATTTCTATCATTTGGGAATATCTTGTAGTTGCTTTGACTGTGGCTCTAAAACCAAACCAGTAGATTCAGTTCACTCAGTTGCTTGCTTGGGCATTCTGTGACCAAGGTGAATAGATATAGTTTTGTTTATTTTCCAAAGAAATACCAATATGAATCACTGAACATTTACTTTGTGCTTGGAGTACTCTCTGTTGTGCAGAAATGCCTCGGAGCACTGTGAGTGGAGTTGCTTGCATAAGCCATGAAAGGTGACTGTGGCATTTAGAGGCACTATGAAGTGAGAAAGTTGCAACAGCTTGGTTTCTAGAAAGCCACGTCACATTGCGAGTCACCCGTCATGTTTTTCACTCTGCTGATGTGTCACAACACACTGTCATCCTGCAGCACTGAACTGCTGTAGCGTGTATCGATCGACTGTGCTGTATAGGATGTAAAGTGTGGTTGCAGGACATGTGGTGTGGTTGAGAACAAGGTGAGCAGCAGACCTAAGCAATAAGTAAAATTCTTTTGTGGTCCTGTGTGTAATAAAAAAAAAAAAAACACGGATTTGCTGCACTGAGGAAACAGAATCAGAGAATGGTCAGGGTTGGAAGGGACCTACGGAGATCATCTAGTCCAACCCCCCTGCCACAGCAGGGACACCTACAGCAGTTGCACAGGACGGCGTCCAGGCGGGTTTTGAATGTCTCCAGAGTGGGAGACTCCACAACCTCTCTGGGCAGCCTGTGCCAGTGCTCTGCCACCCTCAAAGGAAAGAAGTTCCTCCTCATGTTTAGATGGAACTTTGCATGCTCAAGTTTGTGCCCATTACCTCTTGTCCTATCACTGGGCACCACTGGAAAAAAGTCTGTTCCCATCCTCCTGGCACCCTCCCTTTAAGTATTTGTAAGCATTGGTAAGATCCTCCCTCATTCTTGTTTTCCTCCAGACTAAAAAGCCCCAAGTGCCTCAGCCTTTCCCCGTAAGAAAGATGTTCCAATCCCCTAACCATCTTTGTAGCCCTTTGCTGGACCCTCTCCAGCAGTTCCCTGTCCTTCTTGAACCGGGGAGCCCAGAACTGGACACAATACTCCAGATGTGGCCTCATCAGGGCAGAGTAGAGGGGGAGGATGACCTCCCTCGACCTGCTGGCCACACTCTTCTTGATGCACCCCAGGATGCCATTGGCCTTCTTGGCCACCAGGGCACATTGCTGGCTCATGGTCATCCTGTTGTCCACCAGGACTCCCAGGTCCCTTTCCACATAGCTGCTCTCCAGGAGGTCAGCCCTCATACATAGACCTGGATGTGCACATTTTCCAAAGCAATCAGAATTATTGGCATCACAGACTGCTTGTCCTTCTGGATAAGTTCATGTTTCATGTAATATCAAAACAATGGCATTTCACGGACTTTGGATAACATTTTAGGATTTCTTATATACTCCAAAGCACAATCTCTTCACAGAACTAGGCCTGATAGTGGAGTATTTGAAGGAGTAGCGACTGCTAATGTTCATCACAAGTATACTTCTTACACATCGATCAGTTTATTCTCTTCTTGTGTTGTATTTTTTACTTTGTTTTCTTCCATTTTTTTTCCCTGTGGGGAAGAATGTGGCGTGTGGAAGGAGGCACTAATAGTACTTCAGGATCATAAATTTATTATAATTGCTTTATTATGGTAGAAATTAAAAAAACACAACAAAGGGAAGGTGTTTCATATAAAGTGACAGTTGATTTTCCTCTGCTTGCCTGTAAAATACCCCTTTATCCCAACTTCCTCTGAATATCACGCTTTATTTTCCAGAGAGAAAATTCTAAGCTTGGGGCACATTTCATTAAATCTTTGCAAACCACTGATGCCCAGAGTATGTTCTGCTTAGCATAATCACATTAATTTCAGTTTTCACAGACGTATGTGTTCCACCCTCCACATCTCTTAATCGCTAACCCAACCTCCATGAAAAGCTTTTTGGGAAAAGCATGCCGTATAAAATGAAATTAAATTGTTCTGGGGCTAGTTTCTGAATGTTACATGGAAGCTTTTACTCTTGACAACACTGGCATTGACTTGCCTTTCCTTCAGATGAAAAGTTTAGACATGAAGCAAAAAGCCATGCTCGTTTGAAGCCTGGTACGTTGACAACACAGGGACTAGGCATTTTCTCAGCACTATTTCGTCCTAATCACAACTGGGGAATTTGAATGGGGTGGTTGTTCTGGGTGGAGTAGGTCCCACTGGGAGCTCCTCAGTTCAGTCCTGGACAGGGATTATCCCTAATGCCAAGCAGGTACAGTGCCTTGACTGAGACTGGAGTCACATTATTTTTAGAATACTGTTATGTGTTTATATCCATACTTGTCAATCCTAAGCTTCCCCTTTAGTATTGTTTTCTGAGAGGGAAGCAAAAATGTAGGGGTATGGGTGAGGAAGAAAAAGGGAGAAACAAACAAATAAAATACTGGCATCACCAGGCTGGGACTGTTAAAAGTGGGAGATATGCATTTATAATAATGACAAGGCACTGTGGAAGTCAAGTCTGGGAAAGGCCTTCAGTATTGAGTATTTCAGTGACAGCTAGCTCCTCTGGTTTCCTAGGATATTGGCCCCAGGTAAAGGATTAATAAAATATTACCCTGACAATAGCTGCTTCTCCTGGATGCAAGTGGTCATTATCTGAAAAAATAGTCCAAAGAACTTAATAAAAAAAGAAAATATCATTATTTAAATTGTCTTCCTGCAATGATTTGCACATGGAAGAATCATCGAAGGATCATTTCATCTTGATTGTGTGCCATGCTGTGTATCAAATTACATCAGATTTATGCTGCAAGCAGCCGTTCTTCAGGGGCATCTGGCTGGCAAAAGCTTATTCTAGCCAAGAGGCAATGCAATTGTATAAATCATCCCATTTCATGGATATAATTCTTCAATCAATCAGCAGAAAGGGAGTAAAAGTTCTGAATGTGTTGGTCATAATACATCTGTCTAACCTGGGATACTTTCCTTTGTCTGATGGTGACATTTGAAGCTGTATGGGGCAACATGTTTATCCATGCAGAGCCAGATCCTGCCAACGCTGCATTCAACAACACATTACTCCATAAATAAATTTAATGGGACTGCTTGAAAAATGAGACTCTGCTTAGACTGAAAAAAAGTTAAAGTCTGTCCCTGAAAGAGTTGAATCTCAGTTACGAGAAATGGATGTAAGGTACAAGAAAAGATGGCCTTCCCCTTTCTGGTCTCTGAAAACTTTTAGTAGCTTGCAGTTCATGGCTAGTGTTTCCAGAAAAAATAGATGCCTGCTCCCATTCCCTGCTCATACATACAGTGGCAACAAATTTTGTATGGAAGTACAGTAAATTGTTAAAGGTCTTCCATTTCATGTTCAAGTTAATTACTGTAATTTTCTTTATGCAGTTTTTCACTTTCTACTCTAGTAATAATGACATAGATAAGTAGTAATAAGATAATACAACAATAAAGAAGGATTATAACATGAAATGGAAATTAAAAAGAGCAAAGTTTCTGTGTCAGCAGCACGGCATTAAAAAGGCATTATGGAAAATTCTTTATCTGAGAGGAAGAAGCAATTTCTCAGCTGCTAAAGATTTAATCTAAACTGTGTTGAAGAAGACAGGGATTTCCCCACAGATTATGATAAAGCTTTTACAGGTGCCCAAACCGGTACTTATAGTCTCCAAGACAGCGAGATCTATTTGTCTGGTGTTCGTATCTTTTCTTTCCAACTTCTGTCTGCAGAGTTTCCAAAGACTAGTAGCCTCGCAGGAGAGTCTTGGGTGATCCATCCGGGTTAACAGAGCTAATGTTTGGTTGTTTTGCTCTAGACTTTCTGCTGGCACCACCAGTGTACCTGAGGGTGAGCCATGTGGCCAACATCTGCCACATGTCATTCAGTCACTCGTCTTATTTGCCTGGTACGTTTGCCTTTCTTTCCAAAATTTTATCTCTTTCTCTTACTCCATGATCTCTGTTGTTTCTCTTCCTGGAGCAACCCTGATTTTACACCAAGAGGTCTTTGATCTAGTCTTTGCTGAACTTGACCAAGGCTCATAATGTAGAAAGCAGAACATTGTCATCTCTTCACCACTTTCAGCAGTTATTTAATTTCTTTCTTAAATTGAAGCAAAAGCCATAACTTTTCTAGAGCACATCATTCAGATCCCTCTGGCAAATGCTGACCGAGACTGGATGTTTCCCTGTGCAGTGTTGTGCTGGTGTATCAGGTTGGGTTCAAGAATACGTGGTGTATTACACCATGGCACTTCAACACTGTTTTACCTTGAGAGATTAATGGAGAAATCTCTGCCAAGAACCTCTATGAAAGTGTGCCCCAGGTATTCTGGACTGAATTTGCTGGCACAGGGGCAGTTCCGCACAGGTATCTCCAAACCGTGCCTTCCCAAACCTTCTGGTGGTACCAGAAGCTTGCAGGCCAGCAGCCACTGGGCAGAGATGCCCAGCGCTCAGCAAGTTCAGTACTGTGTATTAACAGATTCCAGATAGGGTTTCTTATTTGTTTCAAGTGGGGCTAAAAGCAGACTGTACAGTCTCATCCTGAAATTGGGAATTGGTATATTTTGGGGAATGTCCAGGTGCTATTTCAGGTTTTGAAACAGTTTGCATTTGTTGCATGGAAAGAATTAAGACTTAATGCAATATTGTGTAGCTATGCTTTGTTTCAAATATAAATTATAAAAAATAAGAGGAATTGAACAGGAGTTTCATCATCAGTTTCCCAGTACAGATCTGAGAAAGTTAAATTTTTGCATAACTGTTTTGTCCAGCTTTACTGTGACCTGGTATGTACCTGTGTCCTCTTTGCTTGCATCACTTGCTGGTATGTAAGGTTCTCAGACATGCTATCAGCTGGAGTCAGAGGGAAGTTAATATACTTTTTTAATGCAAAGCTTTTTCGAGAGAGGTCTTCACAGGACCAATGTGGGACCACCCATACATCAGGAGTCCTCCAAAACATGCTAACCTTTTTCTTGCCTAAATGATATTTGTCTGGGAGGGACAGATGATGCATGTCCCTGGCTCTCTGAAGATGTTCTCAGGTGACAGTATGCAATATTAATCACCTTGCTGCATCCGCTAAGCTGTCGTGAAGGTTTCATGCATCCTAGAGTACTGTGAAATCCATTCCCCAGGGCATCCAGACCTCCCTATATTCCTGGGACAGCAGAGACTCTGTGGGGTTGAGGATGCGAGCTGCAGACAGACAGATTTACCAAAGGAAGTCACTGGCCAGCTTAGTCGTTCAGGGACACAAACACTCCTACCTTCCTCACAGATGCCATCATCTTTGTCAGAAGAGAAGTTCCTAGTCATAAAGGATTAGTAAAAAGGGATGGCTGGCTTCTAGCTTCTGTTCTTCAAGGATCACAGAAGCAGAGGGTGGCAGGACCAATTTTAGGCTGCCATCTCTAGTTGGAGGGTTGCAGGGAACCCAAATGCATCTCAGATCTGGGGAGGTTAGGACAATGAGAAATGCTTCTTTCATTACTTTGTTCTTCTGTGTCGGGGTTGCCAGTGTTGATCAAAGTCATTTTTGTATCATCTCTTGGCAGATTTTCCCAGTGCACTGCGGTTGGTAATTTACAGCAGAACACTTTCAGCAGTAACTGTAACTGACATGTGAAAGTGGTTTATACTCATTTAAAAGCTTGGGCAATGTAAAAGTTAGGCAAGGTTTGCAGGAGAGGTAATATCGCATATTATAACAGCTGATGTAGCTGAAAAGGCATAGGCACGTTTCCAAACACCCAAACCCTTCTCAGGAGTACTACAGAGACAGAGACTATAGAGAAATGAAAATCCAGTGCCTCCCTTTCAAATGTGGCATTTCTAAAATGCCTCCCAGTGCTGCAAATCAGTACAAGTTTAGAATATGTCTGATTTATAGCCATAGCACATGTTGTGAGTCTGGAAACTCAATAACATTTTATTACCTACTAAAGAAGTTGTTTATTTAAATGATTACTTCTTGTGGCAGATACCAGAAGATAAACAATGTGTAAATGAGTAAACTGTGTGACTGAATGCTTTGTGACTAGCCTCTTCCGTTCATTTTATGCCATTCATTTCTGAATTTATTCCACAATAAATACAGATACTACTATTACATGTTCCAGAAAAGAAAAAAAGTCTCTTCAGCTGCAGGAATCAGTGTACCTTACAAGAACCACATGTTTTATCAGATTTTCATTCTGATAGTCAGTTGTAAGTGAAATTGATAAGTTCCGATTTTCTGAGTGAAACACAATGATAATTCATGTGATAATTCTCCCAGCGAGAAAAACCTAGGAAGCTTTATTTTAGAGAGGCATAATGAAACATGATGGGAAGATGCCTTTTTCCACGGCCTCACATTTCCTTCCCTATTAGCATGATATTTATGGATATAAAGGCGAAAAATGAGTTTCTCATCTGACAAAATGTATTTATCTTCTGCACATAATCTTGAACTAGTCTTTTTTTTCCCTCCACCCTGTTCTTGAAAGTATCATTCAATGTAGGTTTCTATCTGCAGCTGTTGTGCTATAAAAGGTATTCTCCCTTTCCTACAGAGTCCTATGGTGTCTCATTTTGAAAATTGATGTGTAGCACTAGTCTCTGTTTGTCCTCTGCCCAAAGGAGCAGTGAAGGACTAAAGCGTCCTGTGGTCCTGATCACACCATATTGAGAAAAGAGTTTCTGGCTACTCAGTGTCATGGGGAATGTTAAGGGCTTATGTAGCCAAAGGACTGTGTTTTGCCTGATGGCCTTGGAAGGTCTTCTGTAATGGGGGAAATTGTGTCTGGTGGAGTTGAAGCTTTCTCTTTCCATCTCCCTTTGCCTCTCTCCCTGACATCCTTTTTTTACCTGACTTTTTGCTGCCTGCTGGGGAGCAATTGAGACTATTTTGGTGTTACCCTAATCATTTCTTATCCTATCTTCTGTCTCCAAAACTGCTCTGTTTCAGTCAGTGACTCACTGTTACCAACTTGGTGTTCTGCTAATTGCTTAATCAGACTTTGCAGGTCTTTTGCTGGGGTGGGGGAGATAAGCAAGGTCCGACACTGGCACAAATGTCAATTCTTGATGACTAGGCATGGCGGGGTGACGTATGCGTGTAGTCCCCTGCTTTTCTTCTGGGCTTCAGCTATAGTAGGCATTATATCTGTTTCTAGTGAGGCTGGCTAATAAAAGCCATCACATCTTGGCTGGCTTTCGTCATGCTTAATTGCAGGCACACATTGAGGTTCGTATTGGAAGTAGTTGCTTAGATTTCCATTCAGTCAGTGCAGACATTGGTATTTCTAGAGTGGGACTCATGAGATTTATTTTAGACTTTTACAGTGATTATTTCTGCCTGTGGCCTGTGACGAAAGGGTAAATGATAATCTTAACGCCTAAAAGCCAAAACTTTCAGTGTAGTGTCTACAGTGTAATCATGGAAAGTTAGGTGAGACTGATCCCTCTGCTGATGCACTTTGCAATCATCTCTCCTCCTTAGGTAAAGAGGATAAATGTCAGTTGCTCCAGCAGCCACTGTCTCTAGCAATGGAACTAAACTGGGAGGAGAAACACTTTGCTGGGAACTGCTGTCTGCTCCAAACTCTCACACCCATTGGTGTGCACCCTTACACAGCCTTATGGCCACAGGTTGACTGACAGCTAATCAGCAGGCAGGATCTCATTTCTGTGGCTGTTCTCATGTCCTAAAGTGACCAATGGAATCTAGTAGAATTATTTAGATTATTTTTTACAATCCAAACTATTTCCAGAAGAGAATTGGTGGGGGAATGTTGTTAACAATGTTTTTCGTGCGTCTTTGCTCAGGGCCCTTGCAACATACTCCTCTGCTTCAGCTTGGACTGGAACAGCAAGGCAAACTCTGAAAGGATCTTTGGAAATCATAGCCCTGTTAACCATCAGATTAACACAGATAATTGCTTAGTGTGCTGACACCAGTGCATGTTTCTGATGTGCAGTATAGCTTTATAGTAGTATTGTGAAATATCACCAGGGTATTACTCTTGCTTTCTTAGTGACTAATCATTGGAAAATTTGATGTTGGTTGACAATTTAGCCATTGTCAAATATAATCTAAATCTTTGCTGAGAGCAATGCTGAGTGTATGGCAGGAGAACAATAATAGTGTCTGAACTGCAGCTTTCTAGAGAAATCAATTCTGATTTTACTGTTAGGCTTTTAAAGTTTCTGCGTGTTGTAGAAAATGGCACAAGTCAGACTAATATACTAAGACATTTTTGTCTTGGGCAGAATGTGTGTAAAATACAGCAGAGCTGTCGTGACTTTTTTTTTAACAATCCTAAAATATAATCACTGTTTTCTAATACACATCTTAATATTTTAGTGTTTTTCACGTCTCTGTATCTTCAGAAAACAACTTCTTCTATTGAAGTGCTGTCATTTTCCTTAAATAAGAAACTCCAACCCCTAAACTTCGTTTTCACAAAATAAATTATTCAACAAGTTGTCTTTAATTATCTCCTCTTTGACTGCTTTGTTGCCTGAATTGTTCATTGCTCTTGCAGAGAAAATGAACCCCCCGACTTCCCTAATGGTTATTGTAGATGTCAGCCGTAGCATGCAGACTCTTCAAAGGATCACTCCCGTGACCTAATCTCAGTGCTCCTGAAGCTCACCAATGATTACTATGTTATGTTTTAGTAGTGACTGTGAGGTGGTGGGGAGTGCTTCTTGCTAGTTTTTATTATCAACAGAAAAAACTTCGTACCATTCAAAAATGCAAGCTGCATACTGATTAACGTGCCAAAGACATCTACGGTCACGGTTACTTATAAAGTGGGAAACTTGCCACATATTGATAGGGTAATCAAACAGGATGGAGGAATGAATGAACCGTACATAACAGATGTTAGCCACATCACTTAATGGACTATTGGAAAGTGCTTGGGTGCTGTTATGAGTAAGCCAATACAAGGAACTGTATGGGAGAGTAAACACTTAGCTTTCATCCTGCACCATGTGCCTTTCTGTTTTCTTCCTTGTTTTCACAGGTAAGTAGCATAGTTGAGTTGTGTCTTGAAGGCTTCTGTATCTCTTACTTACAAACAGACTGAAGGCAGTAGCATGGAAAATCCCAACCTCTTTGTTCCCTGCTCCTGGTGAGGCATTTCTGTCCAGGCTAATCCTAAGTGATTGAAGTACCGTGTTGGGCAGCATGGGACTTTGAGAGAACATCCTGGCAAATCAATACCTTCTGTATTTGTACTGCGGGCTAGATAGCTGAAACCTCTGTGAAGACTTACTCATCCCTCGAAAACTGTCTTGTGTTTGGATGTTACCAGGCGGAGCTGGATGTATCAATCAGTCTCTGACTGACCAGACTCTGTCCTTCAGGGCTACTCTGGCAACATATCAAACCACTGAGGCTAACTCTGAATGAGACTAGACCGGTGCACGGCTGAAAACAATTTTTTTTCCAGTACCAGGCACTCGGTGACTATCAACACTGAACCTGCAAAGTCAAAGTTCTTTTTTCATGTTCAGACCTGAGATAACTTTCTACTGAAGACAAACACGTCTAAAGAGCCATCTCGGGCTTTGTAATCACTGTCTTCACAGGAGTTTGCAGCTGTGGCATGCTATTGACATCTGATGAAAGCCAAGGAGACAAGGCTTTCTCTTTCCCCACATCCTCCCCAAAAGAACAGCAGATTTTTTATATGTATATTTGTACTAACAGTAGTATCTTTTATCCTTTCCCCTTTTTTATTAGCAACTTGATTCAGTCTTTCATTCCTAAACGTGGCAGGTGAACTCTTTGGGCCAAGTTTCAACTTGCAACTTGTATTTATAAGGTAGAAGTAGGCCATGGAAAACCAGGCTTTGAAATGGAAATTCTGCCTCAGCTACAGCCACAGCAGCGCTGCTCAGTGTCCTATTTTGTTTTCTTTTTCCCATCATCAGCCAAATCAGGCTCACCGCTCCTTGTTCAAAGGAGAAGTGTTAACTTTCCAGAATTCCCTGTGCTGCTGCTTACGAGTCTTACAGACATTGTCAAATGCTGTATCCAGTATTCCATGTCTTTGAGCAGGTCTTGAGTTTCTAAGAAAAGGCTATTCTTCTCTGACTTCCAGAGCCTTGGAGCTAGCTCTAGAATACAGGGAACCCAAACAAAATAGAAGGTATGTTTTCATATTCTGGTGCTTGCATGTTATTTCTAGACCAGTGTATGCATTTCTGCTGGATAACCCTACCCCAGCTGTGTGCTTCCATCTTACCAGGCTTCCATTCAAATCAGTAGCTGATCATACAACATGCGTAGAGTAAACCAATATTGGATATTTGTGGGAATAGTCAATATGTCACTGGAAAGTTCCTTAAATGTTTGCTCGATAACAAAGTAAAGTGAGACAAAGTGAAGGTTGGTTGAACGTGAAGCTGGAGCTGCTATACAACTGGACAGCCACTGTAATTGTGAGCTATTATTAACATATTTCTCTTTTTAAGCAAGTATGCCGTCTCTTTTGGAGTTCATTTTGCTTCCAAATATATGAATTCTGATCTCATTCCATTTGGAGAAGCCCTGTGTTTTGGCAGATGGCAAAACTTTCTGTGGAGTGGCTTGCAAATGTTGGGGTGTGAAGTGCGCTTGACGGTGATGCTTGGAAAATGATCTGATGAGATTTGTGAAGCATGCTGTACCGGTATGCAGTACCTGGGAGAATGAAACCATGAGCACAGCGTAGCGTGCCCAGATCTTGCACATGGTAGCATAAAGCATAACTCCTTGGCATTTTCTCCAGTGCTGAAACAGCAGGATTTTAGCTGACGATCTTCCCTGGCCATCTGGTGAAAGAGTGTGAAAGAACTTTACAGGGACTAATTATTTCCTAGATTAATATTGCTGACAAGTACTCCATGAGGCAGCGTGTATGTTTGCAGGGTGTTATGCTACTAGAAATGCCATTAATTATTTTGCCTGCGATTCGCCGAACACTGCGATTCTGTATGCTGGCGTTCTGCCCCAACATCACCATCTGTGTATATCACAGGCTATACCATAGTATTTATTTCAGATCGTTCTGGAGATTTTTCCATTTACAGATTTAAGAGCCTGGATTAAGTAATTTTTAATATAAGGCATTAAAACAATCTAACTTTTTTAACGCTATTTTCCTCTCAAAACTTGTCTAAATCTGCCTTCAAACAATATGCTCAGTGGGATGTACTCTCAGTCTAACTGCTCTTAGGCACTGCAGTCTAAACTGAGCTTAACAGTCTTATGCATTAATTCTCCTTTTTTTTTTTTTAAAGTCACTGTGACATAGTGGCTTTTTTGTACCTTGTAACTAAGGTATAATATTTATTATGTTGTACTGTAAGTATGAAAAATACAACATTAGCTATCCATATTAAAAATATTTATGCTAAACATGGAGACATGTCAATAATTTGATCAAAGATATCAATATAATCAATGTAACTATCAGAATTGTTAAAACAATGATAGAAATATTCCTGGTTTCAAAATGCTAGAAATATTTTAAGTAAATTTAAACCAATTTTGCTTTCACAGCTTCACTGGATTATGACTGATGATGATTTTCTTCCCAACGCAGAAATCTGATGCAATTCCACATCTAGTCAAAGAACTGTTGCTTTTTCATTGATTTATCTATAGTGCTCTTATTAAGAATAATTTCAGATTAAAATGCCCATAGGTTCTCTTTGACCTTCTGTGTTACTTACTGTGGCTTCAAGGTCTTTTTAACACTTTAAGTGTACAAAACTGGTCTGATCTGACAAACTCCTGTAGGTTTTTCTGTTGTTAAAACAGATGTCCTGCCTTATTTACTGTAAAATAGAACAATCACCCAGTGGAGCAACACATATGGTCTAAATTCACTGACCTATATTCATTGGTAAAAAGAAAATCTCTGGTGAAACCTCAGGGAGGAAAGAAGCATCGTGTTGTCCCTTCAGAGAGAAAAAAAAGGAATCAAAGAGTTTATAGAGCACCGGGGAGTTTATAGAAAAGAAAAATATTTTCAGGGTGGATGACTGTGGAAAAATAAAAGGCATTTTAGACTCTTACAGTGGAAACAGAAGAAAGTGGTGGAATTTGTACATGGACAATGTACAAATTGGGGTGAGATAAAATGGAAAAAGTAAGATTTATGATGGGATAGCAAGAAGCACCTTGTTAATGGAGCAGGGATGTGGTACTCAGGGAGAAGGGTGTTCTTGCTTGGGAGAAACCTCTGGGCTTTGCAAACTGTGTTCAGAAGTATCACTCAACCCAAACACCGAAGCCAGTACGTGAACTTTACAGGAAACCAAAAAATCATCACTGATTATTGGAAAAGGAACAGGTAGGATGAGACTACACAACTCAGTATCTTAGATATTAAACTGCTTCGGGGGTACACTCTCGGTTTCTTGTCACGAGGACTACTGCAGTCAACCTAAAAACCTCTTATGAATGCCCACATAAAACCTATATCCTTTCTGTTTTGTTCCCTTTGCATTTGGCAAAGGTTTTCTTTATTTGTATGAAACTCTTAGAGCTCTAGCACAGCATCACTCAAGAATTTACTCTTAATGCAGTGTCTGCCTAACCCAGACTCTAGCTGAGGAGCTGCTTCATACTCCAGCAAGGGGACCTGTGGCTTAAAGCCAGAGTGCCACTGACACATCTGTTAATAATGACCCAGAGAAGTACCTCTGTGCCTTACGCAGCAGCTCTCTGCTCCCAGGGTGGTGTTTCGCGGGGAGTTTGTGTTCCTCTGTGGGGTTTTACCTCCAGAGCAGGTGACATAAAGAAGCTGAGTCACTGCTGCAACAGAAGAGAAATCCTTGAACAGCGTGAAGACAAGTGTTTTTACAAAACAGGCTATACAATTGCACTTTACTTTCAGCTACCAGAAGGCTAGATGGTGGTTTTCCTTGAAGGAGCCAAACCTGTTTTTCAAAGGCTTTTCCTGAGCCCTGCCCATAGGATTCACCACTTTGACTATAGGAAATACTATTGCAAATCAGGGAGCCAAGATTTACCTGACTTTAACCATATAAAAGAGTCAGGATGATTCAGGCCACAAGTCTAACTTGAATTTCCATCGAGAAGGACCTCTTTCTCTCAGCAGATTGTAGAGTACGCCTGCATGACTTGCCTAAACTCAGTGCTTACCTCTTAGGCAACTAAAGTTTGGTGAAAAGAAACTCTGCTCTGCAGAGATGAAGTGATTTGCCCACCACTAAAATTGGCTGGAGTCCAGGGTTCAGGCCTCCAAGGCTGGGACTCCGGCTAGATGTAGATATTACATTGTAGGTGTCTACGCCTGAACCACCCCTCGGGCAGCATTCAAGTCAGCGGAGAAAATCATCTCATTTCAGTCTAGGCTAGTTACATAGAATGAGTCAGATGAATTGTGCCCGGAAAATACCTCATTTTCTCTATTGTTTGTAAAGGGAACTTGAGGTGACTAGTTCAGCTGTAGATGCTTGCAGAAAGGTGCGATGAGTCCGGCCTTTCACTGTAGCCCATACTCTACAAATGCTGGCTTTTAGTATCAGCAGCAAATTGTGGCACATTGCAGCTTCTGTTGGATCTGTGCACTGGTATAGGGAATAGACTGGTCTGGTTGGAAGACTATGAATTGGGACTTCAGTCCTAATCCCAACTAAGGCAGTCTGCTTCTATGAGTTTGTTGTGGGTGGTGAATCACCAATAAACCAAATCCTAGATATGGATTCTAGTCACTTCTTCCAGTAAGAAAGCTACAGGTAGGTTGTTATGTGATTTTACAGGTAGGGCATGAACTAGTAAGAAACAGGATTAGTACCAATGGTTCTTTAAGGTCCCCCTCCATGCTGTTTTCAATAGTCGCTTTTATCACCTCACTTCTTCTTGCCAGTGCTCTGGAGACCCCTTTTCTCACACAAATATCTGCCTGCTGCCCCTGCTCTAGATTAGAAGACTGGGACTCTTTTCTCCTATATGTCCCTTGCTCCTGATTTTCTAAGCTTTTTCTCCTTTCATTTCAGGACCAGCCTGTTGTCGCATCAGCTTGGGTTGGCTTGGGGAATATGCAAGGGTAGAAAAATTGAAATAAAACTGAGTTGTGTAGTGTGAAATGTCTTCCCACTGAAAAGCAGAATGAGAGAGCATTAGACAGAATAAACTTACACATCACATCACAGATGATTCAAATCTGTTGCTCCCTCACAGTGTGATGGTGCCCTCTGTGCTTGAGCGACCTCTGTGCAAAGGGAGTAGGCTGGATGTGGGGTCTGAGTGCCCTGTCTTAACTTTCCAGCTGCTATTTATATTACATTAGGTCATAGAGCGTCCAACTGAGAACAGGACTATGCTGTGTGAAGTACAAGGAGTGTACAAGGAGTTTTGTACGGTCTTTGACAAAACACCACGGTCTTTTAGCGAGTCTTGAACAGTCTTTGACTAAAGAAGAATGTGCAAGTTAAACACACAGGGCAAGCAAGGGTCAAAAAGTAAAGAAACACCCCTGGGGAACTTGCCATGAATCAAAAAGAGGTGCAGTATACATCTACACTGTTGTTTTGGATTTTATCTTATGCTTTGGTCAGCTTTTTCTTGAATGACTTTCAATGGCCCATCCTAGCCAAGCAGGAGAAAGACACCGGTATCATGTGAATCCAACCCCAACAATGAATTCGAAGGTGCTACAGCAGTAAAGGATTTGATCTTATAAATTACTTAGCACATCTTAAAGTTACCTCTTTTAACAAAGACTGAGGTGGAGCCAAGAACGAGCAAGCCCAGTATCACTAAAGATTAAGCGAATCTCTCCCTGCATCCCCAAACCTTAGCTTTGTATTGCAATACTGCACTGTACTTCTCAGTGAAATATCTGTAATGTATGTCATGATAGTCTTCTGTCCCAGATAGGTTGTGTCATAGCTGATCTCTCAGGTCTTTTCAGGTTAATGGAATTAGACTGTTCTTGCTTTTTTTTTTTTAATGCTGGATATTTCTAAGCGTGGTTTTCAGTTGCCTTCCATACTCCAAATAAATGATGATGTTATCTCCCTCTTTTACTAAAAGCCCTGTATGTTACATTCTAAAAGGCTTACACTGAGCCATACTTATTTCTTGACTAGTCCCATTTGCATAAGGTGCTTCTCCATGTGGCTTTGCGGTCTAGCCCCTTATAAAACATTGCTGCCAGCTAGGAGCTGCTTCTTCCCAAATTTGCTCTGTTTAAGTATGTTGCTTTGATTTCATTTGGGGTGTGTGTGCATAAATTCTAAACAGGGCAGAAAAGAAAATGGGGTGACTTCTTGCAGGAAAGAATTGTTTCCGATAGTGGGGAAGGATCATAACAATGTGTTTGCTTAGCTGCAGTTTGACTCTATGCAGACAGAGAACCCGAATCTAAGCCTTGCTTAACTGTTCAATCTTGTTCAGCCGTGTGCCAGCTGTACAAGAAGGTGAGTTCCGGAATAAATGCATTCATGCCAAGAGCCCCGCTCCCATCAGGAGCTGCATGTGCAGGTTGGTGGTAGGTGAGGGAAAAGGACCCCTGATAGCAGGGTCAAATTGTCTGTTCTTTTTCTTTGTAGAGCATCACTATGACACTTATTTTTTTTATCTGGAGGGTACTTTCTGATCCATGAGTCCTGCCCCACCTGCCACAAGCCTCGCATCATATAATACTCTCAGAATTTTCCCATCTCACATTGTAAAAGTACCTGGGTAGCAAAAGCTCTCTGCTTCAAAGCCTAGCAATTATCTTACACTTTCTCCCTAGATGCATTGACTGCTAGGTCGTACTCACTTGCTTTTGTGAGCAAAATTTAAATACTTTTTTCTCAGGTACTGTTCTCATAGTTCTCACACCGTTCTTAGATTAACCCCCTTATACTTCCTTAGAGAGAGAGATCAGTCTGTCTCAGCTTTTGTTTGACTAGACTAAACATGCCACATTCTCTTTTCTCCTCTCCTAAAACAGGTTTTCATCTCCCTCAATTACCTTAGGTGCCACTACCTGCACATTACATTGAACGTGGCTTGCCGGTTGGATTGCTTGATATCTTACTGATGCTTTATACAGAGACACTTGTATTTGTGAATCTGTGTTGGAAATGCCTCCATAAGATTGCATTTGCCTTCATTTGGCTGTATCACATCAGAAACTCACTGTCAGCCTATGATCAGTTCATTCAAGAAGATGCGTTTTCAGCTGATGAGCGCTCAGATTTTAGCTGTTTCTTCTGTTATTAATCCATAAGGGCAAGAAAGAAATGGTACAGGGTTACTGACTAACACAGAAAGCAAGTGCTGGAACAAGGACAGACCTGGACACGGCCTGATCCTACCTAAGCCAGATGTGACATCAGACTTTTCTCGTAAAACTTTCTGGTTTTAAGCAAGATAACATTGATACCATGAAAGTCATGGGAATAGATTATTTTTATTATTGTCCTTGTCTCCAAGATAACATCCCCAATTTGTGTAAGAGCACAGAATACGGTGAAGTCACATTCAAAATAGTTACTTTGCTTATCAGAAGGAAGCAGTATTATTTCTGTAGGGCACAGCCATGGCTAATCACTTTGCCTGCATTTGTGTTTCTCAAAAAATATCCCACAGTATATGATAAGGATAATGGCTTCATGCCACAGTTTCTCACCAAGCGATCCCTTTTCCAGGGACATGGAAAAGGCTGATGACAGGAGAGCCTTGGACCCTTTGCTCAGGAGGTGTCTGTGGGAGGTGTGTGTGCTGCTGATGATTATCAAGTAATTACAACAGGAAGGCAGAAGCCAGCCCGAATGCTCACATGCTGTATTCAGATAGGAAAGCTCTTAGCATAATCTTCCGCTGATCAAACAGGGCTTGGGCTAAGCCAGGACTTGGCTGACCGTAATATTCCTCCTGCCAGGGAGGTCAGGGCTAGGCCAGGCTGGCTGGGAGCTGGCGGAGCAAACCACCAAGGTTGGTTATTTATGTG
Organism: Pluvialis apricaria; assembly: GCA_017639485.1. Lineage (NCBI taxonomy): Eukaryota > Metazoa > Chordata > Aves > Charadriiformes > Charadriidae > Pluvialis > Pluvialis apricaria. The sequence goes on from CM030007.1 coordinate 24,316,161, forward strand.
GCAGGGCAGGCAGAGGCTCCCCCGCCCACCGGGGCATCTCCCTGAGGTGAGCAGCTCTCTCCTTAGGTTTCCAGGTAGGTGCAAGGGGCACAGTCCGGGCTTCATTGCAAAGGAGATGAATTAAAGCAAGAGAACTCTGTGAGAGAGCAAAGAAAGGGAGGAATTTCTCAGTATCTAGTTCAGAGGAGAAAGGGACATGGTTGCCCCTGAGTGTCCTTTTTAGCAAAATACTAGGAAACAAGATGTAATAGAGAGTTGTATACCCTAACTCCATACTTACTTCTTTGCTCTTGATTGCATACCTTGTGCTTTTCTCTTATTTTTTCACCTTTCCCAAAATCTGAAGAGTTTCCTGGGAGTGCCAGTTGTGTCTGAGAAGGGCCAGAGCTGTTATTTGCAAGCGGGTGCAATTTCCTCCTCTTCTGTGATTATACTGCTCTGCTGTCTTCCTGTTTTTCAGCCTATTCCAGTTTCTTTTAATACTAATTTTATTTTCCCTTTCATTGCCAATAACTGATTTCTCAACACTTTTTCTCTTTTATTTTTTATAATCCCCATTATACATTAAGATTGATTGACTGTTTCCTACCTTACTACTTTCCCTTAGCTTTCCTTCTGCTGTGTGTGCAAATTTTCTTCGGCATTCCGATATTGTCCTCATGTCTGTTGTGGGGCAAGGCTAATTAATACAGTCTGCACTTTCTTTGTAGGTCATGGTGTGGCTTCATGCCAGCTGACTCAGACACTTTTGTCCTGAAATGTCAAATAAAAACAATGGGTCAAAAATATTGACTGTATTAAGTGAAAAAAGTAAAAGAAAAATCTTTAGGATTTCTTAATCTTTTCTTGAAAATAGTTTTTCAGAATTAGTTTTTTTAAAAAATGTACTTACTTATCATTGTCATTGCTCCCTTCTTCTCTACTTAGAAAAAAAGAGAAACTTTCCTACAAAAAATGTATAGAATTTTAATGGGGTGACAGGATTATTTTGACAAAAAAATTAACCTGCTTTAGTAACCCCACAGGGGTGAAAACCTGTTCTTTTAAAGGCAGCAGATGTTTTGGTGTGAACATTTCTTGCCAGGAACTTATGCAAGGCTCAGGTGCATCTGGAGGATGAAAGCCTGCTCTGTGTAGTGCTCTAGGCAGTTGGGCAGAAAAAAGCGTTTTGGTCCAGAAGGTGATGGGGTGCTCCAGGCACTGTGTCCCCTCCACAGAGGGTTTGGGCCCGGCTTTGGTACCATGCAAGAGGTGGGGCAGAAGACACACAACTGCGCTCTGGGGGATTCCACTGACAATATATGGTTTTAAAAATCTGAAGCCATGAACACCACATGAATGTATTTACTGGAGTATTTCTTACATAAAAAGTTTTCCAGAGTGAGGAGGCTGGAAGACAGAGACAAAGCATTTCACATTGCAAGATGAGCAGGCTCTGAAGAAGACAATAGCTATTACTATTCAGTGGCCGATTCCTGCCTTACTGGGCTTATTTCATTGGGATTGGGAGCCAGGAGTACAGTGAGGTTTTCCACAGGATTTTCTAAAGTTACAATTTTATTTGCTGCATTTTCCTATGCATCCCCCGGCCACGTCTGTGCAGGTAAACTAAATAGGGAACCTTCCTGAGCACTCAGGCTTGATCTCCAGCTGGTTAAACCGTTAGAGTGGCAGCTGGTGTGTCTTTCGCCCATGATGGTCGACACTCTTGCAAACGCTTCCTTAGAGTATCTCCAAAATCTGAACGTTCAAGGACGCAGTTGCAAGTAGCCACCCTATTTTAGTGGATGAAAATGTCTGGAAGGATTAAGATGGGCCATTCCAGGCTAGCTGGCACCAGTGCCCAGGTGCATTGCTAGTCATGTTTCTTTTGTTAATCTGGGTGTGGGCTTGAAGGGCTACCATACTACTTTCTTCTATTTTTTTTTTATTAAAGGCTTAATATTCTTTTTAATTAGCAGTATGTAATTTCATAGACTCATAGAATCATAGAATGGTTTAGGTTGGAAGGGACCTTGAAGATCATCGAGTTCCAACCCCCCTGCCACAGGCAGGGACACCTCCCACTAGACCAGGTTGCCCAAGGCCACGTCCGGCCTGGCCTTGAACACCTCCAGGGACAGAGCTTCAACAACCTCTCTGGGCAACCTGTTCCAGTGCCTTACCAAGACAGCTGTGCTATGAGAACACAAATGACTGTATTTTATGAAAAGTTAGGTTTCAAGGGGCATTTTTACTGTTTGGAAAAATTCTTGCCAATGTAGCTTATAAAACAATACAGCTAAAGCAAATGGGTGGAAAATATTTGCAGAAATAGCAGTAATTGCAACTGAAAGGTATAATTGTCGTATCTTTATCTGACATGATGAATTTGAAATACTATTCATTATAAAAAAATTAAGTGGGACATTCTGTGTAAACAAAGTAACACAGTTCACACATGATAATTTTCACAGATAATTTCTTTTTATATGCAAAACCTGATCCAAAGATACCATTTTTTGGTGATAAAAGCTATTGTACAGAAGAACTCATGTATGCTCCCATAGGAGCATGGTGTAGTCTTGCAGCTAAAGCAAGGCAGTTTATATTTAACAAGTGATCTGGTTAATAAATGTAGGCATTTTCTCCCCAAAGTACCTCTGAAGAGACTTCACTTTGTATGAATTCATCTGTCGCTTGAAATTATTTCAGTGCTTGATTTTGATGCTTTTTTTGTCTACAGATCTTTACTGGACTACTCATTAAGTTCTCTTCAGTACACAGGGTTTGAACAAGGCAGATTTGAACTTTGTGTGAGCCCTGTCTTACTTACCCAGGGTTTCTAGCTGCTGTGTTTAAGTCGAGTCTGCTCACACGTGTTTTCTTCCACCATCCTCACTGCAATATTTAAAGTCAGAGCAAGATAAAATTGGATAATTCCAACTGATCTCTGAGCACCGAGATGTCATTCCCAAGTAGCAATACACAAATACAGGAATATAATAGCTTAGTATTTTAAATCCCTTGACGTGATTATGATATAGGACTTCCGCTAATAGACTTCATTGATCTGGTGGTATTTTTCCTCTAACACGCAATTTACTGAATGTTTTCTGGATTTACTTGTATTTGATGGGGCATGGGGAGGGAGGAATGCAGGCTTGCTTTAACTTGTGGGTTTTTTGCATTCTCTAAACAATCAGGGATGAAACACAGGTGGAACTGGGACACAAGTAGCAGAGACAAAAGGTACAAACAATCTTATTTCTTAATGACTTGGCTGGCAAGCCTTTGTTTAGATGCTCAGCTTCCAAATCTTGACCATATTTTCAACGGGGAAGAAATTAGCAAAGTCAGATTAGCAAAGACCAGAGAATTCATAATTTTTTTGCTGCATCAGGCAGCACCATTGCCTGCCAAGAGCATTGCCTGTGCAGGCAGCACATCAACTCCCTGCTGTGGATGGACCTCAGACATTCTTACACCCTAAACTTACATTTTTCTGCCTGGTTTCTCAGGAACTGAAATACTTTAATTTATCCACATTCTTGGTGTCAACACATAATGTGTTCGTATAGATGAGATTCGCATGTGTGATCAAATACTATGGACTCTGTGATCAAATATTCCCTTTATCCTTAAAATCAATTCACAGAATCCAAACCCAGTATGCCCTAACACACATAACCTGTCAATTCTGAAATCTGTACCTTGTGGTTTGTCATTGTTTTTGCAAGCTGATTTAAACTGAGCCTTGTGTTTTAATAGAAAAAGTTCTTGCTAAATCATGTAACGATAAAGAACATCCTAAAAATATAAGTACGTGCAGTAAAACCATAGTCCAGAAAACTTGGATTGCATTTGAATTGCTGCCAGTGCAGTTGTATAATCGTTAGTTCCATTTCTATGATAGGGGCATAGGCTTCATATCACATAGCAGAGATTAGGTGAGAGACACCATCCGATTCCTTATGCACTCACACCACTAGATTTTTGTCCACTCGTGCAAAATATGAAACTGGATGGTATTTCTCAGTTAATAAAGAAGATAGATGCTGAAGGGACTTTGTTACCTCTGGTTGATGTTTTGCAGTTTCCCCAAGGATAAGATAAAAGAATTTTCTGCTTGCTTGTGCTTTGAACAGAACATTAGATGTCAAGACTATGGGAGACGAAGGAGAGAAGATGAAAGTTGAAACATGATTAGGTATACATGCATTACAGAGGAAGTAATTAAGGCCTTGGTTAGGTTTTGCAAGGATTTGAGAGCTGCAGAAGTGTCCCCACAGCTTGTAACATCCTGCTTTTGCATCATGGCACTGCCCACTGCCATCTACAGTGAAGGCTCTATCTCTGCCTTTTAAAAAAAACCTTCTGTAAATGGTTTGTATTCATTCATTATAAAAAAAAATAACTCCAGGCTGAAATTTACCATGTAGTGTGTCATTCCTGAAAATGTATTTTAGCCATTTAACATTATGTGCAAACAAGGGAAGAAAACCTTCCACATGGCTCTTCCCTACTTCTGGAGTTACCAGGTGTATCGCAATTCACATGCTAAAATTCCTACATAAGCAGTCCCTTTTTAAAATGCAGCCCATAGTTAGTGTAAGATGCAGCTTTTGAGTGCAATGAAAGCGAAGGGGGAAAAAGGTATTTCAAAATGGCAGCGTGGCTAATGGATGTGTGCAGCAACTTCTGTCAGCAGGCTTTCCAAGATTTTTCACTAGGAAGATGTCAGCTGCATATATGTTGCTTGCATTGGGTGAATTATGAGGAAATATCTCCACAACAGCTGTCATAGCATGTCTTATCAACCATATATGTATTTGTGTAATAGACAACAGATTCCACCTTGTAATAAGTTGTTGACTGTATTTGCAGTACAGATTTAATGTCTCTGCAGATCAGATAATGCTACAAAATGTTTGCCAAATGATACTGGCGTATAGTTTTTGGCAAAAGCCTTCCTTCCTTGGAAGAATAAAAAAGTTAATACACTGAACACAGAGAAGCTATTTATAAATACGTCGTCTTTATGTTTTTTCAAGCCCAGCAATAATACATTAGCTGATTGAGTCCTTGTGAGATAGTTTAATATAATGCCACAGCGGTATTTAGACAGTTTGCCAAATAAAAGAATACAAACTGCAGAGTTATTAAAATTGCACTCTTGCAGTTCTTGCATTGTATTTAGTGCCATATTGTCAGTATGGAAACTTTCTCGAAAGATAACTCATTTTCAGAAGGGTGGGATACCCAAGAGGCAGCCTGCTTCTTTAAACTGCCACTCCTGGTAAAGGAGTATTTTCTTTCTTCTGCTTTTGGATATTTATATGCCCTTATTGCCTCATATAAGTTACTGTAAGTAAACAATGAGACAAGATGAACAAGCCACTAATTTTGCCATATCTAATCCATTCTATAGTGTGAGGGCAATAGTTTCCTAGTGTTTGTTTTTTCAGTGCTCTCGTTTAATCAGTTTTTAATGATTAAAGCAATAGGCTTGGTCCTGCTCTATTCAAGGCAGTAAAAATACCTCTAGTAATGCTCATGATGCAAAGCTGAGTCACAGCAGGAGAAACGTTCATTTAACTTTAATTTTCCTTTTCTCATTTTCATTCTGTTACCACTAATAATGTTACTTTAGGAGTATTGTCTGTTAGACAGACCAATTTAACTGCTATTTCTTTTTCAGATTCAATCCTCTAAGCAATTACATAAAAGTTATTAAAGTGGTTATCTGACATAATGCATATTAGTCTGGTAGAAACAAACCAGGTGTGACTTAACAGTCTTTATTGCTCCTTTTGTGTAAGCATTCCAACAAGATCCCTAGCACTCTGTCATCACACGTACTATCTTTGCTTTGGCAAGAGAGATGACAGCTCTCAGACATCCTATCCTGGGAAACACACCCCGCAAAAAGTCTGTAAACAGTTGGATTTGTACCCCCAGAGCATCACATTGACTCTTCCATTTCTTGACTATATAAACGTATTCTGTAATATTCAGCAAGGATACCTCGGTTCACTTTGAGACTGACAACATTACGGTCTCTTTAGAGATCATGCTAAGAGTGTGCCAGTATCCTAAAATATTTGGTGTCAAGACATCCTGACTTCACCAGTGGGAGCTTCTGACCCTAAATCATTCTTATTATTTCGTCTCCATACACTCCAAGTGAATGTACAAAAGCATTAGAAAGCTTACTGATTCATTGCCCCATCGCTTTTTCTATGTCCAAAGTCCTACAAATGTTTCTTGTACAAACTAACAAAGCTTTTCCCTATCCAGGCTTTTCCAGACATTAATTATTTTGATTTGAAAGCTCTCGTACAGACAGCATAGAAGTGTGAACAGTCATCTTTCCTCATGCTGTACAGAAGTGAGAGTTATTGCACTCGTAGTGCAAACACTTTGGCATGTGCATAATTTCACTGTTCTGAGTCATCCCCTTGACATCTGTAAGATGACTTGAGATAATAAAGTTCAGCATGTATGGGAGCATTTGCTGGACAGGAGCTTATAGTTCCCATAGTAATTTTTTATCCATGTTGCATATATTAGTTTCTTTTATTGTTTTTTTCCCAAAGTTTCATAGATGAGTTAGAAAATAAGCCTGGGAGGGAGGTCACATTTTCCATTCCTCTTCTTCTAGGCGAGATAATCTAGAATCACATAATTTCTAAGAGGAGGCTGTCTAAAATGTTCTTAAAACATCCAATGATAGTTCCATGTCTCCTTATGAAATCTAGGTTCAATGTTTGATTAACTACCTTAGTGGTATGCAGTGGTTAAGTATGCGACACTGCTATCCTATTAAGCATTTATCTTGCTTTTTTCTTGATGTCCTCTGATTTCTTACTGAGCTTCCAAACATTGGCATGCTTAGAGCTGTACGTGAGGTGCAGATCTCTCCAGTTTCAAGCAAAAGTAACCTTTAGTTTTCCTGTTAGTGTAACATTTCTACTTCCAAGAGTTGTATTACAATCTGCCTAACACTCATAACAACTTTTGTACATATTAAAAGTGGCATATATTTTAAAATACAGTTAATACAACATATCATATAGTCCATATCCATCCCTCCATTCCTTCTGTAGTTCTTTGAGAGCCCATAGGTAAATTGATGTCTGCTGTTTTCCAATGCTGTCTCTTTTTATTACTGTTTCCAAGCATCTACAGTACCTTTCCAATTAAGGGCACGATGAGTGAATATTACTGACTACTTGGCTACTGGTGCACTGTGGATCGCGAGGCTGAAGGAAGCCAACTGACCGTAGACTTTTTATTTGTAGCCTTTTTTTTTTCCTAGTTGCTGAAGTGATTAAAAAAAAAAAGCATTGCAACTTGGTATCATTGAGACTACTTTATCTTAGGAAAATAAAAGGCACAGTCCCACAGACCTTTGGAAAGTAGATTTTGTATTGGCATCATTGGGAAGTTCTTTGTATTGACAATCAGTCCTGTAGTTTTAATGGTGTTGAAAGAAGTGAAGGGGTAAAGGGCAGATGTGATGGCAGCCCTGCACAAGTTAGACCGAAGCTTGGCCATCTCCAGCTATGCATTCTTGCAGTATTAGTCATTGTTCTGCTATCTGCTGTATCATTACCTATTTATTCAGATTAAGAAATACATTTTGCAAGTGGTAGAGATGGTTATAGTATTAATTTTTCTCCTTCTTACAAACTGAAATAGCCTGCTTTATTTTCTTCAGTTCTTTTTGAGTTTATGCTTATTTTCCTTCCAGAAAAGACTTTCCATTCAGTAAGATATATAATTTCCCTTATAACGTGGAATTTGTGATTCTAACAGAATTAGAATCTAGGGTTTAATTAAAGAAATACGCTGTCGAATCAGGTAGAATAAAAGAAGTTTTTATGGAATTTTGCCTAAAACTTGTACTTGCTGTGCAAAGGTTAGTGTGAGCAATTGAGTCTATTCTTCTCTGTATATTACTGGGAGAATGATTAATTTAACGTATAGAAGGAAATAGGCACTGTAATGTTCTCTCAGGAATAATATACTGACAAAGATGTCACAGATGTGAAATGGAGGGAATTTCTTGTCCTGCTTCTCTGACACTTTCTGATGAAGAAAGATCTCAGTATAGTATTCACATATCAGGCTCAGCGGGGCTGATCTTTAGAGTAAGGAGCCATATTCACCTTCAGTTTTTTTCCCACAGGAGTTAGCCGAGTCCTGGGACTGCTAGCCATTGCTAAGTGCTTTTACAATAAATACTTAGTTTAGTATATAGATGTACAAGATGAGTGTTTTGAGTGATCTTCTGAGATTTGCATTTTGGCAAATGTGCTCACTAACAGTGTGGCCCTAATTTGCCAGCACTGAATAGATTTCTATGGGGTTCCCATTCCTTTTGTGTCCTTTCTTTGTGTCATCTAACCATGGCCATGCTATTAAATGCCCTGGCCAGGAGAGATAGAGACAGCCTAAAACTCAATAGAGTTAGAAATAAATACTGAGGCATGAAGGAGGATTGTATCTTTCTCTTTGCTGAGGGTATGTGCCTGCCAGTTTTACCTGAGCTACCATAACTCACTGGTAAATGTAGGTACCATGTCTCTGTCACATCCTTGGTGGCTCCAGCATTATCACTGCTCCTAATGCAAGAGCAGGGCTCTTAACTGCAAAGTAGCTTTACCCCATTCCTGGACTGCTGAGCAAATGTTGACTGCTACAGTTTCCTGGTACTATTTTGGGCAAAATGCACTGTGTTGGAGATACAAATAGTGATTTCAGGCTCTCAAGCCTGCACTGTGTCTTATTCAGTGGAGCTTCCAGCAGTGTGTCATGAAATTGTCCTTGATTCTTCTTCCTGGGAAGCTATTGCTATCAGAATCATGGAATAATTTGGTGGGAAAGGCCTTCCAGAGGACACAAGCCCTGCTCACAGCTGGACCGACTTCCCCATTAGGTCAGGTTGCTCAGGGCCTTTTTGAGTCAAATTTTGAAAATCTCCAAGGATGGAGATCATATAACCCCTCTGGATGACCTGTACCAGTGGTTCACCCCTGTCATGATTTTTTCCCCCTTATGTTCAGTTAAAATGTTCCTTATTGCAACTTGTTCTTCTTTTTGCTTCTTCTCCTTTAGCTGGGCACCTATGAGATGAGTCTGGCTCCATCTTCTCTATTATTCCCCTTTTTAGGTAGTTGAGGACAGCTATTAGGTCCCCCCCCCATGCTCCTCTCTTTCAGACTGAACTAAGCCAGATCCCTCAGCCTCTCTTCATACATCATGTGCTCCAGATCTGTGACCATCTTGGTGGCCCTCCTCTGGATCCTCTCCAGTATCAGCATACGGAGGCCCCACACCTGAAAGCAGAGCTCCAGATGCCTCATGCATGCCAAGCAGAGGGAAGGGTCACTTCCTTGGCCTGCTGGCTACTCTCTTGCTAATGCAGCCCAGTACCTGGTTAGCCTTCACTGCTGCAAGGACACACTGCTGACTCATGTTCCGCTTCTCCTCCACCAGCGCTTGTCCTCCAACCAGCTCCACCAGCAAAGCTGGAAAGTCTTGAGCAGTCCCTTGGGAGACTACATCCTTCTCCCTTCAGTTTGCAAACACAGTCAAACTGGAGAAAGAAGGAAGGGAACTTGCAGGTGCTTCCTTTGCAGTACTCTGGTCTTTGGAGCTAATTTCTGTGTTTTGCGCAAGAGCCTGACTGGTCTTCAGCACGTGCTGCAAAGCCTGAACCTCTTCCCAGCTTCAGAAGGAGGGAAGGCAGTTCTATGGTTGGGGTAAGTAGAAAGTGAGACTACTGAAAGTTGGGCGTGGAACTTGAAAGAAACATCCCTTTCTCCTTGGGCTGCGGGGGTGAAGGCTTGCTAGTTTTCATTCAGTTGATTTGTATCTGATACATACAAAAGATGCCCGATGCACAGCCGTGGGTGCTAATTAACAATATTAAAAAAATGAATATGAGCATAAAGCTCTTAAATCCTATCCTTTTATTGTATATAAATTTGTGGTTGAAAAATACAGTAGGGGAAAAAATCCCCAAAGTTCACAATGAAATTATTTCTTGTTTTGTTTATACATGTAAGGAGTGCACGGTGATATAGTGCGTGGAAAACAGAAAGGGGATAGAGTGCTAGAGCTGAATCAAATTTCTGTTAATTTATGAAAATGGGGATGCAATCTTTTGACAGACAAGTTACTGTAAATGTTTTTGAGCAATATATACAATTTTTTTTAAGCAGAACAAATGTAATTGCTTACAGAGCAGTGGTCACTGTGAAGTACTTGTAGTTCGGTTTCAGGATCAGTAGCAGCAGGCAGGTAATGCATTAGTTGTGCTTGACCTTTCTGAGTAACAAGATTTTGCATTCTGCCTTCTGTGCTCTTAAATGAGAGCTTTCTTGCCAGTTTGCCCTTGGTGAGCCCTCAGCCACCACAGACGCGTGGTGTACGGCGGGCAGTGTGGCATCTGAACTTCTAGCTTCTCGGTCAGTCAGAGTGGCTTGCGTGGAATAATTATGTATGCTCCTTCTGCTTTCCTAACAGCTGGAATTACACCTGGAAACCTACTTCATGTAATTTGCAGAGCCTGGTAGGAAAGTACAACTGTGAATAAAACCAGACTGAGCTTTATGACCTTCAGTCGGTCATTGTAACTGATGTAACGAGCGTCCTCTAGTCCAGAGCTCAGTCTGGATTTTACCACAGTTTTCATCTCGCCACTGTTTTTTAAAACAAATTGATAGTGTTTTTTTCCCCCCTTAGGTCTCAAGTCAAAAGGAAAACTATTTTGGAAATGTAAATCAAATTATGGAAGATGGTTTTTACTGGGGTTAAAGCAAATGAGCAGAATTTCTGATAATGATTTACGTTTGCTTTGGTTTTTACTGATGGATTGCCTTTGTGTATCTGCAGTAATGTTGCTGAAAGTTTGACTGCAGTGATGTTTTTGAAAGTTTCACAGCATTACAAAACTGGTCGTGGTTCAAACTGAAATGTGCAAACCTAGCAATCTAAAATTAGGGTCCTAAGTTCATATTTAGGTATTAAGTTAAGAACTGACACATTTACCTGCCATTGAATTCAGTAGAATTCAGAAAATGATGTGGAAAGACAGTTTACCCTTGGCTACACTTGAAGTTAAACTGAGTTCAGCACCAGTTGTAACTGCTTTATCAGCAGTGGGTAAATTTGCTGGAGTAGACAAAGCTTCTGAGTTTCTGGTTTTTGCTCAATAGGAAGCAAATTTATGAACTTTTTTATGTTGAGTGTTATAACTAAATATATTTTTTTCTGTCTCCCAGATGTTTCTTGGAAGGCAGGAAAGATTTAGCAGTCTTAGCAAAAAAAAACACCCAGTGATCATTTTGGAAACATTTCACAATCCCCTTTCTATGTCAAGATTTTCTGCTGTACAGAAATAATTTAAGCAGTGTTTTGGGGCCCAGCGCATCCACCATCCAGCTGTTGCAGATTTTGTGATAAACTGCAGTTCATGTTTTTGGATGAAGGGGGACACAGTAAGTTGCTGGCTGGGCTCTGCAGGGTGAAGGTGCTCGGAAAGGATGGGCTGGATCCCTTTGCTGCTCCCTCCCTTCTGATGGAGGAGAACAGCAGGAGCTAATGGTGCATCTCTCACCTTCTCTACTATCTCCTATTTACGTTGGTGGCACTGTGCCCAACAGTGCCAAGTGGTGAAGCTGTCCAGGCATGGTGGCCGTACTGGGATCCAGGGGCAAAAGGAAGAGTGCATAGGGTTGTCCCCGTGCCTTGTGTTTGGGGTCAGCCCTGGGGTGACGTGTCCATACGTAACAGGTGGGCCGAGCTATGGCAGCATGGACTTGGCTTGGTGCGTCATTTTTTTTCTGTTTGTTTCCACTTTGGGAGAAATCAGTTTTTGCCTTGACTATACTTGCCTCCAAGAAAACTTCTTTACTGCTTTCTTTCTTGCCATTTCATTTGCTCTATGGTGCTTTGGGGTGATCTGTGATAAACTTCTCTCCTTTGGCCCTTTGATTCAAGCTTTTCTTGTACTGCCTGTGTTCTGCTTGTGGCTGTGGCATTATAGATCTACATGGACTGGAGCTCTGGGCTGAGGTCTTGCCTTGCTTGATTTACCAGCTCTTACTACTTAAACAGCCAGGTTGCGCTCATCTAATACTGTCTCTCTTCACAGTGGCTTTCCCAGAGGTTCTGCTGTTTGTTTTTCTTTGAAGTCCTGGATTGAATAGCATTGTGCTTTAGAAAGTATGAGCTGTTCCTATACCTTTAACCAGGTGTATTTACCTGGAATTGAAATAAAACCAGACATTTGTTCAAGGTAGTTGCTGTGGTTATCAAATCAGCTTCCTGGTTGCTGTTGCTAAGATGATCGGAGACTTCTGCCATATGAGGGGGATCCGATTAGTAGGATTGCTTATATCAGAGTATGTTGTCTTATCCAACAGTGAACATTTGAAAGCAAATGGAAATGTTAAAAAAAAAAAGTAATGAAAAACAACTATTGAGGCTTATGCCTTGTGGAGACCTGATTGATGTTAATAATTAAAATAATTTGTCAGTTTTGATAATGAGAATCTTTAATCCCAAATCCCATACTCCTTTGAAATATCAGTAAGCGGAATCCTTTCCACATAACGTGCTTTGGGAATTCAGCCCTCACAGGTAATAAATTATTAGGGTAGCTCTTCAAATTTGTATTACAAAATACAGTTTTGACCAAAAAAAAGACCCCGCCCCCAAACCTACACATTTACAAGTTTCATATGAAAAGGAAATAATTCATATACATTATCTGGAAAGGTTTTTGATCTGTTTGCATTGAAGACGTACTGATCTCCACAGTGTAACTGGAGGTACATTAAGGAGCTGTACAAAGATTTCTGCTCTTTGCATCGCCATCGCCACTGCCACGGCAGGAGAAGTTGTGCGTCTGTTCCCCAGGGAGACCAAGCAGCCGCAGGTTGCTTCAGCCAACAACAATTAGATGCGGTTGTGGCTTTTCCCCATCCACAGCAGGGCCTGTGAGATAAAACGCTCCAGTGCTGAAAAGGGGTATTCAGCCAAAGGAAAAACAGTGCTTTGCTCTCCCTGCTGCGTTGATGTCCTCCAGTTGCCATACAGAGGCAGGTTAAGGATATATATAAATGCTTCTAACATGGAGCATCTTTTCCATTTTTTCATTTTATTCAGAAAGGAAAGTTGCACTTGCAAGCCAGTCATATGTTGTGATACTGCCTGAAGCTACAGCAATTTCCAGGTCTGGGGTTTCATGCTGGCACATGATTTTTCAGTCCTATTGCTTCAGGTCATGGAGAGAGATGCTGCCACCTCCCCTCCCCATGGAAAATCAGGGGACAACCTTGGGTTAGCACCTTTACCTTTGGCTGTGCTTTCAGTAGTGATGTACGTGGCCGTGATTTCCAGCAAACAGGGAGTTGTGCTGCTTCCCAGGGATGTCTTGGGGGTGTCATATAAGGAATTATATTACTGCAGGCTTGACCCAACAATCCCTGGGGAAAGACAACAAAGAGTGCAAACACTCAGGACCTAGAGGACAAGGCTGTACTGTGATTTGGGCGCTTTCTGGTTGCTTCTGGTGGTAGGCAGGACCTGGGCTGAATCCTTCCCAGCAATCCTCCTCTGGCTACACCATCTCCTTCATCACGGGCTCAGTTTTCACAAGCTCAGGAGCCTGGCGGGCGGCCATGCAGTTATGTCGGCATACCCAGGACTTTTGGTGTGTGCAATAGCCTTCATTTGACATGGCAACTGGAAGTAAAGGGGAAATACTGACCCAAGGAAAAGGGTGAAAAAGAAACATCTCTTCATAGTCCTAGTGAAAGCAAGAACCAGTCTTCTCCACTGGGCTTGTTATGACCCCATTATTTGGAAAAAGAAAATACTAATTTGTGTAGAGGAAATAACCTTTCTGTGTCACCTGACTTGCCATTTAGAAAACTTTTAAACATGTAAACTTGAAGTAAATCTGATCTTGAAATATTATTTGGAACTATAAAGGGAAAAATTTTAATTTAGCAAATTTTGAAGTTAAATGTGGCAAATGTTTAAAGTCTGTTTTGTTCGTAATAATTTTTGATAAAGTTAATTGTATAAGCCAGCGTAAGTCCATTAATAATTTGGATGAACTAAAACCTGTTTTAATGGTGAATAAAAATAAAATATAGCTGAGAAACTTTGCTTTGGCATATGAAACCTCTCATTCCTTACCATTAGCAGCTATTCTATATCCAGTTTTTATAGCTATATTTATATAGATATAAAATAGATAATCATATAAATAATGGAAAGATTAAAATTTACTGACTGTAATGACATTAAAACCACTAAAACACTGAAATTCTGGAAATGCTACAGAATCACACTCTACAAAAGCCTTTAATATTTTCAGATCATTTCAGTTTTACAAGTGAATAAGAACTGCCTTCCTGTCTTTTTCCAGTGTATAAAAAATTAACATTTGCTCCACCTTTTCTCTTCTCTGCCTATGTCTTAATTGCTCGTCAGGCAAAAAGTTGTCTATCTCAAGTACTGTCCTCTTCATGTTATACAGCAACATTTCCATAGGATCTGCCAACGATGAGATTATGCTGTAATTTCCCCAAACAGCTGGGTCTGCTTCGTTATGAATAGAAGCCATTGGGGAGTGTATCCAAATCTTAGTTCTCAGCCTTCCAAATCACATTAACAAAATTATCACATGCCTGGGTGAGCGCTTCTCCACCACTTTTAATTAATTCCGATTGTATGTTACCCACTCCAAGAGGTTTATTGGGTTTTTTTCATCATCTAGTGTCAGCTTTCAACTTCCATCGCCATTGGAAGAAGTTCTTCATAATGATTTGGGCTTCTCAAGAAGATATTCCTGCTTCTTTCCCTTCCAGCACTGTATTTGTTTCATCTGTGGGGCTCAGTTCTTGGCAGCATACAGCCCTGGCATTAGCTGAGGTGGCATCTCTTCTCCCAGAGAAGTCCTTAGCCGGGCTGTGGCTGGTTTGCCAGTTGTCCCCAGCGACATTTCTTGGGACAGCTGTGCATGTCAGGGGGCTGCTGTTCATGCCAGTTTTCCGCAGTAACTGAGAACCGCATCTGTTTCCAGCCTCATACAAATATGTTCCTCATGTACTTTCATCCATCCTCCTTCATCACTGCATCAGTTAGACAATGGGAGCATCTTCCCTGTGGGCTGAGATTTCTTTCTTGGGGTCGGTTTCCGCAGGAGTTTATCTGTGGGCGCTGTAACGCAGTCAAAGAAAGATGCTTGTCCTGTTCGAATCTGTGCTGCTTGTGCCGAGGGCAGCAGAGCTGGAGCTTTTGCTCAGCTCTTGTCCTGGATGCTGCAGGGGTTTGTGAACTTGGAGGTCATGACCAGGATAGCCTCTGAGGGTAATGGCTGGAGGCTTCTCACTTCATGCTTTTAACTGAGTTGTGATCAGGCAGTCGTGGCTGCCTTCTGGGAGGATATACACCCCATCACACCTCTTGGCCTCCTCTCTGAGTCACAACAAAAGTGGGCTGGTGTGTAGGTCCCCACATGCACCCGAAAGCATGATCCTCACCCCTGGGCAGCACAACCCAGTACCCCATCCAGGTTGAGAGTATTTACCTTGCAGGAGAGGGCAGCCAATGGCTGGCCTATGGCTGACCATTTGCAGGCTACTGACTCTGCCCCTTCCATTTACAAACCCATTTCTTTTTTTTTTTTATCATAGTAGCAAGAGGCATAGGTTCAGTGGCAGATGCCTAATAAGGTGTGGTGGGTTGACCCTGGCTGGACACCAGCTGCCCACCAAAGCTGCTCTATCATTGCCCTCCTCAGCTGGACAGGGGAGAGAAAATATAACAAAAGGCTCATGGGTCGAGATAAGGAAGCAGAGAGATCATTCAGCAGTTACCATCATGGGAAGAACAGGCTCAACTGGGGGAAATGAGTTTAATTTTTATTACCAATCAAAATCAGAGGATAATGAGAAATAAAACTAAATCTTAAAACACCTTCCCCCCACCCCTCCCTTCTTTCCGGGCTCGACTTCACTCTGATTTCTCTACCTCCTTCCCCAAGTGGTGTGGGGGAACGGGGAATGGGGGTTGTGGTCAGTTCATCACACATTGTTTCTGCTGCTCCTTCCTCCTCAGGGGGAGGACTCTCACACTCTTCCCCTGCTCCAATGTGGGGTCCCTCTCAAGGGAGACAGTCCTCCACGAACTTCTCCAACATAAGTCCTTCCCATGGGCTACAATTCTTCACAAACCGCTCCAGCATGGGTCCTTTCCACGGGGCCCAGTCCTTCAGGAACAGACTGCTCCAGCGTAGGTCCCCCACGGGGTCACAGGTCCTGCCAGCAAACCTGCTCCAGTGTGGACTCATCTCTCGCCACAGGTCCACAGGTCCTGCCAGAAGCCTGCTCCAGCACAGGCTCTCCGTGGGGTCACAGCTTCCTCCGGGCATCCACCTTGCGCTGGCTTGGGGTCCTCCATGGGCTGCAGGTGAATATCTGCTCCACCGTTAACCTCCATGGGCTGCAGGGTGTCAGCCTGCTTCACCATGGTCTTCACCACTGGCTACGGGAGAATCTCTACTCTGGTGCCTGAAGCACCTCCTCCCCCTCCTTCTTCACTGACCTGGGTGTCTGCAGAGTTGTTTCCCTCAGATATTCTCACTCTTCTCTTTGCAGTTGCGCAGGGTTTTTTCCCCCCTTCTTAAATATGTTATCCCAGAGGTGCTACCACCACTGCTGATGGGCTCAGCCTTGGCCAGCGTCAGGTCTGTCTTGGAGCCAGCTGACATTGGCTCTGTCGGACATAGGGAAAGTTTCTAGCATCTTGTCACAGAAGCTACCACTGTAGCACCCCCCCTGCCAAAACCTTGCCATGCAAACCCAGGTGCTTTGCATACGCTTTATAGTGAGAGAGCAATCAACCTAAGCTGCGCACAGTATTGGCATTACCACCAGATGTTTTTAGTGTGTCTTGCTGTAAATATTCTGGTTTTAGACTTTGAGTAGCAGGATGGGTAAGCAGTTGTGACAGCCTGCATTGGGAGATCTTTATACAGGAGCCAAACTTGTCAACATGTTTCAGGTTTTATTTCTTTATCTCCACTTTTATTTTTCCATGTGTTTTGATGATTCCTTTGCATATCATAATTATTACTGTTCTATTTTTGTGGCAAATTGAAAACAAAACAGACAGCCAATAACATGGTAATGCTTTACCATTTTTCTTTTATTCCCTGCCTACTAAGGACAACAATATTTCTATGCTGCTTGTTTAACCAAAAAAAAGCTGCCGGTACTATTTAGAAGCAGGCCACTGCTTTCTTTTTCCAGCCAGCGAGGTTTTACAGACTTGAGCTCTGCTGATACAATCCATGCTGTGTGTCGTAGGGCAGAAGTCATCCAGCTCAGCTTCACCTGGTGTCTCTGGAGGGTGGGGTGGGACCTGATGGCTAAGTGCATCTTAGGATGGAGCAGAGTGGAGGGGAGGAACTGCAATAGCAGATGGGAAGAGACTCTTATAGGCTTCTTTCCTAGATCATCATTAAATGGGCTCAGGTTTGGAATAGAGACTCTTAAGAGACAGACATCTCAGAAGGAAATGGATACTGCTGAAGTTAAACAAAAGTATTTAATTATGTTTCTGGCTCCTTGAACTTTTCTTCTCCCTGTGGAATTCATATTTAACCATAGTCTGGTGGGTATCACTTTATTTTGCTGTCTAGCATGTTCACTTCACTTCACTTTGTAAAGTTTTTTTCACAAATATAGTTATTGTATCCTGCCAAGATGCTCTGACTTGGAGAGCTATGACTTCATTTTCCACTCCGCAATTCAGAGGGGACATTTTTACACAATACAGTGTCAAGAAATGTTTACCCATGTCAAGCTTTACATGTGCCAAGTCCAGTCTTTAAGACTTGCAGTCATGTTTCTTGTCCAGGGTCCCCAGTGAGATGCTGCTAAGCGATGAGGTGCTGTCATTGCTGGGATTGGGTCTCCTCTTACCCCCTGCTCCTGCACTAAAGAGGGCATCTGAAGAGTTAGGAGGTTCACATCTCTGTAATCTCAAAGCCTCTGCACAGCAGGGAGTGACTTCAGGTGTGCGTATGTCAGCCAACATCAGTCTAGAAAGGTGAGCAATAAAAAATAGAGGAAGAGCCAGCAGAACGCAGGCACAGCAGTCTTTTCATCTCGCCGACTCCAAAGAGCATAGTGAAGTTGAGCCTGGGCAGTGCCACATAAACTAAACTAAAACAGAAAATCCAAGCCAAGGCTTCTTAAATAGCTGTAGAAGCTGTAGATCCTCTTCTAAGGTTCCAAATGTAACACAATCCCATACATCTTAGTCTCACATATGCCTGTCACAGTATATAAGTCTTTATTATGCTGATTGAACCAAACCCAAAAGCTTGTATTCCTTAACAGGGAAAACTGGATTAATAAGGTGCTAATTGACAGAGATACTTGATTATATTTTTATATTAATTTAGCAGGAGTCCTGGGCTGTCAGTATGTTCTATAGAAGAATGCCATCTTGTATTATTTTCAAATGTAGAATTATTATTCTGTGTATTCATTGTGACGGCAACTGTAAAAAAATTGCAAAGTTAAACAGGCAATGTTTTGCAGAAGAAAATCTTTTTAGGTAATCGTATGGATGCTAATTGTAAGGATGTAATGGGTTCTTCGAGTCTGTGACATCCTTAATATGAGACTGGATGTCACCAGAAGAGACGAACTTGGAGGATCGGGTGCATAGCGTCCATCCTGGAGGTGTTAGCACTGGATGAACCACCTCTCCAAGGTGCCTGTCCCTCCTTACTGACTCTGGAGGAAGCACAGGAGCAGTGCTAACAATGCCTAAGATTAATCTCTGCCTAGGCAGTATTTCATTGTCCCTTCTCTTAAAAGAAGTGTAATTACACATATTTTTTAAGTCCGTGTCTGGCCAGCACTGGCTGCTTTAAGAGGGTAATCTCAACTGGCAGAATACTGAGCTTATGCAGTGCCCTGTATTTGAGAGGGGACAGGTCTTTCCTGAGCCTCATATTGATCAATTTGTACCAGCAACATTAAACCAAATTAATTAGGTCTGGTTTCTGAAGCATACCAGCATGGCCTGTCTCACATGCTGTGTGTGAAGATGCTTTGAATGAATGCAGATATTTCCACGATGTTATTTTCAAAACTATCTTCATTTGCAGTGCTACTAATCATATTGGGGGCAGTGTAAACAAGAGGAACCCATGACCTTTTACCACCATGTTCATAATCTTAAATGCCTTAATTAACTTTGCTCTAAACCCATGTAAGATATTTAGAGAAGAAAATAAGTGGCAAATTAATGTATTGGTCTACTTGTATATTTGAATTGCGTGCAGCCTGATATGGTACTTAGGGTTTAACGTACATCATCATTTACCAATGTATTCATATGTACTCCCATAGCACCCAAAGGCTCAGTGTCTCTGGGAGCACAAGGCAGGGAAGGAGCAATTGGTGGGATGGAGGAGCTGTGAATGAAGGAGTGAACTTGAGCCTGGGAAAAAAAGGGGGTGGGTGAGGGAAGGTACTTTAGGTTTTTTGTCTTTGTTCCTCACCATCCAACTCTGTTTTAACTGACAATAATTTAAATTAATTTTCCCTAAGTCAAGTCTTGTTTTGCCTGTGATGGTACTCGGTAAGCAATCTTCCTGTCTTTATCTTGACCCATGAGCTTTTTAATCTTGATTTCTCCCCCTGTGCTGTTGAGAAGGGACTGTGAGAGAGCAGCCGGGTGGGCGCCTGGCAGCCAGTCATGGTCAGCCCACCACAGTCTGTTAAAGTTTTGGGCCATTGGGTGACACTTTTGGTGAGAGAGTACAAGGGAGTACAGGAAAGATGTGGATGAGTTCCCCCCATCTTTTTCTCATTTCCCCAAAGCTTTCCTCACTGCACTTTCTATTAAATTTGCCTTTCCTCATAGGAGAGGTGTTCCAGCCTCTGATTGTTTTTGTGACCCTCACTTTTGGTACCACAGAGTGTTGCCATTTGCCAGCTGAGGGAGAAACATGAGCTGACTGGCCTCAGCTCCCTCTGATGCCCATCAATGCCCCTTCCTAACTAACCAAACAGCTACAGATATGTTTTGCCCAGTGAAGAGCATTTAGAGTTCAGCTTTCAGGTTGAATATGTAAATTCCGGTCTTGGCGTTTTTGGGTTTAAAAAAAAAGAAGAATGATAAATGAATCAAAAAACTGCATAACGCATATATTTAATGTAATAAGTATGTAATTCTTTTTCTCTGGGAATGAGGAAAGAATACAGACGTAGTTTAAAAGTCTTGCTTTACGATGCTGTGAGGAGATCTATAATAACACAATTCTGTGGTATTGAAGTGAAATTCTTAATACTGTGTTCTGTTTCATGAATTAATTTAATTAGTTATTGTTTGCTGAAGAGCTGGAACTATGCCAGGAGCCTGAATCCAAACTCAACCAACATGTGTGCATGCGCTGTATAAAGAAACTGGATCTGAGCTCAGAGACGGATGCTGTGAGCAGAGCTGAAGTGAACTGAATGCGAAGGCTGGGAGGACCTACTCGTAGCGGGTGCTAGAAACACAAGCCCAGATTTGCACCCAGATGCTGTAGACTGAGGAGTGGACTTAATCAGCACTTCTAATTAGTGCCCTTGTCAGCCCCTGATTAGAAACCCAGCATAGCTGGGAGCATTGCAGGTGGTTTGAATTCTACCTTCTGGGAACTATGGAGCATGTTCCAATTTCCAGTGTCCGTATTTCTTTATTATGAAGGGTATGAACATATCAGGGTACAAGAAATATCTGAGAGAGTGAATTCAGGCATGGCACAGACAGAAATTCCCCCTTCATCTTGTTGGAGGTGACAGAGAACAAAATCTGGGCTCCCAAAGCCACAGGTGGGAGCGAGACAAAAGGAGCTGCCCTGTATTAGGACTGGTGTATAATCCTCTGTATTTGAACATACAGCCGTCTCAGAAAAACACAGTTTTTCTTTGCAGGCCTCCAGCCATAGTTTCTGGTTTCTTGACATCTATAGATCTGGCTAAGAAATGTCAAAGGGTGTCAGCGCAAGTACGGCAGTGATTTGTGCAAGGGAAGGAGAGAAACCCGTAAACATCCCCTAATGGAGCTGAAATTTTATTACTTACAGCTTGTCTATGCAGTGTTGTTTTAAATGCAGCAGTAGCCACTCTTGGTGTAATAAAGATATTGTTATAGCAATATGAAAGTGCTTAGACCCTCAATGTGGGGTCCCATCTTCACCTAGCTATTTATGCCGATACCCAGTTGTAAGTCTATGTGGCTTACAAACAGTAGCAACCGCTTTTCTAACAAGGACAGTTTTAACTGTGCAACTTCTTAAGTCAGAGATCTGTGCTACACTAAGAATCTTTGCTGGGAGCAAATCTGTGATCGAAAATGGCATCTAAAGTGTTTGAAAGTGCTCTAACCTGGGGATGTACCTGGGAGTCCTGCTGATTTTAGCTTTGGTTTAGTTAGCGTGATTCTTGACATTAGTGTAACGCTGTTTGTGTTGTTTGTTTTTTTTTTTTTTTTCTTCATAGGTTGGCTGGATTAACTGGCTCTCATTCAGAGGAACTTTACAGATCTATTTTGCTTTCGTTGAACCTCTCTACTGCACGTCATAAAGATTTCCTACATCCAGAGGCTGCACGAAAGACAACTGAGCAGCACAAAAATGTGACTCTGACAAGAGACTCCAAGCTTTCTGACAAGGAATTTTCTACTGACCAGTTTATCATTTAAATGTATAACCGAAGCATGCGTAATAGTTAACCTGACAGGGGAAAAAAAGCTTTCTTATTAATTAGGACTGCCAAAAAAAGCAGTCACCTGAAGCTTCAAAATGAGTGCTCCGTTAATCCCAAACAAGTCATGTTATGCCCACCTTCAGGACAACCGCAGTGAAATAAAAAACAATAATGAAAGCATAGTGAGTGTGGGGGATACCAATGCCAACCAAATTGTGACGAAAGTTAGAACCACTGAAAGGGATGTTAAGAAACATGATTTGATAGATGGGAATGTACACTCTGGAGGATCAGAGAAAGTGACTCATCTGAATACAGAGCAGAATAAACTTCTGACCTTCAAAGACTCTCGGACCTGTCACCCCAGCGTACAGGAAAGTAAGCTGCCCTCCACCACAAGCAGGGAAGTGGGGAAAGATTGTAGGACTAGTGAAGCTAAGGATATATCAAGGCATATCAGGATTAGCAGAGGACAAAGTCTGTCCAATTTAAAAAGCAGCACAAATGATGCCAACCTGGAGGTTGTTTCCAAAGGTGATATTGACTTCACCCAGAACTTTTCTAAGGGTAAAATGCCCAGGACTATGGAGATGGAGAGAATAAAAAGGCTTTCTCTGGGAAGACCAAGTAAATTCTCTCCTCAGTCTGAAACATTTGCAAAAGACTGCGTTGGCCGTGTGTCATGTAAACGTCTGCTTTCTGCGTCATTAGACTCCATCGACAGGTCGCACCATTTGATAGGAAATACAGAGAAATCACAAAAAACATCCACGGATCATTTTCTTGGGATGGTGTTTCATCCACTTGATAATACCTCAGAGGAAAATATTGTATTTTATTCCAAACCATCTACCTCAGGGAACAAGAAAATAAGTAAACCAGAAAACGTACCAAATGTTAACATTGAAAGCACACTGCATACTTCTCATTCTCAACATTCAACTGTTAAGCCCAATGAGATTGCTAGTAAATCAGAAGCACAATTAGGTCACGGTGATAAAAGTAAAAAACTGGAGCTTAAGACTGCACCATCTCTACAATCTAAAAATACGTGTCAACAAAAGATTGAGAGAATTATGCTGGTAGAGTTCCTGGGATCTCAAAAAGATCAAAATACAGCAATGCAGGAAGAGAAAGGCTCCGGGTCTGATGCATCAGAATTTCAAGCATCTGACATCTGTAATAAAGTAGAGGATCCCTTGTCAAGCCAGGTGGTAACTTGTCCCGATGACAAATTGCTAAGTGATAACACCACCACGCATGGGGAAGGGGGGGGAAGCAATGACACTGTCAACAGGGCAACTAGCCGGGTTGGTGAGGAATATTTTACAGATGAAGAAGTGGAAACAATATTCCCACTCACCTGCAATAGTAAATCCAGTGGCAGAGTGACACCTAGAAAAAACGAAAATTTACATGAAGTTGACGCAGGTTGTGCTGAAACAGTTGGTGAACAGATATCTCTTATACATAACATTAATCTACCTGACAGCAAACCCTTGAAATTTAATGAGAATAAACTGACGCTAGTCAAAGGAAACACCGAGGATGCTGCCGTGCCTGCTTCTGATCTCTCAGATGAGCGTGGGGCGTGCAGTGCAGAGACAGTGTCAAACCAACAACCTGACAACCACGACAGTGATTCGGAAACCTCGAGCTTTTCAGTTCCAAGTAAAAAGACAACTAATGCACAGAAACATCCTCCAGTCGAAGCACCAGAGAGCTGTAAAGTTTCAGCAAAGGCTGATGCCTTTTTATGTGTCCCAACTCCTGTGCGCCCGGTGGCAACGCTGGATGTTCATAGTCAGCCCACGCTATCAAACAGTAATTTGAAGGACCTTTATGCACTTCATGTTGACAAACTGTCACCCTCCTCAGTCCTACCTCCCATTGACAGTACACAGTTGTTAAACGTGTCCCCTAAAGTGCCTATCAAGACTGCTTGCAGCAGCGCCATCCCAAAACCTATCCTGGTCCACTCCAAGGGCTCCCTCGCAGATAAGGCGGATGTGGACAGTGACTGCAGTGAAAAGCTGGAAGAAGGCATCGAAATGAAACCTGCCATACCCAGGCCCAAACCCGTGAGACCTAAAATCATCACATACATTAGGAGAAACCCTCGTTCCATAGAGCAGCTCGAGCCCTCGTTTGCGCCGGCAGGGCTGCCCTTCGGTACCCCTGCGTGTGGCATGCCCATCTCTACAGAGCAGAAGGTGTCCAACGGAGGGGAGGCGAAACCCCCCGGCATCCTGTACGACAAATTTAAACCCGACCTCCAGAAGCCAAGACTCTTCAGTTCTGGTCTGGTGGTGTCAGGAATTAGGCCCCCGGGCCATCACTTCGGTTCGATGAGCGAGAAGTTTCTGCAGGAGGTAAGGAGGCAGCTTTGACAGCCTCTTTTGTATGCCAGGTGGTGATCATTTGCGTACTTGTTGCTGCCAGAAGTTAGTTCTGAAACCTCAGGTAAGAAATAAATCCTAAATCAAGGCAATGTGTGATCATTAGAAGTAAACTTACTTAACTGTTTCTGGCACTGACCCTCTTGCAATGTCTAATCTGTGACTGGAAGTTGGCTCTGTGTTCTTCCAGTTTTTCCCAGCAAACCAGTCACCTGCTAGTAGTATAAATAGGGACGTTTAGAAAGGAAAAGACATGCTGTTTAAATTTATCTATACATGGAATTTCTTTTTTTTTTCCCAAAGAATAGCTTTGGGAAATGAATGTAATTTGCCCACAGAGACTTTTCCTCCTTAATGTGAAAGTTGGCAGGTTTTTGCAGACAGAGCACTAGAGGTCTAAACTAATTCCCTTCTGTTTAGCTGTACTGAAACCCAGGGACTATCAGAGCTCTTGTTAGATTACATATATTATGCAGGAAAAGATTTACTTTTGACTAATTTTAAAGCCATGTGTTATATTGACCTACATCTTAAGTAAGAAATTTCCTTTCCCTGGAAGTCCCTCTGGCCAATTCTGGCTCCTGATATTTCATTGTGTTTCCGCCTTGATAAGTTGGGCAGGAGTCTTGGTTCTCTGAAATCCCTGCTGGGAGGTGAGCACAGTGGAGGAAGGTTGACCTTTTTTGGAAGGTGGAGAAAGGACAGGGAAAGGGGAGCTACATTCGGGTCTGAGATGTGCCCTTGTGTCCGCTGATTGGGACCTGTGGTAGCTCAACAACCAAACTTTATATAAATACTGAAGATCACACAAGTTTATTTCATTTGACCCAGTCTTTAAAAAAAAATATCTTTTTTTACTGTGTGTCTCATGGTGTTATTGAGGCTATTTTAATGCCTGCCTCATTCTATATACAGTATTTATCCAAGGAACAGCACTGAAATAACAAATTTGGTGACAGTGTTGACAATCAAAAGCCAGCAAATACCCAAATTAAGGTATTGTGTGTGAGTGTAGGTTGGCCCCTATGGCATGTTAACAGGCAACCTACTGAAGTGATCATGGGTTATATGTTGTATATTATATGCTCTATTCATAGAACACCATCTCATCACAAACACATCCCAACAGTGCTCACTGCCCTTTCTTGTCTAACTTCAGTTTCCAGCTCTGTTGCTTGTATTTTGCGTCCAGAGGAGGAATTACTAAAGTCATTGTGAGCTTGTTTATGCCAGCCATTTTTAGTATATCTTCACAATCGTATTGTAAGATGAGGGGAAAATTACTAGGTTATTACCACTTAATGTATCGCTATGGAAATTAAAGCCAAAATAACCCAGACTGTGCAACTATTTGGCTGTTTGTAGGGTGACGTGACCCTGTGAAGACCACAGGTGTCTATGGCCCGTACAGTTGGGGTTCAGGTAATCAGGTAGGGAAGGAAAAGTCAAACAAACTGCAGTTTGTGTTATGAGTTTGCATTAGCCCAGGGGTCAGGAGCTGATAGCAGGGGATGGTGTTTGCTCTCCTGGGCTGCCACCCTAAAAGCAAGTACCTTAGTCCCCTTGCTAGTTGGGGGAATGCAAAGGGTATTAGCTCCAGTATGGATCAAGGTAAAGAGTAATGTTTGATCCATGGAAGCGGACAGATGCTTAGAACAGCAGCTGTGCCCAGTGCAGATTCATAGCAGATGACTGATGTGTAGTCTGCAATAAAGCAGTTTGGATGCGTTGAGATAGATCAAAATCACCCTGGTGAAGGGACAATGTTGAAGACAGAGATTTTGGAGTCAAGGAGATGCTGGGGCAGGATAGGTACTCCGCATTATCTTTGTGAGGGAAAAAATCCCAGTCTGCACTATTTCACGTATCCAATTTGGGCTTTGGAGGGCTTTGATTAGCATTTTATAGCTATTTACATAGCTATGATAAGAAGCGTTAATAGCTGCTATCAGTCAGACCTGTAATCTCTAAGCACCCTTCAGATAGCTAAACGGCAGGAACAATTAAATACCCCTCTAGGTGCCATGAGCTGGAAAAGTTGGAAGGTGCTGTCTCAGACAGAAGACTCCAAGGCAAGGCCTGGAGAGCTGTCTGAGGAAGACTCAGGGGAAGCTCCCATGACTGGAAGCACAGTTCCCAGCTCAGTGTCCACCTCTGTCAGTGTGTGCTCACCCAGAAGCTGCTCCCAAGCACCAGCGTGGATGAGACCAGCCTGGTCTGCAGGGTGAGGGTTTACCCATATGGGTATGGTCTGTGCCTTGCCAGAGAGTGGTCCTTGGCTCACTTTATTCGCTATTTTATGGCTGCTGCTGAGAGTCCTGGTTCTGGTGGAGTCTGTAAGGAGGTCTGCTGATGACCAGCTCTCCTGTCTGCCTCCTCAAGGCTGCGCCTGCCCCATTCAACCACCTCCTTGGGTCCGTTCCCCAGAGCAGACATCTTTCTGCTCCAGAGAGCACGGACTAAAGCCTGTTGAAATGAAAGGCCTGTAGGGGAAAAAGGGTTAGGGGGAGTTGTTTTATACATAGTCAAACCAGCAATTTTTTCCCCCTAATCTCATTATCAGAACTGCCTGAACTGCCTGAACCAATGTCACCAACTCTTTTCCCAAATAGTTGCCTGTAGCAGGCACTTGAGAAGAAAATTCTTGCTTAAGGCATTAATGTTTTATGATGTTATAAATAAAGTAACATGAAGGAAAGCGTTGGGCATCCTTACCTGCTGGCCATGCTGCCAGCTCTGCTCGGGATTACCTGACCTGTGGAAATTCCTCTACACTCCAAGTATTTGCTGCAGACTTTCCAGCTCTTTCTAACAAGTTCATTAAGTGGGGTGAGTGGGGAATGAGCAGACAGCCACACACAATAAAACCCTGAGCTGAGCTTCTTTTTAGTTGGCAGACTGCAACAGATCTTTTCTTTGTAAGTCCCTGGTACAAAAATCTAGTACAGGATGCTAACAGGTCTCATATTAATCCAGTCTTTCTGAAGATCTTTAAAATGGCCCTATAATCAATAATTGCACACGATTCTATTGAGATGAGTTGAATTTTATACACTTCATGAATTCACCCTTAAATAGAAAAGAAAAAGGAATGTGTCTTCACAGCAAGTTTATGTCCCCCAAAATTGGGGTTTTAAAGAGGTAGTTGGGTAAATCCTTCTCACTTCTCTCAGCTTGAGAAGATGTTTTATGCTTGTGATTGATTGATTTTGTGTGCGTTTCTTGCTCCTCTATGTTATTCGTAGCATACTGTCAATAAAGAAAAAAATGAGGCGACTGAAGGTTTGGCTAAGCTGACCCAGTTTATAAAAAAGGCATGGTTTCTATATTTAAAGATTCTCTCTATTCCTTATACTGAAGTACTTGTCGTTGCTTTGTTTACTGCCAGTTAAATATGAAATGATAGGAAGTGTATAGTGAAATCTGATTGAAATAAATTCATGAGGGAGAGAAAAGATAACTGAATTTTATCCAGGAAAACAGTCTCATATCCAGAAGTTGAAAATAAGAAGCTAAACATCTCCTGCAGTCCAAGCCTAGAGAATCATCTATAGAGTAAAAACCTGCATCCTGATTTGTATAAATAGGTCATAGGAGTATAATAAAAAGGGAAATGGGAATATCTAATGGCAGGAAGTAGGACTGCAAACAAAGGAAAAAATACAGAGCAAAAATATAATGCTCAGTGTTTGTTACATCTGCCCTCCTAGTTCCTGTGCAAAGGTCTCAAAGATTCTATATTTAATAGTTTAAGGCCAATCTTGTCTCTTTTAGCATATTAAAGATTCGCTAAATTGGGATTAAAGCTCTTGAAGCAGCTAGGATCAAAGCTTTTGTAGCCAATGTTGAGGTGCATATTCTAAATGCTTATAATTGCTAAATAGAAATTGATTTGGCATATTATATGCATCATAACTTACAGCAGAGTTAATTAATTGGCAGTTACATCTCTTCCTGGGTAGCCTATGGCACTTTTTTGATTAATTTTTAAATAAATTTAGTTCAGATTTCCCATTTCCCAAGCCATTTTTTCTCTAGCCTAAATGGGATGCACTAAAAAAATATTCCTTTCTAGATTATGATGATTCTACATTTTGTA
Source organism: Pluvialis apricaria (assembly GCA_017639485.1). Lineage (NCBI taxonomy): Eukaryota > Metazoa > Chordata > Aves > Charadriiformes > Charadriidae > Pluvialis > Pluvialis apricaria. The sequence continues at coordinate 24,344,441 of CM030007.1, forward strand.
AGAAAATGCTAAAGAAGTTGGACTCTACCTTGAAGAGCAAATGGTTCTTTGCAAATAAGAGAGATGAAAGCTACTGACATTGCTCTGCGCCCCCGTCCTGAGCCACGAAGCAGCACGGCGAGGTGGGAGTCAGAGCCCAGCTTGAGTGTAGAAAAATGCAAGGGCTGAGTCGGGGAACCAGGTCATTCCCTGACTGCAAGTTCCCCAGTAACAGCCGGTTTGCTGGAAATACTTCCAGTTTGGGACTTCCTGTGCTGTCCTCACAGTATACACCCATTAAAATACTGAGAGATTTGTCGCTGATTTTAGCAAAGCATCATCTGTTTTGTGATAAACAATAAATGTTTCACATCTACAAATTTGCTTTTTTTTCTCCAGTTCAAATAGGCAGCCGGGTTTTATAGCTCTGATTTGAAATATTCAACAGTCCCCTGAAAATGTAATATGCAGAAATGTGCCTACCTCCATAATTGGGTCTCTTTTCAGGAACTTCAGGGGCAGATTACAGTGAACATTTTGCAGTAAGAATATGTAGAGATTTTTTTTCTCACACAAACGATTTGACAATACCATTTCTCTGATAAAATGAACTTAAAATACCTTCAGCTTTATTTTTAACTACCTAAGTTAAAACCAGCTTGCCCCCAAATTGTATCTGAGTGAGAATATTTTAAATAACTTCTAATAAAAATTCCACTTGCACACTCTCTTGGTGTATCTGCCTCTGTAAGTAATATCACCTTTCAGGACTTTAAAGAAACTTGATTTTCACTAATTGAAGATCTTCTGTTTGCCTATTTTCTTTTTGGGAAAAGATCAGTTGTTTGTTTGGGTTTGGTGGGATTTTGAGACTGTAATGTGTGTATTTGTGGAGAGCAATTCATACGGTAAGACCATCACTTTTTGAAAGTGGTGATCAGTTTGCAGTGCTGTGAAGCTCAAATTCACAAGGAGGGAAAATTACCCTTTATAAGCAATTTAGAGCTCCATATTTGCTGATTTTATTGATTTATTGCATAACATCTGTGTTAATGATTTTTCTGTAGGTTGGGGAAAGGCCTGCGAAAGATGAATTTTGCCCTCCACCATATACTCACTATGAGGTCCCACCAAGTTTTTATCGATCTGCCATGATACTCAAGCCACAGTTAGGACTGGGTGCAGTGTCCAGGTTACCATCTGCAAAAAGCAGGATTCTCATTGCAAGTCAAAGATCCTCAGGTAGCTGTCTCCATCAGCAAGGAGAAATAACGAGTGCTCCCAGCCTCTATCATCCTGATGCTTCAGGTAAAGTATAAACTTTCTTCCCTTTCCTTTAAGTGTACTCGCGAATAAGATTTCTTTTTTTTCAGACAGAAATATCACAAAATGAGCAGCATCTTGACCTGATACTACAAAGCTCCAACAGCACTCTTTGAGGTGTGTCTTTTTATCCCGAGGCACAGCTGACTAGGGAGTCTGGGACTTGCACAAAGGTTGTTTAACAGGTCATTGCCAAAGAAGGAGAATCAATTTCAGCAATAATTCTCATCGTGCTCTTTTTTTATCTTCCTCCTCCTTGTACATGCCTGAAAAATCCTTGCTTTTGTCCTGCAGAAGATAATGGGACATTTTGTCTATCATCAAGACCCCGTTGTTCAATCTGAATATGGCATTCCCCACCATGTTGTGCTCTGAAAGCCTGGGCAGTGTTCAGACATGCCAGCAGAGATCTTGATCCTCTGAAGCCCTGGTATACACCTCTTTGGAGACAACATTTCTAATGCCTTTTTCTTCCCAACTGCTGCCCAACTCAGTGTGACTCTGGGCAGAATTACAGGGGAGGGAAAAGCAAGAGAAGAGTTGGAAGGAGAAGTGTACGATGCCGCAAGACAGAGATAATAATTGCTTCTACAGGACACTCCTTGGTAGCCTGGAAAAGCTTAAACAGCAGCAAGTTCAGAGACAACTGAAAATCAGTCATTGCCAGAGTGAAACGTAGCAGCTGTATAACAGCCTACAAGTGTGCAGAGATTTTTAAAACATACTCATAAAGGATAAAGTTAAGTAATGGCTTGGGGTCATATGGTCCCTCCTCTTACCCCAGGACAGGATGCCTTCTAATAGGTGTATATTTAACCTGTTCACGAAAAACTATTTATAAAAACCTTCAATACAAAATCCTGCAGCCTCTGAAAGCAGGCTGTTCCGATGCATTACCTGCTTTCAAGTTATGTTTTCCCTAGTGTTCCCCTTTGTTGCAATTTACTTCCTCTTCTATATGTAGTGGATATGGGGTCTTCTCATCTTTGTGGGTATTTGAAAACCATTATTCTCTCTCCCAGTGTCCATTTCTCCACACTAAGCTGCAGAAGAAATTTAGAGGTGGAATGAAAATGGGTCAGAGTGCCTTGACTTACCCTGAGAGAACAGTACCAGTTGGTAATACAGGTTGCCAGGATTTGGGGCTTATCAGAAGATCAAAGTTCTTTGTAACACAGTGCCTCTTGCCACTGTCCTTTACTGTTTGACCCTGCATCTGGAATTTATGCCATTATCAGAAGCTGACCAAGCTCAGCTGTGTGTGAGTTCTGAGACACTCCAAGTTTGCATGCCCGGCGGTAGATGCCAGTTCAACCCTGTAAGTTGACTTCAGTCAGCGCTGAACATGGGAGTACAGGTGCAGAGAGCGATTCAATGATATTTTTCTATTTAAATGAAACTGCAAGAGGCTGCAAGTTCAGGTTATCCTCCCCCTCTACTCTGCCCTGGTGAGGCCGCATCTGGAGTCCTGTGTCCAGTTCTGGGCTCCCCGGTTCAAGAAGGACAGGGAACTGCTGGAGAGGGTCCAGCAAAGGGCTGCAAAGATGCTTAGGGGACTGAAGCATCTTTCTTATGAGGAAAGGCTGAGGGACTTGGGTCTTTTTAGTCTGGAGAAAAGAAGACTGAGGGGGGATCTTACCAATGCTCATAAATACTTAAAGGGAGGGTGCCAGGTGGATGGGAACAGTCTTTTTTTCCAGTGGTGCCCAGTGATAGGACAAGAGGTAACGGGCACAAACTTGAACATAGGACGTTCCATCTAAATATGAGGAGGAACTTCTTTCCTTTGAGGGTGGCAGAGCACTAGCACAGGCTGCCCAGAGAGGTGGTGGAGTCTCCCACACTGGAGACATTCAAAACCCGCCTGGACGCTGTCCTGTGCCACTGCTGTAGGTGTCCCTGCTGTGGCAGGGGGGTTGGACTAGATGATCTCCAGAGGTCCCTTCCAACCCTGACCAGTCTGTGATTCTGTGATATGAGTAGGGTAAGCATAACAGGGGCCAGTCTAGGACATAGATATGAAAGAAATATTATACAAAGAGGACCTATTAACAAATTTACTGTCTTTTCCGATCCGCAGAAATCAGTGTTGCCTTGATTTTTATTCATACATCTTAATTATCCTGCATCATTGATGATTGCAGAACATGACTTTTCCTAGGCCATTTTTCATCCATGTAGGAACTTGTCTTGTATGTATTAATTTACTGTCTTCCTATATTATGTGACATTCTAAATATAAACACTATCAGCATATCAGTCCCATTTATTGTCTATAAACCTGACTTTAGAAATTCCAGTGAAAGAGAAGTATACGTGAGGGAATTGCACTAGCTTTTAGTGCGATGTGTATTCCACTAACGTCCCTATTTCCGAAAGTTTTCGTATTTCTCAAAAGTTGGGGTTTTTTGATTTTATCATCGATTATTTCTTGGACCTTGTCTGCTTTGGAGGTCGAATTTAATTCATTGCTCTCCATAATTTCCTTCCTATGACTGTTATTTTGTTTGTTTCTCTCTAGTCTATTGATACCTTGCTGTTTCAAAGATGCTATTAAAGATAACTCATGGTAGCCCAATAATCTGTCTACCATCTCTTTCAGGATCCCGAAGTGTGTCTCATCTGGTCTTTGGGCTCTGACTGTTTTTATTGATTTTAAATTACCCAAGACTTGTTCTGGAGAGCTTGCTAATGTCTCTAGTTTTTCACTGTCCACCCCAGGACACATCGTTTTAACTTCTGGCATCTCACCTTCCATTTTCCTTGCAAAATGAAGAATATGTTTAATTTTTCTGCAACATCTTATTCTGTTGCAAAGTATTTCCCATTGCTCTCTGTTGATTCAGTGCCTCCCCTTATTGATCTGTCATGTAGTTCTGATACTTTATGTTAGTTACTTTCCATTCTTTTATTTTTGACACTTTATTTCCCAACTATCCATTCAAGATTGGCTTATAATCACCTTTTCCTTGTATAAAGCCTTTTTCCTTGTATACCTCAAATGACTTAATCTTTCTCTCAGGAACGTGTAACTTTGTAAGTCAGCATACCAGTCTTTTCGTCTTCAATAATTTCTTTTAAGAAGAATGAATCGATTATGAAAGAGGCTTGGGTGACAGCAGACAGGACCAGACTGGTGTAGGAGTGGAAGGGCAGCAGAGAACTGGTTCCTGTGGCTGTGTCCACGCTGGTGCACAAGCAGAGACCAGACATGGGTCCCTGGTTGCCACGGAGGGGCTGGATGGAACAGCAACCCCTGGCACGCCAGACCTGGTATGGGCTGACCAGAGGGGCTCAGAGCAGGGCCAGGCACCATCTAGCCAATTGTTTTAGGGTACACAACACCATTTTCAGCTTTCTGTCAATCACTTTCCCTTCATTTGGCAGCTGGTTGTGGTATTAAACTTTAATCTGCATTATTGGTTTTGATGCAATATTTGAGAAACAGGATTAAACATACCTTTGATAGAGTCGTATTTACAAATGTAAGCAAACAAAATGCATGAGCATATGGTCAGCATACTGGAAGTGGTGCCGGTAAGCCCCTTGCTCACGTGTGTTGTGGCGTGTGAGGGCTTGGCTGACTGCAGCAAAAGCAGCTGGAGACTAGGAGGTATTTTTCTCTCAAGGATACCAGTCCTGCCTTCAAGACTGCTAATCAGCATCTCTTGCAGCTTGTTCCTGAGCTTTTAATCCAGTTTCTAATCCTAGTGATTTCAGCCCTGCCCTGGGGTAATGGAAGCAGAAGGATCTAGCCAGTTGCCATCCCGTGACAAAGTGTGAGGTACCACGGAGGCTTTTAAATTGAAACCGCCATGGCACAGTATCGAGGACAGCAGCAGTGCCTCATAATGAGGATTTTATTCCCCTTTGCCATGCCGTTCATAATGTAGCAGTCTGCTTAAGCAGCACTGATAAGCTGAGTGGTTTGGCCCATGTATAATACTAATACTCATAAAACTGACTCTAAAGTAATTGATAATTAAATCCCTGAACTGCTCTGGTGGACTGCAAGTACATTAAGTATATTAAGGGTTTAATTAGTTTTAAGACACGCCAAGTAGAAAGTAAAATAATAACGAATGATCCCACAAGTGTGATCTCCAAGTGTGATGCCTAAAATGTGATTGGAGCAGTGATCCTTCTTCATCTGTAGGACATGGCACACATGTTGGCACTGTCTGTGACTTCCTCATTAAGCAGTGCTGCTCCTTAGGTGATGCTCTGCCTTGGATGGGTCAGGCAAACAGCCTGACTGGAAGAAAAAGCATTCTATACTATAGGTAAGATAGGAAGTCATTGAATCATGATGTATTTAAAGGTTCAATAGTGTCTCCGAAAGCTTAACATTTGTTTATTTTATGTAAATTGACTCTGCTGTTTCTATGGGAAACTTGTAATTCAAAACAAGCATTGAAGGATATTGTGTCTATAACATATAAATTATAAATATGTTTTCCTTGGTTATAAAGACTTCTTGGAGCAAGCATGTTAGGATTTGCATTAATTAGCTGATTATTTTGGTGGGATTAATGTCTGATTTTAAGAAGTATAACAGAGATCTCATCATTAAAACGTCACTTAATCCTACTCATTAACTTCACTTAATTCTACATTTTTCAGTAGTATTTATAGTATTTTTTTCTCAAGGAGTGAGTTAATGAAATGTTGTTTCCGTATCACCTCTCTGTGTATTAAATTTACCAGTCCTGAGGGTCTAGCAGTTCCTCTCATTGCTAACCAAGTGAACTCTTGTTAAAGGTGAAATTTATATATAAGTCAGGACAGCAATGTTTCTGATTACTCAGACATACACGGATATATGCATTTATTTGTGTCTTTGCATATGTATAATCTATTTCATCATGAATGCTACAATATGTCTACAGCTTTCTCCTGGTAGGAAAGCTTTGCTTTCATGTGTGTTCTTAGAAATATCTAATACTTGAAGAAGTAAATGAGATTTGATGATAGAAAAGGAGTTTTGGGGTTACTTCCTCATATGTTGCATTACTGCTACTCCAGCTGTGTGCTTATTTCATAGGTTTGCAGTCTGAGGTACTTGGATCTGAGCTGGCAAACTTCTTAACTATTTACAGAAAGAGGTGAAGACAGGAGAATTCAGAGAGGAAAATATTCTCTACACTCCACTAATCTGCATTGTTTTCAGTTGGCACTCTCTGCTTTCTTTGAGAGAGCAATCTGACTGTATTTCATAAAGAAAAGTTAAGTGCTTCAAAGGGAGACACACGGTTCTACATCAGAGTTTTCCTAAGGACATTGTCACCATACTTGAGCCTTGGCGATGCGTCACCTCTCTTCTCCCAACAATTATTGTGTCTTCAAAGAACCAAAATGTGTCGTGTGAGAAGAGTTGTCTGGATGACTTTTGTACCAAATTGTCGGTTGTAAAAACGGTGTCAGTAACGATCTGGGTGCAGCAGCCGGCAAATGCTTCATACCCTGCCTCCTCCCTGGCGAGAGCCAAGCATCGCCGCTGGCTGGGCACCTGCAGCGCTTCTGAGCAGCCGATCCCATGAGCAGCAGCTGGCTGGATGAGATGTGGCTCCGGTGCGCAGAGAAGTGTTCTTGCTGCTCTGGGCTTTCAGTGGAAACCACATTGAGTGTGGCTCAGGCAGTGACAACTCCTGTGCTGGGTGTTTCTATGGGATGCTGCTGCTTTGTGCATCAGCTACAAAGCGAACACGAACATTTGCAGTTTGAATGAAGTGTGAGCTGACAAATTCTTGGGGTGGTGAGAACGTGCTAACCAGCCTTAGGTTGCCTGGGAGCTGGGGTGGCACAGAGCAGCTTTTTTGTGCGTTTAAAGCCGGAGGACGTGAGCATTTCCTACCATATGATGGGGCACTGGCTGATCAGAAATTAATTGATGTTCAGCAGTGACAACTGTTTTGGCTTTGGAACTGAACTGTCCCAGGCTTGACCGTATTTGGATGAGAGACCATCAAGGGAGCTGGACACAACCTGCTCACTGCTGTTTAGGTATAAATCATTAAAGCCTCTGTTTTAAAGCCCCTTTCCTCAGTTCTTGTCCAAAGAGAAGCCATTATGTCTATAACAGAAAAACCACAGAGGTAGTGGCAACAGAATAGGTTTCTTACTTGCGTGATTTGTTTTTAATCTCCAAAAATACCAGATTTTGGTCTAACTCTGAGGTGGGTTAACTCTGTATTATCTCTGACTAATTCCATAACCTAGCAGGTAGCTTATTTGCCCCACATTCCCCAATATGAAATGAGAATAAAGATGTTCAGAGCAGCCTATAAGAGAAAATGAGCTCTCCGAGAGAAAATTACACCAAATGATTGAAGTTTTAAGGGAAATGCTTGTCAAAAAAGCCCCAAACCCACCACAAGTAAACAAAGGCTTGCCAAGGATCCTGGAATTCCAGGCACAGCTGAAGTCTTGAATCACCACTCTTTTTCATAAGAATGTATCTGTGTAACTCATTTCTTTAACTTTTCATTCTTTTAAGCTAAAACCTATTTCATGTTTCACAGAGAAGTCACATGAAAGTTGCTCTTTAGTTATACATGTGCATGGAGATGCGATTCACGTGCCGTGGGGATGCACTTCTAGACTTCTTATAGTTTAGCTCAGACTTTTCTTAATGCTCCCCAGGCAAACCCGGTTTGTTTCAATCAGTCGCTACCTCAAAATGTTTTCATGTTACTAGATGGGAGCAGCTTGAAGTGTCATAGAAAATCGCTTGTGTGCCATAGAGACAACAGTACTTAATTCTATAATTAGCTTCAGGCAGTGAGACAGCTGGCAAGATTTTTTTTGCCATTTTTTTAGGTTTATTTTGGCAGATTTTTATTAAAATGGCAGCTTCTCATTAAAATAACTTTTGTTTTGAACTCCCAGACCTTGTTTGCAGGAGTGCTTCTATACTTCTAAGAAACAGAAATAAAGAAAGAACATCCACTGTAAAACTTGATGGTATTTAGAACAGAAAGTACAAACAATAGTCTGATGTCTCATGTATTTTAATGAGAAAGAAGACACAAAATGACTTAGCTTTAAGGATTTGAATGCATCCCTGATGAGGCTAATGTCCTGCCCCCAGGTCCTTATGGTACAGAAGAGCTGTATTACAAAGAAGAGAAGTGAAAAATAATGTAAGGATGATGATGAGTTCAAGATACAAAATATTGTTAGTTTGAGGGGAATTTGAATTGAAGTCGTAAACTGAAACACACACAGAAGCGTGAGAAAAAACACTGACTCCTCTGCCCGGGTCTGGGAGAATGATTTTGAAGAAAAGGTAGAGGTGGCTGGGCAATTTGTCACCAAAAACCTTCTGGTTTTAAATAAATTCTTCTTCAGTGACGCCCGTGGTGTGCCACAGATTGCAGTTGCTTGGTTGCACGGCGGTGCAAGGAACGGACAGTCTGGGGACTTGGTGTGGGCATCCCTGAGGCTGAGCTGGGGACATGGGAGTCCCAGGTGAACCTCACCATCGTAGGGCAAGTGCATTTCAATGCTTTTTAAATAAAACCATTTCTAACAACTTCCCCCCGCCCCGTGGAATATCCCCTTATTCTGCTGCAGGAAATCTGGGATATTTATAGCTTTTTGCTGTAAAATTGAAAGATTTCTCCCTCCACCTCAATTTTCAGAGGTTCTCAGGACTGCTGGTGCATTTTTCAGAAACCTGTAAAACCCACAAGTGACAGTGCCATACTCTCTCCCTGCTGCCACTGACCTGGGCAAGTTCTTTGCTCTTGCGGCCACTAGCCACAGGTACTCACCTCTGATTCAAATCTGGAGGCTACCTGGACTTGGCCCTGCCACCAGTGCAATACAGGGACTATTTTGCACACTGCGACTGAGTTGTGTGACTTTTGTCGCACACAGTTGCCCCTGTGTAATTAGTCCTTTAGATAGCTGGCGAAGCTGATGTTTGGCCATGCCCAGGTGCTAGCAAGCATGTGGCTGTGCAGCCAGCTGGGTAAGCGAGATGGTCCAGCCCATCCAAAAATCTGCTGAAGTCTTTGTATCGGCATTGGTGGGGGCATGGCAAGTCTGATTGTGGAAGGGAGAGGGCACAGGATCATCCTTCCGTAGCGAAAGTGCAGTCTCACACTGGCGTAAGCCAATCTGAGTCCTGCCTTGCAGCAGTTGTTAATGCAGGAAGATATTAGTCCTCTCAACCAGAGAGATTCTGTCCAAATTATGGTTATCATGTCATTTCTAGCATTTGGAACTCTTAAAGCCTTTCACAGGACACTTTTTCTTGTCCCTACACAAAAATCAGTTACCGTGATTCACACTAATTGTAAGCTGTGTTGATAGCGTTGAGGGAAACATTGAGATCAGGTTCGGTAGCACTTTGCTGTGGAGTCATTTAGATGTGGTGTGAATGTCCCTCGCTGTGGGGAGGGAAGAAGTCTGGCTTGACAGTGCTTTGCAGATAACCAGCTGTAATAGACCACTATGAAAGCAATGCTGCACAAGCCTAGCAGTAAACAGTGTTGGTAAACATCACCTCTTATCTGTTCTCCATGCTAATATGACTGCACTGCTCTTCACCTGCCCCTGGAGCCCACAGCTGCCTCTGAGCCCATCTTCACATAGTTCAAATGAAGGCTCAGAGTCCAAAATTGTCCCTTTTTTGGTGGCAAAAAAGTGAACGGGGATTTTAATAGTCCTTTACTACACACCGCAGATATTTGTTATTTTCATTTGGGTTACTCACCACAACATGTTCTCCTCTGGGCTGGTAAAGGTGCTGCTGTCAGATATCCATCTCCTTGTGTCTTAATAAAGGCCTCAGCATGTGAAAAGTGGGTACAAAAATGCATCTTTAAGAGTCCATAGTACATAAATTATTTTGTTCATTGAGCAAGGAGCATTTTTTAATGTCTTTTGTAGGAATGCGTTTTATATGATAACAAACTGCCTTTTAGCTTGGTGTTACACATATTTGTATTTCAAAAGAAAAGGCTTAGTTTTGTTAAACAAAGCTTAGTATTATCATTGTGATGAGGTACACAACTGTCTTTCAAAATCCCCATAACATGTTTCTGCTCAGAGGAGTTAGTCTTGTTTTCTATAAAGTCTCCTCAAAGTGTAATGCTTCATTAAAATTAATAAGGCTGTGACCTACATAGTTTACAAAAGAATTAAATACTGTAATAATATGAAGATCATATTCTTATTGTGCAGTTAATTTCTATTTTTCCTTTATATTATGAATGTTCACTTCTTCCTTTGAAGTATGTGTCAGGCTAATGCACAAATAGCATTCACCAAATGAGAATAGAAAAAAAGGTGACTTTGTGGCCTTTTCTCACAGAATATGTTGATAGTTTTAATGTTGCCTTGTCTCCTAACCCACCGGTTCTGATGGCCGATTAAACACTCTAGCATCAGCTTTTGTAGAACTTTGGTTTTCAGGGGCTTGGGGGGGATGTTTTTATTTTTCCTGCTCAGGACCCCACAAGGATCAGGAATCTCATATTGTCAAAACTACAGAGAAAAACTGTCCAAATTTTATTTACAGTTGAGCTCCAGATCCACTTGGTACCCAGACCTTCCAAGCAAAAGCAAACTGTAGGCCTTGGTCCTTCCGTGAAGACAGCTTGGGGTATTTATGGACCTGTGTTCTGGATTTGCCTAGAAAAGTTCGCCTAAGCAAGAGCAGCAGGGTGTGGGTTAGGACACAAGCTGGAGACAGGTGACCAGTCAGTAGCTGGCACAGCTGGGCATGGTAGCTGAACTGCTATTGTTGCCTAACTTCATCCATTTATAAGCCCGCTATTGGTAGTTGTCTGAAACTTGGCTGATGTCATTCACGTAGGTTTATAGCTTAATAGTGAGGTGAAGTCCACCAACAGAAATGGCTAGTAGGATGTTAAAAGAGTACAACTTTACAGGCATGTCCTTGTTCACAGGCTTGGTGCAAGAAAAGGGCATTTTCTTTTAGCAAAATTTGAAAGAAAGACTTCAAAGAAGTGTTTTCTTTGATGGAATACAAAGAAGTCCTGTGTCCTTGAGGAGGATAGTTGGTGTTCTACAATAGCTTCCAGAACTGGAGACTATGGGTAGCATGTTTGTGTCTGAGTTTCTTTTAATTGGCACACACAAATGTAAAATTAGAAAGTGATCCAGCATAAAAGAAGATAGCATTAAAGAAAATCTTAGAAGACTTGAACTATGTTACTTTGCTGGAAGTTTGAGTTATGCCTCATGGGTCTTTGCTGCATTTCACATTTTAAAAAATATTGTGACCTGTAATTGGGGCACAGGACTTCTTTCTAGTGAAGCAAAGAATAAGACATCACTGCAGTTTAAGCAGATGGTAAAATTTGTATTTAGTCTTTATAGTGACTTTATGTAGCTGAGTTGTACAGGTAATGTTCAGCATGTCCCAATTTAGCTTGTTTAAGAAAAATTTCTTTCTTTTTCCTTCTTTCAGTTGATCTTAAGAAAGGCTCATGTCCAAGTGCTGCAAAGTCAAATCTCCCCAAGCCGTGCCAGTCTGGACTTCGTCCTCCAGGTTATTCACGGTTGCCAGCAGCTAAGCTGGCCGCATTTGGTTTTGTCAGGAGCTCAAGCGTATCCTCTGTCTCCAGCAACCAGTCAAATGACAGCGCTCAGAGTGATCAAAGCAGGACAACCAACCGTAAGTCCAAAATGTGGCCTTCTTTCTGGGGGAGTACTAAATAGATGTATTCCAGGGTTGTCCAGACTGGAGTTTGTGTCTAGTTTAGGACTAATGTCATCTGTGCAGCACTCACTAATCTCTTCTGTGCCACTGAGTTGTAGGTTTGGTGCCTTGTTTTCCAGTGTAATTTTTTGAAATATTAGTAATAATGAATGGGTGTGGAATGTACATTGCATATAGAAGGGGCTGGTTTCCCTGCTGCAGAGAAAATCACATTAAGAGTGAACCTGAGGCATTTTTGTATTTTGTTTTTACTTAGAATATCCCTTCTTACAAGATGAAGTCAGTAAATAATCACAGTAAACTGTGTTTGGTAAGTACATTGCAGCCATGCAGAACAGTTTAAAACAAAGATTTTCTAAAATGAGCAACACAGTCTTTCTCATCTGCTTTTCTGCTGCCTCTTAGTATGCAGTGTAATAAACTTAGTTTAGAAAATTAATCAAATAATGCCAGTGGTATGAAAGGGATCAGAACTGATATCGTAGCTATTGTCTCATCTACGAGACTTGGAAGGATCCCGTGGCTGAAATGTCATTTCAAATCCCGTTTTCTGTAACGACTGTTAATTTTATTAAGTACAAAATAATACCCACTGGATTGTGCAGTCCTTGGGAAGTGTGCGCATGCCCTGGGCTCAGAGCGGAAAGGGGGATTGAGGGATTTTCATGCCCATTTTTTCTTTGAAGACTGGATTGAGCCTGAACTGTGTCAATATCAAAGCAAGTGGTATCAGCCCGGGAGGGGTGCAGATGGGGGGGACCAGGTGATATGAAGCACCAGAGGAGGCAAGATGCTGCAGGCTCCTAAATCTTTCAGTGTTTGTATTAATTTGAAATGAATTAAAATAAATAAAATGAAAATACTTGAAAACCGTAAGGATTTTCCATTTCCCCTTTTATATGGGGTAATTGAAATGCCAAAGACTAATGTGTCCAGGGAGTTTTAACGTTTCCAGTGTCCCCAAACATGCACCTGTTTTACCGTTGGACTGATTACTCCTTTCTGTTTATTTTATAATGAACTTTGAGGGTACTCAACCTCTTTTGCTTTGCATTTTTACCCTACTTTTATGCGTCTGGAAAGCTTTTCCTTTTATCTGGTGTTGTGACCTTTTTGTCTTTGGTTATTCTTAGAGACAAAATTATGTGATTTCTAATTAGATCTAAGCTACGTCTCTGCAAGAAATGTTGTTTTCTAGCAATTTCAGGTGTGAATCTGTAAAAAGTAACACCTGTAGGTATAGCACTATCCTTGAACACAGTGGATGTGTACAGGTTCATACAATTGAGAATTCTCTAAAAGGGATATACTCCAAACTGTCGAAACTGAGTCAATTGATTTCTGTTCAAAAACTGTGGAAGAAACATTAGTAAATTCAGACCCAGAAAGCTACATCTGACTCTTAATTTGTCTTAAAAAAGTTGATTTCATTTGTATGTTCTGGTACATTTTTATATTATAGTTGTACATTAAGCCCATAAAGACTCAAACCATACTTCATTTACCAGAAGGCCGTGGAAGTATTTGGCATGTACACTTTATTCCAGCCCACTTAGTTGAAGGTGATAATCCTCTTTAATGTTAGGATTAGAATGTTGTGACCATCTTGTGCATATTGCAAGAATGTTTCTGATGGGTATGAAAATTATCCAGGGGAAGTGTTCTGCTTGTACAAATTGGTGTAGAGATGAGCTCAGCTTGTCACCTGATGAAAAATAGGACCTATCATTTCTGTTCTTGCCAACAAGTTAGGTAGCTCATCTAAGCAGTTGTCTCATTTCCCTCCACCTCCGTGGGAGAGCAAGAGAATGAGCACCTCCCGATGGTCATCTCTCTGACGTGGTTCCTGTGACATGCACAGCTGTCCAGCCCAGAATTCACAACTGGTTTGGTTTATCTTTAATTCTGAATGGATAATGCTTCCTCCTGGACTGGGGTGAGCAAGGGAGAAAGGGGGTTGCCAAGGGGGTGAGCACACACTGTGTTTAGGGTGTCAGCCCTTGGGCAAGTCATCACAGGAGAAGACACCTAACATCACCTACTTTCTTTGGATTAAAGGCAGCACAACTCCTTCATCACTCCTGATAGGACAGATAGGTAGGAAAAAAATTGTTTCCTTATTGTTGAATTAATAACTTTCAAGAATTGTTATCAGCGTGAAATTGTATCATCTTTTGCTATTTGTAGTCCATGTGCCATCAAGGGTTAAATTAGTTGCCCAACGCCCAGGGAGCACAAATTAGTTGCTTTCCATTCTACTGCAGCTTATTTAACGTGGATCAGCAGTGCACTTCAACACGCACAGAACGTAACCCGGGAGTGGATGTAGGGGAGAAGTATTGGTGCAGAAATCTTAGCATGATGTATTATTTCTTCCTTTCACTGTCTGCTGGAAGAATGGTTTTATTTAAATTAAATAAATAGCTGATTCTGTAGTTACTACCTGAGATCCTGTCTTTGGCTAAATCAGGTTTCCTAGAGGGCAGGGTAAAGTTTTACTGTTAATTTCCTAGCTCAGTAGGGTAGAAAATGCAAAATGATCTAGCCTTAGAAATCTTCAAAGATGTATGATAACACAATTTCCTATTTAAGCAGCATCTCTGCATGTCAGGGAGACAGAAGTAATTGAAAACATCTTAAGTGTGCGTATTGTATAAATAGCAGAGCTGCCACTGTTGCAAAATGGAGGGGCTCACCTCAAGATCTTATATCTGCTGTAAAAAAAAAACCGTGATGTATTGTAAATTGCTAAAAAGAAGATGGCTATGGCTGGGTGAGAGGAAAACATAGGTTTGTTTTAGGAGCAGAGTGTTTTAGGGGAAACAGTGATTCTTGAAGTGGTCCTAGTGTGATCCTGTGCTTGCTTTTCTCTCCCCTGCCAGATGTCTCGTGGTGTTAGCTCTTCCCAAACCCGTGATGGTTACATTTCTTTTCAGAAGTCCCAACTAGCATCTTGTTTTGGCATACTAATACTGATTAAATGCTGTCTAGAGAGTAAAACCCGGCTTGTTTAGAGTAAGGAGACATGATGTTTGTGTTGCGGGGAAGTTTGTTAATGGAGCTGCAGTGCGGGAGCTTTGCTCTTCACCAGATTTCTCCCCTTCCCTTGACCTCTCTGAAACCAGTAAACCTGGATGTGCACAGAGCCTGTGCTACGCTCCTAGACTGACTTTCTGGCAATAGCTCACATATTCTGATTGACTCAATTAAATGGATTTGCAGCGGTGGGACTGTGCTCTTTTCCCATGGTAGGGACAGAGCAGACTGTGCAGCGCTCCCTGCTTGCCCTCTGGTCTTTCCTGGAGTCCCATCCCTGGGGTGTGGGTGTAAGCCAGGATGCTGTTCATGGATAACATGCCAACTTCAGCACCCACACCATCAGCCGCTAGTTGGGATCAGTCATAACGGCGCTCTGCTCCTATGGGGTCCTGCCCCATTGTGTGCTGGGGCTGTAGGGACAGCTCTGGCAGCCAAACCGCCCAGCATCTCGCCAGCTTCTGGGGCAGGGAACTGACCTGCAAGCCAGGGTCACCGGTCCATTTTGACCACTTAAAATCCACTTTCTGGTGCTTACATGTAACTTGTGCTTTGCGCACAGCGGAGCCAGGGTCCATGAAGCTCATTTGGAATGATGGTGGCATGTGAGGCAGCTTCTCTCCGTGCTGAAGGAGGTGCCTCGCTTTTGCCTTGCTGAGGGATGCAATGACAGAAGCCAAATACCGCTCCATTTCAAAGCTGGGTCCTAGGATGTATCGAGGGAGCCCACCACTGGCTGTCTGGCCACGTTCAATACGAAATGCTTAAAGCAGTTCAAGGTGAACTCTTTGATCCAAATGGTGAACAAGGGCAGTTGGGTTTGAACAAAACAACTCAGAGAAGCAGAGGCAGTGAGAACATACCATACTGATGGAGGGGGTCTATCCTTTGTTGCTGCTAACGTTCCTCTCTGGTTGGTGTGGAGTGTGCAGCTCTCCCTGCCACTTTTACACCTCTAATCCCATAGCTTTCCACATGGTAAGCTCTGTACCGAGCTGCAGAAAGGCACAGGTGAGGTTGTCTGCTGGGGCAAAGCTGCATGGACTGACACCACAATGCGTAGGACAGCTGGGAACCATGGGCTGAGGCTCAGCTCCAGGTCCATCAGCTATTAGTACCCCCCAAAATTTGTTCCGTGCTAGAGAGAGGTTTTCCAGTAACATTTCTGTTCAAGATTACCTGAAAAGTTCATGTTTATACTCAGCTCTGGCCTGCTACTTTTGAGGTTTAAAAATCTGTAATCTTCTAAACCATTTTTCTTTATTTAGGCAGAGGTTTTTTGTATGTCAAAAACCTTGCTGAGTTTGTTTACACTCCAAATTGGCTAGAATTGAAAAATTCAGATACTTCAGTCTGTCTAAAAGGGGTGTGAGTTTTCTCTGCTAAATGTGAAAAAATGTAAATGATTAGCAAAGTCATGTTAAGGTTGAAACCAGTATGATTTGGAGTGGAGTGAAACAATTGTGGCACCATAAAGAAAAAAAAACACAACTAAATATCTAACTTATAACAAAATAACTAACTTTGCATATTTTCCCTTGGAATTTTAAATACGTTATATTGAAGCTTCTCCTGTGTCTGCCCCAACAAAATTTGCCGAAGAGGTTTTGAATTTGAATTTCGCATTGCACACCAAAGGCCTGCAGTTGTGAAACATGGTTTTCAATATTATCTTGTGATTCTGCAGTACAGTAACATGATGCCCAGGCTGCAGTTTCTGTTTTACTAGTTTAAGGGGCATAGAATTCTCTCACTTGCTTGTATCTGCATTTCTAGTGTTTGGCTGAATATCCTGCTCGTGTAATTAGTTTTATGTACTTCATCCAAATAGACTCTAACGTGCTGTAAGTACCACATGGAAAACAGTTCATTAAGCACCGTGAAACAGTTTGATGTGTGGGGGATTGTAAGAAAGATGTATTGTTTAGAATGAGTTGAGGTATGATAACTGCTAGGAGTTTAGGAAATGGAAGAATGTCGGTATAATATCAGAAAATACTTTGTAGTCATAAGGTCTACTAGTCTGTTAAATAATCTTCCAACTCAAGTGATGAAATCCCCGTTGCTTAAGATTCTTAAAATAGAATAATAGCGTGGTGTTAGAGGCAATTCTTCTCCGGCAAGGTGTTAGACTAAAAGACATAATGCTATTCAATATCTCCCCACAGCTCTGAGTGCTGAAGCAATTTCTTTTCAGACCAAGCAAAAAAATGGTGATGAATATTTCAAAACTTGCATTAGTATCTCATGACAGCTATTGTTTTGTTTAAAATTACAGAAATCTGAAACTGCTTGTTTTGTGTAAACTTCCATGATCCCTTCTTCAATGTATAGATTTCATGCTGGTTTTTGACCTTGCACAGCTTGGCCTTTCTAAATGTTGAATTTCCATTCTAATAAGCAAAGATGTCAAAGTGTCAGATTCAGGTGGGTGGAGAAATGGGGAAATTAAAGTGAGCATAGAACCTCGAATAGATAGCTAATTGCCTTCAAAAAAGGTAGAACATTCAAAACTGTGACGTGGTGGACAGATATACCAATTGTTCCTAAAGACATGAGTAAATACAAAGATTTTCCTATATGAAAATACATTCCAATCATATTTCTATGACTGATTTTTCTGTTTATTTTTCTACAAGACAAATTCTTTTTTTTCCTTTCTGATCCTGTTCTGATATCAATATTCTGATGGAAGAATCTCTTTATGCCATCACTTCACTCTGGATAGGACTAAAATAGAACAGTATCAAATTAGGATTTTCAGCTTTGTGGGGCAAATCATCTGGAAAAGTGCAGTATGTCAGCAAAGGCTGAAAAGACATTTTAGCTGCCTTCCAGACTCTCAACATTTACTTTTCTTACTCTAGTTGTTACAGCTGGGAAAAAAAAGCCCTTAAAAGAATGACTTGGAGGTGTAGGCACAGTGGTTTCTCTCTGTTTGCAGAGACTGAAACAACAGTGCTGAAGTATAAGTTGTCCATTAATTTCAGTGGGTCTTAGATACGGTGCTCGTGATAGTATTTTAGATGTGATAATATCTTAAAAGCTTGGATAATGTTTTTACTGTCTACACTGTTATCTCTCCCCCTGCCCGTTGGAGCACACAGAAGAGGGAAGCAGTACCACACTGGGAGGCTCTGTACCACTCCCTGCAATGAATAAGTAGAGGCAGGAAGATCAACCTGGTTTGGAAATGCAGAACAACTTTTATATGAAGATGCCGACCTGAAACATTTGGAGGCGTTGCAAATTTACTGAGCTGAAGTTTGTCAAAACCGTAAAAATCCATGAAACTCTCAATTCTGCAAAGCTCGCTTTTTATGAGCAAAGAACAGTTGAAAGAATTTTGCCAAGCTTTCGTGCCAGCTCAACTTCAACAGGGTGCTTAATCATCCTGCTTGTTATTGTTGTAAAATGCCATATAAAATCTGCATTTTTAGGTGTAAGAAAGCCGGTCTGGGAGATTCTGTGTCTGTGTGCTAAAATTGGCCTGGCGCAAACCTGGCAGATCCAGTTCCAGTTTTTGGCACTTATTTCTGTCTGGCTTTTTTAAAGTGACTTAAATTATCCACCTCACTTTCCCATCCGTAAAATGGGGTGGGAGAGTACAAGTGTTTGCGCAGGTATTGGGTAATGGGGCGACAAGGAAGAAATGGATAGTGACAAATCCTCTTTCCTGGCCCATTTCCACGCAGGATTATTTGACTGATTACGAGCGCCTAATTTAGTCACTGTGACTCTTAGTGTTTAATCTGCAAAGGGTAAAAAGCAGTTCAAACCGCTCGCACACCAGGCTGCCAGACACCGGTTTCACCAGAGAAGGTAGTGCATCGCCCCACAATTAGACTATTCCCATCACAGGCACCCCAGCTATCTCTCCCTGTGATTCTGTGGGGAGATGTTGATTCAGTGATCAGTCTCATGAATGTAGCTACTGTGGCAGCCTGCTTAGGTACCCCTATACTGGGCTGTTTCATCAGCCCCTTCTTTATTTTAAAGATGTCCTGTGGCTGTTTTTATTCTGCCCTGCTCAACAGGAGATCATGGCTCCTTTTTTTTTTTAGTGCAGTGTAATGGGCTTCATTCATTTCTTAGAGGGATACAAAGAAATCAGCGAAGCCGTTTCTAAAATAACTATTTTTTTCAGTCTTTAAATCACATTTTCTATAGCATCTAGTCTTCAGGGAGCCTGAAGGGAATCCCCTCCGATAGGGGTGTGAGGGGGACAGGAGGCTGGTCCCCTCTGCAGCCAGGGTTAGAAGAGGGCTGCTGGTGGAGCGTGACTTTCAGAGTCCGGTAAAGCCGTGGTCAGTCCGGGGCCTGTAATGGGGACAAGCACAGCACAAATGACTTTCTGGGGATGCACAACACTCAGAACAGTAGCACTTAAAGTGTCCTTTTTAAAATAAGAAGGCAAGAAGCAGCTGGAACATATCTGTCACGTCCAAATTAAAATCCCTCTGAAGACCAGAAAACTCACTATAAATTGTCTCCTTTTCATACTCTAATCTTCCTATTCTATCTGATGAGGGGGGGAAATACTCATTTAGAAGTGAACCCTGTGGGCATTCATCAGAATGGATTAATCTCTTAATTTAGCCCAAAGAAAAATTAAGAAATAAAGCTTTGAAGAAGTAAGAGCGCTTCCGCTTCTCTTTTTCTTTTTCTTTTTCTTTTTCCTTTTCTTTTTTTTTTATTTTTTTTTATTTTCTCTCCCCTCCCGCCCCCCGACTAATCTGCCTTCTAATGGAATCACAGTTAAAATCTTCATAGTCTCCCACTAATGAAGTATGACCCTGCAGGACTTTTGAGAAACTTTCCTCTTGAGTATGCCCCTCTCAAACATTTCACTGCAGTTTATAAATCAATATTTAGGAAAGGTTAATTCTGTATGTCTAACTGTGGGGCTCATCACTGGAGACAGCTCTCACCTGGGTAGTCCATTGACTTCATCCACAGTTTCTGTGCTCTCTGAAATTCAAGCTTGTGGAAATCTAGATGCATTCAAATCCATAAACATCTACCTTCAAAAAGCACTGCATACTGTGTCTGGTTCAATTGTGCATTTTGTATTGTCCGTGAGGTCGGAGCTGGTGAGCACAGTGAGGGACTCCAGCTTTAAAATCCAAGAGTCAGAGAGGTGCCCAGTTGAACCAATTACTGTCAATGCCAAAAATCATTACAAACTCAATGACAATATACTTTTTTGCAAAGATAGCTTTTTTTTTTTTCCAAAAATAAGCGTTAATTTAAAGATACAAGAAGTTTGATACGGTAGTTATGAGCCAATTCTGAGTCACAGTGAGAATTACAGAAATTTTTAAAGGATTTTTGAAATTATATTTTCCCTTGTGTAATTTCTGCTTAGGGTCAATGAGGCTGTTAGCTTTTTTTCCTGAGCAAGAGGCAAATAACCTTGAGGTTCGGTGTTTCTTTGATGTCTTTTAAGAAGGACCAAATTAAAAAAGTGAGTCTGAGATGATCTCATTGCAATCATATTATTAATAGCTGTTGTCAAAGGTGAAATATTATGAATTTGTTCTGCACACAGTTCAATCCACTGTGTGCCTTACTAGCAATAAACAGGACCAAAGTTGTAAGTACTGTAAATATTACCAGAAAATCGCAGTTAGACTGAAAGGTTTCGGAAAACAGAGCTGGCCTCTTTACAGTACATGAAAACTCAATTAACAGAATGTTATGCCCTTGCAAAATGAAGTGTGGATAATGAACACAAATAAATGGAGATTTGAAAAAAAAGCCTGTGTACTTGTCCCTTTTGGGGAGGGAGAGTGACTGATTAGTTTAGGAGAACGGTGGTGGATTAGTGCAGGTATGTATTAACAGTGGAGCAAAGGAAGACAAACTTCAAAGAAGTTTCTAATCTTTGATCCCATTATGAATCCTGCAGAAGACTTGTGAATTCTAATTTAGTAGAGAGAGAAGTGTTACAGCCAAAAGAGCGTGGCACTATTTATAGAGGAAGAACTTTTCCCGTCTAGAGGTTGGGCTGGAATCTCACCCATGACATTTTTTCCATCACACTAATCTAGTCCAAACAGGTTAAAATTGAGGTCATTTATGTAAGTCTTCCAGGTGCTGTTGAGAATATCTGCAATAGAAAGAAGAAACAGCATCTTTTGCAGCTTTCAGTCTGTGAGTTGTGATCCAAGAACTGAAAAATTACAGCTCAAACAGCCTTTCCTTCCGACTTGCTGCTTGACAGTCTCTAGAGGCCTGGGCAAGATTATATGAGGCTGTAAACAGCTCAAAATGTCGTGGTTCTTTGTCTTGTGACAGGTGTGAGACCACAGGCTTTCAGTTTGGGATTTCTAAAGTTAGTGTAAATGCTAGAAGAAAATTGACTGAGGTCTGAAATAAGTAAAACCAGCACGGGCAGAAAAAAGGCAAACTGAGACCCTCCGACCAAGAACACTAAGCTGAATAAAATGTAAACAATTGCATGGAATTTTCCTCCCAGATGGGACTTATCACAAGCTGTAGGCTGTTGACACACTACACATCAGCAATACCACCATCAGCAGCTAGCAAACATTCAACCCCTCAGACATGAGGCTGAGAAATGGTAGCAGGCCTCCCGTGTGGCAGCTCTAAGGGTACACCTGTGGTGTTGGTGTGGTTGGAGGAGAAAGCTGCTGCTGTTCAGGTTGAACTGAGGTTTGCAAACAAACCCTGACTCTCTGTTCCTTGTGGCGAGGAGTCAGTTAAGCTGGGCTACACCAGTGTAAGTCTTTAATTTATGTTCTTACCAACTTCATGAACTGCTGATATGGTTTCATGCACTTTAAGTTGCCTTTTCTATGCCCATAGAAGGCTACACAGTCAGAAATCCAGAAATATGAGCATTTAGGATGAGAGGATAAAGTGCTCTGATTCACAGATGTGAACTGGACCTTGCCAGAATAGCCAGCAGCGTTCCCATACAAACCTTGACGTCTGATCGTGCATTGGTGCGATCCATCTCAGAATGGAGCACGTCTCTTACTGTGTGCGGATTCACCAAGCGGTCATAAGGCTGCTGTGTTATTTTAGCACACAC
The DNA here is from genome assembly GCA_017639485.1 of Pluvialis apricaria. Taxonomy (NCBI): domain Eukaryota; kingdom Metazoa; phylum Chordata; class Aves; order Charadriiformes; family Charadriidae; genus Pluvialis; species Pluvialis apricaria. The sequence goes on from CM030007.1 coordinate 24,366,535, forward strand.
TGTTTGAATTGGGCTATTAGGCGCTGCATGATGTGTGTTTCTGTGTAAAAAGGTAGATGTTGCTGTCCAGAATACAATGGAGATGATGCATATGCTGGCTGGCTCGTGGGCTGATGCCAGCAGCAACCACCAGCAAGACTAACTGTGCACAGTGGACCTTGGTGACACAAAACGAGCCCAGATCAGTTAGTTCTTGCATGTCATGAACCTTTCTTCAGCTGACCATGGCGTCAGTCTTCTTTTTCTATTTTCTTTTTTAAGCAACCTTCTGAAAGAATACAAATTCTACGATACTCCTTTACTGAACCACCACAAAGAAAGAAAATAACTTCTAATTGGTGAAGAAGAATTGGGAGACACCTTCTATCTCACTACTAAAAGTAGAGAAGGAATACAGTAAACAGAGGAATTAGTTGTTTCCTACCACCGCTTTGCATCTCAAAAATAGTGTACATTTCAGGTGCCCTGAGAGCTTAATACTTATATTTAGTCAGTGGTTAACTTCCTTTCTATCATACATTACAGTTATACTGTCTTCCTGCCAGCCATTCCTGGAAAGGTATGCGCAACCTCCAGAGAAAACTAAGCAAAATTGAGTGAGGAATGATACGTTTTGAGTAAAATGGTGTGTCTTGATCAAAATGCCTTACGACCAAGCCTGGACTATTTATGAGAAACCCTTGTATTCTCTTCTGCTGCTGCTAGGGATGGATTAGGGTGGGCCAGAGCTCAGTCCATACCCTGAAGTGTGTGGTATCACTTTCTTGGGTTCGATGGAAGAATTAAAAATGCATCCCTTTTAACCAGTATTTTTCTCCTAAAAGAAGAATATATAATTTATTTGGCACTTTTAATAAACTCTTCTGCTCAGTTCTTACTGCACAGCATGAGATGATCTTGGAATTAATATTACTTTTGTAATCTGAGGAAAGGGGATTTCCCAATGAACATTATTACAATACTTTTATTTAAACTGAAGGCCTATTTTTAGATGCTTGGATGTGTCCTAGGATAAAACGTTCCTTCTCTGACATGTTCTAATGTTGACTAAATGTATTATGTACTGCATCTAGGTATCTAAGGAATTTTAATTGTCTCAGAGGTACACAATAGCTTTTTAGAATTAGGATATTTATCACTTGTCACAGCTTGTAAATTTAGATACAGAACAGGCCTGTACACTGTCAAGCCGTGTGGGAAAGTAAGAAGAATAAGAGGTAGCGTCATGGTCTCTGTATGCCTTCCAAACACATTAATAGTTAGTATGTTCTAAAAATGTCTAAGATGTAGTTTTAAAAAGCTTAAACCTGAAAGTAAGACACATGAAAATGTAAAAGAAAAAAGCTGATACTACGAAACTCTCTCTTATGTGCACAAATCAGTCCCACTCCTTTTGCAAAGGGATAGTTGCTCTAAGAAATATACTGAATTATGCATGGCTTACCAACGATCCTGCACTGGAGCTCAGTTGTGGTGGTGGGAAGCTTTGGGGAACGTGCACGCCTGAACTGACATCTACCTGTTGTGCAAATCAAAAGTATCTGCAGATAAAAAATTCAGATTAATTGAACAAAGCCCCCGAGCAAGTGCACTAAGAGATAGAAGCTTACTCTCAGTCACAGTCAGAAGATTAAACTATGGACTGTCAGGATGAACAATTTGCAGCTAAGATTAATTTGGTATTCCCCACTTCAGGGCATGCCAGCTATTATGTTAAAAAAAATTATTAAAACTAGTCTGAAACATCAAAGATCAGCACATTTTAAAACAGACTGGCTTTTTCGTGGAGCCCACAGTTTTGTAACCATGTAATTATTTTTTATTTTTTTTTAATTGGTTTGGATAGGTGGCAAACCTTTCCCTAACTGCTGTCTCACCAGCTGTTGTAAGCTGGTTCCTGCCCTTAGCGGGGCGCTGTGGGGAGTACTTCTCCACCACCATCTGGGCAGAGGTGAAGCAAAGCAGCGGGGTCATGCCCAGCCCTGGCGAGGATGAACCGTTGCAGGTCCTTGGTCCATGGAAAGGCAGTGTCCTCTAACAGCTTGACGTGACAGAAGCTATGTGGTAATAGAGGGTAAATGCCTCTGGTTTGTAATTGCACACTTCTGATTTGGGCAATAGAGGTTTAATCGCTATTAATGGAAATGCTGGCTTCTTAACTACAATTATTGTTTCCACATGAGAAATATTTCTATATCAGAAGAATGATTAGGAACTAGCTTCACTTCTTAATGCTTCTCAAATGATACCTGTCTGCACAGAGCCTCTCTTCATCCACTTTTTCTCAGTGATCACCAACAGTGATCCTCTCATCTCTGCAGTCATCTGTTTATGATTTCTCCCCTTCCCATATGGCCGTATATTTGGAGTAATCATCCTGCTAAAATACGCTATGTTCCCTGTTTTTACAGTTTTAAAAAAATGTGGTCATTCAATTAGCGTTTTATTCCAAAATGCCTGTGCACTCTCTCTGTTTTGCTGGTTTGTCTCATGCCTTTAGACAAGGGAGTCCCTGCCTTATTGGTGTTGTCCGTCACTTCCATGGCACCATGCACGCTCCCAGTGATGTGTGTGTTTTGGAAGACTGGCACTAGATAAGAATTGTGATAACATTTGCCTCCGCTACAGCAGGCACAAAGCTTCACCCTGCTCATTTGCAGTTTATAATTAACTAATGAAATGTATATGTAATTAGCTTTGGTAATGCTTCTGGGAAACTACTGCATACTTCCTTGAAACTTATTGTAAAGGTATTTTAGAGGGAAGTTTTTTTGGGAAGTAAGCTCCACTGAAGTTTTTAAATGTTTTCCTCCAGGTGGATTGTAAGGATGTCAGGGTTTTCTCCATACTCATCCTTCTGAACTTTTTGCAGCTTCCATCTCCATAACAAGGTCCTCCCACCGCTTGAAATGATGTCCTGGTTCACCTTGGAGCCAGGCTAGGTGTGCTGGCATCTCACACTGGCAGCTAGGGCTGAACAAACCGATTGCGGTGGATAACTTACTTGCTCAATCAAATTAGCCCCGCGTTCTCTGAGCGTGCATAAATTCTGCCCGTGGCTAATGAGCCGCTGGTGCCACTGATGTGCCTCCTCTGCCTGTGACTGTGGGGAGTGAGGAGCTGTGCTCGCCGGCTGCTGGTATCTTCTAACGTTTCATCCGAAGCAGTGCTCTGAAGTTGGGGGTCCCACTGCGAGCAGGAGCACAGCTGTGAACTGAATGCTCTCAACTGTCTTGATCCCTGTCCTTGGCTTCGTATTGGACCTGATAATATTAATACAAATGTGCCTCGAGAGTAAGAGCTGAGATGTAGAAGCACAGTGCAGTAAAGTAACCCCCTGAAAGCTAGGCTGGTACAGCACTTAGTGTGGTTTATGTCCTGCAGTATGTACTGTATATTCCTGCCTATCAAGTTATATGTTATTTACAGCATTTTGGTTATGCTTGGAATAAATTTATTTGAATTCAATTTCTCTTTAGCATTAGCTTGCAGACCTGGAGATAAATAAGCCACAGTTGACATTGGACTGGTGTTGCTCAGCAATCTGAATTCTGCTTAGCAGATTTCAAATTATTCAAGTCTGGCAACATTTTAGCAAAGATATGGTCACAAATCACCTTACATAAATTACTGTTCTTCTGATGGGGGGGCTGGGGGGCTTTAGGTTTTACACTTTCCTTCTGTCTTTGCAGTATTGTGCTGGAGATTAAACAGTTTTTCTGGTGGTGGTTCAAAGGAAATGGATGAAAGGGTATAAAAAGTTTCAAAGCAATCTGTGGACGCTGAGAGAAGGGAAGGGACTGGTTTTGTTCTATCTCAAACCAGGACACTGGCGGGGGGGCTCTGGCACCCACCCTGCATCAGGAGTCCTAAGCTCTTCATGAGCCATGGTGGTTTGCAGCACGGGGTTTCAAGGCAAACTCTCCAAGATCTGAGTGGTGCAGAGGAATTAAACAGTAAAAATACAGGGAGTAATTAAGGGCTTAAGGATCACTTGCAGTCATATTAACATGAATAATTTCTTTAATTGGCTTCATGGGGACTATGCAGTGCCATATACCTTAGAAGGAGAGGTCTCCTGCAGACCGCGCTGTGGTGTCAGCTGGGAATCTGTATCATTCAGGGGACTTGGGAACAAGGTGTTTCCACTGTGATTGCAATAGCAAGTAGTAAAAAACCTGAATTTGCAAGTATCTCACTTTTGTTAAAACAAAACCCACAATAGGTTAGTAGGCGCTTGAAGGGTAACTGTTTTTACAGCTGCATAAAGAACTCCAGTTATCTGAAATATGGAGAGCTGCTCTGCACGGCGTTGTTAGTGCCAGCTCTGCTGATTCTGTAGAAATTGCCCTGCACTTTATTGCTGGCTGAAGTGATGCAGTGTGGTGACAGATTTCACCCTCACCATGTCGCATGATATGGCTAGACACAGAAACCTTTATTTTCAGTGGACAAACCTGTTCAGTCAATTTATTGGCTCTGAGTGCAGATTCATATATTGATACTTCTAAAGCAGTTTCTGTTGAAAGGTGTTGGTGAATATTGTGTATATCAATTGGTTTTCTTTCAGAAAACTGTTGGGAGGCAGGCAAATATTGTTATCACTGCCTTGGGGAAAGGAGAAGTGAAGAACATGTGAATGTGCCACATTTCTCACATGAGCCATCTCAGAGCATATCGGAAGGTTATATGGGATATTTGAAGCCTAGTGCTTCCAGCCCTCTGGACCTCTCTGTTCCAGGATGGTTGGTCTGAGAGACCCAGAGATGAGCTTTCTGGGAGCACAACAAGGAAAATGACCACCAGCTGTGGGAACGATGCACTGGAAGAGATCGTTTCCCTAAACCATGTCCAGGGGAGCATGATAATGCTTCAGGACTGCGTTTTAAGAGTTTTGACACAAATGTCACATTTAGGCACTTATTTTCATCTCCAGTGGAACAAAGCTCTGCTTCCTTGGTGAAAGTTTTAGAAACATTTGTGCTTTTATGTGACGCAACTATGTCCCCTCCGGACTTCCTGAGCTGAGGGAGAACTTGCATGGAAGTGTCTCAGCAGTGAAGTACATATAGTCCTTCATCTTTGCAAAGTTGGCTTTGGCATTTATCATATCAAAGTATTCAAATTTATGAAGCAGTTTCTTGGAGCTCAGTTAATCCCCTGGGTGACTTTTTTACAAAACCAGCAGCCGAGCTGCCTCCCTGTTAACACTGGGTAGGGAAAAGAGAGAACTGTGTCATGCGAACTGCAGAGAAATTAGAACAAGCTAATCAAAGAATAGCAAAGAGGGAAGTTAGACATTAAAGGCTCTTTCATATGGACCACAAAACATGGAACTAGAGACGTGGTCCTAATGTGTATTATGTTTTGGTGCATAAGTAAAAGTCTATATAGCCAAAATGCAGCCAGAAAAGACTGTGTGTGATAACAGATAATTTTTCAATTAAGAAATTATAACGAATATATGTAAGACATTTCACAAAGCTTTCTCAGGGAGATCAGAGACATAGGATCATTGAAAACTGGGCAGCATGTTGAGATTTGGGGCAGATTTTTCTCTACTGTTGTTTATAACATGTTTAAACGATGGACCTTGCGTAGGAAGCTTATGCCTTTTTTACGTTTTGAAAATAATTCATGATGTCTAACCTATATTTCTCTCGCAGAAGTTTATACCCGTTTCTCTTGTTCTATCTGCAAAGGATGCAGAGAATTGTTTCTGCCCAATACACATGCAGAGAAATGTTTCTGCCTAATACATATTTGAAGACTGTTGTCATGTCTCATCTCATTTCCCTTCTGTAGAAATGAATCAATCCGAGTGCTTCAGCTTTTTCCCAGGCCATACTTTCAAAGACCTCTGATAATTTTCTATTCCTCATCTTTGGGCTTCTACTTTGTCTGAGTGTGGTTCCCAGTCCAGGACTAGTTATAGAGAGCTAATATAAACCTCTGTTTGTAGAACTTTTCATAATAGAAGTCAATCAACAGTCTCTTACAAGGACAGGGGAATTAAGCCTTTCAGAGCTGACATGACTTGCCTGGGCTACCCATCAGGGAAACAGCACAGCCAGGAAGAGGACCCAAGACCACAACTGCCTGGCCAGTCCTTGTGTTCCTGTGAAGAATGGTCTCCCTTGGCAAATGCATTACTTTTGCAAGCCTTTCATTAATGAAATGTGCCATGTAGCATCACTAAAAAATCTGGACTGCCCCCAGGAAGTGATCCTTTTTCTTGCAAAGGGTGAGATGTAGTGATGCTTCTTGTATTTATGTGCTAGCTGCTCTTGGTATGGCTTTAACCCATCTGAACTCCTACAGGCTCCAATCTCTTGCAGATAGAGGGCATGACACTTTTAAATGTGTTTTATCCCCCTCCCTGTCACCTTCAAAACATTCCATAAATGGAGGTAAGCATCCACGTTCTCTTTAAGCTGTATTCAGAGTAAATTTGTTTGTGCCTCTTAGTGATGGATTAGTGAAGAAAACCAGTGTGTTTTAAAAAAGAAGAGCTGGCACATTCTGCTTGCTCCAGCCAATCTCACTTTACCAATCCAATAAAGTAAAAATACAAGTAGCATTAAAATGAGGTTGTAGGAGAAGGTGCCCAGTATGAGCTGCAATTGTAGAAAATATATTTCTCCTTAATTATTGTGCAGTAGTGAGTGCATTAAATGTTCAGCCTTCTCCTTGGCTATATGCTGTTTGCTGAAACACAGCTCAGCTCAGCCACATTGAGTAAACACGTACTTATCTATCTGGTTTAAAAATATTCTAATCATTATTCAGCCGATTTATACATCATATCTGTGCAATTGCTTGGACGTGTTTACTTTTTTGTTGTTTTTTTTTTTTTTTCTCCTAAGAGTACATTTATTCATTTTCTCCTTGGCTCCATTGGAATAGTTTATCTGTATTTTAAGACGCAGGAACTTTCTTACCAGTGGAAATCAGTGTGCTAATTTAATACCAGCAATTGCTTAACCTATCCAATGCCAGAGGGACCCCAGTGCAAGAAAGGGCGTACTAATATAGCTTTATGAACATGCAGCACTCCTACTAGCACACTGCTGATTAAAAAACACAGGAGGCATTTCTTCAAAGGATTCTGAATAAAGCCTTTGGTCCCATTTCCACACATGGATTTTTTTTTTTCATTGTCCTAAATACATTTGTTAGACTACCTCATTTTGAACGGTAGCTGAAGCTACATTAGGGAAAGACTTTGCATGTGTTTAATCCATCACTGAAAACAATTGGGATAGATATATATATATCTTTGACCTGATAAATAGCTCAGCATTTAAAATACTTCTGAATCCTTAGATAGTGCTACTTAATCTCTTAAACATGCACTTATAATGACTTAAGAATCCAGACACTGGAGATCTAGTGACCCAGTTGTGCTCTGCACTGCCATGTGTGGGAGTTGATTCGGATTTTATTAGTCCAAATGAGTTTTGAACCCTGTAAGCATACTCAGGATTTTGCAAGTGCTAATGAGCATTACTTGTGACCTACGCAAATGGTGTTCTCCGGCCAGAAGCTCTGCAGCGGGTGCACGGCCCCACGTTACACACTGCAGCAGTGAGCTCTGCCCTTAAAAGATCTTCTAAATCTATCGTAGTTACTGGGAAATGTGTGTACTGAAACTTTCAGTGTTATCAGATACTGTGACAAAGAAACAGACTGCAGATTGCCTGAAAGTTTTGAACTCAAACAATAGTTTCTTTAAATGTACGCCTTCTCTATAGTACAGAAGGAAGCAAATGCTTTTCCTTCCTTCGAGGTACAATGGTGTTCTTAACGTGATTTAAACTGCATTTCAGGGTAGTTGCAGTCTCTGAATGCTTTATCGTGTAACACTAGCTAGGACTCCCTGGTATGACCCAATAATACTTTTACCTGTGAATTATTTCTGTTCCAGGGAGTGAGGAAGAAATTATTATATACGAAATGATATAATGCCTAGCAATTATGTCTCCTGAAGCAATAGAGATGTATTTACTGATACCAATGCACCAATCTTAGTCATCATAAAAAACACTGTATTAAGCTGTTAAAAATTACCTGTTACTGGCAAAAATATGTACGTATTTATCAGCAGCTGTCAATATTTTAATGTCTTGCCTCTAAACTAGTTGTCTTTAGAGAGAGACTGTCATGTTAAGCGTTCCTTCTCTATGTTTCAAATGGTACCTTTGGTAGTTAAAATGAAAGAATGCAATAAAAAAGTCTAAATTACTGTTTGGTTTTACCTATGATAGTCCAGCCACTTGGACTGATTAGTCGTCATCTAAGCAATTTAATTTCAAACATCCTATCAGAGCATTTCTGAGAGGTGCACTGCACAGCAGCGCTGCACGCCGGCAGCATCACTGTAAGGGTTTCTGTCCATCCTCAAACCCATTGCTGTTTGCTTAAAAAGCTGTTCCAGTATTTACGTCACTACCCTGTTTACCTGCTCCGTGCACACTTTGGTACCCAACGTGTCGCTCACCCCTGTCCCTGGGTCCTCTTCGCACTGATGCTCTTGTGCCAAGCCAGCATCCCAAGCTGCTGCTGGGGCAGATTAAAGAGGGAACGCCACCCCAGGAGTGGCCTTGGCAGTATTGTGATACTGGTTGCCTGAACAGCTGAAGGAGCAGTAGCTTTAAGAGGTGCTAGAAATTTTGGGCTCACTTCATCAGCAGATGGAAGATGATCCTTTCTAAAAGCAGCATAGCCAGTGATGGCTGCTATTTATCATATGCTGAAGACTTTGCATGGTGAACAACAATGATTTCCAGAGAAGGAAAATGCTCTTTTCCAGGTCTCCACTGCAGCTGGCCATGCTGGACTGGGTCATGGCACTGCAGGTGGACCTTGGAAAGCCCACCATGATCTGTATTTGCCTATTGCAAGCTGCTGTAGGGTGCAGCTGTAATAAGGGCACACCTGCCCCAAATATTGCAGCCACATACTTCCTCCTCTGAAGACATCCCATGATCCTCCTCCCATCCCACTGCAGGTATGTCACTTGAGGTTCTCCTTTGACTACAGGCGAGTCCAACAGTCCTCACCATCATGTAACACTCGCACCCTCTGGAGCTGAGAGCCTTATCAAAGGGCACTGAATCACCTTGCTTAGCACAAAAATCATGCATTGTCATCCAGTGTTAAATACATTTCTTCTATCAAGAGCAATGAAACCTTTTTTGTTCTCATACAAGAAGGCTTTGGCAGTGAATGAGCCCTTTAAGCTAGTTTGCAAATAACTGTACTGTAGGATGGAGAATTCTTATGGAGAAAAAAGTGGAGTGAAACTGTAAGCATATTTGCATACAGATAAACTATCACTTTTTCCTAGGGTCTAACTCAGAAACCACAGGTAAAGCAGAGTACTCTTGATTAATTGGACCAGAAGAGTTTGCTCATGGATTTTTCTTTACTCAGAGACAGTCATCTCCTCCATACACTCTCTGAAGTTAGTCATAGTGTGGTCAGAACAAATGCAAGTGCAGGCCCTCCCCTTGCAAGAACCTTGGGCAGCTTGTTGCAGCACCCGGGGCATTAAAAACCTCCTTGTTACATCTTGGCCTCCAAACTAGCTGAAATACGAACAAGCCCTCCATAGCACCAAGCTCTGTCCTTAAATGTACTCTAAACAAAGCATGAACCTGTGGTGCCTTGGACTCTGCCTCTAAGTGCAAGGGATAGGATGCTGCTCATGCACTTGATGAAGCATGGCATTGTCAGAGGCATTAAAATGACGTGTTTATCCCATAAAATGAAGTTGGACGGTTCAACTATTGCAGCCACCTACCCAGGTCTGTCTCAGTATTGTCTGAGAAGGTGGGAAGAGACTTGTTTGGGCAGGGTGGCCTTGACTGAGGGACAGCTTATTCCCATCTGGGAATAAACATAACTTTTCATTGTGTCACTTGAGATTTTGGAGGGGTTTTTTTGGTCAAAAGAAAGATTCCTGTCACAAATGAGATGCACTGTATTGAATATGTAGTGAAGGATAATGACTGGGTGAATGCACAAGGAAGATGCTGGGGAGGGGGGATTCAGTTGTGTGACTGGGTTTCTGGTGCTGCCTTTGTGAGCCCAGGGGATCCCCCCCAGCCTTGCATTGCCCATGCAATGTCTGCAGTGCCATGCAGATGTCTCGGATGCATTTAGATGGCTAAAAATGGCATTTGGACACCTATGATCGCACCGATGCATCTCATCTCAGGGATTCAGGAATTCAGATATGCAGTCTGGTACTTGCAGTGCTCCTAAGCTACACGTGGCATTAGCTATCTGAGATCTGGCTCAGTATGGTCAGAGAAGCCTGCAGAGCTACATGCCCCATCTTGAAGTAGTTGCTGATTTTCAGTCTTCCAGCCTCCCTCACCTCCCAGAGTGCTGGCAGTGTGGCAACCTACAGGGCCATGGATCTACGCACGCCAAACCCAAAGGAGCCATGTGAATCTGCCCCATTTCTGTCTTCCAGCTCTATGATACAACAGGTAGGATTTACCATTACCTCATGCCCAGGGTTTCATGTCTATTTTAAGCAACGATTGTGAAATCTTTGCGAGGATCATTTGAAAAATTAAGCGCACCCAAAATAACTTGTGTGTCTGCTTCCTAGTGGGAGGGTGTGAAAGGCTTGATTTCCTGGCCGTGGTCTCTGGATGACTTGGAACAGAAAAAACTCATTTTTGTCCAGTAAGTTGTCTCTATAATTTGAGGGTTTTGATTCCTTTTTTTTCTTTTATCTTGTACCAAGAAAGCAAGTGACTAGTACAGGTGTATTTACTAAACTGGTACTCTGTATTGAGTCAGCTATGATCCATTCATACCTTGAATTCTGATGCCATCTCTTATCTTTAAAGATGAGCTACGGATATTGGTTGCTTTTGATCTGGCTGCTTTCCACTCTGTCACTGTTAACTTTCTGTTTGTCATCATGGATGATGTATAGTTCTCTCCAAAATTTGTCCTCCATCTTTAGCTGGGTGTGCTTTAATGCTGAATCTTTTATTTTTTTGTGCTACATGTCAAATCAGAGATGCATCTATTCTTGTTATGAAAACAGTCACTGCAATCAAGTGCAAATTAATGGAAAGATTATTTCTGTGAACATGAAGAGTTCCTGGAGCACAGCATTTTCTATTTTAATATATTCAGAAATGGGATCACAATTCTGCCACCCCCAGCTCTGCTATTTTTTGTCCCCTTTTTTATCCCATGTACAGTTGATGATACTGGGCTGTGATCTCTCCCCAGACAGTTGCTTGTAGTAGCAGCTTCCTGCACTTCTGTACCTGCACATGATGTATCCCACTTAACCAATTCTTCATGAGTCATTTGCCCTTTAAAGCGTATGTTTTTATTCTAGCAGGGCATATGGTCTGCCTTACATGCTATTGATCCATTTGGAGTCTCTCTCAGTGACTTCCTAGGTGTTTCTACCTCGTTAGAGTCATTACTGTCTTGATCTTTTGTCAGAATGGAAGCCAAAAGATTTTTTTTTTCCATTCTGAGTATGCTGCATCATTGCCAATTATTTTTGAACCAGAGGTATTCCAGCCTCTTTTAAGTTTTCAGCTATATTTTGTAGAGTGAGTGTGGATCTCGTCAGTTCTTGGGAGAGTTTTCATGAATTTGCGTCCCAAAGTGATGTCATACTGGCTCTTGGGTCTTCTGACATGGTGTGAATAAAACCCCTAGTGTATGTTGTCAGTGACTGGCCTGAAGGGGAGGATGCCCTCTCAGCCCTCCCTGCTGCAAATGAAGGATTCCTACATGTTTTCTTCTTCTGCCTCCTCCCCTAGAAGACAGGCAACAAAAAATGGTCAAGTCCTCACTGGTCCTGGGCATGGATTTGGTGGGAGGACATGCACAGCACCATGATTTCTTGCTGAGCTCAACAACATGCTCTGGTGGGCTAGGGGGACATGCTTGGCTACAGCAGCAGCTTGTTGGGGAGCTAGTTTTTGCCTATTTCATAACGTTTGCCCTGTGTACAGGCTGCAAGTGAAGTGTGAGAGCTACACTGAGGTAGCACATGGATGGCTTTGGAAGGATTTAAGGCCATATCCTCAAAGACTGAGTGTCTTTGTGGGTTCAAAGGAAGCAAGAAGCTCCCTCAGTCCCACCAGTCCCTTCTCCTTTTCCTCTGTCTGGCTCTGTAAAAGATATCTAAATCTGGTCTTTCACTTCTGTTGCATTGCTTTTATTTAGAATGCCCCAAATGCAATGGCATTCTATTGCTTACACAGCCACAGGAATGTTTTTTAAAGCCATAAATGATTCATCTCATTTAGCATGTGCCACGTGCATCTGGCCGTGCCAGGGCAACCTGGTACCTTCTTGGTGAGGGTGCTCGGCGCCCACTCCTGCTGCTGCTGGGACAGCGCTGCAGTGGCTTGGGGGGAGCCAGGAGGCCAAACTATTTGTTTCAGCTCCATAGATTACACGGTGGAGAATTTGCATGAGAAGCCAACTATTTCTCATTTATTCTTTCTGTACGCCGTAATAGCAGCATGGAGGGGCAATGGCTCACCTGCATGGGTATGCCCCGAAATCACTGTTGACTTAGTCTGTCCCTGCTGTTCCTCTTAATAATTTATAGTTTATTCAGAAAACACAGCCGTTTGACTGAGGTGCCTTTGGGTCTCTTAGCTGGCTTCTAGCCAAGTTTGCTTGTCAAGTAACCTTTCTTTTCTTCTGGTGCAATATGTTTGTGCTGGTTGCTAAGCAGATTACTTCCTAGCTGCGTGTTTAACAAGAATGAAAACGGTAACATGGAGTTCGGAGGTGCTGGATATGCAGCATGGTATTTTTGAGTTAGGAAACAGTAAATAAGGGACTAAAATAATGATAGCTGCTGCTTCCTGGGATGGATTTTTTCTGCATGAAATCCTTGAGATTCTGATATTTGCCGTATTTCATGTGGTGTCTTTACTTCCATTAACGGCTGAAAATGTTTGCACAGGCAGCAAGAAATTTCAGCTAAGGAAATGTAAGTAAGTAATGCAATGTTTATTATGAAATAGATATTTTTGAAAGCCTTACTATTTCCCTCCAATATATTTTTGTCAAAATCCTATTGGCTCTAGTGCAGTTGTATTTACCCTTTTCGTGTAACCCTTTTTTTATGAATGCCTTCAGGTATAGGTTGCTCTGCTGAGGAGTTACCATGCTCTCTAAGCAAAGTGAATTCTGATCATGTCATTTCCCATTCATACCATTTCAGTATAAAAACATGATTACACTGATTACAGCTTCCTAGTCCACAGAGCCTCTATAAGATCTACATCCTGGGACAAGAGGAAATCAGGCAAACAGTATTCTCAGGTTAGTCTCACTGTTAAAGTTGGTTTGAGGCTCTACCTGAGAAAGAACTGCAGGATTTTACATTAAGACCCCATGGTTTGAGTATTGAGTTGGGTTTTTATTTTTTTTTTTCCTTCCTTTTTAATGTCCCCAGGCTCTGGTTGATGCAAATAGTTAATAGTGGACAATACATCTTTTCTCCTACTCTCTTTCTTATTTTATTTGTTCCTGGGTTCTTTTCTTTTATGCTACAAGACCTCCAGGAACATTTTTCAGCACACTGGGAGCTGCGGCCTAACTAATACCCACAGACCCATGTAAAATCACCAGAGAAGTTTGGAGTAAACGCAAGTTTTTCAGTTGTACTTCTAACAATGAGGACCTTCTAACTGAATATGCTGAACCCCAGCAAGGCCCCTTCTTGATAGGGGCTGATAACGATTTGGTCATCCCCGGAAGGGAATCTGCAGGGAAGGGTGTTGAATTCAGATCCGCACCTCTTATCCCACTGCGTGAGTCTCACCCCAGCGAAAGGGCACTCATGGGGCAGGCAGAGCCACAGCTTCTTGCTTCCGTTAGGGTGATGATACCTCTTGGGATGTCCCCGGTGGGCAGCTTTCTTCCACTTCACCATAGAGTAACTGGTGGCCTTACTGTATACCCTGCACTTTCCTCTGCACAAAGCGCAGACACACTCAGGTGTTGTCGCTTGCTGTAGCTGCTGTTCTCTGCAGCATGGGAGCAGCAGAGCATGGCTTCTGCCGCATCGTCTGTGATATGGTTAATGATGCACATCCAAAGACCACTTCCAATTTCCTGAAGGGGAGGTTTCTCTTATGTAGCTGAGCTGCAGTGTATCCAGCTGAAGCAGGAGCATGTGCTTTGTACAGCTGAAATCAATATACCAGTGACTGAATTGTTGGGTTTGGAGAGCGAAAGCGGAATGAGCCATAGGTTTTAAGGTCTCTCTTACCTCTATCATCAGGACTATCTATAGGACTACCTACTCCATGGCAATCGAGCATGCCCTGACATACAGCAGCCGATGTCTGGTCCCAGCAAGGGTGACATTGTTCTTTATTGTTGTTGAGGTAAATCAGTCAATCTCGGCACTACAAGCAGTCCCGGGGAGACACTTCTGGCCAGTTTCCCCATAGAAAGGGGCTGGAGCTTGCTGACACGTCTGATCAGCATTTTGGTGGGTAACTTATTCTGGACCAGTCTTGAGGAAACAGCATTGCTCAGGTCTGGGAAGGGTCTGCTCTGACCATGCAACCTCTCTCATCTTGCCCCTGTGTGTCCTACTGCCAAAACCAGTGGCAGTGCTGTTGGCCAGATCCAACCAAATTTATCAGAACCACAGAGATGTCAGACATAAACTGCTACAAGCTTTGAGGAATTTACCTCATCTGGGAGGCAAGATCTTACTGATGCTCTTACTGAGCAAAAGCCTGCAAAAGGAGCTCATCATCTTTGATAGCAGGAAATCCTCATGGGATCATGGCAACGGAAGTTTCCCAATCAGGAGAGACCTTCATTAGAAACACTGGCCCTCTTAGACACCAGAGGGTCCAACCAGAAGACACAATGCACCAGGCTGCATTAGCTCCATTGCTGATAAGACTTTTTTCTTTCACATGAGTTTGGAATCGCCTAATTGCCACCAGCTAATGGTAATTGCTCCACAATCTTGTTCCTTCCATATATTTTAGGAAGCTGAAAAAAAGAGATGTCTCTTAAACTTTTTACATTGTCAGGGCTTTTATTCTTCCCTGCTCTCCTCCTGAAAAGCTGAACTGCACTGTTTCACACAAATAACAGACACTGAACAAATTGACAGCAGACACTGAGGGGAGAGAAAAATAAACAGTACTCACACAGAGAAACTGTTTCTTCAATGACCTTTTCTTATCACACTGAGAAAAAGGTAGACAATATTATCATCATTGCTCGTGTATATCCCCCAAATGTGCTGGCTAATCAGTAAGTATAAAGTTAAAGTGAACAGTTTTACCTACTAAGCATTGCCTCGTGCCTACCTTCATTAAAATTTATCTACCATCATGTTGCCTAATCACCCACTTTGATTAGATCCTCCTGGAATTCCTCTCCATTCTCAGTCATTTTGTGTGACTTAAATAATTTTGTGTCCTCAGCGAATTCACCACCTTGCATACTGCTTCCTCCTCAAGATTGTAACTAAAGTTGTTGAGTTGCAGAGATGTTGAGGGCACCTACAGTCAGCTTGGCAATAAAACTATTTACTCCTCCTTAGCACTTCTTTTCTCTTTTTAAAAACTCTTGTCTTTCCCCATACAATTACAAACTTCCATTAATATTCTCCCATGGGTGACTTTCCCAATAGACTTGGGTAAAACTAAGTAAATATGTGGCTTAGTAACTTTGTGCCTTCACAGAGCTCTGCCAGGTTTATTGCAGATAATGTATTCTGACAGAAATTTTACTGCTATTTCTCTGTTTATGTTTAACCATCTGTGTTATTTATGTCTTCAATGATCTCTTTTATGTTTAGATGAGTGTGTGTATTTTACAGTGCAGTGTGAGAAAAAGTCTATTGCAAAACAGAGAACAGATTCCTGTATGTACCTTGCAAGAGAAATATTAAAAAGGCAAAGCCACAGTGTTGGTGGTGCTCACCATTATTTCTGTAAATGAATGGGACATATCCACGCATTGCTGAAAATCCAATTAGTATAAGTCCCAGATACGCTCACTTACAGTACTGTCTTTGTCTCTTTGCTCTTTTCGAAGACTATTTGCAGTTTGTCACCTAGCATTTATTTAGTTGTTTCCTTTGTGTCGTGATTAATGAGTGTTAGGAGAGTGCATGTTTAGCTTATGTGCTATTAAAGGAGACTGGACCAAAGCTGTCTGAGGATACCCAACAAGGGCTAGATGTGATTTTCTCTCTGCATATGTGATTATTTTAGAAGCTGTACAAGTACTTTTGAATTAGAAAGTCAAATTATTTTCCTTCTTCCGTAGTGATTATATTCATTTTATGTGGAAAAGCTGTAGACGCATGGATGGGCTAATTGCCAGTTGCATGAAAGGCAGATTAATACAGGTGGGTTTATCCGGTGCTGGCTTTCAAAGTTGTTGGTGTGACCCGTTCTGCTGTGGGTGTATTTGCATTTTCTCATGAAGGGCCTCAAAGGCACGTTTTGGGTCTCCAAAATGAAAAAGAAAATAATCTTGGCATCCTAAAGATGGAGCTGTCAAAGCAGCAGTTTGCCAGCTGTTCTACAGCAGAAACAAATCTTCAAATCCAAATTTGAGAGAATTCGAAAAGCTGCTTTAGGATAAGTTTCTGTATTTTCTTAGTTCTGTGGATCTCGACTGCTAGAAATAAATGGCTCATGAACTGAGCCACCCTGCTACCTAGAGTCTATGGTGTTTGTGAGTGAAGTGTTCCGCCAGAAGAAAGCATCCTGCCCCTGGCAATCTTTTAAAATTCAGAAAGATTAAGTTGGAGAAAGCATTGCCTCCCATGCCCTGCTTGGTCTTCCTCAAAAGCCATAAGAGTACCAATACTTAAGGTAGTTCCAACTACTTCTTCAGTAGTTGTTTTTTTGTTGGTTTTTTTTTGTGCTGTTACATGTGCAAGTGAGCGCTGTAATATAATGTTTTCATCTGTATGTTCATCTCTGAGGAAATTACCACTTGAAATTTGTTTACTGGACTATTTCTGAGATTTAGCCACAAAGGATTCCATGCTGGCTTGGGAATATGCCACTTCAGTGCAGTTCGTACTCACAGCGGCTCAAACAGCTACCATTTAAATGTAATGGCAAATAATGTCTTAACAGTCATGAAAAAAGAATCACATTCTGAAATATTGTTACCTGCTTTGCTTGTAGACTAAGCATTTTACACCTGCAAAGGAAAGAGCACTCAGCAAATATATCTGTAATAGCCTGTCTGTAATAGCAAATAAAGAGAGAGTTGTGTTTATTGATCAATGCCTGTTCATAATATTTGAATGTGGAAGGCCTCACGCTATTTTTAAAAAAAAAAAAGCTATAAAATTGGTTTGGGTTGGTACTGGTGTCACAGCCTTCACTGTGCAGTGTTTTGTGGGGCAGATTGCAACGGGGTGTTAACATTACCCTGATGTCTTAATAGATTAAAAGTAATTTTGCATTTCTGACTGGAACAAGTTCTAATTGACTAACTGATTATGATAAATTATGGCATCCTTTGGAATGGTTTATTAGTCCTGTCAGGATTTGTTTAAATCAAATCTGCAACATTTCTACCTGTTCCCGTACCAGGAACTGAATGCATCTTAGAAATCACAGTAACTGAACAAACAAAATTAAACACTTGACCAAGCCATGATTGTAATGCAAATAAGATCAATCTGTTGAAAAAATGGATGGGAGACATGTAAGGACCTCCATGCTAGAATTTCACAATACTTGAGAAAGCTGGGCAATGAAAGTACTGTTTTATGTTAGGATTTCTGATCCTAAGACTGAGGCACATCTTGGTTTTGAGTTGCTCAGCTGTTAGTCTAAGAGGAACCCTACTGTTGCTTTCTACTCAGCAGCTCTCAGCAGAGCATCTCTCAGCTTCCAAGCAACTATTAGGGTAAAAAGGCTTCCCAGTAACTCCTCCAGTATACTGGCAAATAGAAATAACAGAAGCATGATGTTGTCCTGTGAGTTTGTTCTACAACATATGCTGAGGAACAACAGGATCTGGATCTGCTTGTATGTTAGGGTCTGAAAACTGATGATCTTCAGATCTTTTTGACTTCTGCACTCCTGATCCTTCACTGTTGTCTTTGGTAGCTGTCCCATTAGTGCCTAGAGCCTTGGCCCTTCTGGGGCATCTGGTGATTTATTTGGATTTATTCTTGGATTACCCTTCCTCCCAACATGTTCACACTTGTCAGTCCTCAACCTTACTCTATTTTACTGATTTTTTAGTCACTGTGATTCTGTGATCAGTAGACTTTTGCTTGGGAGCTACACTCACAACAGCTTTTTTAAAACTGAGGGGTATTTGTTTATTCATAGGAGTAGGGAAATTGCAGAGAAAAGAGTTAAAATCACAAAAGGCCGGTCAGCCTCACCAGACAAATCCAGCTTAAGACAGGTTTTCCCACCAGGTGACCCACCACAGACTCTTTACCTGTTGCGTCCCAAAAAAGAGGACTCTGTCTTTTGGAAGCCAGGCAGGTGTGAGCACCTTCTGCAGCCGGAAGATGTGACCAAGCACATTTGATAGGTGCTGTGGAAGGTGTAGGTGGGGCAATGTGACTCCCGTTCTGGGCACAGAGCTCTCCCTGCAGTTCCAGCACATCACATTAACCAGACAAGTGCAGGTACCTGTGTTACATATATATGTACAAAAGAAAGAAACAAACAGATATCCCTGAGGTCTCTGTGCTTGGGAGCTGTAAATCTTAGAAATCTTATTTTAAATGTCAGCAGGCTCATGTTCTAGCTTTAGTAATCTGAAGGTAAGAATTACTTCCATTTTCTTAACGTCTTGTGAGGCAAGCAACTAATTGCAATCCTGTCTCTATTTTTTTTTTAAATCTATTGATGAACAGAAGTAAGGAAATTCTGCAAGGTATTTTCCACTGATTTTTCGCTCTTTATCTGAATATCCCCTTTGCCCATCCGTGCCGTCTTTGTGCATTCACTTGCAGGACCTGTTCTACCATAATACTTTTAATTACTCTTGGTATTGTAGAACTCTATCCGATTATTCTGTATCTTGCATGCTCTCAGTTATAAATCAACATTATTGTTACGAGAATCGCCTGGTACTCTGTAAGTTCAACTGCAAACATTAATATGAAAGTATAATCAGACTCTCTTCAAAAGTGGTTGTAGATAAATTCTCAATAAAGTAAGATATGGCAAAAATAATTCTTTCCTTCCTGATATTAGCTGTTGAAAGAAAACTAGAAGAGGTTTAATTTCCTTGTAGTTGTTATAGTGGGAAACCATCAAACACTGTGTAATCTTAAATTGAACAATTTGTATGTCCTGGTTTATTTAGGCTGTATTACACCCACTATTAGAACGAGAGTAACTTTTATATTAAGAAAAAGAGGAAAAAGATACTGTAGGTTGTACACATAATGGTCTAGCTAGAATATTTGGACCTGGATACATCTGTCTTCATAAAGATGGAGCAGCTCGAGGTCCCAGAAGCTCTAATGCCTGGACCATTATTTTTAAAGACCAGAAGCTGAGGAGTTCTCAAATCTGCCAAGCAATCAAATATTGTTTTTTGCAAAACATTCAGTAGCTCACGATGGGTAAAAAAGATACGGAGAAACAAAGTTAAGTCCAAGCTGGATCCTTTTCTCCCACCTCCTCCTAGATATAGTTTGTACTCATTAAAGAACTCTGCATGTTGTATTTCGCTTGATTGATAACTAATGCATTGTTTTTGAAAGGCTGCCATGTCCACTGCAATTATTTTCATTTATATTCTTTTTCTGAAAGGATTAATTTCCAAAAAAAAATGTTGCAATTCTTTTGGGCTTCTGTAGCAATTGTAGGAAACCACAGGAGTGCTATAACCATTAGCTTAATTTCAGAGCTGAGAAAGTTGAGCAGCTCGTAGTTATGCAGGAACTATGCCAATAGTTTGCTTTTAAAGTGTACTCAGTCTACATATAGGTCAAAATATTAAGTGGAACTTCATAAAATTTTGACAGATAATGCTCATCCATCTTTCCAACCATCCCTTGTTACTGTGCAGTGTGTGTAATCAAGAAAGTCCAAAGAAAAGTCAGTGGTGATGAGGCAGGTCTGAGCTCAAGGCAGGAACACACACATCAGTGAGTCAGCGTCAGGATCAGGGTCAGGTTTGGAAACCGTAACCAGGGCCAGGCCCAGCTGAGTAATCATCAGACAAGCCCATAGTGATGGTCAAGTCTGTTGGCCAGTGTCCTGGCCTGAATCAGCGGGGTCTGTGACCAGGGGTGGGCATGACTGTGATGCCACTATGATGTAGCTCAGGTGGGGACCGAGGATGACAGCCTCAGCCTGAAGATAGCTCCAAAGAGGAGGAGAGCAGCCCTTGGGCAGGCTTCCTCCAGCCCTTTCTTCACAGCCGCTCTCACCAGCTATAAATGCAGAGGAACAGACAGAAAAAAAATTGGGACTGGAAGGTGAATTTGTAGTGTATCAGGGGATTAAACTAAATGTTTGTAGTTGGATGACGTGAGAACAAAATCAAAGGACATGAGACAATCAATAATCATTGTCCGCAAGTATGAGAAAAAAGAATGAAGTATTGTGTCAGGAAAGCACAAAGCCATATGTAACTTCTCTAAGGGATGTAAGCAACATTACAGAAAGAAAAATAAAGGTGGCAGTCAGAGGAGATAAAATATCCACAAGTGACATATGTACAGCCACGTAGTTGTTTATGAAGGAGGTGGTGAAAGTCTGTGGCTCAGAACGTTTTTAAAATGGCCTCACTGAAGCTTTCTACGTCCTCTTCGAAGGAGTCATCCGTGACTGACCGTAGCCTCTCACTATTTGCTCCTTTGTTAGAGCTCTGGACAATGATCTCTGATTTCCTGTTAGACAACTCAAAACTTGTTTTTTAGCACTGAAGCACTGAGAGAAGGATCCTTATGAAATATTGCTGGGGCTTGAAAAATGTTTCCGCTGTGTACAGCCTCCTATTAGTTTCCAGAGTCAGTAGCTAATGGAAGCTAACTGAAAGCAAGAATCATTCTTATGTCTGCTATTTGAGAACATCTGCGAATAGATATTTTTATCTCTTCTTCTCCCAGTTACGTTAAATTTAGTAACATCATTTCTTGTATCTTGTTATATGTACAGCCATAAATTCCAAAGATAAGGCAGTGACAATAGGAAGTCTTATTTAGTTAAATGAGCCTGCAGCCGTATGGATGAGTGCTCTTCATAAGTTTCAGATTGGCATAAAGAGGTCCTGCAAGTGAGTCCAACTTGAAACTTGTGTTGAAGAGTCACTAAGTGAAGCTAATTAAAACCTATTATTATTATTATTATTATCATTATTATTATTCTCAAGTCTCAAAGGCAAGTATTGGTGCATGATGAAGCTGTACCATAGTCCTATATAACTCTGTCTTGATAAAAGATGTAGTCTGGTGGCAATGGACAAGAGGTAACGGGCACAAACTTGAACATAGGAAGTTCCATCTTAACATGAGGAGGGACTTCTTTCCTTTGAGGGTGGCAGAGCACTGGCACAGGCTGCCCAGAAAGGCTGTGGAGTCTCCCACTCTGGAGGCATTCAAAACCCGCCTGGACGCCGTCCTGTGCAATGTGCTGTAGGTGACCCTGCTGTGGCAGGGGGGTTGGACTAGATGATCTCCAGAGGTCCCTTCCAACCCTGATCATTCTCTGATTCTGTAATGTGCTTGTAGGACAAATACTATGTTTCCAGTTCAACCCTTCCATTTTTTCCATTATTCATTGTCAACGTCAGTATTAGCTAATTTTAAACTTGCCCTTTGCATCTGACCAGCAATCAAATAAATATCATGACCTTCCTCTTGCTGGTACAGAAGGACTTTGTCTGATGACACTTTTTGTGATAAGGTAGGAGCACTGAGGTGCACTGGGTAGCCAATACACTGGGAACCAAGGCACCTGGTGGCTCATTTTTTAAGGGGATAAAAATAAACTTTCTGTGCTCCTGTTTTTCATGTATGAAGCGAAGTTAGTAGCGTATCTTTGCTTTATCAAGAATGCTTTCAATGAGAAAACATGAGTGTTTTGATGAGGAGGTCTTGAACTGTGACTGCAGAGAAAGAAGAGGAAGGATTCTTCACTTATTCTCACAGTATTGTCCAGGGAGGCTGTTCATACTGCTTACGCTAGCTTCTCACTGTGAATAATTGCTGTGCTCCTTTGGGGATAAAAATCTCTCACATCTGACTGATCTTTCTGCTGTGGTGGAGACAAACACTATCCTAACTACTGAGTTTTCCCATCTTGAGTGTAAAGGAAAAAACCAAGCGTTGGAGCTATGTAGTTCAAAGTCAGATCAAAGAAATAAAACTGCGCTGATTGCATTGCTGATGATGTCTTGCTAGCGAGAAATGAAGTTCAAGTGTCTGTGATGACCATTTTACATCTGTGTGGCACAATTGGTGCTGTGGATCCAGGGTATTTTTACTGACACAACTGTGAACTCCAGTGGAAATCTGCAGAGATTGTTGTGAGAGGTTCTTCTCTTCCCTTTCAGAGACACTACCGGAGGTAACGTTAGACAACTACACACTTGTACTTGCAGAGCTTTTCTGTGAATTACGTGAGGCATCTGTCTTGTCTTTTTGCCCCTACTGTGTATTTTGCCTCTGCACCTGTTATTTTCTGTGCAAGTGAATAAGCTAAGTAGCAGGTATTCCTAATAAAATCAGAATTAGGAAAATTTCTATCTCCTTCCTAGCTGAGACTCCAAGGCTGTGTGCTTATAAGGAATAGTGAGATAGAGAAATTTTAAACCTGAGAGCTTTATATGTTTATTCAGCCTTAATCATTCTGCGTGTCCTTGCTGTTTTAACTCAGATTGTCATTGACAGATACATTGTTCTTACTTTGTCCTAGCAATTCTTTAAAACTGCTCTGTAAGTGAGAAAGACAAGCAGGCTGGGTGATATATCACAGTATATGTGATACAGGTTCGAAGGGGGATGGGGATAGATCCAAGGTTGCTAGCAAAAATCCTGAAATTGGTGGGCTGGCACTAGACTTGGAAAAGACAGGGCGTGTAACCGGGCTCCTTAGGAAGATGTCTGGGGATAGCAGAACTTTAGCTCCCTCCAGTAAAAAGGAGAAAGGACCTATAGCCCACCTGAAGTGCTTATACACTAATGCACGTAGCATGGGCAACAAACAAGAGGAGCTGGAAGCCATCGTGCACCAGGGTAATTATGATGTAGTTGCCATCACAGAAACATGGTGGGATGACTCTCATGACTATAATGTTGCCATGGATGGCTATAGACTCTTCAGGAAGGATAGGCGAGCAAGAAGAGGCGGGGGTGTGGCCCTATATATCAGGGAGTGTTATGAATGCTTTGAATTAGAAGATGGTGATAATGGGATTGAGTGTTTATGGGTAAAGATCAGGGGGAGGGCTAACAAGGCAGATATTGTAGTAGGAGTCTGTTATAGACCGCCCAACCAGGGTGAGGAGGCAGATGAAATATTCTATAAACGGCTGGGAGAAGTCTCAAGGTCGCGAGCTCTAGTCCTCGTGGGTGACTTCAATTTGCCGGACATCTGCTGGGAATACAATACAGCAGGGAGGGAACAGTCTAGAAAGTTCCTGGAAGGTACTGGGGATAACTTCTTAACACAGTTAGTGAAAGAGCCAACTAGGGAAAGTGCCCTGCTGGATCTGTTGTTTGTCAACAGGGAAGGTCTTGTGGGGGATGTGATGGTCAGAGGCCGTCTTGGCAACAGTGACCACGAAATGATAGAGTTCTCAATTCTGGGAGAAGCAAGGAAGGGGGTCAGCAGAACTGCCACCTTGGACTTCTGGAGGGCGGACTTTGGGCTCTTCAGGAGCCTGGTTGAAAAAGTCCCCTGGGAGGCAGTCCTCCAGGGCAAAGGAGCCCAGGAAGCCTGGATGTTTTTCAAGAAGGAAGTCCTAAAGGCGCAGGAGCAGGCTGTCCCCATGTGCCGGAAGACAAGCCGTCGGGGAAAAAGACCGGCCTGGCTAAGCAGGGAGCTAGTGTTGCAGCTTAGGGAAAAAAAGAGGATATATGGCCTTTGGAAAGAAGGGCAGGCCACTCAGGAGGACTACAAAGAGGTAGTGAGGCTATGTAGGGAAAAAATTAGGAAGGCCAAAGCCCAGCTAGAACTAAACCTGGCTTCTGTTGTCAAGGACAACAAAAAAAGTTTCTATAAATATATTGGCAATAAAAAGAGGACTAAGGATAATCTCTGTCCTCTAGTAGACCAGGCTGGTAACGTATTGACCAAGGACAAGGATAAGGCTGAGGTACTTAATGCCGTCTTTGCCTCAGTCTTCAGCAGTAGGACCAGTTGTTCCTTGAGTTCCCTAACCCCTGAGCTAGAATACAGGGATGGGGAGCAGAATGAAGCCCCTGTAATCCAAAGGGAAATGGTGAGGGACCTGCTTCAGCACCTGGAGGTGCACAAATCTATGGGGCCGGATGGGATCCATCCAAGGGTACTGAAGGAGCTGGCGGAAGTGCTCACCAGGCCACTCTGCATCATTTAAGAACAATCCTGGATAACCGGGGAGGTCCCAGCTGACTGGAGGTTGGCAAATGTGACACCCATCCATAAGAAGGGCCGGAAGGAGGATCCGGGGAACTACAGGCCAGTCAGTCTGACATCGGTGCCTGGGAAGGTCATGGAACAGATCATCCTCAGTGCCATCACACGGCACATGCAGGAGAACAAGGTGATCAGGCCCAGTCAGCATGGGTTTGTGAAAGGCAGGTCATGCCTGTCAAACCTGATCTCCTTCTATGATGAGGTGACCCGCTTAGTGGATGAAGGAAAAGCTGTGGATGTTGTCTACCTGGACTTCTGCAAGGCTTTTGACACCGTTTCCCATAGCATTCTACTGGAGAAACTGGCTGCTCGTGGCCTGGACAGGTGTACCCTTCGCTGGGTAAAAAACTGGTTGGATGGCCGTACCCAGAGAGTGGTGATAAATGGAGTTAAATCCAGTTGGTGTCCAGTGACAAGTGGTGTCCCCCAGGGATCGGTGCTGGGACCGGTTCTCTTTAATATCTTTATTAATGATCTGGATGAGGGAATTGAGTGCACCCTCAGTAAGTTCGCAGACGACACTAAACTGGGGGGGGCGTGTTGATCTGCTTGAGGGTAGATTGGCTCTGCAGAGAGATCTGGACAGGCTGGACAGATGGGCTGAGGCCAATGGTATGAGGTTCAACAAGGCCAAGTGTCGGGTCCTGCACTTGGGTCACAACAACCCCATGCAGTGCTACAGATTGGGGGCGGAGTGGCTCGAAAGCTGCCTGGCAGAGAAGGATCTGGGGGTGTTGGTGGACAGCCGGCTGAGTATGAGCCAGCAGTGTGCCCAGGCAGCCAAGAAGGCCAACACCATCCTGGCCTGCATCAGGAATAGTGTAGTGAGCCGGAGTAGGGAAGTAATCATCCCCCTGTACTCGGCACTGGTGAGGCCTCACCTCGAGTACTGTGTTCAGTTTTGGGCCCCTCACTACAAGAAGGACATTGAGGTGCTGGAGCGTGTCCAGAGAAGGGCTACCAGGCTGGTGAGGGGTCTGGAGGACAAGCCTTATCAGGAACGACTGAGGGAGCTGGGGTTGTTTAGCCTGGAGAAGAGGAGGCTGAGGGGTGACCTTATCACCCTCTACAACTACCTGAAGGGAGGTTTTAGAGAGATGGGGGCTGACCTCTTCTCCCACGTGGCAAGTGATAGGACAAGAGGAAACGGGTTCAAGTTATGTCAGGGCAGGTTTAGATTGGATATTAGGAAGCATTTTTTCACTCAAAGGGTTATTAAACATTGGAATGGGCTGCCCAGAGAGGTGGTGGATTCACCATCCCTGGAGGTGTTTAAGAAAAGGGTAGATGAGGTGCTTAGGGACATGGTTTAGAAGTGGGTGTTTTTAAATCAGGGTAGGTTAACGGTTGGACTTGATGATCTTAATGGTCCCTTCCAACCTCACTTATTCTATGATTCTATGATTCTATGATTCTATGATTCTATGATTCTATGATTCTATGATTCTATGTAATGCAGTTCTTTCCCTTTTCATGGGAGAATTTACAATTCAGAGTGACACTCTGAGTTTTTTCAGTGGAGAAAGAAAATGCAGATGATATACTACAGTGAATGAAGGTATGATGCAGCATTTGAACATGCTTAAGCAACGATTATTTAATCTTAAAAGAAAACCCTTTCATAGACTCAATAACACCACGTAGACCATGACTTACAACTAGCTCTTAAATGTATGTGGCTCATGAGTTGTTCAGGTGGGAGTCTTGTGGCTGAGACCCTGGTGTTTTGGTCACTGGGCAATCAGCATCTCTGGCTCTAGATTTAGTGAGCTGCAGGGGTTTGGGAGTTCGACACAATTGTAAGTAAAATGGAGGCAGGGACTGATTCCTGTCAAGTAGTGTGAACTGGCAATGTACTACTGGGGACTAGCTCCCTCCATAGCAGGTCTGTATTGGAGACAACTCATTGGAATAGCAAAAAAAAAAAAGAGTTAGTAAATTGAGCTAATCATTAGGGACAATCAGGAACTCAGTGCTTGAGTTTGGTCCTTGGTACTCTATTTTACTGTATAAAGACACTGCCTAGAACCCAGGTATAGCCCCTAGGCCAGCTCTATCCCATGGTGAAGTGAAAGGACCTTTAGGAAAACACCTCTGCCTCCTGTATCTGGACTACTCCTGGAGCTCTCCCTCTTATTGCTTCTTTGAAGTATGAAATCTCATCCACCCGGAGATTTTGGGATGCCCCTCACATGGGCAGGAGGGTGATGCAGTTCAGATTTACGGCCCCTCTACGTAGCAGCTCAGGGCAGCATCCCCCCCATCCTTGGGGGAAATCCATCTCCAGATACTGCTCCCCCAAATACTGGTGCAAGAAAACAACATTCAGAGGATCACAGGCAAAAGTAAACCCTTTCTATATCAGGATGCACTGTCATCAGAAAATGTCTCCTCTAACCAGTTAAAATAGATGGTACAGACTGCAGGCTGGGGATAGTCCAGAGAGCTGTTCAGCTGACCATATGTAGGTGTTGCTGAGACTGAGATGGATAGCCCAGTAAAGGCCTCCATCTCTGTTGTCTAGGTTGTCAATGTTATACTGGGAGCATACCCAGCTCACACAGAGACACCTGCATTGCCATGCCTATGTGTAGGTGTCTCATCTGAAGCTGAATCCCACCCTTCTCTCTTGTGGAGTAAATCTTCAACATCAGGTCATGTCTGCTTCTGGGTTCACTTCCAATTGATGGCCAAGGACACTGGGATTTTCCTAAAGAAGGTCATATTACTTGATTGTGATTCCAGCTATGCTATGATCAGATGTGTGGTTGCCACACAGATTGATATGCTCAAGCTAGCTGGATAATAATCACCTCGGCACGGCTATTAGATTTAATCTCTCTTGGACTTGCAGATCAGCCGCATCTCCCAGCTGCAGCACAGACCTATATCCATCCACGAGAGCCTGGAGGTAGAATGTGGGGGCTTAACTGGAGTATTATTGAAATGAGCTCTCTTCCATCAAGACACTTTCATGCTTAGTGTTACGGCTTTTGTTCTCAGGCGCTGGTCTGCTGGCGCAGGTCTGCGCTGGGGAGCTGGCAGACACTGCTGCTGTCACTGCACTTGCTGTCATTGTAATGTTTGTTAATTTTGAGGGAAATCTAGGCACACACATCTTTCTTTTCTTTGTTTTGTTCCCTAGTAGTCACTTCGTTGTCTCCATTTTTGGAAGATGATCTTCACTGAGTCCAGATGTTTTCCTGCATCCTTTTAATCACGAGAGGCATGCACCATTTACTTTGCATAACATGTTTTGGTTTTCCCATAAAGCATGTTGGGGTGCATGCTTCTCTTGCATTTTCTTTACCTCTGAGATTATTGGAAACCAATTTACTGACATCAAAAGGAGAAGGGCCCAATTGTAGTTTGCATATTTCTATCCTTGAGAAGTCCTTCACACGCTTTAAGCAGTAGTGTTCAAAAAAAATCAGTGAGCTATCAAAAATAGAGCAGCAAGTAGTGCGCTCCATTTATTTTTGTCTCCCAGCTCTCCATGTTGGATTAGGAAACATTAAATATTTTAAACTGAGGAGGCAAAGGATGTATTCTGGGCTTGATGCTAAATCCTGACTGTACCAGCAAAAGATAAATCGAACTTGTATACTATTTGGTGATGCATAAATACTCAGCGTTGTTTAAAAATGCATAATTTGACATTATTTTGGACTCCATTGACAGTAAATTAACTCAGCCTTGAGGAAATAATTTAATACCTGCTTCAAGCAGAGAATCCAAAATACTCTAAAATTTCCAGTGTGTGATCCAAGTCACTCACAAACCTATTCCTGTTCTCTCTTTCTCCCTCTCTCACATCACTAAAATGTTACATGTATTTGAGAGTGTTTTCTATTTTCTTTTCAAGTAAATGAACTAGTGAATGTTTCATGAAACTAAGTTTACATCTTAAAAGATATTATTTAAAAAATAAAATATCTTGGGCACTACACAATGTCCATTAAAGTTGATTCTTGTTGATGTGTATCATTGTCTGTGTTTTTTTCAGCCCATGCTCTGGTTATTAGCTATCACAGTGCAAACTTCTTTATGCCTTTGTGCCGTTCTTCTGGCACGCATTGCAGTCACTGTACAGTGTTGTCAGGGTCGGAGTCTTCCTACATCTTTCATGTGGAAAGAAGTAAAATTTAAATAAATGGTATTAATGAGTAGCTCTACAGAATGCAGGCTTAATTAATTTAATTGTCTGTATGGACGAACTGCAGTTGTTATCCCTCACTGCTTAAATGAAAACATTTATTTCTGCTCAAAAATATTGTCAGCTCCAACACAGCAAAATACTGACAATAACAATAAGCACAGCAATAACTTGTAGCCAATGTGTAATCTGTGCTTGATGTGTGTGTAATTGATAAAAATTGCTTTCAGTTGGTAACAATAAAAGAATACACCATGCTCCATATATCTGTCATGATGGCTTTGTACTGGCTTTTGATGATCTTTGGGAGCATTGCAATAAGACAGAAGGTCAGCACACTTCATTCCTTTTAAATGAGTTTCCATATGGTCTTTAGTGTGTAATATAAGAGGTGAAGGCACTCCAGGCTTTCTGAGGAAGCGTCATTTAGGTTAAGCTAATGCTAGCACGTAGGGACTGTTGTGAGCCTCTAGTCTGGCTCCTTGTATAAAGAAGGCTATCAGCCAGTACTCAAATGATTCTTGTTTGAATAAATCTTCTCTGTCAGAAAAAAAAAATTATCATGAATTAAAGATGAAGGAGCCAGGATGAGTGAGCGTGCGTGTGGCGGCAGAGTGCTCTGTCTTACTGGCAAGAAGAAAAAGAGAGGAATCAAGGGATCAGGGTTTTTTACAAGGGTGGGCAGAGAAACATCCCTGAGGGAGTCATTTTGGCACAGCAAGCGAGGGATAGGAGTTATATTCCCATCTCCTGTTCAAGGCCCTGTTTCCCAAGCAAACAGCAGCTCTGACCTCCCTCCCCGCACACGTCTTTGTGATGGGAGCAGGATGAGGTGTAGCCATCTGCTAGGGGCACTGTGCCGATTGCTTTCTTTGACATCCGGGAAAAGTTATTCCTCTTGCTTCCACATTGACGGGGTGATATTTTTCCGTGTGTTTCACGGGAGAGAAGTGCAGTTGAATGTCCAGGAGAGTCAAGTTCTGGTTCCTGGTGCTTCCTTTCAAAGAGGTCGGCTGGCTCTTTGGTAAGGCAACAGGGTCTACAGGTGCAGGAGGTGCCAGCTCCCTGAACTGCAGTAAATTGCTAAGGAAAGTGGTGCTTTACCTGGAGAAAGGGGGATCACTACAGGAATTACATTATGAGTGAGGAACTGGCCAGAGGAAAGACGGGATCAGATGCTACTGAAAAGGTAAGTGTTAGGCTAAGGGGAAGATATTAATAGAGTCCCTCCAAAACTGATTTGGGCGCTAATCTTATTTAGTATTTTAATTTGTGACCTTGGTAGGAGTGTGGTAATGAAATTTGCTGACAATCTCAAGTGTGAAAGCTGCATCAATAAAGAAGAGATTTGGTTATCATACAAAGAGAGTCAGATGACCTTGAAGTCTCTAGTAATAGAAGCGGGGTGAAATTCAATTGTACAAAAATACAAGTTCCTGCACTCAGAAACTAATAAGAGGAATTTTTACTACAAGCTAAGAGGTCATCAGCTGAAAAATACCTCAATGGCAAGATCTGGTTGTATTGGATACTCTATGACTATGAATATAATCAAAGGCATGGGGCCTTGAAAATATCAGAAACAATCCCAGGAAGTACTCGAAGAGACTGTTTCAGTAGAGGGATATGAACACCATCTTGTAAGACTTTGGTGAGACCTCTTCTGGAATTGCATCTTAATCAAAAGAGATTAACTACAGCTGGAACACAGGCAGAAAGTGCTGCCAGTGTGGTTATGGGAGGAAACAGCCCATTACAGCGAGTGAAGTGAAATTCCCTTGTCTCATCTAGTTTGGCAAAGCGAAAGCCCAGAGGAGATGTAGCCTATAAATACATACAGTTGGCCATTTAGTGATCAGTGATGGTTTATTCATTATAATTCATTTATTTCATTTCACCATCATTTGTGTGAGGACTGTTAGCACATAGCACAAGGGAACATTGCAGTTACAGCTGAGCATGTGGCTGGAGAGAAGTGACAGCCAGTCCTCTCTGGGCTTGCTTTTCTTTCCCCTGGCTTCCAGCATGAATGTGTGCTTCACCCCAAAGATGCAGGAAAAGGACTGCTGAAGTCATCAGGGGATGAAAAGCCTGTTACGTAAGATGGGACTTGTTGAACATTGCACAGGGCTGTATGTAAATATTGGGATGTGGGGATACAAGTGAGGAAAAAGAACAGTTTAAACGAAAGGACAGTGTTGGCATGAAAACAGCTGGTACATATGGCTATGAAGACATTTAGACCTAACATTTTAATAAATTTAGAAATCTGGTTATTAATATTGGAGGAGAGAGGTTCAGGAAGAGCTTTTATGTAGAAGAAGGAGCTAAAAAAGCCTCACAACTTTTAAGATGGGGGTTGTTCAGCCTGTGAACAGGACTATGTGATACACTTGCTCACCATATCAGGACAGTGAATTTCAAGACACAGGTTCTCCAGTCAGTCCCGGTATTATGCTATATGTTCCTACTAAGGTACGAGAAGCATAGTCAGGCCAGAATATTTTTAAACATCATAGGGACAGCTCAGCAGCAGTGAGTGAACAGAGATTCTCCTGCTTTGATTTTTATACATATATAATAGCCAAGATTACTTCATCAGTGCTTTCATTCATCTCAGCTTGCTCAAGTATAATGGAAGCTGCCTACACTTACACAATTTTCTTTTCAGAATTACAAATGTGTCATCATAATTGTAGCTGTATTCCCTGTCTTCTTTTTTTTCACTGAGTAGAAATAGTAGCACATTCATAACAATTTTTTAACATGCTGCTGCATATGTCCAACTTGCATGTTAAGATGGCAGAAAACTACTGCTGTTTTTTCCAGAAAATCCGAAAAGAATTGTAGTTTCACATTTTCAAAAGAAAAAAATTGAATTATTTTTAGCAGGAGTTTTCAGCCTTTTCCTTTTAGGCTTTTGTCTTTTGGATTCCATGTGTTTTTTCTTTGTCAGTATTATTTTCACTGAAGGAGAAGGTAAAAGGAAAAAAGGAGGTAGGCAGAAGGAGGAAAAAGCCAAAAAGGTTGGTGCAATAGCTGGATTAACAAAACTTGTGTTGTGCAGAAAAATGGGGAGGAGAAAGGCAGAAAAAAGCCGTTCCTATATTGCTGTGAGTTTGACAAGAACTGGGTTCTTCAGCCTAAGGAGGAAAAGTCTGGTCAGATACAGTAAGTCTTCAAACCATAAAAAGGCGTTGCTAAAAAGTAATAGTCTGTTCTCAATGCCCAGAGTAGCTAAAACAAGTAGTAATGGGTGAAAATTCCAGAATCACTCCAGTGAGACATCAGAAAATCTCTTTTTAAATAACGGATGTTGTAAGCAGGGGGGGTCGTGTGGGAGGTTGTGGAAGCGTTGTTGCCTGAGGGAGGTCCTGAGGAGTGATGCAGCTACAGCTGATTCTGCCTTTCCATGGGGAGATGGACCAGGTGACCTCACTGGGTCCTTCCTGTTTCCATTGTTTGATTATCCTATTTGCAAATATAAGGATATTTTTATAAAGGATTTTAGCGTGTCTTTGAATTTATTAATGTTCTGTACCTAACTGCAGGGAATCAAGGTGTTTAAGGAAGATCAGATTTGATCCTTCTGACAATAATCTACTTGTTTAACTTTGCTACCAGCAGGCTACTCCTAACAGCAAAATTAAGCACATACCTCAGTTTTCCCAGACTTGCAAAGACATCTTGCATGGCACGTAAGGCTTGGGGATTCTTCTGTGTAAACACTGACCTTGCCACTAGAGCCGCTAAATGCTTAACACAAGCATGAGTTTCACATCCCTGCTATTAAATGGTTCCTAGAGACATTGTAGAGGGAAAAGACACAAGAGCTATCAAAATATTTCATTTGCTTATAATGATATATTTAGATTCAGGCATATCGTAGCTTTACTCTTAAGGGTTTATGCATAACGCCTCTGTGTGACAGTGATTAACACCACTCAGTCACGTAGAACCTTTAAAGACAGGCAAAAGATCTGAGCTTCTGAAGTCTTTGTGGACTGAAGAGGTTTGGGGAGTGTTAACACGCTGCTTCTGAGACACTTAATTGAGAACTCAAAAATAATAACGCGGAGCCATTTCATTCATCCTGTGGAGTGGTTGATTCTATGCCACAGGTGAATTTCATGTTATTTGAATGGTTTTTGCTTCCCGGAGCATTCAATTCTGACACCGTTGCTCCTTAGTCCTTTAATCATTCCAGTAAAGTCAATGAGTAAAGTACTTTATCGTCTGAGCAAAGATAAAAGGATCTGGTCCATAAAGAAAAGAGATCTCGGTCTGCTGCAGTTGACAATCCAGTATTTTTCTGCCCTTGCTCGTTTTCTGATATATTACAATTTTTCAGCAGTGAGCTATTCCTTGTGTAATTGCATTGGAATACCTCGGGCTCATTTTTCTAATAACACTGCATTTTGTGGGGAGATTAAATTTCATGGATAGTTACAGCGTATAATCTTTTCAGTGCTGAGAGAATAGACAGTTAGAAATTAAGCTGGAATACCAATGGCTGCTATGAATCTAGTATGTCATATTTTTAATTCTCAAGTAAAATTTTGCCCTGGCCAAACATTTAAAGTCACACCAAGAGCTCTTCAAGAATTGCTGATGGTTGTAATGCTGTCAACGGGAGATACTAGTTTAGAAGTACACTGTGATTATTTTTGGTACCAGGCAAATAGAAACTGAATGCATCTTCGAAATTAGTTGATGTTTTTCACTTCTTCCCTGCTTGGTATTACCTGCAGCATCAACAGTTTGCAGACCACTTTTAGTAATTGCTACATTAGACATAGCTGTAGAGGTGCCTGATGAAGGCTGAGACTCACGCTTGGACAAACACATCTACCTTTTGTCACAGTCCAGACTGTTTGGGCTTGCGATCACAACCGAGCATCAAATGGAGAGAAAGGAGATATTTTTTCAGAGATTTACACCTCTTCATAGATTTAAACAGCTTCATCTATGTAACAACACTGAGACCTAACCCCGTTCCAGCCCTTAGTGCACTCACAGTCACCATGTCCCATGTCTTCCCCTGGCCCCAGCAGGGTTTCCCTGCACCTTCCTCCTGTCATGCACACACAGGGACCTGCTCTTGTCTCCAGCCCTAGCTTAGCTATCACCTTGGGCAGACCTGACCGTAGAGCGTGTCATCTACCTGCTTTAAGTAAAGCAGTGATCACTTCAGTTCTCGTTAATCCACTTGTGGGAAATGGAGGCTGCCTGGCACTGCTTTCTGTCCCCTTTTTTGGCCTCATGCTTTTAAACCCTAATTTAAGTTAATAGTGTGGATGTATTGTACTTGTTTATTCTCCAGCAAATAATTGGATCAGCACATCTGTTTCAAGTGTAATGGGACTGCTAAGAAAGAATGCAAAATCTAAAAAAAAAAAAAAAAAAAAAATGGAAAAGTTGAAGTAGCAAAGATGTGTGGTTTCCCATCACCCAACTGTTTCTGGGAGTCACCCTCTGTGCGCATTTGAGTTGATTTAGGGAAAAGCAGAGACAGCCTGGGCCCAGGTCTGGTGTTATGGGTTGCCCCCCACAGAAGTGACCACTCTTGGGAGGGCATCAGGGCATCACCTGGCTGTCTCTGTTGACTCTGAAGACAACTGCCGTGTTCTCTCAGGGTAAGCACCTAAACCAGAAGAGCAGCCCTGCCTGAGACAGGGGCCTAGGGTAGTCACACGGGATACAGACCACGGATATTCACTGAAACTCAGCTTCATGCTCCTGATAGTCCACATGTACGTTAATCAATGACCTAGGTACCAATGACCTGAGCATGCCTTGGCAGGACCTCAACCCAAGACATGTCCAGGGAAATGTACTCACCCTTGGGTTCAAATCAGGCTGGTTTTGATAAGCAATGTATGTCTCTCTATGTCAAAAGAGATGCAGACTGCCCAGCACAGCCTTGCCCCATAGTCTGCTCAGCAGTTATAGGCTATGGGTTTGAACCCCTCTTGGCTGAGAGGGTGTTTGGAGCCCACCCCAACATCCCAGGGCAGGATAATGTTCTAGCACAGGCACGAGGAGATACCATAGAGGAAGGACAGATGTTAGCTGTCGTATTGCCATGGCATCCCCTCCACCACATGCAACAGTGCAGAAATATAGCCCTGATATTCAGATCTTCATAGAATCATAGAATACCAGGTTGGAAGGGACCTCAAGGACCATCTGGTCCAACCTTTCTTGGCAAAAGCACAGTCTAGACAAGATGGCCCAGCACCCTGTCCAGCTGAATCTTAAAAGTGTCCAATGTTTGGGAATCCACCACTTCCCTGGGGAGATTATTCCAATGGCTGATTGTTCTCATTGTGAAAAATTTTCCTCTCGTGTCCAATCAGAATCTCTCCAGGAGTAACTTGTACTTTTCAGCAATCTGCCAGAGATTTCAAAACAGACCAAATGTGGAAAAGTGTCCTCCTCAGAAAGCATGGAGCAGCAAAGGCAGGAGCATTCTTGCTTCTAGTGATAAGACCTGTGCTGTGAGCCTCAAAGTGTGGGTCACAGCAGCAAGAAGGAAGCAGGCTGAGAGGGTTAGTTACCAGACTGGAGAAATACATATCTCTGCTGGATGGCACTGACAAAACAAAGCAACTCCATGTGACTGAAAGCCAAGAGGTTGACTTGAAGATAAAAAGTGAAAGGTTATAAGGAGAGTGAAATAACGTAACACTGAGAAGATTTCTCAGGGGATAAAAGAAGGAAGCTCAATTAAGGATATAGAAACTCAGCTCCAGTAATTCTTCTGGCAGAGGGGGAAACGTCTTCCTCTGCGCATTGCAGTTTTGCAGTCTTCTCATCTTGCAACCCAGGTTCATCCCATGGTACATAAACCACCTGCACCACCGGGCTGCACAGGGGCACTGAGCATTTCTTGGGGACTCCCGCTGACTCCCAGGGCAGTTGGAGGAAGGGATCAACACTGTCCACTGTGGAAACATCTCTCCTCACGCGTCCACTGACTCAGCATACTTGGACTGGAGACCTGCCCTCTGGACCACATCTGGCCTGTTCTTACCAGTTTCCCCAGTGGGGGCAGGCCCGGATGATCCCTAATGAAGCTAAATACTGCCATGCCTTGTCTGTTTCCAAGAAGGGTGGGACAGAAAGACTGACCTGGGGAAAGCCAAATGGTTGTGGGAGACAACACATGGAGACAAGAGAAGAGAGCGAGGGTCAAAGTTGTCAAAAATGTAAAATTATTGAGCTGTAGGGGAACACTGAGATCTTACAGTGCCCATCAGTCCCTGAAAGCACCCACGGATGCCCATGGTGGGCATTGCCCAGTGGCACTCTGCCCAGAGGCATGGCAGAGTCATGCTGTCAGGGAGGACTGAATGGGAGGCTAAGTGAGGTGGTGGCACACCTCCTCTCACAGCAGCTCCTCCTCCGTCCTCCTGCCTGAGCTCCCTGGGACGTCAGAGAAATTAGTGAACAGCTGCTAATGACCAGCAGTCTGCGAAGCAGAGACGTTTGCTGTCCTGCACTGCTGCTGTGAAATGGGCTATGGTGTGCCATTCAGTCATGGTAAATAAATACAGGAGTGCTTAAAATCACCCAGCGTAACAATAAAGGGTTGCTGTGATATGGAGAAACATATTTAATCATCCTGGTGGGGTTTCTAGCACCGTGGATGGAGAGCTTATCACAGCAAAGACCCCACTGATCTCTCCCAACTTCCCAGCACGGTCCATCAAGCTGGCCCGGTGCTCTGCCCTCCCCTTCCCATCAAACATCCACCTCTCTCTCACCCAGCTTTGTAGACCCATCATAGTTTGTCTGTGTCCCACCTCACAGCAGTATAATTGTGTTGTCACTGCCTCCGGAGCAGCCTCCTCTCACCCACGTGGCTGCGGCTGCTGCGTGCAGCTCCTGTTCTGCTCCGTGTCCTGTTTGTCCCTGGAGAAGAGGCTGGAATTGAAAAAGACCCAACAACCCATAAAATCACTGCCTTCTTAGAGCTTCTCCTTGATGACTACCTCTGTGACCAAGTCCTGCTGCTAGGAAGGACTAAGAAGTCACTCTGCATGTATGTATATACACATACGCGTGCATATATATATATATATATATTTTTCCCCACCTCCATTTCAATGAATACTATGAAATTGTAGAGATATCAACCAAAACCATAACTCCTTCCACATTCTTCTTTTTTCTGATTTAATCTTCTGTATATACTTCGGCCACTTATTTTTAATGGCAAGATTTTTTATATTTATGATTTCTTTATTTTATGATGTCCACAAGTTGGTATGCAATTTGCTTCGATCACCCCAGAAACGTTTCTTTGCCAAGTTCTCCAGCTGTATGGCTCAGAAGCCTAAAGGGAGGTCTGAAGTTACGAACTTGTGCTATTTTAGGGCAGATATATTTAACGGTGCCTTGCAGGCTTGGGCAACCAAACTCTCCACAGGACTTCTGGCTGAAAGCAACACGAAGAAATGATAGACAAGACTATGATTTTTATTCTGTAATGTACAAAAGTACATTAATTTCTCCTGAAGTTAATGTTTTGGGAGATAGCTTTTAGGAGTAATTTATAGTAAACATTGACTTCTGGTCATCTTGGCCTGTAAAACACCTAGTGGATATTATGATGTTGTTGTAAATAATATTAGCAGCAGCACATTAGGTATAAACTGATGGTGTTAAGGCCTTTGAAAAAGAAAGGAATGCTCTTCTGTACAATTAAGAACAAGTTATCACTATGATAAAATGAGGGAAACAACCATCCCCTTTTAATACAGCCCCTTTGAAGCAACGTGCAAAACAGATCATGCAATTCTGAGCTCCTCTTTGGTGGTAGGTGTTCTTGTCTCGCTGTTTAAAAGTTTAGTGTGGTAGAATTCAAAGCAGTGCAAACACAAACACAAACATAAAAGGGTTGTCAGGGAATGATTTAAGGAGGGAGATTGATGGAGTAAACTCTGCATGCATCCGCATCTTCTGAGGCAAAGACGGGAGGCAATGCTATTGCGGTCGCAAACTGCTTCAGCAGTAATAGTTAAGATCGATGATGAAAATGGCAACACAGGGACTAGTGGGCTGAACTGAAAAGGAATTAGGTATTAGGAAACTTTATTTGCAGTGACTTTGTATAGGCAATGAAATTATTAGGCAAAAGAGATTGTTATGATGTGTTAGAGTTTTCCAGATAAGAGAAGAAAAAAAGGGGGGGGGTGGGATGGGAGCCAACATTTTATACAGATAGGCAGATACTTTTGGGGGGAGTTGGTTTCTAGCCCTGGAATTTTTGATGTAAATATGTATATATTTGGTATATACAAAGACTTACAGAATTTATCATACTAAATAGTTACAATTCCTCTGATAGACATTTGTTAACTCTCTACAGGGTCTAGCATAGACAGGGCCAGCAAAAAAACAACTGATAATTAGGGTAAAAATCCCACTGCACGACTTCTGCCCATTTTCCTCCATGCGGCTTGTGCCCTTTTTCTGCCAGGGCATCTAGTGTATAGTATTGTGTCCAGTTCTGGGCTCCCCGGTTCAAGAAGGACAGGGAACTGCTGGAGAGAGTCCAGCAAAGGACTACAAAGATGATTAAGGGATTGGAGAATCTTTCGTATGAGGAAAGGAGGAGGGACTTGGGTCTTTTTAGTCTGGAGAAGAGAAGACTGAGGGAGAACTTATCAATACTTACAATTACTTAAAGGGAGGGTGCCAGGTGGATGGGAACAGTCTTTTTTCAGTGGTGCCCAGTGACAGGGCAAGAGGTAATGGGCACAAACTTGAGCATAGGAAGTTCCATCTAAATATGAGGAGGAACTTCTTTCCTTTGAGGGTGGCAGAGCACTGGCACAGGCTGCCCAGAGAGGTTGTGGAGTCTCCCACACTGGAGACATTCAAAACCCACCTGGACGCCGTCCTGTGCAACCTGCTGTAGGTGTCCCTGCTGTGGCAGGGGGGTTGGACTAGATGATCTCCAGAGGTCCCTTCCAACCCTGACCATTCTGTGACTCTGTGATTCTGTGGTGACCTCCTCTTCACGTATTCGCCTTAACATGCCATCTCACTGATGGCAATCCTTGCCCTCTTACCCGATGCGAGCTGTGCCCTCTTCTTGCCCATCTTCTCCCTAGGCAGGGGGACAGGACAGGACATCAGTGGGACACCGGCCTCTCCCTCCACCCACCTCAGCCCACACCATGAATCTGAAGGGCTAAAGAAAATTAATGTTCATAACACGGCAGCTTTCAAGGTAAAGGATCATCAGACAGTGTCTGGAAATTCTGTTTTGTATTTACTTTTCTCAAATTAGGTCAAAAAATAGGTATTCCTTCCTAGAATAAGGTTATGCATCTGGACTCTGCCTAAGGAGATTATTTTAGGCCTGAGTTGTACCTATATTTTTCAAATTTGCGTTATTACGGAAATATTTAAAGAAACATTACCAGTGTTAGGTGTTAGACAAAGCAAAGAATATTCTTTAATTACATTCAGGTTTTAGGATTACATACAAATATTTTTAATGGTGACTATCTAGTTGCTGATGATTTTTCATTGCTTCTTCCTCAACTGAAAATCTGTGTAAAGGGCAGGCTAAATAATTTACATATGTTTAATATTGGAGTGGTGAGTTATTCCTTCAAGGCCAGCATTTCCTGTCTCCTTTTTCATGCTTGAGCGGGTTCCTCTCCACGCACTGAGAAGCCCTCACAAAGCACACAACCAGCCATCTCACTTAGCTCTGGTACTTTTAAAAACAACAGCGGTGGAGGTCTTTCCGGCAACCTCAGCGCACGCTTTCTCACTCTCCTCTTTCTTTCTCATTCGTAAATATGGTAACTGGTCACAGCAGTTCATTTTCACCACTGTTTGATTAGGAGTCACAGTGCATAAAACAGGCAGAAAGCCGTGTTGTACTTCCTAATGCTTCCTAAGTGGTTTTACTCCAAAGCATAATTAAGAATTTCTCGTCGATGTCTTAATGTTTCATTTTGTTGGTTCAGTGTGAAGACATCTTTTTCTGGACAGTCTTATCAGAAAGCTTTGTTAGCTGTTCTCAACCATTGTGATAGCAAGGAGAATAGAGTTTTTCCACTTGCTGTATTTGTGGTTGTTATTAGCAAATATCTTTTAATAACTGCAACAAGAACTACTGAAAATGTGTGGCACACCACTTACATCATAAATATGAGATGTGATGAAGAGATACAAAGAACCTAAATTGTATGTTGTCTTGTGCGCTTCGATTTTCAGTATAGAGCTGTTGGCTGTGTCTGTGTGGAGTCATGGACACGTGAAATGATATTGCAGCATGTCTTAAGTAGCCCAAAGGAAAAAAAAATAATTACATCCATATGACAGCACTTTGAGCTGCCCCAAACCGAGATCTTTCCCCACATTCCAGTCCCAGTTAACAGCTTTCTTAAATAGTTCTTGGTTTTGTTGTGCTGAGACTTTTGCCAGGCTTTGGGTTTTCAGTCATGAGGTGGCTTGGTGCAGTTTTGCTGTGAGTCACAGCTGCACAGCACAGAGGCTCAACCCTTTTTCGTTAAATTAACACGTGCATCCACAAGGGAGCAGCATGGCCCTTCAGCTCTCCAGCAGAAGAACAACTTGAACCTGGTCTGCTAGGTGGCCGTATGGAAAGTGGTGTCTGCAATCCAGCCCTGAAGTCCCAACACCTTCCTCCTCGCTGGGAGACTGGAAGTGGAAGTCTTTGCAAAGGTTGGGTACGGCAAATAATGTAAAATAATGTCCTAGTAGAGACAGACTGTGCCCATCCCCTTTCTCTACTGCAGCTCTCTCAAAGCTGGGAAAAGGTTTCCCAGTGGCTGGCCCACCGCAGTGTGGCCACCACAGCCCATGCCTGTGTCAGACTCCAGAGGGGAGTCATAACATTGAGATTCAAGTACAAAAATGACTTTTTAGTGTCCTGGCTTGTTAAAGCAGATAGGTTTAGATGACAAACAATTCTGTAGAATGGTTAGGGAACTCTTGACATATCTTTTAAGTAGACATAATCTTGATTTACATAGGATATGTTTTGGTCTGCACCATCTTAATGTAGCAATTCTAGTGTCCAATTTCTCCTGGGTATAATTTTCATTGACTATAGGAGAAAAGTAAATGCACAAAGGAATGAATGAATCCGTTCAACAAAAATGCATTACACATGAATACTTACACTGGCTGAAGATTTTCACGTTATGTCTAATTGGCCATGATGTATTGTTTTACAGATTTCCTTGATTTCAGCAGTTTTCATAGTTCTATGAATCTCCATTTGCTCAAAGATTTTTCTCTTTTTTCTCTATTACTTCTTTTCAAAGTAGTTTTCCCTATTGGCTTTTAGGTATAACTTGTCTTTTAGTAACATTCAAATTGTAGTGCTTATTTATGTTCACACACCTCTAGTCTACTAAATATTGGGTACGCACATACACATGCAATTCACATGCATGCACACACAGAGATGCAGAAATTATTCTGCAGAAAGTTGCATCCTGAAGAGAAAACTTAAGAGGGATTGTCAAAATATGCTAGTTGTCTGCAAAGCTCTTCTATACTAGTAATTGTTTAAAATTCAATGGACCTGCATCAGGCATATATACCCAACTGCCCCTCAATTATTAATTACCTGTTTGGCTGAGAATCTTAGCAGATCTTCCTGTTATGTTCCTGCTAATGACTTTCCTAGGTGTGTACTTGGAGAAGCATTGGCTGTGCCTGTTGAGCTCTTAGGGGAAGCACTGACTGGCTTCATTCATACCACAAATAAATTATCTGATGTCTACTCAGGGTATTTCCTTGTTTATTCTTGCCATTGATCTTCAATTTAATTATTTCTGTTGAACTGACTCTAGTTACTTCCCAGAGAAATTACTTACATATTAAACTTGTCCCTTCTAGCTATTCCTTGTCTTGCTTGTGCAGATTCCCAGTCCCTAATGAGATATTGCCTTCTTCTTGTGCAAACCCTCCTATAAATCCACAATCATCTGCATTATCCATATGTGTATTTTCTTAATTCTCTGTGAGTTGCTGGATTAAGAGTTTCCTACTCCAGACGCCTGTGCGGTCTTTCTGCACAGCACGCTGTATAACCCATTTCTGATCAATCCAACTAAGAAAAATCAGAAGGCAAATTTAAGAGATTGTCCATAAGCTTTGGACACTCCAGTTTTCTTTCTCCACCAGCTTTGGATATGTCCTTCAGCCTCAGTTTTAGGGGCTGAAACATTAAACCATGAACTCTCCAGCATCAGTGCCTGCCAGTATGAGCTAATAAACTGGCTGTTCCAGAAACCTTTACAGGTACTCCTGGTCATTTGGTTGATGGCCTACAGGTGGTCTTATGGACTTGAAGAACCTGGGTATAACAAGGTACGGTATTTTTAGATGGGCAACATATAAAAGGATATCTCCATAACACTTTATCCTTGTTATCATTTGGTGGGCAGCCTGTATTATGACTACCACGTGAAGCAGGAGATGAATTGGTACTGAGCCCTTGCTGCTCAGTGAGTGCCCCTCCAGGGTCATTTCTGGCACGCTGTTGAAGCTGGGATCTGAAAGGAGCAGTGGAAAAACCAGGATGCGGCTGTGTAATTAAAGATTGTGCCATAATCCGTTTGCACAGGAGGATAGAGTTAATATTTCCTTGGCAACCTTTTCTGCAGTGTTCTCCAGTTTGCAGCCTAAACAATTTGTTGACTCTGATGTTGCTGTTACTTTCTGGAAATACATTCCTTTTTCTAAAATCTCATTTTTGTAGTTTAAAAAATGCATAAAATTTTTAATTTTGAGTTAACCTTTCTTTCATATATCTTGGACCAAAAATGGGATTTTTAACTAGACCACAATACTTATATGCCATTTTCAAGCTATTGGAATAGGAAATCAGATAAATCTTTGTCTTGAACAAAATATTTCTGGTGAAAAAACAGAAAAAAAAGTTTTTGTCCAGAAAGAATTCAGTGGAGATTCATACTGAGATTTCGTAAACCTGCTTGTAAATGGGCTGTGCCTTTGTAAGGTAGAAAGAAGCTGAACTCACAGATGAAAAAACTAAATAATGAGAAACAATATTGCTCACTACATGCAGTCCATTGTTGTGAAAGAATAATCATGGTCTTTCTAAGGAAATTGGTGTTAGAAAAATAAAATGCACTTAATATAGTCATTTAGCTGCACATCAGCTTGTAATAGCCTGAAAATAGGAGGGAATTATCTGTCTTCTCGTTCTTAGGAAGCCTTTCTTTCCCCACTTGGAAGCCAGGTGGCTGTAAGGGCAAGTCTTGTTTAGCGCCTGATTTTGTTGCAAGCACCAAAGCTTAGCCCACCTCCAGGGTCATGTCTCATATTCTCAACAGACTTGAAAAATTACACTGCCCATGTAAAATAGTATTATTTATTTATATCTCAGTCCATCCGTTTCAGGGAATTTGGCATTCAAATAAAACAAAGTGGCTGATGAGAATCAGAGTGAAACAATATTGTGCGAAACATCATTTTCCAGTCAGCAAAACATGTTTTGTGTTTGTGAACCCCATTGCTGAAGTTATGGCCAAGGAAGAAATTGTATGATTGCCTCTTTTTTATTGGACAGCTTGCTTTCTGGCATGGGCAATTTTCCATAGCAATCCATCACAATGAAAGACTGCTCCTCTGAGCCCCACAACACCATGGATAACTGTGGCAGCAGGGAACCCATATATAATTACTACAATGATATCCTCTACCAAATTGCATGAACTGATTGCAAAGCAAGGTCACAAAATATGTGTTGTTCCTGCTGCCGCGCTAAAAGGAGCTCCAGCATCAGACACATTTTGTAACCTGCTTCTTTAGCTCTGCAGCTCCCTCTCAATCTTTTTTTTTCTTAATCTTCCAAATTAGACTAGTATTTTAGCTTTGAAATCAAGATTTTATTTGTTGCCTTTGAAAATATTAACGTACTTAAATGAGAAAAACACTGAGAGGTACAAGATCTGTCTGTTCCTGTACACACAAAAAGTACATGAAAGCCTTTCACACAATTAACTAGATTTATTGTTGTTGTTGCGTGCCTTTTTCTCTATAACAAAGAAAAGAGCAATCTAATATGGGAATCAAACAAAAAAGATGTCCTTTATGAAGTGGAGCTGATAATGAGTATTTGAAGAGTTCTGTTTCCCTCTTTGCATTGATATGAAACAGCAGGTGATTTCCTTTAACTATGAAGGGTACAGTAAATTAATATTGCCAAGAGGCATTGAGGAAGACACATTCCACTACTAATAAAATATTGATAAAGATGTGAAATTTTTGTCGCATTAATTATGGTTCACATTTGGTACTCTAGAAGAAAAACTGAGAGCGCAGCATTTAGTCCAGCCACCATCTACTAATGAAAATCTCATTTCAAAAGATGAGAACAGTTTGGAGTAGAAGCAATTTTTAAAAGATGCATATCTTTCTTCAGTTTTTATGCAGGCTACATGGCTGCTTGTTCAGATGTGTGACTATATATCAGCACACAAATTAGAGATATAAGAATACTTATAGCTGTGCACAAAAAAACCCCACCACTTCAGTAAAAACACCTTAAAGCTTCAAAGACAAAAGAGTTCTTCACCATTTTATGGCAGCTTCTTTGTGTAAAGTGTGGCCTCAGTCTTTATTCACTGTCTGCTCTCCGGCCCTGTTATGGGTACATAATGAATAGCTGTAGTCAGCTCCAAACACAGATGCAGGAGAACTTTTTATGACCAACGCTCTTGTTATTTGCTGGAAGGACATTTCTCACTGACCCCTTCGCAGAGACTGAGCAACCCTTCCAGAAATCGTGTGAGAAGTCTCAGGTCAGATGTTGAGAGGAAG
Organism: Pluvialis apricaria; assembly: GCA_017639485.1. Taxonomy (NCBI): domain Eukaryota; kingdom Metazoa; phylum Chordata; class Aves; order Charadriiformes; family Charadriidae; genus Pluvialis; species Pluvialis apricaria. The sequence continues at coordinate 24,411,163 of CM030007.1, forward strand.
AGGAACGTACAAATAGCAGCCATCTGTAAAACATTTTTGTGTGATGTATCACCTTCCCATTAGCGATTCAGTCTTGGGGGCCAGGTCACTCTCCAGAGTTGCACTAAGCTGCCTTGACCATAAAACCGTTGTCCTTTCTCGTCCTTTAATCCCCTGCTGCGTTGACTGCCATCCTCCCAATAGCGTTGGCCAACACTCTCATCCTGCTGAGTACCAGAGAAATGTGTTTTCTGGCATCTGCAGGAGAACATTGGGGGTCTGCACAGAACAACATGCTGCACAGAGCTGTTTCTCTCTGCCCAGTCTGGATTTTTCCCTGAGCATAATCCAGCCTGTGGGCTGGGGCAGGCAGCACTGCTGAGATAAAGAAAAACACTGAACCCATTTAGCTTAAAATAAACAAAGAAATCTAATAAAGCGGTTGGGAAAAAAAATACTGCAAGTTATTAAATCTTATTTCAACGATAGTTTTTTGAAAACAGGGATTTTCAATAAAAGGTGTCTGCTCATCTTCAGCAGCACTGCCATCTTGGCCTATATATATATGCTAGCATCACATCCTCTGGAGAGCTTCAGATGGCTACAGTGATAAAAAGAAAATAACTGTTGAGAAAATGTGTTTTCCTCCCCAGGTTGCACTGGGTTTTGAGCAGGACAGCATCTCTGTCGTTTCGGGGATCAAAGGGGGCCCGCCTGCTTTGTAACCCTCTGTGTCTGCTGCCTTGAAATGCAGACCGCCTATAGCACCCGTTGCACTAGCTTTGCTCTGTGGTTCCACCCAGATCACTTTTCTCTGTTTGTCTCCATGGTTTTCAGCACAGAAGAACAGCCCACGGGGACCCAGTTGGATTTCTGGGTATGCTTTACATGTGGCATTAGGGACGAGTAGGCTTTCAAAGCCTGGCTGTTGCAGTGCCAGCACAGTGTAGTGAGTACCCTACCAAGGGTCCCAAGAGTTGAACTGGGCTGTTTTTCTCCCCGTGGAAGACAGAAGGGGGATTTCACAGCATAATGGAACATCTGAGAGCTGAAAAAATCACGACTGTTAAAAGAACACCTTTTCCTAGTCGTCCCTGGGCTCTGAATACTGTAAGACCTGACAGATTTGAAATTCACACTAGGGAAATATCATTTCTCTTGTCATACATTCCCTATCTGTACATCTTAGAGACCCCGGGTTGATTTTGTCACACAAGTTATTTCCATGCTCAAAAAATTTTTTAAGCGATGTGTTCAAGATTATGTAGTAAATAATTGATTTGTCCCTGGTACTGTACTTTTCATCTAGCTGTGTTTTGGAGCACACAGAATAAACGCTTTGAGAAAGCAGCAATCCTTTTAACCTACTGCTGAAAGCTAGAATGAATCTCGTGTTTTTTGTTAACTTTATTTTCACTGTTTTCAAAGCGACACAGCGTTACACTCCCATAATGACCAGTCTCCTGTAAAGCGTTTCAGAAGAAAAAGTCAAAGGCAATGGAAACCAATATTTCTTGCCAAAGACTAGGGATGATACATCCAGTCAATCTCACTGCCCACAGGCCTCATGTTACTCTTCTGCTCTTTAGGGCTTGTTTTTCCCTGGAGGTTTGGGTTGGGTTTTGTTATTGCTGGCTACGAGGCTCCCACTTGCTAGTGTTTTTCAGGGAACACTCCGTGGACCCTTTACTGGTACCAACAGACGGAATGAGAGTTTATTAATTATGGACTTTTAAAGAAACTGTGAGGAGGAAGAAGCAAAAGTCTATTATTTTTTCAAAAATTTAACATTTGCTTGTTTTTTTAAATGAAAATATTCTTTTGTTTTAAACAGTGAAAGTGGGCCCAGTGGTATAATACATGGAGATATTCACTAGCTGACTTCACGTAATATTAAAACTATAAACCTGTCTTTACTTTAATTAAACTACTAAAGCAGTTAATCTTTTAACCAGAAGAATTATTGCTCTGAAGTGAAAGAATGGAAGGAAACAGGCAAAAACCCCATGATAAATTAAATCTCTCATCTTTAATTATTTAGTATGCCATAATATTTATGTGAAGCTTCTAATTTTTATATGTCTATAAGTCACAGAGCTCATAATCTATGCCAGTGTGTTGGGGGATCAAGCACGGGGCACCGCTGTCATCTCCCTGGTGTCTTGGCTTTCAGTCTCTGCGTAGCTGCATCCTTCTTCCAGAAGGACTCCTCTCCATCAGTGGTATGGAATAAAAAGGTAGCTCAGGTTGCCGTGGAAACCTTAATTTTGACTTCAGCGGCTTGTTTGCTGGTTAAGATTTCCATCTTTAAAATTGCATTAATTTTTCAAAGTGTAATTATTTGTATAAACACATTTCTTTTGCAGTGTTTGAATGGTTCAGGGGACACTGCAGGAATCTAATTTAGAGTAAGGGTTTCATGTGGTTGGGAGTAATAATTAAAAAGAAACTACAGAAGTGACCTCTATACCTATTTACCCTTGATAATTTGCAGGGCAACGTCTTGGTTGCTCAATATATTTTTCATAACTCAGTGGACACTCATGGATTTTCCTTCAGAAGAATTGATGTCATCCCTTAGGGATGTGCATATTGTCTTTGGAAATTATGACTCGTAGCCTGTTGGGGAGCAAACAATAAAAATCTAGAGAATTTAGCCTGTGATCTATTTTATATTTGTTAGGGTTTTCAGCGACTGTTTTAAAAATCAAGCAGGTTTATAGTTTCTTGACCACAAGTCCCAAACGGAATATTTTTTACAGTCTCAAGAGATGCAGGAATGTGACTTTTGGTAATTTCTCAATGTAATACTTTGCATGTTAACAGCATGACCCATCTACAAGTCACTGGGAGTCACAGTAACAAAATGACTATGGCATTCTGGAAATGCGAGGATCAGACCTGAAGAGACACAAAGTTCTGGTTTAAATTCAAAGGAGAACTAGTAAACATTGTAATTATTTTAGATCCCATGGCTTTTTATGAAAGCTGAGTTTCATCTCTTCAGCTTGAGAGAGGAAAGAAACAAAAGCCTAACATCTGTCAAAAATAACTGACTCCTGAAATAACAGCAGTTTGTAATTTATAAGAAGTTTCACAAATATCTCCTATATCACCCGTCTAGGTGATACCCACCCATCTAGCAATACCCACCTTCCTTACAAACAGAAAAAAACAGGAACTGGAAAAAATTATGGAGGGAAAAAATCATGGGTGCAGGGAAAAGGGTAACACAGCTATGAGGTGTGAGAGACAGAAACCAGATTCGTAAAGGTGTCTGTAATTTAATTCTGTGTGGGCACTCAAATCCTGTTCAACACACGATTGAAGGGTGTGAGCCACATCAGTACAAAGTGGCTTTGCAAACCTCTGCTGTGGGTTTGATTGAACACTGGTCCGGAAGGCTATGTCACCCTCACTGAAAGTACGCAAAAAATGAACTCCTCCTGCAGTATGCCAAGTTGAGAATGAGAGTTTTCAGCCCATAATAAACCACTGTTCTCTAGTACTGTGAGACTAATGATTCCTATACGCGTGTATAATGGTTAGTGTGCTCTGGTGTTATTGTCCTTCCCCTCTCCCTGTTTTGCATAACTTTGGAAAGAGCTGCTACGGGTGGCCTGGGACATCAGCATCCAAAGGAACAGCCTCTGTCTGTCTGGTTTGACAGAGACTCACAGAACTCCAAATTTTTCTTAAGTTTTGTGATGACACCTGACATCTCCCTTTCATCCCAACGGCAACGATCTATTTCTTTCGTGAGTGTACGTGCTCATTAGTACTGCTTGCCACTTTTTTTCTGGTTGGGCATATCCTGCGGCGTGGGATATTTCTGTGATCCATCCATCTGCATAGCTGGCATCGTGTCTTGCTCGTGTGCCCTCGCTGGCTTTACGTGCATCATCCCGGCTTGCAACCTGGCTGTGTGCATCCTCGGGGAATGTGCGAGTGCATGATCAGTGTTTGCTGTATTTCTAATGCTCCCTGACTGCTTCTCATGTTAACCTAATTTAAAGCAAATACCGTGTGTCAACACAAAACCGGTGACTTCTATTTCAGAAATCCGTAAGGACAACATATAATCTCCAAATTCTGTTCTGGACTATAGATCATGCTGTGAAAATCAGAGTGGTTATATGAAGTTTAATCTCTAGTAATATCCACAGACTGTTATTGATATTAAGTGAAGTGGCAGACACGCTTTATTAACTTCTGCATAACAACAGTGCTCTGCGACAGTGTAATCTTTCAGTCTTACCTTCTGCTCTGTCATCACGTGTTTACAAAATTGCCACTGACATTCTTCCCCAGAATCATATCACGAGCCAGCAGCTGAAAGATTATTTCAGGAAAGGTGATTAGGAAAGAAGGATCTTGAATAGTTTATCTGAGCCATAGACATCACTGATAGGATTTATTTTTTTTTTTTTTTTAAAAAAAAGAGTCTTTATTTTCTGGAAGCCTCAGTAAAATAGTCTCAAAATGATTTTGCTGTTTTGGTTTAGTTAAGCAGGTAATATTTTTTAAAAGCATAATGGTATAATGGGTCCTACATTGGATTTCACTAAGTGATCAAAAGCCCGAAAAAAATGAAATACTATTGTCTGATGGACTGAAACGTATTTAAATTTCAGAGAGTTTTATTCAACCGTCTGTGCATTCTTTTTCCTCCCCTTTGTAAACATTGCATTTGGATGAAAAATCAGTGAATTGTTGAATCAATGGCAATTTGAGGAGCTAGGCAATTACTCCCTCTCTTGTTCATGGCTTTGGATTCACTAGTTCGTGTATGCTTAGTTGCAAGCAGAGATTCATTTGGAATTGATAATTAAGTAAATAGTTTAAAATCATAGAGCAGATCTGCCTGGTGGGACAGACTCTGTCCGGCTCTGACAACTGGTACTTCTGTTGGTAAGCATTGCCAATATATGTGGCTTGAATAAGTCTTGTGCTTTCTGGGTTTCAAAATCTCCATGAGATTAATTTGATGCTCGTGGCTGCTGCAGGTGAGCATAAGTGATCGCGCTACAAGTGTCTACAGATCCCTACAGTGATGGTTTTGGCTTTTTTTTTTTTAGTGAAACTGCAAAAAATTGAAAGGATAACTGGAAGAATAGTGGCAATATAACAAACAATCCTTTTAAATCCTACATATAAAACATACAAGAGCGGCTATGCAAGGTGGAAAGATTTCTGAATAATATTGTGGCATGCCAGACCTATGCCCACATAACACAGCTTGTCCTGGACAATGAGTTTTCAAGGTTTTCAGAGCCTGGCAGAGATCGGAAAGACTGACTTTGTTCTTTAAATGTTGAAGGGTCAGAGCTAGGGATTTGCTGCAGTTAAATTGTGGTATTTTCTTGAATTATATTAAATTCAGAAAACTGAATGAGGCTTTCTCAGCAATGCACCAATACAAGAATTAATTGTGTATTTTTTTCTAATTGCATTGCTTATATGGGAAGAATGTTTAATTAAAGTTAAATATTCTTGAGAGAATACCCTGAGGCAGCCACTAGCGGGGTCCTCCCTGAACACACCCAGTGTGCACAGTGCCACTGGAAAGCAGACAAATCTGTTCAATCACTGTGGTTTGTTAAGGGAGATTTAATAATTTTTCACAAAATGACTAGCCTATTTTGATGTATAGGAAAACCAGTGCAAATGGGTAAATGGATTCTTCTCACACAAGGTTACAAAGACAGTAAACAGAACTGTGTTACACTGAGGAAAAATAATTGTCAAAGCTAAGACAGAAAATAAGATAATTTTCAACAAAATGAGCACCAGTTAATTATTGGGCTCATAGGCTGCAATCCCTCTGCCAACATCGTTTTGTGAAACCATTTTCATTCTCCATTATCTATTTTCACTTGGTGTGAAAGATGATACAGATGCGGCATGAAAAATGATGGAGAAAGAATCTACCTTCCAATCTCAAACACCTGTCTGAGTCAACCCAGAAAGAAAAAGTATGTTATGTATTTATTTACTGCCCTAGCTACATTTCTCAGTTTTATACCCCTGTTACTACCTGGTGTCAGCAGCTGCCAGAGCTTCCCCATGTCCTCGACACTCCTCGGGGCTCTGCGGGCAGCTCCCTTTCCCTTCCCTTCTCCACTCTCAAAACTTGGGGAAATGACAAGTTCCCACACTGTGTCCTGAAACTCTCAAATGCTATTCAGTCAGAGGTCCGCCAGGCTTCGGCAAGAAATTTAATTTAAAGGTAAAAAGGAAAATCCTGGAAATACCCTCTGGCCACATCATCCCAGTTATATCATGAAAGAGCACAAGTTTTTCAGGAGATGCTTGGGTGATACCTGCTCCATCCAGCTGCGCCTGTGCGGGATGCACTGAGCCCCTGGCAGTGATGATAGCATAGCATAAAAGTGAAGTATATATAGTGCAATATGAAAGTATAAAAGCAAAAATAACCCCTGCAGATTTCAGGTGAGGGAAGATGAAGAACTATGCAGGCACCAGGGCCTATGGAAGGATTCAAGTCACCAAGCCGATGGCCACGAGGACCTGCCGGGTGAGCCGGGAGGGCACAATGACCTCCATGGGTATTTTCCCACAGCCACTGCTTCTCAACTGGCTTATGGGTGTTTTGTGGTGGTGTACTGGGTGGGCACTGATTGCATCCTTAGGGAGTCTGGTAGCCCTGAATGGGGCAGGTTAAACTGATGGGGGTTAAGAAGCCACCAGCCACGTTATTTTCTGAAATATATAAAGTGTGCCAAGGGTTTAAGTTTTGCTGAAATGCGTATATGCAGCACCTCCAAACGCAGGTCCCACATTAGGAGCGTGAAATCCCTCCAAGAAGAAACTGAAAGGGGAGTGACACGTGGCAGGTCACAGCTCAGACTGGGGAGGCAATGACAGGCTTGGATAGTCTCGGGTCTTCTAGTCCTGTCACCTGTAAGACATCACTTGTGTTTGCATGGAAACAAAGTGCTCTTATCTTTAACTTCACCTGGGAGTTGTGTGTTTTGCTTCAGATAGGTAGACTACTGTAAAACAAATCCAGCTTTGAAGAGTTAGCACTGCCTGCACAGGGGTTCTCAACTTTAAACAGTCATAGCATGCATTGCCTAGGCTTTGCCAGATGTGAGCACATCTAAAATCATTCTCGTTTGCATGATTCTATGTTTTGTAAACACATATGCTAAAAAGCATTGGTGTTTCTTAAAATCCAATTGAATATCATTTTGGAAACACGTGATTTGGTGGTTCTGTAAGCTGAAATATTTGCATACCTGTGTTCTTATAACCAGGATGATATAAATATATAAAAAGGCAAAATATTTACAGGGAAAGCTAATATTATTTATTGTACTACCTGACAGAATTGTAAAAAAATAAGCAAGGTTTCAGACACGCGAGATCTTCCTCAGGTCTGATATAGATGTCATAAACTTTAAACTATATTCAAACTACTTTGAGCTTAAGTTGATTACGCTTAGTTAGATGATTTAAAAGAAAAAAATCCTTGGTACTTAAGGACTAGAGGTGGATATAAGAAAAGGGAGAGGTGAAAAAGGCATTACTTCTTCTAGAACAAAGAAAGAAAAGGAATAACCAGCTGTGGAATAGTAAGGGTCTAGCTGGGAGCGACAAAAATTGTCACGTGCCATAAAGCCAGCTTCCCCACTGAGTCCGTAATTTTAAGTGTCCACTTGAGGCATGAATTTCGGTTCCCAGACTCAGCTTTTGAAGGTATTTTTAAAACTTACATGGGGACAAGGGCTGAGGAAGTCAGAGATGGAGTGGCTATTCTGTGAAAACAGATTTCCCACTGACAACTGGGTATTTCTGTCCTCTGTTGATTACCTGAAGCATCCTGGTTCCAGTGTAGAGCAGCTCATTTTTGGGACGGTATCCAGTGCATTGGGTAGAGGGTAGCAAATCTGGGGCCGTTGGATGCCCAGACTGTGATGTTTCTGGTGTGGGAAGCAGTTACTGAATGGGCCCGCATCATGTTGATGACATGTTGACAGATTTTGGGTTTAGGGATCTCTGATATGATGCTGTATTTTGGTCGGCAAAAATTTTGCTTCTGATGTTAAGACTGACAAATTGAGGGAGTTGGCTGATTGCCAAGAAAGGCAGTAGTAGGAAAAGTTACTTTAAAGTATGATCATCCAAATTGTTTGTTGATTTTTTTTCCCCTGTTTCCATATAGGGTGTTTTGTGATGGACAGAAATACATGACCACTGGGGTTTTCATTCTGTATTCGGTTAAGTGTATACACTGTCCAAGCCCCTGAACACAAGTCCTTGTTGGAGATAGGGGCAGCTCTCTAGAAAATTTAGATTGATGAGGTGGATGTTGCCAGTGTCCTCAGGGCACATCAAGGGTGATATAATCATAACCTTTTTTGTATATTTTCGATGCCTGTTGGATTTGTGGAGGTTGGATTGCTGCTCTGTGGGGGCTGAAAATGTTTAAACATTTGGCACTGTGGTAAAACTGGCACAAATGCAAAACCATGTCCATAGCTGGGTTAGAACGGAGCGGAAAGTGAATTTGGAACAGCTGCCTCACCTATAGTACTTGTAAATGACAACGTAAGAAAGCCCGAGAAACAGCTGGCAAAGAGCAGAACCTTGTTCTAGTGTATATTAGTGGAGACAAAAAAGCAAAGAAATTTATGTTGAGTTTGAGAGGGCAATGTTTGTCAAATCACACCTGAAGATTTTCTTAAGTCATACACCTTTTAACTCATGCTTGCAGTTTAGTCACTTTTTTTTTTTTTGTCTTGGGGACAGCTTTATTCTCCATTCTAACTGTTTTGCCTGGGTGTTTCTTCATGAAGTGAAAACCAGAAGTGAAGTGGATAAAATTACGAACAGCGTAGATCTCACTTCAGATTATGGTTTTCAGTTCCACCTGTAAAGTTGCACAAAGAAGTACAAAATGGAACTTAAAAATGTTTGAAGGTGGAATAGAGGGACCTGTTTTGTCAGGGTCATATTTAAGGATAAATGTCGGAGGAAGAGCTTGTCCTGGATTTTGGCAATCTGTCATCTGCAGTGATACGGGGCCAGACTTCCACTGGCGCCATCCCATCAAAGACTGCAGTGGAGCTGTGGTGATTTACCCCACAGGTGTCTGCCTACCCCCTTACTTGCAGCCCAGTCTCCGCTGTCTTAGGAGGAAGCATCTCCGTTGTATTTTTTTCTGGAATACATTTACTTCTTGCTTTCTCCAGCCACTCACTGTCTGCTGGGTGAGCCTATGACAGCTCAGGAGGTGCACTGCAGGTCCTGCTTCTGGGTGGAGATTACCCAAAGCCAGTGGTGTCCTAAACAAAATTTCTCCTAACTAAGGGTTCATTTAAGCTTAAAGAGATACTAACTGAAAAATAAGACATGATATTACCTTAAGTATCAATTAATGGACTCTCAGTAGGTCTGAGGTACACCATTTGAGGACAACTTGAACACACCATAATTGGGAAGGATTTATTATTGAGGATAACCTCTGACTGAAATGAGCCAACTTCTGCCTGTATAGCATGCCCTGAAATTTAAATACATAGAATCATAGAATCATGGAATAAGTGAGGTTGGAAGGGACCATTAAGATCATCAAGTCCAACCGTTAACCTACCCTGATTTAAAAACACCCACTTCTAAACCATGTCCCTAAGCATCTCATCTACCCTTTTCTTAAACACCTCCAGGGATGGTGAATCCACCACCTCTCTGGGCAGCCCATTCCAATGTTTAATAACCCTTTGAGTGAAAAAATGCTTCCTAATATCCAATCTAAACCTGCCCTGACATAACTTGAACCCGTTTCCTCTTGTCCTATCACTTGCCACGTGGGAGAAGAGGTCAGCCCCCATCTCTCTAAAACCTCCCTTCAGGTAGTTGTAGAGGGTGATAAGGTCACCCCTCAGCCTCCTCCTCCCCAGGCTAATGTCAGAACCAGTACTAAATATAGCTACTGGCATTATTGTTAGCATAAGCGAAGCTGATATTTATAAAACCAATATCCTTTGTGCTGTGGTGTACTAACAGCCTTTGCCTAATTGCTAATATTTTCAGTTGAGGGAATTTTGATATGATGAATTGCCTATTACTTGATGAGACATTTTGGATGCAATTTGAATTCAGTGTCAGTGTTCCACTTCAGTAATGTGCCATATTTTCAACGTTTTTTAATTTACCTTACCCAGTCCTGCCGATTTACTTTAACTTATGACAAGACCAATAAAAATCCAGAAGCCACTCATACCCTTGGCTGTGGTGAGTGCTGTTGGCTAAAGCTGTGTTACTGGTCACAGACTGTGTGGTATATATGGGAGCATCCAACAGCAGTGGTATTACCAAAAATTCTCTATTTCAAAAAAAAAATTTCTTTTGCAAATCACTTATTTTACTCTGGAAAATGCTTCCTCCTGCCTTACACCCCGATCATTCTACCTCACTGAGTCCATACTTTTATGTAGATGCAGTGTTCATTATTTATCTATTATTTTAACAAATTTATTTAAAAGTGTACAAGACCCATGTGGTTCATATGAGTTCAGTGGTTATGTTATGAACTTCTGTTTAATTTTGATTTCCACCTCTGCATGGGTTGTTTTTTTGTGGTTTGGGGTTTTTTTTTCATTAAGTGTGGGAATTTAAATAAAATTTCTGGGGTATTTCACAGTTTACCAAATGAGTTAAAATCAACTCATTTAAATGTAGCTCTCCTAGGAGAGTGGGTGAGTAGGAGGCCATGGTGCAGTTATATGTTGGTGTTGTCTAAGGTTGTAAATAGCGCTAACTTTTTTTTTTAACAATGCAGGAGGAGGAAGGAATGGGTTGGCTAAAGAAATGGTGTGTCACGGTCAGTGAAAAAGCTGTTTATTCTCTGTGTAGTCTAAACCAGAAAAAGATGAGGCCGTGTACTAGTACAGACTTCCTTCATGGTTGTGGACTTGACTAGTCATACAGAGGCTGAAGAAGTGCTGTAGCATGGGATGTGAGAGTCCTTAGGGGTTGCCGTGTTAATAATTGCTCTCGGTAGCGTGGGAGGAGGAGAAACTTCAGATAAAAGTCTCTTTCCTCTTTCTTATGAGGAAAGGCTCAGGGACTTGGGTCTTTTTAGTCTAGAGAAAAGAAGACTGAGGGGCGATCTTATCAATGCTTATAAATACTTAAAGGGAGGGTGCCAGGTGGATGAGAAGAGTCTTTTTTCAGTGGTGCCCAGTGATAGGACAAGAGGTAACGGGCACAAACTTGAACATAGGAAGTTCCATCTTAACATGAGGAGGAACTTTGTTACTCTGAGGGTGGCAGAGCCCTGGCACAGGCTGCCCAGAGAGGTGGTGGAGTCTCCCACACTGGAGACATTCAAAACCCACCTGGACGCCGTCCTGTGCAACTGCTGTAGGTGTCTCTGCTGTGGCAGGGGGTTGGTCTAGATGATCTCCAGAGGTCCCTTCCAACCCTGACCATTCTGTGATTCTGTGATAAAAGCTGCACTGTAAGGAAAAAATAATGCCCTGTGTAATTTTGGAACATTTAGATTCTTTTTTATTTTAATGCTGTCATAGATCGTGTTGTACCTGTGGTTGCAAAAGTTTCCCAAAGAAAACAAGGACTGAGCGCCAGTGAAGGGAGGCTGCTTTTGGATGTCATTGCAAGCTGTGCACAGCGTTGAGCTGGGCCAGCAGCGCCGGTCAGCCTGGGAGCAGCACTGCCTTTGCAGGAAAGCCGTAGGAGGACGTGAGGGTTGAGTGTTTAACCTCCCAGCTGGGAGGTTTTGTTTGCATCGTGTAATACCAACTGGTCACACGATCTGGGCAGGGTTTAGTTTCTCCTATCAGAGCAGGAAAGCTTTGGAGAAAGAGCCACCTCAGGGTATTGCAGCGGCATCAGGAAGAGAGTTTTGCTGCCCCAAGGGCCAGGACCAGCTGCAGGGGAGAGGCAAACAGTGGAAGTGGGCCAGGGCAGGCAGAGAACCAGGGAAGAGCCTTGTTGAACCTGGCTGTGGGGAGCAGGAGAGATGAGGAGCCCTTTCCTCCCTGCTCAGCATCTCCCTGGCCAGCTCGGGTCCTCTCCCCAGCCGCGGTGCAGGCCTGGCGGCTGTTTATTATCCCCAGCACTCTGCTTCCACAGCTGAGTTTTGCATTTCGTGTGCCTGGATCCTAAATGCTGTTTGAAACGAGCCTGCTGAAAGGTGAAGTTTTACCTTTGAGGTGTGGGTATCTGCCAGCCTGGGGTCAGCTCTGGTTCACTCGCTCATCAGAGCAATGACTTTTTAGCCCATTCTAGACTAATCAAACAAAACCCACCCTTTCTGAGCCTTAGGCTACTTTCCCCAGTAGAAGATGAATCATTGTCTTCTACTTTTGGGAGTAGAGTGCAGTCGAATTTTTGATGCTGCATCCTCAAGAGGAATGCCCCTCACTTTGGGACCGCACGCCTTCCCTGCGCACGTTGGACGGGTGCCTGGCTTGATGAAGGATTATGACTTGAGCCTCATTTTAATTCCAAGGACTTTGCTCATAGATAAATATACTTATTTGGCTGAGTGTTCTTTATTGTCTCTTTTTAAACTGCTTTTTCAATAGACAGATGTGCCGTCCTAATAACACCCATGCTTTAATTATAAACATGTAGAGCAGGCACACTGAGGAGTACAATGCTGGTGTGAATCAAATGCAATATCTGAAGGTTTTATCACTTTCTGGAGAAGTATTACTGCATTGTGAAGGTCAGTTCAACCTATTAACATATTGATAAGTGCAAAGCAGCAATCTCACTTCGACAGAGCCCGGCAGCAAATCATGAATTTGTTTATGTGCCCTCCCTGTGCCGCTTCCCACACTCCTTTTCTCCACTCGTTGAGCTCAGTGGCACTGCTCATCGTGAGCAAAGGTGGCACAGCCGAGTCCCTCAGTTGGGACAAGGGAAAATTGCAGGGGTACTTACCAGGGCCAAGGGACGTGCACCACTGGTATCATGGGCAGCAGCAGTGGGATGGTCAGTGCTGTCACAGAGATGGCTACCTAGGGCGTACCCAGGAGGACAGGAAGGAAAACACAGTCAGGGAAACGCTGAAAGTCCGGCCGGAGCAGCCGGCAGCACGCTACCCTGCAGAGGAGGCGTCGATCCTGCCGTAGCTGCCCTCCCCGCTCCCTGCAAGTACCTGGTGAGCGCAAACATCCCTGCAAGAAGCAGGTGATTGCCTGGGCTTGTAGCTACAGGGCAGCCTGTGGTGGCATCGCAGCAGCGCTGGTGTTCTCTGGGCACCACGCCACCGGCCATCGCAGCAGGGACCTCGGCCACCCTTCTCCCTGCCTGGCATCTGCCGCTCCAGCAAGACATACCAGATGATGGGAAAAGGTGGGTGCATTTAAGCCTGCAACCTCGCACTTCAACTCCAGGGGTCAGGAGACAGAACGGGATTTTTTGGGGGGTTGTCTAAGCAGCTGTTGTGCCATTTTTTGCATAAATGTGTTGTATTCGCCTGTCGATGCACACATACAGCCCCACAGCCTACAGTCAGGGGCACCACAGGGCCAAGTCGGATGGTGACTCAGATGAGGTTATATCCCTTTTGGGAGTCTTGCTCTTGCCTTGTCTTTGCTCTTAGCTTTCCAGTCTCCTTGAGAAATAAATGAACAGTAGTTTTATGTTCTCGTTCTCCCATTTGAGTGATGCCGCAGCACTATGGCAGGGAACAGGTGCTGAGTTCAGGAGTGCTGGTAGTGACACCAGAGAAGATTTGCTTCCTTTGTTTCTCCGTTGCCACAACATTAGCTTTTGTCTGAAACCTGCTTGTTCTGAGTTTTTAGGTTGCTAAATATTGATGATGTCTACACAGATATATTTACACAGTTTCGAAGCCTCTGAGCTCCTGACTCCCTGCTCTGGAAAGATTGTCACTGCTTTGAACCTTACAAACAATTTAAGAAATCAAACAGGAGCAAAAGAGTCATGGTAATGAGTCACTAGACGGAAAGGTGGTTGGATCAAAGAGGACGTCTCATCTTCTTCTTTCCTGCCTGCGACCTTACATAAACACTTCGCTCTCAGATCCTGGCTGTGCAGATGTGTAAATTATTCAAACCAACAAACAAATTAGATACTGTACATGCCAGAAGTGGGAAACAGGTAACAACAAAAGTCTTAGCTGTGAGATTTGTTATGGGCAATGGAGAAAAACAAAGGGAGTAAAATATATGGCAAAGATACAATACTGGCTGTGCGATGTATGGTTTGCATTGTTCTTGGATTTTGGGAGGCCATCTTTCACTGCCAAAGAGGACTCTCAAAGGTCACCTGTAAAATCCTTTGAAAATATAATTCTTTAGAATGGAGAGTTATTTTTGCTAAGGTGTTTTTTTAAAAAAAGATAGGCAGAGAATGTGCCTGACTTCAGAGATATCAGACTAAGCTGATATATACAAGTAAAACACATGTGGAATTAAGTCCATAAGGACTTGAAGGCTGAAACAGAGTGTATCCCTGTTCCTACAGAATTTGATGTAGCATCTTCTGTTGAATTTTTCAGTGTAGGATTTCATCCCAGATACTATGGATGCGCTGGCTTGAGCATCATGTGTTCATCTGGAACAGCAGGGCCAATGCCATGGCTATGGGAGACATGAGGGACACTGGCCTCAAGGAGAGGAAAATGTTCTACTGGGAACCTTGGAAGAGGTTGTATGTGGTGCCCGTAGCTGTCTCCTCTGCATAGTGCCCTGCAGTGCCTGCCTGCACAGGAGCTAATGAGTGATGGGGCAGGGGAGGAAGAAGGAAGGAAAAGCAAAGGAAGGATGTGCCAAGACAATGGCATTTTATGGCAAGACTTCTATATATCATAGAGTTGCATTAATGGTCCGCAGGTCATTACTGTAACTTGAACAAAAAACAGAATCTGCTTTTGCTGAAGATCTCGTATTGCAGAGCTGTAGTCCCACCACATAGCTTCTAGACCAGTAAGGACAACTGCCTTGAAGGTGGTCATGGTGGGAGATGTTGTCTCTGTGGCTTGGTTGCAACTTTTCACAGCTGTATTCTCTGCCACTTTTAGAAAAGGGGGTGAGGGAGTTTTAATTTTTACGACTCAGGGAATTGTTGTAGGCCCAGAGGCAAACAGGAGGCACATTCAGCTGGGTGTGAAGAGTGGTACCTGCTAAGCTAAGGGGAGCGTGAGGAAATGTAAGGGGAGATGACACTATAGGTATAAACAGGCATTCATATAGGTTGATTACTCTGTATTGTGTATATGTACTTACACCTGGAGTAGGGATGTTATAATCAGTCCTACAGACTAAAGGACAGCAAAGTGACATAGTTGTTGGACATGAGGTCTGATTTTCAATGCTTTGGCGTAGTAAAGCAATGTAACAGCTTGTTAGTGGTAAAATAAAATGACAGAATAGCTGGACTGCGTAATGGGTCAACTCAACAACACCTGAATAATTTAGTGTGAGATAAGGTATCTTTTTAATAGATGCATCTTTAAGTAAAGTATTTTTACCCATCTTGTGTGAGAAATTCTGGATCCTGTAAACAAGTGTGAATGTGTAGGGGAAAGCGGGAGCAGGAGTGGATGGCTTAGACTGGAGGCTTATAGGCATGCTTTTTGTCCTGGTAAGGTCCTCTCCCTTCATGGACCACAAAAGTACATTGTTTCTGCATTGCCAACTGTAATCTCTAATTAATCACCCTCTTTATTAGCCCTGTGACACACAGGGGTTTAACCCATTGTCTGCAGCAGTTGAGCAGTTAGCAAAGATTCCCCCATGTGCCTTGCCAGCCATCACTGCCTTCAAAGCACTTCTGGTTGTGTGTGCTTTCTGGGCATGTACCTTGGTCTCCTTCTTCTGAAGTATTAAGGGTGTCAGTGCAGATGAATTCACCATGGATGGTGTCCTAAAGTGGCACAACAGTCCTGCCTTAGGTGACTCATCAGTCCGTAAGATCCAAGTGATCATTAAATGTGATGATTTTCCCCCGGATCCAATTAGCAGAGACCCTGGGAACTATAGGCAGATTGCGGCTCCTTCCCATGGCTGCAGATGTTTGGTGGCACCACAGCGTTGCCTGCTCTCCAGTTATGGCAAGAAGTCATTCGGCTGAACAAAGATGTGTATGCCTGCCTCAAGTCCTGGGGTTCAATGTTGAGGTCTCTGGGGGGTGTATATAGGATCTGTAGCAGGCCTGGGGTCAATTCAGGTGGGCCAGAGGTACCTTCTGACCTTAAACATTTGCTCAACAAATTGGATTCAAGTAAAATGGTATGTTAAAGGCCACGTAGTAAGAACTGAACTGCAAAGCATCATCTCCTGTTCATTTTTCTTCTGTTTGTCATTCTGTCATCTTCTTTTGGTTTTGAAACTGGATGTGACATGGACTTTCATTGTTTGCCTTGCTGGTCTTTCTGACTTTTGAGTCAAGACGTCTGTCTCAGGCTTCATCAGAGACATTTTTAGGTCTAATATTAAACTGCAAGTTTGGAACAGTCTCTACTTTCTTCAGTTCCAGTTCACAACAAATGCATTTGATGGCAATTTTTTTTCAGAACAATGTATTTCTGATTGCACGAAAAGTGAAAGTCAATCATTTGTCTCAACTAACCTTTTAAATAATCTTGGGTTTCCTAATGTAGTGGGTTTTCAGGGTTTACATGTTGTCTGCCTTAAACAGTGCTTCTTGAACGGTGCTTATTTTAAAATAATCCATACTCACTTCAGTTGCAGTTTTCTAAAGGTGAAGCCTTTTTTTCCTGAAAATACAGAAGTTGCTACTTTTTTTGGTCAAATTGAATACATACTGCCTGATATTCATGCCAGTGAGAATGCCATCATTAATATTATCACTTTGCAAAGAATGCTTCCTTTTTGGAAGCATTCACTTGTTTCTAATGACCCAATTTAGTAAATGAAACTTTTTTTTCTTTTCACAAAATGAGTGCCTTTCACTGAAGGTTTTTAAAGACTTGTTTAGGTTCCTGTGCTTCAGAAGATGTTACACAATTCATGAATTCAGCATACAGTAACTTGAAATATTCTTTCCTATGTCACATCCATACTGCAACATTAGCTACTTATGCAGCATTTGGTGCAATTTAAGCATAAACCTATGCGCTCATACAAACCCAAAGGGTCATACCAGATGTCCTGGACCTTCCAGCAATTTATATTTTCAATATTATAGTCTTAATCAGTGTTTAATCATGAACACATATAACTTAGAAATGATAACCTTGAATTACTTCTATTTAAAACAAAACCCCCATAGTTTATTAGAGTACATTGACCTCAACGAAATATAAGCAAAATATTTAATTTTTGGCTCAGATTTTTTGTGTGTGACTGACAGTATCTTGTTCATAGTTCATTTTTTGTATTTAATGATCGTTTTTCTCATTTGCGTGAGTTCCCCACACGGCTAGAGGGGAGAGACAGTTACTGTTTCTGCGGGTAGAAAGAGGACATCCACCCAAGATGGTAGATGTCACAGAATCACAGAATCACAGACTGGTCAGGGTTGGAAGGGACCTCTGGAGATCATCTAGTCCAACCCCCCTGCCACAGCAGGGACACCTACAGCAGTTGCACAGGACGGCGTCCAGGCGGGTTTTGAATGTCTCCAGTGTGGGAGACTCCACAGCCTCTCTGGGCAGCCTGTGCCAGTGCTCTGCCACCCTCAAAGGAAAGAAGTTCCTCCTCATGTTAAGATGGAACTTCCTACGCTCAAGTGAGGACAGAAGGAATACCTGAGGCCACATACATTCCCATTGACGTGGCTTCTTATCGAAATGTAGCTCATGTAGGTCATATGTGTCTGCAGTTCTCCTAGTTCCTTTTACTCTGAATTTGACAAGGGGTAAGAACTACTAAATCCCTGCAGGTTTCCTGAAACTAAATATCTGCGTAGAGGGAGAGCTACCCTGGAAGTGTTTGGACAGAGAGAAAGGCAAAAGTATCAGTTCACGTACTGGTAGGCACCAGAGGATCTGCACAGGATAGGGCTTTTAATTAATATCCCAGCTGTGAAAAAACTTTCAGCTTTAGTCTGTCTTTTCATAGAAATAGAGATCCAGAAAAAAACCCAGTCATCCCCTTCTTTGCGCATGAAACAGCATGTGTTGTAAAGGTGACAATTTTTCCAGATGTGATAGCTGTAGTTTCATCTTATGTATAGAATCTTCTGATGAGCTAGAAGCTTTGCTTTTTATTACTACTTATTTATACATGTCTCCATTTCGGAGCAGAAAATACATACTTATTTCAGAAGGACTATTATAAGAAAGGAAATTGCTTATTTCGTCTTTCAAAAATTAGGTCCCCTAGATCGATCAGATTATTGCAAATGCATGCTTTTTGTTTATTTTTAATCCCATAACATCCAATTAATTTAGTCTAATGTCTTACATCTAATCATGCGATGTGTCTTCCTCATGGGTGGAAAGTTAAATTGTGCTTTACCAAAACATGGAAATAAGTGTCATTTCATTCTGCCCTTTTTTTTTTCCTAAAAAATTTCATGCTGTTTACCAACAACTGTATATCTCCCAGTTAAGATGCCAGTCAAACTGGTCAGCCACAAGTGGCCTGTTCCTTACGTTTCACCTACTTTCATGGTCTTCAATTTTGAGACTTTCATAGCTTCAGTTTGGTTGTTTAATATTTTATAGTTAAAACAACAGACTCGTTAAAAGATACTGCATGTGATTTGCCTAACAGCTTCATGCTTTAAAGGAATTAATCCATGAAATAGCTCAGATTTAGGGAAGATTGTCTCTTTAGGGTAAAGCTCAACTCTTGTGAATTGCACTTGATAATACGGGAACTTAGAAGGCATGCTACAGTTTCTGCTTTAGAAGCTTTCTTACACGGAACAAGCAGATTTTGTTTGGTTAAACAGAATACTTGATGGAAGATTTTTGTTTTTACAGATTGTAAATTCCTGTAAATTTCTTGCATCAAGTTACATTATGCCAATATCCTCTGAAGATGTGACATTTTCTCTGAATCTACAGTACACATGCATGAATAAAAGTTAATAAATCCGCAATGCTAAAATTGTCAAAAATACCCCAGAATAAATAAACTCATCATGTAGTGTCGCAGCACAATTCTCCTAATTCTTCTTACCCTGAAATTGTGTATTATTATAGTTGCACACAAACCCACCTGGAGCATCAGTCTGAGCCACTGTGACAGAGCCTGTATTCTCCTGGAAGTGTCGTAATTTGAATGCCCATTCTCAGGTTACAATGCAGCAGGGCTCTTAAGGGAACATTTAATTGTAAGCACCGGTACCATTTTAAGAAGTCCCATGTAAATCAATGACTTATTTAGGAATTTATGTCTAAGCATGTGCTAAAGAGCTAAGCATGTCCTCTGTTGGAAGAGGGCTTTCTGATGGTAAATGGTACTTAGTGTTAGTCAACTCGGCTTCAAACAGCCATATCAGCAGCACGTATTTGTTCTCTTTTACTGGCACTTGACTGCCTTTTAGTTTCTTTGTTGCTTAGCAAAACAATAAAATCAAATATTAGAACACTTCATGCATTGCTGGATCATGTGGTATTTTACAGTTGAATAGAGAGGTAAGTTTTGTCATCTCTGCATTAATAGCATCATTATCATTGTTTTTATTATTATGGCCCATTGTATTATTTTGCAAATGAGAAATTAAAGTCTCAAGCAGATTGGGTTTGGGATTCATCTGCCCTAATTAGATATCTCAAAGATAGAGTTTCTCGGTCTGCAGTATTCACCATAGGCTTCTTTTCTGATCAGCAAAGAGGAATAGACACCTCTTGAAAGTGGTTCAGGTCTTCCTGGAAGAGAAGCTCTACAGATGTCTCTTCTTCTCTGCTGATTATAAAGACATTGTGGAGTCACTGTTTCAAATTCAGATAGCCAGATTTTTAGGGCAACTGAATCACGTTTGCGATGAGTTAATTGTGGTCACAAAAGTGTCAATTGCAAATGTGAAAACTGAATACAAGTTTGGCTTTTTTTCCATCTTTTAGATCTATTCTTTGGTTGCCCCACTGGTCACTATTTCCGGGCCCTGACTTGCCATATTTTGCTAATACCACAAAAGACCACAAAATGTGGTTTCAAAATACTGGTTTCAGAGACCACTACTTTAACTGTAGCCAAGTTTTGAGATATTTGTAAGCCACTGAAGATAAATACTGTTGGACAATCTTGTGCTGTTTGGTGTACATCCACTCTGGATGACTACAGCTGGGTGTATTGATATCAAATATCTGTGAATATGTAATCCCCACTAAAACCTTAATTGTGCAAACTATTATTATGAGACGTTTACTACTCACATGCTTTTATTTGCCCTTGTTTGTGTGTTTCATCTTTGTTAAACTTCATTTTTCTGATGCATCGAACCAGAAAGCAACCTTCAGTGCCTCCCTCGTTCCCAGCGAAGGAAACATTGATGTGTCCAGTGGAGTTGCCAAAATGGGTTTTCCCGCATGGCAAACTGATGGTGAAGAAGCTGAGTTCAGGGTTATGGATTTCTTCTCCTGGACCATGAGACAACCATTGTCGCCAAAAGCCCCTTTACATCACGACATAGACTTGCAGTGTTTCAAACAGTTGATCCTAATAGTTGGTATTGTATTTAGGGCTGGTCACTTATGCATTAGTATGGAGTCCCATCATGTCATTACCTATAGAGGCAATGTCACAACTGCGCCTCCTGACATTTGGCTCCTGTCAGGGCAGATTTTTTTATATCATCACTTTTACCTTATTCCAGTATGGGCTGAAGAGAGGGAAATCAATGGATCATAGAATCATAGAACGGTTTAGGTTGGAAGGGACCTTGAAGATCATCAAGTTCCAACCCCCCTGCCATAGGCAGGGACACCTCCCACTAGACCAGGTTGCCCAAGGCCCCATCCAAACTGGCCTTAAACACCTCCAGAGATGGAGCCTCAAACAACTTCTCTGGGCAAACTGTTCCAGTGCCTCACCACCCTCACAGTGAAAAATTTCTTCCTAATGTTTAATCTAAACCTGCCCTCTTCCAGTTTGAAGCCATTCCCCCTCGTCCTATCACTACATGCCCTTGTAAAAAGTCCTTCCCCAGCTCTCCTGTAGGCCCCCTTTAGGTACTGGAAGGTCGCAATAAGGTCTCCCCAGAGCCTTCTCTTCTCCAGGCTGAACAACCCCAACTCTTTCAGCCTCTCCTCATAGGAGAGGTGCTCCAGCCCTCGGATCATCATCGTGGCCCTCCTCTGGACTCACTCCAACAGGTCCATGTCCTTATTTGGGGGTCTCAAGAGCTGCACGCAGTACTCCAGGTGGGGTCTCACGAGAGCGGAGTAGAGGGGCAGAATCTCCTCCTTCAACCTGCTGGCCACCTCTCTTCTTCTCTCTCCTTCTTCCAGGATCATAGAGAAATGCTTCTTTTAAATATGATGCTAAGAGTGAAGAAGGTCTCTGTGCATCTTGTTCAGATCCTCCTGAGATGTGCGACAAGTGGAGGGAAATGTTGCCTGCCCACTGACCCGCGCAGGGGCAAGAGCAGCAATGAAGCAGTTACAGATGCACGGGGCAAGAAAAGGTCCAGCGGCCTCATCACAACCTCGCTCCAGGCATTGCTGCACTTCCCAGCAGCTACATTATAGGTCACATTTGTATTTTATGGTGTCACTATGCATGTTGTTGTTCTAGTCTAAGGCTTTGATGATTGTGCAGCAGCGAAATGAAACATGGAGCTTCTTGACAGTATTGATTTCCAAAAATAAAAGCCAGTCACTGACCCATGGCAACATGCTTTCTCCTTCACTGCAATGTGCTGCGCTGGGCTGTGGTCTTAGTTCTCACAGGAGCATTTTGTGCTGGAGCACAGAGAAGGAGCCCTGCACAAATCAGCAAAGCTGGGTCAAACTGAGAATTTGCTGGATGGGTGGATCAGAGAGATTGAACAGATGAATGTGTTTTGGTTTTTTTCCACAGAAAGGTTTTTCTTTTAACCCTATTATTCATATCAGGCAACTGATATCAGTTCATTAAATGACTCCTGTTTTCTTCACAAAGTTATGAATTTACAGTGTAACTTGGAATTTAAGAACTATTTTTGGCATACTTGCAGGACTCTCCCGCTTCATCAACTGCTGAATTCAACTTCACTGAAAACAGTTTAGCCTCTAGCATTTTTGCCATGTTTATTCTTTTCTTATCCCATTATCTAGGCAAGCAGACTAGCTAGTCTGAATGTTCATCTAAATATTTTCCCAATGTTATCAATAATTAATTTAACAGAATTACGCATAGAGAGACAGAAGAAAGTAGTAAAACCAGGATTTGACTACCCATCAGGAAAACAAATAATCCCCTGTTTGTTCCTAGGCCAAGCTCCACCTGAGGTAAACCAAGATCTCAAGTCTTCTCTTAGGCTTGATTTGGTTTATTGGGAAATGTAATCTCGGAAGATGTAACTATGGATTTTACTCTGCTTTTACGCTATGTTGTCAGGATAGTGGCTGACCTCTAGTGGCAACAGAAGTAAATTGATTATGGATCCTGGGAGGTTCAGCTGGGAGCCGAGCGGTTTGCAGACGTTTAGGTGATTGCATACTGTGTGTTATTGTTGAAAGATGAAAATCAATCAGTGTAATAGAAAATGTATTAAAAAGGAATATGAGGCCAAGCCTGAATTCAATTGCCTTTACAAATAATTTTTCTCGGAAGCAGAGGCTTACAATAAAACTTTCAGAGTCAATTGCTGATGAACATTGAAGTGTACATACAAGCCAATAAGAACTCGGGACCTGCAAGAAATACATTTCTCAGCAACGGGCTCTGTGTACCCAGATGATTTGTGTGGTTCCACTCAGGCTGGTTGGTTCCCCAGCCATTTCCAATGGAAAGGCCTGTTTTTCCTCTCTGTGCCTGAAATCTGCACGGAACAGGGCTCAGCGAGGAAAGTGAATGACTCATCCCTTACCCTCAGCACCCCTCCATGACACACATAGGCCTTCATAACAAGAGACCCAAAGAAGAGAAAGGAAAAAAGCAAGTTGGGGGAGACCACCCACCTTTTCACTACCAGAGGGCTTTCCTGGTCATTATGGCTTGGTCTTTATATTGGACTTGCTCCAACTGACTGGAAGCCAGGCATCTTTTCTAGGAGAAAAGAAGAAATAGTGCATGGAAATCCAAACGTAACTAAAAGCTGACTGTATAAGTCAAATACTTCTGCATCACGTGTGCACTGACTGTACGCTTTGGTGGAGATCTTTGGAAATGCCTAGATGCAGTTTAGCTACTCATTTGGGATACTGCTCAAGGATTTGTTTTCCAAAGGTGACTTATTGCTTTCTGAGGAACCGGCCCCATCACGTGCTCCAAACTGAGGCATACAGGCTAACCTCAGTGTCGGAAAAATACATCCACTGCTGAAAGGTGGGAAGCGGGAAGGTGGGGAGGCAGCAGGGCCGGGGAAGGGCAAGCTCTGGAGCTGGGCAGCAGCGGGCAGGGTGGCAGGCGAAGCGGCGCCACGCTGCTGCAGCTGACAGCCAGGGCAGAGCGTGGTGGCACCAGCAGCAGAACTGCCTGGGTGGGCTTGCAGCATGGCTGCCAGCCTGCCTCCGCTGTCAGCAAACCCCTGTTGAACCCGATCGCGTGTGTGTGCCTCGTCGGAGGCGTGCTGGTTGTACACTGGAATGGCAAGAGCTTCAGAAATGCCAACGTGTGGCTACATGGGGGGACACAAAAAAAAAAAAAGGAGGGGCCAAAGTGTGGCACTGCTGTGGTGGGTGTTAAAAGGTTAGGGAGGCACAGGCAAAGACTAGAGAAGTCCATAGAGGAGAAAGCCACTGAAGGCTACGTACACACAGAAAGCATTTTGGGCTCAGAAGCCCATAAACCATCGTGCTTTTGAGGCTGGAAAAGCCATGGGAGGAGGGGAGGTTTCACTCTGTTTTGCTCTATTTCTGTGCTTTTTCCTCAGCTTCTGCTGCTGATCGCCAGTGAAAACAGAAAACTGGGTTAGCTGGGTGTGTTGTCTGACAATAGGGCTGATGTTTTGTTCTTAAATGACCTCCCCAAAGCCGGGGCTTGATGTTTAAAAAGATTCAATTATCTGTTATTGCCCTGCACCCATATTGCAGTGGTGAAAAAGGGGCACAACCAGGGTTAGCCTCATTGTGCTAAGGGCTGTAGAAACTCAAGAGCTCTCACAGTTCAGCTTTGTTTCTTACTGAGGTGTTTGCTACCTTTGAGCGCTACCATTTAAACTATGACATAGATACACCTACACACACTGTTTTCAAAGAATTGACATTCTTGCTAGATATCAGATGTCTTTGTAATTGTGACTATTTTCTGCATCTGTTTCATACTGTGACTTTGAATTGTTTCAAGGCATCCTATAAGCCCTGCTAGAGGAGACCTTTTATAAATACTTAGAAGACCTTATATAGGCTGCTGGATTTTCAATATTGCTTGATATGCAAGCAATTAAATGTTCACAGAAAGGGAAGCCACAAAAAAAGAGACCTTTAATCTTGAAGGCTAGTAGCTGTTGTCAGATGCTGTGTTTGTGTTAAATATAGTCTGATGGTACTTGTTCATATAATTAATGGGTGACATACAGCCTTATCTGATCTGGACCATGGGAAGGATAGCATTTGTGAACTGGCAAGCCGCTGCCGTTGTGACTGCTTGGCACCATGGCCATGGTACACTCCACAGTAACCAGCTTGTGGCTCTAACCCTTGCTGGTTGACAAGGGTCCTCATGGGGTTATCTACCCCCTGGGGCAGCCCAGTAAGACTTTGTGCTGTAGATGCCCACCTACTGCCATCCAGGCTGCAGATGACTGGGATATTAGCTTGCTATGCTGTAAACCCAGTGGTTATTTCCCCAGTACCAAGGACCCCAAATGCTCTCCATCCACTTGGCACTTTGGAAGGGCCCAGGAAAGAGGACTTGTAAGCAGATCTTCCCCATTTCTTAATGGACTAGTTTCTGCTTCTGGGTAGCAAACGGAAAGCATGACTCTGTACAAGTTCTTGGTATGCAAGTATGTTTGTTTATGTGTAATGTGGGATGCTGGGTGGTCCTGGTTTTGTGGAGTGAGACCCTGGGGAGTCCAGGCCTCGAGGCTCAAGTAATCTGAGTAAGAGACTCGTGTGTTTACCTTCTGAAAAACAGTTAGGCTTTCAGAAGTAATTGTTCCACCACATAAAGTCTGACAACAACTTTGACAAACACAATGGAGGTTGATTTCGGGTCATAATCACATTGAAGGCAATCATGAGGCTTTAAATTAATAAGACATGTATTAAGCATAGCCTGAAAGCACTCCCACTTCAGTAATCCACTCAGAGTCTTAGCTTTTGAAGGATTCATGTCGCGTTTAAGTTAATAATACATTTCTTAAAAATAGTTCTTCTTTAGGTAGCAACTGTATGACAGCTGAATTTATTGTCAAACCTCCTAATTTAGGACTGTATTCCTGCTTAAATTGGATTGTCCGCATAGCATTAGAATGGCTTCCCACAGCTCACCAGTTGGAAAGCCCAGACCCAGGCTTCCTTTCAAGTATTACTGCAGTCATTTTGCCAGAGACAGCAAAGAGCTTTTCCTCCTTCCCTTGGGTCCCAAAAGCCATCCTTGTTGTTCCAGGAGGTGTTCCAGTTTTAAATGTTAACATAATGCATTAAGTTTTTCGGTTTTCTCTCTCTCTCAATTTTTTTTTCATTCTTTCCCAAGGAAACAAAACTTGGGTAATCCAGTGGGATTAGTCCTGTATTAATAAACGACAGTTTCTTCATCTCTCGTGCATTTTGAACTGCTCTGAGGGCAAGAGCCATTCCAGATCCTACAGGTTTCACAGGAATTAGCAGCTTGCTAAAGGTCAAAGATCCAAATTAGTGCTTTCTGCTAAGAAAAGTCCTAATTTGTGAGCTCAGTGGTGTGGGACCTGTTTGGCCTGCTGTC
Source organism: Pluvialis apricaria (assembly GCA_017639485.1). Classification (NCBI taxonomy): domain Eukaryota; kingdom Metazoa; phylum Chordata; class Aves; order Charadriiformes; family Charadriidae; genus Pluvialis; species Pluvialis apricaria. The sequence goes on from CM030007.1 coordinate 24,437,094, forward strand.
ACAAAACCCGCCACAACACCAGAGCCTGTATAGTAGTTAGAGGCTGCGGAAGAGCAATGAAGGTCCTCTGTGTTATTTATGAAGCCTTTTCAGGAGGAGAGCACTGAGGCTGCAAACACAAGGAGGATCTAAGGGGACTGTGGTAGGGGCTCGCGCTGTATCTGGTGGGGAGCTGGGAGCATTGTGGTGGGAATAACTGGCACTTGGGTGTGCTGTCATCATCACTGTAGTGGAGATGTATAAAACACAAAGCACACAAATTCAAAGGAGACCAGATTTCATTAGTCCTTCTATTTATGAAACAGCTTGCTGAAAAAATAAATAGATGGGCAGAAGTTGGCGATGATACCAACATTGTTAAATGGAAATGATCTTCCAGATCACCCAAAGAGCAAAAACTTGTTTGTTTTGTTGCAATTCCCTGCGTTCTGCTAACAAGAACCAGGTGATATACTCATGAAGAATCATCCTGCCCCCAATTAATCTAATTTAAAGGTTTTTCAGCAGAATCTGTTACATTTCCAAAATCACAGGAACCCTTTGTTAAAAATTGAGGAGAACCTTTTTCTCCTCAATTCCAGAGAATACAAAGAGGATAAAAACCCTGTCTGGGGTGTAACAGTTAAAATTTCATTATGAATTTGAACAAAATCACAAACCTTCCAGAGAAACCGGCAATATCTGGTGTGTTGACTAATCTGAAAAAGTCAGAGTATGTTTTTCAAGCTTTCCATTGTCTTTTCATTGTATAAACAAGTAAACATGACCCAAAACAAACTCCAAAGGAACTTCATGAAACTGTGTCATGTAAATCCAGAAGAAAAATTTGTTACCACTTATAAAAGTTGAAGATGTTTGTTTTTTCCCAGCTACCGACAAGCCACTCACTATTTTTGAGCTTGGGATTCTGGTGGAGCAGATCTTAATTTCTAATCATGGCTAGATTTGGCTTAGGAGACATATGGTCTAAAATACAAAATAGTATCTTCATGTGTATTCTGCAGGGCTAGTACTGTTTTCAGACAACACTCTTTGTAATTCCCAGTCATGAAAAAGAAAATATCTGAAGTTGTGTTGCTGACCACCAAGTACTGAATCTCTTTAAATGCTTGTTCACAGCATTAGATGAAACACAGAATATCTCAGGTTGGTATGGTGATCCATGCATTGTATACTACCAACTTATTCTTCATCTTGGGTTTGGCAGGTGCATGGTGAACTCAGGTCATGCTGAAGGAGCTGGCAGTGCCCAACAAGGCCATGGCTTTGGAACTGTGCTGCCCGCAACTTTTGTTAGAATGAGCCATTTGAAAGGTGTTGGATCATTAAAGTAGGTTGATTTGTTAGAACACAAACTAGGAACAACGCCATTTGAGAGAGGTTTAAACAACACGGCATGAATAGGTACATCCCCTTGTTCACTGTTCCTTGCAGACAGGTCGTTGCCTCCAGTCTTGCTTGGTCCAGCTGTTTTGGGTGACTTTCTGAGCTCTGTCAGCCTCCGACAGCCTGTGGACATTGTTATCTCCGAGGCCTGATACTGTCACTCCCCCCTTGTTTCCTCGGGAGTCTTCCAGTGTCTTCAAGGGCAGGTTGTTACTCTTCTTTTCCTGCGTCTCCATAGAGATGACCCTTCTTTCACAGGAGGATCGCTTCTCCCTCTCCCAGGTCAACAGCTGCCACCTTCTTTGCTACCCAGCCACACATAATTATCGTGTACGAAGTGCACAATAAACTGTGAGCAGATAAAGCAGATTCTGTCTATCACAAGGAGTATCAGAAGTGTTCCCATAGGGTGGGCCTTCCTTTTCCTCCCTGTTCTGCTATTATTGCATTGTTCATTAACTCCAGAAGACTATTAATGCTGTGTGTGGGGAAGGACGCCGGGCACAGCGGCTTCTCGCTGCGTGCTGTGAGACACGAGTGTTCAGGCACAGTCCAGTCTGAAACCGGCACTGCCAACAAAATCTGTCCTTTGGCAGCAGCCTGGACAGCCGGTAGCGAGTAACAGTTAGCCCACCTTATGTTTGGACAAGAGTAGATTCTCATGCTGTGGGACTGTAATCACGATCCTTTTAGCCTGCAAAATTTCCAAGAGGGTGTAACCCCAAATGACTTTTTGCTTTTAGAGAAGAGAGAAGAGAGTGAACTCTCCAATTAGCATTACTAGCAGACCCATTAGCCCAAATTCAGCTCAGCCCTGGCAGAGGAGGATCGTTCTTGGTTACTTTCACACCCAGCCTTCTGCAAGGAGCTGCTCTGCTGCAGTAACATATGAATGTTCGTGCTTACCCTATCGGAGGTCATTTGTATGTCAAGCATCTGCTTTTTGTAATGTGAAAAATATCCTGTGTGTAGTGTAAATGCCCCCCACTCACTGGGAGCCCATTAGCAGCTTCACTTTTAAGGAAACAGCATGTGGTTTGGGAAATGCAGATCAGGAAATGGGGATTTCATAGCTTGGCTTCTAGGTGGATTATTCAAAAGAAATGCAATTTTCACTGTTGCTCTGCCAGCTGTCTCAGGTCTCACATTCCACCTGAAAACCTACTCTGGCAGCTCCTATGTTAACTTTTTTTAAATTTTTCTGCTAAAATAATATTGGAATAAACTCAGTATTGGTTATTAGAAGAGTGAGTATACGGAGCAATACTGCTGCCAGTCCCAGTATACTTGTTGTGTGTCATATATTTCTTCTTAAATCCCTTATGCAAATAATTCTAATTTTCAAAATTTCCTATTGTTTTGAAAAAGTAGTGTGCGTATGGTTTATATGTATTTTTATACATGTATAGAAGAATTTATTTTTCATCCACTTTTAGTGTGAGTATAGCTTGCTAGGAGTTTTGCTCTGAAAACTTATAGCAGACCTCTAGTAGCATTTTATAAATATTTTAAAGCGCAATTTATTCCCTTCATATTTACACCCATGAATTACTCATTACTTAGCACATCTTTCCTCCTGTAGGCAAACAGCAGTGGTTGCCACACTGTTTTAAAATGAAAGCTGTCAAGATAAAGGTGGGTTTCATTAATGAATGACTACTGTGATACTGCACTGCAGGCACTAGCGGCTTGGTTAGAGGTGGCTTTTAACAAAGGTTTCTCACATTATCAGAATTGCATGGGCGCAAATGAAAGCAGATAAACCTCATCTGCAGATAGACTTTTTTTCTCAAATGCTCTTCGTAACAGTATCTAATATTTACCTAATACCTTTCATCCCAAGCAATTTACAATTGATTGATCTTCATAGCTCTCTTGCTAAAATATGAGCATTGACAAAATTATGCTGGAGAAGCTCAACTGATTGCCCAGGATTTGCCTACCACAGACAAAGTACTGTCTCGCTAATCATCACATACTTAAATCCATTTTGCGGTGTGACAGCAAATAACCTGAATCTCTGCAGAGATACGTTTTAACGGTGACCGCAGGACACTGACTGCGGGCTCACACTGCAGGGTCTCTGCTCCCTTTGTAGGGAAAGAAACTGAATAGAGGGCACCAGCTGAAACTTGCAGCATCTTCAGTTATGTCAAATTCATGATCTACTGTCACATAGGTCACAAAGAAAAGATGACCAAGGTGACAAAAGATGAGGAGAGGAGCTGTGGGTTCACCTTTTTTTGGCCAGTAGTTGTAGTTCAGTCTTTCAGTGAGCTCTTGTGAGCCTCCATCCTTCCCTCGCTTCCAGGCAGGGTTAGGGGTATGGGGTGTAGGGCTGGGGCAGGCTGGACCATTCTTCCTTGAAGGCTGTTTGGAGAATTCAAGTAACAAACAGCAACTCTTTCTCTCCCTCTCTTCTTCACCAGCGTGTAAAACACTTGTGCTCACATGTGACTCTCTCCTGGCTACCAGAATTATACCAGGGAAAATAAAAGGTGCCTGTATTACATTTAGGTCCTGGTGAAATCAAGCCTCATGCATACATTTCCTAGTTTTGATGCAGAAGGGAGTCACATCCTTTCTTCAAAAAGCCTCAGTACTTCCACTCCCTCCTGCATCCATGGGACTCAGGAAGTTTGGAGGGAGACACAGAGGGGCTTGGGGCATCTTTGCTCCCTGATGCTAAGGAGTTTACAAAGAAAATAAATGCAGTTTTAACCGATATTGGCCTTTCTGCAGTAGAAAACCTGCTCTGTCTCCTCTAAGAGCCGCCTTCTTTGTCTTCTCTATCATTGCTTCAAAGCCTTGCTACTACCCACATGTTTGAATGTCACAGACTCGGATCCAAATGGCCTGAGATCTTTGTTTATGTTTAATTGAGAGGAGGAGGAGTAGTTTTTTAAGGACTCCTCAGAGCAAATGCACCTTTAACCTGCATGTTTTCACAGTAGTGTGATATGATATCAGTGTTCATGCACTTTAAAAAAACAAAGAAACAGGATATTTCTTTAAAAGAAAGATCTTGGAGATGCTCTCAGGCTACATTTCTCTGCTAAAGGAGGAAAAAAAAAAAAAAAAGTAGAAGTTTCTTTTACAGTAAAAGCAGCTGAGATTTTCCCATAACCACATGGCCCAGGAATTTAAGAGAAATACCAAGGGTATGTGGTGGGCCTGTCAGATTATGCCATTGTGGAGGAGAAGGAAACTCTGCAGAGGCAGCAAAACAACGTGGGGGAGTCTCCAAGGCAGATCTGCCACTAACACTCTCCTGAGGGCTCTGCCATTCGTTAGCAGTGCTAAGAGCTATCCAACTCCTCATCAAGAGCACAGGGGCTTTGGAGACCTTTTCCAGCAACTGAAGTACTATGGAGATCAATTGAATTACAATTTTGCAGTAGATGAGGCTCTGGTTTAATATTTCTGCAGTTGTACAATACACGCACAGTTAATTAAATGTGCCTGCAGTACAAAAGGACATTATTTGTGTTGGTATAAAACACCACAGATCATACTTCTCACTGTACTTTATGCCTCCTTAAAATAATTTGACCCCCTCACGCTCGCTCATCCCCCACCCCACTCCCCACATAACCTTTCTTCATCCTGTTAATAATTTCAGGTACCTTAAAAAAATTAACTGGGATTTAAAATTGTACAAAATGAGAAGCTCTTCTACTTCAATAACCCATGTACTAAATGTATGATTAAAAAGCTTTCATTTAAGTAGTCCCTTCTAAGTCTTAACTACAGGACGATTCATACAGAGGTGAAATTAATAGGATATTTCTGGTTAATCCTGCAGTTCAGTTTCCACATGCCAGAGATGGGGAAGTTAATTTATCTTCAAAGGTCCTAATTAAGAAAAAGAGCAATAGCAATGGTACAGGTAATTACGCCTCTTTGTAACATCAGAACCTTGCTTTTTAAAAGCGATGGATTTAGAAACATGATCTTATAAATACAAACTTTTTGCAAAACAAAGTAACCTCTTCCCTCCCCAGTCTGAGCCCAAAATCCAACCAGGTACCCAAAACCGTAAAAGACCATGGCCTGGAAGCACTGAATCGTCCCAGTGGGTCCTCATGGATTTGGCTGTGCAGAACACATGAAGAGTCACAATTCACAACCATGATTTAAGTTCTACTTTCTAGATTTAAATTCTGCTTTATATTTCATTGCCTAATTTGAAATTACCTGAGTCCTTCACATCCTGTCCATGGGCTCTGTAGGCAGGGACCCTCAGGGTTTCCAACTCCACTGCGTATTGCTGAAACCAAGCAAAATGCGTTGCTGAAACCAAGCAAAACCAAAGGAGGACGTCCCACTTGTTTTTAAATAGCATTGGTTGGGTGCTTTATGGCTAACTAAGCATCGTTTGTGGCAAAGCTTCAACACTTGGTATTCAGATTTGTGTAGAGCCTGGTAGTTGCTTTTAAACAGCCAGCTCCAAGGGGCGTTGCATGTCCTCTTGATGGGGGTGGCATGGCCTTGCAGGAACATGGGGTCAGTCAAGCCAAACAGTGTTAGATGTCCCAGCCAGGCCAGGTGCCAGACGGCCCAATTTACACAGCCATGTTCTCCTCTTGTGAAGATTGTCCCTTCAGAGAGGATGCTGTGTTACCCCCTGCTCATGGGGCTCTTAGCAGATACTGTAAGCAGAGGTTGTTGGAGAGGACGTGGAAGGGAGAGCTGCCCTTGGCTCAGTTAAGAGCCCTTACGCATGTCTGGGTGGTATGTGCTCACTCTTTCCCTTTCCTCCTGACTGGACCCACAACTGTGGTGTGGTAGAGGCAAACACATAGCAACAAAGTGTGTCTTTTGAACTACTGAATATTTTTGCTGGTCACCTACAATGAATCAAACTTTGTTATCTGTAGGACATGTGCAGCCTTCAAGCCATACACAGCTCATATAGTTTTGTTTGCCACATAAGGACTAGGGAGGACATGCATCTTCCATTGGCATCATTGGAAGGCCTTGCTTGAGGACAATTTGGTGTATCCATTTAAATACTATTTCATTGTGCTTCTTTATGGTGGTTTCCTGTGTGCTGTTGGAAAAGGACAATGATATACATCCTAATTTCATTACAAACCATGAGCCTGCTCTCCTACTAAATCTGAAGTTTTGAAAAGTATTTTTTTTTCCCAAATAAGAGATCTTCTAGGTTGTATGAATGGTGCTTGATTGTCTGCGCCTGTCAATGTCCTAACAAGTTAACTCACAGTCATGACTAAAGCACCATCCAAGTTATTTGCAGAAAGGCCTTTAAGTACTGTTCTGACACAAAAGAGTAGTGATGCTCCACTTAGGAGTGTTGACAGGGGGTGGATTTGCTGGCTTAAAAAAGAAGAATCGTAAAATTGCTGGGACCGAATGCTTGTTGGAATAGACCAGAGGGGTCTTTCATGTACAAACATGTTTTTTTAGAATGTAATTTCCTTTATCAAATTTACCTGTCATTTTAGAAACAGTGTCAGTGTCGAATCCTAAAAAAAAGTTTTTACCTGCATGTCACAGTATTACATATGTCAAAATGGGTGTTTCAGTCATCGGTCCAGCCTGGCAGCAACTTGCCCACTGACACAGAAGTCCAGAAACGGATTAATAACCTTTTTATAACTTGTATGATTTCAATCCAAGCAACCAGTGCTAGTCCAGGAAATTGTGATATTATTGCCAGTGCCCCTGGACGTATTCATTAGCCTATTGACACACAAATCAGCTCTGGCACCTTCAAGTATTTTCAGTTCAGCAGCCTTTGATTTCAGAGTAACTATAATATCTGTATAAAAGTAGCAGACACCACGATGCAACATGATGACGTGGCATAACATGGCTCCTGCCCACAAACTCCACTTGCTCGGAGACAACTCCCAGGTGCCAGGACACGTGGCAAGAGCACTGGGGCGCTGCGGTCAGACAAGGAATTTCACACCTGGCTGCCCAGGCTGTGTTTGCTCTCTGAAGTGTAGATTTCCATTTTCTGAGTAATCAGACTGGTATCTTTCACATTTACAAACCCAGCAAGAAATATATGGGTAGACCATAAATGGAATTATAATACCATCATTTATATTACAACTGTCTGAGCAAGTAGTGGTGTATAGTCCTTATTTTAAGCCTGGCATTGGAAATTGGGGTTCTTTGTTTATTATTCCCCTTTCATAGAATCATAGAATAGCCCAGGTTGGAAGGAACCTTGAAAGATCATTTGGTCCAACCTTTTGTGGGAAAGGGAGCCTAGATGAGATTATCTAGCACCCTGTCCAATCACATCTTGAAAACTTCCAGCAATGGGGACTCTACCACATCCCTGGGGAGGTTTTTCCAGTGATTGATTGTTCTCACTGTAAAAAGGTTCTGTCTTCTATTGAGATGAAACCTCTCCCAGTGCAGCTTGTACCTTTGCCCCTTGTCTTCTCCATGTGGCTCCTTGTGAAGAGAGAGCCTCCATCCTCTTTGCAGGACCCCTTTAAGTACAAGAATAGTGTGATGTGGTCCTCCCTGAGCCTTCTTTTCTCCAGGGAGAAAAGACCTAACCCCCTTCAGTCTTTCTTCATAGGGCAGTTTCTCCAGCCCTTTGATCATCTTCATGGCCCTCCCGTGGACAGTCTCCAGTCTGTCCATGTCTTTTTTGAATTGTGGGGACCAGAACTGGAGATGGTACTGCACATCTCACCTCTATACACTCACATTTTTTTACATAAAGTGCAACTCTACTTCTTCTTCTTCCCTTCCTATCTTTCTGAAAGAGTTTGCAGCCATCCATTGCAGTCTTCTAGTCATGTGAATTTTGCCACTAAGTGTGGTGGCTCTTGAAGTCCTGCTTGATCTTGCCCAGGTTTTGCTTAACTGTGTCACTGGTGCCCACATGGAAAAGAAGTAGGGGATAGTAGTCTGCTTTTAACCAGTTGTGTCAGTCTCCCTGTGACATCCCAGATCCTGGCTCCTGGCAAGCAGTAAACTTCCCTTGACTATGTATCAGGCCAGCAGATGGGTGCCTCGGTGCCTCTCAACAGGGAGTCACCCGCCACTAACACTTACCTCTTCCTTTTGCAGCTTTTAGTACGTGGTGCTGGTGTGGTTTCTCCCTGTGAATCTTGCTCCTTGGTTTTGTCTGCTGCCAGACGGCTGAGATGTGTTTGCACAACCTGCTCGTGGTGCTCCTGGTGGCTGCCACTCTCTAGGGGCTGGGTATATATGGCTTCACCGTTCCACTCTGGGCTCTGCCGTTACAACCCTGTGGAAACGACTTCTTCATGCTCCAATTAAATGGTCTTACATTTTATTACTTATCAGTAGTGTTTATTGTAATGAAGAGAGCTACTCACTTGAATACTGCTACTACCAGTCAGTCAAATTCAAATAGGAAGGAGGAAAAAAACTGCAAAAGGATCATATGAAAAAAAATATTTGATACTTTATGAAGTAGAAAAGTTAAATAATTTGTTCTATGAAGGCACTGTCAGGTATTAAGGACCTATCTCCTCTATTTAACGTCTGTGGGTTTCAATAGAATTTTGATTTTATATACTTTTCATTTTGTGAAATAAATGCAATTAAACATCTGTGCCCTGCAAAATATTATGGGGCCAACTGGTTTAGAATATTTCAGTTCATAGAAATATGATCATAGCTAAAACATTTTGTAAAGCTTATTTAACTGGGTCACTGGGTCACAGCATTTAGTATTGCTAATTGTAAAATTAGCTTATTGTAAAATAACTGAATTTTCCTCAAAATAGTCTACTAAAGGTACTGTTTTTAGTGAACATGAGATGAGGAAAATTTTTAACAGGTCACATTGAAAATTTATGCTTAGTCTCTATGGATAATGCCATTTATAATAGACTGCTGTTTTGCTTGTGGGTTTCTCTCTCCAGGTGTTTTTGAATTGCAGTTTTACTTCCAGGCTCCTCATAACTGGCAATATTTATTAAAACAAAACTTAGTCCAATCAAACTTATTAAAATGTTTTGTGAGGAAAACATCATTTAATCAGCAGAATTCTACAAGTCAAGCTGATTTTCAGAACCTCTAAAGACAATACAACCAGTGAATGTGGAAAAACAAAGCTTTCCACTGAAACATGTTTCCTGACTGTTGAAACTCTGGACTAAACAACAATTTTTATAGGATTTTTATTTTGCTATAGATTTTTTTTCTGTATGACATCTAAAATAGCCACAAAACACAAATCTAGACAGAAGCCAGCCCAGAGCAGCACAGTGCACATTGTACATTACTTACAAAGGATTTCATGCAAGTTAACTGGGAAAGCAGGTTCTCATATGCTATACAGAAATAAATACATGACATTTCTGAAAAAGTCCATACTACCAGTATTCAAACACATCAAAAAAGTTGGAAACCTCTAATGGTCCTGCAACTCTCAGTTGCACTTATCTTCCTTGTAGGAGATACATGGGGGAGAAGAGGCAGGAGTACGTGCCCACTGTGGAAACTCTTGCTGTTGTAGGCATGGGGAGTGGTAAACATTGTGTTTTACACATCATTTTCCAAAAGATGCAGGAGTGCTCTTTGAGAATTAGGCAGCTTCTTGGACATGAGTGATGAGGGCTCCCCTGCCTCTTTCTTTGTCTGCTGGTGGCTCAACTCCAGCAGGACAGATAGTTGCACCTGCTGGGTCTGATGTCCTTTAGATGTGTGGGAGAAGGAGGCTCAAATGATGGCACTGTCAGCCAGGCTAACCCAAGCTATTCTATAAAAGATGGGCACATTTTTTTCTTGAACAGCATGTTGTTGAAGAGGAACGTGATCTGAGCACAACGAATAGCTGCTCTGAACAGCTTAGATTCCTCCCTGCCTGTCTCCAAAGCACAGTGCAGCTTTGGTGCTTGTTACTACCTTTCTCCTCCAACCAAAGCACTGCTCAGCATTCATGGGAGGTTCTGCTCAGCTGCTTGCATCCTTCATACTCTGAAATGGAGACATCTGTTGGTTTGAAACTCCTTCAGGGCTGGGATGGTGATTAAGAATAAGTAGTGTGAGTTGAATTTGAATGTGAAATGAAATAGAAGTTAGGTTCCTAAGCAGCTTTGAGGATCTGTGCCTGAGCTCATAAAATGCAATTAATTAGTGACTAACTGGAGACTCTCTAGGGCTCTTCCATCCTTGAAGTTTCAGTATGACATCTCCCCTCCTTAGCCCATATTGCATGCTCTGAAGTCTTTGTTATGCTAGGGAAGGAGGCAGACACATTTACTTTGATCTAGCATAATTCCACATAAACTGTAGCACACACGTTATTGTGGCTTGGCAGGGAGGAGCAAGACTGAATGCTACCAGACCTTAACCACTGACAATTGTTAGGATGTTCCTTAACCTCTCCTAGTCTGGTGAGCTGTGGCATCCAGTATGGATTGCTAAAGCTGATGGAAATTCATTAACACCATTGGAACGTCATTAACACTTTTACCAAGGATTATATCCCTTTAAGTGTCCAAATATGGCACTCCAAGCCAGTGCTCAAGCAAATGAGAAGCAGCAATTTCAGGAAAGAGGCATTTGTTGATGATATAATGCTATAAGTGTCAACAGATGTCATTCCTTATAATAAGGCATGTGGCTCTAATTTGGCACTTCTTGCCATCAAGAGGAACTTCTTGCAGAGCAGATGTCACTTCTAATCCTATCTTTCATGGGTGCCTGTGCCCTGTTAAAACTGGCATGCCAGTTCAGAAGTAGGCAGGGTGCCATTAGAGCAGATGGTCATGAGTACAAGTCGTGTTACGAAACTGGTGTTCCTAGAAATGTGGATGCTGGGACTGAAGTGCTACCCAGGAACATCAAAATCTTCCTACCCAGGAAAATTCCTCCCTAAGTAGGTTGATATGTGCCATTAATGCTTTAGTGCTAGTAGAAAATGGATGTTATCTGTATCTTCTTTCTGGTTGTTCTAACTTTTGGGCAACCACTGGTCATCCCAGGGGCCATTCTGGCAGCTGAGAGCATTGGAACGTAGATGTGTCCTTGGCAAAAATGCCATTGATGCTTCTTGTTACTTTGACAGCTCTACAGTGCCTGGGAATTGTTGCAGTGTGGACGGCTACTCTGCTGGGCAACAAGGGGGAGGAGTGGCCCTTGGACCTGTATTCATCCATCTCCTCTCTACGACTGTGTATGACTGCTGGACAAATGCCTGAAGTAAAATGTGCTCCTGTTTTACTTCATGTGCTTTTTGCTTAGTATAGAGAGTAGCATTTTTCCTAAAGCACTCATCCGAAATCAAACTTGGCTTGCATTGAAGACAACACTTCATTTCCCCTTACTGGGATCAAACACAGGATTTCTTACAAATTCAGCCTTCGATAACAGTTCATTTCAGTAAATTTACTGAACGTGGGATTTTAAAAAATCTGTTGCTTGCATATAGCTGCTTATTTTCTCTCCCAAAATGAACCTGCTGAGGGGAATTTAAATGTTTAACTGATATGTAATATGTTATTCTTAACTCGTGTCAGCAGGTAGAGCTTCCGAAAGCACTATGAGTACTTACTTGCCTTGAAGTGTACCTCAGGTGTTAAAAACCGGCCTTTCCTACAACTCATTGATAGGCTTCAGCAATCACACAATAAGATCAGGTTACTCTGATGTGATCTGTTAGAAATCTTAATCCGTATGTCTAGGAGAAGCTTAGAGTAGTTATGTTTCTCTCTTCTCAGTGAGAGAAACAAACACTTCCCCAGTATGTAGTCCTGCTGCCTCAGCTCCTCGGGGTACCAACACAAGACACTTTAGCAGAGTATTCATGACATAGGATGTTTCTTATCACTGTGGTCAGAGCTGTACATTGAAGGAGGAAAGTCTGCAGGGAAGATTTGGTCATGAGTGACCTTTGATGGTTCAGCTCCAAGTTGTGCCAAGAGGTGGCCCTTTCAGAAGGTGGACACACAGTGATGTTTCAGGCCCGTTTTAAAATGTTGGCATAGTCCAGGTGTCTTTGGCAAGATTCCAATAACCTTATGATATCCTTTCTGACAAGTATTATGATTGATGAGCAAAATACTATGCTGTCTTCACTCTATATCCTATGGGGCTTTAATTAGCCAGCTATACAAACGAGCTCAGCTAGCCAAGCAGCTGTACAATCCGCCAGTGGAAGGCAGTGACCACCAACATATGGTGAAATTTTTTTTACATAACGAAATGCTCGTCTTGCCTGGTAGAGTTGTAACATTTCACAAGAGCCCAAATAAAATGTGTTATGTGATTCCAAAGTGTGGCATAGCCAGCAACTTGTCTGCAACTCCCACAAAATTTTACTTTGTGGTGAAATTTTCACCTTGCCCAAAGAGGCTTGTAACACTTCAGTAGGGAGCAGCATGTAACTCCACTCAAGTAAGAAATCCATTTATCTGGATTCTAAAACGTGTACTTTAATTGGTGAGGTGAGATGAATAAGTTAGTATTGACACAAGGAGGTGCATCAGCAGAAGGCTGTATTTCTACTATCTATTATGTATGAAGGACACTGAAGATGGGTCTGTGCCACAAAAATTAATCTAGATTTCAAAAACTCCGAGTCATCAAAAACAGTAAAAACACATAAAGGAAGGAGCTTCAATTCCATGTGAATATATAAAATTAGATTATCAGTTTTGTTTGTTTATACTGAGTGTCACAAAGCTTCACTGTTTCTTTGACATTGCTGCATACTGGCATCTGTAGGGTTTGAGCCACACAAATCAGTGCAGAAATATGAAAAATTGTTCTTTTGCCTTCTGTCCCATGAAGAATTGTAGATATTTATGGTGGAAAAACAAAATTAAGGATAAATATTTATTCTTGCAAATATAACTTTTATCTGACTAACGTAAGTAATTCTCTTCCCGACTTGCCTTCCATCAGCATTACAAACAGCAGACTCTACAAATATGGTTTGATTAATGGAGGTGGGGCTAAATTTTGGGAAGTATTTAGGTTCTAATTGCAACCTGGTTAAAACTAAAACTAGACCCAAATTGTGGGAGCCAAATGAGGAATACACAATCAAGTTACCAAAACACGACAAGTTATTACATGTCAGCAGAGCCCTGTGTCCATGGTCACACTCTAACACTTGTCAAAGGCAAAACATCTCCACTTCTGTTACACCTACTTTGTTGCAGGTGAGGCTAAGCTGAATTAGTCCTTTGCCACTGACTGTGCGCACACACAGCTATCTGCATCGCCAAATCTGAGAGGCCAAAACCACCCAACTGCAGGTGTCATAGAAGAAAGGTGCTTGGCTTTAGGACTGGTGGGCATGGGGAGAAGGACAGACATGCAGCAATCTCTTACAGATATAAGTGGTAGTGTACAAAAGCCATGACTGATCACATAGCTCTCGTTAATCATCAATGATGGCTCCAGATTCCCTCCCTGGTGATAAATGGGCTGTCTCAGAGGTAGTCATCTACAGTGCAGAGACCCAAAGCCATCTAAAGCTCAGAGAGTTGGCTCCTGTGCTGACAGGTGCTGCAGATTTGGCTCCTCGGTGGACGTTATCAGGCTGAAAATTCAGGTTTCTTCTTTGGATGCTAAGACTTCAGAAAAATCAGGTTTTATAAAGGCATGTGGGCATGAACAAACCTCCTCTAAAATAAATATCTTAAGGAGGGTGATTGCTAAAACACTTTTGTCTGAGCTAAAAAAAAGCAATGGGAAAAAATACTTTGGGGTAAGTAAGCTAGGTTTAAGCATTGTGTGAACATCAATCCTTAGGCCTCTTATTGTTCTGGGCAGAAAAGGAATCTGTCACCAGCTTGTCCCTGATCTCTTGCACATTTGGCCTTGTGTGTCGGGAAATATGAGGCACTGGCTGTCATCAAAGGCAAAAAAAAAGAATTAGCCAGATAGTAGTCTCATCTACTATCATAAAATTGTAATAGCGTGGTAACCCCCAAGGACTAATGACCACACTGTACCGCTTGGTTAATAGCATTGCTTCAGCTGCAGCTGCAGAGCTGTACGTTCAACTGTGTTTCTTGATAATTACACTGTGAAGCATTATATTGAAATATACTGTGTTGGACTTTAAAACAGTAACCCTTAAAATAGTGAAATAAGAAGCTCAGATGACAGGCTGTGTATGTTGTAATCAATCTATAAAAATTAATTTTACACTTTACAGGTAAAGAACAGAACTAAAGAGTGGAAATTGATTAAAGGATGGGCAAATGTTCCAATTCAGTGAAAAGTGTGTCTAGTTTAGGTACTTCCCTTATCAGATCATTACCCATGGCAGTCATTTTAAGTTTCATTTTGTGCTTGTATTTGCGCTTAAAAACTGGGACACAGAAGTGCAGCCTAGTAAAACCCAGAAGAATAATATATCCCAATGTTTTGCAGGTGAAAAAAGTCCTTCCAGCCTCATTCATCATCAGTTTTGCCGGCTCGCCTTCTCAGTTTGTCTCTGCTATTCCCTTGCTGTGTCAGTTTGGAAAGCAGCTCAACTCCTTCCTTATTTGTAAAGCTCATTGAATTCTGTTACTGGGAAGTGCTTTAGAAATGCTAAGCCGGCCCGCTGCTGCAACAACTAGCCATACCTTCATTGTCATTAAACTTGGTGTCAAGTAGTGTCTAAGGATCTTTAAGAAGGAAAGGGCTTGCTGTTACCCTGGGTAAACGTTTGTACTTCAGTGAACGTTCCCAATGCCAGCTTGTTCCCAGTGTCTCGGGTGTGATTACAGCTGCGGCGGGGAGCTAGCAGCTCCAAGTCCACTGCCAGCGCAGAGGATGCTTCACCTACAATGAAGAGCTGGAAACTCGCTCCATTTCGATAGGCTTCACATAGCAGCCCACGAGACAGGGAGGTGCAGAAGCAGCTGAACACGTGCTTTAATACTCTTTTGGGGTCTGTTTCTCAGCGAAATGGAGACCCGTAGGTCTTGTCAGACGAGCTATTTTACTAGAAAGGACGCAAGTTCTGCAACAGGAGACTTTCTTGCCCTTGAGTGCAGGCAGGGAAATCTGTGGCCGTGGGACTCCGAAGCACAGCCCTTCCTGTCGTTGTCTCCTCTCACATCAAGACCTGCCATACAACATGGCCCAATTAATTTCTCAAATGCAGAATTGCCCCCACCCATGCTCCTGCTGGCTTTACAGTCGTGTGCAATATCATACCATATTTCCATCCTTTTTTATAAATTCTGTAAATAATTTCAGAAAAGGAAGACATGCAAGAGACACAGACTCCTAGTGGACGCGTACAAGAGAGCCTTCCTCTTCCGAGGGCAAAGAGCCCCTGAAGCAAGCTGCTGCCAGGCAGGGCCAGATGGAGAAAACCATGGTGGCAGATGTGGAGAGAGCATGGCTCAAGCCATCTGGGAGCCAGCGGGATTTTGGTCATGGTTTTCTTTGAACACTCAGCCTACAACATGTTGCCGGCCCTGACTTCTGCATGTCTTTACTGGCATAACAGTGTAGGGGATAAGTTCACCTGGGACTCTCCAAAGCAATTGCAAGTCTTCAAACACCTTTTCTTCTTCCCTGTATTTTTTTCACTAGCAGTAGAGTAGGATTCCTTGTGGCTCATAGTGAGGAGATGATAAAAGTGAGGCTGAAGGCCTTTAGCTCCAGCAGATCGTTAATAGTCTATTAAATACTCTACTGCAAAGTCAGCAGAACTGCTCCTCATAAAGCACAGAGTCTGCAAAAATACAGGGTGTTTTATGCAGGAGCACCCAAATGACTTGCCAGGTGCTTCAAAGGCAAGCAAGGAGGTCTCCCCTGGTTTAGATTAAATGCAAAAGTAGAGGAGTAGGAGGGAAGAGGTACAATACAACAGAGGATGTGATCACTTGGAAACTGTTCACACACTGCGCATCTGCTGTTTCTGTACGGACTTTTACTGAAAAATAAGAACCGGTGTTTTGGGAGGGCAGATGCTACTGACTCACCCGCTGCAGATAATAGTGGAAGGCATTATCTCATGATGGAGTGACAAGTACCATCTGGTGAATAATCTTTCTGATTTTCCTTCAAGAGGTGAATTCCTCCAAGTAAATGAAAACCTTTATTTTCCTCTTAGGTGATGAGGAATATGCATTTTCCTGGATCTTAAATTTCATTTGTTCTTTGAATGCTATTTGAAAAGAGAAGTGGAATCCAGCACCATGTGTAGCAAGGTGGAGTTCACCTCGCCCTTCTCCTGTGGAACTAGACGCTGCATTAGTGATATCCATGGAAGCAGCAAACATTTGCCTTTTGGGGCATATTATAAATACACATGTTGTTGTACCCCACTGCCCCACTGTCACTTTCTCAACTGCATCTCTGAGTGAACAGCAAAGTGGGAGATAGTGTCTCTTATGTTAAACATCGACCTTATCTCAGCAAATCCTGGATATATTGATATTGCTGTTGTGGTGAGTTGACCTTGGCTGTCTGCCAGACACCCACCCAGCAGCTCTCTCACTGCCCCTCCTCAACAGGATGGGGAAGAAAAGAAAGTGAAAACGCTCATGGGTAGAGATAGACAGGGAGATCCCTTGGCAATTACTGTCACAGGGGAAACAGACTTGACTTGGGGAACATTATTTAATATATTTCCAATTAAAATAGAGTTGAATGGTGAGAAACAAAGACAAAAAAAACTAAACCAGCTTCCCCCACACCCCTTTTTCCCAGGGTCAGCTTCACTTTTTCCTTCCCAACTTCTCTACCTCCTCCATCCCTCCTCCACCCGTCCTCTGCGCTGAGCAGCGCAATGGGGATGAGGAATGGGGGTTGCAGTCAGTCCATAATATCTCTGATGCTTCTTCCTCCTCACACTTTTCCCTGCCCCAGCGTGGGTCCTTCCCACAGGCTGCAGTCCCTCAGGATAAACCTGCGTGGGCTCTTCTCCAGGGGCCACAGCTCCTGCCAGGAGCCTGCTCCTGCGAGGGCTCTCCATGGGCTGCAGCTCCCTTCAGGGCTTGTCCACCTGCTCCAGCGTGGGGTCCTCCACAGGCTGTGGTGTGGATATCTGCTCCACCATGGTCCTCTCCGTGAGCTGCAGGGAAATACCTGCTTCACCACTGTTCTCCTGAGGCAGGCCACCCCTGCAGCCTTGCTGCAGACACCCAGTACAGCCATGCAGCTTGGCTCCCCAAGTCCATTTCCTATTAAAAGAGCAAAATTGGGGTTTTTTTTTCCCTTCACTTTTTTTTTTCTCCTGCTGAAGGGGTTTGTCCAGCCAGGGCACGAGGTGCACGGCCGCCTCTCTCCAGGCATTTCTGAGTCAGGACACCTGATGAGGCCGTGTTTGTCAGCTTTCTTGCCCACTCATTTTTGTAATTAGCAGACCTCTTATGCTGTGTTTTAGACAGTAGAAGTGTTTGTAGCTGGCGGCGCTTCATCTTCAATACTTAGAAAAGCTTTTTAACATTTTTTTTAATCAGAGGTTATGTAGCTCCCCCGGACACCTCATTCTGCAACAGGGCAATTGCTTCTGTTTGGCTAGATTTGTGAGGTAAAACACTCTCCATATAATACATTTCACAACAGAGAATAAAGGGGTTCCATTAAGGAGCACTTGAACGGCATTTCTCTGCAAATAACAGGAATAATTTCCTCGTCAAGGTTAGTGTTTCTACAGTTGAAACTTTTAAACAAATAGCCGAGGAAAGAAAAAAAATTCTACAAGCAGTGCTGCCCAAACCGACTGCATGAGCATGTATCTGAGACCACTTCAGGAGTCACTTCAGGAGCACAGTGCAGACGGACTGAAGTGGACACACGTGTTGTAACATCCCCTGGCAGCTGGTGGAGATGTCCTCATGCACATCTGCAGGGGTGACTGGGCCAGGCTGGGCCAGATGTTCTGCTGACGGGACTTTAGTGAAGTCATCAGTGTTTTGTCAGCAGATAAGTCAGCATGTAATCTTAAATGTTCATTACACAGGTGAAAAATCCATGTAGTTTGGATATAAAACAACAGCCTGATGTGCTGAGGGGTTGTTATGTGCACAGCAGTGTAAAGACGACAAATGCTTCAGGTTTTCCTGTTCCTGCATAGTGTACAGTGGACTGTTTTGTTTAAATTTTTAATGTGGCTTATTATTTGAACAAGGTCAAATGTGTTTGTAGAAGTCCGTGTATACCGTTTGTAGAAGATACATGCTTTAAATTAAGACCTATATGCAAGCAGCCGTAAAGACACAGCAAAACTTAACACTGTTTTGTCAGAGCTAAAAGGTATATTCTTACTTTGTCTGAAAAGAGGATTTTCTTTTCCAACCTGCACTTTTTTCCTATTGGATTTTCAGTAACAAAGGCGAAGAAATCTCTCCTTTACTTGCACACATATAAGAAGCCTACATCTTATAAATACCAGAGACTTGAACATGCCAATTATTGAAATAATGTTATAATTTTCCTGCAGGGAGTACCTGAATAGTATTGTGTTGTATCTTTTTAAAATAATGGAAATAAAAACTATATCCCTTTTCTGAAATCCTGTGTATTTCTTGCCACTATCTCCACTCTTTTTTTTCAAAGAAAATGTTCATCCTCCTGCAAATGTTCAAGTCCAGATGTGCTGTAATCTTTTTCTCCTCTTAGGCTTTCTACTCAACAGATAAAGAGCACACTCCAACTTTGCCTTTTTCAAATGTTAAGAACAGATTGATTTCCTTATATCTACAAGGAGCCTAGGATGTCATTATTCTCTAGATGGCAAATGCAGGAGGAAACCAAACCCATTAGAGGTTTTGAGAGAGGTCAATATAAACTGGAAACCTTGGCAACCTAAGATTCATTATGAGAATATGATTGAAGTGGATGTAAGCATTAAGGCAGATTTTTTTGTTATTGTTTTTCATCCTATGATTCAAATGTCTGAGTGTGGTCTGAGGGACTGTTTGTGGGAAATCGCTCCTGGGCAGGAGAATTCGGTGCCTTGCACCACTGAGCTCTGCTATTCCCCCTTACTCTGACAACCAACAACTCCCAAGTGTTAGGGGGAGTGTGTAGGGTGGCTCCTCTAGCAGCTACAAAGCCAAAAAGAACTCGTCCACCCAGATATTTAGAAATTCCTTGGTTTCTTTATGAGCCTTGCAGCCAGATACCTTTACGGAGCTAGCCCGAAAATAAGTGTTAAGTTCCTGTTGGAGTCAGACTCCAACAGCTGCCAAGACTTAGTGTTTAAGTAAGTTGCTGGGAACTCATTATTTCTGCATAACCATTTGTATTGGAGAAAGTCCATGTAACTTAGCCCAAGTTGCAATGAGAATATGTCTTTGTAGATTGTAATTACTTATCCAAGCTCAGTCTGTATGCCACAGTTTGCATACATTTTTTATGAACTTATAATTAGAGCAGTTTTGGTCTCCTGCAGGTTCCAGCTTTGGAAATGAAGAGCAAACCACTCCTAAGGCATCTGCACCTTCTAAAGACATCCCCAAGGGTGGCAGCAAGAGCACGATGCAGGTATCGAGCAGCATAGCGACTCCACGCAGGAGCTTACTTCCAGCACCAAAAACTGCCACAGCACCTGCTGGTAAGTGCTCCAAACTTGTGTACTTGAAACACCATCTGCATTAGGCCAAGAAATGCAGAAATGATGCTATTTTACTGCTTACTCAATTAATTTTTATGCCATTCTTGGGCACATTGCCAATGTACTGATTTGGACTCTATTCACTGTAGTCTCTTTGAAACAGAGTCAGCAACACAGCTATAGTCTCATTTTGTGAACTGTGTCTGGAGTTGAAGGCCCCTAACTACACATGCCAGAGATTTAGTGTATATATTATTGGTTCTCACCAAACAGCTTTTTGAAAACGTTGCGTTGCTTTAGAGACCAAAGCATTCATTTGTGCAGATAGTTCATTGCCAGTTATGCTTGCAAGGATGAGAATACTGCCCTCTAAGTTTAAGCAATTTGTGATGTTTTCACTCAGAGAGGGAGAAGGAGGCAAGTAAATAGTCCAAAAAGAACTAGTCTTGTTTCCAAGTTGTTTCCTTACCTAAGCCCTCCTTCGGCTCAATCCAGCTATTTCTCAAATCAGCCGGCAATAATTTGTAGCGTCTCACACAGGAAAGTTTACAGTTTTCTGCCAAATGCATTTTTTGTTGAAAAAGATGTGCATCTCTCCACCACATCTCCTGCTCACACTTGTTTCATGCTGCCCCTTCCCCAGCCTGGCACATGGACATGGTGTATGAACTCCAGGTTCCCCTCGGCAGGGATGTAGGGGTGTATCATTTTGGGTAGGACTCACCACTTCTGAGAGAGTAAGGAGCAGATCATGCTCCCTGCCCTTGAGGGCTGCTAATGCTGGCCCATCTGCCTGCCCACTCAGTGGGGAGAGATGAGGGTACTCGGGACGGTGAACATCTATTACACACTCAGCGCTGGCAATGTATAGACTCACGTTTGGGTGTAATGGATTAGTTAGGGCGGTTTATCGTGACTTGCAAGCAAGGTCAATATGATTATTGGTCATAATTATAAAATAAGTTTAAAAGCATGGCTGTAGACACCCTCTTACCTGGTTACGGATGACATCTCCTGACCCCAGGCAGCTTCAAGCACTTTCTTACCCACTAGTGGACAATGTTCCCCTACCCTGTTCCAGCTCCCGTTTGTCCCATTACCTTTCTGCACTGCCATGGCCCCTGGATGTCCATCCGCCAAGATCTGAGAGTCCTCTGAGGAGCCTCATGAAAGGCACAGAAGTTCCTTAGGGCCCAAGAGATACTGCTGTAACCACAGCAAGCTCTTGCACACCACAGTCTCTATGTGTCCCCATGTTCATTCCTGCTTCTTCATGCCCCAGGAGGTCTTCCAAGTCCCTCAAGGGAAAGGAACATTACTGATCATTTGAAAACACAGTAATTTTTAAAGCCATAATTGGAGGAACTTACTGGTGAGAAGCCTGTGCCTGCACTGGTCATTGAACTCCTGCATGTGGCTACCAAGGTCAATATTGCATCTTCTAATGTAGAGGAGAAGGAAGAATATGGTTTCAAGATTTATATTCCTGGAAACTGCTTCACAGATCACTGAGACAGCGGGGTGCACGAGGTGTAACATAGTATTTTAGTGAGTGAAACATACTCCACTGTGTTTGTATGACAGTAGAGAAATATTAATTTATTTGACTTAAACAGTACCTGAATTTATTCCACAGATGATCT
Source organism: Pluvialis apricaria (assembly GCA_017639485.1). NCBI lineage: Eukaryota > Metazoa > Chordata > Aves > Charadriiformes > Charadriidae > Pluvialis > Pluvialis apricaria. The sequence goes on from CM030007.1 coordinate 24,458,613, forward strand.
AACACAAAATTACTTTCCAAAGCCATCGTGTTTTTCAGCAAGCTTTTCTATTGCTACTAGTAAGCTGGAACCTTGGAGCTGCGAGAACCTGGACATGCCTGAATCTTTCCTTACTCCCACACTTTTCATGGCTGTACATATTTTCTCATAGGAACAACCCCTAGTTCCACTTTCATGAATGTTTCCTTGCTTTTCCACTACCTGATTGTTTTCCCATTTCTATTGTCTCCTGTCTACTAAGATTCTCCTTTAGGTTTGATTTTTAAATGCTTTTCTACTTCTGTCCCTAAGATATTGTAGCTTCATATATGCCTGTTTAGAGAGAATATTATGCAGAAAAACAAATCAGACTTTTTCCACTCAGCAATTTCCTTCAGAGAGACAGTTTGAATAGGCCACTTCATGGTCTTGAGTAAAGGGTTGTGTATGTCTGTACAGAATAGTAAGGATTAAAAAAAGACAGAGCTTCAATAAGAGTATAGAAATTCCATCAAATGCAGATTAGATCTAACAGTTTCGATTCCAAATAAAGACTTCTGCATAAGTCACCAGCCTTATCCAATCTGGCTTTTATTCAGCAGAGTGTTTCATCTCTATGTAAGTTCCACTGGGTTTGATAACACACACTGCAAATGAAGCTGGGAAGAAAAAGTCAGTACAAAATATAAGACAAAGACTTCATGCGTTACTAGTTCTGGTCGCTCAGTTTCAAGATAGGTTAACCTGGTGTGGTGGGTTGACCCTGGCTGGATGCCAGGTGCCCACCAAGCCACTCTATTGGTCCCCCTCCTCAGCTGGACAGGAGAGAGAAAATATAACAAAAAGCTCATGGATCAAGATAAGGACAGGGAGAGATCACTCACCAATTACTGCCATGGGCAGAACAGGCTCGACTTCGGGAAAATTATTATAATTTATTACCAATCAAATCAGAGTAGGGTAATTACACCATCCCCCCCACCCCTCCCTTCTTCCCGGGCTCAACTTCACTCCCAATTTTCTCTACCTCCTCCCCCCGAGCAGCACAGGGGGACGGGGAATGGGGGTTGTGGTCAGTTCATCACACGCTGTCTCTGCTGCTCCTTCCTCCTCAGGGGGAGGACTCCTCACTCTCTTCCCCTGCTCCAGTGTAGGGTCCCACCCACGGGAGAGAGTCCTCCACGAACTTCTCCAACATGAGTCCTTCCCATGGGGTCACAGGCCTTGCCAGCAAACCTGCTCCAGCGTGGGCTTCTCTCTCCACGGTTCCACAGGTCCTGCCAGGAGCCTGCTCCAACATGGGTTTCCCACAGGTTCACAGCCTCCCTCCTTCGGACATCCAGCTTCTCCAGCCTGGGGTCCCTCATGGGCTACAGGTGGATATCTGCTCCACGGTGGACCTCCATGGGCTGCAGGGGGACAGCCTGCCTCACCATGGTGTTCACCACAGGCTGCAGGGGAATCTCTGCTCCAGCGTTGTTTCTGTCACATATTTTCACTCCTTTCTCCCGGCTGCTGTTGCGCAGCAGTCTTTTCCTCCTTCTTAAATATGCTATCACAGAAGCTATACCACCATTGGCTCAGCCTTGGCCAGGTCCATTTTGGAGCCAGCTGGCATTGGCTCTGTTGGACGTGGGGGGAAGCTTCTGGCATCTGTAGCCACCCCACTACCAGAATCTTGCCACACAAACCCAATACACATGCTTAACTTAACACTTGCAGAAAAGGATTCACTACTATAATCAGTGGCTTGGAGCATCTGGCAGAGAAGATGAAGCTGCAGCCATTTGCCTTATGTAGTCCAGCTAAGTGAAAGTCAAGGAAGGAGGATGTGGTCTTTTGTCAAACACAGTTAGGAGTGAGTGTCTCTTAATGTTAGAAAACTGTTTACCTCCATTGTCTGCACTCACTAACTGGGGAACAGACCAATCTATGGCTAAAAGGTGGTACCATTTTTTTTTTGTTTCCTTTTCAAGTTTTCTTTCTTTTTTTTCCCCTTTTCTTTTGAGCTTCCTTTCCTCTCTTCTGGTCTCTAGCTAGACTATGTCATTTGAGGCTAGAGCAGATTTGATTAGTATCAGATTTGCCCCTAGACATCTCCAGCAAAAGCCTTTCTTTTCCAGCTAGTGGCATTGGCATAATAAGCTTTAAAGGGCTATTTCAAGTTTCTGTAGAGGAGCTTTTTTGGCCTCTGGGGTTCTTTTGTCACAGACAAAAAGACTTAGAAATCCTGAGTCTTCTACTACTTGTGCAGTCTCACATGAGTGACTCCTTGCCAGGGAGAGTTCAGTATTGAGGCACTGCAATGAGCTGGAACCGTGGTGCTTGGTATGCTATCATGTTAATGTGGATGTGCAAAATGTAGCATAGGCAGAACTAATTGAATGGTTCAGGCTGTCACCTCTGAGTTTGCACAGGTCCCAAATCTCAGACCCACACAGGAGAGCAGAAATTACAACTTAATGCAAAACAATATTGATCAAGCAGTAGGTTTCCAGAAAGAGGATAATCATAGAATCATAGAATCATAGTGTTTGAAATCACATCAGGGCATAAACACTGAAGGGGAAAAGGATTACTGAGGCCGGTGGAAAGCTAAAGTTGACTTTTAATTTGGGTTTTTAATTTATGAAATTATTTAATCTATGAAATGAAAGACAATTTTTTTGCTGAATTTTAAAACCTCTGGAGACAAAGCTGAAAAATAAAAGTCCATACAGAATTTGGATCATTATGAGAAATTCTCCTGTTTTTGCCTTCCAAACAACCTTCATTTCCTCATTTTCCTGAGATTGTCAGTAGATGTTTTCTATGGCATTAGTCAGTCTTGGTGTAGTTTCCTTCGGAGTGTTTGTTATTGTCTTTGCATAACCCTCCAGTAACCTTGGGTATGTCTGCTTCCATGGGGGCACACAAACCACAGAATCACACACAGAATCTCCTAGGCTGGAAAAGACATGTAAGATCATCTAGTCCAATCATTAACCTAACACTGACAAGCCTGCCACTAAATCTAAGCACTGTATCTACACAACCCTTAAATACCTCCAGGGATGGGGACTCCACCACTGCCCTGGGTAACGCGTTCCAATGCCTGATGACCCTTTCAGTAAAGAAATTCTTCCTAATATCCAATCTAAACTTCCATTGGCACAACTTGAAGCCATTTCCTCTTGTTCTATCACCTGTTACTTGACAGAACAGGTTGATTCCCACCGCTCTGCAACCTCCTTTCAACTTTGCCAGTGCTTCAAGCTGGCCATAAGTGAATTTGTGGGTTGAGAGACATAAAGAGCTGTTAATGCCATGCTGTGCCTGAGTTAATAGGCCCAGTGGAGACAGAGCAGCATAGCTTCTGGATTGGATTTACTTCCCTCCAGGCTGTGCAGAGTGCGGCGTTCAGTCCTTGTGTCTGTGGGTCCATACAGGTGTGCCCTATGCAAGGAGTGCTGTGCTCAGGCTCGCGCTGGAGAGCAGTCAGTTTGGTTCTTCCCATTGCAAGGCCATTAGTCGGACTCTGCTGTTGTTTCCTAAGCTTTGTTGCAGCCAGGGCACTGCAGAACAGGAGGCAGGTTGCAGTCCAGCAGCCCGCCATGGCCTTTCCATGCCAGGGATGTGATGGGGATTGTCCATATGCTTGCTTATGTAAGCCGCAGTAGCAGACATCCAGGAGGGATACTGCCGGAACATGTTAGATCCATCACAAATGGAAAAGAGTTGAAATTACTCTTTCCCATTCTGGAGCTCAGGGGCTCCAGTCACCTGCCCAGCCTCCTCCCAGCAAGGCACCTCCATTTGTACCAGCAAAGACTGGATGCAGCAGTGTGCGGAGCCCGATGCCACCACCTCACTGAATAGGGAGACCCACTCAGGTGAGGTAAAACTTGCCTGTTTTGTTCTGGAAGGAAATTAAACATGTAAATTAGGGGTACCTGCCTGTGTTATGCAAACAGTCAGACACAGATCCTGAACAGGGCCTGCTGGCAAGTTTGGGAAGTTGCTGTTGTTATACACAACTGACAGAAAACAAAAAAAAAACCCAACGTTAGTCCAATGCTCTGGTTTACTTTTTACGTGAGTCAAGGTAGAAGCAAATGTATCTGTGGTCAAGTCATGATTTTTTTTCATTAAAACAGTGTTATTGTTCCTCACAATGCTAAGTATCTGATGGAAGCACAGGCGGAAATAAATCAAAGCAAAGATAAAGACAAGAGGTTTTAGCAGGTCTAATCCTGCCTCTCTTGCAATAATATATGAATGCTGTCTGTAGATCCCAATGTGATAGGGAGCCCTATAGAAAGTAGAATCTTCTGTTTAAATATCCTTTCGACAGTTTTGCACATCTTTTAAATGATGAAGCACAAAACTATCGTTTTAAAATTGAACTCTTTATTAAATCACAAGGAAGATGCTACAGATCAAATGAAGCAAGTGGAGAAAGGTCAGTGAAGTGTTCATACTGCTTTGGGCTTTCTGATCCCAGGCAAACAAAAGCATCTAACAAAAGCCCTTTAAAATTGTGTCAGATTTTAAATATGGCAGAGAAAGTGCGTGGTTGTGCTGAAAAGGCCAGTCTCCAAAAGGATGTCCTGCATCAGATAGAGGATGTAAAGGTTGGAAGTCGGCACATACAGACACTGTAAACGGTCTGCTTGTGGTGCTGCTGCAAAGTGGAAAGAACAGTCACTGGCTCAGGCTACCAGTCAGTGCTGGGCAAGCCTGGCATTATTGCTGGATATCACAGGGCAGAAGATGGATAACAATAAGGGAGCAGAGAAGTAGAACCAGTGTTTCAAAAATGCTTGAAGGCATACTAAAAATTAATCCACCCCCCCACCTACCTTGGGTCCCTGACAGCGGCATGTCATAAAGATGATGAATGTCATGCTTGGGGAGGCAGCCAGCCTCATCGCCACAGAGGCAACACCAAAGAAACCTTCACTAGTGCTCCAAACTGAAGGGATCCAATGTCTTGAAAACAGTGGAATGTACACATTTCTAATATTCTTCCAAACTATCACATAATGGCAATTGTGTGCACAGACATACCTAAGGACAGAAGAGCATGGTGGGGCACATGTCTATTCTCAGTCTCAGCCCAGTTTCTCCATAGCTGAGCTGGCAGCAGCCCAGCCCCACCATGGAGTCACAGTTGGAAGGACTGAAACCACCACAATTTCCTGTTGCTTTTTCACCCTGTGGCACAAGACCAGACGCTGCAGAGGCTGTGACCAAGAAGAGAGGGATGATCTCCACCATGGGTGGAAATTATTAGCTGGGGGTGAGATGCGTATCTTTGTACCATGTCACCTCCTTGTGGACGAGGGGGAAATCCCTGCCTCCAGCAGGAAGGACTCGCAACACCACAAACCAACACCATGCGCAAGTCAGGCGCATATTTCCATATGAAAAAGTGAATCAATAACATGACCTTAGGGGTGAATTTTGTATTTGAGGAAGAAGTCACCAGCCTCATTCAGTGAAAATCAGAAGGCCAGGCTGTCCCATGAGCAGCACTACTGGAGTCAGCCATATGGTAAAGCTTTTGAAAAGTAAGGGAACCACAATGATTCCTTCTATCTGTTCTGTGTATTTGGAGAATGATATGATAGGTATTGTATGCATAATACTTCTGGCAATCACCTAGTAGTAATTGTGATAGGGCTTCATGTTGTGTATGTGTTTATAAATGTACTGCATTTGTCCAACCTCCTGTGCAAGACATTGCAGTTACTAAAGTGCTTAGAGCACTCCACTGTTAACAGCTAAAGTACGCAAGCACTATATGTATTGTATACAGCATCTTAACAAAGAGGGTGGCAGTCATTTAAGCATAAAGGATATTTCTGAAAGAGTGGAATATCAGGTGATGTAGGAATTGCCTTTGTATTTCAGAGATATACATAATTTCAACTATGTATGAATAGGAAATTAATTCACAAAGGAGCAGATCTACCTATATTAATGAGTGGGATATAACCAACAAAAATATCATGAAAGCTTTCATGTGTTAGAAGTTACCTGAGACCACCTGTGCTGTAAATTCCAATTAAAAAAAAAAAAAAAAAAGATGCCTGCTCAAGGGAGATTATACTCCTGATATTTCACTAAAATCGCTTGTCAAATAAATTGGACTACAGGGTATAAATCATGTTTAATTAATGAAAATGGACTCCTATAGCTGCTGCTGTGCATTGATTCAAATGATCAAAAAACAAAAATCTGTCATGGGATAATAGTAGTGGAAAAATATTGTCATGCAAATTGTTTTGAAGACATCAGCTGATTGCTTTTCGACTAGTCTATGAAAAGAATGCAATTAATTAGTTTCCAGTGTGTTGCACAGCCCTTTTTATGTGTTATTAGTCCCCTTTCATCTTTGCATATCTGTCAACATACAGAAAATGAGTGGGAAAAATCATACTTGAATAGAAAAACTGACACAGGTTCTTTAAATTCACTTAACCATAGTAGCTGCTTTGAGAAATACAGTGATAACCTAATTAATATTTACTAATTGTATTATTGTTTTGTATTTTGTTTAAAGACAGGTGAAAGCAGCTCTCTGTCAGGAACTTTGCAGCTGAGATCCACCTCTGAAAAGACATAAAAGCTTCTTCTTTCCACAGATGTTGATAAAATATATAATCTTTGAGACACACGTATACTGAATTTGCTTTTTCAAATTTCTCCGAAAATGTAGGAGTAACTGCAGAAAGCAATGTTCAGAGATAGCAAATTAACAACTTCCCACCCTCACAGGGAATTTGTTTTACAAACACCTTAGCTTAATGTTCAGCATGGGACAATTCAGATCCTACATCAAACCAGGATCTAATTCTGTCATAATTTGGGCAAAATTCTTCAGTTTGCGACGGTGCAGTTAGTGGTGCATTTGGTGAGCCCTTCAGGAGGCATAAAAAAACCTCAGCATAACACACCACAGCAGTTAGTAATCCAAGAAGACCATGTCTGTATTGAGCAATGGAAAGGAGATTCAGATGGGCAGTGATTCCTGAGCTGGTGCTGATAGATCTGGAGAGTCACAAAGTACACCACCATGCAGGCATACCTGCTTAGAGCCAGAAGCAGTATAGTGCATTCACCCAGTGCTGCAACCAGTTGATTATAATTAAATTGCTTTTGAGCTAGGTTATTTCCTGGCCAGAAGCATTGGTTTCATCTGCTCCAGGCTTCCAGTTCTCAAGGGGGCTCACACAGATTGAGCCTGGGGGTGATGTATTCTCCACAGAAAATCACGCCAGTAGCCACTCAACAGCATGAGTGTGGCTTGAAACCTCTTGCTTCTACTCCCTTCTCATACCCAGGTTCATCTGTGATTGTCTGGGAAAAAGTCCTAGAGTATCTCAGCTTGCTGCAGATCTCAGATAGACAATGAAGTGGGTGGAAAACTGTCCAGACCATCAGGCTCAGGGTGTTCTCATCAGCGGTACAAAGTCCAGGTGGCAGACTGGTGTCCATTAGGGATTGATACTGGGCAAATACTGCTTACCATCTTCATTTAAAACCTGAACGGTGGGATAGAGCACTCCCTCAGCAAGCTCACAGGGGATAGCAAATCAGGGGGAACTGGTCAATATGCTGGAGAGCAGAGCTGCAGTTCAGAGGGACCTTGCCAGGCTGTGCCTGCGGGAACCTCATGAAGTTCAAAAAGGCAAATGCAAAGTCTTGCCCCTTGGGGGAATAACACCATGCCACAGGAGAGGCTTGAGCCAGCTGGCTGGGAAGCAGCTCTGCCCTGTTTGGGGGTCCTGCTAGACGGCAAGTTGAAGTTGAGCCTGCGATGTGCTCTTGCAGCAAGAAAGAGTAACTGCCAATGGGGCTACATTAGCAAGAGTGAGGCCTGCAGCATCGGTGTCCTACCCACTCAGCACTTCTGTGGCCACTCACAGCTGTGTCCAGTTTTGGGAATCCCAGGACAAGAACAATGTTACATACTTGACTGGGAGCTGCAGAGGGCCACCAAGATGGTCAAGGGACTGGTGCACAGGAGAGGACAGGCTGGGAGAGCTGGGGTTGTTCAGGGAAGGCAAAGGGAGATCTTATCGCAATCTTCAGTTATCTAATGGGAAGATGTAGAAAGAACAAAGCCAGATACTTCTCATAGGTGCACAGTGACAGGGCAAGAGACACCAAACACAAGCTGGAACAAAGGAAATTCTCGTTGTTTGACCGCCTGTGAAGGTAGTTGTCATTTGGTCACCTGTGAAGGTGGTCAAACACTAGAGCAGATTGTCTAGAGAGGTGGTGAATCCTCCATCATTAGAGATACCTATAACTTAGCTGTACAAAGCCCTGTGCAACCTGTTCTAATGCGTCCCACTCTGAGCAGGAGGCTGGACCGGAGGACTTCAGAGGTCCCTCCCAACATAGCTGATGCACAGTTCTGTGTGCCATGAACATCTTAGGCCCACAAGTGAATAAATGTACCAACATTGTGGCACATGTGTTGTTTTGTAGTGCTGTGACCTCTTTTGCACATTTAGAAGGAGTAAATCATGAGCAGAAACATCTAGCTAAAGGGTAGGTCTGTGCAGGAGAGCTGAGCGCATGGCTACGGCAAAGGCAATAGAACTTGCATGCAATTCAGGAAAATAAGAAAGTGTGGCTCAATCATTGTGCGTAAGGATTTGAGAAGTGGTTTACATCTGACCAGCTCTGCATAGTTTTTATTCTCTTCCTGTAATACAGCTTTCTCTATGGTGTCATTCCTGTCTGGTCCTGTTCAGCCGCATCCTTCTCTCAGAACATAGAAACCCACAGAAAATCCATCTTGGTACTTCTAAACTCTGCTGTGTTTTGAAACTTTGGTTCACCTTCAGAATATTGATGTAGCTCTGGGCACCCTTGTTTGTGCCTCTAGTTCTGATCCAAACTCCAGGGTATCGGGTTGCTTATCATAGAATCATAAAATAGTTTGTGTTGGAAGGGACCTTTAAACATCATCTGGTCCAAACCACCTTGCAATGAGCAGGGACATCTTCAACTAGATCAGGTTGCTTCTTCTTCCAGACCTCAGCTCTATCCACCAGGCTGGACTTCCCACACAACAGTCTACGAAATTAGAGAGCCGAAGGATTTTATATTCTCTATGTTTTGTTGTGGGGTTTTGGGCGTGTGTGTTACAGCATACCTATTTCAGCTTGGTTATTATTCTTACTTAATATTTATCTCACAGACAAGTGACTGTTATTGCCCATAAGAAATCTCATAATTTGTGTGCAATGACAGTAGCAATAAAGAATTCATTTGAGCAGCTTGCTTCTACTTGGCCCACTAAATTCAAGACAATCAAAAGCATTGTTCAAAAAACTAACCCAGTCAATTCCTGTGCTTTTACAAGTACCAGTAAATCATAAGTAACAGTGCAGGCTGTTAAATACAATCAGTCAAGATGAAAAATAGGAGGCTGGTGCTATCACAGCTCCCACCAGCAAGCTTGCAGTGTCAAATGTGCTTCTTTTAATCAGCTTCTCTAAAATTCAGACAACCCAACCTCAGCAGGAGGGAGAGGGATGAGCTAAGGTCAGCTGAGGGGGGATAAGTGAGCAGCAGTGCTCTTGCAGGGATGGAAGGAGAAAAGTCCACTGCTGCTTTTTTCCCCTTTGTAAACACTTTCCATTAAAAGCTGAATGGTGAATACACGATGGGTTACATTCACGTTGTTCCTGTACAGAACATGGGGAGATGCAGCACTACATTGCAGGTGAAAGTGAGACGTTCAGCTGCAAGTTTTCCAACCTCTGTCCTGGGAACCAGTCTCAAACATGCCATAGCACAACTCTGTGAGGAAGCGACAATAAAATGCCATTGGGATCCACGTCAAATGACAGGAAGAGAAGGAGTAGTTGTTTTAACTTGGCAACTAACATTGGGTGTTTTGAGTTACCCTGAGGTTTTCTGTCCAGTCCAAAGAATGATTTGTTTTGTCAGGTTTATTTTTTCCTTTAGTTTTTTTAAGTACCAGGTAAAGAGACTTTTCTTTTTAATATAGAAAGAAAACAGTCACTTTCAGACAAGTCAATGAAATAGTCCTTGTCCTTCTTTTTTTCTTCTCAGATTGACTTTAAATTGAAACAAACACAAAGGGAGAAGCACACGCATTAGCAGTTTCTACTTCAACAAATACATAGCCTTTCTTCTACATCTACTTATTTATTCACAGTCTTTCAGTGTCTCATAGATCACAGGAAGTAGAGAGCCCCTGGAGAGAATGAGACTGCTCTTATTCTACAGAATCCATCATATTTCCAGCTTTGCTTGTTTTGTCTTACACAAGGTGTGCATGGATGTGTCATTACTCACCAAGGACACGACTAGTCGTAGGTATCAGGGGGAAAGGCAGAAGAAAGCTTGAAGTGGCTCTCTGTGTCTGTGAATGACTGGAAACATTTCCTTGGGGTTTTTTAAACTTGCAGACTGCATTAGTTAACTTATAACATACGCCTGAGAACATCTGGAACCCAAATGAATGCAGCCAGTCCCATTGAATTGTTAATTATGTCTACAGCATGTTAGGATTTGTCTTGGAATAAGTACTCAATGCGTAATTTGTTAGCGTGTTTTCAGTCTGAAGCGTGAAAGCAAATTGAAGCCTTTCCCACTGTACTGTCTTTTAAAGACTCAGAAAGGTACAGGCAAATACAAGCGCTGATTCTGCAGCAGCTCTTGAGAAGATGTCTCAGATAAGGTGTATTTAGCTCTGGTTCCTAGGCTGGCATTCAGCAATGATGGGGGAATGGAGAAGTGGCTGTGTCCGCTCTTTTTCCAAGCGGTTGCTGAATGATTTTACATGTCTGGAGTGTTTTGCCTTGTATTTCTAATGGTTTTGCCTTTTCTCCTTCTGTTCGGTTTGAAGCAGGCTGTGTGTGTTAATTAAGAAATGTAAATACCTTTACAGAATTGTGCATTTGGATGCATTTTCCAAAAGCAAATGCTGTAACTGGTAGAAAACACAAGCAAGTATTTATTCTTATCGTTATCTTACGGCCTGAGACGTGCATTCCTGTATAAGTATAGCTTTTAAAAGAGAGGAAACATTGGGAGATTTGTAACCTTACATGGCATGTAAATTCAAATAAAAATTAGTAGTTTGTGGCTTTGATTCCTGGTTACCGGAAAGATAACTTCTTGCTCTGTGAGCTGCCGTAGTAGAGGGAGTTGGCAGAGCGGTAGAAGCTGTTCCTGGATGCCTGGAAGTTAGTGGTGATTCCTGCTCTGCCAGGAGCCTTTTCCTGGGAGGCTCAGTGCTAAGAGACTTGATTACGCAGCCAGCAGGAATGAAGCTAATGTATGGGCATTTAGCACACAGCTAATTGGAGCTAAAATTCCATATTTCCAGCCTGTGGGCAATAAAACTAAGAGTCTGAAGTAAATTTTGTTCCAGGTCAGAGTTAGTATACGTTTTAAAAGACAAATTTAGAACAAAATTAAAACTGTGCAGGTTCAAGAAATATACTCGTCATGCTTAATTTCCTTTTATGATTTTATATTTTACATATTTATTATTTTATGATTGTATGCACCTTTTGACATTTAAAAGTAGATATGACAGTCAAAGTATTATTTGAGGTTTTACACACATTCAGGCCTGTAATAACAACTGAAATGTTTGTCTTGAGTTACAGTGGAGCATCAAACTTTTTACGTACATTATAACCTTTGAGTTACTTCTAGTCCACTCCGAGGTAGAAAAGATCAAACTGTATAACCCCCCGCTGTGCCATACCCTGTGGTACAGCATTATGCTGATCATCACGCCAACGCTGTCCTGCAGATTTTTTTAAACCTGAAATTCTAGATTGCTGCGAAATGACAAATTCAGAGCCCAAACCCTTGTCATTTAGAAATGAATTTTCCCTGCGGGAACTTCTCTTGAAATCAACATGTTTTCTGAATGTTTCTCTTTTAACCAACTAACAGCTGTTGTTTCAAAAGAGAAGAGAAAGAAAAAAAACCCCATTTTTAGAAAAACGTTCAGCACAAGCTCTTATTTGAGGTCTGATGCCAGGGACAGCTCTTCCCCTAAGATTTCCCTGTGGGTAACGAGCTTAGCAGGATGATAACAGTTTGCTACCACGGACTGTCCTTTCTTTTGCCTGCTGTGTGATTTCTAAATCCCTCCCTGCTGAGGAGGGCCACAGAAGGGCCAGCAAGACCTTTCTGCTTATGAAGGAGAAGCCAAATAATCTCCAGTTCCATGTGCCCCTCTCCTCAGCCCTTTCCCAGCAGAGCTGTGTTGTGCGCTGGCTCTTCCCCAGTTGCTGCATTGCCACCCCTACCGGACCTTAGGAGTTCTCCTAACCTTGTAAACTGAAGGAGGGTGTTTATCCTCATTTCCCACCCCCCCTTGATATTAATCCTACTCTTACGTCCTTGCCAAGATATCTATTTGCACCTTTGCTCGCAACCTGCTTCAGGCTCGCTCTGCTGATCTCCCACCTTCTGGGGCCAACGTCTCCCGTCCCTGATGAGCACAGCCATCTGCAGCCATGTGTGACTCTTGCTGTTCTCCACAGATTTCACCTTCCCCTCTGCAGAACAATGGTGCTCGCTGGGCTTCTTCACTTCTTTGCTCTGTTTTCTTTCAGCTGAGCGCTAATTGGGGAATAGTTCCTCGCTTTGTGCTTAAGGTGAAGAGGCTGAACTAATTCCCCAGGTGTTCCTCATTGAAAATGCCTCAAAACCAAAAGTAGTTAAGTATTTATATGCCCCTTGTTCCTGCTGAAAGCATAAGGAAAACACACGTTCCCTATTGTTGCCTGTGTTTGACATTTGCCATAGTGAAATTTATAGAGGAGCTTGGTATATGGCCCATTTGTGCATCATATTTTTATTTTGAAAACCACAGAAAAAACAAGGTCTCGTTGCCATGAAAAAGTAGTGCTCAAGTCTGTAACCATATAAACTCTACCTTATAAAACAAGCTCTGGTTTTGTCTCACAGCTCTCTTGTCAGCTTGCTTTGGCTGGGTCCTTAGCAATGAAATGGCATCATAAACTTATTTTATGTCCTGCTCTGTAGTAAAGTATAGTGTAGTAGGTGGCAGACACAGGAGATTTATATCCTCAGTCACTTCACTGTGAAGAGTATTCATCACAAATGAGAATCGTAGCCTCAACATGTCCAATTTACAAACAGCAGAGAAAATGGAGATGGACCAAAGAAAAGGTATGAAGAGGAGTTCAGTCTGTACCATCCCCTGCTGACGGGTGGTGTGATTTGCCTATGAACAGTGGGAGGGAGTCAAAGTGGGTGTTAGACCTTCTCCTGTGCCATCCTCCTGAAAACAGTCGGACACAGTGCTTGTGCCTGTGCATGGGCTCTTTGCAGAAGCACCCTGCGAGGCAATGCTGAGAGGCGGTGCTAGAAAATACGAAGCTCAGCTTCTGGTGCATGGCAAACGCTGCATCTGCAGCTCACTGCCTGCGAGTCCTGATGCAGACAGACGCGGACGGGTGAATGGTGCATCAAAAATAAGCCTGATACTGCAACTGTGACTAGTTGTGGCTTTGGAGAGGGCAGACAACTAGTCATCCGGTAAGTGTCCCTGAAGATTGTGATCCTCATATAAAATTATCACTTTTCTCCACTGTTGAAGTAGCCAGGTCACATTTGCATTAAGCGCAATGGAAAATAGTGTTAGCTTTTGGACTGCCACTATTTACGCGCCACCAAGAAAATATGGTTTTGTTTTCTGCTTCAGATACTTCAGATTCTGTGGGACATTTTCCTACAAGATGTACATAAACGTACTCATGACAGAAGTGAAAGTTAATAAGGCAAACATTGTTTCTCCTGTATGACAGGTGGTTTGCCTTAAATCTCTCCTTTTCCTGTGTATCCAGGGGCTGTGACACAGTCCTGCAGGCTAAAATACAACCCCCAACAAACACTAATGGTAAAAAAGAAAAACAAACAGGAAAATACGTTAATGTCTCAGGGATTTGCTTTTTCTTGTTCTTCCTCCTTAATTCCTTGGTGAGTGTTTTCTGCATGAAATCCTGTGGCTGTGACTGTCACACCATGGACGAACCAGCAGGGCAGGGCTTTCGCGTTACTGCACTCAGCGTGGTCCCCACAGCTATTTTGGTGGGAGTTGTGGGTGGGCAGGAGGGGTGAGCTGAGCTTGGGTGGCCCTTGGCTCTGGCTTTCACATGAAGTTGCGTCTCCCTCGTACAAGAGGCGGTGGGTGACTGCGGAGCTTGGACAACTGACAGACCATCCTGAGCCTGTAACCAGGGTGTTCCAGTGGTGGGAGGAATAATAACAGGCACTGAGTTGCCTCCCACTGAAAAATTAAAGGAAGAGGAAAGGCTAGCAGCAAGTTTCTGGAGATCGTAAGCCAAGAGCTCTGGGTCATCACTCTGTCGGTGGGATAAATTAGTGGCTGCAGAAAAATGGATAAATGCAGAGGTCAGGAGTAATCTGGAGAGCTGCAGACACAGAAGGGAGAGGAGGGAGGGCAGGCACCCTAGCACATGGCTGGGTCGTAGATGAACATGAAGCAGGTGTTGGTTCAGCCTTGTGGAGAACAAGGCAATGGTATGGCCTTGTTGTGCCCTGCATTGGCACAGCGTGCTGTAGGTTTGTGCACTGAATGTGCTGCACCTCTCTGGCCCTGCCTGACTTACTGCACGGGCAGAAACCCACTCTCCGGTCTGGGGTGCCACGTCCAGCATGGCCCTGGGACATCCTGCCTGCTTCTGGTTATGCATAAGTCTCTCTCTTACCTGTATGAGAACCTCTTGGGAAAACCGGTCACCAGAAAAGGCAATTTCCTAACCCGGGAAAAGTTGATAGAAGCAGGACCCTGGTAACAAGTCCCTAGGTAACAAGTCAGCTTTGCGCAGTCCTACTCAGCTTCTCCTCCAGCCCAGAAGATCCTTGGCTGAGGATGCACAGCAAAGTAAAGAGACAGAACACAGAGCTCAGAACAGATGGGATGGGCTACCTGTGCAGCTGTTCGTGCCTCGATGGCATTTGCCACTGTGCAGATGGCTGGAGAACCAAGATAGTGTGTAAGGTCTTCTTCTGACCTTCTTTGGTGCTGTGCATGTCAGCTTAGCCACATGCGCACAGTCACGCTTGCAGAAGCGGCAGGTTGGCACCCAATACAGAAGTTCTGTGTAGCATCGTTCTGTGTGAAGCCCGGGATGTGTATTGGTGAAATACTTACATCTTGCCATTCTGTCATGTATCTTAGTGACGTAGTTCTGCACAATTGCAAACAGAATTATAAAACAGGTTTCTTTCTACCTCTATTTTTTTTCTAAAACAGGTCTGAAGAAAGAAGTACAAAAAGATCAGGATGCTAATAGACCAGCTGTCTCATCCCCTAAGAAATCAGCAGTAACAGCCACCAAGCTCCATTCACCAGGTATTTATGAACCCAAAAGCACTGTTTCAGGGAAGATTTAAACTTGTCAACTTTGCATCTCTTGTTAACAGGCTAAAATCTGAGACCTACTATTGTCAAGCGAAGATTGATTGTGTCCAAGGTTCATTAAGCTGGCTGTGAGTACAGCAGTCTTTATCAATGCAGGAGCTGAATAGACCCATGTTTTCTTTGTTACAACTGTGCAGTCATCTCTCCTTCAAAACAAAGAGTTGTTGCTATTAAATATTTAAGGGCACAGGAATATTTTTTTTATTATAATTTTCTTATATAAAAAGAGAACAGATAGATGTAGTGAAATAAAAGACACCTCAGACAATTACCTGGAGTGATAGTAATTACTCGGAATCTACTCTTACTGTTGTGCAGAGGCACTAAATTTCCTGGGTTATTTCTATGCATAATTGGAAAAGGGATTATCTGTAGAAATAACCTTCAGAGTGCTATTGGGGCATTGTCAACTTACCCTTCAATATATGGCATAAACACATGGGTTTAGCATTTCTAAAGAATACCTTTTTTTATTTACTGAAACAAATAGAACTTTTTTCTATTTATGTCTACTAAATGTACATTAACAAATGTATAAGGTACCTAAGGGCTTTTGTAAGGCTGGCCTTTGGCTGATCTAAATGCTTCTGAAATGAGTGGGCACAGTCCCACTCATTTCATTGTGCTTGCAGTTTCTCTTCTGTTCTGTTACCTCATTTTTCAGACTCTACTTAAATAATTTAAATGTCATCTCTACAGCTATATGGTACTTGAGTTGTAATTAGGGGGGGTAGAACCCTATGTTTCTTCATTTGATGGTAAAGTATAAAACACGTAGAACAGCTCTTCGGCTCCTATAACTTGCATCAAGGCTCCTCGTGTTTACTAAACTCGATCCCTATTCTTCTGCTTCCCAACCAACAAAATCAAGAAAATGGAAGGTTAAATTTAATCTTCCCAAGTACCAACAGGACTCAGAGTTCTTCTCCTTACTAAGATACTAGGGTAAAAAGATGAACTTAACAATGTCCTCTGAATCATATAATTTTCAGGCTATTTTGCACCTGGTGAGATCACCAAGAGAGATCCAAAGAAAAATTTGTTGTGGAGAGCGCCAGACCAGCAGCTCACCAGCGTTTATAACGGTGGGAGTCCAGTTTAAGCACCAGCACTGATTGTGGCTGTAGCAGCATGTTACAGCACAGTTAACTGCTTCCACTAGAATTAGAGAGCAAAATGAAACATAGGCATATTTGTACTGTGTATTTGTATGGTCTTAAGGAGGCCTGCATTTCCACGGGTGACTTAATGATTTTCAAGGCTTAAATTTTTGGCATATCGAATTCATGAAGCCTCCAGGGTTCTTCATTCTCATGAAAGGTTGAGTAGCTGCCCTCTCTCCATCAGACTGATTTAGGATTTCTTAAGCTTGGTTGTCTGAAATTATGGCAACCTAAAATTGTCTATCACTATAAGGATCAAATAGGAAAATAAACTTCATCTTTATTTATTTTTTTAGAGCATTCTTTGAAATAACAACAGCAATAACAAAGCAATAGAGACAATCTTTTCATGTATTTAACAATTTCACAAAATAATCAAAGCAGCCATTAAACAGGACAAGCTGTGAGTGTAGCTGGGGCTAAGGGGCACTAGCACAGCCTTTCGTCCATCAGGATGACAAACTCATGCGGCATTTACCTTTGTGGTAGGAGAGCATGTGTCCCCCAGATAGCTCCACCACAGTTATGTGTGGCCATGGAACAGGCTCTAAAATTTCTGAGTGCCATTTTGAGGTTGTTTTCCCTCTGTTACTGGCCTTCTCACATGCAGTTCTTTTGATCAGCACTGGTTTTTGACTATCATACAATTTTTTTTAGCTTTGAATCTGGTCTTCAGAATTTGGATTAGTCCTCCTGAAGACTTGCAATGGAGTTTTGAGATGCAGAGTCTTGTAGGGATCTCGATTTGTCTATCGATGCAATACTATTCCTGAAATCTGTGTATAGGAGCAGGTGTACATAGATGCAGATGCTCTCCTTCTACCCCATTGCAGGATGGTGCCATCTGTTTCTGACATCTGTCACTCTACAGATTGCTTGTTATCAATCCTCTCAAAGTAATTTCCTCACTTTACTTACCAAAAGGTTGGAATTTGGAGAGTTAAAAGGCAAATAAATTGCATTCCCCATCTAAATCCTCATGGACTGTGTTAATTATGAGTATATAGTTGTTATATCTCCTTAGTTCAAACACTCAGGTAGATAAAAAAGACTGCGAGTTTTGAAGCGGATCAAAGGGGTTCAGTGATTTCAGTGTACAGTGGGTCTGACCCCCTGGTCCCACCATCAGCAAAAAGGACATTCAGGATGAGGGCCAGCATCATTAATATATACCCCGTTTTGCGCAGAGCAACAGAAGAGAGACATCAATGGCAGAATAAGCTTAGTAAGCTGCCTTTCAGACCCAAATGAACCGAGAAATTCAGATTTATCCCTGAGGAAGGTAGCACAGTTTAATTTACAAGGACAGCTTATAATACTGTCAAGGACAACACAGAGGTGTGCACTTCAAATGTTCCAGTGAACAGGAAAGCTAGAAAGATGTAAGACAAAACAACCTGATGGGTTTCTATTTTAATTAAAACTGGACTGATTTCAAGGGCTTCCCCTACACCTCTCCCTATGCCTTCTGTTGTAACATCACCATGCTGCCTAAACAACCTGAAATTTTTATACTGAAAAGACAGATATTTATGGCTGTTGCTTTTATGAATTTCTTATTTTATGATAATACCTATTGCCCAGTTAAGAGCCCCTTTAAATGGATGAAAGAATCTGTAAAAAAATACCATTCCTGCACAAAAAGGTGTACAGACTTTAACTGACATGAAAATGGATAGAGGGCAATAGCTGGTTGAACTCTCTCAATAAGAGAGTATTGTATTATTTAGATCTTGCAACATCATGAAGTTAGTCTTGCCATGTTGCGAAACCTGGTGTTCCTCTTTACAAATGCAAGTTGTGGGCACGAAGAGTTTCAAAGGCCATTTTGCACTTGCGGCTCTTTGCGGTTGCAGCATGAGATACTTGGAGAGACGAGGGAGCATCTCTGCTGGAGCTATCTCCCTGTAAGCTTAGCCTGGAGCCAGAACATAGTTGAGCAAGTTGGAAGATACGCTCCCACTGGCTCCACACAAGCTGGGAATCTGAAAAAGTAGGAATACACTCCTGGGGTATTGCTCTGACAAAGCCATACTGCTTCCCTGCCTCATCTATTAAAATTGCCCTGGGGATCCATTTCCACACCCAGGCCACAGTCTTAAAGATCTAAAATATCTAAAGCACATCTGCCAAAATTACCTCTGGAACAACGCTCTACTTCACAAATTGGCTCAAACTTATCTCTGTGGAAGGATTCTTCCAGTTTTTCGGAAAGGGGTAGGTAGTATCCATAGCAGAATACCATCCCCTGTTGCATTTGTTGCTGAGGACTGGTTGGAGACACTGTTTCTCTATTATTTTTCAGAAACTGTATACTACAAAGACTATAAAAGTAGAAGATGTCTTTTTTTTTTTTATTCTTGCATACCCAACCCTTTCTGCTAACACAGATATGTTCATTTTTCATCTGTATCCAGACCAAAGTCCGCCATCTCTAGTAACACATGGGAGCAAGGTGTCTGACTCTATTTTCTCCCTCCTTCTTATTCTAGCTCCTAGGCTAAAAGCTTGAGACTAGTTGGAGGAGCTGAGGAAAAGAAGCAGAGATTCCTGGCCAGTATTCAGGAACGAGATAAAAAGCATCAGCTGAGGAGAGACTGAGGGTAGCAAAAAGAATCAGAAAGCTGTGCAAAGGTGTTGCCCAGCTGACCATAAATGTTTGCAGAGGAGAGTTCTCAGAAAGCTAAGAAGATAAAGACAAAACAGATTGTCCAAGCAGTGATTTGAGCAACCTGAGACTACCAGAACACTACCCCTTCTTGCTTCATCCTCGTAACTGAGAATATCCAGAGAAATGGATAGTTGACTCAAGCGGGTTATGAACGTAATTTAGGATGAAAGCCTCGCTTTCCCTGAAGTGGCTTATCATGAGTAAGATTTAGTTCTTGTGCCATTCATGTGACTGTAACACTGTATTCGAGCTGATATCCTAAAGACAAGCCACACTAGTGGTTCCACATCTTTAAACAGGATCAGACTTGATTCAAACCAACTTGGAGCACATCAAAGGAGACAGAGTCTGTCTGGACCCGTTTGTGCAGGCACACCATATAGTGATTCTGGTGTGACCGATGGTGCAGAAAGAGCAGCCATGCAGAGCCAGTGGTGTAACCAGTCAGTGTTACATGGTACCTGGTGGCATTTCTATACATATCTGTTCTGTGCTGCAACTTTAGAAGTGTTATAAAGGGTAGAGCAAGGGCAACTGGCAAGGCAGACTGCAGTATTGTTGATAAAAAGAAATAGTGATGTCCCAATAGCAAGCAACCCATGCTGTGTTTGCATTTGGGGAAGGACAGCTCCAGCACCACCTTGTCCCATTTGGAGGCAAAAGGAAGTCTGTAAAGGCAAAGTAAATCTGACATCTCTGTAAAGTCACCAAGCTTGAGGTTCAGGTGACCAAAGAAATCGTGCAAAGAGTGTAAATGTCATTCAGCTGTTTTCCACATCCACAACAGGATAAGGTGAATCTCAACCTGAAAGTGCCCATTTCTCTCACTGCCATTCAGGAGACTTCAGCATCCCACATCAAGATACAGACTTTTATTGTAGATGTCTAACACAGGTGAGATGAATCCTTCCTCTAACGACCTCAGTTCTCAGTAAGACACTCTTAGGAGAGCTCTCCTCAACTCATAGCAGACCTTCAGGCTCAGAGCCTGAGGTCAAATGACTGTTACAAAGCTTTGAGCTTTGGCCCCTAGGGAAACATATTTCACTGTGCTCTTGCTTTTTTGAAAGTCATTACAGATCTGTGTGAATGCTACAGACCTTCTTTTCTTTTATAGGGCTGAGTCCCAAAGGCCTTAGAAACACATAAGTGTCATGTCCGTACAGTTAAGGCAAGTGACCCTGATGGTCTTTTCTTCTCTCCTTTGTAGGACATCCCAAGCAAAGGCCAGCCACCCCAAAGAATGGATTCTCCCCCAAACCAGGAGAGAGTCGAGACGCTGAAAAGCAGTTGGTTCAGAGATTGAAAGAAAAGTGTGATGAGCAGTCCCGGCAATTAAGCAGTATTCGAGATGAGCTTAAAAGGGCCAGCTGTGGATTTGATGTCTTTGCTATAACAACACAGCACTTTTTCAGGCAGGTAAGTGCAATGGGTACTTTTTATCATCAGAAAGATACTTTGCTTTACACCAGTCACTTGCCCGACTTTATTGCACAGTCATTGAAACTTCATTCTTGGGAGAAAAGCATGTAATTTCTTTACCACAATTATTATGACGATGGAATTATTATTTGATGCCATGTACTTGAAAATCAAATTTCAGAAACTTGGAAGAGGAAGAATTGTGACTGAAGCATTTGTCACAAGCACAGAGGGGTTTCAGGATGTTTGTAGGAGTGAAGCGGATGCAGAAACTTAGAAGTCCCAGTCCCTGACTGCTACGGCTGGAATGGAAAGTGTTACTGAGATATTGATACTTGCGAACAAATGCAAAAACAATCCATGCATTTAATCAAACAAAGGTGCTGGATGAGGGAAAAGATTTGCTTTCTCACAGTACTTATCTACTATTCCTTTCATCGCACATCAGGCAGAATGGTCCCTGCTACAGAGGTGCCAAGTCCTGAAGACGTTAGAATAACATTATCTCAGCATTTACGAGATTACATTCAGAAAGTACAGAGAACATAAAGAAAATGTTGTCAATAATTAGAGAAGCTTATTTATTCACTAAACCTGACACAAAATGAGTAAAGTACAACCACAGTTATCACGAAGGACTTATATGTATTGCTCGTTTCAAAAGCTGTTTAATGATCTGGGAAATCTAGCTGGGGTCTGAGGTCCAGACCTGGTTCACCTCATGCCTGTGTATTTTGTACCATCCCAGGTTAAGCTGGTGTCCCAGCTACTTGTAAAACAGGCAGATGATCACCAGCAGTAGGACCAAAGGTTTGGATAATATCCTTGATTGCCTGTTTGTCAACTTTTGGAAAAGACAAGAGTAAACTTTCAGTATTACATGGGAGAAAGAAAACCAAACCCCAAAACACAGACTCAAACAGTCTCTACAAATTCTGAAATACTTTATTCAGTGATTTTTTTATATTAGTGGGAAAAGTTACCCTTTAACAAACACTATAGTTCACACTTTTCCCTAAGTAGGAGCTGATCTTGCCAGGGGGACCTTCACTGAACTGAAAAAACATGGAATATTTAAAAAATACTAAATATTTTAAATACCTTCCCAGGGGATTTTCCCCCTCTATTTTTCTTTAGCCTTGACATTTCTGGGCTTGATGGGCATTTGTAAAGTTTTCTTTTTCTTCTTTTTTTTTTTGGAGCTGACTGTGGAGTGTCCTTGATTAAAGCAGAGGGAAACAAAAAAGGGCAGAGCAGTGTCTGCTCAGCTTTGTCTATGTGTTGTCCACTGGGGAGAGATTTTTCATCTCATGCCTCATTCACAATTTGCTGAAGGAATTCTGGAAGCTTGGGCATATCTCCTTCATCTCCTCTGGATATGTTTTAAATGAGAACAGCTGCTGCAGCTGAGCTTTGAGATGACTCTCGTCCTGTTGGTGCATGTTAGATCTGTCTGAGAATGCCTCCTAAATTGAAAACCTCAGGGAATTTTATTTAATAGAGTCCTCTCTGAGTCCAGGCCGGGCATTGCTATACCTCATGTTCCCAGCTCCTCTGCACTATCAGGCCAGCTGGGGGGTTGCAGTAATACTCCTTTAAGTGTCTGAAGGGCTTGGAGGTACAAAATAATATACCTGTGGAATTTAAGCGCCTTCAGGCTTAGGCAGGATTAGATGTAGATTTTTTTTCAGATCCGCTGCTCGACTTACTTACCAGCATTCAGCCTGAGTGTCAGTCGCTTCTGGGCTTGCCCGGTCACCCTGGAGTATGCGTATCTGCACATCACCGTTCAGCGCAGTGCAAGACACTTGTGTCTTGCTGCTCACTGCCGGGTCCGTTATAACACGGACCCCTCCCAGGCATAGACACCCCTCACAGTCAGCGTGAGCCCAACGGTTATCCATTAGGCACTGGGATGTGGTACCTGCATTAGGAGTACGGTTGCTTTAGGCTCCATTTTTTGTGAATGGAAGAAGGTGAGCACTTCCAGAAGACTATTTATAGCACCAGAGATCTGAATTTCTGCTTGAGATACTTGCCTATCTTGGCTGAGGCCTCCAGGGAGGCCTGAGGCTGCTGCACTTTTAAATTTTATGCTTAAGTTGGGAGCCTACATGTAGTGGGATGGTCTGGGACTACTCAGGCAATTGTGTAATTGGGCAGTCTGTTGTCTTGCAACATGGACACAGACTTCCAAATTTTTGAGTGTCATTCGAAAATCTAATCTGTAGACCTTTTCTGAGATGGCATTATTGTTTGAAAGCTTGAGCAAAGTTGCATTGGCTCTCTTTCGGTTAGGGCAGCATGGAAAAAGAAACTTTTCCCATTATAAAAATAATAGTAATTGTGTGTGTTTGTTTCTGAGAAGCCTGCAGGCAAAATGGTTGAGGTCTGAGTAGAACTGCATTTTGGCAAGGGAATAATACTCGTTCAGGAACAAGGTGGGGCCTTATTTCAGAGAAGTTTGGGGTTGACTTGACCAGCTGGCAGTTCTACTCTGCTTAGCAGAGGGCCCAATCCTACTTTGCTGCTGGGGAGCCTCTTTGGGCTGATAGTCAACCATAGCCTAATTTTAGTATGTGTGTCTCTCTCCCTACACCACACCAAATAATGTCCAATACATAGATTTTTCTGTGAATTGGAGCTGAGTTCTGTTGGAAAGTGTGTTCCCAGGCAGCGAGGACTGGACTGAGTCTTAAAAGCAACCAAAGGACCAGTGTTTTGCACACAGGTAGGAGTCTCCCCATGCCATGGCTTTCTTGTCTTGCTCACATTATTTCTGTTCTCTCTCCAAAGTTGGGGAAAGCACCAAGTGCTCCAACAGACACGTTTAGCTGAAGAAAGAGAGTGTCAATATGCAGTAATGAGTGTTGTCCTGCACCAGCAGTTTCCTTGAGTGCTTTCCAATTTTAAGCACTTGCTGTAACAACCTTAAGGTTGCATGACCATTTTTTTTGGGTGTTGTTGGATTTGTTTTCTGGCTATTCCAGGCCACTGCTGAATTTTATCCTGGAATCATGTCTCTTTATCAGTTGAAAATGCCCTTAATAGGCAAGATTCATTTAATAGGCATCAAGGAGTGCACAACATGTAGCAGTACTTAATACAGACCCATTAAATGACAGATAAACCAATTTGTTATCTAGGGGAACAGCCTATGCAATCGAAGCAGGTGATGACTGAGGCAGTGGACAGAAAAATCTAAAGCAGTGGCTATGACATAAGCATTTAGCTAGTTATGAAAAGTAATGATTGTGGTTCCTGTGAACAGCATGGCTTCTAATTATTATTTAATTAGCAAATTAATTAGCTAAGGCCCTCAGATATACATGCATGACTCCTGTTGACTTTGGGAATTGCTTCCAACTTATTCTGAAAAGGAGCAGATTGAGTTTGTCCTTAGTGTTGGATGGTCATCATGTCAACACAACCCTTGTGCTGTGAGGGATACTCAAAAGTGAACAACTGACTGGTGGGAGCTGGAGTGATACCATGAAGATGATACCATGAAGCAAATATCACGATAAGCTCCCCCTGACTTGGGTCACTCCTGACCTGGTCTGTCAGTAATAATGACAGACCTGACCCAGTTTCACCCTGTTCAGCAAAGTGGCCAGCAGCAGTCCCTCTTGGAAGTGGTAAGAGTGCCATCTAAAGGAGAGTAGCACAAAGTGACAAATTCTGGAGGGTTAATCCTTCGGGACATAAACAGGGAGAAAAAAAATCCATTTTCATATGTCTAGTACACCCAGAGCAGATGTTTTTGTGCTGAGGACTGTCGTGGCCAAACTGCGCCGAGCCCCTGGAAACCAGGCTAATGCCTTTCTGCCAGTACAGCGTGCCCAAACAGCTGAGAAGTGGAGTCCAGTTGGCAAGTTCTGCCTCTGAAATTTCAAATTAGGACTCCAGATCTGCAGTGCATGTGAGGGGAAGGGTTCCTTTCTGGGCTGCAGACCCCAAGGGTGGGAGCAGGTAAGGGAAAGGGTTATCCTGGGGTGGTCTGTCCTCTACTCTGCATGCGCACGGAGGGGTTTCCAGACTTGCAGCACAGCCTCCTGTTGCGGTCTTTTCATGGGGGGAAAACTGCCCATGACAGGTCCCAGCATGACGGTACAATCAGATCAGCTGGGAATGGGGGAGCCACGCAGTTGCCCTGAACAAGAGCTGGGACAGCACTGCAGTACTTGATGGCATCCCAGCAGTTTGCGTCTACCAACATTGGCAAAGGCGAGTCACTAGTAACCAGTCTGTGCGTTTGTCTCCACACCTGAGTGGGGGTTACTTTCAGGCGGGTATACAATACACATCTTCCAGGTGAGTAAACACACATAGCAGCATCCTGTAAACTCTGAGATGGACAGGGAAAACCTTTTCCCCCATTTAAATAACTGACATATGTGTGTGCTTGTGTGCATTTTTCAGAGTAATGTTTCTGTCCTGTGAATGGACAATACACCACCCAGTGTCAGGTAACTACCTTGTCCAAATGCTAATTACCTCTTGTGTTTGAGGCAAAATTGGTTGAACTGGTTATAAGTTGCTTGGCATTTCCCACCATTGCCTCCAAAACTGTAATTTGGGCTAACATTTCAAGTGTTTATCTCAGGCTGAGCTGAAAATGGTTTATTTTCACAACTGTTTCTGAGACTGAATTTCAGATAAATGTATCTGTTGTTTGTACCTGGTGGTGGCACAATGGTAAGAAGCCAGCACTCCTTGGAAAGATTGACCTTCTGGCTTTCAGGGGTACTACTTTCCCAGCATTTGCAGAATGTGTTAGAATTTGGCCCAAGAATAGTGCTTAGAGAAGTGCCACTCCTCTTCTCCCTTCACAGAATCACAGCATGGTGAGGGTTGGAAGGGACCTCTGGAGATCATCTAGTCCACCCCCCCTGTGATTCTGTGATTCTCCCTTATCGTTATTACAGCTTGGCTAGATTTCCTGTATTTAGTAAGTTCAGTCTTTGCTCCTGCTGGAGACCAGAGCAATCAGAACAACTCAATCTTTTCATTCCGTGTCCTGGAAAAAATCCATTTTGGACTCATCAAACTCTGACAGTTTAGGGATATGAATCAAAAACATTTTATTGCGAGACAAACAAAACACTTGGGTTACTTGGGAGGAAAAAATTAGAGAGAAGCTTTGTCATAATTTAGGACTTTCTAAACTGTTTTTTAAGTAGAAATGCACAAGATTTGTTATTGGGTTCATACTAGTTACGGTAAAACAGAACAGTAAGAATCGAGAGGTGCTCCTTCACTTGCAAGCGTTACAATGAAGGCTCTATAATGTGGCTGCTATGGGACCTGCAGGATGCTCACACACTGTTGATCCGCCCAAGGAATGGATCGGGGTTTGTTAACTGAAGGAAATTGCCATCTGCGGGCTCCCTGTTTATTTGCTGTGGATGCTAAAAGACAGGCAATGAGAAGGTAAGGTGCTGCAGGAATAGAAGCCTTAAAGCAGCTGAGTATCTTTCCCCTCCCCATCCTCTGGGTAGCTGGATGTTACCAGAGGATGCTACACAGGGCCTATAGGAAGATAATTTCATCCAAGCTCTCCATCTCTGTGCCAGAGTGTGTCCCTCATTTTCCACTCACACAGCACCTCTCGGTGCTCAGTGCTCTGCTGCTGTGACTACGGAGCCAATTTGGCCAGTCACTGCACTGCACCCTCCAGGTCTGCCAGCAAAACCCACCTCTCACCTAGCACAGGATCTAAGGGATGTTTTTCATTTCCCTGTGCCTCAGTGCCCAGCTGTTAGATGGGGACACCAGGGAACTGCCATCCCATGAGGGCGCCGTGGAGGAAAAAATTTAGTATTTGTGATGCACTCCGATATCAGGGTGAGACTACAAAAGGACAGCCGGTGAGAAAAATCAGCACTTTGCAGTCAGGGCAGAGGATAGCACGAGTAATAAATAAGGCCTTGGGCTACATAATGAATGAAGAAGATAAGCAAATTCAGAAATGAGTACTGACATGCCTATTCACTGGGCAGAGTGGGAGTGCTGGGCTGTACCCTGTGCTGTGGCTGTATGATGGATCCACCCCACGGGGTGGAGATCCATCCACCTGGGTACTGCACCGCTTCACTGTGCTGCTGCTGGGTTTTGAATGCAGTCCCACATCCATCAAAGGGGCGCAGGGGTGTGGGCTGTCTGGAATGGAGGTGATGATGGGGGATATTGGGTATTGTGAGAAAACAGAGAGAAATGCCGTGCTGAGGGCTCCCGGGGCAGGCGCTGTGTGAGGTGGGAGTGGGGCCAGGCGGTGCGGTCTTGTGTTCCGTACATTTTAGCTGTGTGCTCCTAGATAGCACAGGTCCCACAGCAGGATTTCCTCTGTGATGTGGACTCACTTGCACAAGTGCCTTCCTCACTGCAAATGGGGCAATTAGATAACCTCTGCCTCTGAGGTGCAGCCTCTTCTCCTGGGTCTGGTGGGTCTCCCTGCTCTGGTCTTGTGCCATACAGCTGTATGGCTGAGGAGAGGAGAAGAACAAGGAAAGCAATAAAAAGAGGAGACATTGTCCATCCAAGGAAATCCAGTATGGATCTGGGCAGGTTTTTTTAGAGGCATAACTTCAATCTGTCAATACCAAAAAATATTCAAATGGACATATTTTGGACTTAAGGTGCCTGCATTTTTCCACGAAACTTTGTTTCACCAGAAAAAAAAAACCCAACCAAAAACAAATGGTAGTGAATCTAGCATCCAGAGACTTTGATGCTCTTGAATCAGTACTTTGTGCCAGAAATGTATTAGCAGCATTTGCTTTTAACATGTGAATGTGTGCTTTTGGTAGAGGCAGTCTGGGAATAATGCTTTCGTAGACCCTGTGTGGCTGCTGTGGTTAGACCTGTGGCAGAGTAATTGTGGAGCTATTAAGTGCTTTGAATCCATTTATAACATCAGACAGTATTCACCAGATAAATGGAAATTATTGTGAACTGACTGGGAAGTGGGCATGCTTTTCTCTGAATTAATAACTTTCTTGTCTCTGAATTAACAATTTTCACTTTCAAAATTGCCTGAACAGGAGCTGTAATATTAGATGTTTCTAAATTACCTGTCCTGGACAGGTGAAGGGATGAGAACCGTGCACCTTCCTCACAAAGTGCTTGAAATGCGGCAGCTCCAACACCAGCAGGGTAGCTGTAGCATTCATGCAGGGCCCACAGACATGTTAAGCAGTGCACTACAGCAGCTACTGATGGACACATACTGCAAAGGCAGTTTCCTCAGCTCTGTCATTGTTATTTTTTTTTAATTTTGTTTGATTGGTTCACTGGTTGCTCTCCACAGGTACTCTGCCAAGATTGCTAGTAAGAATGTAACAGAACGAAGACTTTGCAATTCACTGTAGATCAAGAGGTGCAAGGCTCATATGTGAAAGTATCACACCAGAAATCAAAGAATTTTTCTGCTTCCATGAGAAAGCAGAAATATTTAACAAATGAAATTTCATAGATACCTTTCAGGGAATTTGGTGAGGCTGGGCGAAGTTTTCACTAAGAAGGAGCAAATACAGAATCCATAACTCTCATTAGCAGTGGGGTGGACAAGCCCTGGCCTGTCTGGGTAGGAGGGATCCCGTCCTCTCTTTGGGAGTCAAAAAAGCTGAGCCTCTCTTCAGAGACAAACCCTTCAGCACAGCTCTTGCTTTATAGAATCATAGAATTGCTGAGGTTGAAAGGGACCTTTAAGATCATCAAGTCCAACCATTAACCTAACCTGACAAAACCACTTCTAAACCATGTCCCCAAGTACCATGTCTACCCTTTTTTTAAACACCTCCAGAGATGGTGAAAACCTCCCTGGGCAGCCTATTCCAATGTATGATAACCCTTTCAGTGAAAAAAAATTTCCTAATATCCAATCTAAACCTTGCCTGGCATAACTTGAACCCATTTCCTCTCATCCTATCACTTGTCACCAGGGAGAAGAGGTCAGCCCCCACCTCTCTGCAACCTCCTTTCAGGTAGTTTTAGAGAGTGATAAGGTCTCCCCTCAGCCTCCTCTTCTCCAGGCTGAACAACCCCAGTTCCCTCAGTTGTTCCTCATAAGATTTGTCCTCCAGACCCCTCACCAGCTTCGTCGCCCTAACAATTATACGCATATTCAGAAGATTTCACGTTCATTTCAGTGTATGATGAGACCAAATTTCAATCTATAAAGCTGCTGTAAAATGGGAGGCCATGCTCTGATTCACAGATAACCTTCAGAAGGAAATTCAAGACTGAATTTTTGAACAAAAATATAAGGAAGGTCACAGTCAACCTAGAGAGAGAGCAAATACCAAGTTACCCACCCAGAAGAAGCAATGAACACTGAGTTACTTGACACATATTTACATGCTGGTGGTTACTTTCCAGTAACCTGTCCCTCTGCCAGATCCATGTCCCTCTGGCCCGTGTGGCCAACCTCAGGCGTCACCTGATAGCTCAGTCTGTTGCTGCAGCCTCACCTGGAGATGTCCGTTGTAGCATCCCAGAGGCTCTCCTGCCCTCAGGTACACACCCGTGGCCTCCCCTACCTTCTCTCAGCTTGTATTTTTAGACTTCTGGTCATAATACTTTTGTTTGGTGGTTTTACATTACCCCAGGGCAAAGTGGCATGGCTCCATTAATATAGACATGTCCAACAATGACGTATGTAAGCATCATAATAATAATGGCAACAATGATCAGTGCAATAGAAATTAAGTTTGTTTAAAGGATCTTACTGCTTCTGCAGCCTGGTAAGAGGAATGATTTATTATCCATAACAATGGTCTGGCAATGCTAAATGTCCATTAAACCAGCTACATGCCAGCTTTTTAATTGCAGAAATAGGAGGCTCGATGTATAATTGCCTTCATTTGGTTTCAGCCATCACAAATCATAAAGGCTAGCCTTACTTGAAAAATCCATTTTTATCTTCTTATTTGCCAGTGCAATAAAATCTGTTTAAATAACATTAGCTTGTTGTGTTTAATTGAGTTACACAGAACAAGGAACAAAAAGATGTTGTCTGGGTTGAATGGGGTGTGTTAAAAACAGAAAGCACTTGGCTAACTTAATGTGTTCCTTTTAGTTAATATTTGACCTCCATATAACAATATCGTTAGAATTTAGGACTTTAACATTTCTATTATTCCACACTTACCCCAACAGAGGAGTGAGAGACATTTTGCAGATGGTATAAAGACGATGTTCCAGTCCTGGAGTGCTTAGCATCTACATAGGCAATATCCCAATTAAAACTGGGGCGTCAAAGCGACTGAGATGACCATGTGTCTAGTTTATTTGGGGATTTATACGGAAAGATAGTCAAGTGTGCGTGTACCTGCACACAGATACACACCTGCGTGCGAGCACAGGTCTACAGTCTGTTCTGCTGTGTCAGATATCCTCTGGGAAGACGTGTTTTCAGTGAACTTGTGGGGGATAGGGCTGGACCATCGCAGTGCCTGGGATCACTGACAGGCTCGCAGTGACGAGCACCACTGGAGAAGGACCGGATGGCACAGCGTCCTGCCAGTATGTCACCGAAGTGCAATAGTGAGGGCAGGCAAGAAAACCACATGCATCGGGAGGTGTGGAGGCAGCAATGGTTGTGTGTACGCAGCTCTATATGTGCAGTAAAAGAGAGCACAGTGGTTACAGTTTCTGTTCTGCAGACAGGGATATTCCCACTGTGCGTGTTCATTTACACCAAACGGGCGCGATGAATATTTCACAGCCCACACAAGTTCGTCCCACCTGCCCTTGGCAGTGCTTCCTGCAGTGCAGCGTGTGTCTCTGGGCTGCCGCAGAAATGAGCAGCAGTACGTGTCCTGGGCAGCACTGCTGAGCTGATGGCTGCCTCCGAGGCAAGCAGGCTGCACAGCTATTCTTATTATCTCACTCTGATTTCATCTGTGGGGAAAAAATAAGCTACGTTTCTTCCTTTTTTTAACTGCTTAGTAGACTGAGAAAAGAGACCTTGGTGTATGTAGTGGAGAGAATTCTGTTTGGAGAGGCATAAAAAGGAGCGTGTTGTGCAATTGTATATATTGAATTACTGTATATATTGAATGCTACTGCTAAAATAAGAAGGCAAGCTGGAGTAAAACTGAAATTGTATGCATTTATCATAAATGTGAATATCAACATCCAATATCAATGTCCATTAAGCTAACAGGAGACAAGCCCTAAGTGTCGTAAAGGAAAGCTAAGATGCCTTTATAGACAAATACATGTGTGTGTATATATACATATAGTAGCAGACTGAATAGTCCCAGAAATCTTTAATGTGACACAAGCAAAACTCAGTCCTTAATGAATTGTTTCTTACCTTTAAGCTAGAGATGAACAGATGTTAGAAAGCAAACTGGAGGGCTCCTCTCTGCTCTGCAATGGGGCCTCCTGTGCCAGTCGGAGCAAGGGGCTCAGTGTGGGGCTCAGCCCAGCAGCCATGGGCACAGTGTAGGTCTCAGCCAGGTGAAGGGGGTCTGGCCTCTTGCAGAGTGCCCACGTGTGGTCTACAGTCAATGGACAGACCCAGAGGGTTGCTTCACCTCGGGGGACATATGGGGGGTGCCTGCCCATGGATTGTACAAGGACCCCTGGTACCTCCAGTGTGCTGGTTGGGGAGTGCTGGGGTTCACCACAACTTACCAGAGAGGTGCCTGAACTTGGCCTTTTTCTGGGGCTGCACTTGAGGTGCCTTTATACATGTGAAATTTGGTGCCCCAGGCACTTGGCTGCACGCTGCAGGAGACCCCTCTTGGTCCCATGACTCTTTCGTTGTGTGCAGGGACTCAGCTTCCCCAAGAGCAGAGCAAAGTAGTTTTTCCGTTAACCTGGAGTACTGTGTCACCTGGCACATGTGACATTCTTTTTGTACCTGGAATAGTCGCCTCCCTCAGGCCGAGCCTTAGCTTGGGGAATTGGTCTGACCACAAGACTGTTAAGTAAGTAGTGAACTCTGGAGCAGCTGAAGTTGGACATGGCTTTTTGAGCTTCTTGACAATCTTGTGTAATATCAAGCTGCCTACTTCAAGCTGCCCCACATTTAACTCTGGGCAGGAGATGGAGATAAGCACCAAGGCAGGACTTCAGGGAGGAGGTACAGCCCCCTGGAGAGGCACTCGGAGCATGCTGCGGCAATGACAACCCACAGGTAACTTGCAGGCTAGGGAAAGAGATGCTTGATAGGTGTAAGTGCCTGCAGAGTGATTCTGTCCTGGAAAATAGGAGGAAAATGTTCAGGAGGGACTGGATGTTGTCCATAGCGCTCTGCGTTTCTGGTGGGATCCATGTTGCAACAGAAAAAGGTTTAAGGTTTTCTTACTTCTCTGACTGTAAAGAAGCAGAGATCACCTCTAGATTTGGCACAAGCTTCCAGATATTTGGCCTGACTTTCGCTTTCACCTTTTGCTAGCTAGCATTTTTAAAAACAAACATGTTGCATAACATACTCAAAGTAATGGCTAAATACATTACATGGATTCATTTAGAAATAAGCGTGGAATGGTTGAATATATGCCATATATTTGTGTAGGTGCCGTGCATATGATTATAGTGTTTGAATTTCTTTCTCATAGTCTTGGAATATCTTTTGTTGCATGTAAAACAATATTGCACCTATCTTTAGTTAAAATTAAGTACTGGAAGTTACTGAGTTTTAAGAGCATTAAAAAAATGTTCTGTCTTCTCTCTCCTGCCCCAAAGGCACTTTTAAATGTCATTGGCAGAAGGACTTCAGAAGATTATTTACTGTGTTCCCTCACCACTGCATATTCCTAAGTTAGAAAGTTCTGCTGATATAGCTCTCTGGCTTTCCAAAATTACTGCTGCAGTCCCAGGGGGTGAAAGTGTAAATATCGTAAGTCTTCTTGTGTAGATCCATCAGCAGATGCATTTTGAGCTGATGCACAAGAGGGATTTTGCAGAAATATAGTGGAACTTTCCCTGTTGATGAAAACTCCTGGCAGATGTGATGTTGCTCCAGTGCAAAACAAGGCTTGAAAATACAGATAGACTATGACTACAATTCCCATTTTTAAGCCTTTCAAGAGCGTGGGCCACGTCTGCAAAAATCTCTCATAGACACACTGACAGAAAAAGGAGCATTTTCTTTATTAGTGAAGTTCTGATTTGATCTTCAATTTTGCAGGTGCAATTTCATATCCCCGCTGCATTCCGTGTGGATTGCGTTTACGGATTTTAGCAGCTAGGTAGCCACATATTCGATTTGTGGACTGTGAGCTGCCTACACTTTTGAGCATATAAAACCGACACGCTCACATTCCCACTGATTCATATTCGATGAGAGATGGGTGCAGCAAAGCCAGGCTGAAACCAGCTCTGCCTGGAGCTGCCTTTCAGTACAATCCTGACGTGCCTCTGTGCAAAGCAAAGCCCAAGACTTCATCCCTTCACCCCCAACATCCCATAGCTGGCTGATACTAACCTCATGGAGAGCCTGGCTCAGAGAGGGTATTTGGACCTGGCAGTAGTATGCAGTGATTTTGGATCATGAAGTGAGCTGGGCCCATTCAAACGAAATGTGTTGTAACGCTGCTAGATGTTAATGAATAAACACAAACGCAGAATCCAGGTCACGCCTACAGGACTGTGGTCTGGGTGTTAGCTGGAAAGGAGTAACTCTGGCAGTAATTAGAGTTTCTGGTCTCAGAGCAAAGCAATGTGAGCTCCTACTGTGAACGTGTGTTATGAAAAACTGCCAGGATCTTTGGGTGAATAAGCAGAGACGTAGCAAATAGAAGTAGGAGGGCGATAACACCTGCACATTCAGCACCGAGGGGACTGATATTAGATAGCATCGGTGCCCACACTTCTTCAGGAAACAATGAAAAAGTGGGGAAGAAACAGAGAAGGGCAAGAGACAACTATGAGGGCTGGAAAAATCCTTTGCTGTGAGAGACTGCAGAGCGCAATTGATTTTCTTTGTAAAAAAGGATAAAGTGGCTTGAGTCCAGAGCGGAACAATCACCATAAGAAGGTACTGCTGTGGACCAGAAGGCTCTTTTCTCCAGCAGGGGAAGGTTTAGCAGAAACCACTGGCTAGAAGCAGAAGTTTTGGCACCTTCAGCACGTGAAGAAAGCACAGACTTTTAGCAGTAGAGGTGATCAGTTACTAGAACAAACCACTGTGAGAAGAGGAAGCAGCTCCACATCATCATGTCTACAGTTCACTGCCAGATGCTTTTGTAGAGGGGATGCTTTCATCAAGTACAGTTACAGAACAGTAACTGTGTAAAATATAATGTCCTGTGATACAAAAATCATGTTATTTGATTGAATCATCCCTTTGTCCTTAAATTGTACAAAGATCTGTTGGCAACAAGAATATCTGGATGTATAACATCTGGTGGTGCAATAGGTGCTAGAGAGGAGACACCTATTTTAAGGTTGGAAGCCTTTTTCAGATAGATATTAAGACATGATCTCCACGCAGAACAGCTTTTCATCACAGTCCCTAATCCAGGGCTTCTTGCACCTTCTTCTGAAGTTTCTGACAATAATCACTGCTAGGTACGGGATCTGGATTAGATGGACTCAAAGACATATCCACATGGTAATTATTGTGTTCTAATGACTTTGACTTTAATTTTTGCTATGCTTTCAAGTGGAAAGTATATCCACTTGATATTCTTTCTGTGTCCTCACAGCCATCCAAGAACGCTTAGGTATGCTTTTGAATCAGATACCCAAAACACAGCCTGTCTCTCGCTTACCTCCCCTTCAGGTCTGAGCTCTCTGGTTCCAGAAATGAACTCTAACAGGTTTCAGCTGCAATCTCCTGGAATTCCCTGGCCTTGATCTCACCCCTGAGGTCTGATTCAAAGGCTGCTTCCTACAATCACTTCTCACACATTAGACAAATAATTTCAGAAGGTGGTGGGGGTTTTAATACAATGATTTGGAACTGTTTATTACGATTTCTTCTTAAAACCAGCTCTAACTGCACAGATGTTGAAGACAGAGAAATTAACATAAATGATGCATTTTAAAAATTAGTTCTAAAAATCATCTGAGTTAGGTTTTCTTTGTATAAAAACACTCCAAGCCCACAGCTGATAGATTGGATTCTCATTAGTGTGAGTATGTGCTGTTCCTCTCAGCAGAGCGCTGGGAGTCTTCCCGATAGGAGAAACCTTGGTCCATGTGAAGCCACTGGAATTTTTTTGCCACTGACATTGCTGTCACAGGATGTCAGCACTTGTGCCTTGCTCTGCTTGGCCTCAAAATACAGCAGCTTGAAGTTGTAATTGGCTTTGGGCCAGAATAACTCAGAAGTGGAAGAGAAGAGATTCCCTGTTTGTTGGGAGAAGAAGGGAACATTTCTCTGCGAAGTTGATTTAAGAAAATGGCTATCTGCTTCCAGCTACTCAGAGGTTTGGAATTTAGAAATAGCCCTGCAGGGGTTGTATTCCTGGGTAGAGGGCAGGTGAGGAGTTCAGTGAAAACATGCATTTGTTTTCGTTCCTTGTGATCTTGGTGTATAAATGACGTTTCGTATGAGGGAACACAAATTCCTTGTCAGCAAGAGCTAGTTAATTTGGAATTCACTGCAAATGCTAACTTTGTACTGTTCCAGACATCAAGAACTAGAAAACATAGTAATAAACTATTGTTCTCTGGTGCATTTTAATCCATGGCCTTAAAAGCTACTGACATAAAAATAAATGTAAGGCTACACTAGCAGAAATAACAAAAGTCTGAAGGAATTCTGTTTAGATCCTCACATTCTTTTCATATGAGAACTGAATTAAAAATGGAGTCAGCTGGCTGGGCTCTCTCACTTGAGAAACAGAGAGCATGTAGTCCGTGCTAATTTGTTAAATTCTAGAGTAAACATTCTATTCTTCCAGATATACAATAGTGTAATTGTATAATTGAAAAACGATATTAAAAAATGTTTGCTTCCATATAAGTTGCCTGAGGATCATTAAAACCTCATGGTACTGAGTAATACACAAAATGTGAAACCTTACTGTAAATCCAAGGGAAATTGCCATTCTGGGGACATCTGGCATGACCTTCAGCTCTAGCTGAATCATCTCACTGAAACTCATGACTGACTGCTCATATCTTCAGAAATCCCCAAATCACTGTTACATTTTCTGAATTTTTTTGTTTAAGTTAGGTAAGAATAAAAATAACAGACCCAGCCTAGACAATAATGTATTACATGTGGATGTCTAGTGGAGAACCACGTTACTAACACCAGACCTGCATCACAGAAAAATTGTAATGCACCTCCAACGAGGAAGGTGAAATGTAATAGTGAATGTATTTGCTTTTCTTATTTCCTCAGGCCGCTGTGGTTTTTAGTCTGACAGGATTAAGGGGTCAGGGGCTTGTGACAGGGCTCTCCTCCCAGCTGGCAGCAGAGTGCGGAGGCTGCCACGCGAACACCACAAACGCACTTGGCCTGGGGAAGCTGTCCCTGTGCTAGTGAGGTTGTCTCTCCCCAGATTCGCCACTTTCTCCCTGGTTTAGCTTTAACCCCGATCTGATTCACTGCCCAAACACTTGTGTGACTGTAAGGAAGGAAACAGGGACAAAACAAATGAACAGGACAGGGGAGGATGAAATCGCCTCCTTTGACAGTAGCACTCACGTTTGTCGGTCTCAAGTGCTCACAGAAATACAATTTGACTAGCACTTTCAATAAGCAAAATTTGGAAAGAGAATATAGGACTAGTTGAGACTGTTTCCAAATTATGCTGCTTGCAAATGTTAAAAAATTAACACTACTAATAATACCTTTAGCAATGGATTGCAGGCTTTGAGGCCCATGCTTGGCTTATGGAAAAATAAATTGAGTCTCCCTAGTTGTCTGCAATTCTGACAGTATACTTGACTTCTCTCATGTAGATATCAAAATTCTGAGGAAGAATTTGCACGTTCTGTCACGCAAAATATAACAGCGTCTGAAAAGAGTATGTGCAGAGAAATAGGTTGTGGTAATTGCAAAGGCAGTGCTGAATGTCTGTTCTCCCCACCTTGCTCTCCCATCTTTGTCATGAATGATAATTAGTGGCATGCCACTCAATCATCTTCTGAGCCTCATGGTCAAAATGCATTACTGGAATAGCTTTGTTCTACCCTGCCTCAGCACTGCCTTAGACAAAACCCTGGCCCTCGCTGAATGCTGCCAACCAGGCTTCTCCTCACATCATCTTTTGAAGGTGCTTAATGTTGGTGTCACAATCACCTCTGGCCGTTGACCGCAGAGAATGCTAGGAGGCGGCAGTTGCTGATAGCCTGACTTGTCCATCACCCTCTAGAGCTGAGACATCACAGAAGTTGCGGTGTCTCGGTTATGCACCAGGTCATCTGAATTTGACCTTCATGTCTCTCCTTATCCCCTCATTCCTGCAGTCTCCTGTTCCCCGTCTCCCTTCGCTGCATAGCTCTTTGACTTCTGAAATACCATATTCAGAACAATTTTTCCTTTCTCCTCTGTTTCGTCTCTTCTTTGAATCCATGCTTTGGTTTCTTTTCCAGGTGAAGCAGTTTTTCAACTTGTGGTATGCTCCACCTCAGCCTTCTCTCCGCATTATCTCTCTCCATGTCCCTATGGTGTCACCTTCAGTCTTCTTGGTCCTCACTTGTAATCACTGTCTCCTTCAGCTTTCTCCTAGTTTCCTATGTTTACTGCCATAACACTGATACTGTCCTGTCAACCTATTCCCAGAGCTGACAGTCCTCTTGCAAGCAAATTTGTGTCCCTTGAGGTTCCCTGTACTGTCTTTTCCTGCTCTTGCCCTCAGACTGTTATCTGTTCAGCTTAATTTAAATGTTTGTTTGACATACTTCACATGCTATGCCTCTCAGCAAGCATTTTCCGCGTTCCATAAAAGATGAATAATATGCAGTTCACTTAAGGATTCTCCTGCTCAGTGACACTAGTACAGTGTTACTACCTTTATGTCCCAGAGATTTACCAAGACTTTGACTCTGTTTTTCATCCTCTTGTCTTCCTCCATGCATCTCCATCTTCACATTTGTCAAACCTTTGCAGACCAGCACTGTGAAGACCCAGAGGAAGCGCTCCTAGGGAGGGTAGCCAACCTCCATAAAGTAGGGAAACATCAGATACTAAAGGTTAAGAATCCAAAGCTGCTTATATGTGTTGGAATATATGTTTAGAATGCCAATG
Organism: Pluvialis apricaria; assembly: GCA_017639485.1. Classification (NCBI taxonomy): domain Eukaryota; kingdom Metazoa; phylum Chordata; class Aves; order Charadriiformes; family Charadriidae; genus Pluvialis; species Pluvialis apricaria. Next base: position 24,496,481 of record CM030007.1, read on the forward strand.
AAATGATATATTGTTGTCCTTTTTATAACACTGTCTATGCACTGGTACGTAAAGACCATTATGGAGTTACAGAGAATAATGTGGTCCATTTGGGTACCTTAGTAAATTACAAAAAAATGGCTAATTAAACCCTACCGCTCCCAATTTCATTCAGATAGATGTAAAATATTGGAATTCTTGGACAGTAAATAGAAATTGTTTTATGCCCATCATGGACGAAAACATTGATTCCGTCAGTGCAGGAAAGATTACTGCCCATGATGCCTATTTACTGTTAGAATATGTTGTTTATAGACTAAGCAATTCCTCTGGGACATTTAAGAAAATATAGATGTCCTTCTTGGGCTTTAATTACCCAGGAGCTTTACGCTGTGAGGTGCTAACTACACTGTGTTTCCACTGAAGTCAATAAATGTTGGAGGACTCAGTACCTTGTAAAACATACCCTGTTAAGTCGCTTGTTGCGTGCTACTGTTTTGATGTTTTAAAATCTAATTTTAATAGTCTTTGTTCTTCTTATCCCTGTTGCTAATCCTATACAGAACAAGGAACACCCCTCTTTGTGGGACTTAACTGTATTTTCTGTTTCCAATAAGGAAACAAAGGTACAACTTATATGTAAGATGATTTTTGACTAACAGCTTAGGTTTTCCCAGGCCCTGTTGGTCTCTCTTATCCACAGACCTCTTCTTTCTGCCTTGAAGGGCAATATGAACCAGATCTTCTGGACAGAGCTCCCTGCAAAGCAGTTTGGCAGCGGCAGACTCACATTTTGGGTATGGACCATCAGCAAGATGTGTATCAATATATTGGTGACAATGCGCAGACAACCAGTATTGCATGGATGGGAACCTAAGGCGGGCAAAGTTCATCCTGGGTCATCAAATACAGTCCCTTCCTGTTTGAAACAACCAAATCCTGTAACCTCATCCCTAAAATGATCAAATTTCAGCTTAAAAGCCATTATCTTTTCCTCTGTTCCTACCGGAGGACTGTTTCAGAACGTCTCGTGATTGAAAGACTTAGGTATGTCCAAGTTCACACCCCTTTGTTCTTATGTAAACAGTTTTTTACTTCTCCCTCTTCTAGTGTTCTCCTCCCTGATGTATTTATAGAAAGCTATTATTTTTCAACTTTACTTTTATTTTCTTAGGCAGAAGCAGATGTGTACTTATATGGCACCCCTCCAGTGGTATAGGCTATATATTCCCTGGATCAGAACCGGTATCCCCAAAACATGGGTGATGAGAACTGGGTGCGGTTCCAGATGAGATCTCTCTGGGTCTTTCCATAAAGCATTTAGACTTCCCTCTTCTCTCTTTCCTGCAGCCTAAGGTTGTATTTGCTTTATTCAGAGCTGTACTATAGACATAGTTCTTAGTCATCCTATGATTGACTAAGTACCACTCTTTTGCTGTTATTTGCAGCTGATGAGTCTCCATCTTCTGCTTGAAATTCCTGTTATTTGTCCCTATGGTTGTGCCCTTGGACTTCCCAGTATTTTGTGTTTCTTCTCATAGACCTGAGTATCATCTGCCTTGACAAGCATGGTGTTTTGACTCGCCCTTTGATGGACAGTGCATCCCAGCATCTCATTAGCACTCCTCTAATTTTTGACCAGTGTCATAACCAAACATGATTTGCCCCAAGGACTGATCTTTGAACGGCTCCATTAATTATCTCTGCTTAGCCCGGTAGTCCCATTTATGGCAGCTCCTCGCCATCTTCCCCCAAACAGCTCCTCCCTGCTTAACACTTCTTCAGCAATTCCCCATCTTTCCCAGCCTTATGAGCAACGTTGTGGTTGGCACCATATCTGAAGTCACTTGGTCCCCAATAGGTGGGAGTTACGTATTACCCTCATCTAAAAATATCAACTCTTTCGGTATACAAAGGCAGCAGTCTGCAGTGGCATGGATCTATCTGACTTTGGTACTTCATTGTGCTTGACACTTTTCTTTTTTTAATGTATTATTCCTTTCAGTATTTGGTCCAAGTGCACATGTCACTGAAATCAGGCAGTTGACGCTAGCATTTTAACATAAGAAAAATAGTTGATAATTTAAAACCTTGGCCTGAACCTGCCGTTTAAAGTGCCGGTTCTCATAGAATTTGGGTATAGGGGCTGTCCTCTCCCATGACATGCCTGCTTTGCTAAGTTTTTTGCTCCTGTCTCAGTTATGCTCATTTCCATTTCTATATCCTTAATCCCATAGGCATTGATGCCTTCAAGTGTATGTTCAAAGTCCTCCATGTAGTAACCTGCCTCCAACCTGGAGCATGCTCCCACCAGAGAGACCCCTCCTGAATTCTCCTTTCTTCATCCTCCTTTTTTGTGCATTTGACTGAGGAACTGCACTTTAAAATAGGTTCCATGTTCCTTTTGCTTTCTCAGTTTGGGTCTTTTCTCACCTGAATGCCACACACCTTGACCTGCAAGATGAGGCTTAATTTAAACTGAATGAGTTTGGGCTCACTTTCTCCAAAAGGACCTAAGCTGACCAAAGAGCCCAGCAGCTTTCCCATCATGTCCTTATCCCTTATCAGTGCTACGTCCCAAGTAAAACCAGCTTCTGGGACTCAATTCACCCTTTCCAGAAGGACGACACATGGCTTCTGCTTAATTTAAATTCCACTTAAATATTTTATCTTCCAATTTAGTGCTTAAATGGTACTAAAGCGGTGCATAGACCTTGCTGCTTAATGTCTAGCTTAGATTTATCACCACACACAAACAGCAAATCTACCATTATTAGCAGAGGGACTGAAGAAGATGGGTGCTTCACTTTAAATGCATAACAAAAGGAGTAATGACAGGTTTTTATTTTCCTTACCTGATAGTCAGACATGTTGATCTGAATACTGTAGTTCTAATGGCCAGCTCAGAGAAATGGCTGTGGTAATTTAACTACAAGTGGGAATATTATTACTATTATTTTTCTATAGTAGTTAAAATGTTTCCAGTCAGTATTTAGACTGTAAAAGATCCAAATAACAGACTTCGGGTTGTGTGGCAAAAAAGAAGGCCCTACAGTGAGGATGAAACTATTTCATCATACATGGAAGTCTCTTTTTACCTCAACTCTGTAGTTCAGTAGCCAAGCAAATTAATTTTCATGTGCTGTCAAGAAAAGTTAGATCTTGAACACACGTGTTAAAACACATATATGTTGAGTGAGATTTTTAATTTGGTTTGGTTTGAGTTTCTGTGTTTTGTTTTGGTTTGTTTGGGTTTTTTTGCTTTGTTTGTTTGGTCGGTTGGGGTTTTTTAAAATTACTTGTCCGTGTTATTCTGAAACTTTATTTAAAGTCCTGGCAGGGTTGAGGAAGAGCAGGGAGCAAGAACCTGACACAAACAGGGAAGTTACCTGAGCAGTTAGATGTGATTTAACACAAAGTTTTGCTGGAGTTTCTTGTTGGTCCCTACTGCTTTCCAAACTACTTTGTGCATCACCAGTCATGGTAGAAAATACAATTAAACAAAAATGCTTATCCAGAGAGGCACAGATCTGAGCATTCCATCTTTCCTCCCAGAAGGCAGAGCTGGGCATTAAAGGCAATGTAGGTTTTTTGTATGTTTGGTAGTGATTTGGCTTTCAGGAAGATAATGCTTTTCAGGTTTAGACAGCGTAGGCATTTGCAGCACAGATACCAGCTTGGGTGGAAGTCATTGAACTGTTTCGCCTCTTTCCAGCATTATTTTTAATGTAAGTTGTCAGAGAAAAATATACCATGCTGGGACGCCACAGGCCAGGAGAGGTGAGGCTGATGCAGCTCCATGCCCCGGGTCCAACCAAGAAAACATATTCTTAGTGGGCACATGTGTACAGACCGGACGTATACACCCCATATGTGTATATATGCAGGTTAGGGTTAGGGTTAGAGTTAGGTTATGTGGTGTATATACATATATACATGGCCAAAAAATTACCCCAGCCCTTAAGGATTACAAAAATCTGTGCAGGGGTCTGTGCTTTTTTAACCACAAGTAGCCACCAAGGTCCAGAGGGCAGTGATCCTCCTCCGGGTTTAAATAAACGACTTCTGGAAAAGTCCTTCTGGAGAGATGAGAGCCACTCGGGAGGCTGGGGGACACCCGGGAGCCGGGGATGGGGGGGAGACACCCCTCATTCGGAGCAAGGAGCCGGCTCGGAGCGGGTCCCTGTCGCCCCCGTCCCGCCCCGCTGGCGGGCAGCGCGCCCCGGGGATGCGCCGGCAGCGCCGCGCAGCGCAGCTCCGCGCAAAGCCGCGCAGAGCCGCGCAAAGCCGCGGAGCGGCCGTGGCCAGCCGCAGACCCCGCATTGGCAGCCGGGGAGGGCTCCAGCGAGGCAGAGCCGCCATCCAGGGACATCGCAGCCGCACTGCCCATCTCACGCCCTGGGGCGAATTTGGGACGGGTGCGGGCGAGCAGCCGCGCCGGCGGCGAACCGGGAGCCGTTGGGGTTAAAGGCAGCATTCGGGGTTGCGGGGGACGGGGACCGCAGTGATCGATGGCTGTGAATGCGGCGTGAAGATGCGAATCGGCCAGAGCCGCCTCCCGGGGAGAGCCCAGGCTCGCCTTCGGATTTCAGCGCGTTTTGGGGCTTCGGCTGCAAAGTTTCCAAACCTTTCCCCGCCGTCCCTCGGCCCGACGCGGTCCTGCCATGGCGCTGCTGGACGTGCCCCGCTCTGGGCAAGCGTCTGCCCGCCGGAGAGATCGGACACCCCTCACCCCCCCATTTTTCGGGGGATGCCTGAGCAAGCGCCCGGGATATTAGGAACAATTTCTTCACTGAAAGGAGAAATGGGATGTTCAAGCGTGGGAACAGGCTGCCCAGGGAAGTGGTTGAGTCTCCATCCCTGGAGGTATTTAAGAGACGGGCAGATGTGGTGCTGAGGGACTCGGTGCTGTGGTGGCCTTGGCAGTGGAAAGGTCTTCTCGTAGGGGGTCTTTTCCCACCTGGACGGCTCTGTCATTCTGTGACTCCCTTAGGCTGCCGCGGCTCTGTGGCCGGCGAACACCGGGCGGGCAGGCAGGGACGGGAGCGGGCAGCCCCCCCCGCGGCGGCCGAAACCGGTGACGGCTCCGCCGCTCCGCACCCGCTGATCTGCCGCAGCCGCCGGCGGCCGCCCTCCCTTCCCCGCTCCCGGGCTCGCCGGCCCCGGTGCCGCACGGCGCCGCGGGCATCCCCCGGCGCCCCGGGAGGGGAGGAGGAGGGCGGGGGGGGGGGCACCCATCAGGCCGGCCGCGGCGTGCGGGGGGGGGGGGGGTGCGACATCCCTTTTTGATAGTGGCATCGCTGCGGGGCTCACCCTCTGGCTCCGGGCGAGGCGGGTGGCGGTCCGGCGGGTGGCGGTCCTGCCAGGATGGGCAAATGCTGCTCCAAGTGGTTTTGCTGCGTTCGGTGCGAGGACGAGACGGTATTTTTGCCTCTTTTTCTCCTTGAGGGAAGGGGCAGGAAGGGTGACCCTCACCGTGATGGAGCCTGCGCTGCTGCTTCTGGCTGGTGTCGGTGGTGTGCGCATCCCGGGGTGGCGGAGAGGGGAGCGATGCTGGGCTTTATTTACGGCGTGCTGAACTCTGGTTCAGCAGGGACAAGTCTGGCTGTCGCTTTCACAGGCACTGCAGTGCCTTACATAATTTTATCCTGCAGTCTAAATGTAAGGGTTGAGTTTTCCTGAAACAAGGAGGGACCGCTGGCGTCTTCTGTAGTAACAGCTGGCTGTTTGTTGCTGTGCTTTTCATACATTTTTACTAACCCCGTGGAGTACAAGTTATAAAGGAAACTTGGGCAGAGTTTTAAAGTTTGAAGAGAGATTATTCAACCTCTAGCTGTCCTAAGGCTGTACCTCTGTAACCATCCTCCTTTCTGACGGAGGAGTCATCCTCCACTCTAGGAGAAGTGAAACAAGGAAAAACTACATGTTTTGTTATGTCAGGGTGAATCTAAACCAGGCAAACTCCCAGGCACCAAAATGGGTCGTGTAACATATGTCAGTGCAGAGGTAAGTACGTAGCTACAGGTAGCAGGAGATCAGCGTGTGCGAGAGAAGTTGTGGGACATTTCTGACACGTAGTTTTTCACGTTGTTCTTCTGGATGTGTGCCTGGATTTTAAATATGTACAGAAGAGAATGAACATACGCATTTAATTTGCTTAATAGAAAATATCTTGGCAGAAACTCATGCTTGCGCAGTATATTTTGCTGGAGTTTGGCTTTTAAAAATATTCATATACTTGGTCTAATGAAAAGCTGATAGTGTCTCCCATTTACCTAAATACATTCAAATGTAACCTGAGATATGCTGCTAACCAGGTTAAGAAAAAATGTATGGCTTAATATAAAACTTGTTAAAGTACAGCCACTGGGGGATATCTAGGTGCTTGTAAACTTTAACCTAGAGTGTTATGAGGGAGGATTACCTGATAGCCAGCATGATCGAAACAGCAGTGTTAGAACACCTCTTTTTTGAAGGAAGACTGTAGATCATGTTGAACATCAGCTGCAGTGGGATTCAGTTATTGCTTCTACAAGTATCGTCTGACATATTTATTGGTACAAGAGTATTCCCAACATATATGCTTCTCTTTCCAATTATAATATAAGGCCTTGCCCCAGGGAACTCTGAACAAAGCACAACAGTGACTAAGCACCATTTGCAGGTCAGTCTTTTTCTTTTCTTTTTTTATCTTTTTTTTTTTTTTAATATTTTGAAAGCATTGAATACAGAAAAGCTATTCTGATGGAATTTATAATAACAAGGGCCACAGAGCATCTGTGTGCAGTGCATATTTTTAGGAGGTACCATAGAGAGCTGGGAAGTGTTCGTGGAGATACTGTACTTATATTTGGACCTCGGAATATAAGCAGGCACGTAAGTTGGCAGGGAGGAGAGACATGTTGATTTGGGGAGGTAATTCCATGCTCCTGTGTTTAAGTCCTAGCTGCAGTTGACTTCCTGTGTGGGTCTGGGCAATTTTGTGATGTTCCTTGTCTGATCTGACCCATTTGTGCAGTGGATCTACTGACTATTGCTTACCTATTGCTAATAAGTACCTGGAGGTTTAATTAATTAGCATTTCTAATGAAGTAGTATCTCTCAGGTAGTTTGCAGTTCTCAGAGACACTCAAAGGCAAACCTTATCTCTGCCTCCCTGTCCCACAATTATTCCTGGTCCAAAGTAAAATCCTGACCTCTCTCCTGACCATGTCTCCTCCAGGATGTCTAGCTGTCAGCTGGGGCTCCGTGCAATTAAAGCAGAGCCTTTCCTCTCCCCCAAGCCTTTGTCCCTTCTTAATCTATTTGGACAACACCAGCATCTTGCCCATCCTCAGGCCTGTACCATAGTATCTTTTACCAAGTTATTTTTCCAGGTCCTCACACGCAGTTATATCTAAGTTATATCTAAATCTATATCTGCAGATTTTTTTCTGAACCACACTGCTAAGTTTTGGCCACTGTTTTTTAATTGGATGAGTTCCTCCTTCCTTCCTACCTCTTGGCCTACCTGCCTGACTACCTGCCAGTTTTTCTGGAGCTGCTTGGATATTGCACCAATATAAATCATACCTCAGTCTGTCCTCAGGGAGTTTTGAGTTGAATGGAGAATACATTAAGTGCCATTTTCAGTGTCTGTTTTACTTGCTGAAATGCAGTCCATCACTGAGCCTTTCATGGCAGAAATATTGGGAGGTCTGTATGTTATAAAGCTGATGACAGGAAGAAGAGTTGCTACTGTGTCTTCTATTCAACAGCGCAGTGGTTTAAGCACAGCTGAAACATATCATTCTACCCATTCCGTTCTATTTTTCTTTCTGTCTGAGGAGATGGGACATATTCCAGACAGAAGGTTTAACCATTGTGTTGTAGAGTACAGGTATGAGGAAGAGGGTTCCCTCATCTCCATCATGACTGTAATTTTATTTTATGAAATTTACTTCAGTATCAGAGTCATTTCTTGGGATGCAGCCAATGGAAGACCTTTCTCATCTGTTTTCCAAGCAGTAATGAAATCCATCATTCATTTAAATTACCTGAAATATAAATGCATTTTAATTTGTACAAAAGCCACTGTTTTGGTTTCACATTTTGGCCAAAAAAAAAAAAAAAATTAATCCCAAATCACAGCAGAGCAATTTTTTTCTCACCTGTCATTTAACCGCCGCACTGAAATGCCAGATATTTGCACAATCTCCTTACAGTGTCTACGACCTTTTCACCCACGGTAAACGGCTGTGTCATTAGTACGGTCACTGAGCCTTTTTAAACCTAAGTTGGATTTGGCCGATAGCTGCTCACCCTCAATGGCTGTACTCCAACCGGTGCCTGGCGAAGGGCACCTACAAAGCTCCTGTGATACGCTGAGCCTGTTAGACACGAAACTCTTGGGAAGGTAACAAAGGTTTCTGCTTGCTCTGTCTTCTCTTTCAAACTTTGTTGAGATAAATGGTAATGAAGATTGATTAATTCAGTAGGATATCCCATTAATTTGGCTTCCTATACATTTGTTTTCACAGACTTTTCCTTGCATGCTTGTGAATTTTCTAGTTGCTTTGATGTTTTGACATCGGACCTGTATGAATTGGAGCATTGGACCTGATGATAGCTTTACATTCTCATGTCAGATCCAGTTTTGCTCTACTGTAATGTTTGGTTTCCTCAGCACTGGCATTCCCAGTTCCCCGGCTGCACTGACGCTGAAGTGCTGGTTATCTGCAGAGCCACATTGATGATAACGAGGAGAGGCTTTTTCGTTTTGTATTAGCACCGCATTTACACTGGTCTCAAGAACATGTGCGGTCCAAACCTATCACATTACACTGACAAAGCAGGTTACAGTAAGAGAAAATATCAGGGATTTGTAAGTTCAGTGACCATCCAGGAGACCATGAGGCTGATAAGATGATTAGCCAAAACTGCACCTTGCCTCTCTTGCAAAAGAGGAAGAGAAGGCCTTATGCTATTGCTCTCTAAAAGAGCCCTCTAAGAAAGAGGTACTACTTGAGGCCTTGACACTGAGGGCAACCCTTGCACATCTGACCTCCCAGGAAACGTAAATATGAGGTCCCGAAGAGCAGTCCGAAAGCTCTAATCAAAATAAAATATAATGCAAGAGGTATTGGCAGGGCAGGCACATGACAGTGAAGTTGTGAGTTGTGCCAACACCACCTGCTCGAGGTATCCCCAGAGGCTGCTCTGGAAACCACAGCCCCAGCGTGGTGTGAGGCAGCCAGGAGGTCCGCTGTCCTGGTGGGGTGGTGTCCGTGCTGGCGCCTGAGTTATGGGATAGCATCTTTGAGCTGGTACCATGGCGATTCTCCACTTCTCTGGGGAGGGTCTCACCGCCAAGTGTCCTGAAAGGTAGGACACACCTTAGCTAAGATAAAATGTAACATATAAAAAGAAGTGTGTAATATTTCTTATGGGGGATCAAAATTTTAACAACTTTTTTTTTTTCCCCTAGGGTGTAATGTTTTTTACTTGCTTTTCATTTTCTTCATGTAAGTAGAATAGCAACAATTCCACTGAGTTTTGCTTATCTGTAGGTGCTGGCAATGGTTTATACAGAACTCCTTTGCTTTAAATGGCTTTTGTTTCAAATAGTGGGAGCCAGTAATTTGAGTGGGTGCTTCCAATCTGCAACTCCTGTATCCAGTATATCCCTGTGCGCGTACCTTCAAGGGCACCAGTCCTGGCAATCTGTCGAGAACACTTCTTAAAATGACTCCAGTGAGTTAAATAGGCGGTATGGGCAGATGCAGTGATGTTCTCCGAAAGGGGAAACCTCATCTCTGTAAGACTGCTGGTTTGGGAATCTGTGTGAAGGGCTATGTTTTTTTAACATACAAGGCTATATTTATCCAGACCTGTTTCTTTTTTCATAGCACTTATATTAATTAAAAAAAAAAAAACACCAAACAACAAAACAAAACCCCAAACCACCCACTGCATTTTATTCTGAGCCTAATGCAGTCGGTCAGGACTGTAGACTCTGCAGTCCTGGCACACGATGCCCTGTGCGTTACTCAGCAGTGTGTGGAGCTGGCTGCTCGGAGGAGCCTAGCCTTGTGTGCCTGGCTTCTTCCCATAACCAAGTAAGAAAGATGCCCACATCACCCAGTTCTCCTCAGACCCCCGAGACTCTCAAATCAGCTCAGTTAATCACTCCATTTACAGCAAAACTTGCCGGAAAGTGCCTCCCTTGGATCTGGTAGAAAGCATCCCAGAAGGGCAGTGTGTAAAGGATTAATTTAAATTCCAGATTCCAATTTCCTGGTATTACCAAAAATAAAGCAGTTATGTTATAGCTCTTAACAGGGTTAAAAATTAGATGCAGGAAAAATAAACAGCAACATTAAGCTCTGAAATATTTTTTTTTCCCCATGTTCATTTTGGTAAGACAGAACTAATTTGCTATCCTACCTGCTATGTATCCTGCTGCTGAACTAATCCTTTCTGTGCCCTAGAATGTTATTAGCCTTGCTTGCTTATTATTGAAAGATTTATTTTCTAGGACTCCTTTGAATTCCATTTGCTACTACACTGCCTTTTCTCTTCAATATGCTTTTTCTGTAGTGTCCTTTAAAGATTCTTGATCTTTTCTAACCTAGGACTTATTTATAGTAGCCTGATCTGGTTTTCCTAATCATTGGTGGTCTTCCCAGCAGGATATGTTCCTTTGTCTTCTTCTTAATGTGATTCAAGGTACATTCCAATTTAACGTGCCCTTATGCTTTAACCGTTATGCCAGGATTTATTGTACCAAACCAAACTCCAATAGAATTTCCTGAGGCGTTCCTTTATCAATTTGCACAACACTCATGAGATATCCGCTGGCAAAGTCCTTGCATTTTAATAATAACACCTTAGCATTGTTAACCTAAATATGTTTTAATTCTCCTTTGGCCAGCTCATCTGGTTTAATTCCTTAAGTATTCAGATTTCTTTTGAGACAGGTTGAGGAAAGGAGATCTTGTGCTTTACAGACAATAAAATACCAGAAATAAATGTGGAAATAGACATGAACGTCATGCCATTAGTGGTGTCTGTATGGGTGTGCCCACCATGCCTAGAAGGGTGTAAGTACCGTAATCTGCTTTGCAGATTTGACTGTGCGAGCATATTACTATATTTGGAGGTGGTTAAATGGAGGCATAAATAGACAAAAGTGTTTTAACAGAATTAATAAAACCATCTTGTACATGCAGTCCAGCCATAAATACTACACGGATTAAACACAAAATGATAGAAAAATACAAATGTCTTTTTAGGTACATAGGAGTAAATGGAGATTCTGTGCTGTCCTGTGCACGTGAGTGTGTGTACATGCATTCATAGACATGCAAGATATTTGTAGCGAGTGAGTTGTGGTTCCTAAGCTTGATTTAAAAACTGAATGAGTTCATTATAATCCACCCCTCCCCCCGACAAAAAAAAAAAAAAAAGATCAGAGGAATCAATCTAATCTGCTTTACTAAATGAACATGTGAAAGTGCTTATGTGAGGTAAACCTGGGGACTATACATATTTCTCTCTTTTTCCTTAAACAGAATGAAAACGCCCTTGTGAAAATAAAGGAGTTAGGAGTCGAGCTTGCAAAGATCAGGGATGAAGTAGGTAAGTAGTACAAGCAAAGTGATAACAACAGTGATTTTCTCACTTTACACAAAAGCAGTTATTCCCTGTGACCTGGTCCTGGGGAACCTGTGTACATGTGGTGAAGTGTCTTCTGAAGCCCAGTGGCCAGGGATTTTGTGGCTTTGAAGGGAACTGTGATTTTACCTCTTTGTTGTGGAAGTGAGTCCATGACCACACACTGGAGCTAGTTGTGCATCATCTTTACTAGACAAATGGTTCTTCATAAACCCATAGCTTTCATTCTCAGACTATGTTCCGCCACTGCCAAGGAGAAAGCAGAGCGTGATGAGAAGTGGGAAGCTGGGTCTGTTGTGGTGCATGGTGACTGGGACTGCATCGCTTATGTACCTTTGCATGTTCTGCAGTTCAGCTACAAACTGAAGGACACCAGGCTCAGAACTTGCTTATTAATGACAGGTCTCTTCCTGGTTGAAAGATGGCAAAAGCAACATGTTCCATTCAGTCTGTGTATTCCCCGTGTATCTGCATGCACCGCTTTTCTTGTTTGGTTTCTGAACGAGACAGGAGAGACAGGGAGGGTGTAAAGATATTGCAACTCTTGAGAGGGAAGATGGGCTTTTGAGCTGGCTTCAGCCAACAGGCTGAGTTCTTTTGGGCTTAAATTTCCCCAGAATGGGTGTGACATTGGATTCATCTACCCCAGGGCAAACAGGGAGGAGGAAGGGCACCTGGAGGGAGGACCATCAGGGCAGGGGACACCCTGAGTACCAGAGGGTGTTGGAACCACTGATGACTGGAGCTGTGAACAAGGGGCACCTCTCGGCTTTCCCTGCATGTGTGAGCCCAGGTGCTGGGTCACGCATTAAGCACAGATTTTGCCATGTGGCAGAAGGGTGACTCGGTTCGCAAAGCGGCGCTCAGGCCAAACCCCTGTGAGCTGGGCAGAACTGCAGATCCTCCCTGTGCTTCACCTTCACCTTGCCTATGACAACCCACTGCAGAAAAGCTGATCCCAACCCTTTCTTGATGCCCAACAGGTTGTGCTCCCTGCTGTGCCCCTCTGAAATTTTTCTTTTTGTCTGTTCGTCATTTCACAGAGAACTTAATTGTCCCCACAGCGAAAGCATACTGCAGCAACAGGAAAAGAGCATTTCCAGTTATTCCCTGATGCCTACCATCATCCGTCCTCTGCATCTCCACAGCTCTCACAGAGGAGTTGTTGCCACTGGTGCATTCTTTAGGAACGGCACATCTGAAGCTCTCCATTGAATACCCACTTCTCATTTGAAAGCTCTACCTTTTTCTAGTGGGTTAGGTTTGCTCATTTTCATGAGTGCTTTTGCAAGTGGCAGTGACATGGGAAGGAAAGAGAGGGACAGTGCTGGAGATAAAGAGCTCTGCTTCCATTTACACCATGTTTGTAGATACAGTGCTTAGGGACATGGTTTAGTGGTGCGCTTGTCAGTGTTAGGTTAATGATTGGACTAGATGATCTTACAGGTCTTTTCCAATCTAGGAGATTCTGTGTGATTCTGTGTATGTTTGTACAGCTGAAGTGAATACAAATCACTGGTGGTTTTGCTGGAGAGCTTTGTAGGAGATCACTGCACTGCCTGTCCTTGCCCCTGCTCTTGTGCATGCAGCAATAGGTCCCTCCTTTGCACAAAACTGAGTCCTGATGGATTACATGGAGACAGTTTTGGAAAGAACCCCAAATACTCTGGAAAAGTAGTCTGAGGTCTCAGCTGAGCTGCACTGCTTCAGAAGGGAGATCAGCTATAGATGTGTATGTGCTTTCCTTCTCAGAGAGGGGAAAGATGCTGTGAGATAGTCCTTTCCTCAGTGGCCCTGTGGGCATATGTACTGGAGAGCAGCCATCACAGGCCACCTCTTCCTGAGCAAGCCCCCGCTCTGGGAGGCACCGAGATGCTGAGCAGAGGCTGTTTAGTTGCTGGTGATCTGTCCTGCTTGTTGGAGGTAATCCTCTCTGTTCAACCCTGAGACACAACATGCCCAGGTAGAAGGACTCCCAGTAGGGATGGACAAAAAGATGAACATGTGCACGTATTACAGTCCAGCAGGATGTGAAAAAAATCATCAGTAGTACAAATCCATGTATGTGTCCATACGTATGGAAGGTGAATGTGTTTTAATGTAAGTCAAAAATTGCTGGACAGTCTGTTTGCCTTTGGAATGAAATTATAAAATTACATTTTGTGGAACAGCCAGTGTTTTAAATCTGTGGACAAGGTGAAATGGCAAATGCCAGGTGCATGAGAGCGGTTCTGCTGTCTCTAAAGCAGTGCAACCTGGGGCTCTGGGTGCTACTGGAGACGTGAAGCCCACCTGCGCTATAGGAGGGTTATTTTGGTTTCACAATCAGATGAATCTGTATGTTGTACAATATTGTATGTATTCTGCCAAAATTTATGCGAATAAAGAATGAAACAGTCATTTATTTGACAAGAACAGTCATAGGTGATTCTATGAAGAAATATAGGGAAAATCTACAGAGCAGGTTATTTTGACTACAGCCAAGTTGTAGTTCTGACTTGTCTCAGTCACTTTGATAAGTAGTCTCTCAGTAATTTAAAAATAACCAGTCCAGTTAAACAGCAAGGGTGTTTGGTCAGAAATTCCTGATTTCTCATGTGTAAATTCACCATGTCAGACTCACTGATGCAAATGCCTGGATGAATCAGTAAACCAAGGCTGGACTAGCCAGGGTTGATACAGGCAGTGTGTTCAACATTTAGTTGTTTAGGCAATAGCTCTAATTCAGAATTATGATTTCGGGGCTGAATGTGCTTGGTTTTGAAAGCACAGTCTTTGTTAGCTTCAACAGAAACTACGGGATTCTGCTATACAAAGCAATGAAACTGCAAGATATTATACACTGTTCAGAAAAAATCAGAATGTATTTTTAAGGAAATCTCTTTTGGTAAATAAAACCACTGCTGAAGCAATAGCAGTGATGGAGCATGTGTAAAACAGCCTAGGGAGACCTGCATCCTTCTGGAGCCAGGCAAAATAGTCAGGTTCAGATAACACCTTTATCCCCAGCACTCCTGAGAAGTATTGTGCCTCATCTGAAACCAACATGCAGTGAAATAGGGAAGTGCTTCTCCCTTCCCAGTCCTGAGGAGGAATGTGGCCTCTGTAAACGCTGAGGGACTTGTTATTTTATGCAATAAGATTTGCTCATGTATTTTGCTAGAAATGCTAAGGCTAGAAAAACATGACAAGCAATCGTTCTACACACAAGACACCCATCTTTATAAATTATAAATATAAGCACTTTTCAACCGCAACACTGAGACTCCTGGAACAAAGAGGTTTTGAACACCAGCTGTTTCCTTTCAAACTAATGGAAATTAAATGTCAGACTTACCTGCTCCTTTGCTGTCAGACTAATAACATGTGAAGTGAGTTGAGAGGAGGTATAGAGATGCATAAAACCCTAGATGAATGGAAGACGATCAGATGTCAAGTTTATAATTCGTATTATCTGTGTTGGTGAGAGTTTGAAAGCCAAACCCTGCGTGCCACCTCCTCCTGGAAATGCTTCTCAGTCAGAGGACCCTTAACCTGAGTGAAGTGGCTGTGATTTGTCTGCGGCGAGGGGTCAGGAGGAAGAGCAGAGTCTGCATGGCGAAGAGCCCATTTCTCTTGTCAGAAGCAGACGGTCCCTGCGTGAGGCCACGCGACGCCAGTCCCCTGCTTCCCACGGGAGTTACCCCCTGAATGCAAAGGGCCAGGGCTGGGGAGGCTGGGCTGCGACGCAGGCTGGGTTTGTGCAGGAGGATCAATCCATTAGTGACATCTCCCTTTCCCTCACCTTCCCAGCCCAGCCTGAAGTGGGTTTTGCTCATTTGTTGCACACTGTAAAAGCCAGTGGGTGCTTGGGGAATGGGGAAGCAACGGCAGCCGCTCTCATTTAACCCAGCAGGCTGTCATCCCGGGAAACGGTGTGTTATGTCAGAGTCATTTCCAGCCTGTAAGCAGCAATTGAAATACCTACAGAGAAGGGAAAAGAAAACCAGGGTGTAACTCTTCTCGATGGCAGCTGATAGCATTTGTGCTCTGTTTGTCTTGTTCCGTGTCAGTAATACACTTACATAACTTTTCTTAGTGATTTTTTTTTTTTTTTTTTTTTTTTTTTCCTAGAAGAGGAGCTCGCTTTTACAGTATCCATATCCGGACACCTGAAAGCAAAATTCAGGCATCTGTTGTCAGGGCCCTGCTGGAGGCGATTTGGCTTGGTTCACCAGAACCACCTGCTGAAGCCGCAGCTGGTTAAATGCTGGCTCCAGCAAGGCAGGCTCTCCCACACTGGTTCCTGCTCCCCAGCTGGGTAAAGGAGCCACAGACCTTGTACTGGGCTACTCCTGTCCCAGTAAAGCCAGGCCCAAAGGTCCATCTCCTGTCTAAGAAGAGATTCAGGCTGAGGGAGTTGGGGCTGTTCAGCCTGGAGAAGAGAAGGCTCTGGGGAGACCTTATTGCAGCCTTCCAGTACCTAAAGGGGGCCTACAGGAGAGCTGGGGAGGAACTTTTTACAAGGGCATGGAGTGATAGGACGAGGGGGAATGGCTTCAAACTGGAACAGGGGAGATTTAGATTAGATATTAGGAAGAAATTTTTCACTCTGAGGGTGGTGAGGCACTGTAACAGGTTGCCCAGGGAAGCTATGGAAGCTCCATTCCTGGAGGTGTTTAAGGCCAGGCTGGATGGGGCTTTGAGCAACCTGGGCTGGTGGGAGGTGTCCCTGCCCATGGCGGGGGGGTGGAACTAAGTGATCTTCAAGGTCCCTTCCAACCT
Source organism: Pluvialis apricaria (assembly GCA_017639485.1). Lineage (NCBI taxonomy): Eukaryota > Metazoa > Chordata > Aves > Charadriiformes > Charadriidae > Pluvialis > Pluvialis apricaria. The sequence goes on from CM030007.1 coordinate 24,512,879, forward strand.
AAGCCATTCTATGATACAATCTTTCCTCACCGCTTCAGTCCTTGGCCTCATTTGTCTCAGTCTGGGAGACTGTGGTAGGGATCACTCCTTCTCGTTAGAGGTGTTTGATATTCAGTATAGGGCAAATTTCCTGGGCAATGGCCTCATTTTATGCCTCCAATAGCATTTTTGGGTGCGTGGGGAATGTGCCATGCAGACATTCTTTCCCTGCTTTCCTCTTCCCTCCATTTTGCACCTGTGTCGGGGTTTGATTTACAAGATGCGAATAGTTTTGTGTTTCGGGTTACAGAAAATGTTTCAGATGGATTTTCTTTTGGTTAGAGAATGTCATTTCATTGCCCAACCCTCTCTGTGTGCTGGGTAATCTCATCAGAGAGGCTGGAGGAGACAGAGTTCATTACAGCTCCAATTTAAAGCTTGAGTAAGTTTGAATTCTACTGAATGCAGAGCTGCAAGTGTTATCCCTTGTCCTCCAGCACTGGGATTGCTTTGCATGCTGAAGAAAATCAAAAAGCAAAGAGTAAGAGAGAGGGTTTCGAGCTATAAACCAAACTACCAGGAGACAAGACATTTCAGCTAATGGCCATATAAATTGCGCTGTTCCATTTTGGGTACGAGGTAGGTGGGAAAGCTTTCCGTGTGCTGCTGCTGCGATGCTAAGCTCAATGGTTCAGGCTCACTTTCTCTCTTTCTGTAAGGAGCGGAGAGCTTGAAAGGGACACAGAGTCCCTCTTAGCGCTCCAGAAAACATCAGGATCAGAACAGGGCCCCAGTAGTGATATTTGCCTAGGCATCCTGAGCAAGTCTGGATATTGGTGTCCAGTATGTGTGGAAGCAGAGCTCTAAACAGGGTGAAAAATAACTATGTGGGGAAGGGGATGGCTAGCTTGGTGCGCAAACTACCACGCACAGATGCACCTGACATGAGCTGTGGTCACAGATGTAGGTAATTTTGACAAATTGTTGTTATCCTGAAAAAAAAAAAATTAGCACAACCTGATACCACAGTAAAAACAGACAGGAAAACACAGCGGGGAGTGGAGTGGGGTGGGGAGAGTGTTGCCGGATATTGAGCAAATACATGGTCATAGGATAGATATGTTTTTGAAACATTGAGTTGTCTGCTCAGGGAGGCATCTGCTTCCAGTTCACCAGTTTACAATGTCATACAGGTCTGTGCACGGCACATGCATTTTGAAAGGCGAAGGAAGGATGAGTGGCTAATACAGATGTTATATTCAAAAGGTGATAATTTTGGGGTCTAAATCGGAACGAAGGTCTAGCAGTACCATTAAAAACACATCTCTTCTTCTCTAGTGTTGTTCTGAATTTTATGGTCATGATGATTTTTATAACTTCTTACATGTTAGATCTTTGCAAGTGAGCAAACTTGCTCTCTAAATGTAGTCTGGCTGACCTTGTCCAACTTACATCAGGTCCTCAGTATCTGGATTGATTGCAACCGTTCTTCAGCAAAGCAAAAGGCTGAGGACACAGTGATTGTGACACTGCTGTCCTGAGACCTGGGGGACAATATAGGTGAGGTACCAAATGGGGAAATAAACTGAATATCCTTGACTTGATGGAACTGTTGGAGTCGCACCTTCTGAAACTAGTTGTAGACATGGTTGTGAATTCAGAGACATGGTCACTGCGTTAGTTCACACAAGTAAAAATTTCATGTCTTCTGATTGCCTTCAGTACCAGCCTTTCATTTGCGCTCTCTCATTCCGTGAAGCACACAAGATACTGGTTTGAATATAAAAATATTTTAAGCAAGTGTGCATTCATGGATTCAAGAGGTGCTTGATGGAGCTGGTGCGAAAGACAGGTTTATGGGGTGAGCAGCTTCTAACAGCTGGAAAATGGATGTACGAGATCCTGGTCAAGTGGTCAATCACACCTCCTGCATAACATGTGCACAGGATGCGCGTTTAGAGCCCAGGCATCTTCTGCCTTCCTGGCACATCACTGGAAGTGGGGACTTAGCCAAGACCGTGGCTTGAGGGAAGGAGATAAGGAAAATCTTGTATCCCAGTTGAAAGGCTTGGTGTCAAGTGATTGTCTCACATGCTCTTTCTTATATCCAAGATGAAGTAAAAGCCCCAAAGCCTCAATTTGTGGATCCAAGACTGTGCTGGCCAGGGGGGGACATCCAGTCACCCTGAAAGTCCATGGAGTTCCCTGCTTTCTGTTGTTGTTGTTGTTATTATTATTATTATTATTATTATTATTAAGATCCCAATTTTGCATGGGCTTTTGCATACTCTGCCAGTGCCTCTATTTAAACAAATGCATGTGTGTATGTGTGTATGAGCGAGCAGGACGGAGAGAGAAGCGACAGTGAGAGCTTGTTGATGGCTGAGATTCATGGGAGCGCCAGAGTCGGTGAGAACCACTGTGCTCAGTGGTGTACAAACAGATCCAGTGCCACTCTTTGCTCCCGAGGAGTTCAGAGCCTGACTGTATGGTCTTGTCTCCACAGCCCTCAACACAGAGAGACGGAAGAAACTACAGAGTGAGAAGGAGGAGCTGGAGAGGCGCTTTGAGGAGGAGGGAAAGCAGCTTCGAAGGCGGCAGCAAGAGGAGCTGCAGGCGCTGGAGCAGCGGCTGCAGGAGGAGTACAACACCAAGAGGGAGAGCCTGCAGGAGCAGCACAGCCTGCAGCTGGAGCAAGTCAAATTGCAGCATCAGGATCAGGTCAGTCTCTGTTCTCTTTGAGGAGTAGACAGACCATGCCAGTACTGAGTGGGTTGAGGTAGTGAAATATATTGAACAGTCCAACGTGAAGACACTGGTAAAGAACTGATGACTGGAAAAATATATTCCTGGCTATCTTTACTGCTTTTCCTCCCTATTATTCCTATTGGTATTTCTGCATAGTAGCACATTACATTGCCACGTCTTGTCTTCACATGCTTCCAGATCTTTGACAACACAAATATTAAGACTTGCCCTGCTCCCCACACATACTTGCTCCCCAACCCACTTATTGTAGTCAATTTATGTTCAACCCTTGAGTTCATATAAATTGAACAAGAATCTGCTCAACACAGGTCAGGCCAGAAGAGTCCTGCCCATCGTTGTTTGCAACGCTAGTTAAAGGGTGGTAAAGCGAAGTGATAGGGCCCATGCAACACGTAGCCTAAACTTCAAGCAGGTGATACACTCTGGGTTCCCTGATTTCTGCTCCACCGTTCAATCTAATCTCTTAGATTGTGCATTCCAAGTGTTTCTCCCTGCTTTGCTTTCTGTGTGTAGGGAGGAATACTCTCATATGCAGCTACTTTAGTCTTACTTTTAATGGCTGGAGGAACAAACACTAACTCACCTATGGGCACCTCTCACATGGTGGCAGAACATCCTGCTCTGGGTTATGGCAATAATGCCTTTACCTTGCCTTTTCTCATTTTGCGTTCAGTGAGCAGCAGATACAGTTCTGATTTTTCCAGCTGTAACCCTTACCCATTGCCCAGCACCGCAGTTCATGAGGGCTTTTCTCGCACGAGCATCTGCCGCACTCAGGTGCGCTCTGCAATCTGTGCCATCAGGCTTCGACATGCCGCAGCCTCTGCTTTCATGGGTGTGCCACCCAGATGTCTGATGCAGCGCAAGGGTCAGTTGTCTGTAAACAAGAGCCCAGCCAACAGACCCCCTGTTTGCCAGCATCACAGAATCACAGAATGGTCAGGGTTGGAAGGGACCTCTGGAGATCACCCAGTCCAATCCCCCTGCCACAGCAGGGTCACCTACAGCAGTTGCACAGGACGGCGTCCAGACGGGTTTGGAATGTCTCCAGTTCTCTTCGACCTGGGGATTTCACCAATGCCCAGGGCAGCTGGAGGTGGTGGAGGTGAATTTTTCACTCTCTGAGGCAATGTAAATTGGCAGCAACAGTGCAGTGCAGAAGTGGTCTGTGAGATGGATGGATGTAACCAAAGGTCAAGGAGAAGGTTTTTGTCTGCATGCTCTGTATCCCAGGGTATCTCTACTGTCCATTTTCGCGCTGCTGCCTGAAGCAGGAGCCTGTGGCCGAGGCTCCAGAGCTGCTGCTCCCCCCTGCTCGTGCCCGGCAAATGGGCTGACAGCCGGCACTGCGGTGGGGCGTGCAGCGCAGACATGCCCCGTGCAGTTCCCAAGGATGACGACAGCGCTAGCTGTGGGGTCAGAAGCAAACCAACTCCAATCAGCAGAGCCTGGGCTTGAGCTAATTTAGACCATTTAAGAGGTAAAGGCTGGTGCAGGACTGTGTGGCCATAGCTGAAGCACCTCCAGGAGCCAGGGAAAGGGGCTAACCCGCACTGAGCTCATGGGAGAGGAGAGCTCCGACACAGCCCAGCAGAGATGGCAGCCCACTGTCTCTAAGGTCAACTGTTTGTAAAAAGGGAAATGACACCATTTACTGCCTGTACTTGATGTACTGTAAAACACTCCTGGGATGGGAATGCAAATACAAACCAGGTTGGTGACAGTTTTATGTCACCCATGTCACAGCTGCCTGGTGTTAGATTTATTGTGTAACACCAACGGTGCGCCGGGGCTGGGCACAGCGTGGTCCTCGCTGGCACGTGGGTCAGACAGCCATGTCAGACACATGGCGTCCCAGCCTGTGCCCCGGAGCGCCTGCTGCCCTGGGGACAATTTGGTTGATTCTTCAGTGGGAGGGGGGGTTTGAAGAACTCTTGCTGGATTTTACCTATTTTAGTTGCTGTGCCTGCTGGTTGTTACTGGTTTGCAGGCTTGTAACGTGCAACACAAAGGCTTTATCTGACTGGTTTGTCCCAGACAAACTACCTTTTTCTGTTAGTGTATTGATTTTCACAGATGCATTAGAAGGTGCTGTCAAATAGGTTTTTGTGTTCTAAACCAGATTTTTCAAAATCTTCGCCTGTAAATGCTCGCAGATGAGCCATGGCTTTTGGTTCTGATTTCAGTTTATGCAAGATGGTTTTCTTGCAACACCTCTCAAATTTTCTGCTTTGCTTTCTGATATGAAGGAGGGGTGGTGTTCCCAAAAGTCTTGGCTTTTTTTTCCTTTCACTGTGTCAGTGTGTCAGTTTGCCTAGTGGAAGCTATTAGCTCTAGCTGCAAGCCTTGCCTCTCCTGGATCACCAGGCATTAGCATTTCTGAAGGAATTTTTTCTGCTGTTTTTTTTTTGCTGAGATGATAGTTTATCTCTGCTACTCTTCGAAGTGTTTCTGCAAGCTTCCAGGACTACAAGAACAGATGGTGGGGTTTTTTCCCCTCAAATTGATCAGTGCAAGAAAGGGTGATATAGGTCACCATAGGACTTGACTAGAAGTATACTTATTTTTCTCATGTTCTCATCTACTGTGATTCTACTCATCACCACCCAGAAACAGCAGAAACACATCTTTCCCTCTGTTGGGCAAATAGTTCTCTCTCCTCCAGCCTTTTGGTTTGCTCCAGAGCTCTTTGTTCCCTGAATTACTGAAGATAACACAAACATTTTTCTCTACTGCTTTGAAAGCACTGCTATGACCCTAGTATCTCAGAGTTTAAGCCCATCTTTTCAATCCATAGTTCCTTTAGCATCTCATGATGAGTTTTAGCAGGTTTTCCCTTTGAATTCCTACTCCGTTGTACACCCATCCTGTGCCAAGTGCTCTTGGATCGGAGGAGCCTGTCAGGCTAGGTTGGAAAGCTGCTCACCAGCAATGTTTCTTGGCCAAGGAGAAGGAGAACTTTTTTAGTCTAGCAACCAAGGTGCATAAGGAATAAGGATCCCTAACAGCTGCTAACCCAAAGGGTTTCCGATGCTCTGGTTCCTCCTTCCCCTGCTCGGAGAAAGAGGAGAACTGCCCGGCTCAGAGCATGCCAAAACAAGCAAGCCTGCTCGAGGGACTGGTCTCGTTCAGCTCTGACACTGCTGAGCTGGCACTGGTCCCAACAAGTGCCTGACCAGAGGCACCTAACCCATGACCTAAAGAGCTCTTACACTGGGCGTGAGGAAAGCCTTGTCCTTGAGCTGTCCGTCTGTGCGAGGTAATTTTGAGCTTGTGTTCATGAAGGCAATAACAGCAGCAAAATCCTCTTAACTGTGGATCTGCAGGTATTTCTATGTCCACACATCTAATTTGCAAGTTAGTCATCCCACTTCATAGTTTCCAGTCACAACTTAGTCTTCCATACTGTGTTGCTGTAGTCACCTTTTACTTTTGCACAAGATAGCTGTTGTTTCCTTGGGTACACAGTTGTCACACTTTGGAGGTTCATCTGTCTCTGAGGAGGTGAGGCAGTTCTTTCAGCGTAGCAGAGCATGAGAGCCGAAATCCTCACAAACCAGTCATGTGGGCCAGTGCATCCCAATATTTCTCATATCTCCTTGCAAAGTAAAGGCTGTGATCCTGGCTTGCCAGTGTTTCTCGCTTGAGCTGCTCAGCTCAAGCTGTTTTGTCCACCAACTTACTGAACTTCTCCCACTAGAACCTCTTCTTGATTTTGCTTTATTAAGTCCTAAAAATCCCACCTGAGCTTCTTTTTTAGCCAGAAATAACCATGACAGTCACTGAGTTGATCAAGCCTATAGAATAAGTTAGTGGCAAAGCTGGAATTAATATCCAAGAGATTTGATTCCCAGTGCCAAGTAGACTATCTGCTATGAAAAACTGCAGACAGGAGGTCACACTGGAAGATTAAAGAGAGTCATGTAAGATGTGGATATGAAACATACAGAAGACAGAAAAATCCCTGGAGACCATTTGGAACATATTTAATTGGCTTTATAGATAAATAACCTGCCAAAGATGGTGGCGGCAAAAGGAGACCCCTTCACCTTCTGAAGGCATTGGAGTTGAGTGTAATCATTCCTATGGGGTGCTGCTCAGCTGAGAAGCAATTAGAGTATGAATAAAGACTTAAGCAAGGGTGAGGTAAAGAACATGGCAATGCTCATGAGGTTTCAGCACACAGACATCGTATACAAGGACATCGCGCTCTGGGAAAAGTCAAGTGATAGTCTCTATCCCATTAGTAGCCCAGTGAGTCATCTAGCCCCCCTTTCTCTGCTCTTTCATGCAATATAACAGCAGGCTGAGTCCCCATTGTTTTGCAAACAGTTCTTCACCACTGAATTGTCTCCCACATTATTGTGAAAATGAGTTTGGATAACTTTATATTCCACGTTAAATGCCTGTCTCTTATTCTAAGAGCGTGCTTTCTCCAATACAGTTGGGAATTTTGCTTCTGTTGGATAATCTAACACATATGTTTGACAGTTAGATGCAGTGAAACATTTATTCCAGTCAAGACATACTCAGCCATTTCTACCATTATTTAACATAACAGTGAGCAAAAGAGCTGTTTAAAGTCAAGTCACTTTGCAATGAACGGCTGTTTCACTGTAAAAGTGAAATGGTTTGATCCTCTGAATTGCCAGATATCACAAAGAATGTGTTAAATGTAGGGAATAAGGTCACTGTGATTACAAAACCCAGAAAAGCAAATCAATGCATTGCGTTTGGAAACTGCTCTGGACGACTGACAACCTTGATCACCATTTTTCACTGTATTTTCTTTAATGAATGATGCATATCAAAACACCATCATTAGGGATCTCATTTGCCTTTAGCCAAGTCCAATAACAAGCAATGTGCCCAGTGATAGGACAAGAGGTAATGGGCACAAACTGGAGCACAGGAAGTTCCATCTTAACATGAGGAGGGACTTCTTTCATTTGAGGGTGGCAGAGCACTGGCACAGGCTGCCCAGAGAGGTGGTGGAGTCTCCCACTCTGGAGACATTCAAAACCCGCCTGGACGCCGTCCTGTGCAACTGCTGTAGGTGTCCCTGCTGTGGCAGGGGGGTTGGACTGTATGATCTCCAGAGGTCCTTTCCAACCCTGACCATTCTGTGATTCTGTGATTCTGTACTGAAGGAGTCCCAAACCCACCGGGTGCACAGGAACACAGGCTGCCACAGCCCTCTTCTGACTGCATCCCTTGCTCCCGTGATGGCTGCGTGCAGTGTGATGCAGTTTGCTCGTCATTCTGCAGTAGCAGGACCTATTTCTGACCTCAATATGAGAGTGGGAAAAAGTTTTGTGGCTTCACTGTCATCTTGGTTACTTCCACACCAACCTGAAAATTCATGTGTCTGCAATGAAAAAGGTGCTGTCGTATCTTTCATCACCTTGTTGGATGGGGACTCAAAATACGTGATTCAAGAGGACGTAGGAATTTGGGTATTGACGACTTTGTAGGATCCTCTTATTCAAGTAAAGTGTGATAGACTGCAATTCATTTTACGTACCCACTGATAATAATGTCAATGTTTCTCTAGAAATAAATATTTTAAAACTATGAATAATTCATAGGCACTTTCCATGGAAGTTAATTCATGATCTTACAATAAAAATCATTGCAGCAAAGTGCCATGAAGACAAAAACCAGGATGGCTCAGAACTGTGCATGTTTATCTGACCATCAGAGGGAGTCGGGTCATTAAGATAATTTAGATTAATGGAATGTTGAGATTTCTGAACATTTCATAAATGGCTTCTTTGCTTAAGGGCTTTTTGGCCTTTCGCTTTCTTATGTACCTCTTTTATCACCATTAAGTTAAAAGAACAAAAATACTATCAGCAGTGACTATACGCTATCCCTGAAGGCGTCAACATGCCTGTTTTGTAATTAATAAAACTGGCTCAGGTGCTGGAAGTGTCACGCTCAGTAGATCCCTTTAGTGTTTCCAGCTCACTGGAGTTCTTTAGCAGTGGCTTGTCAGTGTGCCACAGCATGTCTAATCGTGCGTCCATGTCTCTCTCCATTCGTTGTCGTTGGAACAGGTGGAAGATATCACAGCTTCGCACGAAGCCGCGATGTTACAGTTGGAAAATAACCACATAGTTGCCATTACAGTACTGCAGGATGAGAATGACTGGAAGATTCAAGGTAAGCCAAAGACAACCCAATGCCTACAGAGCTATTCCAGAGCAGGAGTTAGTGCTGTAGTGAGAATGTGTAAGCCTGGATTTTCTTCCTCCAGGGCAGATGATACAGAAAATTTGTGTTGGTCTAGTGCTTTCACATGGGGTGGACCGCCAGGTACATGCTAGGGGTGAGGGAGAGCTGTGTGTAGCGTGTACAGCATCTAACTTGGACCTGGGACTATCTGAGGGGTCTTTGGGCCAAAGATAAGGCTTTCTCCATGTGTTGCTGAATATAGAGTCCAAATTCCACCTCACTTCACACACAGACTTTTCTAAAGAGCCTAATCCTTGGGTGCTCAGGAGGCCAGAGCTCGTTGAGCATCTCCGAATTTAGGTGCTTAAATGCCTACACTGCTTCTAAAAACAAGGCTCATCATTTTCAGTAGCAAAAGTCTGGCCATGCTGAGCAGACCAAAGCCACACACTGCTGCAAATCTGCACCTCAGCACTGTTGTCTTTATTTTATGTTGTGGTTTTTCCACAGGATTTGATGCTGCAGAAAGAGCTGTTTCCTCCCTACCAGTTCAGTATCTAAATGCGTGTCTTTGTACATGCTTTAGCTGACATTTAGCAGTTATCTGTACAATCTCCCTCTTTTCTTTTTACACATGAGCATGAAGGTCTAATTTTTAAATAGCTCTAGTAGGTTTTCCCACAGCTTTCCCGAAACCAAGCCATATGGCTGAGCTCTGCACTGTGTCAATTAGAGACACAGTCCAGAGCATAACTTGAGTTGAGAAGTCTCTTCCCCTCTCCTGTAGGCAGAGATGGTATCTAGCATATGATTTTTGAATTAACATATACAATTTTGAAAATAATAATAATAATAATAATAATAATAATAATAATAATAATAATAATAATAATAATAAAGCTGTTCGTTGCTTGAGGATATTCTTACCTGTCCATTTTTGTTAGTATTTTCTGATGATAAAACTTGGCAGTGGTTTATCAAGGCTCTGGTGGCCAAAGTTTGTGCTCCCTGCTCCTGGAGTGGGTATGAAATGCCCTCCTGTGCATGGAAACGGCATTGCAGCAGCTGCACTGTAGTGCGCGGCACCGGAGCAATAATATTATTACTGCTGTTATTGTGGCTAGTCAGCAATAGCTAGAGGGCAAAACCCCATGGGGCTGGCAGTAAAGACAGAAAAAATAGAGTGTCCACATACTGAAAAGGTACGTGCCACTACTACTGTACTGAATGACAGTTTGATGCCATTAGTTTAGAGATTAAACTTTATTCCATTTTTTATATTAAACTTTTGGCTATTAAGTCCAGGGTGAGTTGTTCCAGTAGTGAAACCTTTAATCATGTAATATAAATAGAGGATTTTTTTGTCTTTGGGCTCGGTCAGTCTCACTAATGGAATAAACTTCACAGGTCATCTGCCACAGCTCCTGGAGAAGCACTGTATTTTGCATTTTTGCATCTGAGTTGCTGGCCCCTCTCTCTAGCTCCCCAAAGAAATTGCAACCCAAGGTTTTAAATGTATTTAATTTAAAACTCTTTGATTTGGGGATACTCACTCTGAACTGATAAAAGACCCATTGTCAGACTGACCCTTTTCAGATCAGAGCCCCCGAAAGCTGGGAATTCCGAGCAGTTCTAAAAAGTCAGAAACTGTTCATGTAGAAATAGAGGTACCTGCAACCAGTGAAAGATCAGGAAATCCTGATCCTCAAAACAATTCACCTAAAGTCACAGAGTATATTACTACCAGTTTCCTACTCAACCTCCATGCCCGAAAACTGCATCCCGAATTGCGCTTGGCTCACGATGTCTGTGCTCTTGGACTTCACCTAGCAATGTCGTGTCTGTGTGTCTTCCCCAGAACTGAATACTGCTCACAAACTGGAAAAGGCACAATTAGAAGAGAATTTTGAAAAACTGCGGCTGTCACTCCAGGTTAGCAGTTTCGTTATTTCCCACCGCTGTAACGATGTTGCAGAGCAGCTGATGGGGCAGCCCCAGCCCCTTGTCCAGCTGCCGGCACACCAGGTTTTTGCTTCTTACCAGCTATAGCACCTCTTGTCCTCTGCCAGTCCAAACTGGGATCTAGCAGCAAAGGTTCCCCCTCAGGTTTTTCCCTTGGCTGGTTCAGCAAAATACTAACTAGCTAAAAGAGAAGAGAGGGCAAACCTAAAGGGAGGAAAAGGCACCTGGATAAAGCAAAGAAATGTCCTTTTGTCGCTGCTGGCTCAGCACGAGGAGCAAAGTCGAGCTCTTCCCTGAAGGGTGGGGAGAGCTCCAGCACCTGTGGTGGCTGTGAACATCACCTTGTCGACATGGTACCCTCCAGCAGGCACCCGCGGGGCTCAGAAATGCTCACCTCTCCCTGCCTGGCCCTGTGCCTGTGCTTTAAACACTTTCCCACTGCCTGAAGGTGGGGGAGCCGGTCCCGCGGTGTAGACACATCTCCATTGCCATGGAAGAGCAATGCGGTCCCTGATGAGGGATGCCCCGGGGCTGGCCCTGCTGTGCAGCCAGGCTATGGCGGGCCAGGATCAGCCCTGCACATCACATCTCTCACATTCCACTATTTAACACGAAGCTCAAGATCGTCTTGGCTTTTTCAGTCCTTCTAATAACTCTGTGCTGTTCTCACTCTCTAGATGAAGAAATCCCAAGGAGTGGAGGGCAGAAACATGCCCCTGTGATTCATGCTAAGTTTGAAAATCTTGTGTGAACAAGTAAAGCTGCCATGGCGAATAATGCAAGCTCTGTTTGATTTCATAGGCAGAGATGAATTACAATTTTTAAACACCCTGACTAGCACATTCTATTGCACGCAGCAACTGCCAGTCCCTTCTTCATGTGGCTGTGACAGTTCGAGGCATGTCAGCAGTTTTGCAATAAGCACTGCTGTAATGTTACAGCCAAGAAATTACATGTATGAAAGATAAGAATACCAATTTCACAGCAGCTGTGGCTTTTACAGATGTATATAGAGCGGTAACAAGAATGCCTTTGATGGTAACAGAAATATGATTGGTTAAAATAATGCGTTGTTCCTGTGTATCACTCTGAAATGAAACGATGATCATTTAAAGTCCACACCACTAACTCATTGTTGCTTGTTACCATGCTAGAAGCCTGGAAAGGTGAAGGAAGCAAGGATGGGGTATCTACTGCCTCGTTCAGACTCTAGGGACAGCATAAATGATCTCTTTCATGCCTGTGATATAAATGCCAGCTCTCTTAAGGAAGGACATGCTCATTCTCATCCAGCCCAAGGTGATGGGGTGATTTAGCATCAAAGACCTTTCATGAACTAGTGCCAGCCAGTGTCAGCCAGCCACAGGCATTGTAGGGATTTTGGGACTCCCTGAGGCACTGGGTTATCAAAAACCCCACTCAAGTGGCCTTACATAAAAAAATCCCACCTTGCAGGGGTTTCTAAGCCTCGTTCAGCTCCCCTGATGGTTTCACAGTGCAGATTGACTTATATGAATGTAAGAGGAGTGATAACACGATTGATGTGTCTCCCCTCCAGGACCAGATAGACACCCTCACCTTCCAGAACCAATCTCTTAAGGCCAAAGCAGACAGATTTGAAGAGGCTCTGAAGAAAAACACCGAGGAACAATTGAAGGTAGATGGCAACTATAACTGTACAGTCATCAAGATACGTGTTTCTGAGTATGACTCACATCACGTGATTCAGTGGAAAAGCAATGGAATCCTTACCCCAGGGACTGGGGGGCAGATCCCAACCAAGACTCCAAATCTTGAGCTCTGACGAGGAGTCAGAAATCTTAGCCTAGGTTCATCGTTTTCTGATTTTACTTCTTTTTCCTTATTCTTTCATCCAGCATTTGTAGCCCTGTTTCCAAGACATTTCATTAACTCCATCTAGTATGTCCTCACTGCTGTCAATTCTTCTTTCCCTTCTTCCTCTCTTTCTCTTTACTTTTTGTCTTTTCATATTTAGGGCTCTTGTTTTTGTGCCTTCTGAACCAACTTCTTTGATATCCTCTGTATTCCCTCATTTTTTTCTGGACTTGCAGGGGACAGCCCTGTCATATGAAGTATTTATTCAAATGCTGTCTATTTATTATTTAAACTGCCATGCTGTTTATTTACAGTGTGTAAGTAAACACACAGTGTAATTATCTATCTGAAATGAAATAACCTTGAAGTGACCCTCCAAAAAGAGTTTTCTTTTAACTTGGGGCATTTCAGTGTGTTTGCAGCACAACCCCATGGGCAGCTGTATCAACGTGACAGAGGGGACAGAATGAAAATAGTGGGGTGAGCAAGGGGCTCAGTGAGTTCAGGTGGGAGAACTCCTTAGGAAAGGAGCGCAAATGCGTGAAACAGGTTTGGCCATGGGAAACAGGTACTATCAGTCCCTTTCTATAGACCTCCTCCACAGTATTTAATTTACATGAAAGGACAAATTCTGTTGTGTCACAGTGATGTACCACCAGGCAGTTCACTGGGAAAAATCCAGAACAGCTTAAGTCAACGACAGTATTTCATCAGTATAATTCAGAGCACATCTTTTGCTCATGAGTTGAATCCTAGTATCCCCTGCATCTGAAGTTCTCAAGCAGAGGAGGAACTTCTCCCCACCAGATCCCACCAGTGGCTTTGCTAACTGCCACTGTGACACAGTGGTGCAGGCAAGGCAAAACACTGTCATTCTCACCTCCAGCCCCCTCGTCCTGTTTCCTCAGTTTCATGTTTCTACTTTTCCCAAGCCAAAATCCCTGCACAATCATAAAATGCCTCATGCAGTTCCCAAGATAGGAGTAGTAATGAGATTGCTGAACAGCCTGGCATCCCATTCTTCTATCCATGTGGCTGGCTAAAAGAACTGTACCATTGGCTATCCAACCAAAGGGATGGTCTCAGAGAGAATATCAGGGTTCAGGTGGGCTGCGGGGGCCCAGGTGCAGGTGGTTTTCACATTACTGAGACTCCTGAACCACTGGGTGCATTGAGGAAACTATCTTATGGCTGAAGATGCGTTTATGGCTGACAGATATCCAAATCGCTGGTATGTTTCCTAGATTGTACGAGCTCCATATCTGCACTTAGAAGAAGACCTGAAGAGCTTAAAACATGTTCTGGAAATGAAGAACCATCAGATTCACCAACAGGAGAAGATGATTATGGAGCTAGAAAAACAGGTGAGATATCATTTTTCCTCCAGAGGATATATCACAAAGTTAGTAAAATAAAAGTTTGGTTACAGCAGAGAACTTAAAGAGGTGAGAAAACACATGATGTTGGGGCAAGACACAGTCTAAGAGATTCATAAATGGCTATATATTGTGTTGTTCTGCTGTCAACCTACATAGCTGCTTCTGCTATACCATGTCTCAGGTTTTTACTCAGAAATGGGATCTTTTCCCATCCCTTCACCTACCTGTGATACCCTTGATTTCTCCTCTGTTGATCTGTATTGCTTTTTGATGCAATACCTGCTCAGCCTGTTATGTTAGACAGCGAGACAGTTGGTGCAGGAAGAATGGAGGAAGGGGAACTCTGTGGTAGTCCAGGGCTTCATTTTGTACACCAGCCTGCACCATACACCCCTTCGGGAGTCAGGTAACCATTTAGGAGTGGAGAGGGCAAGTGGAGGAAGACGGAGCCATCTGTGTCTTGCTGCTGCTCGTGCAGGCATTTAGGGAGCTCCCAGCCATGAGTATGAATTAGCAATATTCAGCAAGCAGTTCCTAGCAAGGCTTATGCTAGGAAAGCTCTCCCAACCCTAAAGTGATGCTTTTCTGCAGCCTATGCTGTTTTCTCATCCTTTGCTTGTGGCGGTCCCTAACGAAGAACTCCCCAGTTCACCATCAATTACATTTTTTGTTGGAAAGGGATTGATTTTGTAAGGCATAACCTACAGTGACAGTAAACGTATAATGTGGTGACAGGATGAGGCACTACCTCAGCTGGGGATCCAGAACAGCTGGTTCAGCACGGCGTTTAGCAAGATTTGTTTCCATTTACGGGGAAATTTGAGAACTCCGATGATTATTTTGCTGAACAGATGCTTGAGTAAGTGGAAGTAGAGAAAAGTGCCTCCTCACAACTGAGGCTTGTTAACTGTGCTCCTTCTAACACGCTGCTCCTGGAGCAAAGCCAGCATCTGAAAACATGCACTGTGGTGTTATACTGGAAAAAAAAAACAAACCCCAAACAACAGCCTACATAGTTCCTGGTCATTTATCTAATTTTGCTAATTAACCACATATGAGCACACGGTCCTGCTCCTGCCCTGTATCACAGTAAAACACTGGGTCTACTGTGGTCCAAGGCAAAACTGCTTTCTCTTCAAAGAGCTGTGTTTATAGGTGCCAGAACATCTACAGGGCATCTCCAAAAGCGCTGAAAGATGGGGTGCCTCATAAGGGAGCAGCAGGGCGTTTCAAATATGGGGTCAGGCTTGGCTCCCTGCCTGCTGAAAGGGAGGCTGGAAATGAAGGTGGCAGGAGAGCGGTGGTGTAGGGTGAGGGTTTCAGTGGAGAGGGGGAAGGAGGTACACAGATCTTCTCCCATGCTTCATGCTGGCATAGCTGCTACTTATTAAAACTATTGAGGAAGCAGAAAGGGTACCCGTGATGGTGATTCCTCTCTCAGAGCATTTCAAAACAGGGCCAGAATCCTTATTCTGCTCTAACAAATTATACCGGGATAGGCCAGAATATCTGAGAATCAGGAGTATCCTTTACATTCACCCGCATAGACTGGAAACTACTGCATAAAACTGATGCCTCCACCATAAAGTGTGAGTTATTGCAAACTCCAATGCACAATATTTTGGTTCTTTATAAAAGGTTGGGAAATTCGATAACCAAGCTCACACGGAGATAAGGTTACCCTGTGATATCTTGTTTTCTTCCAAAAGTGTTGAATTCAGCAAAATTCAAACTGCTGGAAAACCAAGAACTAAGGTGATAAAGTATGTCAAATTCAAAACTTGGGAAAAACAGGGCACCTGAGGCTGTGGTACACAGCTATAAACATCTTACTGGTGTTTTAATACACTGCTATTGACATCCTCAAACTCTGTCCTTGAACTGTCTTGAGTAAAAGCTACCTGTGCTTGGGATCGGATTCATTCGATTTAATTGTAGCTTGAGGTTAAATGCGTAGTTTAAGCCTGTCATTTAAGCCGACACTGCCAGCAGTGGAGAGAAGTGACTCCAAAGGGCAGCCCATCTCTTGTGAATGCAGCAGCAGCCTTCTGGGTGTAATCTGCCCTGGTGAGTAACTCTTTGCTCCCCATAACCAGGGAATCACGATCCTAGAGGCTGGACACCAGACATTTATGTCCGATGAGATTAGTTGAGCTGGATGATGCACATCATACCGCCTGGCTCTCCTCCTTCATCTCTAGACTGACCACTCACACCACAGTGCCCTTTCCATGCTGGGCATCCCCATGCTTCCCAAGCACCACCAGCTCCCTGTCCACAACAACGGCTGGTAACGCTGGCTCCTGAAGGATGAAAGTTGCTGGGGCACCACCAAGGAAGATGTTTTGTTTGTGCTAGACAAGACTAAGACCCTCCTTTTCCTCAGTTAGGAGTAAGGGCTGGTTCAGCTCTGCCTCCGCTCAATGCTCTGCGGATGATGACCCCACTTACTTCACCAGTATGATGTGGTGTGAGTCAGAACTCTAAGTCTCAGCTGCAGTCAAGATGACCGCCTCCATCTGTCCTCAAATTTTAGCAGTTGCTCTAGGGAGAAATAAAGATAAAGAACAAATCCTCTTGCATCAGTTGTTGGGCTTTCTTCAGGCTTCACAAACCTTCTTTTGTTGCAGGTTGAAAAAAATTTTAAACTGGAAGAAAAAATCACCATGCTGCAACAGCAGAACGAAGAACTCCGAGCCAGAATTGAGCAAAATACTGTCATAACCAGGTTTGTGCTGATATTTGCAATCTGTCTGAGCTTGAAAGGAGACTGCAGATCTTAACTGCCCAAGGCTGACACTTATTTCAGAAGGGGAAAATCTTATTTCCTCCTGAAAGTGTATTGGTGTCCTGATCTGCTTGTTTTATTAAAAAATCCTTTTCATATCAGGGTTTGCTTACTTTAACATAAGGAGGGCCAAATATCTGTCTGTGTGTTTCCATGATTTTGACACGCTGCTGAGAGCAAAGTTGCCAGTGGCTTCTGACCTCAGCATCAGTGCCCTGAAACCCGTTAGTCAGCGGGTAACAAAGATGGGAAACGGGGCAATTTCAGTAGAGGCATCATAACGATGCCACCGTCACCCGGGCAGGGTTATCCTTCGGTGGGTTTTTTCATCTGCACTGTCTGTTTGCACCCTTGTCACAGCCTGGTAAGGGTGATAGGCTCCTTGTGTTAGGTAGTGTAGAAACAGAGAAGGGTAGGACAGTGTATGTCCCAGGGAGTCTATAGCCTGCTGTAAGGCAAGAGGCTGCAGCTGGACCCAGGCAGAAGGGGTACCGGTGGGAAATGCTAGAGCTGAACCTGTCCCAACACACTAGCTGTCATGGTTGCCAGAAGTGATGCCATTGGCCTAAAATGCAATTTAATTTTTAGCTGACTTTTTAAAGCGTCAGCGTCTCCTCTCTGATTTAATTTTAGTTTTTGTCTTTCTAGTGTCTCCTCTATTAATGATTCAGCCTTTAAAAAAACATTGTCTCTTGCATGTAGATATTTTAAAAAGGCAGCACTGCTTGTACTGACGTTCAGGTTGGGGTGAGGATTATGTTTCATCTCACCTGGGTGTAAATACCTGTAACACACATATTGCTGTCTGAGGTGGGTACCTACAGCCTTTCTGTGCTTGGGGAGGAAAACCAAGAATTTTTAAGGTCTCGTTCACCAGGCCGGTTTGAGACACCTGCTTTTGGGCTGGATGAATTGTGGTGTGGAAGTGGCAGTCTCTCTCCACGCCTGTGACAGCAGCCAGGGTGCCTGGTTCGGTGCTCGGCGTCCCTGCACTGCAGGTGCCTGCCTCTGGCTGGGCGAACAGCACCCTCCGCTCCCCGCCGGCGTCCGGCTGCAGCGCTTCGCTTCTTGCCCGTCACTGTGTAGGTGCTGGTTTCGAAGAACATCTTTTGGGAGAAACCCTGAATTTGAGGTCAGCCTGGAAAGTCCACTTAGACGACAGTCATTTTCAACAGTAGCAGTTTGGGGACAGCTATGGGGACAGTGTCAGGCAGAGCTTTAAAGTTAGAGTGATTAAAACCTGTGTTTTCCTGGCAGCAGTAGCCACCCCAGCTGCTCGTTTCTGTTGTACTGGCACTGCCTGGGAAGCGCAGCACAAACGGGCTCAGGGAGCTGCCCTTGCTGGGGAACAGTGTGGGTTAGAGCTATTTCTGCCGATTTGCAGTTTGGGTGCCTGCGGGGCTGTGGCAGCCCAGCAGCAGCGAGAGGAGGGAGGGGAGCCAGAGCAAAGCCGGCCTTTGCAGCGTGGCCAGGAGGGGCGTCCCGGTGGCGTCGGGGGGCTGAGGGGTGCACTACAGAGGTATTTCCAATCATAGCCAAGGGCAGGTACAAAGGAAGGGAGAAGAGCCTTGCAGGTGGATCATGCACCGGCTTTGGACACAGGAGCTCCACAGAGCCTCTGCTGGGACTTCCCCAAGCGCTTGAAATCTGATTTCCCAACATCTCAGATTCTCCCTCCAAATCAACCCGCATTTTTTTGGTCCTTTGAACTGGGGATGTTTGAGGAATGGCAGTTTCCAGCACCCTAGAGGTGAAGATGACCAGGAGGGTGTCTGGTGTCGGTTAGCATAACCTAGGCACCTACTGACCTCTGGGCCTTTTGGGAGAGGCTTCAACATGAGATGAGGACGCAACTCCAGTGCTTTCTCCTGCATCCCTATCGTGTCGGCGTGCCCCTGCAGACCTCTGTGGTTTTATGGCTGTGATTTGTTACAGCTACTAAAACTGCAGGGAGGCTGGCAGAGGAACGCATCTGATCATAAGCCTGCAGTGCTGGGGATAACGGTTTCCCTAGATGGGTTAGGTCTAAAATTGGAACATATATCTCAAGATACAAACTTATGTAGTGAGAACACATTGGCTTTTACAGTGCCTCTCTTCCTTCTTCTGCCTGAACGATGAGGAGGGGCTGAATGGACATCTGTATCTTTTATAAGCAGCAGTGCTGCATCTGTCCGTCTGCCTCCCCATGGCGCAGCAGAAGCAGATAGAGGTTGGCTGAGATGAGGGCAGAGGCTTTGCTGAAGGAAGCCGGCACTGCTGGCCGTGCAAGCTGCCGCTGTCTCTGGGTGGCGTGAAGCTGGCTCTGCCTGTGGCCGGTCACGTCACATGAGGTGACGCAGTGTAAATTCCCAGCGCAGTGTGCGCGAGGCTAAAATAAGCAGCGCAACAAGCAGCAGCCCGTTTCTCCATCCATGTGCCGAAGCAGGTCTCTCTGGAGGACATGTCCACGCGCTGCATGGTGTGTTCCCAGGCACTTGGCTGCAAGGCTCTTTTTTTTTTCCAGAGGACGCTGATACCATGCGTCCTACCATACCTCTAGCAAGCAGCGTTAGACCTCCAGTGTAAAGGAGGCTGATACATGCTGATGGGCTGTGGGCTGTGCTTGCCTCCTATCCGAGCAGTGCCTTTAGCAGAGGAGGGAGCAAAGCCCTTCACGGTGCTGTGAGGTCTGTGCTGGTGTGACTAGCGGGTTCCCAAAGTCCGGATGAGCTTTACCAGCCAGTCACACACCAGGAGCTGCACAAAAGCAGGGAAGGCATGTGCTTTTTTTTTTTTCCTTAGTGAATGCTGGCTGGAAAAGGATGTAGTGGGGCTTTGTGTATAACTTTTATGGCCTGTCTTGTTAGCCACTGCAAGAGAAAAAGTAATTCCATGTGCAGCAAGAGGTTCCCTATGGAGTTACTTCTTCAGGATGAGCTCCCATGTGGACTTTCTCGTGCCTGTTAGACCGTGAGCTCATGCCACAGCTGGTTCCCCAATGGGACCATGAATAGGATTTTCCTCCTCCACCAGGCAAGCAGCTTTCTGTAAACTTCTGCCAACTTGCATCTTTTAATCCTTTGACTCTGCTAGCCACTGCTTCATGGTCCAAAACTTTCAGGGAGTGGGAGAAGAGCAGACATATTCTTGATCACCTGAGCTCCATTTCTCTAGGAACTGAGGCTAAAAAAGCAGAAATTCTTTTAAAATGTCTTTTAAACAAAATCAGAAATGCTAACCCTGCCCTCTCAGAGACTTTTGATGACACAAAGAGAGTGGACCAGCAGTCCATGACATCTGCTATGGGCTTCAGGCTATACTCAGAAAAGGAGTTGTGCAGAATTTCGTGTGTGCATCCAAAATCCACACCCAGCTGCTGCTGAACCCTGCAAACACCTAGGGAGGAGGTTAGGTGCCTCCCTATTTATTTCTGTAAAATCCTAAATTGCCTGTAAATCAGGTTAGGTACATGCCCAGAGCTGCCCCAGGCTGATCGCATCAGGACCTGGCTCCTGCCCAAGCGTAATGAGGCTGCAGAAGCCAGGTGTTCCTGCACGCATCCCCCGGGACGGTGGTGCTGCCAGCACATGCCCAAAACATGCCTTGATCAGCTCCCACAGTCTGCCTGCGCTGCCCCATTTCTTTTTAGACCAATCACCTGATTAGATCAGACCTTATTGTGGCTTTTCAGTACTTAAAGGGGGCTTATAAGAAAGATGGGGACAAACTTTTTAGCATGGTCTGTTGTGATAGGACAAGGGGTAATGGTTTTAAACTAAAAGAGGATAGATCCAGACTAGATACAAGGAAGAATTTTTTTACAATGAGGGTGGTGAAACACTGGCACAGGTTGCCCAGAGAGGTGGTAGATGCCCCATCCCTGGAAACATTCCAGGTCAGGTTGGACGGGGCTCTGAGCAACCTGATCTCGTTGAAGATGTCCCTGCTCATTGCAGGGGAGTTGGAGTAGATGGCCTTTAAAGGTCCCTTCCAACCCAAACTATTCTATAATTCTAGGGATGGGATGGGATGGGATGGGATGGGATGGAGGGAGGGAGGTGCTCGGGGTCCTGTCTGGCCCTGCCTCTTGTGCAACGCCAACTGTGTTCATTAATGCCACTATCTTCGCACTGGTGTGCCTTACATGTTGTCCTGCTTCCCTCTCCAGGCAATTGTCAGAGGAGAACGCTAATCTTCAAGAATACGTTGAGAAAGAAGTGGAGGAGAAGAAGAAGCTGAGCAGGACTAACGAAGAGCTCCTCTGGAAGCTGCAGGAGGGAGATGCCGTGAGCCCCGTGAAACTCCCACCCACGTCATCCACTACTTTTTATCGCTGCTCGTCAGGGGACTCCTCTCCAGCAAAAGTCAGAACCTTGCGGCGATGATTCGGCACCTGCGCACCAAAGGTCCCCTGCCTTTTATGCATTTCCAATCTGCTAAATGTTACCATCCAAGGAAGTATTACCATCAACAAGTGCCCAGGGTTCATGGCTGCAAGCATGCTCGGTAGCTGCATAGCTTTACACTAGGCAGGGTACTCTTATAGTCCCCATATAGGAGCTCTTGGTTCTGACATGTTGATTGGGGTAGCAGAAAATACTCTTACAGTCCCCATATAGGAGCTCTTGGTTCTGACACGTTGATTAGGGTAACAAAACAGATGATAGCAAAAAGCTAGGACAGCAGAAGGTTAGGATAGGAAAATGTTTAGTTTGATGTGTTAACATTTTAACTACGGTTAGAGCCAAAAGTTGGAAAATACTATATTAATGGTTCATCGGAATGAACTTTTGCTGCAGTATTTCAGGTTAGTTACAAATACAGTTCAAGTTGTGAATATTTCTGTATATGTGTCTGTGTTTATATACATGTACGTATTGTACCTTTATACCTATATATAGGCGCACACACATATATATGTAGTTGAAGATGTTCTGAATTGCATTTTTTATATTATTGGATACTACTAAGTGCTGATATATTTTCATTACAGTCAGCAGTTTTCTAACTCGTGCCTAAGACTTGTATCTAAACAAAAAGCATTTCTGTTTAGCTTCCCAGGAATATTTATACCCAATCTAGAAGAAAGTTACACAGAAGTAGAAGCGCCTTCCAAATGACCACCAAGTGGTACTCTATGTAACATGAACACCAGCGACTTTGAAATTTTGAGACAGTACTGCCTTCGAAACCATCACGTTTGCATTGAACACCAGATAAGATATGCATACCATTCACTGCTTTTTAACTCTTAGCATCGATATTGTAAGTGGAGATGATAGGCTAGAGATGAGAAACCTGAGGGTTTTAGCAAATTTGATAGAGGTTACTGGTTAACGTGTTTCAATTTTAGTGTCTTTAAATCCTAGTTAGATCTTGCCTTGTTTTACCTTGTCTGGGTTTGGATACAATGAAAATCTCTGGTTGTAGGTTCCTGTCCATTTTGATTTATTTCAAGTCCCGTAAGCAAGAAGGAGAAAATTAAGTTATTCAACCTCGATCTTTGCTGGCCAAGAGGTTTCCAGCAGTATTATGAGATACCAAGTGCTTGCTAGGGCTCTAGCCTCCTCCCGTCTGAAACACCAAATAGAGCACAGCAGAATACAAGGGCGTAAATGAGGTCAGAATTTCTTTCCTTCCACATATATATATAATTTCACATTGCTAAAGTTTACCCAAAGTTACAGAGCACTTTTAAGATTCATGGAGAAGAGTGGCTAAACTACCTTTAACTTCCCTGCCTAGAAGCAAAAAAATTCACCCAGGCTTGGCATGACCCCCACCTGAGGGGGTGGCGAGGCCGAAGAACTGCTGGGCTGAGACGGGCTGCAGGGCCCTCGGGGGCACTGCTAGCAAGAAAAAAAATATGCCTGAGCATAATTTAAGTTAAAAAAAAAAAAAGAGATCTATGGGATGCTTTTGTATCCGGCTTGGGGCAAAGAGCTGCATCTGAGCACCAGGGTCAAAGTAAGCAGGGGACAGTTCATGCAGCAAATCCCTGGGATGCGGGAGCGCTGCGGGGAGGGCGGCTCTCCTACCGGGCTCTGAGTGAGCAGTGGTGGGATTGCACAGCTCTGCCGTACTGCTCGGATGGGAGCTGTGCTTCAGCTTTCCTGGGAAGTACTCAGGATTCACAGACTGCAGCTTACAGACAGCTTCAATCACCATCAAAGCGCCTGTGGCCTGTTCCACAGCATTTAAAAAAAAATAAAATAAAATACCACGGTGATTTTTTTCTCCTTTTTAGAGAAAATTATTTTTGTAGCAGCTTTTGCATGATACTGTGATACTGAGTAAATTGAGCATCTTGTTAGAATAGATCATGCCACGCCAACTACTACTGTTGAAGTGCATTACTAGTTTTTAGCGTGTCCAGCAAGTATGACCTGAAAGTAGGATAGATACCTAACACACATGCACACAAAGCCCCTCCTTGCCAAGTACAATTTTAATCACTTTCATACTCGCTAAATGCACAGATATCTGCAATACCTACTGCATTGTCATGTTGCAGTCTGCCCATACAATTCTGATACAATGAGATCATAGGATCATAGAATGGTTTGGGTTGGAAGGGACCTTTAAAGATCATCTAGTCCAGGCCTTCTGCTTTGGGCAGGGACTTCTTTCAATAGATCAGGTTACTCAAAGCTCCATCCAACCAGGCCTTGAACACTTCTAGGGACAGAACATCCACAACTTCTCTGAGCAACCTGTTCCAGTGTCTCACCACCCTCATCGTAAAATATTTCTTCCTTATATCCAATTTAAGTCTACCATCTTTCAGTTTTAAATCGTTATCCTTTGTCCTGTCACTACAGGCCCTGGTTAAAAAGTCTCTCTCCATCTTCTTGTAAGTCCCCTTTATATATTGGAAGGCCACAATAAGCTCTCTCCAAATCTCTCAGCCTGTCCTCACAGAAGAGGTGTTCCAGCCCTCTGAACATTTTTGTGGCCATCCTCTGGAGCTCCAACGGGTCCATGTCTTTCCTGTGCAGAGGGCTTCAGAGATGGACGCAGTACTCTAGGTGGGGTCTCACCAGAGCGGAGCAGAGGGGCAGAATCACCTCCCTCAACCTGCTGGCCATGCTTCCTTTGATGCCGCGCAGGATACAG
The DNA here is from genome assembly GCA_017639485.1 of Pluvialis apricaria. NCBI lineage: Eukaryota > Metazoa > Chordata > Aves > Charadriiformes > Charadriidae > Pluvialis > Pluvialis apricaria. The sequence goes on from CM030007.1 coordinate 24,536,867, forward strand.
TCGGCCTTCTGGGCTGTGAGCGCACAGTACCAGCTCATGTCCAGTTATTCATCCACCAGTACCCCCAAGTCCTTCTCGGCAGGGCTGTTCTCAATGCCTTCATCCCCCAGCCTGTATTGATACCGGGGTTGCCCCGACTAAGGTGCAGGACTCTGCACTTGGCCTTGTTGAACCTCTTGATGTTCACATAGGGCCACTTCTCAAGCCTGTCCAGGTCCCTCTGGATGGCATCCCTTCCCTCCAGCATATCAGCTGCACCACTCTGCTTGGTGTCATCTGCAAACTCGCTGAGGGTGCTCTCAATCCCACTGCCTATGTCCTTAGTAGAGATATTAAACAGCACTGATCCCAGTACAGACGCCTGAGGGATACCTCTTGTTACTGATCTCCATTTGGACATTGAGCCCTTGGCTGCAAGTCTTTGGATGCAGCCATCCATCCAATTCCATATCCAACGCCCATCCAGCAACCCCATATCTCTCCAATTTAGCAACAAGGCTGTTGTGTGGGACTGTATCAAACACCTTACAGAACTCCAGGTAGATGACATCAGTTGCTCATCCCTTATCCACCAACACAGTCACTCCATCACAGGAGGCCACCAGATTAGTCAGGCTGACTTGTCGGTAGTTTCTAGCGTCCTCCTTTTTACCCTTTATAAAAATGGGTGAGATGATACAACCAGAGTTGTTACCATGCTGCTAGTCTGAACTTTTCCATGCTAAACATACTAGAGCACGTTACTGGCCCGAGATGGGCTGGCTGAGCCCGTCCTTTTTTAATTTATTCATTCTTTCCCTCTATTTCTGGTGCTTTCCTTATCACTTTGTTGGTTTAAATTCATATGCAAGAGATGCTTCCAGCAGTGAATTGGGAGTAGGGCTTTTACGGTAGGAAAACTGGGACCGATCCCAGCTCCACCATCATTTGGTATCATTGCCAATCCCTTTCCCATCTAATTGTTGCCTCCCAATCCTGCCTCTCACTGGATTCTTCCTTGGCATGGCCTCTGGGGCCTGCCCGATCGATAGCAAAGCTGCAGGAAGTTTTGCCTGACCAGAAGGGACCCGGCCACCCATCCCTGCGGGGGCATGAAGAGCAGTTCCTTCTGGTGCAAGCCCAGAAACACAGACTTTTTTCCCTCCAAAAAAGTAATTCCTTTTTCCTGCTCTTCTTCTCTCCTCTCCCCCCCTTGCCTCTGCACGCAGGAGTAGGTGTGAAGGGGCATGGAGACATCCCCCCACCCCAAGCACATGGCCAACCTGGTGACCCCAGCTCTCACCAGGGGGCTGCCACCATGCAAGGTGAGCTTGGCATTCCCAGCGGTGTGAGGGTCTCTAGTCCCCCACAGCTCTGGTCCTTGCTCCCTGGCCATCCCTGCTCGAAGATGAGCAAGGGGAAGCTTTTGCTTTTGGGGGGCTGGAGACTTCCCAAACACCACAGCCGCGGCGGGGGCTTTCCTGTTTTGCAGGGCAGCCAGCGCTGAGCTGGGTTTTATTGCCCTTATGTATTTAAAGAGGTGACATTTGATTTGGTTAATCTTTATTCAACGCAGAAGGCTGCAGCGGCAATAAAACCAGCCTGCAGTTGCTCTGAAGGGGCTCCAGAGACCGGAACTGGGGGTGGGTAACAGCCGTGGGATGGCAGGAGAGCCGGCAGCGAGCAGGGGGCACGGAGAGCTGGGAAAGCTGCGGGAAATCTCTGATTTTCTGCAGGAAAGTGCCATTTGGCCCCATTGGGACGGTACCTCCCGCGGCTGCCGGCTCAGAGGGGTCATCTCGGCAGACGCACAGCGGCAAAGACCTGCGGTGGTGGCGGGCGGTGGGGAGGAAAGGAAAAACTGTCAAGTGCAAAATCAGGTATTTTACGTCTCTGCACTGATGGTGGTTGTGTCCCATGGACACGCTGAGGAGCCTCTGTACAGCTTCCCACGCAGCAGGAGGTCTGTGGTCCCGTTTACTATGTGGCTAATGATTACAGGAAGAGTTTGTATTATTTCAGTTATGATGTACAGATAAGTGTAATATATTCCTGATAATAAATACATGCGCCAGCGCACATACGGGCCGACGCAGACGAAGCAGTGTGTCCTGCGGTGTTTTCTCTATGTCTGTGCACACAGGAACTAGAATAAATGGAAAACAAAGCAAAACCCCATTAAAGGGTTACCCCGTTATGGTAAAGACCAAAGCTAGACAGCCACTATAGGCTCCTGGCAGCAGGGCTGGTCGGGTGGGTTACCTGACTATGGTTCACATGCTATAAATTAGATCAAAAATCCCATGGATTCATTTTCTAAGGGTGCTTCCCGTATGGCTGGGGCTCCCGGGAGACCAGAGATAGTGGTCTGTAATGTTTTTATTAAGGCGTCATGCTTCAGCACGCGGTAAGGGCAACGTTTCTGCCGGTGGCTCAGGCACGGCAGCAAACACGCGTGCTCGGTAATGTGCTGGTCACCCACATTTCAACTCCCCCTCCCCTCAACCTGCGCTCCCACTGAGGGCACACAGGTCCTCAGGCTTTGCCACGAGGATTAAAAAGCATGTCCCACCTCGGGAATGTGCCTGATAATGTCCTCGTGAAAGATTTCCCACCAGGTCCCTGGCTCGCTTAGCACAGACGGAGCCGGGAAGGACCAGGACTGGGAGGAGAAGGAAAGCGGCGTTTGTGGGGCCGCTGCCTCATTCATGGCAGGGCGCACAAGCAGGCTGCAAACGATGCAGGCGGTGGCAGGGGACAGACAGACGACTCCTGCCTGGTGGTTTCACTGCCGTCCTGCAAATGCTACCCTGGAAAACCCCACCAGCACAACTCCTCGTTCGTTACACAGTCCTCATTTCCCGAGACAACCGAATTTTGCAACGCCAGCAAAACTTACACCACCTGGGCAAAGTTTAGGCTAACTCTGCAGGTTCGTGAAGTCCCACCTAATCCCCGAGCTGGTACCACAAGACAGGGAGAGACTCACCTCGATGTCAGCAGCAACATGCTGCTCAGCGCCGAGCACAGACCCCAGCACGCAGCAAATTCCCCAAATTACGCATTGTCCCACCGGCCTCAGCAAACCCCAAAGATGAGGGCAGAGTTAACACGAGCAGCTCCCAAAGCAAGTGCTCTCCTGCAGAGACTGGGACAGCCAGCAGACGTTGGAACAAGCTGGAAAACAGAGGCAGGCTTACAAATGAGGGTAAACAATAGGCATCATTTATTTGGGTATCAAGAAAAATGTTTTAATGCTGTACCACATAATTACAAGTGAATTTCCAAATTCCAAAAGCATCGTTCAGGGGAGAAGTATTTACAGTGTCGCCAGGATAAAAAAGTAGCTGCACACCCGCGCTGTGCTCTGGGGGCAAGGTTCACATTTTAAAACTTAAGGCTTTAATCGCTACATGAACACGGTAAAAAAAACAAAACCAAAAAAAAAAAAATCAAATCAAAGATAAAAAAGATAAAAAATAGATTTGTTTGCAGAACAAGCATTAAAACTATTTATCACGCCCGTAAGAAATTCTGAGAAATCATTAGGAAAATAGACCATCAAAACAGACAACCGAAAGGTATTTACATTTTGCTTAATAATTAAAAAATAAAAATATACAGACTCTTCCATGGCTTCGGTCAGTAAAAATCCCTTTACTGACATGACCCAAACTCACGCTAAGTTTGCTAACACATCGCCTCCAGGCTCCTCCTGCTCCTTACACCCAGCGCAGCTGGAAGGCACAATGTGCTGCAAGGGAACCCTTTGCTTCCCACCGTTGTCCCGAAAACACGAGTCGCTCTGCCGAAACCACCGCCCCGCGCGGCGTTGAGAGGGAGAGGTGCCTCTCGCTGGCTGGAGCCTGTCCGGTCCCAGACGAACCTCCCGTCTCGCAGCGTGAGCCAGGAGCAAATACCCTGAGAAAAATCGAGGTCTGGCTCTTGCTAGCAGAGACGTTCCCGGATCATCTGGTTTCCAGCTGGGTGTCAGACACCCCAGGGGACCCCAGTTGCAACCGGAACGTAGAGCGTAAGGCAGCCCGGGGGGGTTTATGGGGAAGGCATCACTGCTGGAGCGGGAAATGAATGATAACCCACGAGGCGAGCGGCCGCGGGCAGAGCCACCGCCGGCACCGGCGAGGCAGCTTTGCCTTCAGCCCGCTTTTGGGATGCACAAATCAGGCTGACGGCCCCGCGGAAAGGGGAGGTGGCTGCGAGGGCAGCGGGTGTTGGTTCCCTGTGTACGTATAGATTTAGCCTTGAACAAGTGCAATTTTTTGGTGAGGAGAAGGACGAAACACAACCCCCCCTGTAAAGTCGGGCCCAGCGGATGTCGCAAGGTTTTAGAACGAGAGATGCTTTTTCTGCCAGAGGGAAGAGGGTTCCTTCGAAAAGGGAGGGTGTTGAGGGGCACACGTGCCGGGGAGGGACCGCAGGGGAGCCTTCTGCCTGAGAACCAGCAGCACTCCTCCTCCTCCTCCCCTCCAAAGCAAGCCCCTCCAGCCTGCCCAACCCACGCGTCGCCCATCATTCGTTTGGGCAGACGACAGCAACGCTCGCCCATACGTGGCTTTCTGTGGGGGGAATTCATTAGTATATAAAATGCAATCACTAAAGAAGCGGATTTTACAAAATATAAACATAATATCCTATCGTATTGCTTTTCTGGTCTCCAAGTTGGTAGGAACGGGGGCAGCAGGCAGCCACAGGCACCCTCTGTCCGCTATGAATAGGAGCTTGTTCTCCTCCGGGCTGGAGCGTGCCCACGGCGAGCACTGCCACCTAAAACCTCACCCTGCCAAAACCCCGGCGATAAACAGCATGGCGTGGCCTCAGCACCGGCCGCCCTTTCGCCAGCGCGGTCCCCCGCAGCCCCCGTCTCCCCCCCGCCGCGGCCAAGCACAAAACGGGCTCCGAACCAGCAGCGCGTCGCCTGCAGCGCAGCCCGGCCCCCGCCATGCCCAGACTGGGGGGCACGGGGGGCAGCCCCGCACCCCCTCACGCTGCAGAGCTGCCCGACACCCAGCACGGGCGCTCGCTGCCCGAACCAGCGGCAAACTCCACCCCGAGGGATGGGAAAAGGGCAAAATGAAGCCGAAACCCAGCCGGTAATGATTTTCCGTGACCAAACAATGAAAGTTGCAAGCAAATAAGCAAAACTTAGTAATTTTTGCACAAAAAGAAAAAATCATTTTTTTTAGGGGGGGGAGCTGTGCTGACAGCAATTTTCCATCGAGAAAGGCTGGCTGGCGACGTGTGCGGATTTGCTATCTAACTGCAACGCCGCAGCCTCGGCACTGCGCACCGCCGCGCACCAGCAGTCGGTAGGACCCTTCCAACAGCTTTGCCAGAGGGCTCCTCTCATGCGAGCAGGCTGGGAGCAAGCAAACACGCCAAAATAAGGTCAGTCCTTGCGGCCAGAGCCCGCCCTGAACGATCAGGCAAACCATTTTCACTGTGTCTCTCAGCTTTGGCAGAAAAGGATCTATTCTCGCGCCGAGCAAAGGCGTCGCTTCTCCATTCCCACCTCTTCATACAGCAAAATGCTCTGCGTCTGTACAAAATATTCTCACAATAAAATAATGACTGAACTATTTACAAAAAAAAGCTCAAATGAACGAAGGCATATCGTCCACGACAGCAAGGTTATAGCAGCAGTTGCATGTCTTCAAAGACACCTGGCTTGATCTATGTTACACGCAGACATCAGCAGGAAAGCAGAGGAGACGGTACAAAGAAATAAAATAATAAAAAAACCACCTATTTGGCAAAGTCCTTGACATTGTCCTAGAAAAAGGCAGTCAAATTTGCCTTTCAGCTTACAAAACGTACAAGCAAGGGGTGGATGCAGCCAGGAGGGGATGGGGCAGCAGTACGCAGCTATGTTAAACTCACCACCTCCCCACCAGTCCACTCCCTGGGTCAAGTCATGCGAAGAGGAGGCCAGGCGGTCCCCAGGTCCAGCTGGCCATGGGGGAAGCAGGTAGACAGAGAGCCAGGGAGACACCTACGCTTCCCTGTCACCGCGCAGGACTGCAGGCTCCCTCCGCCTCCTTGTATGTGGTGAGTAGCTACAAACAGCAAGAGGGACGGCAGCACGCGCCACCAGGGAACCGATGGGTTGAAGAAGTCAACAATGGAGGAGTGGGAGATGGGGCTAAGGATCCTCACCTCCACGAGCAAATTTGCAGCAGGTGGCTCTGGGGCTGGTACACATTTAAATACCAAATCTGGTGACACAAAGGTTTTCCTATAAACCTTCTCAGAGAAAAGGCAACTGAAGAAAAATGACCCCCATCCGGACTTTCCCTTCTTCTACGTGCTGCTATTATATGCCACAAAAGCTGAAACAAAGTCATGGAATATAAATACCACAACAGATGCCTAAGTAGACAACAAAAATAAGTTAACATTTATAAAAGAAAAATTACATACAGCAAGAAATCTGCATATTTTTAAATAATTTTCTTTGGAAACACACTTCCAGTCAGAATTCACCCCCAAATGATCATTGCTGAATGTCTTAATATCTCAGAAGCTGGTACCCAAGGTAGGGAAAAACATCCTTACATTTTTGGTACAACAGGAAACTTTGCTCCCCTCTGAGTTTACCACCACATCTTCAGTGCTTTTTGGGAGGCTGTGGAGTGCGTAGAGCTTGCCTGGGTTTAAACAAAATAGACCACAACCTAGTGGCTTTTAATTTCTATATCCTTCTCTCCCGGCTTGAGTAAGACTTTGTACATGCACTAGGAGCAAAGGCTTGGCAGATGGTCAAGACCCAGTAACTGGAGCAGACCCTGACTTCATTTTGTGGGGGGTAACTGCACTGAAAACACACCCTGAAATGCACCCAGGAGGCAATGCACTCGTGGCCTTCACTCCCTCCAACTCCAACCCTGGCAAGAAGAGCCTCCCAGTATACTAGACGGAGTATAAAACTCTTCAGCGGGCAGAAAGACTATAAAGTCTCTCTTGGACACCTGTGAGTGATGGTCCACAGTCCGGCCGTGTAATCCAGGAGATGGTCTGGTTCCCCCTTCTGCTGCACCAGATGCCTGGTGAGACCCTGGTCAAGTCATGCAGGGGTCTGTTCTTCAGTTCTCCAACTGAACGATGGGGAAAAAAACCCATCCCTTCATCAGCGAGAGCCACGCTGACAGATTAAAGATTGTCCGGTGTTCAGAGGCAGCAGCATGGAGGACACCTAGGACAGCATCCACGCAGGTCGGGAGAGGGGATTTCTGCAGTATCTATTTAGGATGCCCCATCCCTGGAAGTGTTTGAGGTCAGGTTGGAGAGGGCTTTGAGCAACCTGATCTAGTGGCAGGGAGACTGGACTAGACGACCTTCAAAGGTCCCTTCCAACCCAAACCATTCCATGATTCTATGATTTGTTTTTCAATACAAGCTGAAGCGTGAATTTAAATCAGTGGCATACATGGGCATGGCCCACCTTCCTGAGGCTTTACAAGCCTTTTTTGGGGTAGTGAATTTGGCTGGGGAAAGCTACTAGAGAGAATTTAAAAAAAAAAAAAAATAAAATTCATCTTACAGCAAAACCAAGGCTCCACCTGCAATTGCCAACCAAACAGACCCTGGTCTCAATTCTGAATCTCCCACCTTTCACAATGGCCAGGCTCTGGAGATGATCTCCAGCCCCAAAGGGAAAACTCCTCTCAGCAAGCCAGACCGTAGAGCTTAGCGGCGTTTTCTGAACTGCACACTCTACTGGGACCACTGGGACCGAGGAGCCCCTGCTCACCCCCCCAGCCCTCCCCTGGGCAGGGGGCAGACACCAGGCACTGCCCAGGGATGAAGTTCAAGCCCCTGAGGATCCTCCTGTGCTTCCCCTTCCCAGGAGAGAAACGTGCTCCACCTGCCAATGCCAAACCAAAGTCTCATAGCCAAACCCTTTGCTAACGCCATGCGTCCAGCACACAAAACTGATGCGGGGAAGAGGAAAATAGGGCCCCGCTTGTTGCCAGAGCTGGGCTAACTTCTGCTAGCCACCCCACCACTGCAGCCACACCACTGGTGATTTCCGAGGCAAAGAGGTAGGACGGCTCTTTGGAGACACCCGTTCTTTTCAAGCCATTCAAGTACTTACTTGCAACAAAGAGTTTTATGGCTAAACCTGGCAATCCCTCTGCTGAGCCTACAGTCAGCAGAAACATCTGCTGGCGTTACCTGCGCCCTGGCAAATGACCATTCACCCAACAAGCAGCAACCACAAACCCTCCCAACGTTTCACAGCAGCGGCGCGCTTTAAAGCATATGAGTACGTAGTTAAAAAAAAGTTAAATACAACAAAACATATGAGACCCGATACATTAAAGAATGCAAGCCTTGCAGGTGCTTTCTTAACCAGGTGAAAGCTGGTGTTTGGCAAGAGCCTTTTTTTGTGCGTACACGTGGGGTACAGCTCACATGGGGTGAGGGACGGATCTGGTCTAAGCCTGACAGTAGCACTGCAAAATCTGCTTCATGTATAATCAGGTAGAGTCTCTGTGGGGAGGGAATTCCCCGGGCTACTGAAAGAAAGACCTTTGTGAGGCCTGGTTTCATAGCAGCATTTAAGGTTAACTGGCACACAGAAGCAGTTTTCTTTCTACACACTGGAGGGGGGGGGGGGGAAAGGAGGGAGGAAGGGAAGCGCATAGCCCCAGATTAGCTGACAGTGTCGCCGGGAATATGCCAGAGGTGTGGCTTTTTTCCTTGTGATCCCTTTTAACTGTGCTACTAAGCAAACTGCAAGCTGCAGCAACAGGGCTGGGGAGTGCCGCATGACGCTTCCTTATTCCTGCGTTACTGATTAACCAGACGCGGCCTGGTTCAGGATCGCCACCGCAAAGCTTCCTTCACTGCAGCCATTCCCCTGTTGCCCGTAAGCCAAACATGCAGTCATTTACAGCTGTCCGAACCAGCGTCCGTGTTTCTCTCCGCATCTGCTGAGGCCGCGTAGGTGGCTTCCACGCTGTGCCATATTCCATAGGTAAAGTAGATGATAAAGCCTGCGGAAGCCAAGGGGAGAGCGGCACTGTTAGCTCTGTAAGGAAACAGAAACCCCTACTCACACCGACCCGCACAGGTTACACCAGGGATAAGCCCAGCCATCCTGACAGCTAGCTTCTAGCAGAGAGCCACTATCTTCCTTAGCAAAAAGCCGTTAATGCAGGCATCGGCCTGTAAAAGACAATCTACCCAGGCCCCAAATGGCTGATTATAGAATAAACTTCTCATGCTTTTCAATGAGTTCATTGCAGTCCCTTCTGCAGAGAGCTTTCTCTCTCCATTTGTGTGCCTACAGCCTCCATCTCAGTAAAATACATCCGCAACCGATGCTAATCTTACTTGCTTTCATCGTAACAAATTCCCTGGGCGTTTTAGGCAATTCGGCCTTCTCCACACGGCTATTGGGAGCACCCTGAGATGCAGCTCAGCTCCTTCAGCTCTAGAAGCACAAGCCCCACCACCTGGACTCCAGTTCAAGGCCAGCCAACAAGAAACGTTGCCTGGTTTCTTGTTGGCAACAAGACCCATAAGATGGTTCATGGGTTGTTGTTTTGTCCTCACAAAGGCTTCATGACCCTTGAATTTAAAACAAGGCTTGAGACGCGCTGCCTAAATGGCTTCAGTTAAGTCACTGAGGTTGCCCAAGGATGAGTGCCGAACCAATGGTATGCTACAGTAAATTTATGGTTAACAAAATCTAGTAACTTTGAACATAGGCAATTTTTTACTCTGTCAAACTCACCTATGAGCATCCAGACTGCAAACCGTATCCATGTGCCTACGTCTAGCTGCATCATGAGGTAAACATTCACAAAAATACTCACAACAGGAAGCAGAGGCAAAAGAGGTACCTGAAAAAGAAAGAGGGATACATTACATCCACAGGGCAGATCAACGGGCAGGTGAGAATATCGCATCCCTTGTAAATGGGACGTGACAGCTGCTACCAACTCTTCAGTTGCCAGATCTGAGAAAAGGCAAGGTTAAACCAAAATGGAGGACATCAATCTAGTGTGGGAGAGGGATGTGAACAATGGTGTTCACCTGTTTTAAGAATGGTGGTCCTTCTTTTATGGTCTGGAAGGAGGCAAGAGGCAAATTTTAGCAGCAATACTAAACGCTTGTGGGGGGAAGGAGAGAAGAGGAAAACCGAGGACTGCATCATGACAGGCACCTACTGAAGACCAGGAGAAGAAGGTAAGGGGAATGTCTGTGGAGGGACCTGAGGAACTTCACCCAGCAGGTACCTAGGTAATTAAGCAATTTAGAGCAAATTATCCCAGAGGAGGAAAAAAACAGGAAACTTAAGAGGATTGCAGCTGTATCAAGAATGCCTTAATGATCTGAGATATAAAGAAGAATGAGACTGTAAAGCCAAAACGCAAAAATCAGAACATAAAGAAATAGCACAGGCATGTAAAGACGAAATCAGAAAGAGCACATTATATGAATATTTGAGCACATTGTGAATATGGTGAAACTGAGAGGAAAGTGAACTTCACTCCTAAGGAAAAAGGAGATTTACAACAAGAACCAGGCTGAAATGTTGTAGGTCTTTCTTGATTTAAGCTTCACCAAAAAAAAACAACCCAAAACATTTATGGTGATCAGCTGTTCACATCATTAGAGAAAGGGAATGGACACACAGATTAGAAAATGGAAGAAAACAGAAGATGACTACTTTTCTAAATTAGGCTTTGTCAAGTCAGTAGGGACAAATGAGATTTCCCTAGGGGGGTGAGTTATGTACCCAGAGATTGCAGAAGTGATCTCTGAACTATTAATAGGCATCTCAGAGTTCTTGCTAGGCCGGTAAGGTCTCTGAAGAGGGGAGAAGGGAGACAAATTACCTATTAAAAAGAAATACAGAAAAACAACTGGGGAACAAACCAGTCAGCCTTGGATTCCCAGAGACTTTGGAGAAAAATCACTAGACAGTCAGGTTGTAAATGTCTAAAGGACAACAAGGAGATAAGAAACAGCCATTACAGATTTAGCAGTGACAGGTTCTATTCTTCTTTTTTCCCAGACAGGGTGGTGGCTGAGGGGAAACAAAGGAGGTAAAATACACTGAGCGTAAGACAAAGAGATCCCCTCAGAAGCAAGTTCAGAAAACACAGTCTAGATGACAGTTCCTAAGTTTTCTGCTCCTACACATTTCTGCGTTCACTTTTGGGACCACAACCCCAACACGAGCTGCAAACACTACCTTGGGCAACTCTGGATTAAATTACTAAAATCAGAGAATTTACTGGCAAACTGTAATTGAAGAGCAGTCAAAATGAGAGCAGTTTGGAGGATGGGATTAGAATCCAAAACTGATTTAATAAATTGGGGAAATAGCCTGAAATCAATCTGATAAAACATGACTTGCAGGATTATATTGGGGAAAAAAACCCATCCCAGTGTTTGTTTAATATAGAAAGGATGGTGTGCTTGGACAGGGCAGGAAAATGACAGAGTTCTTCATACTTACGGCTGTTAAAGAGAGAATGCTCAGTCCCCATGGAGAGTAAAGGATAAGTGGGACAGGAAAGTACACTTTCTTAGAGTCTTTTAGTGAGTAACCCTTTGATCCTCACACACAAGCTTGCTTCGTGGGTTCTCTCTCCTGTATCCACAATCTGACGTGAAACCATCCCCTCTCCCTCTGGTCTCTCTCTCTTCCATATCCTACAATCAGATGCTTTCAAAAGCACTGTCCTGCCCTTCCCTTCTGCCCTTCTCCTGGATTCCAGCACCATTTACATTTCCTTCAAAGTCCTCTACTGTCACTTCTGACCTGACCACAAGTGGCTTCCCCTCCTGATTCCCTCCTCCAACCTCTCAGGTAACCCCTTTGGCCCCACTTTCTGTGCCAAACCTGCTTGTGCCCAGCGGGCACTGCTGGGCAGCAGCCTTGCCACGCTTCTGCCATGCTGAGCTTTGCAGCAAAGCACCTACACTGACATTTGAGGTTAGACCCCAAGAGGAAACAACACTCAGAGGCTGAGCTGAGCTCTGGTAGGACATCCCTTTATGCAACGAGCACAGACTACGAGAGGTTACAGCCATGCTAGCTGAGAGATCAAACCATCAGCTCTACTGGCAGCCCTGTATGGAAAAGTTCACATCATGCCTATATTCTCTGAACGTCCATTTGGTCAAGTCCCCCCTTCTGATACAGGCCAACACACACCTCCTCCTCCAACCACGTTCCACACAGCTCTTTTCTAGCTACACCTCCCAGGACACGCACCTTAAAGGAGAGCTTGGTTTTGCTTTCAGGCTGTTTCCATATAATGAAGCTGACAAGAAGAACAAGGATGGCAGCAATAATCCATACAGCCTTTATCAGAATGCTTGGCTCAAGGGCAGTGAGGATACAGCTACCCACGATAAGGAAACCTGTGAACAGACACCAAAAGCTTACCGATTCTTTTTTTAGGAACAGGAAAAAAAAAAACAACCCCAAACCACAAGCAGGCAAAGCAGAATCTGAAAACTCGGCAAACAAAACAGCAACACATAAAAAAGCTAGCTGTAAGAGATATGCCCTTCCCCCTATACATCCCCCCCATCTGTGGGTTTCTTTTCAAGTTATAAATTTAATCTGTAGATCTTCAGTTATTTTGGCTATTACAAGAGCTCCTCAAAATTACAGCCAGGAGGTTGAGCCTTCCCACCATGGTGAGTACAAGGACCTACCAGCTGGCTCACTGCCCGGTGCTTACCAATGATGAAGGTTGAGACGTTCACCACCGAGCCAGAGAATTTGGAAGGGTCCGAATTTGGGGGACACAGTATGGCTTTGAAGGAACATTTCTCCTCTTCCTCTGGCAGAAATCCAGCCTGAGACTCACTGGTGCTCACAGACTCGTTGTTATCCGTCTCCTCCGTTGTCCTAGCCATCTGGTATGCTAAATTAGGCTGCTCTGGCTGATACCTGGGAAAAGGGAAACGAAACAAAGAGCATATTGGTTTGGTGCAGGGTACTGTTCATTTGAAAGCCACACAGATAGTCATGGCTGCACCCCAGATCACTACAGTACCAGAACAGGCACACATAATGTCTACACCCTTGTGTTTCAGGGGGAAATCCAAGGAATAACGTCATAACGTGAGCAAACATGGTCAGTTGCTATCACCTACAGCTTGGTTACAATATCAGTGTTTTAAACTGAACAATGCTCTTCCATAAACCCTATCATTCATGTCACCAAAACATGATCGAGTGATAGCAGCGAGGACTGGAGAAGAAAGCAGCAGAGGGACAGACAGACAGTGATAACCGGGCTGTTGGGTTGTCTGTGGCAGTTCAGCTCTTGCGTTTTGGCATGAAGGTGGCTGAACTAACAGCTCAGCAGATATCGCACCCCAGCACCTCCTGACTGCAACCCGCGACGACATTCCTGGTGCCCCATCCTCCTCTATCCCCACCTCTTCTGCTAGTTTGACTGCTGACATAAAGGGAAGGAAGAGGTGAACAAAAAATGGTAATTTTTTTGTTGCATGTGTGGACAGCACTTCATTCAGCTGGGTCCTGATGCACAACCACGTGGGTCTATAAAGAAAAAAAAAAAAAAACAACATTCTTCCAGTCTCAGTTCTCTTTTACAGAAGGTTTTGCCCTTGACTCTCAGCCATAAGCCTGACTAAAGGAAAGGGCCATTTTGAAAGACACCTTAAAATTGCTCCTGTGGGTATGTGTTTGCAACGAGAGCATTTGTGAAACACTGCACACTGAGAAATGCAGTGAAATCCTTGGCTCCAGCCACAGCAGGGTATTAGTGGCAGGACTTTGGAAACAATACAGCTGCTACATCATTAGGCAGCCAACAGGGCAGCCACATCAGTTGCCTGGGTCGCTACAAGACAGGGTGTCAGCTCTGCAAATCTACAATGGGGATAATGCCATACAATGGGTACAGCAGCTTGTAAAAATAAATTAAGAAGCCATTTACAGGTGTATGGAGAAGAGGGGACTGGAAAATGAGAGGAAAAATAAGAAGGGCAAGGAAAATCATCACAGATTTTCAAGGGGTAGGGTGGACAGCACAGGCAAAGAGCAACAGTATTACAGTACAGCACTGGCCCTTCACCTGCTGCAAGACAGTTCTTAGTTCAATGCTTTTGCTGTGAGCAGGTAAAAAGCCTCCACCAGACTTTGAGTAAGTCATTAAACACAAAGGTATTTTTCAGTAACACGATCTTCAAAATACAGTCCTCATGGGTAGAGTGCTACTGTCTGTGAGGTGCCAAGCAATGAAGATACTCAATTTTCAGCTTAAGTTAGGGAAGCTGTGGGAGCTAAGCACTTCTAAAAGACATGCACTAAGGCACTGATCCTGCAAACACACGCTCAGCTTTTTTGCTGCTGCTAGACTTTATCTTAAATCCTCTTTCAACAGTAAGATGACCTGAAACTGTATCCCCAGCAGGAACAAGAGTGATGACGATGCAGGCATCCAGGACCACATATCTCTCAGCAGGAGTGGCATGAACCAAAGGTTACCCAAGTTCAGAGGACGCCCTTGCAGATCCAACCAGCACAATCCCCTATAAGCTTAAAGAAACTAGAGAAACTATAAGAGCTGGAGATGTTTGCAGTTTTACTGGATCCACGGAAACTATGAAGACATCTGATCGCTGTATGTATTTCTGTCTGTGTGGTACAAGAGAGGCTGCTTCTACATCCATACCTCAGTACCAACACGCAGGCTGCCACCAAGGAGTAAGCCAGGAGGGTCCCAATGGACATGAGATCCACAAGATCTTTCAAGTCGAAGAGAAAGGCCATAACAGCTGTAGAAGGAGAAGAAGGTGAGAGGGAAGAAATATCAGTAATACGGCAGAACATGCACATCTCAGGAGCGTTAACGACAATGCAGCACACCTGTGACTGTTGCTCAGGGCTCAGCAGGGAAGCTCAAGCTGTCCTGAGATGGGGAGAGGCAGGACTTGGTGCATGAGTACCCCAAGCCTGGCGGGCTCTCCCAGCACAGCCTCACTAGCTGGAACCAGAGGAACCAGTTACCACAGCAAACACCAGCCTGTTTGTCTCATATGGGTATGTTCACCCAACTACCAGCAATGAGCAGGCATTTAAGTCACAGCCTCGTTGCCGGAGTGCCCCCACACAGCTGCTGCACCCCAAAGGCCACAAGTACCTCCTGGAAGTAGCTAGAGGGCATGGAGGACAGGCAGCACCTCACTCCGGTGTCTCAGCTCAGCTGGGGCAAAACCAAGTTTGTGTACGCAATGGGACCAAGCATCAAGGTGAGCATCTTGAGTTAGCATGCCTCATCGTGAGGGTTTCCAGAAAAAGATAGACTACCATCCCTTAGGGATTACCCTGCTTACACACCCTCGCCAGGCAACCCCTGGTTGTACAGACCTTCAGAAGGAGAAGCAAGTAAGCGGAGGACAGACACCGTAGTCAGACATTCAGGTGATGCCAACGGTTGTGTGAGAGCTCAGGGATCTCAGGGTTGAGCCTGGCCCAGCCTGTCCACAATGCTCCCCTGGAGCCCAACCACCAACCCAACCTTAAAGCTCAGCTGGTAAGCGCTGCCCCTGCAGCTTTTTTAACTTTATTTGGCTCTTTTTTCCCCAGTTTGGACCTGAGGCCACTTGAAGAGGAAGACGCAAGAGAAGCAGCTGCGAAGAGGCTCCATGGGTCCCAGCAGCAGTAGCTGAGCCCTTTCACCCTGAGCCCTGTGGGCTCAGAGCCCACAGTGGCAGTCCAGCGGCAGCTCCCCACCAAAGGTGCCACGTTCTGGTACTGACGGCTCATCCTGCATTTGCAGCAGAAGGTAAAGAGGAAGCAACAAGGCTCTCCTCTTTGCTGGGCATCACAAGGAAGCGGGCGCCTGCAAGAAGAGGGTAAGCCTCTCGTCCTTGCTGTCTGGGAGGTTTCATTCCCATATTCCTGGGGGGCCGGAAAAGGGAAGGGGAGAATAGGATGGCTGCCAGCTGTGACTAACTGATTAACAAATGCTGGTGCCACAGGGGCCATCTGCCTGTCTCCGTCTGCTCTGCCGTCTTCTGCTGAGCTGCTACCCACAGGCGGTGCGGTGTCTTCAGCCAAGCCAGGCCAACAGCCACAAGGATGCTGGGGCACCACTGGCTGCCACTTTGCAGGGGGCTAATTATTTTTAAGGCCAGCAGAGCACCCGGGGAGCAGATGAAGGCAATACTTGGCATGAGACAGGATGGCAGCAATGAGCTCCGAGAAAAGAAGGACAGGCACGCAGCAAGCTATTCATGTTCACCCAGCCCCTCCAGAGCATGTCCCGGAAAACTCAGGGCACCCTCTGGGATGTCATGCTGTGCAATACATCCGATTAATAAGTGGGCTAGAGTCAGGCTGACTTATCTACCCCTAGGATAAGCTTATGGCTCCTTTCCACACATTTGTGCAAGTCTTTGGATCTTACCTGCAATGGCCCCTGATGTCACTGTTGCAATTATTGGAGTTTTTCTCTTCTCGTTGACTTTAGCCAAAAATTTAAAGAGAAGTCCATCTTCTGCCATAGCATAAATTATTCGAGGCATCGGAAACATGGAGCCAAGAAGACTAAGGACACAGAAGCAGGAAATAATCTACTTATACCACCTCCTGCTGAGCACAGGCACACAAACGAAAGCAAGTTTATGGCAGTATAAACACAGAACAGGTGGCTTTCATTCACTTCAGCTTCTTCAAGGGCTCCCTCTGCACACCCATGTTGCTGATAGCTGGCAACTGAGGCACAGCTTTAAGATTCTGGATACCTAAACTTAGCCATGAGGCATGAAAACAGCCCTACTTTCAGGTAGCAAAAGAGCTGTAACTTCTATGAGCCTCTATGAGTTGCTCCCCTCATCGAATATGTCTAAGCTGATCTGATATAACAGGCCTCCAGAATGCAGGAGAAGATGACATATTCTGTCTCCAGCCTGCCCTGCCTCCCATCCAGATGGCTGTCCTGCAGGCAACCTGCAGACAGACGGCCCTGGATACGGTAAGCCCCACATGCTCCAGAAGACGCACCCTGCACTACCTGACACAAGTCTGCTCTCCACCCAGCAGGCCAGGATGTCTCGTGGGCAAACCGTGCTTGCACTGCGGGTTGCCTCCATGACTTAGTCACTCAATCCAGATTTATATTCGAGAGATGCACCTGCTGGGTCTGCTGCGAAGATGGGAGTTTCTGAAGTGATAATGGTCATGTGCACCTCTGAAATCTATCACAGGGTGAAATCCTGAATAGCTCTGAATTTCATCTCTGGTCTCGGCTCCCTTGACCCAGGGGAACACCATGAAGGCAAAGCCCTGACGTGTGCCATTTTCTAAAGATGGAGATATGTGTTTGCTTTGAGAGATGCACAAAGGAAGAGCAGTGTCTCACCTGGTAGAAAGCGCACACAAGGAACCGACAGCCACTGCATAATTGGCTCCGTCCCAACCCACGTATTTAAAGGCATTGGGTAAAGGGCTATTGGTATCCAGCTGGTAGTAAGGCATCATGAGCGTCAGGGCAGCTGACACGCCAAAATAAGCCACAAAGCAGATGAGCAGAGACGCCACGATGCCAATAGGAATGGCCTTCTGAGGGTTTTTTACCTCCTCACCTAGAAGAAAGAAATTGAAATATCAGCTGAACGATGAGCAAGAACTTTATCCCAACCTAGCGCATGCTGGCTGGGGCTTTCAAAGGTTTCGTGGGCAGCGGGGCGCTGTTTGACCACGATGCTGCATGGTGGTCTGCCCCATCCAGTTAGCGTACCACAGCCTGTTTGCTCCCACTTCTGCTGCTCCTGTCACTCCTTCTGACAAACATTTGTGGAGGCCTTGTAAACTCAGGCACAGAAACAACCTGGATTAAAAATAGTCCTTTCCCCAAAAAGAATTATTTTTACGTCCAATTACTTCTGCTATCCCACTGATGGTGAAGCCCCAACAAGAGTTCAACGATCACAAATGACGAGACAAGAAATTATTGTGCAGTTGCAGGGCAAATCCTTGGGTGACCATTTCAGTCAGCATCTCCACCAGAACTACTACCCAGTGAACACGGCACCGTAAGTGCCCAGTTCCAGGGGAAAGCAGAGTTCACACAGCACCTAGAAATCATACAGAACTTTGAAAATCCCTCTAAAAAAAAGGACTCTCTCTAGTTTTTACAGAAAATTTTTGACAACCAAGTTGGGACGAATGTGTAACAAAAAAAAAAAAATCCTCAAAATTCAGGCACTGATTAATTGGGAAGCAGTTTTGAGCCTTCCCTATCCTAAAAAGCTGTTCTTCTCAGAAAGCGAGAGATCCTGAGGTTTGGCATTTCAGGAGGATGAACCAATAAGCAGAGGCCCATACAACTGTAAGTCAAAGGCTTACAAACAAGAATGTGTTTCTCCTCCAAGGAGAGGCCCTAGGGCTGGCCGGATTAATGGACCCAGCACTTCTCAAACTCCTTGGAACAAGAAGCAGTACTGCTTGATCTATCTTTGTGATGATCTCCTCCCTCTCGTCCAGCTTTGAAGCAGCTTGGTTCTTGCCAAATGTGAAATTAAGGATAATCCTTCCTTTCTCCAGGGAGCTGAGATTCTTCGTAGCCTGGAGAAATATGACAATGCTAATGGTTTCCTTCTCAGAAGGAGATCTCTGGACCTTTGGAGATAAATACTCCCGCTGATTTTAAGGCACAGCTTTAGGCTGCAGATGATTCCCCAGAGGCTCCCTCTTTCTCTAGCTCTTTAAATACTCCAAGCTAGTGGAGTTTCTTCAGCTGAAGGCACTGAAGAATCCTACTCCAGAATAACCTGTTGATTAAAGCATCATCTGGAGTTAGGGGTTCAGACTTCATCAGTCATACAAGGCATCTGAACCTGGGCCTTCCCTGTTTGCCTAACTGGTATAGCTGGATGTGTTTTCTGTGGAGTCTGACCTGGTTATTGTCAATAGAGACCATCCATGAGATTGGGCCCTGCAGGCAAAGAAGAAGGGAGAAAGCTTGTTTTGTGGGTTATACAGTCCAGCTGCTTGCCACAGCAGCTAGAAGCCAACACTCAGGCACCCAGGGACTTGGACACAGCAGTCTGACTATTAGGAGCAGCTGAGCCAAAAGTCTATTTTGGGCTGAGGTTCAGATGGATGATGAATGCAGTGTCCTGAATTATTCACTATCTGTGCTGTGCAACATTACTGAAAGCCATTCCACCAGCAACCAGGTACATAAGAGGAATGAAGACATCTTCCCTCTTACCTGTAGTAGCAATACAGTCGAATCCCACGAAAGCATAAAAACACGTGGCTGCCCCTGAGAGGACTCCTTTCCATCCATAGGGCATAAACCCTCCAACACCGTAGAGCTTTTCTTCCTGTGTTTGACTAAAAGGCATGTCACTGCGTTAGAAGTCATCCTGCCTAGGTGGGAGTAACGAAACTATTCACATAGTTCATAACAAAATCCAAAGTTGGAGTTTGAAGGAACATGCTCTCCCTTTCACGCGCTTGCATACAAATACCAGGCAAAATGCTAAGCCCTACCCACTGCTGAGCTTTGGACTGG
The DNA here is from genome assembly GCA_017639485.1 of Pluvialis apricaria. Taxonomy (NCBI): domain Eukaryota; kingdom Metazoa; phylum Chordata; class Aves; order Charadriiformes; family Charadriidae; genus Pluvialis; species Pluvialis apricaria. The sequence goes on from CM030007.1 coordinate 24,556,396, forward strand.
CCTGCAACAGCCTGGGGAATGCACAGAATAAAAATGGTTCATGGTTTGTTCCCACCACCTGTTTTTTCGGGCGGATAAAAATACCTTGGCTAAGACAGGGAGAAAATAGCATGAATATTAAAATTCCTCTCCTAATATTACTGTGTGTATGTAGATACACATATTCACTTAAACATAAGCTTTTGAAAAAGCACAACATAATTCTGAAAGCTGAAGCCTGAGAAACATGTAAACCATCCACTTTTCACCTAAGATGGGCTCAGATAAAGTGTAGGGGAGCAGACATCAGAGAGCAACGCAGGGTGCTGTGACTGTCTAAAATCCGCTCAATCCTCCATTCTCAACCTCAAAATTCCCCTGTACCAAGCTCATATCCAAACCATGCCTGTGACACTGAGGGAAGAAAGGAGCCCGTAGCCCTGATGCACAAAATGCTTTGCTGAGCCTCAGCCAAAGTTCATTCAAGTCCATAGACAGACACATACTGATCCCAGTGCACTCTGGATCAGGACCCCGGATCCATGTGCCTGCGCTGAGTCATGTATAACATACCCTCCAGTGCAAGTGACTTCCGTAAGTTTTTCAGGGAGAAGTCTTTGTAAAGATGAATTAAGGCAATTAAATTAAAGTAAATCCCAAATCTGCAAGTCTTATCAGGTGTAACCAGCTGAACTCTCTCATAGACGCTCTGTTGAGACTTAGATGAAAACTGCACTGTTACTTGCAGAAATAGCACAACCCATATACAGATTACTCTGGATATAATGACAAAATAAAGTAAACCCCAGGCAGATTTTACAAAAACAGTAAGTGCTATGGGTCAAACAGCTACAGTTACACTTTGAAGCTCTTGCACTAATTGCTCCTTGCATGGGAATAGCAGTAGGGAAGGAGGGGGGACCCTTCCTACAGAAGCAATTTGTTCGCAGCAGGCTGAATTTTGCAGAGGATCAATAAGCAGCTTGTACACAAGCCAAACTTGACCTATGCAGCATTTATGAATCTCTCCAGTTTTTGCCAAACTGTGCTTCCTTGCAGGCCAGCATAAAGGCTTTAGATAGCAAGCCAGGACTGAGCTGATGTACGTAGAGATATTTAAAGGCCCTCACTGTGTGTTGTACAACCTCAAGCAAAAATGAACAGCCTTGTATCACTGGAAACCCTCATAAGCTCTTTAATTTTGATCCTGTATATGAAGACGGGATTTTGGCCAAGCAGCAAAATGTTATTAAAAATGGATTCGTGATATGCTTGCTGCAATACTTTAGAATAATCTGCAACTTGGTTTCATTTTACTGAGGCATTTGGGACAAGGCCTCCAAAAGGTACAACGGTGCCTCAGCAATATTGCCCAAGTGTCCAAAGAAATAAGAGAGCTACACTTGGTCATGGCATCATACAGGCACCACGGCCAGCCTGGTGTAGCCTTGAGTAGTAAGTTGTCTGAAAAGCTCTTTTCTCTCAAATTTGGATGCTGTGTTGGTCATGAGGCTTAAAATGGTCAGTTCTGCAGCAGGGCCCACGTTGACACAGCCTACCTCCTACCAGTTTCAGCCCATCAGCACAGCCTGCTTTCAGCAAACGTCCACCAAAACCAGCTTTGCCTCCGAGGCGTTTGGCAAAGGAGGGAGCCATCCCATTCCCTGGTTTTCTAAATCACTCCACAAACCTCCCTTTAAACTTGCCATTGAAAACGCATCAATGTCAGAGCTGAGAAGAAAAGATCCAACCTACTTGGCTCCGTAAATGCTGTGGTTGGTGTTGTATATGTCCTGTTCAGTCAGCTGCCAGTTTTTAATAGACCCTTTCACGAAGCCAGAGACCATGACGAACCCGAGGACAAGGATGTTGATGCAGGTGAACACTTTGTTCACCAGGGCAGATTCCTTCACGCCAAAAATTAAAAGCCCTGGGGAAAAAATGGCAGACAGGCAGTCAGGTATTTCACCACCAGCAGCAGGCGCTGGGGGCTTGCAGAGGTAGCCCAGCTCTGTTCACGCTGTGCTCTGCCCAACTTACCACACCTCGTTTCTCCACAAAGCCAAGCACCTCAGGTAGGTCAGGATTAACTCACTCAGAAGGAGGACGAGGACTCCAGCTCAGACATTACTATTGCGGGGTGCGACAGAGCTTCCCACCCACCATGCCCGCTTGGCACGTGCCCCTGGTAAAGTGCTTTGCTAACACAGATAAGCTGCTTCCAGCACTTCCAACATCAGCTCTGGTCACCTCAGGGTGCTACGCTGTGCCACCTAGACACAGCCTCAAACTCCACCCAGTGACCTGGAAAAAGCACCCCAGGTGGTTTTTCGTGAAGGAACATTGTATTAGAGGTCTTGGCTACAAGCAGAAGTTATGAACAACATTCAACTTTCCTTAGAAGCAGGGGAAAATACGAGCAGGGACTGAATCCAGGAGGACAGCTACTTCTAGTGTTGAAGACACAGAAGGAGGTGGCATCTTGGGAATCCTGCTCTCATTTCAATCAGCGGGAGTTTTGCCAGTGAGTTCAGCAAGAGTGGGATTTCAGCCTGTGGTCTTAAGAGCATCCATCTGAAGAGCACTTTTACAGGCTTTGGCAACCAGCGTCTCGCTGAGGCGTAGCTCGGCTCCTCAGAACGACAAGCTCTGGTAACTTGTGTTTGCTCTTTAGGTGCCTGATTTTCAAGAACCCAAACATTTAACCCAAATCTAAGGCGGCAGCTGAGGGAGAAGGTAAAAAACTTCACACGGGCCTGACAGAGAAGAGAAGGACAACAGGGTGTCCTTACTGCTACTCCAAGGCACTTCAAGGAGAGGGGAGCACCCTGTGCACTCACCCTTCTTTCTTTTAAAATAGGAAATAGCTAAAACAGCCACATCAGGGAAGTGTGTGAGAACACTGTGTACCTGCGCAGGAAAACTTGTAAGAAATCTGAAACTCAAGATGGTGCAAGCAGAAATAAACTTGTAGTGCTTATATTTGGGACTAAAGCTGCTCGTTCAGCAGCTTTTTGTAGAAAACAATTATTAAAATCCAGGGAATTCGCTCCATGCAGGGGAATAAAGCCATTGGTAATCTGTAATTTTACACCTTGGTAGTGCTGAGGTGAGGAGTCCTAAAATATGTAAATTATATCTGAGGTGAAAGAACAGATTCTAATTTGAAACTAGAGCAATCCCTATTGTGTACAGATGAACAAAGGAGCATCTCTCCCACTCAGATTGTAGACCTGAAAACAGAGGGCTGCTGTTGACTTCAGCAGTCCTCGATACAGTGCTAGATCCAAACGGAAACCCAGATGCGAAAGCATCCCTTGCTTCTGAAGCCTGTCCCCGTGAGCACAGCTCACGCTGTGAGACAGCTGTCCTGATCAGAGGGGGAAATGTCGGGGGTGACACCGCAGCTTCTGCGTTCTGGAAACCACAGAGGGGTACATGAGAAGCATTTTATTTTTTTTATTTGCCTAAATTTGGCAATGCTTTGCAAAATCTAGCTGGAGTAGAGGTAAAAGTTCAGAAGGATTTTAATTTTACAAATTTTCAAAACTTTTCCAAATCTTGATCAAAGCCTTGGCATGTTTTTATATAAAAAAAAAAAAAAAAAAAAGAAGACCTGACTGTTTATCACACATTTATTTCTCTGAAGCATTCATTGCTGCAAACTGAAGACCACATATATTTAAAAAAAAAACCAAAACAGTAGTACATGAGGTTGTTACTGAGTCCCACCTCTTTTTTCTCATTTTCCTGGCTCAAGGCACCAAAAATTGGCAGATTATCAAAGGGGGAATAAGGTTGATAAAGTAACAGAATGAAATTCTTGTGTAATAGGATTTGTGGTGGGAAGGATTAAACTTCCATACCTGACTGAGGATAACAAGTCATCTTTTCTTTTCTTCCTTATATAAAATTTGATTGAAGGTTTTAAAAGCGGCTCAAAAAATATCGAGAATGTTCCCCTTTAATTAAAAATCTTATAACCAGGCTATGTCCCGTGCTAACTCCACAGCAGCTATACAGGTCAATCCAACACTCGTGGCAAAGAAAGGGTCTTTAATATGTTGTCTGAAATAAATCAGGACTTTGTGCTTATTGCAAAAGCAAACAATGAAATTACAGTAGAAGAAGGTCCAAGGCTCAGAAACCTCACCAAGGTTTTACCTGTTAGGATGATGATTATCACCACGGCAAAGATGTCTGGGTATTTTGCTAGCACTCCGGGAGCATCCATTGTCATGTATTTTTTACAAAATTCTTCAATGTGCTGGCCTATGATTTCATCAAACGTCGCGCTCCAGGCTCTGGCCACGCTTGAGGTTCCTGCCAGAGGACAGAAAGGACACAAATCACCCTTTGTGGTTGGCACACCTTCCAAACAGGGGGCACTTTGCATGGCTTTTGGCCGTAGAGGGCCTCAAAGCAACCTTGCGTGTGCTCCACAGGTGCTGGGAGGAGCCTTTCCTCTGCAGATCCAGCCCACAGCCTGTGTTCATGCCTGGCATCTGCTCTGATGGTAACACACACAGGTGGTGGGTCTCAGACTCATGCTCAGCTGACAAGATAAAAAAAATCCTTAAAGCGTTTTGGCTTCTCAGTAAATCTCGACTTTGCCTTAAGATACAGCCTAGACTGACTTTTTCCTTATGCCCCCAGCAGCCTGAACTTCCCTCAAACCTGGTAATTTCTGCTACTAGAGAGGTCTGAGTCCCTTCTCATACCAGCAGATGTCCCTGGCAGCCCCGGCTGGGTGACTGCAGCCCAGGCAGAGGGACCCTAGAGAAGCCAGCCGGCCTCCAGCAGCGCGATGCTGGAGCACCAGAGCCTGGACCGCAACACTCGCCCAGCTCCGTAAGCTCTGCACTCCAGCAACACGCAGGTCTCCTCCGACCTCCGGTGCTAGAACATCCAAGCGGGATAAAGACTCAGATATAATTTACAGGTTATCTGAGCGTAAGTCAGCCTATTGCAGGACGTTGGTGATGATCCCAGCCAAGCAGCATGACTCCTGCCCGCAGCAAGTGCTTAGACTTGCCCGCTCCGGGACCGCTGTTTGCTGCAGTTCCCGAGAGCACCAAGCCACACGCAGCTTGCCGGGGGGGTGTCTCAGGATAACCAAGTCCAGGACACTGTCTGGGCCAGAGGAGTCATTTCAGAGAACTGAAATAGTAACAACGAAGAGCTACCATCAGTGACAGCACTGTGTAAAATAAGTAGGTTTAGGTAACAGCCAACTTCTCCCTCTCCTGCGTTAAAGTGGCTATCATTATACTACCGATGTCTTATATAGTACACTATATATAACAGCACCTAATTGCATGATGTAATTACTACTGTACATGATTACCTAGCTAAAAAAAGAGGTTGGTTCGCTTTTGGTTTGCAGAGCAGTTCCTCAGGGGACGCCGTCAGGGCTCCCTTCTACCTCGAACAGTTTGTCCTGACACACTCACCTGCGGGCGGCTGCTCAGGTCCCAACGCCGGCACCTGCGGTCGTGTCAAACAACGTCCCTGCTCGCCCGCAGCCAAACCCTCTGCTGCAGCGGCGGGCAGCACCCCCAGCAAAGCTGGGAACACTCGCCGCCCCAATCCAGCTTTGCGACAGTATTAAAATAAGCTGCAGAACAGACCTGTTTGGAGACTCCTCTGTTCACTAAGACAGCAAAGCGCACAGCGCGAACGCTTTTAAAGAGGTGGGACGCCAGCACCATCAATTTAATCTCGAAGAACTACAAAAGTTACTGTATACCACATTACAATTTTTCTGCTTAACTTTGGCACGATTTGAGGGAAGAGACTATTTCTTCAGTGCTACTTTGTTTGTCCTGGCTCTAATATTCCGTGTTCTAGGACAGGAACAACCAGCTCCTGCATGTGCTATATTAGATGCCAGTTGCTTGGATGCCAGTTCCATGTAACCATCAGCCATTTATCCCGAACTCTCTGTAACCAACAGCCTTGAGGCAGCAGGGGGAATCTGACATTCTTCCAACATAGCAGACACCTGGATAATATCTTACTGTTGCTAGAGAGCACGGAGCAAAGGCATTCGGCTCATATCCAGGAGGATTTACTCGTCCTGGGTCAGCATAACCTTGCCAGATGGAGCTGGCTCCTGCCCGCAGCGCACAGCTCCCAGGAGAGCTGCTGAGCTCCGGAGCAGGGCTCGCTGCAGGAACAGGCGCAGGCCAGGAGGTCACCGCCTGCCCCAGGAAACCCCCGCAGCAGCTATTCCCCAGGGATGCTGTTACTCATCGCATCACCAGCTCCCACCAGCTTCCAGTTCCTGAAATACTTCCCACAATCTGGCACGGTTCCCCAAACCCACATCATCCCAGAAGAAAGTTCACACCAGATCCCGGTCCCGGACACCCTCTTCCTTCTGTCTATACCACGACCGATCAGTTGCACGCCCATTTTTGCTCCTCACCCACCTCCAAGACCCCACATCAGTCCTACCCCAAGCCAAGCCACTCCAATTAATTACAAGCTATTGGCTGCCCATCCCAGGACCCCAGGATTTCTTTTTCCACCCCCACAACACTTTCTGAACAGATGCCTGAGAACCTCACTGTGAAAACACCAAGTTGGCCAAGCCCTTTACAGATGCAAGCTCCCACCACCCTGCCTGGTCTCAGTGGCACTGCTTGGCGTTTTCTGCAGCACGACTGAAAAAAAAAAAATTATAGTTGGCTTTCTGCCCCTCTCAACCCCCAGCTCTGAACTGCAGCGTGTGCCTGCCAAGGTATCTTTCTCCTCCACATCCCCGAAGCTGTTGGGAGTTGTCCTTGCTCACAAGAGGGGCAATTAGCACAGGGAGAAAGGCTGGGTAAGATAAGGAAAAGAGACCTGCTATAGCTCATATCCTCCCCCAGTTGTTTTTCCTGCTTAGCCACCCTTCCTCACAAATTATGAGGGAGCCAGTTGCAAATACGCAGTTTTGTCACAGGACTGAATTAAAAGTAACAAAGTTGTGCTTGAGCACATTCATGGATAATATGTACTTATTTTTTTTACTGAGTTTTCTGCCTTGTGATAATACACTGAGCAGCCAACTCTGAAATGAAAACCCAGGCAGTTGTTCAAAAGCCATTATGAGAGGTCAAAAAAAAAAAAAAAAAATCTCAGAAATACCAGCCTCACCCCAGATCCTGGGAGTGTAACTTTCAGTATGCAAATCTTTTCATCATGCATTTGCAGAATCAGGTTCTGGGACAGCATCCACGGCTATGTCAGTCATTTTGGTGGTCCAGTATCATGGTGGGAAGGGCCACATAACTAACTAGATGAGGAGCATGGAGGAGACGATTTATCATTACCTTTTGGGAACAGAAGATAAATCACCAAGAAGACTGTTCACTTTTTCTACGTGTAGACTAAGCAGAGTCCATTTTAGAAGCCTGGAGGAAATTATATGCTTACTTTTTTTTTAAAACTATTTTTATCCCTTCCTTGCAGTGAACCTGATTCATAAAAGAACTGCAGGACTCAGATTTCCTAAGGAGATGAGTTTAATTGACTCTGGCTTTTCATCCTCTCATTTCTTATTAAAAAAAAATAAAAGGAGGAGGAGGAAAAGGTTTCAGGTAGCACACAGAGCAGAGCCGGCACGATCTCAGACAAGCAGCTGCTGCATCACTATATCGTTCTTGATATGATCCTACCCTCCCCAGCACCATGGGAACTAATCTCCAAGGTAACACTTACACATCCCATAAAATGCATTTTTAAAAAAACCCTCCCTTTAATAATTTAGCAAAACATCGGTTTTCATTTTAACTACTAAGTCTTCACTCTCAACTGGCAAGCTGGTTGCAGCCTTAATTACAGGCATGATGACAAGCAGCATGCCCTGAATGTGCCTGAAAAGACATGAATCCTTAATTAGCAAAGTGCAGCTTAGTTTTAATGTATCAGCTGAGTCGTACATTGCATGACCCGAGCTTAATCCAACGCCTCTCCTAGTGGGAGTCAAGGGCTTAGAAGGGATTTGGTTTGGACATTTCAGAGAATGTGAATCTGCAGATCACCCTAAATTTAATCCTGCAGCCATTCACGAGACTAAAGTCTGATTTCCAGATACTTTAAGCAGGTCTCAAAGGGACCAGGAATTAATCCTTGATGAGCTGCTGCGTAAAAGCATCCTTCCGTCAGCGGCTTCTTTCTCAGCAGAGGGGACACGATTTTGCTCCCCAGCAAGCATGCAGCAGCCAGGGGATGCCAAAGGGATGACGTGGAGATCCAGAGGAAGTCGCACCAGCAATAATCCGGCTTTGGGACAAACCCTCAGCCTGCAGCACACCACTCACCCCGCCGACTGACAGGAGCCACCAACAACGCACCCCGCAGACATGTCCCGAAATCCTCGGTGAGTGCAAAGAGTGCAGCATCTATTTTGTAACAGTAACGTAGGCACCCAAACAAGGCTGATCTTACAAACTAGGCTGCCACCCTGGACTAAAGCTAGGGTCTCGTGGTGCACCCCCTATACTTACCTATAACATAGGAGAGGATTAAATTCCACCCTGTGATGAAGGCCCACAGCTCGCCCACGGTCACGTAGCTGTAGAGATATGCTGATCCAGTCTTAGGAACTCGAGCACCGAATTCTCCATAGCAGAGTCCGGCCAGCACTGAAGCTAAGGCGGCAATCAAGAAGGAGATAACGATGGCAGGTCCCGCGTTTTCCCGTGCCACGGCTCCAGCCAGTACGTAGACACCTGCCCCCAAAGTGCTGCCTACACCCAGAGCCACTAAGTCAAACGTGTTGAGGCATCGCGAGAGCCGACTGTCTTCTCGAGTGCAGTCCACATTTTTCCGGCGAAGAAGCTGGTTTCCAAAATTGATAATTTTCTGACACTCCATCTTTGTGTTTGAGCCTGCAAGAAAGATGCTGCTGTTATTACCTGGACCAGGATACCCCCCCGAAACAGCATCACTGCACAGGTACACCGCTACAGCCCTGTTACATTTCAACAAAAGAATCTTCCCACTTTCCACCTTTTTACATAGCAAAATGCCCCCTTTAGCATTTTACCTAGGCTTAGCACAGGGAATTAAAACAGACAAAACCAAAGCATTTTCTGCTTCCCGCTCCCAGTCACGCTGCAAAGCCGACACCATCCTGGCAGAGATGTGGCACTCCACCCCAGCTCCCACCCCACTCCACAACCACCCACTCCACAGACAAGAGGTCACGCCAAAAACACAAAGCCCATCTTTCAGCTTTCACAGCAGTTTTCCTGGGCTGGGAAATAAAAGAAGAGACATATATATATATATATATAGAGAGAGATGTACTTACATATATTTTTTTAAGTCTCGGGGCGAACTATGAAGTGAGCATTACATCCCAGAATAAGGCAGCACACGTGCTACCCTCCCTAGAGCACAACACGACCACGTGCCGCAGTCAGTGACACCATTTGCAGCCAAACAGACCCGCTGGGACATTTCCCCTCTCTAAGCTCCAGCCACAGGCAGCAGCACAGGCTGCTGTTGCCTACAACTATGCAGGCTGAAACAGATATAATTTAGGAAAAAGGACACAGAGAATCGAGTTTTATGTAACTTGGATAGACTGAGGCAAAGGCTCAAGCTATTTCACATCTGCAATGACTGAAGTGAGAGCACAGTGTGGCTCCCTGAATGTCCCTGTGCCACCCAGGACAGAAGCACTGCAGGAAGGGGGTGTTTAATGAAAGCGTGGGGCAGGGTTTCCAGCCGTGGTCCCACTTCAGCAACTGCACCATTCCTGTGGATGGACCTCCTGGCACGGTCAAACAGCGGCGTGCAGCAGCTTCAGCGTGTGAGCAGCTCAGGTGCAGCTCCCCTGCTTGGGACATTATGATGAGATTAGCAGCGGGGTAAAGCAAACCTCTCTGTGGAGGGACCCCTTAGGAAATCCTTCTGGAGTTTCTCTTCCCATGTGAGACAAGTATCTTGCAGTGCTACACCACGGGAAGATTTTGCTATGCAACTCACCAAGCCTACAAATTCGACCATCTGCACAGGCATCCACCTCACACAGACAGTAACAGCACTCATTAAAAGCTAAAATCAGTCAAACCAGCATGGCCAGCAGTGGGGTCAGCTCCTTCAAGACATCTGTGCAACCAGTGCCGTTACGGAGTCCGTCCCTTCAAGATTTATGTCCTTGGACACAGCCCAGGTACAGAAGTTTTGTCTTACTCTTTCTGAAAAAAATTAAGTACATTGCTTCAAAATTGTCCCTGCCTCTAGAGAGCGGCTAGAGAGCTCCTCCTCACAGCATTACCTGAATCCATGAGCACAGCATTAGAAGGAATTTCTTGCTTTTTACACTGCCAAGTCTAGCCCCAGTTGTCACAGGCAACCATGGTGTAACATCAAGCCTTCCCTTAAAAATTTCTACATGCCTTACCTCCACCATTGGAAAGCTCCACCAACGCTCCCCTACTCTCCAGCCAAAATGCTTTAGTAGACAGTGTTTATTCACATGCTCTTGTGCCAAGAATAGCTTTTCCCCACTCTGGTGGTTACCTTAGTGTACCTTTAGAGATCAGTCATGACCTCTCAGCCTTCATCTTGCAAAGGTAAGCAGTCCAAGCCCCAAAGCCACGGGCAGTCCCTTGCCCTGTCTGCAACTGTTCACCTCTGAACCACCCTCTGAGCAGCAGTATATCTCGTTAGTACCCTTCTACTTGTTGCATCAAGAGGAACCACCAGAAGAAGCAACAAGAGCATCCTAAGAACAACCACTAAGAACTCCAGTGGGTATCTCCTCCACCAGGACATACGTGTTTTCCTCTCCCAGTCCCTGACTTCTCACTAAAAAGTACCTTTTGCACCATGCCAGTTTCCTACTAGTCCTCATCTTCTTAAATAACTTCCTGTGTGGCATCCCATCCTTCCCTTGAACCTTAAAAGTGAAAAAAAAAAACCAAACCAAACAATAGTCGCCCACCTTCCCTGTGCCTCTTATCAAATAAAGCTGTCAGGTGAATCTGCCAATCTCTCATAGGTAAACTCACTTATCTCTTATCTCACTTACCTCCTCCAGTCAACCGGCACCACTTCCTACTTTGACAGAGGTTTCACTTTGCTGGTTCACTGCCATTTTCATGCCCTGGTTCTTCCTGGTTACCTGTCCCTGACCCTCCTCTTCTGAGTGTTGCTCCCACTGGCTGCAGCCATTTTCCTCAGCCCACACTCTGCCAGCCCACCTTCGTGCCAGCATCATCATCCTCATTCAGAATTTTGCAGTTGGATGCTATGATGCTCGCCACAGCCAGGATGTTTCCGTAAGACCTGCTGGATTACTCCTAATTCATATACACAGGAAAACACATACTAAAATAAAGCAGTGTTGGGGAGCTGTAACAAGCCATGTTCTTCACCCTGAATGGGCCTCCAGTGGAGGAAGTCCAACACTTGTGACAAGCACCAAGAAGCTTTGAACGTCCCCACAGAACCACACTCCAACCAAAGAACACAGGGAACCTAAGCCAGAGTAACAGAGCTGGCACTAACAACAACCTACTACGCTTTTACAGATTTGACTCCAAGCACCAAAATCAGTACTATAAGACCTGCATTCAACTATTTAATGCCCATTAGCATTTCTGTTCTGAGCGTGAGAGTACTTTGAAAGGGAATGTCCCACTTGTCCCCATTTACCACGTTTTGGTTCATGCTGCAGAGCACTCGTGGAATGCACAAACTCGATACCATCAGGGTGAACCTAAACCCGAGGACATAAGGGGCATACGTAACGCACCCCAACACCCGATGGGTGCTCAGCCCACTGGAACAGCCACTCCAGGATAACCTCCCCGGTAAGATGTGCCATTGCAGACATCAGATTCTCAACAGCAACGGCTTTGCTCTGCAAATCTACGGGCTGCGTTACTTGCTCACGTGGACACAGCCTCCAAGGATGAAAGTCATCTTCCATCTCAGACTGCATTGTGTAGCTTCAAGAAGCCCCAGCCTGATATCCACACTGCACCATTAAGCCCGGCTTCAGTAGCAGGGCTTTAAAATGTTTCCTCATTAATTACGGAAAAGGAGAAAGGTTGTTCTATTTAGACGCAATGCTGGACTGAGGCATTAACTTTCCAATGAATAGCACCTTGTATACCAAAAATGGAACAGCAGTATACATTGCACACTAATGTCAATAGCATGCTGAGAATAACGTGTGGGCAAAAAATATTACTAAATGTAATTTACAGTATGGTCAAGTGAGATTGGTACTTCATCAGCTTCAGCTAAAACCCAGCATAAAAGGTGGGAAAATACATGCTAAGAAACTTAATTAACTGAGTTAGCTATTAAATCCAATGCTTCAATTTTGTCACCACAGCATCAACTACGAAATCAAAAACCCTCTTCACTTTTCCAAGACACCAGTCATAAGCTCTGGCCTAAATCCCTTCCTCTTGGCCTTACGCTAACTCCCCTACTATGAGAAAGTAATTACAACTGCAGGAACAAGCCTGAGGATTTACAAGTCCCACCGTGTCAGGAATTGTCTCATCCACCAACTGCTCCCGAACAGGCTCCCGAGAGACATGGATTCAGACTAACGGAGAAAGGCAGGCCTCAGGCCAATCTTACAAAAACTCTCATTTGGTGAACCATGGGAATTCCCAACGCACACAGAGAGGGAAAACTATTTTCTCCCTTCAGAAGGAAGACAGACCTGTTTACTTAAGTGTCTTCATACATCAATTCGCTCATGCAGTCTCCTTCCCACTTGAACCTTACCCAAATCCACGTCAGCCAAGATTTCTTTCAGCTGGACACCTGCCCACCTCCCCAAAAGCAGGGACAGAGCAGTCCTGAACTTTGAACTGGGGTAAGATGACAACAAGAGCGCTTCACTGGTGCATCCCCTATGAATTTCATTGCTTTCTAGGACAACACAAGTCCTAGGCTTTGTTTAACTGCCACCAGAGTGATGCAGAGGTCCTACTGATGCCTGCATTCTACTAAGACCACAGCAATGGGGCTAACTCATCCACCCTGCCCAGCAGTGGTGGTGGTGCTGGTTGACACTCAGTCTGGAGCTCCGGGAAATAGGGAGGAGTCCAGTGCTGTGCACCAAGAAAAAAATGCTACAGAAGAGAGAAAAAAAGCCCTCTGAAAAAACCCCAAAGAAATCCCTGCCATAAACTGCAGCCAACTATGAGCAAGATGCCCACAGGAGATGAGTTAATGGATTTATTTTCCAAAGCTAGTGTGAAAGTCAAGACCAGTTTGACTAAAAACCAAACTCTGGATTTCAGGACAAACACGGGTTTATTCTGAGGCACAGAAACATCAAGAGATGCCAAAGGACTGGTGAAAAAGAGTTTACTTCTTGCTAAGTCAATATTTATGGCAAGGTTTAGACATTCAATGGTCTGAACAGAGGAGTTCAACACAACACAGAAGAATATGGGAGAGTCCCAGCTGAGGCTATTAGTAAAGACAGAAAATGGAAAGGAGGTGGAAAGATGGCCCAGCTCCGCAAGAAGCTGAGCGATGAGCCAGGGAGGTCTGCAGAGATGCAGTGCAGCTGGGATCTTTGCACAGAGTCCCTGGGCAGGCCCGGATGGACCCCTGAGGCTGAGCTGGACCAACCATAAGGGAATATCGGAGAAACTCAGAGATCTTCCTGAGACATTTCACCCTGGGTGAGGCTACAGGTCCAGGCCTCCCCAAACCCCACTGACTTATTCACTGTTTTGTGTTCCACACAAAGCTCCAAGGAGGACACGCTCTGCGGTGAACAAAAGCAAAAGGCAGAGGCCAGGCTGTGCAGCCTCATGTTATCTTTGTCTAAGAAGTGCCTCCAGGTGCAGGTGGACCAAGGTCCTCCACAGGTGAGAGCTGCTCTCCCTCTTCCTTCCACCACCATTGACACCCAAGGAGATGTGGATCCTAAATCTCTTCCAGGATTTGGCTCAAGGCCTCTGCTTCCAAAACATACCGCCTAACAGTAACGGTAGACCTTTCATTTCCTACCTAGCCATTTCACTAAATGGTGTCCTGCAAAATAAACGTGACTTGGTGTTCCCAAACCAATGGGAGTTTTATCTCTGCATTGAAAATTAAGGCAGATCTGGTACCAGATGCCCTCCCTTGCCACACACGTCACGACAAATCACCTCTTGGGCAAGAACGCGGCTGGGGAGCAGCAACATCCCCAGGAGAGAAACAGCCCCTCGCTACAGGGATGGAGGATCAGGGTACCAGCTGGGCAAGGTTTTTGGTAGTGGGGGAATGTAGGATTTATTTATTTAAAAAAAAAATAATCTAGTGAATTATTTCAAGCTTATATATAACTCAAAAGTACGCCACAATAAACACATTTCAAAACTATTTCAGGTTGAAGGTCCCTCAGGCATACCTACAGCTGTTCACAGCTCTACTAGAGCTATCAAGGCTAAAGCAGAACTGCTTTTTGCAGATAATTTGTTTAAAAGAAGGGCTATTTAATTATGACAGACCTAGAAATTAAGGCCAACATCCTGCAATTGGCTTAATGCCAGCAGACAGTGCTCTTCTGGCTGATCTCAAGATCATCAACTTTGTCCTGTCCCAAAAAGCATCAGAACGGCTGAGTGTCTCTCCTGTGAATAAAATACCTCCTACGGCCTGCAGATAGCAGACGTGGAGCTGGGTGCAGGGCACGGTACCCGCGCTGCAGCCGTGTTCTGCATCCCTCGCACACAAGCGCTGTCCTTCATCTCACAGACGACTGATCAACATCCTAAGCATCTCTTACATGTTTTTGTTGCTTTTGAAACAGCAGGTACCAAATCAACCTTTCACTTTCAATTATATTCGCTGTAGCTTGGCAAAGAGACCTTCAATAAAGACAAGTGGGATTTTTTTCAGAACAATCTTTTGGTTTAGCAGGATGCAGTACAGGGGCCATTACACCTCTGCCCAAAACCTTTCCTCTGATATCATTTGTTATCTTCGCAATTGTATCAAAGGGTGATTTTGGCGGAGATTATGATTTTTCCCTCCTTAGAAGTTGGATCCGGCTGTGATCTTGCTTTCTGAAACAGACGTTCTTGCCTTTGAAGTGAGGAAATGTGTTCTGGGCTGGTTCCTCTCACTCCCACTCCCAACCATACTTGAAACGATGAGCCTTTTTTTGAATGTACAGTCAGTACTCTCGTGGCGTAACGCAGTCTTAATCACATAAACCAATATAAATTATTCCAGAAATGTTACCAGATGGTACACATCCACCTTCAAGTTGAGGAAACTTGATCTGAATGAACGTAGATTAGCTTTGTTCTGCACACACCTACCTCCCACCCCTGCTTTAGCTCTGGTTTCTCCGATGAGAAACACCGAGCTGCAAGCCCCGGCCGCTCAGACCTTGGGTAGGAAATGGCTTCACCCCAAGTCTCGGAGCACCTTCATGTTTCAGCAGGAGCTGAGGGCTTTGAGAACGGCGGGAAGCAATGACGTACCTAGACAACCTAGCAGGGTGGACCCTGGGGCAGGGGCCACATCCTCGGGTGAAATCCTGTCCCACTGAAGTCGATGGCAAAGCTCCCACCGACTTCAATAGGGGCCGAATTCCACCCACTGCTACTGGTCCTTGTCTTTTATTTACAATGCATTTTATGTTTGTTACTTTTGTTCCCTGTCCAAATTCTTGTGCCTTGACTGCATTGTATTTTCAAATAAAATAAAATATTCTTCCTCCTCTTATCTAATGGTTAACATACCTATTATATCAGGTTGATAGATTTCCTTCCCCATTAACAACATTTTAAAAAGGGACATTCTTCAAAACAATCCCATAAGAAAATAAGCAATCTTACATCTGGTTAACAGCAAAAAGTAAACCATAACAAACATCTGTCCAGCTAAACATAAAACACCATGTGTAAAAATAAGCTGACAGGGCACCATTTTACATAAGCGGTACTATCACTTCCTAAACAATCACAATTTGTTTCAGCTTCTGAAAAACCACTCCTTATCTGTTTCAAGGCCTTGCTGCTCCCGACAATTTTCTTCTCCAATTTGCAGAAGAGCATAAAATTAAAGCCAATTACGTAGAATGAGCAGTTTTCTACTAAGAAAAGAAGAAAACCCAAGCCTGACCCTGCTACATGCCCAATGAACTCCCCGGGCACCTCCTCAGAGGAAGTGTGAGCAGAAATCCCCACTCAACATTGCCCACATACGCTTATATCCATTTTGAAACACGTGGAAACCTCTACCACCATCAGTACTGCTCTCAAGTGACATCCTGCGGACACTCTTATTCTTCCTCAGCGTCCTTTTGGTCTTCAACAAATGTCTCTCCCATACAGCTGTACCACCACTGCTACTATTCTGCAGAACAAACAGCTCGTGCTTATGCCACATCAGTATGTTTAGCAAACAGTGTGGAATGGGTTTGGCCCTCTATTTTCAGTTTAAACACAGGTCAGCTCCCTGAACAAGCGTGTAGTGATGATGCCAACTTTTTGATCAACATGCAGGTAACAAACTCATTCGGGAGCCCTTTCCAAAAGGCTGATTTTGCTACTTCTGTCCCCAAGGTAGCACCATTCACAAAGAAGTCCTACGCAGAAAAAGAAGAGGTGGAAAACCTCAATTCCTACTACTGCCATCAGCATTACGGATATTTTGGGGGTGTCAGATTTAACTGTAGACTCCTAGATGCAAAGAGGTTGCGTTGTAAGGGACCAAACCAGAACCACTGAGTGCTTTTTGAAGCATCATTCAGAAATACAATGAGGAAAGTCAAGTCACCGAGGCACATCAGCCCCAGGTGTGATCCATTACAGTATAAAGCAGGAATCTTGTCAGATATGCCCTTCTAAAATGTCTCGCCTTGGAAAATCTCCCATGTTTTGTCACGTTACTCTGCAACAAGTGACAGAGAGAAGATGGCTACAGCAGATGCTGAACTTTCCCCACAGACCTATCACAAGACCTTTAGAAACAGAAGCAAAGGATGTGGCATCAGACCCTAAGATGTGTCTGGCTGTGTCCCCAGCAGCTGTGCTGGACAAGGCAGGCAGTTTGGACAGGAGACGTTTGGGACAAGTGCTGAGAACTGACTCAGAGGCTGCGGTCGCAGCCATTTGCAGATGCTTGCCACCAGCAAGAAGGCTGATGAAAATAAAGGCATGACCAAGCATTAGCATCATGTGAAGCTGGAAGATATCCCACTATAGCAGCAGCCATAGCAAGGCACGCAAGCCAAAAGCCACCAGAGTAACTGGAATTCTTTGCATTAGTTTCACTGTGTGTAAAGGGATGTTGTCCTGCTGAATTATTTTAACCAGGCAAGGAATGTCTTGTCCGTGTGCTGACAAATTGTTCCTCCTTGATTGTCATAATTTTATTTTTTATTTTTCACACGTGTGCATATGTATGCACATATCAATACACATTACAGAAATGTAGATTACATCGGTGTTATATATGGATCCTAAATGTTATATTCTTTGCCAATTCGGTCATTAACAACCAAGATCAGCCACTAGCAAGGCATTTGCTACTCAAAAGAAGGAAGCCATACAGTTAAATATAAACTACACACTAAACAGAGATAACAGCACAGACACATGTGGGTGTGCAGCGTATACAAAACACAATCTTAATCACCTGCTTAAAGACACACTGCCTGTAAGAAGGGGACCATATTACTCTCTGTTGAGCACAGCTGCTTTAAC
This sequence comes from Pluvialis apricaria, assembly GCA_017639485.1. NCBI lineage: Eukaryota > Metazoa > Chordata > Aves > Charadriiformes > Charadriidae > Pluvialis > Pluvialis apricaria. The sequence goes on from CM030007.1 coordinate 24,574,062, forward strand.
AACATGAGGGAGGTGTTGCTGGGGGACCAACCTGCTGTCACAGACAGCTGGTGATGGTGCAGGTGTCTGTTCCTCAAGCTCCCAAGTGTTAGGGACATTTCCAAGGCAGCATCTCCCGCTCTTCTCCAGGCATCTCATAGCCCTGGAGAATTTCTTCCATTGGAAAAGGAGCAATGAGATGCTCACTCTAATCCTGTGCCACCCACTTGCCAACAGTCAGTTACTGAAAGGGGAACACCCAGTCCCACTGGGCACAAAGAAGGTGTTGGTGCTCCAGTATTGCCTCTGGAGAATGGCGAGGTGCTGCAGATCACCCTCCTGCTTTCCAAACTGTGACAGCTACTGCCTGTATCAAAGTCAGAAACTCCTCTCCCATCCCAGGACAACTTCTGAGATGGCAAAGACCATCCCTTCCCCCAAGTCCAGACAAGAAGTCTCAACTTCCCCAAAATTTCAAAGCAGGCAACCTTCAGTGTTTTGTCTCAATACCTGCAGAAACCTCAATCTGGGTTATCTGTGATGATACATGAAACCCATTTTGAGATGAGTAGTGATCTTTGACCAAAATAAAGGAGGGAGATTCCTGTTCTGAAAGTCCCGAGGGGAATGCTTCAACCTCCAAGAATTCAAGCTTCAAGATTTCCAAAATGAAACTTCACTGATGCCCATTCTTCTCCACAAACCTTCAGCCGTGATTAACAGCAAAGGTGGCTTGCAGTAAGCCATTCAACAGGTAAAAGGTTGGATAGACAATAATTCCCCTCCTTGGATACTGCAGAAACACACAATATATATTGGGCTTAATTTGCAGTGGGGAATTTGATATTAGGATCGCTTTCCAACTGCAGGCCCAATGAAAGGCTGGGGTAGGATACAAGATGAATCTCCCTCACCCAAGCGTTGCAAGAACAGGTTAAAGAAACACCTCTTAGATACAAACTGGATATAGTGCATCCTGTGTCACAGCGGGGAAGACTCAGGTGCAGCCAACAGTATGTTTATTCTGTCAGGTTTAAACCATGAAACCAGATAGGTTCCTCTCCCCAGGCTATCGTGTATCACCCTTCTAGCTGCACCAGAATAACCACCTGGGGAATCGTGCTGCAAATGGCATCACTGAAAGAAACCCAGTGCTGTTCCTACAACCAACTGGGTGGCAAGCCACCACAGCCAGCAGCCAAGGGACAGGAGAGGGATGGGGCACTTTCCAGGACGGATTCCCACCTGAGAAGTACCATCCAGCAAAAGGCGCCTTTGGTGCTCTCCACCCTTTTAGCCCATACCTCAGACTTCAGCTGGTGAGGACCCTCTAGCAGCTCAAAACAGCACCCAGCTGTTTGGAGGAGGAGGACAGTGTCGCATTTGCCATTGACAGCTCCTCAGGGATCAAAAAGTTAAGGAGATGTCGTCTTGCCTAGCTGATAAAGGGCGTCACACCTCTCTCATTACATGAATCACTATTTTCTGATGAAAAAGCATCTAATTGAAAAGTCTCCCACCAGCTCTAGCACAGTCTCCTCAAATAGTTCCTCAGCAGGGCTCCAAATTACACTTTGCAAGAAAATTGCTTGATTTAACTCCCTTCATTTGTCATAAAACCCGAGGGGATCTCCACTGATAATTAGACTTCCCAAATGAAAGCCTGAAACAAATTGCCAGGGATCTACTCAAAGTGACACATCACCCATAATCTGCCAGGGACTCAGCCTTGGTATCTTGCAGGGGGAAAAAAAAAAAAAAAAAATCATGATTACAAAGCTTTGCTTAGCCAAAATGCCTGGTCGTGCCATTCAGCATGCTCCGGTCATGGTCCTTGGACAACAGTCCTTGGAAGAAGGTGGGAAATGTCCTTTAGGAGATAAGGAAGCAAGTTAAACAGAGACAGAAGTTGGTTTATTATTAAAACAGTAGTGGGGAAACACACAAATAAGAAATTTAGAGCCCCAACCTTCATGTAGAACAACAAACACCATCCTGCACAGACATGGGACGTATCCGATGAGACAGACAGACTGAAGGAAGGAGGAGACTTCCCCAAACACCATCATTTCACCAGGAGGAAGGGCACAGCTGGGAGGGGATTTTCAGGTGTAGACAAGAGGCAGATCAAAGTGGGTATAAATCAGTGAATTTTGCCACATCCCCGAGCAGCGGGGAGCAGGCGGAGGCCAGCAGGTAGCTCGTGGTGAGCAGTGGAAGCTCCAGCTGGAGGCAGGGCCATGTGGCAGCAGCAGACCTTGGTCACCCCTGCCCAGCAGCCCATGGGCATCCTACCTGAGCAACGTGCCGGACCAGGGACCAGGGTTTGGCCACCCAGAGTGTCTGCAGGTCAGATGTTTCTCAAACAGGCACACTCTCAGCTCTGGTGCATGGCTTATCACCATGCTGCTGTCCCAATTAAAAACTTCCTCCGTTACCATTACAGGTACTGACTCGAAGCAAAGGAACCCTTTCCCTTACTGAGAAAGCAGGAATGGTTTTTCTGTGGAAGAGGTGGAAGTGTTTGAAGAGCTTTTTTAGAGGAAATGCTCTGTAACAAACTTTGGAGGTGTTGCTTGCACAAGGGAGAGCTCAGCCCGCACTGCACACGCACTCATTCAGGGAGGAAGGGGAGCAGAAATTGTAAGTGGCCAAGTCACAGACCCCCCTGTGCCTTTCATCAAGATGACTCTCGGCTTCTGAGAAAGGTTTTGCTCTCCTCAAGTAACTGTCTGCAAATTAAGTGTTCAAGGTCAGGCTGGACAGGGCTTTGAGCAACCTGGTCTAGTTAAAGATGTCCCTGCCCACAGCAGGGGCGTTGGACTAGATGATCTTCAAAGGTGACTTCCAACCCAAACCATTCTAAGATTCTACAAAACATCAAATTATGCTGCATCACTCCTTTGGGCTTACGTGGTCAAAATAAAGTCATCAGAAAGTAATCAGAATACGTTTTCATTAATCCGGGAGGTTTTCCACTGATTTGGAGGCCATTCTTAAAGGCTTGCCCCACGCAGACCTCCAAGTCAGACCTCTCAGCCCTGCACCCTGATGTGGCTGTTGGATAGTGATTCGACATAGCGGAAGAATTAAGAAAAACTTCCCTTTTCTGAAGAAACCGAAGTTAATTTCTCATTAAGCAAGCGAGCTGCATTCAAAACTATATTACAGCCTTCCGAGGGCGCTTGCATGACTATGGACCTAATACTAAAGTTTTTTGCGAATATGATTTACACCATACCAATGAGAAGCCTACTGTGAAGGAAGCTAAGATGTTTGCTTTTAGACCCAGTATTCCCACATTCCAGCTATAATTCAAGGGCTGGGGAGGGATCAGCTCCTTCCAAGCCCCACGTGTTCATCACTGCAAGTACAAACAAGCACTTCACAGCCCCCTCAGCTGCTGTGTGCAGCCACGTACTCTCCCCTGCAGCCAAGAGAATGCTGCGTGTCTGCAGTTTCAGGGCTGGATTTTGACAACTGCCTAGCAGACAAGTAATTCCCACCGGAGAGCTCCTCAGGAAGACCTTCCCCTGAGAGACAGTGCCCCGACGTGCACTGGATTAATAGCAGTGACTGAATGTTACCATCCATTCAAACTAGTACTGCCCTTTCACCAGACATACCCCACCACCCAGGGTCACTGAGTGCAGAAGGAGCCAATAGCGCATGCCTTGGAGGGGCCACCGATGCCCTGGCTGCCCAGGAACATCACGAGCAGCAGAGCATCTCCCAGGAGGACGCCCTAACCGGGCAGCCCAAACCAAAGCAGAGGGAGATGCTGAGCGGTGATGGTGTGGCCACACTTTCAGTGTAACTGGGATATGGCAATGTCCCAACACCCTGATGGTTAATGACCACCCTCCCACCAGCCCATGACACATGCCTGCCTCACCAGGGCCCGTTGTTTTGGGATGAGAATTGGGCTGGGCAGGGCAGCCATGGAGCCTGACTGCCAGTACCACAGGATGTGTCCACGTCAGTGTAGTCTAGACAGACACCCACGGGAAAACAGGAGCCGAGGACGGTGCAAAGAGGAGGAGCTGAGGAGGTAAAGCATGGGGCTATGTGAAGGAGAAAAAAAGGGAAGGTGATAAAAGCCACCTGCCACCCCAAATTTGAGGCAGAGGGTAACCCCCCGCTCCGGGAGTGCAGCCAACATGCCCAGAGCTGATGGACACCACACTCACCTCCTGGCCTGTGAGGAAGCACCGCTCCTTCAGCCATCCCTCACCATGGGCAGGGCGGTGGGCACACACTTCTCGCCTGAGATCAAACCATCCCGGCCACAACTGCCCGCCCTGGCTCTCCCAGCCCGGCCAGCGCCACGACCTGTGCTGCCTCCAGGCTTGCAACAAGCTTCTCACATCACATCATCTTCCCACCTTCCTCCCCTTCCCAGGCTCCTGCCCTCCGCAGTATTCCCAGCCATCGCGAGCGGAGAGGGCAGCTAAAAGCAGACTAGTGGTTAGGAATAGCAGCGATGAAGAGTTTGGTCTTTTTTGCAAACGCTACCAGCAGTTTCCATGGCAGCTTCGCCCACGCACTTGCCTGCTTGCTGTTAAAACTTCACACTGCACAAGTCGCCCGCTTTCGTCTCAGTGCTTGACCCAATCCTGCCCGGCTCTGCAGTTCTTCAGTCCTGTACACCACCAGAGCTAGTACAATTCCCTACTCAAAAGGACAGGAGCACTCAACTAATTAAAAAAAAAAAAAAGCATATGAAATGGGATTACTGGTCTCATTGCTGGGAAAAAAAAAAATCAGTTTTAGAAGTGTTTCGCAAGTAATCTCACAAGCCGTCACTGTAAAGACTTTACAGCTCCTAAGCACCGAAGGATTTACAACAAAACGCCTCTGAAAACTGCATCCATTTTAGGCATTTAAGCCTAAAATAAGTACAGAGCATGGCAAATGATACAAGGGTGATGTTTGACCAGTCTGACGACGGGGTAACCAGCCGCTCCTGTTTTCACACAGAGATATCCGAGCCCAGTTTTGATATATTCTACCTAAATAAATCTTATCAGAAAGGAAGTACAACACCGATGCGGAATTACATTTCGCAGCGAGGTAGGTGTGGAGTTTGTTTGCTTTGGGTAAATGCTTTTTTTTTAGCCACGAGCTCACCGTTCAGCTCTCCCCTGCTCCCCGACGGCTGCGCTGCAGGAGGAAAAAGGCAAAAATCAATGCCCAGGCTGCACCCCCAGGTTTGATACAGGACCAACAGAGCTTCCCTTCCTGGCCCCCCCCCCAATTTATTGCAGCACATGGGGGTGACAGGAAGATTGCAATGTCAGAAAGGCGGGTAGCAGGTGGTGCTTGGAGTTAAGTTAGTGCGGCCAAAGAGGCTGTTGTCTAAAGGGAGTTTTGCCTCCATCTAACTCAAACAATCAAGGCTGTGTGGGGAAGGGCTGGGGAAAAAGAGATGTCCAAGCACAGCCCATTTCATATTAATGTCAGACCCCTTCTCAAAGTGTGACAAAAGGTTTCCCCTTCCTGCCTGGGATCAAATCAAGACTTTCTGGAGTTTGGATTTTTTTTTTTTTCCTCCAAAAAAGTGAAGATAACACCCACCAGCCAGATCAGGTCTCACTGCCGACAATGCCACGCAGAGGGACCCTGCACTTCAACACGGGGGCTCCACACTGACCAGCCCAAAGAGGGATTTGGGCAAAAAGTCCATAACCATCCTAAGGGATGCTGAGGAAGGCACAACCCTCATGTGACGCTGGGGGAGCAGCGAGAGTGGGGACGACGCAGAGGTACCAGCAGGTAAGAAATGCAAAAGGTTGGTAGCTTTGGCCAGAGCCCAGCCACGAGGCCACTGCAAAATACAGTGTGGACTCGGCCCCCTGTTTTGCACAAGGAGAGGCATTACCTTGTAGCCAGCCTTACAGTTTATTTTGCCGTCTGTGCGGCAGAAAGCCAGCTCTCACAACCCACACATCTCCATGAAGGCAGCTTGTTCTGGCTCCCTCAGAAGCGCAAGTCAACTCGCAGAAGAGATTAACTCCGATGAGCAAAAAAAAGATTTGCCACACATTTGTCATTTCAACCCCATCGGCCTGGCAGTTGACCAATTTGTAGGCTAAAATCTTACTCGAATGTCTGATTTTATTGGAATTGCCAGCTGCACCTGCCCGCCCCAAAGCCTCTCCATGCAGAAGCCTGGTCCGCCCCAAAACCTGCACCTGGAACCTGGCTACAGGGGTAAGTGAAGCCACTCAGCACGTGGTCCTGTCAAGGGAAGTTATACAGCCACCCTTTAAAATTATTGTGTCCCTATCAGCAAAAGTATTGTGTTTGGAGTAAGTGTGCAATTTTTACTGGAATAAAAATTACTAATATCATTCAGTCTGCTAATACATTTTAAGAACTTTATTATATTTTTCCATATCATCCTTCCAGCATCAAAGGGAAATCATTCTTAATTATATTTATAGGGCTGGGAGGGTACACAGAGAGACCTAAATATGACAGTCTCCGAGAGGTGTTGCATTATACATTTCAACATACTTCTCTGAGCACATACAGTGCCATCAATCCCCATGTCGCTTACCTAGAACAAGAAACTTTGAAGTATAATAAGCTCTGCTGCTGCTGCTAGGCTCTTTAAGCGACAGCAGGAAGGAAACAAACTACTGGCTGTAAATATTCTCCTTAGTTCCATTGCACTGGGACTTGCAAAAAAAAAAAAAATCAAACCAAAACCAAACAAAAACAAACTGAAAATGAGTGATTTTAAAGCAAAATAACTATGAAACTAGTGATAATTAGCATTTTCCCCCCAAGGGTCTGAACAGCAGCATGAAAAGCAAAGAGCTGCTGTTGTGCTTTTGATGGTGCCCTGCACCACACTGTTCTGCTCTCCAGGTATTTCCTTCAAAGGAAAAAGCAGGTTCAAAAGTACTCTTAACATCTGCGATGGTTTATCTGGAGAAACCAAAGCACAACAATGTGGCTTCATCACTTACACACGTTTCCTTGAAGGACATCCTTGTGTTTCTTCACATGCCAACCAGGTTACGAGGGGTAGGATTCCTCTCAACTAGCTCTAGCCAACTCCAAACCAGATGTTTGGGCTTCGGGTATCATCTTGCCCCTCTCTGTAACCAACAGGCAGAGATAGGCACCTCCAAGAATAAATTTGTCCCTTCAGAGGAGAGATGGGAACAATGATCCTCCAGAGACGCCTGACTTCCCTCGCTACTGTAGGGCCCTAGCAGACATCTATGAAAACCCCATCAGGAACCCAGACCGCTCCTCAAGGCAGAAAACAGACTGAACCTAGACCCAGCAGAAGCAAAAACGCCTCGATGGAGTCTGACCTATCTTTCTGTGGGCAGTTAATAAAAAGATGTAAAAGTGTCTGACCGGTCTTTGGGGCTTTAGCAACTCAGAAGCCCACTTCCCTCACAAGAACAATGGCTCCTCCTAACACTTGCGTTTCGCGAAAATAAGAAAGTGTTCTGGAAAAGGCTTTGGATTTCAGCACTGCCTGAGCAGTGATCCCAGCACCTTCAGAGCAAAGCATAAACGTTTTGCTCCTGCTCTTCTCCAGTTACTTAACTGTTATGCTTTTCACTCTATTGCTTGTGTTGGTACCTTTCCCGAACTGAAAAAATGCTAGAGGCCAAATTCCCACTTTAATCTCACAGAAGTTCTTATTTCCAAAATCACAACAAACACCTATTGTTTTTCTCCTCCAAGATGTGGCACCTCCACCCTAATCCATCATTCAGCCACTGACTTCGGGGTCCTGCACTTTCTTCTGGCTCAGGGTGCCAGAACGTTTTGCTCCTTTCTTCCAGCAGACTGCACAGCCAGAAAGGTCCTACCTAAGGCACCTGTGGCCAGCATGGGTGGATATACAACCGTACGGTACTTTTGCTCTTCAAACCTGTATCAGCCAAGTTCAGATAGCGATTGGAAGACAGATTTTTAAATACCTGTTTTGATGACTTCCTTTCTGTATGGCATCCACGTGCCTTTATTCAATGGGTTGCTAAAACAGTGCTCGACAAGGTTGCTAAAACAGTGCTCGACAAATTAGTCAGATCCTCAACTACACAACATTTTTTCCTACGTTGACAATTATACTATACATTCATTGTCAATATCTCTTAATAGCTACACGATTCTTATCGCAACTAACTCAGAGAAAAAAAAAAAAAAAGGCTGCTGCTCTACCTAAAGCAAAAAAAGAAGAGAGGTTGATTTTGATTTTGCTGTATTTTTCTGCATGGCCTGCTCTCAGCTTTTAGAAGCCATAAGCACACAAACCAGTCTGATGCACAGACTGTCACCGCAGAGCACAACAAAGAATAAAAATCTTCACAACACATATGTTACAGGTCACCCTGTTTTGTGAACTTTTTGGAAGAAAAAAACCCAAATAGTGCAGCATGCAGCCACATCCTCTGCTTGGGAATTATCTCACATGGGTCATCAAACAGCTGTTAAGCAGTCTGCACCTCTGAGTGAAGTATAATCAGCAACTTAAGGATGAAAAACTGTATTCTGGTTACCTGAGCCAACTAATCCCCTCTGGAATATTTCCTAAAGATACATCACATAATTTACTTTGCTAGCTGAAATGCTTCTCTAAAAGAGTCATTTGAACAAAATAACCTAGCTCTATAAATTCAACAATGCACGTTTTCCAACAAGTTTATTTTAAGAATCTTTCACCCGATGAAGGCAAGCTCTTCTTCAGCTTGAGGAAACAGTTCATTTATCAAATCACAGTAATCTCTTGCACAGTAAGTTTACTCCTGCCACACATACATCCAAACAAACCCCTCCCCATCAGCATTCCCAAATGAAACTACTACTAGCATCACCAGTGGTCTGATTTTTTTTATTGTTTATGGCTTGTACTTTTTTTTTTCCCCCCCTCCTGTCTTATTTTGCAGAATTGGTTTTGCTCACTGACTCCAGATTTCACAGGAAGGCTTTCTGTTCCCCCGTCACCCACAGGGTTACACCACCTCCCAACCCCACTGCAGAGGCAGTTTGGGGAAGCAGGTCCTTTAGAAGCAAGTTTTCCCAAGCCTCGATATCAGCATGTTTTACCCGTAAAATTAAAAGGTGATTTTGCATGCTATTGCTTTTATAGCAATGGAAAGTGGCACTAAACCACCCCCTAACAAATACCCCACAGCCAAAGCAAACTCACCTTTGGTTCAGTCAAACCACTGAACTGACGTGGTCCACTGCAGACACACAGAGCAGCACTGTATCAGGGTAGACACTGGTTTTCTTATGGCTCCAAGCGCAGCAGCTGCAGAGGTAAGTGTCCCCAGACGCTTGGTACCACCACTGCCTTCTACCTCCCAGACGTTAGCATCCTCCCTGCTCCATGCACTGAGCTACCTGTGCGGCATCCCGGGTCACTTCACTCAAACACTGCTAACTCGAGTTAGCAAATATTTTCTAGAGACACACTGTACTATTTACTTTGCTAGCTGAAACTTTAAAGACGTAACCTAGCTGCTAACTCGAGTTAGCAGAGACCTACTACTGAGGCAGCCTGTGCTACCCAGCCTCATTTGAGCTGAAACAAGTCAGAGCGAGCCTATCCGCCAGAAAACTGAAGCAGCAAATTGCCTCTGCTGCTGGGATGCCAGCGAGCAGCCACCAGCGGCAAACTTCTCAGTAGGCACAACTGCAGCCAGAGATGATGTGCATCTACCCTACAACTCAGTTCTTCTCACCTATACTAAAATACCTGGCAGCGTAAGACAGTCAGGCTCACACGCAGCCAGGAATAATACGGGTCACGGCGCACAGGGCTATTTATTTTGAGAACACCTTCTCATTTGACAAGAACGGGTTCCAGGAATAAATAAATGATCTGGTACAGTGGATTTTAACCGGGTGCCTGAATCAGTACCAGGGACAAACCCTAGTTAAATAAAAAGCTCATTGTTCAATTTATTTTTTTTTATAGCTCCAGAGTGGCTTATAACAAACTCTCAGAAGTAGATGACTGTCAAATAGCCACGGAGTTTCAAGAAAAGCATAGCTTGCTCAGTAAATAAGGGCAGTAATTTTGCAAGTCCTCAAAAAGAGGATACTAAGCAAAATCTTCATCCTTGTAATTTAAAAATTAAATGGGCAAATAGTATCTACAAGGAAAGACACAAACAAACAACAAGGACGTGGAAAATAATGAGGCAAGAGTGAATTGCGAAAACTGTACAGCTCAGAAGAGACAGCTGGGGTATTTGCCTGGAAGTTTGGTGGAAAGGAACCCGAGAAGTATTCCTCATCTCAGAAAAAGGCAGGAGAAAGAGGTGTAAGAAAATATGAAGCTAAATACTACCATTAAGTAGATGGCAATAAATTCAATATTTTAGTAACTATAGCAATCACGTGAATTTCTCAGAAAAGGGGTCAGGACACGGCATCACAGGCACTGAGGAACAGGTTAGATTAACAGAAAAATTTAATGAGGGAACCTGCTCAGTGAAGAAGTTAGTGGCACATTTTTTCCTATAGCAGTTACTGCAACTCCTAAACACACAAAACCGCACCTCTACAAAAATAAAGCTTTCTGAACTGTTTTTCACTTGAGTGAAAAAAAAAAAAAAACAAACTCAAAAAATGTACCTGGAACCAAAAATCTCACACTATTTTATTTTGGAAACTCTGAAATAACGTACTTCTGTACCAGATACCATTCACAGAATTTATGACGCACCACCTCAGTGGTCTCCAGCAGAGTCAGGGACCCTGGCAAGGGCACCAGCTGCTGACCCACCATGGAGGGAAGGCAGCTCTGGCCAGCGCTGCCAGGGCGAGCAGGGTCCCGAGGTTTCTACAAACGGCAGTGGAAAGGTGGGAGCTCCAGCTCCTGATCCCCAACACCCTCAAACTGCCCATGAACCACAGGCAGTTGTCAGGAAATGCTGCAACCAGTGGGTCTACCACAGGCAGGTGATAGCCCCCATGTTTTGTTTGACCAACAGATTCAGCTATGCCTTTTTCTTTCCTTTTTTTTTTTTTTGTAGGTTTAAGTAGCCAGCGACATTGCAACAACGGCACTAGGGAGGGAGTGCTCAAACAAACCCACCCCTACTGCAAACAGCCACGACTCTTCCCAAAGTCACTGAGGAATCCAAGAACCTCACAAGTTCATTGGGATAAACACTTAGACATTTATAGTGCAGACTTTTACATTCAAGCTAACCCCCAATGCCTCCTTTTTTAGTCAGTGGAAAGCAGCTTTCAGGTCACAACTCATCTGCTTCGGCGTACGGGGCTGAGATGAATCACACCCCAGGAACGTCCACCCTTCCCCTGGCTGACCGTAATGGGAGCCAGGGCTGACTACCTTGGGCATAGATGACTACATATGGCCAGATGAATGCCACCTTCAGCACATGACAGATTTGCAAGGATTTTGGCCTTAGGATAATGAAGGATGAGGATACAGCAGGTAACAGACAAAAGCCTATGGTACTGCCAAACACACTGACGTAGATAGCAGAGAAGATTCACCCTGCGTTATTAACACTGGGTCGGTATGGACAGGAGCTGACCCCAACCAGCTCTGCCCAGAACCGCTAAACTAGTCCCCCACACCACCCAGTCTCCCAGTTCTGCTGGTCAATGCCACTAGTTTCTCCAAATGCTTGGTTAAGTCAGCAGGACTTCTTAGCTCATCCTTCAGGAGCATCAGAGGAGCTCTGCCACATCCCCTTTGGCACCACTGTGGCTCAGCAAATAAACCTCGCAAGGATGAAGCCAGCATCCACCAGCCATGTCTGCAGCCAAAGTAAATCACCCTCTATTCCTCCTACCTCCCACTGCATGGGGCTGAACTTTTGGCATCATTGATACAGGCCAAGAGAAGAGAATTAAAGGCACCATATTATTTTCTACGCGCTGAAAGCTGGGATACAACTGGAAGTGACATTTCTGAAAGTCTCATTAACCGGTCACAGTGGATCAACGTTGAGGAACTTGATAGACCAAGGGTGAACAAAAGGTATTAGAGGCAGTAATTGCAGCAAGGTCCCTGCCCTCCTTCACCTGAACCACATTTCTCCCTGCCTTCTTTCCCATCTGAGACTAAGCAATGACCACCACACCTTTTTGCCCTCCCGCTTGCTCAAACCCGACCACCAACTGTCCTCGACGCCAGCTAGATTGGCACACATTAACCCTCGCTCACGCGTCACATCACCTAAAGCAGAGACAGAGCCCTCAGGCACAACACGGTAAGGGGATGAACCCTACCTGAAATCTAGCACATCTGGCAGGAGGCTGCACAGGAAAAAGAAGAAGGAAAAAAGAAAAAGAAAAAGAGAGGGAATTTCAAAGATGTCAACAAAAATACAGCTGAGAGCCGGTTGCTCTGACAGCTGATTAGATTAGAGAAAGAGTTACGGGTTCCCTTTTTTGTCTAAGCCAATTCCTTCTGTATAGCAAATCCTTCTCTCCACGTGGAGTGAAGAGCGTATTGCGTATGTGCAATCACACGTCTCACCCACGCTCACAACTGAACTGTCTGAATTAGAAGCCGAGCTGGCCTCGGGTTTCCGTTACAGCCCACCCAAAACAAGGAGTGCCTTCTGGACACGTCTCCTCACTGATAAGCACAAGCCTACCAGCAGCGAGGCTCAAAGCTCTACATATCCCAGTAAAACGGAATAAATTGGGGACTAAACACCCAGTAGTCCCCCTGCTCAGGGAATGGGTTTATTTCAAAGCCAATTTGACTACCTAAAGCATGCGTGTGGTGGAGCACAGTGAAGGTGCCCCGTCAGGTCGCTCAAAACACAAGATACTGAAAATACTTGAAAGGAAACCAACTTTTGAGAGCTGTGGCAATCAATGAGCTTGCACGTTCTTTGTGCCGGGGTTGACACTTGCTGCGATGCAGCCTGTGCAATTACAGAGTCCCTCCTCTTCTGTGTTATATGGAAATCCCATCTAAAAGGCGTTTCAGTTGACTGCTGAAGGCAACAGAAGTCCACAGAGCACCTGACCAGAAAGTTAAGTTTCTGCCTGTTCTCTCCAAGTGTTCATTGCGTTTGCCTCTGACTTGGAGACGGCAGGGACAACCAAGCACCACTGAGTGAAGAGCTTCAAGAGGCAGAGCTGTCCCACCGCAGAGGGTTCCACGCTACACCTACACGTGTGACATCTTCCCCACTTGCCCCCATGGCTTAAAGGAGCCCAGAGCAGGCGGCAGCGGGAGGCAGGGTGTCCACTGGTTCACCTGATGTTGGCAATCACCACAAGGTTGTTGCTCAAGTGTGAAGTTAAGGGTTCTGAAGGACCACACGTGCTACACGCAGGTGGCAAAACCACTCAGCTAAGTGAACGCTAACTCATGAAGCTGCAGCACCATGATCACCTCGGCTATTCTGCCCGGATCCGCAGCCTGTGAACTCCTGAGGGCTTGCAACCACCTTTTTGTCCCCAACCTGTACAGCACCTGCAACGACGATACCCTGCTCCGAAACTAAGGCTTCTAGCAGCCGAGAACACAACTAACGAGCATTTCTGTACGTAGTACCAGTCTTTCTGCCCAGCCTTAGCTATATATAAAATCCCTCTTGATGTCTTCTAGGTTCCCCCCCCTACCCCCAGCCCCATCGGCCACAAACATTCGCACATACACATGCAAAGAAGCAGCAGCCCATCCGTCAGTCAGCCCGGCTGCCTGCAAAACGCTGGCAAACAAAATGGAAACAAGCCCCTCGCCTCGTCACGGGGAACGGGTTTGGGGACCGGCGGACAGCAGCAACTCGCAGGGCGCGGGACCCACTTGAGCGCTGGGCGCGATACCTGCGTTTTCGGTCAATTCTCAGCTTCTTTAGCAGGTTTGTTTTGGGTTTTTTTTTTTTTTAAGAGAAAGCAGAGTACAGCCGCTGTGCCGGACGCGGGACAGACCGCCAGGGAAACGGCCCAGGGTTTCTCCTTGACACCTGGGCCTTCCCTCCCGGGCGAAGCACGCTCCGCGGGGCGCTGCTGGCGCTGGCAAGGCAAACCCGGGCGCGGAGGGCGCTCGCAGCGGGGTGAGCTCCCCACCGCCGCCCCATCGCGCCGGCAGCGGCAACGCGCGGCGGGAGGCGGCGGCGCGCACCTCCGCACGGCCCGTGGGGGCAGGTCCCATCCCCGCACCAAGCACAAGGCCCTGCCCGCATTTTGGGGCATCCCTCCCTCAGCCAGAGGGGCTGGGAGACGGCCCCGACACCGCGGGGAGAGGCTGGCGGGGGGGGGGGATGAGGGGAGGGAAGGCGAGGGGTGGCTGCCAGCAAAGCGCTCCGGGGAGGACCTGCCGGGCACGGCGGCCGCAAAGAAGCCACGGAGAGAAAATGGAGGGGCGGCTGTTTTTGGCGAGAGGGCAGCCCGTCCAACCCCGGCAGCCCTCCGCGCCGCCCCGGTTGCATCATGCAAAATGGACGCCCCGCGCAGGGGGGGGGCCGCCGCCCGCTCCCGGTCCCGGTCCCGCTCCCGGTCCCGGTCCCGCTCCCGCCCGCCGCAGCGCAGCGCATCCCCGCTCCCCGCACTCACCCTCGCCCCGCCGAGGGGCAGCCCGGCGCCGGCGGGCTCAGGCGGGAGGCGAGGCAGCCCCGCCGTTCCCCCGCCGCCGCTTTACTACACCTCCGGCGCGGGCCGCCCGGCCCCGCCTCCGCCGCCCCAATGAATGGGGAGGCGGGCGGCGGGCGTAGGCCGCCGCGCCGGGGCCCTTCCGGCGGCCGGGCAGGGCCGGGCAGGGCCGGGCAGGGCCGGGCGGGGCCGCCGGTAACAGCGGGGTGCGGGGAGGGCGGCGGCAGCCCCTGGGGGGGGGGGGGGGGTAAGCGCATGGCCGGGCGGGGCGCGGGAGGAGAGCGCGGGAACGTCCCGGTTTGAGCGCGTAACCGGCGAACCGCGCGGGTGGGCGCGGGCACGCGTGGCCAAGGGACACGGAGGAGGAGGAGGTCAGCGCCGCGGAGCAAGAAGGGGCTTGTTCCTCAAAGGCGGGTTGCAGGCAAGCGGTTCGTGCCATCAGTTCAGCTCGGGGAAGGGGGGGGGGGGGGGAACCAACTTATTTTTATTGCCCCCCTTCCCCGGGATTGCGTGGGAGCGGGGGCTGGGTTGGGCGGAACCCTCCGTGCGGCCCCGCTGCTCCTCACGCTCCGCCGGCTGAGGAGCCGCTGCAGAACACGGCCGACCACAGTGATGCTGGGGTGGAATGGGTGCGGTAGATGGCGGCGGACGGTGGTGGGCTCGGATTAGGCTGTTGACATTGCCTCCCGCGAAGCACCGTGCCCCCCACCAAGGAAGGAGGCTGTTGATGGAACTGCCACGCTTAGATGCGATCTGCATTACAGACATCCACAATTAACGAAAATTAGTCCCATTCCGGAACTCCTTTCTAGAGTTCGCTCCTGGAGCTCAGCCTTTTTCTGGCATTAGCTCTACGGCTGATATTTCCGACAGAAGGCCACCATGAAATAAAACAAGCTACATGAATGAAATACCACTGCTGATTGCTCCAGTACCACCTGCTATTGTTTAACTGAGAGGTGATATTATCATCACCTTCAGCAATTTGGTAGTGTACAGTTTAGGTTCATCCAGGCTATGCTGGGGAGCAGATTAAAAACCATGAGGGACATCTGGATACAGTGGCAGTCATAAGATATCCATCTCCCCTAACCTTAGGCATCTTCAGTATACAGATATCTCCACATGAGCACATCATAATAGCTTCTCTTATGATCAATGCACAGAAGCAGGCATTTGTGGAGCACAACTCATAAATCTTAAGAACAGCTGCCTGGACCACACCAATAGTCCATCTAAACCAATGTGCTGTTCGCAAGAACAGTCCAAGCAGATCCATGGGGGAACTATGACAAAGCAAATACATGAAGACGCTTCCTTAGAACACTCTCTTGATCTCCAGCAGTTTGCAACTGAGACAGAAATGGTATCCTTGTATGTAGTAACTGTTGATGTCCTTCATTTTCCATTAAGTTCTCCAGATTCCTCTGATCTCATGCAAAATGTTAGCCTTTACAGCATCCCGTGGCACAAAATTGCACTGCTTTACTACCTGTATCTTCAAATACTACACCTTTTTGTTTCTTTTGAACCTGCTACTTGCCAGCTTTCTTTTTCTTGCACTGGAGAAGACAGTGAACAATTGATCCCTACTTCCATCTCTGTGTTTTGCAGGCTTTTACATGTCTACCAAACATATATTTTACAAGATCTTCCTTTCTAGTCTGGGAAGTCCCAGCCAACTTAGTCATCGTGACTGTGGAAGCCATTTCATGCTTTTGATCATCCTCAGTGCCCTCCCTGAACCTTTTCTCGTCTCATTCTCAGAAAGATGCCTAAAGTGCACCAGATGAATCATAATCTAGAAAGACCTGGCTGCCTCCCAGCCCCCTACTGGGAGTGGTCCCTGGCCCATACCATCTTCCAAACCATGCCTATGTATTGTTCAAGACAGTGCTAGTTGCCCCAGGCCAAAACTGTGCCAGGGACCACACAAACAGTGTGGCATTGACTCTGTCTATACTTGTGGGTTAAACAAAGCTAAGGAACATTCATGGAACTTAATCACCCTTTGGCTAATTTTTTTTTAAAGGCCCACAGCACGGTTTTTATCCATGCCAACTAACAGCGTCCCAGATAATCCTTAGACACAGGAGCGGTTAGCACAACCCTGTGGCCATTCCCTGTGTACATACAACCACCCTGGTTTGGAGGGGAAGAGGATTTAATAGCGTGGGTATTAACCATTCTGTTCCATAAGCATTTTCTGTCTTGGACAAGCTTAGCAGTCTAATATAAAACCAGTCAATACAGCTGCTCGTGGACCAGTGCTGCGGCACATGCCCTAGTCCTGTTTAACTGAAGAGCACAGATGTGGCCTAGATGTATGAAATTAAGTGTAAGATGAATACTGTCGTGTCTACCACAACATCACGATAGAAAAGGCAACGGGGTGGGCAGACCCACTGTGACTACGCAGTTGGATGTTCCCTGCAGAATTCATCTAGCCAAATGTGAAGATGTAAGAGAACGTGTACCGGGGAAAACAGAAGGAATGCGGAGGTGGATGGGCTTTCCAAAAGCTTTGGCTTTGCAAAGGCCAGGCACCACCTCAGTCTGGGCTCCCTCGGCATCGTGTGGGTGGGAAACCCTCATGGCTACAGCAACAGCTGAATACCTTCCCTTCCACGAGCACACACAAACCAGCCCACTGCATGGTGTCAGAGCAAGGAACTAGGCCCTGCTCTCTAGTAGAAGGCACCACAACCTCCGAAGTTGCGTAGAGAGTGTGTGCCGGAGGTAAAACATCAGAGCAAGAGGGGAGGGTTCGGAAGCTGCACCCATTTCCCATGCTCAGGGGCTGAAACAGAGCTCTCCTGCTTTTCAAGAGCAGTGTGCCAGGTTGGATTTTGCTTTTTCCATATTAGAGCTAAGTGTGTCAGAAGAAAGCATTGGAACAAAGAGATGCTGTCTTTCAAAGAGCCAAAATGCTGGTGGTATCTTTACTCCGGGGGAGGCGGTCCCTCCCAGTTCCCACAGCATTTGAATCATACTGGAAGCTGGCAGATGCTCTCTCAGAAATGCCTTTCTTGATACGCTCTGGCAGCACTCCTGGTAGGTGCCCCTCAGACGGCTTAAGGTAAGTATTTGCCACCTATGACAGAAGCCTCTGTCCTGAGGGCTCCACAGTGTTGGCTGCAGAGAAGCTACATTCCAGCCCACCACGAAAGTCCATGGGCTGGAGGGCAGAATTTCAGTCTTGGACCTCCCAGTCTCATCTGGGGATGTATGTTGTGTTTGAGAAAAGTGAGGCTCAGCCTAGATGTTTTAGTCCCCTTTACATTTGTAATTAACAGCATGTTCACTGGTGTATCCTAGTGACAGGTAAGGCAAGTCTCAAAAGCAGTTTTAAAATGCACCTGATTGCAATATACAGAATAAATCAAATGAACACTGATGATCTGTTTATCTGTCTCTCTTCCTCCTCTTGCTTGGTTGTGAGTTACTTGCTCCGTCCCAAGTTATTCAGCCTTACAATAATAACCTCTGGCAAATAAAGTTATTGAAGGATAATCACAAACAGGTATTTCCATTTCAGTGGGAAGATCTTCTTTCCTTTTTCAGCCAGAGCGATGCTCTCATGTTTCCTCCTTTATGGTTTATTCCATTTCTTTTTTTCTCGGCTTGTGCACTGATGAATTCAGCAATAGTTCAGGGACCCAGGAATCAAAGGATGTGCATCAAACAAAGCTGATGCAACAAGAGCTGGGCCAAGAGGTCACCTTTGAATCAGATGGTGGATTTTAAAGCCCTCTCAGCCAAATTTTATTCCTGTAATGCTGAAAACAAGGAGAGATGCGACTGCCAAGAATGGAGTCGCTCCAGACTTACAACAGTGAAATGGCAAGAAGCGTGCTCTATGCGTTTTCATGATTTTAGTATAAAGCTAAAGAGATGCCTCAGAATGCGCTTGGCCAAAGCTGTGGGAGGTGGTGGTGTAACATAAGCCTTTTTGTACTCATTTATAGACGATTTTTATCTGAAGCCACCACCCTCAATCCCACCCTTTTCTCTGTAATCTTTTCTTAAAATAACCAGAGCTAACATCCTGTTACCGCTTTGGGTTAGTCCCATTCTTAACAAAGTTGTTCTTTCACCTGCTAATACGCTTGGGCGTGTTTTCTCATTCATCTTCTCCCTCTTTTTTTTTTCTTTTTCCCATTAGGATTTAATGGGTGTAGCGGACTTCCTTCAGAATCTTGTGTATATTTGGGGGGAAGTAGGCCACGGTTTTATTGGTATAATTCATGTGGTTTGTGCTCTCTGAAAGCGCCAGAGATGAAAAAGACTTTTGTACTTTCTGCTCTTGAAAGATCATTGTTTCTGGCAAAGTCATTTAGCATTTTCCAAGCTGTGAAATGATATCAGTCACAGGCAAAGCACGGAAAAGGCTACATCCAGGCATGCCAGAGGATACTGAGAAATGCTAAGACAATTTTCTTGGGAAAACCGCAGTGTCTGCGACATATGTTGTCCCTTTGGCTTTGTACATTTATTAAAAAGTTGAGGAATAGGCTGGATTCAAATGGACTTTCCACGTGTTGCGGAACAGGTGGTTTAGTTTTCATTTTCAGGGAATTTGGGTGGGTTTTTTTTCAGTGAAATTTGAATTGCATATTTAAAACCAGTAAAAAATAAATCCTCAGAAATAAAGTATTCAAGACCTACAAACCGTACAGCTATATAGTCTTACCAGAGTTGACCACAGTCTTACTGTTGACATCCTATAAATCATGTTATGCTTTGCAGATTCATCACATCTCACACGCACATCAAGAAACCCCAGCTCATCACCTCCTGGACCCCATCCTTCTGTAGCTGAGCCCGTACGTAACTCGCTCATTGGGAGGACAGGACCAGATATTTTCCCCCCTGCACCAAGTACAGCTGGGTCCTGACAAGCCATGCCCTGTGGGATAGGAGCCTCACCCCAGCAGGACCCTCATCACAGTCTGTTGCAGGACTCACCTTGTCACATTCTTCCATGTGCTGGAGATAAAGACACCTGAGAAGGGCCATGTCACCTCTCCTGGGAACATGTCAGAGTCTTGATTTATGGGTAAGTGGATAAAACATTCATTTTACCACCTGAAGAGACACGCTCTGACTCTGCTGAACTCAACGTAAAGTAGCCATTGAGTGGGTTTCAATCTAAATTTCCATCTCAAATTATATGCTGGGATTTGTCCACTCTACTTGGCCAGGCCTTTGTCCTCCTCGTAGTTAGTGGAAAACCTCTTCCCCAGGGTTGGGGAAGAATTAAATCCTATAATATCATTTCCTAAGCAAACAAGAGCAAATATAATTCCTATGATTGATTTAAAGTTAAGATTTAAGGGGAGCCAAAAGCTCTCTGTTTGGGTTTTTTTTTCCACCCGGTAAAGAATAGTAGGGCCAGGCAAGAAGCATCCTGGAGTTCAGTCTCAGAGAGAAAGCATTTTTCCAGTGAGGGTCAGCCCTAAGATTCAAAATATTGGTTCAAGTCACCCTCAGGTAGATCTATGGGTCTTCAGTACCTCAAATAAACGTGCTAATGAATGAATTGCAGGTGAAAGGGAGATTCTAGATATTTTTTTTGTTCCTTTATATCATAGAATCATAGACTGGTTTGGGCTGGAAGCGACCTTAAAGATCATCCAGTTCCACCCCCCCTGCCATGGGCAGGGACACCTCCCACTAGACCAGGTTACTCAAAGCCCCATCCAACCTGGCCTTGAATACTTCCAGGGATGGGACATCCACAGCTCCACTGAGCAACCTGTTCCAGTGTCTCAGCACCCTCAGACTAAAGAATTTCTTTACTAATTTTCTTTCTAATCTAAATCTACCCTATTTCAGTTTAAAACCGCTACCCCTTGTCCTATCACTGCTTTTCCTCATAAAGAGTCCCTCCTCATCTTTCCTGTAGTTCCCCTTTAGGTACTGGAAGGCTGCAATAATGTCTCCCTGGAGCCTTCTCTTCTCCAGGCTGAACAACCCCAACTCTCTCAGCCTGTCTTCGTAGGAGAGGTGCTCCAGCCCTCTCATCGTCTTTGTGGCCCTTCTCTGGACCCACTCCAACAGGTCCATGTCTTTCCGGTGCTGGGGGCTCCAGAGCTGGACACAGGACTCCAGGTGTGGTCTCACAAGAGTGGAGCAGAGGGACAGAATCAGCTCCCTTGACCTGCTGGCCATGCTTCTTTTGATGCAGCCCAGGATACAGTTGGCCTTCTGGGCAGTGAGCGCACATTGCCAGGTCATGTTGAGTGTCTCAAGACCCAAATCAATTTCAGCCCAGAATTATGCATAGGAAGAATTTTAAGTTTGCCAAAACCTGTATTTTAGGATGAACTAAATTATTAAAACAACAGAAGGTCCTTCCTGATCCAGTTTGCCTCCTAATCTACAGTCATACCGTGACAAATTTCAACTGAATTTGGAGAAGAAACAGTTTAATTCCCTTGCTCTCAGAGCTCACAGGCTACATCCAAGTCCTATGGCTTTCCCACTCACTCTCCACAGGTAAAACTCTCATCTGGGAAACTAGCAGGAGCGGGAAAGGGTGCTTTGTGGTTTACAGTATGCACCAGTGTTTACAGTGTGTGTGCGTGAAGGTGGAAGGTGTTGACTGCGCGTTCTTTGCGTTCCTGGACCAAATGATGATGGTGACTGAGGAATTTTTTTCTTGTGGCTGGGAGGGACTGAACCCGGTGACACACGTGTTTTCTTACACTTTTAATTTCCTGCCTTGTCCCTTGATTGTTGTAACACCTTTTTCTTGTGCCTTGATAAACGCTGACATGCCCCGCTCATACCCAACCAAAATGCTGCAAAAATATCCCTTTCCTAGCCTGGTGTACTGACCTCGTGATTCTCTTTTTGCAGCCCTTCACTCTCTCTCTTTGTAACTTGTATCAAACAGCATCTGCTGCTCTGTACTCACAAGGTTTTGCAGGTCCTCATACCCCCTTTAGTATTTACAGGTTGATTTCCACTTCCGATCCACCACAATGCCACACAACTGTGGCTAAGTCTTTTGGTGCCATAGCAATAAAAATAACAAGCACTGTTCCAGCTGGTAAGTTCCTTTCTTCATAGGAAGAAGTCAAATCAGTAGAACTGAAGGATCCTAGTCAAATCAACAGAACTATGGTCAGCAACTCCAAGCTGTTCACTTTACGGTATCTCCCCACTTTGATCTAAGCAAGTTTTATCAACTCAATCTATTTTTTTGGTGCTAAATCCACTAAAAGAAATACCAAAATAAAACTGATCCCAGAATGGATCCTGAAGGAACTCCATCAGTAACTCTCCTCCAGGTCGGTAGTCCTCTTTCAACACAGTCAACATCATCTCCTTCTCATTAGCTCCTTACTGCCTCTCACCTTCCTTGCCGCTTCGTTCATGTACTAACCCTTTCTTCAGTTCAGCCAGTTTGCAAGACAGCACTGTATCATTTACTTTACTGCAGTCCGAGTAGATTAGATATGCTGCATTTCTCATGTCTAGAAAGTTAATTGCTTTAATCGGATAGACCAAATTATCTCCTTTTGCGAATTTGCTTGCCTTTGTGTTCCATTTTCCATTTAAATCCATACCTTTGTATAGCTTCACTTCAAAAGGTGTCTTAAGACCTTGTGTACTACTAAAATCAGAGTCCCATGACTGCTACTCATCTGGTTGTGTGGTACCACCCCTAATTTTAAAAGAACTGTAATAAAAATCTTTACTTCCAGATTTTTAATTACGTGCTCACATCTTTTCACAGCTCTGGGATGGAGAAGATCTGCTGGCGTACATTAACATCTGTAGGTTCTCTTCTATGAGTTTCATCATCAATTGTGCGCGTCCCTGCTCCCAACAGCAATGCTGATTTACCCTTCTCAATGTCATTGTTGGAACTGCTGCCCAGTTAGGACAAAATCTAAAGAAGGATTTGGCATCCCAACACGCAACTTCAGTTCAGAGCAACTCCTCCAGTGGTCCTAATTGTCTTCCAAACTTATGGAGGCTGATTAACACAGATGCCACCTGACCAAATTACCCCCACCTTCCCATTAGTACCGAAGACCTAGTTACACTTGGAGAACTAACAGAAAGTGTGAGCGCTGAGTTCAGAGGGTGCTGGCAGGGCTTTCTAAAGCAGCAACTGGACACCAAGAATTCCTCTGCCAAACTGACTGCCCTTATCACAGAGAAAGTGCCATGTTGCCTCTCTTTTTCCACACAGGAATCTTGCACTCCTCTGAACTTAGGGGCTCTGCTTAAACGGGTAGATATAGAGTGCCATGCATCCTGCTGTCTAGAGAACTCTACCGGCAAGTCAGAGAAGAGCATATTAAGTTGAGAAGGGTCTAAGGTTAGGTTATATACAAGAAACCTTGAATATACTATGCAGGAGCTTCTTACCAATTTAAGAAAGAAATATTTATCCAGATATTAATGGCTCCTGACAGTACAGGACTCAGGTCATCCAGGATATCTTGGATATCTTTAATAGTGCCTGTAGCGATAGGACAAGGGGTAATGGCTTTAAACTAAAAGAGGGTAGGTTCAGACTAGATACAAGGAAGAATTTTTTTCTTATGATGAGGGTGGTGAAGCACTGGCACAGGTTGCCCGCAGAGGTGGTAGATGTCCCATCCCTGGAAACATTCAAGGTCAGGTTGGACGGGGCTCTGAGCAACCTGATCTAGTTGTCCCTGCCCATTGCAGAGGGGTTGGAGTAGATGACCATTAAAGGTCCCTTCCAACCCAAACCAAACCATTCTATGATTCTATCTCGATAACATCTCAGTCATTTAGATCATCCCAATCTCAGAGGCTAGACTTATGCTACTAAATATGATGGGTTGTGTCCTGTTCTCTGTCCTTGAAGGCAAGCTGCACAGCACAGCTTGCATCCACACAGCAAAACCATCTTCTTCTCCAAAACAAGTCAAAAGCAAGGTGGCCACCTCCAAACCGCTCATTGGGAAGAGCAATCCCATGCTGTTCCATGAACTGTGCCCAGGCATTGCCTGGGAAAGGGCTGTCTTGCACAGACCGTACCTGTAGCAGGAATTATTAAACAGCATGGGTAAGCACAGTACACCATCCTGGGCCCTCACCATGTTTTATTTGCTAACATAGGTGTAGCCAGAGAGCCTGAAGCTTTGTTACAGACCTAGAACCAGCCAAGACAGAGTTTTGGACAGGTGTCTTTGGCATTTCCTCATGAGCAGCTCAGACAGAACACCACCAGCTGTGGTAGATTTTAGTCCTGGGAACGTAACTTTCTCTCATTTTCTATACAAAGGAATAAGACATCATCCTCAACACTGTGAATTTTGTTCCCAGAGCCAAATTAACTTCCTGGCATTACAGCCCTGTGTACCCTTTTGGGACTGGCCCTTGATCTAAGTGTGATCCAAATACTGTTTGATCTCAGCCTCCTACTCTGTACACAGCAGCCCTCCTTCCTCCTTTTTTAATTTTGTTTCTATTTATACAGTTACCAAACCTTTCAGCACTTATCTTCACAGATCTTTGCAAGGTCTAACTCAGCTTGACTTTTGGCACTTGGTGCTGCATTCCAACGTTTTCTGACCTTCAAAACAGAGCTGCCTAGACCAACTGACCTCTTTATCCGTTCCCATAGGCTGTTTACACCTAGCATCCTTCCTCGGACAGTCATTCATCCAGGTAACTCTGGAGAACTTCCTCATTCATTTTTCCCTTGTTTAGCATACAAATTCCAGACAGATTTTCTGCCTCTGATGTAAAGTTTTATACTCCTTCATATGCAAACCCTGAGCTGTCAAACTGGTTAACTTCACTCACTGCTTTTCTTAAATTTCTTAAAATTTTCCCTGTGAAAAAAAAAAAAGAACAAACCACAAAGGTATTTTTTATCCTTTTCCCCATTCCATTTTAATGCTATCAGCACTCTGATCCAGAATTATTTACTGTAACTAGTTCTTCTATAATATGTTCACTACTAAAACTACATTCAAAATACATGCCCTTTTGCTTGTGGGGATAAGCAAGTGTAATATCACATCCCTTTGTTCTTGAGTTTGTAGCTGAAACATTAAATTCTTGCATACTGACAATTAACAGTAATATTTATTCTTGATCTTAAAGAGACATTAAAGGTCTAGGGTTTTATAAGAGGCCTCTAACACCATCTTATTTTTCCCCTTCACCATCCTTTCCCAGGGGATTTTGACTCAACTCTTCTGTTTTCTTCCTTCTTTGTGTCAGTTTTATTATCTGTCACTGTATCACCATTCAGTAATGATCACGAAGACAAATCCAATGTAGGGGATCATTAGGAAAGGAAGAGACAACAGTACAGAAAGCATTGCTATAGCTCTCGTTTGCTCACATCTTGAGAACTGTGCCCACATCCCCAAAAGCAGATACCAGAACCGGAAAGGTTCAGAGAAAAGCAGGATGAACATTAAAGACATGGAATGATTTACATTTAAGGAGCGGCTGAGTAGGCTTGAATTGTTCAGCTTCAGAAAGAGACGACTGACTTCAGAAGATATGCTAACAAACAGAGTTGCGAAATGATGACTGGGAAAGGTGGAACCCATGAGTTGATAGAGAGGGTGTTCACTTCTCTTCCAGAACAAGAACCAGGAGCCATATAATGACGCTAAGACTGTTTCAAACTTAAGAAGGAGGAGCCCTTCTCATGGTGCCTGGTGGGTCTGTGGAGCCCTTCAGCAAACAGTGCTTGAGATGCAAAATGTGTGCAGGGCCACAGGACAAGTGCCTGGCAGAGGGATCCATCAGAGCTACAGATAAACTATGTCGGGCTCAGGAAATCCCCTGACTGAAAAGAGATGGAGATCGGGAGAGTACTCCCAGGGGAGTACAGCGAATATGTGTGTGTATGTGTGTATATATATATACACACACATATATATGCTTGCACTGCTCTTACTTTTCACCATGCATCTCCTCATGGCTGCTGCTGGAAGCAGGGTACTTCGGAAGACAAATCCTCAGTCTGAGCCAGCATACGTGCTTTTATGTGACATAGTCTTCCATACTCAAATCTTGTTCCTATGGTCCTGTCATCTTGCTCATATACATCCCTGCACCCTGTTCTGCTGCTTCTCTCTTTTTCTAGCTCAATCCTTGCAGTAATACAGATTTTGTTATTTGTGTCTTCCTACCCGAATTAGACACAGTCCCTTCTTGAACGGAACCATGCTTTGATCGAATTAGATACCATCCCTTCTTGAACGGGACCACACTTTGATGGCAGAGCTCCACATGCATTCTCCGTCAGGGAGGAACGAGCGGCCTTGCTTCATTTCCACATCTCTGCTGCTAACCCCGGCAGCCTAGGATAAGCCAAATAAATTCTTACAGTCCCTCTGTGACTGGTCTATATGGTCGTTTCTGGGTACGTGACCAAGGCCCGTGGAGGGGGAAAAAAAAAAAAAAAAGGCAGGAAAGCCACAGTGCAAGCGAGGGGACTCTGCCAGTGACCACCGTTCCTGTGCTAAGTAAAATACAAACCACCAGAAACCCATGAAGTGGGTCCCGACCGGACCATGTCGCGATCAAGGGCGTGTTTCCTTCCACCGTGAGCCCCCAGGGATCTGCCAGGCAGGAGCCGGCAGCAGCCGCCCGCAGGCCCGCTCGCCCGCAGCCCTCTCGCCCTCCCGGCCCCGTCCCGTCGTCAAGGCCCGCACCGGCGGCCCCGGCCCCAGGCGCCGTCCTGCGGCGCCCCCGTGCGGCCCCGCCGCGGCCTTCCCGCCTGCGCCCGGCCGGGCCGGGCCCGCGCCGCGGCCTGGGCGCCCCCGGCTGCCCCCGTTCCCCGCGGCGGGGAGGGCCGGGCGGCCGTGCCGGGCAGGGACGGGGAGGTGGGGGGAGAGGCGCCTCCAGCCCCCACACGGATCCCGGGAAGGGCGGCTGCTCCGCGGGGCTCAGGCCTTGGCTAGCAGTGGGGTGGTGCTGGGGCTCCACCTTCTCCTCAGACAACCCCCTGGGCCAAACCGCAGGTGTCCCCTCTCCTGAGATCCCCAGGGGTTGTGGAGGTCTCCTGTAATAGGAGTCACTGCTGTCTTTAAGGAGGACAGCCCCTTGGTTCCCCGGCTTGACCTTCCGCTCACAAATCTTCCTCTTTCCAAGGAGGAACCAACCCACAAAGACATTTGGGTACCTAAATCCCATTATGAGGGTGGTGAGGCACTGGAACAGGTTGCTCAGTGAAGTTAGGGATGCCCCATCCCTGGAGGTGTTCGAGGCCAGGCTGGATGGGGCTTTGAGCAACCTGGTCTCGTGGGAGGTGTCCCTGCCCATGGCAGGGGGGTTGGCGCTAGATGGTCTTTAAGGTCCCTTCCAACCTAAACCATTCTATGATTCTACGATTATATCAGTGGGATGTTGGTACCTAAATATCTCTGTAGGTCTTAATGTCTTTCCACATTCTTCAGCCGAGGTGGAATTTCCCGTTGGGCTGATGGAGAAACGCCCCAGCAAAATGCCTACCAACTCCCCTTTATTGACATGAAAATAAAGCAACAAGCAAACCCCAACCTCTGTAACTGTTGAGCACTTGCATTCTTTGGAGGTGGTGGTTGTATTTCTTGACCAGAAATTATGTCACACCCATGACACAATGCAGTAAACATGTAAGGGGAAAACCATTCCCACCCAAAGCCTGTACTCTGGTGAGACTAGGTGTTTTGGTTGGCTCAAACAAGACACAAACAGTGGGAAAGGTGCTGGTGGGGGCTAATGCAGCCTGCCAAGCCTTGGCCAAGTCAGATGCCGAGCAGGGAGACTGCCAAGTCCTCCTAACGCCTCCAACGTGGACAACACAGTGGGGCACCTGCTGAAATCAAACTGTCTCAAGGCTGGCTCTTAGTGTCAGGAGAGCAGTCTCTCTGGATGTGGCCTTGAAGAATGCTCCTGAGTGAAAAGCATCTTCCTCCATATTCAAAGATTCCCAAAGACGGTGTATTGCCTGCAAAAGAGGCCATTACTGCAGCTTTTACTTGAACCTGGTTAATTATAGCAGAGGACACATGGACTTTGAAATTTGACATATGTCAGTCCTCTCCCCCCAAAAAATTACACACCATCCAGAAATATCCTTTTGCTCTTCCCACTGGTCCATGAGGAGTGGGGCTCAGTGCACTCCGCAGCTCAGGTTCTCACCCGTTGCTGCTGGACCTCACACATGTCAGCCATTTCATTCCCGGACAGGAACAGGTTTCCAGTATCTCTGCTCGCTGCCCTTCCTGCAGAATCTGTGCTTTCTGCTTGCTTGTGGGTTTCCCAGCCCTCTCTCCTCTGTCTCCCTCTCCTGTTCTGAGATGATTACCTCCAACCAGTAAATCAAGAAGGAATATTTTTATGCAGTTTTCAGGGAGCTTCAAGTGCTACTCTTGCAGGATACTTGGGGATTACAATGAAAATGCAGCATGGAATTATGTTCACGTGGTGATTTCTCTTCATACTGTCCTATTGTGACCCATTCCTCTGCAGTGTTAGGAGACTTTACATGTTCTTAGTCATTTACTTCTCAGTGCTAGGTTTGTAATACGGCTTTATTTTAGTGCACAGGTCTTGGATGCAGTACCCTGAGATATCGTGGTGGTTGGCTGTTGTTTATGTTTTTTTTCCAGAGGAGTTTCTATGTTTCACCCCAGGTGTGGTGCCATCTAGAAATCCCCCAGCCTCTCCCTGATGTTGATAGTGTTTAATACTTTTCTCCAGAGCACAATTTCATCGTCCAGTCTCTCAATAAACAACATTTGTCTTTCTGACAGCAGAGGCTGCTCTGATCTTTGCCCTGTCCTCTTGGATCCTCGCTGTTTCTGAAATGTAGCAGTTTGCTGTTCATGGTCTCTAGCTTCCCCCATTGTGTTTCCTTTCTCAGGTTCTGGCAAAGTTAAATTCAGTCAGAAAATACCTAATCCCTTTGTGCAATGTTTTCACCCAAAACAAGTCTGGTTCTCCCGGTCCTTGGAAGCCAAAGAAGTGCTATATGAAAACATGTCTCCGTCAGTGGGAAAGCCTGTGCTTGTGGGGGCCCACCACCTGGCCCGTCGCCTTGACCTTGAGCAGGGTTCACTGAGCCTGGCAAGACCATCACTGTCCCTCAGCCGGTGCTGCCCCTCTCACCCTCATTCACCATGGAGCCACCGCATTCCCGCCCAACGACAATGATTGCGGAGGTCCTGGGACTGCAGGAGCTCATGAAAGAGCTCAGAGCAGTTCACACTGGTGATCATTAATTGCAGGGACGGGAGGAGCACCAGGCTCTGATCCTTCCCTGCAGTCACTCGGTAGGGTGGCAGGGAATAGCGTGTAGAAGTCAAGAGTGGGTCCCACTGCCTGGAGAGGAGATGGGTGTCGACTGGGACACCCTTTTCTCAGAGGCAATTAATGGATTCTAGTAACTTCAGTTTTATCAGAAACGGTAGCAATTTTCCTCCAAAACAAAGACAAGAGTTTGGCCCTTTGTCTGTCCCTGAGGAAGGGGACATGCGACGTGCTGCCCTGGCAGAGGGAGCACAGTGGGTAGGCAGGTCCAGGAGAGCCAGCTGGGAAGCCAGCATCAGCTCTGGGTCTGGAGTGCCACGTCACAAAAACCAGAACAACTCTGCAGCATTATAGGAGCATTAATAGACCCAGAGAGCTGCCTTTTGCCCTTCAAGGGAGAGAGCCTGGCCAGGAGCGCTGGAGCTATTAATTGAGTCACAGAGCAGTCATTTGTGCATTTAAATTGTAGAAAGCTAAATATGTTCTGCAATCAGTCTGAGCAAAGGACACTGATGGGGACACGCTCCTTTCAAAGCCTGACGTCCAGCCGCTCCGGGCTGCGTGACACATCTCTGCAAGCACAGCTCTTTCTGTCCGGCTCTTGCCAGGCTCCCTTAAAGAGGCAGCTCCCCACCCCTTTTTCTCCCCCCAAGCCAAATGTAATAGCAAGTAACAATCGAGATGATCATAACGCATAGCTTCCAGCATAAATAAACAACCCCACTGATTTAAAAATGTCCTATTCATTTCTGAGGTGTATGTGTCGGCGCTTGTGCTGAGCTATCTGCACCCTGGACAAACCTATCCCCTGGTTCTGCCCACAGTTCCCTCAGCCAACCTGTTGTTGCCCTTACAGCAGGACTTCAGGTGATTCCTTCAGTTTCTCCACCTGAATAAGGTTTGCATCCCATTTTTTTCAGTCTCTGCATTGTGCAGCTTCCAGATGTTGCTTGAGGAAGACGTGGCACATGTTTTTCTGTAAATCCTTCTATCCGGTAGGACAAGCATATTGCAGCTGTCTTCCATTACCGTCACTTTGCTTTACCCTAAGTGCTCCAGCTGGTGTCAGAGCGGCTTGGTGTGTTGACACTATGTCTTCTACTGTGTTTTCCCATGTCTTAGTACAGGAAAAAATGTAGAATGAAGGGGCCTTGTGTCAAGGTGGGGCGTTGGAACTAGGTGATCTTTAAGGTCCCTTCCAACTCTAACCTTTCTGTGGTTCTATGATTCTAAGTTCTTAGCTCAAATGCAGCATCAGCTTTACCAGTGTCACACCTGATAGCCATTTGCTTGATGTGCTCTTTAAAAGACCTGTGAGGGCAGCCTGCATTCCACCCTGCAGTAAGAGAAGCAAAAGATGGTTGGTTTGGCTGATGAAACAGCTGGGCTGCTGAATGCAAATTCAGTGGTAGTTGGAGAAAATAATATCTCCCCAACAGAGTGCTGAATGTGAACAAACATGCTGGTTTTTTATGGCCTTGCCAGAGACCTGCTGATGCTGGAGCGTCAAGTGTAGAAAAATATCTGGCATCAAGTATACCCTTAAGAAAACATTCCCTTTGCGTGCAGTGAAAGGCTTCCCTTCCAACACGTTTACAGGAATCCTTTAAAATCTCTCCATCAGCAGAGGTTTTTGTATGTTCCCCAGTTCTGATCTCTCGTTTCTTTCAGTCTCCTCTCTCTTTGGTGCTCATCCTTTCTGTTGAAATACAGCATGTAAGATTTCCCAAGTAATACAGATATTCAGTTTCCTGCACATAGGCATTCCTGAAATGAAACAGATTTACATTCACTTTGGTACTTATCTGAGCTTGCATTTCACACCCTCCCTTGGCAAAGATTAGTTCACGAAGTCTCTAGGGTTTACTGCATGTCTTGTGTTATCTATGGTGTCTCTTCCAGTGTTAATGAGACTGTTTCTGCCATCATGCTGATTTGGGCATCTGTATCCAATTTAAAATTAACAAATATCCAGTTTGGTTTGGGGCTGATCACCCATTTGTGCTCTGGAGCTGTTGGCAACCTCTGTCAGTGCTGCAAAGTGATGGAGCTGAGCCGCTGCAGGTTTTGCATCTCCTTCCAAATGACAAGCTTCATCTCTGTTTGTGGTGTCTGCCACGGAGCCTGCAGCTCCTTGTGCTGTGTCTTTTCCTTGAATGGCTTCCCTCCTTCACGAGGGGTATTTTCCATTTTATTTCACGTGTGGTACCACGTGGCGTTCAGTAACCACGCGGAGCTAAGACAGCTGACGGAGGCTGCTGCCTTCAGCGTTAGCTGATCGTTAGCTTTTTAGCACTGCGTAGCAGGAGCCTCTGCGCAGCGCTACAGTGTGCCCTAAGTAGCTCTGGCAAGAGCCTCTAAAACACTGTTATTGCTGAGGAATGCCTAATCATGACTCTCCTCTTATTATTATTCTCTGTATGTTCCTGGGATTCCTTCCCCCTTTGCAGTAATACCATTTTTGCACCCTCCTGCCAGAGGGTGCTGGAGTGCGGGCTTTGATTTATGGGTTGGGGGCGGAGCGGGGGGGAGATGTTTCTGGGATTTTTCCCAGAAAGTGCAGCACTTCCTCAGGCTGGTTTGCTGAAAGCTGACTAGAAGCACACTGCAGAGACCAGACCAGATGGGCAGCTTTTATTTAAACGAGAAAACACTATATGGTGACAGTGGGGAAACAAACTTGGGCAGAGAATGAGAGAGTTCTCTGAACAGTCTTTGCAGGAACCCAGCTCTAACAATGCCTGCAAGGTCCGGGTGCTCCCACTGCCAGATACTGGCTCCAGAACAATTCATTTCAAGGCTGGGGATGATTAGACCAATTGGAAAATAAAATTCAAGGAGTTTAGGCAAGGATCAGGCTGACAAACAACTCTCAGAACAACTCAGTTCTGTATTTGGTGAGCCAACGGCTGAAAATATGTTTTCCTTCAACCTGATGACTTTGAGAAAGCAAAATCCTAGAATGCTGATGCTGGCAGCTTGAATCAATATTTCATGGGAGAGGATTTTTTTTTTTTCTCAGTGCAAGGTTGATTCTGTTGAAGAGGCTTTCACAGCCCTGTGCACCCCAGCACAGTGTGGAGAATTCACCAGCAGGTTTCATGATTAAATGTTACAGGAATGATTTTTATTTTTTGCTGTGAGAGAGATCACTGGGTGTCAGAGAGGCCATAGCTTGACACTGATTTGATGCCAGGGAAAGCAATTACAGCAGATACACAAGCCAAGAGCACCAAGAAGCAGCAGGAGACATTGCAGGGTCCAGCTAATCCCCTAGGCAACATCAACCATGTTATTACTTGACACCAACAGTTAAAGAAATGTCAGCATTAACCTGCATCTGCAGCAGCTTTTCCAAACAAGCTAAAAGCAGCCTGTGCTGACGGTAAAGCAAAACCAAACAACCTTTGTGTGCATCTGGTGCAGCAGTAGTTGCCTTATTCCAGTGGCTCAGGTGATAAAGGACACAAGGGCCATTAGACACACATCTGCCTCTTGGGAGAAGAGGGGATAAATCACTGGAATAGAGAGATCTCATACAGAGACTGGACAGTCTTTTCCAAGACTGCGATAGGGTCAGACACTCCTGAGAAGATGTACAAATCTCTTCTGGCTCAGTTCAAGTCCTGGCCCGCTGGCAGAAAATTATATGTACCAAAGAGACCCCTGCAGCCTCCAGCGTGATTTGAAACGGTGTCCGTGCGGGAAGACATCTGTTGAGTTAAAACTTTTTAAATACCACTGCTGAGCTGTAATTTAAATTAAGAACTAGGCCTATGACAGAGGCTTAATGAGAATTCCATCTCAAGCTGAGAAGCTAAAGGCAAGCCACGGCTGGCCAATGGACCCTGCACGGCTTTGGTTCCTGCAGAAGAGCTGACTGATAGCACACAGCGCTATTGGGAGCTGTAATGTGGTGTGTTTTGTTGTCACGGGATTTAAAACAGTGATACCCACACAAAAAGCCATGCCTGGCACGCTCAGTGTCACCCACATTCTCCTCTCTGCTCCTTCCCCCACTTTCCACCCAGGAGATTTGGTAGCAACTAGGAAAATTATCCTCTTTCTTTGTAGGTTATTTACTGCTGTAGTTTATCTGGTATTCCTCAAAACGAACCCTTCACAATAAAGCTCAGAAAAGGAGACGGGTCCATGGCCTGGTCCCAGCTGGTGAATTGGTTGTTTGCCTCCTGGCTGGTTGGTGCTTTTGTCATGGTGACAGAGCCCTGTGAGTGCATCTGACAACTTAGAGATGAGGGAAAGCTGGAGCACAACCTCTAGCACAGCTAGCAGCCGGGCATGCACTTGGCCTGCTAAACTGCGGTGCCAACAAGATTCTAAACTCAATGGCAGTTTGTGGGTGTCACCCTCTCACGTCTGAGCTGTTCTCTAAACATTTATTAGACGCATTCGAATGTGCAGACTCAGATATTTATTCTTTGAAATTTCTTTTGCATCCCAGATCTTTGGAAAGACAATTAGCCACCCAATGTAATTTTCATCAAGGGTGGCCTTCACTACATCCCAGTTCGTGGCTTTATTTTCTAGATGCTCAGTGATCATCTGAGCAAACTGCCGCAACTGTTCCAAGAAGCTGGACTCACCTAAACATGAGCAGATGTGGATTCACAAGAGAAAGCACTCACTTCCATATCCAGTACTCCCCTGGCAAGAGCAGGCTGAGGCCATCTGCAGAACATGTGGATCTGACAGCACCACGGAGCTGAACTCCGTGTGTGTCACCGACTTACTGAAAAAAAAAGGTATCCCAAAATGCCTGGTACCTTGCAGTCCTTGAATTGCTCTGCTTTGACTGAAGTGCAGAAATGGAAGTGATGGCAGGCATAGGAGTTATAAGACGATCATTAGCTCTACTTAGAGGTCACCTGTTTTCTGCCAGCACAAATGTACCATTGTTGTGACATGGAAGAGGATATCTTCTACTGAGAAAGAAGGACATGGAGAGACTGGACTGATGGATTATGCCGCAGGAATGCTATCCCACAGAGAGAAAATGCAGTTGCAGATAAGAAAAGCAATTCTGTCATTTGGCTGGGTGTTTTCACTGCTTTTGAGATTTCACCACAGGCTTCTGTGTAGCTCTCGCAGCTGACCACAAGCAGTTCTTCCTGTCAGGATGTCCCAACTTGCTCTCACTGGGAACACAGTGAATCCAGATGTGTATGACGAGGCAGCAGCGTGTGGTCCTGGCAGCCCAGGGTAAGACTCTTTCCACAGCAGGTGCCCTCTCAAGAAGCCCATTGCCTGAAGCCAGAGGCCGACATCTGGCTGCAGAATTGGCTGCTGGCTAATTAGGACTGTATTACCAGCCACAGATCAAAAATTGGCTGAAATCTGCTTGGCAAAGCAAGCTGATGAAACACGATCAAAGGAGTTCTGCCCTTCAGGACACGGAATGAGTCTCAGCTAGGAATGTAGACAAAAGATCACCCGTCCTCCTGGAGAGCTGCCAAAGAGGTACTTTTTGCTCATCCAAGAACTGTTGCAGGCTGAAATGTTCCCAGGGCTGCACAGGGGATGTCGAGGCACTGCAGAGTGCTTGGTCTGTAAACACGCACTGTGTTAGAGCCAGACCTCGTCTCTGAGCTGTATTCAGCTTTGCATGTCAGGTGGCTGGGAACAACAGAGGAGCCCAAACCATTCAGGCAATCAGCCCACTCCAAACGTCCTTGTCAATGAACAGGAGCTGACCTGTTTCACCTGAACAGTCGGTGATGTCTTTTCATGTCTGGCTGATATCACACTGTTCTGAGCTAGCCACACTTGGTGGGGTTTTTCCTAGTACTGGTTTTAATCACATAAAGTTTGTCTTTGCAAGACACAGCATGCCAGAGGAGAGCTGACTTTTCACAAAGGCTGCAGCTTTAGCCACGTCACTTGGAGACCTCCCTGTTCGCAGAGCACACTGAGACAGTAACGAAGACTATGAGGATCTGTCTAGTGGGATCTGATAACACATACAAGGTATTATTGACCTATCATGTCCTACTGTCCTCTCTTACCAATACCTCTATTCCAGCTTATCACAAATTTGTGTTGTATATATATTCATCAGAAATAAGAAAGTAACCAGAATAGGAAAAATATGATGGATATTTTGGACACTGAAGGCCTCTTGAATACCAAATAGGCCAATTTAGTCTTTGGCACTGATACATACGTTCAGGCACAAGTCAAAGAAAATGTCAAGATCCCACGTGTCTTTTTTTGGCTACCCAGAAACCATATACTCTTCTCCTCTCCTTCCTACACCTTGCCTCACCTTGCCTTCTCCCGGCCACCCTCTCTGGGTTATAAGAAACGGACGAGACCAGATCCTGACCCATCTGCCCTCCTCCCCCGTGACCATAAGGAGGGAACACCGTGGTTTGCAGCAACTCCCCTTTCCCAGTGTGTTCATCACAGACTTGCACACCTGCCTTCATGAAAATTCAGAATATTAGGAAGAAATTTTTTACTGTGAGGGTGGTGAGGCACTGGAACAGGTTGCCCAGGGAAGTTGTGGAGGCCCCATCCCTGGAAGTGTTCAAGGCCAGGTTGGATGGGGCTTTGAGCAACCTGGTGTAGTGGGAGGTGTCCCTGCCCATGGCAGGGGGCTTGGAACTGGGTGATCTTTAAGGTCCCTTGCAACCCAAACCAGTCTATGATTCTGTGATCCAATTTGCAACCCATAGAAGGAAGCGTTTTCCCCTCTCTGTTCCAGGGCTCTCCCAATAGATCACAAATGGTTCAGCAAAGAGAATAATATGTTTTCTGTGCTATGTATAATGAAATTATATTCACCACAGTTCCTACTGGGAGTTTTTGAACTCCAGGTTTATTTCTTAAACAGCCACCAAAGGTTTTATTGCCAGAACAAATAATTAAAGAGAGAATAGAGAACCTTGTCTAATGGATCTAAGTATCTCAAAGGAGATAAAATGATAGGTTTTACTCAGATCATTTTCTAGGGATTGTATCAGACTTATATGATCAATTACAGGGCAAATTTATGTGAAGCAAAGGTTTTTAAAAGTTACACCTGCTTACACGTACCAGAAATTCCTTGAAGTCCTCAAAACTAGAATAATCACCCATTAAAATAATTATCATTTAGAAGTGCAGCATTAAGGAAAGGTAATAGAATGTGAGCTGCCAGCCTGTGTGATATATGTGTGACTGAGCTCTGTGGATGGATCCATTTTCCAGTTACAATGAAGCCTGAGCTAGAAGCTACCGTTCTTAGGCAGCCACTGATTTTAAAAGAACATCCAAAAATAGCTCTATTATTCGTTATCTTTTTCTAAAAAATTCTCTCCAGTAATTTACAAGTCTCCAGGGTGGTGATTCTACACAGGCTTCAGACTACTTGTACTTTGGAGAGTCCCGTTTGATATTTTTGGTGTATCGAAACATGGATTCTAATTTTGAGAGCAACTTGACAACGTTAGGAAAGTAAATTAAGCACAACGAGATGAGGAATGGCTCTGTAATAAGAACAAATATAACTGCAGTCAGGAAGTCTTTCCCCTTAAGGAATTACATTCATAGCAAGAACGCAAAATAAATCAGCTCATGCAAAAGTAGAGCGATCTGCTCGTTCCCCAGCATACAGATAAATCCCGTCCCATGAACTACAGCTATGTCACCCAGCTACGTTCTCCCTGGTTTAAGCACCTCTGCACAATGAAGGACAACCGCTCACAAGAGCCAAGTGCTGTCCTGGACCTCTCATGAGGGACCGTTGATTTCGGCAGGGAGTTAACTCTGGATAGTGCTAATCCCACTGATAAAGCAGTTACTTTCAGGGAACGTTTTTCCACGGTAAAAAGCCCCATTCCAGGAACTGATACATTAAATAAGGTTCACGTCTTCACTTCGCCAATGATTCGTGTAAGAAGGCTTTTCAGAGCTCAAAACTGATCATTTAGCCTCTGTTTAATATTTTAAACCCAGAGAAGAGCCCACTTTTCAATTTTTTTTTCTCCTTAACACTTAGGTAAACATAATACTTAGCAATATTCACATACCAAATACAGCTTGGCCTATCTGCCCTCCTCCCATCAAAGCGTGTGTCTGTTAGTGACTTCAGCACGGAACCCCATGTTCAATTACAGCTTCTGCCTTTCAGTTGAATTAATCAAGACATGACAGAGATAAGAGGCTCAATGCATCTCCCCGTCGTTCACTTCCTTTCTCGTCAGCCACTGTCCCCACAGAAATAGCTGCAAAATTGGCCAGAGTTGTCCAGGGAACTTAGATACTCTCCTCCCTTTAAGTTTACTGGAAAATACTTGCCTAATCGGGCAGTTTCACATAGATTATTTCATGCATTTCATCTGCAGCAGTGCCAAGGGTCTGTTTGGACAAAGCTTTTTGTGTGCAAAGCTGCCATTGAAACTAGTCAGCTGCAGAAGGTTTTAAGAGTAGGCACCTCATGAACTCTATACAGAAATAGAAGTGAATCTCCAAGAAAAGAAGAAAAAGCTCATTTTGGACAATTCCAAAAGAAACATTCCAGTATCTTGACTCAGTTGGAAAGTAATTAAGATAATCTGGAGATCAGATTCAAAGTCTAGCAGGAAAGAAAAGCTCCCACTGCTAAAAGAAACAGCCTCGCATGAGACACTGATGTATAACACATATTCTGGTGTAACAGTGAACAACTGGATTGTTACAGGGATGTTAAATTCTGTGTTAATAAATAAACCCTATATTTTCACTCATTTACAGCTCTGCTTGCTTTCTTTTCTTCTTACCTTGCTTCTTGTTGTCCCCTCATACACATTCCAGGCAGCTCTGCTGTAAATCCTTTTCATCACACTGTCACACTTACCAACATTTCAAGGACGTTTCACTTGAAATGTTAAGAAAAATAGCTCTTCACAGCCTTCCAGGAAGAAGCATCAGTGACTGGCAGCGTTTAAAATCATCTTGTCCCATCTCCAGCTGGACCCGAACCCTGAGAAGCAACATCTGGAAACAGGATCCCAGGAAAAATTCTACAGGCCCCTGCATATTTTGGGTTCACCTATGAGACCCCTTCATGGCAACAGTTCACTCACAGCTGGGTGCCATAATTTAGCACAAGCTACCTCATTATTTATTGCCTGGCCCCTCCTCAGTTTTAGCCTTCCACATGCAATTTTGTTCATCTTTGACGTCCCAGTTCTTCCCAGTTCCTCCTCTTCTGTTGTTGCTCACATCACAAATTCACTTTAGGAGATTGCATTTAAAAATGTTGTAAATTACAATGTCAGATCCTCACCTGGTGTCATTTGTAGCAGTCCTTGAAAATTAATAGCTCAAGGCCATTTAAGGCACTGGAGGATGTGGATCTCTGTTCTCAAGCCCATATCACAGAATCAGAGAATGGTCAGGGTTGGAAGGGACCTCTGGAGATCATCTAGTCCAACCCCCCTGCCACAGCAGGGACACCTACAGCAGTTGCACAGGACGGCGTCCAGGCGGGTTTTGAATGTCTCCAGTGTGAGAGACTCCACCACCTCTCTGGGCAGCCTGTGCCAGGGCTCTGCCACCCTCAGAGTAAAGAAGTCCCTCCTTATGTTTAGATGGAACTTCCTATGCTCAGGTTTGTGCCCGTTACCTCTTGTCCTATCACTGGGCACCACTGAAAAAAAGACTGTTACCATCCTCCTGGTACCCTCCCTTTAAGTATTTATGAGCATTGATAAGATCCCGCCTCAGTCTTCTTTTTTCTAGACTAAAAAGACCCAATTCCCTCAGCCTTTCCTCATAAGAAAGATGCTTCAGTCCCCTAATCATCTTTGTAGCCCTTTGCTGGACCCTCTCCAGCAGTTCCCTGTCCTTGAACCGGGGAGCCCAGAACTGGACACAATACTCCAGATATGGCCTCACCAGGGCAGAGTAGAGGATGACCTCCCTCGGCCTGCTGGCCACACTGTTCTTGATACACCCCAGGATGCCATTGGCCTTCTTCGCCACCAGGGCACATTGCTGGCTCATGGTCATCCTGTTGTCCACCAGGACTCCCAGGTCCTTTTCCACACCACTGCTCTCCAGGAGGTCAGCCCCCAACCTGTACTGATGCATGGGGTTATTCCTCCCCAGATGCAGTATCCTACACTTGCCCTTGTTGAACTTCATAAGGTTTCTCTCTGCTCATAGTGTAAGTTCTTTGGGATAGGGACTACACTGGCAATAGGTAAAAATAGATATAAATAGATAAAAAGATGTTGATAGAGTCTATATGGAGTCTAACCAGTTCGGAGGAAAAAGAAAACTTCTGGCCTTTGAAGTGTGAGACATATGGCTAAGAGAATAATCCAAGGTGGCCCCTGGTAATGGAGTGTGTGATTTGGGACTTTAAAAGGTTTGGAGAGGATGGTAGAAACAAGATGGTAGAGCAGACCCTAAATCTTCATGGTCAGATAGACAGAGAATGCTGGTGCAACTGCGCGTGAGTGGAGGCCCATGAAGGACAGCTGTGTTCCCGTGCACTGACTCATTGCTGCGAGTTTTACTGCTGAACTTCAGCTGTGACAGTGGGTGGTCTTCCGTGAATGAATAGGTTTATCATATGCTGTTTTTCCTATTCAAGACATACCACTTGCAAAACAGAAACATGATATGGCACAGAGTAAAAGCCCTTATTCAGTTTTGATCTGCTGGAACAGCAGTATTTGGCAACTGCAAAGGAGAAAAGATCAAGAAAAATATACTGCAGACTAAATAGATACCTGTGTTGCTACTCATTATTTCTCTGCTTAAAAAAAAACCCCAAACTAAACCAAGTATAGGATCCAGATTTTCTTGATCTTCTCAGGAGTAATTTCCCTGATGATGAATTTTGCTTCCCCATCTTACTCCTCTTCGGTGTGAATCCTGTCCTTGTGGCAGACCAGCACCAGCTGTCATTGATATCAGAAGGGACTGAATCAAGGACTCTCATTGTTTCCCTATTCTTCATCACTGTTCTCTCTATTGCTTTGGTGGGGGTTTTTTTTGTTCAAAAAAGAAAAATCACACAATCAATGATAGGCCAACATGAGATTCCCTTTACTACCCACCCTCTGGAATCGCAATGAAATTGTGAAGTCGCAGTCTTCGACAATATTTGATTGATGGCCTTTGAAGGTGGGACAAAAAAGTCAATAAAGTCTCATTTCTTCAGAATGTCTTCTCTGCTGCTTTTTCATATTTGCCCTGTGGGATATTTGGCAATTTTTCACCCAGAGCACATAACCAAGTTGACTTATCACATGCAGTTCTTTAAAATAACACTGGAGGAATTCAAGGATTTTACTTACCACAATATTGTGAAGAAATATATCAGAGGTCTGTTTGCATTAGCTATAACTCCCTAACGTCCCAATGGGTCTGTTCAGCCAGAGCTGGCAATTAAGCTAAAGTTGTTTAGGCAATAATTAAGGTTTTAATCATGGAATTTTATTTGGAGCTCTCTTTGGGGAAAATCATTATTTAAGAGTCTCTGTCCAGATCAATGGTGTCTTGGGTTAGACAAATGTCTCAAAAAGAGATTAAGATGATATGCAGGGCATTTTCTAAGCACCGGCAATTGGCACTGCTGCCTCCTGTGGAGTCTGTGTTCAAGAGAGTAGTGAGCAATTCAAACTGCAATTTTCCGGCGCTCGCAGACCCTGCCTGCTTACGTGGTCGATAAAGAGAAGCCGTCAAAACACCTTAGGGAGGTACCTGTAGATTAGGGTTTGAATATAGGCCCTGCTCCTCAGCCAGGATATATGGAGCCAATGCTGGGAAGTCATAGGTCTAAACCACTCTCTTGGATGTCCATGTCATAGGAGGCATTTGAGCAGGACACTTAAGGACTCAACTGTCCTTTATGTTAAGGCTTAGCCCTGAATACTACTGTTTGTGGGGAAAGTTTTTTCATAAAACCCAAGCCAGGTTGCTTTTATTGCAGGTTGTTTCATTTTTACTGCCTATGTAGAGCAGGAGTCCAGTGCCACAACTCTCTTCGCAGAGGAAAACCCACTCTGGTGGCCTCCAAAGCAGCTCTGCATCTGCAAGAGCTTGCGAGGCCTCAGCATCCTTCTTCTGGTGCAGCTCAGTCCACATGAATCGCGCATCCCACTACGGTGGTGCTGGATGTAACGTTTCACAGCCAGTACAGCAGCAATTAATGTGCCCCAGCAATCCCTGAGGGACACTGCAAAACCCATCAGCTCTCCCCGGGCTCTTCATTTGCAAGGAAGCTGCATTCTCAGGGACAACTCTCCACGGCGTTGGCTCTGGCTGTGCAGTAACATCAGTGAGCCAAATCCTCAACTCTTGCTCAGGCTCTGTTCTGGGCTTATTTAGGAGGTTGACTGCTGTTTACCTTCATAAATAACAAGCAAGAGACAGACTACAAGGTAGAGCAGAAACTGTCTCTGCCCTATCTTCGAACAACATGTGAAATCATAGTGTCCTCACCTTCACTGAGGGCTTTCTGGTGTTATCTTAATAAAAATAATGATCCTAATTGCTCATTTTAAGTATTCCAGGTGCTGACAATAGTTGTGCCTTATAAATGGAATCATGAAGTGAAAAAATAGATGAAGAAACTCTTATAAAGAAGAAAATCTAAACATTAAACCCCCATCCCAGCAGCAAGCCACATGAGGAATGTGGCTGTAGCATCAGCGTCAGCCACTACAAGTTAGATGTATTTGTCTAGCACTAAAAGCTTCACCAGTCCACAAGCCTTTTGGTCCTGCTTGTGCCCTGATTCCCCCTGAGAAAGCCCATGTCTCAAGATGATGGCTTTCAGGGTCCATGTACCTCCAAGCTTTGTAGCACGTGGAGCTAGCTATAATGTGAGGGGCTATCCACATCCAGGGGAGAATATCCATTCCTGTGGGTGAGACGCTAACAACTTGCAAAGTTTGGTGATGTAGCTCTTTCAGATGATTATCCTCTGCCAAAACCGTGATCATTTCACCTTGAGGACCACAGCTGAAGAAACAGAATGCAGTGCAACAGCACTGTGTGCAAGGGGTACCCTGGCAGGGTGATGGCGATGTCTGCAGTAACCTGTGGTGATAGGCGGGAAAGCTGGCGGAGCAAAAAACTCCGTGTGTGTCTGCTGCCATGCTAGCGTGGGGCAGGTCTGCATGCCCCACGTTTGACACGGGAGGTGGAAAGCCTCATTTGAAGCCCTGGTGAACCCTTGCCTGCTCTGCTCAGCCATGCCCGAAGCAAACAAAACTGCTTGGCATCAGCAGAGATGGCTGCCGGGTGTCTGGGGGAGCGACTCTTCCCCGTTTGGAGAGGACACTGATGAGTGGGCATTCCAAGCCTGCTGAGAAGAGCCGAGAGGGGCTGTGAGCGCTCTCCTCACACCCCAAGGGCAAGCATGGGAAGGCTGAAGAAGCTTTCTGAACGGCAAACCAGCGCTGTCACAAGAGCAAACTGATAGCAGCTTGCCGTGCGTGCACGTCAGCTGGGCACTCACGGAGGGTCCCTGTGGGCTCAGAGCAGCCTCTGACTCGGTGTTTGGGGCCCCACATCCACCTGGATCTAAAGCACAGTAACTGTGTAAGCAGCATTAGGTGGTGAGGCTCTGGAGGGCAAAAGGAGGTTCTATTTGATGAGCCAGAAGAGTCCTATCAGTCCTACAGCCCTCAGCCTCCTCAGGAATTTCCATTAGGAAGCAGAAATAGGGCTTATTAGACCAAGGCTTATTTACAGCCATCTGAATCCTGACTAGTTGCTTTGCTGACTGAGTACTTTGAGCGTATCTTGCAGGGGAGCCCAGGTCTGGGACAAACTTTATGAGTTCCT
The DNA here is from genome assembly GCA_017639485.1 of Pluvialis apricaria. Classification (NCBI taxonomy): domain Eukaryota; kingdom Metazoa; phylum Chordata; class Aves; order Charadriiformes; family Charadriidae; genus Pluvialis; species Pluvialis apricaria. The sequence goes on from CM030007.1 coordinate 24,616,656, forward strand.
AATTTTAAAGTACGGGTTTGTGTGACTTCAGCCTGTTCTTGCTTCTTTGCATAGTATGTCACTGCCAGGATGATCCAGCAGTGTAACAATAGAGGCCCCAATCTGAATTATATTCATTATGAAAATTTCAGGCTACCACATATCTTCAAGAATATATCCCTTTATATAACTGGCAATGCTCTGATATGAGTCACTCAGTGAATCACAAGAGATACAACTACGAACCAAAGTAGACCGTGCTCTGTTCTTTAACAATAAAGAGCTATTTTCCTGTCGTGTGAAATGAATTTATTCTCTCAGTTCATTACTTTTTCCCTTCCATCTCCCAATTATTTTCTTTTCTTCTTTATAACAGTTGCTTATTTGTCCCTGACTGGAGACTTGTCCTGCCCCAGGTCTGCAAGCTGGTGCGTCCCCCTCGTCACTGGGTGATGAGACTCAGTGGTACGACCTGCGTGTGGGACCAGAGGGGATGCTCCCGAAGGTAGTGACACTCTTTGCTCTCATGCATGCTGCAGCAGTGACCGGGAATGTTTGCCAGGACTGCGTAAAAATTACATACATGATGCAAGCATGTTTTGAAGAACTGCAACGTGGAGCCCCAGCTGGGGCTCTTGTCCAACCTCTTTCTCATGCTAAAGGGAAGCTTCATACTGGAATATTTTGATTCAAAGAGCCAAAAACATCTCAAGGAATAAAGTACAAATGCACGGGCACACTGAGGTGCATACAGGACCTGCCTGTGCTGGGGATCTGTGGGCCTTGATGGACATGTCTCCCTCTGGCTGCGTGCCCGGGTCCAGCCAGGGTGAGCCCGCACAAATGCGTGTCTGGGACGGCAGCCTCCTGGCCTGGGCAAGCAGCTCTGTTGCTTTTAAGAGCAGAAAGCTGATAGCTGATTTTCCTGGTTGTGAGTGTGGTTCTTCCATGGAAAGCGGTTCTGTGTGATGCTGAAGTGTGGAAACCAGATAGAGAAAAAAACCCCGAAACACTAAGGGTGGAAAAAATGTTTCCCATGAATTTTTTATTCAGTGCTAAATCATTTTATATTCAACCCCCTTCTGGCCAAGTTTTCAAGGGGATGAGCTGGCACAGTCATGCTGGGGAGGGAGAAAAGCAGTTTTCCCACAAGTGCTTCAACATCCATCTGTCCATCCCTCAACAAATAACCCAACTACAGAGCAGAGATAAGCTGCAATAGGAGCAATCCTATTCATTTGGTAAATATAGATGTCCAAGTAGAGAAGAAGAATTCACTTCTATCTAGGCAGATGATCCACATGGGTGCACTCCTGCCAGGGACAAGTCCAGGAGGAATCAGGGTTGGTTCATGCTGAACCTCCAGCAGGGCTTTGATTTTCCCCTTTTGCAAACAATTTGCCCAAACCTTAGTTCAGTTTGCCTGCAAGTCTGAAGGAGGGCTTTTCCCTCCTCAGTAAGGTGTCCCCTCCGTGTGGCATGAACACACTCCCAGCCTTCATGACCACGGTCAGCCAAACTGCCAGCCCCATTCCGCTTTCCTCCTGGGCTGCTTTTGGTGGCAAAACACAAAGAAACATGGGCAACTTCTCCCACGCTGGGTGAGCTCCCAATCCCTCCTCGCTCTTCCGAGCTGGTGCTTTTCTGCGAGGGGCCGTGGCTGCAGCAGGGCAGGGGAGGGGGCAGACGGGACTGGGCAGCAATGTGCTGCCTTCATGCATTAACATCAGGGAGTCCCGGGAAGCAGAGGGAAACCAGGGAGCGTGCAAGCAAGGAACGAAAGCTAATGAGAGTAACCAGCGCTGTGTGGGAGCTGGAATTTCCATTTTGTGGGGAATTCCCCGGTTTTGCAATGGGCTTTTATTCTCTGCTGGATCGAAACCAACAAGTTTTGGAATTTCCTATGAAACTAAACTTGAGAAAGAGGAGCAGATCCTTTGATGCCTGTCAAAGCGTGTGTTGTCATTTCAACAACTGACAGGGCTTTTTTTTTTACATTAAATGAATTTCAGAACAACATGTTGCCTCACAAAAGAATAAGCCAAGCATTCACCGTGGAAGGGTTGAAGCAAAGTATTTTATTACTTTAGTGCAATGCTTCCTTCCTTGCTTCCAGTATTCTGTTCATTTTCTTTAGCTGGTCCCTTAAAAAATTCCCCTTAAAATGATACTTTCTCCTGGAAAAAAATAAAGGATACTTTCTCTTGTATTACTACAGCTAAGCAATCTTTCTGCTTTTGCAGCCACAAGTCCACCTCCAGCACTTCTTGAATGCTTGAAAAACAGCCGTATGGAAATAAAAAAAGACACTTTTTCCTTTCTCCCAGGTTTTCTTGATTGCCACCCGTGACGGGAGGTGCTGGAGATGTGCCCTGGTGGCATCTGGCACAGGGAAGAGCACATGCCTAAGCTCCCCTCCCATCCCAGGGCCCCTGCCAAGGGGAAAGAGGGTGGCACAGCCGATACGGTGAAGGATTACAGCAGCCATCCAGGCTGGGATTGATTGAAATTTTGATGACTGTGGAAGCAGAAGCAAAATTCAGCCTCTGAGCAGCTGCCTTTGACAGGCTGACAGCTAAATCCTGGAGAAGGGCAAGCCCTGATGGATCTATCAGTCAGGACAGCTCTGCATATGTATTCATGGCTACAGGTTTTCATCAGTAAGAAGAAAATGCAAACCACTTTAGCCATGTCCTCAGTTTTCCATAAAGCATGATCCTCCTGCGGCGAGGTGAGCCTGCAAACCCAGGCTCTTGTGCCACAGGGTGCACCTCACTAGTGGTAGGAAGGGAGGAGGTTCACAGTTTTGAGGTGTCCCCCCGAAGGTGATGGGTAGCATGAGATGCACAGCCTGCACTGCTGCTTGCAAAACGCTGCTTTCGTTTAATGAATTTTAAGCAACCATGTTCTTACTTGATGAGATGATTTCCACCCCGGTTTTCCCTGGTAGCTGTGCCCAGTGCATGGTCCCCCTCTGGTTTCGGTGGGTATGAGAGCTACTGAAGTGCAAGCCATCCTGCTGGAGGAAGAGCACTCCTTCAACAACGTAAATCAAAGCTCTTGCCTTCTTCCTTGGCCATATTTGTTATTTCATCTAAGTTGATCCCATCTGAATTCCTGAAAGCCAAATATCCTGATCTGCATACAGAATGCGTTTTATTTTTATGAGATGAGCAATGGGATCATTTCTTTGTATAGCTTTCTGCTTTGTGTCTGTACTAACTGCTTCTCTTCATTTAATTATTCATTTAATATCCGCTGCCCCTTTGCTGCTACCTGAAGTACACTTCAAAGCTCAAAAATATGAGCTAGGCACACATAAATTTCAATGTAAATCAAAGCAAAGAGGAATTTCGAAAAGCCATCAAAGAGCTGCATGGAAAAGCTTCCTGAACCATCCCCGCTCCCAGCAGGCAGCAGCGATGCCCTGTGGTTCCTCCCTGGTAGAAAAAATACTAAGGAAGGATGGTGCTCTTCCAGCGCAAACCCCTACTCCAAGGATTACAGTGGGATGAAGGTGCCTGGACGGTCTGAAGATTGTTATTTCACAGGTTTCAATAAAATATCCAGGCCTGTCCATGAATCGTGTCCCCCAAACACAAGAAAGATCGTGAGTGCACGCTGGTGGTTTGGCCATGAGTAGAACCTGGAGGAGAGTGCTGGATCCTACCCCCCTCCCCAGGGTGGGATGAGTCCTTCCAGCTCCTTCCCAGCCCTCCTGGGGACACTGCTCGACCCCCAGCAGCTCCGATGCCTGGGTGAGAGGTGCTTTTTGGATGAGTCAAGGTTTAAACCCTTCTACGAGTTAGTTGAATCAAGAAAATTACAATGGATTTCTATTCGTTTTCCTAGCCCATCAGCTCAGTAAAGAGGTTTCGTTCTACCCTGTTGGTCTTGGAGTAGCTTCCCTTGTCTTCAAACCATTTAGCTCAGTTTTGCTCTTCACTCTGCCTACCCCGTGTTCAGTATTCTGCTATTTCTAGTGCCTCACACTCCCATGTGCGTTGCCATGTAGGGTATCTTTTAGGGGCCATTCCTGACACACATCCAAGTCATCACAGCTGTCTTTTTCAACTCTTCAGTAGCAGGGCAGTTTCTCATGTTAGCTGTTTCCCTCATCACATCATCTTTTATTTTCTGCAGCTCTGTCCCTGGCAGCCTTCTTTCCAGCCGGCTCGTTTCCACGGTCCCCATCCCTGGGTCGCTGCTGTTTCTCATGCTCCAGCACCCTGACCCATTCAGCGGAGCTGTCTTAGACGTGCTCATTCCCGGCTTCTGCAAAATGTTGGGAGCACACTTCAGTCCTTGCAGAGTTTCTAGCCTTGTACTTCTCCTGGTGCTGGTTTCACAGCCCTTATCACTGCCTTTAATTCTCCACCAGGTTTTTCAGCTTGTCATCGTTTTTCACCTCCCAACTCTATATTTGCCTCTTCCCATCGTTTTCCGTTTGACACGATGTTTACCTGCATGCTGAGACTCCATCCAAACTTTCCGCTTTTTCAGTCCCACCTCGTCGGTTATTCTCTGCAGACGTTTCTTCATCAGTGATGCCAGGTCAACAAGAGAGCTGAGCTGAGAAAATGGCAATGAATAATTTATCTGACGAGCGTAGCTCCTTTGTGTGTCATGGCATAGCTGTGAGCAGCTTGTGTTTCCCTGGACTGCCTCCAAGTCCTAGCCCCATTTAAAAAGTCTATTAATCACCAACAGTTACATTATTCACTTACAGGCTCATCAGCCCAGGGGAAGCCAAGCCCTGTAGATGTCCAGGCTGGGTCTCACCAAGCCCCGGCCCCCACCAGCACCTGTGACTTGCACCCGGGACTCGGACTGGCAGACGAGTGATTTTCCCCATATCGATGTCGCACTGCTGATACCCTCCACTGGATGGAGCAGGGGAGAGATTCCCCTGGGGGCTGAAAATCTGGTTCCCACACACTTGTGGAAGCAGCTTGGCCATTCCCCATCACTGAGCATGAACACCAGTGAGGCTGGACTGGGTGAGCACGCATGGTGGCCAGCTCCCATGGGGATTTTGAGGGGACCAAGGGGTGAGGGGCCGTTCGTGGTGCACAACTGGGAGCCTTCACCCAGCTCCCATCGCAGGGCAAACTCCTGACTTCTCCATAAGGAGTCTCATGGACTACCAGGTAATTTAAAAATTTAATTTCAGCACCAGTTAAGCCAGAAGAAAAGGTTGTCAGGAAGCTGAATAGCATGGGGAGACCTCTGACTCTCAGAAATGTCAAGGATTAATCAGGGAAACCTGTGCACAGGACACCTCTTTCCAAATAATCCTTTTAATGAAAAATGGATGTATAAACTGAGCCCAGCCCTTCCTCCACTTGTAACCCCAGTCACAATTAAAAGACAGACAGACAGAGCAAATGCAAGTGAGAGAGCATCGCGTGCATTGCTAATGGGTTGTCTTTGTTCTCTGCAGGGACAGGATTATTTCCCTTTTAGCTTCCAGCACTGCCTTTGCTCGGTGGACTGCAACGATGATTAATAGGAGGTAGACACCCATTGACCCAAACCAAAGCCCATTACAGTAAATGGACGCTGCCCATTGATTTCGCTGCATCCTTCCTCCCGCAGCTTGGTGAGAGCTGGCATCCCTACAGCTGATCTGCAGCGATGCTGCTGCTTGGAAATTACTTGGGTTGGGAAGGTGGGAAGGTGCAAAGAGGAGGGTGTCTCTGGGAGACCTCTCTTGTGAGACCACGGCAGATCAACCCAGAGACCCGTGATGAGTGCTGTTCCTCAGGGGTCAGTACTGGGACTGGCGCTGTTTAACATCTTTGTTGGAGACATGGGCAGTGGGATTGAGTGCACCCTCAGCAAGTTTGCTGGTTACACCAAGCTGTGTGGGGTGGTCAACACGCTGGAAGGAAGGGATGCAGTCCAGAGGGACCTGGACAGGCTTGAAAGGTGGACCCATGTGAACCTCATGAAGTTCAACAAGGCCAATTGCAAGGTCCTGCACCTGGGTCAGGGCAATCGCAAGCACAAATACAGGCTGGGTGGCGAATGGATTGAGAGCAGCCCTGAGGAGAAGGACCTGGGGGTGCTGGTCGATAAGAAGTTCAACATAACCTGGCAATGTGTACTTGCAGCCCAGAAAGCCAACCATATCCTGGGCTGCATCAAAGGAAATATGGCCAGCAGGTCGAGGGAGGTGATTCTCCCCTCTACTCTGCTCTGGTGAGACCCCACCTGGAGTACTGTGTCCAGCCCTGGGGCCCCCAACATAAGAAGAACATGAACCTGTTGGAGCAAGTCCAGAGGAGGGCCACAAAGACAATGAGAGGGCTGGAGCACCTCTCCTATGAAGACAGGCTGAGAGAGTTGGGGTTGTTCAGCCTGGAGAAGAGAAGGCTCCGGGGAGACCTCATAGCAGCCTTCCAGTACTTAAAGGGAAGATAGGGAGGGACTCTTTATTAGGGAGTGTAGTGATAGGATGAGGGGTAACAGTTTTAAACTGAAAGAGGGCAGATTTGGATTAGATATTAGGAAGAAATTCTTTACTGTGAGGGTGGTGAGACACTGGCACAGGTTGCCCAGGGAAGTTGTGGAGGCCCCATCCCTGGAGGTGTTCAAGGCCAGGCTGGATGGGGCTTTGAGCAACCTGGGCTAGTGGAAGTGTCCCTGCCCATGGCAGGGGGGGTGGAACTAGATCATCTTTAGGATCCATTCAACCCAAACCAGTGTATGATTCTATGAACCCACCTCTGTGTCCCCACCTCCGTGTCCCCACCTCCACCAACACCAGTACTCGTGTGACAGGCTTTGGCTCCAGCATATTGTGAGAGTGCTTCCTCTGAAACTAAGGGTATGTAAAGTTGCCCCAAATTAATTTCAAAAATCATCATAGTGATGAACACCAGAGTAAGAGGCCACACAGGCCCTGGGAGGGGGTTGCAGCTGGGTACATAAACCACCTGGATGTGGTAGGGTTCACTCCAGGGGTCTGGTTCACAGCTCACTGACTCTGAAAGGCTCAGGAAGGGAAAAGGAGCAAGTCTGGCAAAGGAAGGCTGCTCCTCTGAAGGGCCACGATGCTCAGTCACATCATGCAACCAGATGCGTGCAGAGCTGTCCTTGTCTGTTGGAGTTAAAAGGTCTTTCAGTGTTGCAAACCTGTATTTTTTGGCATACCCTCATCTGGTTCATGGGAGGTGACCAACCTACAACCCAGTCATCTTTTGACCCTTGAAAAGCTTCCCCTTTACATTGCCACACCGGAGCCCAGAGGTCCCATTGGTGTCGACTGGCCTGAATGCCACCACCCCAGACAAATGTAATATGTATGCAGCTCCTTTCTTGCAATGTCATTGCAAGGCCCAGGCAGACAACAAACCATGGGAGCGGGTTTGCCTGGATATTCACAAGTGGGACCAGGCATGACTCTCAAAATGGAGGTAAAAAGACCAACACATGCTAAGCAACAGCAGAAGAAACCCTTGAAATATGCTGAATGCCATCCCGGGGCTGTTTTCACTCCAGATGAAAATAGCTTGCAAGACTCTAAATATTGGCTAGATGTCTGGATAGAGGAAAATGGCGTCTGTAAGCCAGAGAAGGTTACTTTTCACCCGGGATCTGTTAAAAATGTTATTACAACACTTTAGGGAATGTTAGGGGTATTACGCTACGGACTCTTGGAGCCCAGTCTGCAGCACAGTTTTGTCCTCATAAAACCAACGATGTGGCAAAGCAAGCCCTGGTAACATCTAAATGTGCTTCCCCCTGCAGCCTCACCATGGGGCTTATGATGCTTAGAAACGGAATACATAGTGTGTTTGAATTTATGAGATTTGGAATCATTTGGGGGTAAAATCTCATGAAGATATTTGTAAGCAAGCCTTACATATTTAAAGGCCCAGAAAGACAGGAAAAAAAAAAGGATAAATGAGACAGGAGTTACTATCAGTTACTCAAAATATTATTTTCAAAATGGGGAAACCCTTCCTCACTGCTCTCCACCCTCCTCCTGCTTCCTGGAGCCTGCAAACCCTGGGGAGCCCTGAGTTCAGAGAACACATCCACAGGGAGAAAAAGGACCATTTGCTTCCTTGTTCTGTGCCAAGTGGTGCCCTGGCCTCTGTCTGCCGTGCTTGGCACTCAGTGGCAATATAAATCAGGGTTTCCCAAGCTGTGGCTGTAGCCTGCACAATAGGAGTTAAATTAATGAGCATGTGGCCTCCTAAAGACAGGCAGATCCCGGAGGCAGGGGTGGGCAGGGAGGGAGGCGATCCCTCGGACCTCACACGAAATGCAAATGCGCTGCCCTGATTTTATCACGGGGAAATAACGGGGAAATAACGGTGCCCTCTGGGCCAGTCCCGAGCAGCTTCTTCCCCACCTCCACCTTTCCCGGCTGCCCAGCCTGAGCTCTGCTTTGCAGTAGCCGGTTTTCCTGGGGATAGCAGAGGGAACAAATCCTGATATCCTACCGAGCTGGGTCCAAAATCTTCACCCTTCAGTTGCTCATCTCCTTATCACATCGTAACTCGCATCCTATTTCCCACCCCTATCTCCAGTTGGCACCCCCCTACCCAGTAGCTCTGGTGGGAGGTGGGCCATCACCATGTGCTGGTGCCGTGACCCCCAGCTCCCTGTGTTGGCCATCGGTGGATCAAACCAGCAATGAATAACCCGGCTCACACTCTTGCCTTCCCACTTTGGGTCTCCATCCTGCTCACCCACCCAACTGTCACTCCCCGCATCACCTCTAAGACCTTCTCACCACTGGGACCATCACCAGCCTGCCAGATTGAGATAGAGCTGATGATCAACGGCATTGGAAGCCGTTGAGAGCAGGCAGACCCCGCTGGCTGCCTGGCTGGTGAGACAGATGGTCAGACAGCTAGCGTGAGTTTACACACCTCGTTTCCTCAGATATCTAGGCTAAAATTAAGTTTCCATGCTATGACAGCAATGGTTTCTGTGATGGTGTGAAAAGGTTGCTCTGGGGCTCGCTGCACATCTTGGACAACTGAGAGCAAAAGGTCAAACGATACATATATCTGGCAATAAAAATCTCCCAATAACACAGACTTTCTTATTTCTACGGCTGACAAAGAAATCCACCCCAAGGACACAAGCAGAGACACAGAAAATAAGGCTGGAAAAGCCTTTAAATATAAATTCAGTCTCGTGTTGCTCAGCTGGTAGCCCCTGCCCCATGCCCCCCACCCAGCCCCGGGGTGGGGGTCTGTCTGCCACTGGCAAGCGAGGAGGAGGAGGGATGCTGGCTATGCATCCACCCTCCACCCCCCCAGGCTTCTGGTGTCTTGAGGAGCCACTCAAAGACATCCTCATGCCCAGCAGGACCTTCACTCATGCAGTGCTGGGTCCCAGCCCACCTACTGCCCACCCATGCTCAGCTTCCTTGAAAAAATAGTCAGTTAAGCCTTATTTAGCTCATCCTCCCTTGCAGAAAAACCTGTGCACCACTCGAGCCCAGGACAAAGCCTGTTCTGCCCTTTTGATCCATCCTACTGGGGAAGGGAGGACACAAGTGGCTGGGAGCAGTAAGGCCGGGGTGCAGGACTTGCCCCCACTGCCGAACCACGTCCCTTTCAAAGGGACGGCACCACTGCCTGCCAGGCTCATGCTGGCCCACGGCGTATCTGTGGGATGTGTCCGACTTCAGGGGAGGAGCAGAGCGATCATTCTCTTGCTGCATTTGTTTCTGCTCCATCTGGCAGCGGTCACAGCAAAACACCACTAACAACGTGCAGGTGGTCCTCAGCCCAAAGCCCCATGAGCTGTCTGCAGCTGTAACTTTCTCCTTTCTTCCTTCCCACCCCACTCACCAGATGAGAGGGGACACCCAAGGGTGATTCCCAAACAGTGTGCTTACAACACCACCGCACAGCAAACATGAGCAGGGGTCTGGCTGCAGCAGCCCATCCCCTCTACCCCGAGGATGAGGATGATCAGAGGGATGGAGCACATCTCCTACAAAGACAGGCTGAGAGAGTTGGGGTTGTTCAGCCTGGAGAAAAGAAGGCTCCGGGGAGATCTCATAGCAGCCTTCCAGTACCTAAAGGGGGCCTACAGGAGAGCTGGGGAAGGACTTTTTACAAGGGCATGTAGTGATGTAGGAGGGTGGAACGACTTCAAACTGGAAGAGGGGAGATTTAGATTAGATATTAAGAAGACATTTTTCACTTTGAGGGTGGTGAGGCACTGGAACAGTTTGCCCAGAGAAGCTGTGGAAGCTCCATCCCTGGAGGTGTTCAAGGCCAGGCTGGATGGGGCTTTGAGCAACCTGGGCTGCTGGGAGGTGTCCCTGCCCATGGCAGGGGGGTTGGAACTCGATGATCTTCAAGGTCCCTTCCAACCTAAACCGTTCTATGATTCTATAGCTCATCCCGACCAGACCCTCCCAGGTGTCTGTGGAGGAAGGCCCAGGAGGCTTTGCCCAGGTGATGACAGCCTTTTGGATCTGCAGCAGTAAAAGATCAAGAAGCAAATTAAAAAATACCATTAAGAGACGTGAGCTGAGCCCAGCATCTCCTGTGGCACACAGCCACAGGGTCAACAGGCCAGTGTGGGCAGGGGGATGCTGGGGGGCCATGCTGGCAGCAGCGGGCAGGGAAGGGGCCAGAAGCCCCTCTGAACCTCACTTTGGGCAACTTATCTTTGGTGAAGCCTGTCCAGGAGCCCAAACGCTTTCTTCTCTTCAGAGCACAGCTGCGGCTCCGCACCACTGCACACGTGTAAGTCTCAATAAAATGTACTTTAAAAATAGATGAGCAAAACCCAGGGGCCGCTCCCCGGGCAGGGAAGTGGCCACCGTTCAGCGCTCCTCCACTTTAACTGCAGCTGACATGCTCAGCGCTGCTGGTGGTGTTTGCAACCGCCCATTTTTGTCTCTTATCGCAGCTTGCTGGTACCGAGGAGATGCCAACACTTTGCGCTGAGAAGCAGGGAATGATTACCTGCAGTCACCACATCCAGCCGTGCCCGTCTCTGCAGGCAGAGCGTGAGCATCCAGGGGACCCTCTGATTTGGAGCAGTCTCTGCCGGCATTAAATAGCCAATAAAAGAAAACGTTGCGTGTGAGCAAGATACACTGCTGAGACAGATTTCCTCCCCATCTCTTCTCCCTCTTCTTTGTGGTTTGTAGGAGATGAAACACATGCTGCACCCTGACACCCACGTGCCGCCTTTGGGACGCTCTCTGTGGCAGCGACGTGCCCAGCTGCCGGGGCCAGGCGAGGGCATGCTAACGGGCTTTCTGTCTGCGTGAAATCACAAAATAACACACGGCTTCTGCTTGGTTCCTGGTGAAAAACAGGGACACCACAAAAGGGAAACGGCAGGGACGAGAGGAAATTTCCTGGTGTTCAAGCAGAAGCCGCAACCGAGGGATTTTGCTTTTCAGCCAGAATTTCACCTGGCTGCAGCCATCCTCCTGGCTCCCCTTTTGACATGAATCTCAGCTGACATCTCACTCCTGTAATTGGGTAATTATGTCAATTATGAGGGCGAGGGAAAATTTTCAAGCTTGTAGGTGCCAGCACGGCCTTCTGGAGCCAACCCCTCACCACACAGCCAACGCCTATGGCTCGGGAAACCTTCTGCATCACGGATGAAATTCACCCCAAGGAGAGACGTGCCAGGACAAATCCATGTGCGCACGCGTCGTCCGTGGTCAGGGAAGGACCAGGGCTGAGCTATGGTTGTGTGATTGCCTGTTCATCTCCTCCTCCCCGATCTGGAGGTGCCTCTGGGTCTGTCCATACCCACTGATGCTCAGTGCTGCGGTGGTGGGAAGCTGCTGCCTCCGTCCCTGGAACACCGTGACGTGTGGCTCTGCCGCATGAATGATGCATTTCTTTTTCTCCCTCTCCTCACAGGCAGGCAAGTGAACCATTCGACCTTGTGAAAGCCGTGGTGTGTGCCACGTGCCCACGAGCGATCCGGGCCCCGCTCTGCCTGCAGCACCTGGGAGCAGCGATGCAGCGAGCGCAGCCCTGCAAGGGGCCGGGGCTGCGGGGGAGAGAGCCGAGGGACCAGCAGCATCCCCCGGCACGGGGCACACACCCAGAGGGAAATGCACGGAGCTGGGCAGGGTTTTCCCCAGGGGCTCCGTGAACATTATATCAAGGTGTAGCCTGAAGGCAATCTTGACAGCTCAAAAACCAGCTGAGCAGTAGCCAAAACTTGCTGGAGGGAGTAAAAGCATCTTCAGTTACCTCTGCTCCCTGCTGCAGGGTGGCGTAGCACTGAGTGGGGGTGCAGCATGGCCAGGGGGGTCCCACCCCAGAGCAAGGGGCAGGAGGGGGATCCAGCACTGCCCCTGCCTGAGCCCTCTAAAATAAACACTGGATTTCCACTGCGTGGGCTCGTAGTGAAGCCCAACAGAACTTCGTGTCATTTGTAGTGAAGGTCTTATTTATTCATTGGCAATTACCTTCTTGTTATGCCACTGCTGGCGAACGGCCTCACAGGGGGATGGAGTGGCAGAATGGGTTGCAGCTTCCAGGGATGGGGCTTCGCTGCGGCAGAAGAGGGAAATGCCTTTGAACCGGCGAGCTGAGCTGGGGGCACGGGAATCTGACGCTTTCTTGCAATGCGCCCGGCTCAAAAGGCAAACCCACGAGCTCAGCAGTCTGCAGGAAGAGCGGAGAAGTAACTGCAGATGAGTGATCTCAGAGGCACAGGAAGGATTATATTGATTTAGGGGCTCGGAGACTTTCATGCAGAGGATGCACAGGAAAGTCACGGCTGTTTAGCTGAAGCCGTGCAATTTTTTTTTTGAAGCTGTGAGATATCTGCCGGGGGAAAAAAGATGGCTCGGATAGGAAACGAACCACCTCACACTTTTGTCTCATTACCCACATATTTTTTTTGGCAGAATCATCTGAATTGGAGACACTGCTAAGCGCAATGGAGAAAATAAATTATCCTTTTCAGACTGACCTTTCTTACATTTCTCTTAATATGGATTGCCTGCCTTGCTCCAAACTAGAAGGTGAAAGCTTTTAAGTATGCAGGGGTCCTTACCGCCCACCACACAAAGCCCCCATCATTCAAGGCAGGGCTGGAGGGGGGCTTTCTCCTCCTCTTCCCCAGCACACGCATGTCACAATTATCCTCGTCTGTCCCAGCAGAGCCCTGTCAGAGGATGCTGCAGCCATTCCTGCTCCTCCCGCCCTCCCTAGGGATGCTTCGAAGAGCAGGACTGGCTTTTTCCTAGTGCTGTCCCATCCAGTTTTGATATTGTCCCTGCTTTTAAGTAAGAAGGTTTCTGGGAGAATTAGGGATAAATAGCTTTGGACCTAGCAATCAGTAGTGTCATTTGATATCACTGCCCACAGCGGGACAATTTTTAAGGGAATTATCTCTGGGGTTTTTTTGCCATTGTTGGAAAGCATTTGGAAATAGGTAAGTACCAAGTGAGGCTGGGGCTGCTGCATGCGTGAGAGGGTAAGTAATGCACCAAGCTATGATTTGTAGCTCTGACAATGTTTCAGCATTTCGTTGACCTTAGGACCATAGGATACTTCAGGCTGGAAGGGACCTCAGGAGGTCTGTAGTCCAACCTGCTGCTCAGAGTGAGGTCAGCTGCGAGATCTGGCCAGGTCACTTAGGGTCCAGATGGGTCCTGAGAACTTCTGAGGCCAAAGAAACAGGACAGCCTCCCTGGATAACCCACGCCGAGGCCTGGCCACTGTCATTGTGGACGTTCAGCTACATGGCAAAAGGGCATTTTCAGCCTGGCTGTCCCCAGCCAGGCAGTCCCCTGGTCTGCGTCGTTGCAGAGGGGCAGGGCTTTCCCTCTTGAATTTCATGACGTTCCTGCTGACCTGTTCCTCCAGGCTGCCTAGATCTCTCTGAATGGCAGCATATTGATGGGTCCCCTCAGTTCAGTGTCATCTGCAGACTTGACAAATGCACTGTGTTGCCTCCTCCAGGTCATTGATAAAGATGTTGAATAGAACAGGTCCCACAATAGACTCGTGATACCTCACTAGTTACTTGTTGGGGTCTAAGTAGAGCACAACCCATTAACATCTACCCTGTGGGTCTGATCATCCAACTAAGTTTTTACTTTTACCTGTCTCATTGCCCACCCATCCAGACCACAATGTCCTAACTTGGATACAAGAATATGTAGGAGAGGCCACTCCGTGATTTTTCCAGGGACCAAAGAAGGGGGTGACCATGCTGTAGTTTCTAGATCTTACTTTTGCCTGTTTGGGCTTTTTTCCCCACCAAGATGGGTTCTTTTCTCCCAGCGTTAGGAATCTCACACAATCCCCATGACCTTTCAAAGATCAGCACAGTTGTCATGTCTAAACTGTACTGACTTATGATGTTACACTCAGGTGAGCATGGTGGCAACTCTTCCAAAACTCTTACCTTGTGCTCTTCAGTCCTAACAACAATAGAGAGTAAGAAGATGGTGGTATATTTGCAAAGCTGGTCTCTATTAGAGGGAGTATGTTTCAAAGCAAATATTAATGTACTTTCCAAGAAGGACGACCATGTGCATGACTGCATCTGGTGAAGGAAATCAGGGTGTAGATTCAAATGGCTGGCACTACTAACTCCTTCTCTCCTGTTCACAAATAGTGTTTTCTCTTCTGTAATTATTTAGAAGTGTGCTAACAATGGTCTTCCTGAGATCAGTAGCTTGCTTTTGAAGACATTAGACATGACAAAGCTTTAGGAGGATTTTTTTTTTTTTTTTTAAATAAAGCATAACAGCACCACCAGTGAAGTGGTACCATAGTCACCTAGACAGATAAACATGTCCCCAGATCCCTCTGTGGCTGCATTTGTACCATGGGCAGAGCAAAAGAACCAAGAGAAAGTCCACTCTCCTACTCTGGCCCCCTGCAGGAGGTCCTCAAAGGAAAACTATGGGAGGGGAAGACTGACCCAGCCTGGCTGTTGACTCACTCAAAGATCCAGAGGGATCCCCGTCCCAGATGGACTTGACTCTGGTCTCAAAAAGGACTGAGATCTCCTGAATTCAGAAGAGGGACAAAGTCTGCTGGCAGAAAACTGCCATCAGAGCTCTCACCAGGTTTGGTATGGGTCAAATGCAGAAAAAATGGCTGGAGTCAACAGAAAAGCTTCCCTGAGCTACTGCGGGAATCAAATGGGGCCATGTTTCTCAGTACTGTTTTCTTTTTGCTACTCCTGTCTATTGGCAATCCTTGGAGACCAGCCAAGTCTGCTTCCTGTGCTCCTCATTTATCAGCATACTCCGAAAAATCAATATCCTTGCACTGGCTACTTCTGTTCGTGCATTATCATTTCCTGCAACAAGGATAGCTTGACAAAATGAAGTTTCAGCTAATTAAAGTTTGTAAAACAGTTGTGTTGACACTGGGTCTCCAGCGCTCTGTAGGCCATTTCATACCATTTCTTCCGGAGGAGACTCCGAAAGGTCTTGTGTCCTTCATCGGTCCTTTTGCAGTCACTGCCCTTGTGCGGTGCTCAGTCAGGACGCTCCATCCCCCATCCGTTCATAGGGATCACTTTGATTTGAATGACGTGAGTGTCCTCTAGACTCAGTGGGCTGGGAGCCCTTTGCATCGCTGTCAGCACAAAGGCGCTGAAGGGCTCCATCCACATGCAAATTTGCACATCTGCTAACGCTGAGACCTCCCTCACGGCACATGTGGTCCTTCCCGTGAATGAGAATCAGCCTTTCTGATTTCCAAAATATTTGCAGCAGAGCACATGCCTACTCAGAAACAACACGCAATTGCCAAATGGTTCCCAACTAAGGCAGCTCAGTCACAACTTGTAGCCTCTGAGAGGAAAGAAAGGAAATTGTACAGCAATTTCCAGTTTGCTGATAAATCCCCGGGTAGTCTGGGCTGAGGAGGACTGAGCAAAACCCATCAGGCAGCCATAGCTCTCATGCAGTTCATCAGGCCGGTTAGGTTTGACAGATTTAACAGACCAGTTTGCACAACAGCATCATGTACCACGTGAGCTTCGTGTATTTATATAAGGTGGATCCTCAGCTTTTAAAACAGATGAAAAAAAAAAATTTGAGGGACCAACAGAGAAGTGAAGCTAAATAGGACAAAATCAGTACAACCTCCTTTCCCATCTGCCCGTTTTGTAACAGGGATATTCTATCAGCTTAGACTTGTATTCACATGCTGATAGGAAAATCTCTCTTCTCCCCCTTCTCATCGCATGTGGATATTGTCCTGCAGCCTGGCGTAACCCAAATGCAAAAGGCCCAAAAGAGAAGCCGCACTGGGAGCGGCAACTAAGAGTAAGGCTGTGAGATGGCTGCTAGTGAGAGCAGACAACAGCCCTCCACCTTGGTGCCCGGTGTTCCAAGATGTTCATTTACACCAGCCCAAACTCAGTCATCATGCGATGTACCTGCACATCAGCCCACCTTCCCATCTATAATCTACAGCATTTTATACACTGTCTTGGAGTACAGCAGTCTCATTCCCTCCCTCCCTGTGTGACTTGCGGGATGCGGTTCTCTGCTATTTTCTCTGAACCGTTCCTGTGATTGCTTAGTAATGACTGCATTACAGCTCACAGCTATTACTCCGTACACAACTGCATCCTAAAAGATGCATACCTCATATGGGGAGGAGAGAAGATTGATTCCTGCTGCTGCAGCCTGGCTAACCAAATTCAGTATTTCCTAAAGAAAAAAAAAAAAAGAGTATCTAAATACACAGACCAGTGGTACAGGATGCATGCAGTAATACAAAATGGGGAAATTATTGTAGGGTCTTCCTAAAGAAGTTCAGAGACCTGACCATTCATAGTTTCCTCATAGCAGCTGAAAATCCGACAGCCTCACCTGGGGTCTGACCCAGACCCAGAGGAGCAGGCAGGGGGTCACAGAATCACAGAGGGGTCAGGGTTGGAAGGGACCTCCGGAGATCATCTAAGTCCAACCCCCTGCCACAGCAGGGACACCTACAGCAGTTGCACAGGACGGCATCCAGGCGGGTTTTGAATGTCTCCAGTGTGGGAGACTCCACCGCCTCTCTGGGCAGCCTGTGCCAGTGCTCTGCCACCCTCAGAGTGAAGAAGTCCCAGCCCTGCCTCTCTCCGTGCTTGGGCCGGCAGTTCCAGAGGGAGCAGTGATGGAGTAGCCATAGAGAAGGAGATATGGCTCCTCTCCCAGGCATGGCACGATTGATGGTGCAGCATTGCCAAGAGTTTATGCTACACAGAACGGTGATTTTTCTTGTTGAGGAAGCGAGGTCAGTACTTAAAAGAGGTGTAAAGAAGGGAACGTCACATGGGAAAAAGTAAATTTTTGTTGAATCAGGTGCAAACATTGTGGCTGGATTTTCAGTCTAGAGATGACTAATAGCATCTATGACATGCTTCTGCATCTTTAGTGTATCATACAGAATCTTTTTTTTTTTCTGGTTTTCAGAAAAATACTGGTTTTATGCCAACACTAGGACAAGAAGTCAAGTACTGTAAAGCTGACTAAAAGTGCCTGCTTTGTGGTGAGACTTTATTTTCATGTTTAAGAAAATGACAGTAAGCACAAATATCCCGATGCAGGAACGGCAGCGGGCAGAGGAGGGAAAGTCCTGATCTGCAGGTGCTGTGAGCACCTCGTCAGGACCTGCCAAGAACATCAGATGCAAAGCCACAGCCTCTGCTCCCCGCACCAGCCACTTCTGCATCTCCTAATAAAACCTGCTCTCCTCCCTTGCAGTGTTTCTTAACACAAAGCTCTTTTCACACGTAGAAACTGTACTTCTGTAAAGGAATAAGCTCAAGAACTGCAGTTGTGAAGCACTATCGCATGTCGAAATTCAGCACCTGTATCCAGGAATCAATATAGCCTCAATATGACGGACTGCAAAATCCCAAAGTGCCGGGAGCAGCATTATTTACAGCTAGCCTTTCGTTGCCGATGCTGATGCCCAGGCACTGCAGTACTCTGCTTTCTTCCCCAGCCGAATTGCGCTCAGCCTTTTCTCCTCCCCCTCCATTAGCCGTGCTACCTTTCGCCTTGGAAACCAGCGCCTCCGACTGCAATTCTGCTTCGGGGGAGCTGAATGGATGATCTTTTTATCCTTCCACAAATACTTCCGTTTTAGTTTTGGCTGAAAACCCTTTCGACGTATTTGGCCACACCGTGCAATTAGGGATTCACACACCTCTAATTTAAACCTCCTTACGCAAGGCGAGCGCGGCCGCAGACCGCTCCACCGCGCAGCTGCCGAGCCCCGCGCTCCCTCCTGCCCACGCCGGTGCCAGCGCGGCTGGGGCTGCCCAAGGCTCAGCGCCCGACGCTGCCCGACACGGGGCCCGGGGGCACTGGAGGGCTGTCAAATCTCATCGTCTTCTCCCTCAGCAGATAAGCAGCTTCAGCCCCTGATTTTGCAAATCCCACTGGCTCTCCTCAAGGAAAGGTCTGGCGAGTCGGGGAGTGTTCATAGCTACAAGAGTCCACTAGGTTTGTGTGCCCTCAACGTTTTATACAGAAGGTCATCTTCTCTTTCTCATGCACATCCCAAGCATTAATGACTGCAACATCCCAGAGGTGCAGGAACCGAACCACTCACATTTACATACCTATCAGCAGCTGAAAAGGTGAGCTGTGCATTAGGTGCCAATTATGTTGTGCTCTCAGGAGCTTCATTACCTCCAAACTCTTCTCTTTGCAATGAACCACTAACATGAAAATTATTTCTGCCTCTGCTTTTCATTTTTCCACCAGAGAAAGGAGAGGTGTCTCCCCAGATTTTGGAATCAGCCGGCAGGGATCAAAGGAACCCTGCAGGTTTTCCCTGGCAGCAGCTACATTTCACCCTAAGGAGGATGCAGGGAAGCTCCACATTGGCTTTCTGTTGGCCAGCTTGTCCCTCTTGGAGCACAGGGCACATACCTGTACCTGCCCTCCAGGCAACTATTTCCAGCAGAGCTGTTGTCTGAAAAAAAATGGAGTGGATTAACTTCTGCGCACCGGTTTTCTCTTTCCAGGAAAGGGGAGGAAAGTTCTTTGCTAGATCAAAGGGGAGTTGAAGATTGAGGTACCACTACACCGACCCAACATCTTTAAAACATTTCCTTAAGCAGCCCATGAACTTGTGCACGCAAGCCTTGCCGCAGCCGGATCCTCCCAGGCGCGCGGGGAGCACCACCGTACACGGCGGACAAGACAGCCCTCCTCGCAGGCAGGGTGGGTGCTCGGCACCTACGCAGGCAGCAAGTCACCACACCTTCCAGCTGCCTTAATTTCCAGAAGTAACGAGAGGCATCTCAGCGCCTGGCTGCCGTCTCTGGAGCTTAACCATTAATTGTCAGTTGATTAAAAAAGCCGGGCGCAGAAGCGCGCACATGATATTTAACATGAACAAAAGCCTCCTCGTAGCTTTTAACCACCAGGCAGAAGGAACTACATCTTTGCCGAGTGAAACAACCCATGTCACCCCCACCACCTCTCCAGTCCCCACCCGGACGAAGCCCGGGGAGGAGGCTGATGCCTTTGCTGGCTGGCAGCAGCTGCCGGGCCAAGGAGGCAAATGAGAGCCACAGGCTCAGACCCGGTCCCTGGCAACACCTTCTGGAAGCCCAACTCCCCCCATCCCGCTGCTGGCAGCACGCCTCCGGGGAGCTCACGGGAGCATTTTGCCCCAGAGGAGCTACCAGCTCAGGGGCGAGTGCTGGTCTCGGGGACAGGGGGAAGGCAGCGCGGCTGCTCCTTGGTACACAAGCTGAGCCACGCAGCCCCGTGCTCATCAGGGTCAGCTTCTGAAACCAGGGCTGGAAGCAAAGATGAGCAGTTGCGCGGCCACGGGACGCTGGAAGAAGCGATCTGCGCTGACTGCATTTCCCCAGCGGCTCTCCAAGGACAGGGCTGGCTCAGGGCGACCCAGCTCTGCAGTCACATCCCGGCTTCCCAACGGTGAGCTGAAGATTATTCTCATTGTCGCAATCCTCGAGACGGTAAAATCGCATTGGCAGCTGAGCAGCCCCCAGGCAAGTCCCTGCCAGGGCAGCTCGGGGTGCTGGAGCCAGGGCTGGTGGTCCCACCCCTGCCCCGCTGTGACAAGGAGCTGCAGTAGCTGAGGAGGAGCATGGCCAGGTCCCAAACCACCTCCTCATGCTCTCAGGGGCAGCCCCGTGCCAGCGTGGTGCTCACCTCAGCAGTGGGGGCAGAGCTGAGGGTACTCCTGGACCCATGTCTGCTCTCACGATTAGACCTGGAAAAGCACCCCAGGGGCTACGGCCTCACTGGTGCAGGAGGGACAGTAGCTCTTACCAATTTGATCACCACCGAGGTTCTTTGCAACAACACTCAGTCTTGCCCAACTTGAAAGAAGCAGATGCAGCTGGAGCTGGGGCCTGGCCAGTGCCATGAACAGTGGGTCTGCTCTTAGCTTGGAAGCTCAAAGTGTGTTCCTCTCCTCCATGCAGTTCAGACTACCCATCAACAATCAGAGCCATGGAGAAGTCCTGTCCACAGCTCAGCAGAGACACACTGCATCCACGCTGATGATGTCTTTTTCTAGTCCTTGCTGTGGACCCAGCTCAGGAGAGCGGGTGTCCAGTGGTGATCACTGCCATCTGCAGCCAGAAACACCAGGCTGGGAGAAAATCAGAACAACGGGACTCTTGAAGACTTTGGTGATGAAGCCAGAGATGGTCATTTCTCAGAGGACTAGAAAAATAGCCTGAGGCAGCCTTCACAGAATCTTCATCTCTGTTTGTTGAGAGAAGACCTTTCCCTGGGATGCTGGCAATCAGGGTGACCAGGAACCAAACAATTTGGCTGACATCGCTTAGTTAATGCAAAATCACAGAATGGTCAGGGTTGGAAGGGACCTCTGGAGATCATCTAGTCCAACCCCCCTGCCACAGCAGGGACACCTACAGCAGTTGCACAGGACGGCGTCCAGGCGGGTTTTGAATGTCTCCAGTGTGGGAGACTCCACCACCTCTCTGGGCAGCCTGTGCCAGTGCTCTGCCACCCTCAAAGGAAAGAAGTCCCTCCTCATGTTTAGATGGAACTTCCTGTGCTCAGGTTTGTGCCCGTTACCTCTTGTCCTGTCACTGGGCACCACTGAAAAAAAGACTGTTTCCATCCTCCTGGTACCCTCCCTTTAAGTATTTATAAGCATTGATAAGATCCCGCCTCAGTCTTGTTTTTTCTAGACTAAAAAGCCTCAAGTCCCTCAGCCTTTCCTCATAAGAAAGATGCTCCAGTCCCCTAATCATCTCTGTAGCCCTTTGCTGGACCCTCCCCAGCAGTTCCCTGTCCTTCTTGAACCGGGGAGCCCAGAACTGGACACAGTACTCCAGATGTGGCCTCACCAGGGCAGAGTAGAGGGGGAGGATGACCTCCCTCTACCTGCTGGCCACACTCTTCTTGATGCACCCCAGGATGCCACAGGTGCAAGAGAAGACTCTTGCATATTTGCTTTCCAGAAGAATACCCACTGAATTTACTCCACTGAAAGGCAGAAAACTCAGCTGCTGGTACAGTCGCGTGGATTTGGTGGAGTCCCCTTGCCTGGGCACTTGCTGATTAGCCACGTTGACATTTCATCCCACTTAAGACCTACGTGGTTTTCATCTCGCACCGGGGCGCGCAGTTGTGGCGCTGCCTTTTCAGTCGGTGAGGCTGCGAGGTCCCTGCCAGCTTCGCTGCCTGCTGCCACAGAGCCGTAACCTTGGCAGCACCGGGGAATTAACGAGCCTTGTTTAGGGACACGTGTGAGCTGCAGAAATTAAAGAACTGAAACTCAATCTTTCTTTAATTTAGCCAGCACAGGTAACAGACAGATGCAGGTAACGCAGACACCAATACGTATTTCCCTGCCTCGGTCTGGAAGCGCAGCAACCACCATCCAGCGTAGTTGACTTCCAGTACCATGGATTTGGTTTTATATTATTATTATTTTTTAATAATATTAATTTTTTTAATAATAGTAATATTAAAATCTAACCTCTACAGGTAGCTCCACTCTGTTATTCTGCCCTCCAACACCTGGTGCAAGATCCCAACGCCCTTTTTTGCCAGGCAACAACTGAAAGCCTCATGAAGCGACCCACCATCACCACCTTCTGCCCCTCATTCACCTCGGCCCCATGGCCCTGGCAATTCGAGTTGCCACGCTGTGGGCAGCGGTCACCTCTTTCCCACAGCTGCTCTTTGCGGCACGGATAGCTGCTGGCAGGTGAATTTTCACCCAGCCGTTCAATGGTCGATCCTATGGTAGGCATCTAAAACTCCTCCCGTTATTTCTTCCTGATCTTTAGATGAAAAAAAAAATCAAAAAGAAAGTTGTTCTGTTTCATCCCATTACCCTGCCTCCATAAAAAAAAATTAGTAGCTGAAGAGTAACTTCTGGTAGAAGAGTCAAAACATTTACTACCTGTAAATTCAGCGTCCTCTGAATTGATAAAAGCAGGGCGCTCTCATCTCGCACCGCTCCAGAGGCATGAACTTCTGCCCGAGGGAGCTGCCTGCAGTTCACATTCTCTACGGCTGAACGCGGCAACTCCTTCCCTCCGGGCGGCTCCGGGAAAGCACAACCATCACCTTGACTCTGACCAAAAGTTCTTCTCGTGAAGCAGCAGGTCTGTACGGATAAACTCTTACAGGGCACACCACAGGCTTCTCCGGCCAGGCTAGGGCTCGCCTTACGCAGTTGCTTGTACCTAAGGGAGGTGGGTAAGGTGCCAGAAATACTTTCCCCCCCCCTAAGAGTTGGGCTCTTCATTGAAAGTTAACGTAATGTCTGAAGGACAAAAATTACTGCCTTGTTGAGAAAAAGTTTGGCATCACTAATCACGACGATTCTGGAAATTCTATCAATTTTCATTGATACAGCGATCCATTTTCCTTCTAAGTCTTGCTCAGGTTTTCTCCTTGACTTACTTCTGGTGGAATTGAGGGCCATTGATTTTACAAAAAATGTTTCTATCGGATTTGAATTTGTCACCCCTGCTTTAAAGACGAATGTGAAAACTGGACCAATAAAGCTACAAGACAAAAATAGAAGTTCTCCATCCATTTTCTCTGCGTTAGTCATAACTGTAGCTATTTTAACCTCTCATTCTCTTCAATCTCTCTATGGTATTTCTGCTGTCTCATTATTTTTGTTGTCATTTTCCAAACCCTAAGGAACTTGCAACACAAAGTGTTTGCCCACGACGCCCAGAACTCAGTCCCGGACTGATCCAGGTAATTTTAAAACTCAGAGTTGTGCGAGTACTTTGCTTTCTCCAACTATGCCATCCTTTACATTCAAAACTGAACTTCGTTTGTCACTGGGATCCATTTAATGAGCTTGATACGGTACCATGAAATTTCCCTTGTTTTTTGTGAGCTTGACTCTAATCACCTTCACCATTTTCTATTTCATGGGTCATTCCCTTTCCAGATTAACTGAGAAAACCTTATCAATTAAAAAAAAAGGCAGAAGTCAATCATAACTATTGGGAAGACCCAGAGGATAAAGAGGTTTTTTGTGATTTTTCTGTCTAGTATAATAAATTGGTAAGCAAATTAGCTATTCCCTTGCAAACCTCTTCACAGGTACGTACACGTGGCACAGAAGGACAAGTATGCTACTCCCTTATGAGGATTTTTTTTTTTTTTAGGAACTAATCATCATGAACCATATATTACTGTCAGCCTCTCAAATAACAACAAAGGCCCTTTGTTGTGCTCTGAAAGTAAGCTTGATATTGACAAGTTATGGCCAAGAAAGAGTATCTAGGAAGAATCTAAATACTTCAGAAGAAGTAAAGGGGGTAGGAATTAAGAATGTTAATAGATCTTGGCATTCCTTCTGATCTCAGCACAGAATTCCCATCGGTTTCAGTGGTGCAAATGGTCTAAATGCCAATTTACACAGGACATATAACCAAAATTCTGCTTAGGCTTACCCATTTAATTAGCATAAAGTTAGTGAGACAGTTTTAAATGGAGAAGTATATCCATCTTCCTATTTGCTTCTTGAACTCAGGTTTGTATAACGAATGTTACCAGGAGCACACACAGAACCACAAAATACAAAAGTTTTGCACAGAGCAGCAGCAGAAACTCCCGACTTTTGGCCAGCCCAGAAACGGCTGCCTGCCTTCTGACCTATAAGAGAGGAAGGACACTTTTCAGAGCGCTCTGTATTTATTTTTGAAATTAAGTCACTGTTCCCTTGCTCTAAATGCAGCGTACTAAGGAAAGGTATTCAGAGACTGCAGCCATCACCACTGGATTAACATCGACGCAGCACCTCAGCAAAGCCCTTAACATCAGTGGCCACACTTTCTTCCTCCAGCAGCTGAGCAAATCCCTGCGACTGTTTCAACACTCACATTTTCGCTATCATTTAAGAGAAGTTAGAGAGTCCTTTCACTGCTACCAGCTATCATTCCTCACATGTGTGAATATTAATTTATGATCGGTAACCCACACAACGGTTTGAGAGACAGATGTGGTCCCTTCGTGATATTTCAGAATGTGAAGGGCTCCAATTCATCCTCTCCTTCCCGTCCTCCATGACAGCCGTTAACTCATCCACAGGGAAAATATCATTTCTATCTAACAGTGAAAATTAAACACCGAACTCTTCAACGAATTATCAGACCATCCAACAGCCTGACCCTGCAAAGACTTAGCTTTAATCTTTACGGGCAGCAAGTATCCTCTTGACTCCAATCAACGCAGAAGAGAAGCATATGCGTGAACTTTAGCAAGGCTGAGGAATCCAGGATTAAGAGCTACTGCTTTTGTTTTGGCAAATATACAATCCACAAGGAAAAAAAAAACCAAACAGAACAAACCCACAAATCTTTCAGCAGTTCTCCCCCACAGTTTTCCACCAGCCTCACACCACAACAGAAACGCTCCGCGATGGGCAGAACTCCGGCAGTTTGCAAGAAAATTAAGGCAACGGTTCTACCTGCTTTCTGCAGGAGTTATTTTGGCAAGCTCACGCTTTAAATGCCAAGCAGCATTTAAGGATTCGCTTGGACATGCACATATATGCATCTTATTCCTCTCAACAAAAGGGAACTCCACATACTTCACTATTCAAGCTTGCCAAATATTTTAACCAGAAGCTGTTGGATTTTCATGTATCTATACTGCACAAAGTACCTTGCTACCTTTTCAAACCCAGATTACATTCCAAACATTCATTTTTCAAAATCAATGCATCTGAAAGACTTGTTTAACTAACAAAATGTCCTGCCTCAGCCCGTTTCTTTTTCTTGTATCGTCATAGCCATGTTCCCACCCGAGCCTGTGTTCCTGAGGTGTTTAAGGTGTTGAGCAGTTTTCAGCAGGTTTTGCCCGCCCTCCCTCCTTTTTTTTTTTAATAAAAAAAATGGAGTCCTTACTTAGTTTCCAGATTAAGTATTATTAAAAGTAGTTACAGACCCAATTACAACCCTTAAAACACCACCAAAATGCACTACAATATTCTTTTATTTAGTTTACAGAGGAGTCTATCAGTACAGGTTGCAGAAAGAAAATGTTTAGTGCTATTTACAATTTGTTTTAAAACTCTGCTCTATACAAATTTAATTCTGATCAGTATGAACAATATTTTTGTAAATCTACTGCATATAAAGCATTTCATCAAAGCAGTAACAATGAATAAAATAACCTGATTACATTTGAATGATGCCAATCATTCGAAAAAACGATTACACAGAACATCTGTAAGAGTTGTGGACACTTAAGTACAGAACACAATGTCAACCTGTGACTTTTTTTTTTAAAGGCTAAAGCTATTTATATGGAATATTGTTCTATTATACTACACGCCAATCTATATTTAACTTCTATAGTTATGTATTTTATAAGATTTTTATTAAATATATTCTACACATATTTGTAATTTCACCCAGGAAGAATTCCTCCCCAGTGAAAAAATATAAAATCTTTTATATTTTTTTAATTTTTATTTATTTTTATTTTTTACAGATTTAGATGAAACTAGCTCATGCTTTAGTGCTGTGCAAATTTCTTTAGCATATCAACGTTTAAATTATTGATATGAAATAAAAGAATGGCATCTTTTTTAATTACGTATGCCTTCAAAAATCAGCTTCTGATTTTAATACAATTGCAAGCACTAACACCAAATGCAGATTACGTAAAGAAACAAAACTAGTACTATGGCAGAGGTTTTTCGTTTTGCTTTTTAAACTTTAATAATTCTTTTGAAGTCTCTAATGAGTAAGCATGACACTGGACACTAAGGTACAGATGAGAAAATGACTGAAAAACACCAATTGCCAATATTCAAATACATAAAATTGATTAGTAAATGATGTTTTCTAACATTTATGCACAATAATAAAAGCCTATGAACTACAGGAAATTACCCCTCCCATATTAAGGCTAGGAAATGCACTCTCTGCGCTTGTTTGTGCTGTCTGAATAAGCACTCAACTAACGTACGAGATCAGAGTGCACGCAGTAACGAAAAAATCAGTTTCATCAGCCCTCTACAGAGTGCTTTTAAATTACAGGCACATAGTTTTTTTTTTGTTTGTTGCAGTGAAAATATATATAGTTAGACTTGGTTTAGTTAGTATTCTGTGCCAGTTCGGCCACCAAGGTTGACTTAGGTAGAATTGACTTAACAGTTTTTCCTTTGATTTGGCCATAAGTGAGATTTGTATTAATTACAGATATACTATTTTCCAGTGTTGCGTTATACATGGTAGGTTATTACTAGGTCTCTCAAATATTGTTAGAGATTGTTGATGAGAAATACACCGTCAACCATATTTAGTGCAAATTGCATCTAGAAAGCTTGACTGGTTAGATCTGGTTAATGGAGATTTTTGTGGTAGCAAAATTATTCCTGTTATGGAAAACAACACATTAACTTTCCTGGAGATTGAATTCTTTCAAGAACTGATGTACTGTTAAGATTATTCAACAAACAAAAAGCAGGTATTAAAAAAAATAAACAATGAAAGTGTTCATAGATCTTTCTCTTAATAATAATAAAAAAAAGACTAATGAGACAGTGTTCGTGTAATATTTCAGTTCCGTAGGCTCTTCCTACAGGTGTTTGAAGCAAGGTAGGGCCTCTTCTATTCCAGCAGCATGAAAGACAAAGACTATATTACATCACACTTAGCAGGTAAAGCTAACGGGGTTTACAGGATTACACAGCAATTGCTTTCTCCAGTTTTTTCACGGTTCCTTTGACCTGTGGAAGAAGAAGGAAGTTTTGCTTACATGCCATTTCTAAAGCAATTAGGTTGGTTTTTTGTGTGAGTATGCTTGATACAAGTACGGCTTTTATTATTTTAAGTAAAAAAAGTTAAATTATTATTATACATATGCATACATAACTGAAAAATAAGTCAGTAGTTTTTAACAATAAAACCAAAAGCTTTTAGAGTTTGGGTAAATTTCTGCATTCTACAAAAATGCTAAACCAGAAGGTTAATTTCTTAGTTTTTATAAACAACATGTACAAAAGCAATCCAGTACTCGCATCACAAAAGACCACCAGGACTCGACTTTTCTCTACCATGAAATACTCAGAAAGCCTGTAAGCGATCTGACCGCTTTGCCGTGTAGTTAAGCAAGAAATACCTCTAGCGCACAACGTACCTTGAGAGTTTGGCTCTGGCAACGTCTCTCTAGCCACCAAATGCATGACTGTTGTTTTGCCAAAAGGAAGTTTTAATGCTGCAAAAGGAGAAAGGGAGATTTATTAACATATTACAGCAGTCGTCTTCTTCACAACACTCAACTGAAACTAACTACAATTGGATTAGCATCTGTTCAAAAGTTCATACTGTTAGGTTTGAACTGCTTACTAAGATCTATAAAGGTGTTTCTGGCTAAAGCTTTGTAGATCAGGGTCTTGGGAGTCTGTAACAATCACTTAAAACACGGTGTTCTTAGAGACGTGATATTGCTGTTAGGAAACAGCCTTCATCTTTTCAGTAAAAGTAGAAGTGAGCATTCATGCCAAGACTCAGATGCTAAGCACTCTTTATTGATAAGGACGCAAAAACAGTGTCTAATTCAGCCACTAAATTGTTACTCCTGAGACATCAGAACACTGAGCCACTACTACAAAACAGGTTTTCCTGTAACATACTTTGATCCACAATACAGATTTTCCGAAATACAAAATGTCTGCATCTTGCCTTTTAATATTAATCCGTAACATCAGCTGCATGTGAAAAATACCGAATTTAAAACATTTTAAATCAGATAAGGTAGCTCTCACAATGCTGCCTTTGTGAGCTTTAGTAACATGAAATAACAGAATTGGAGCTCTCCGCAATTCACTCTGCTTGCTGCTGAAACTAAAACGATCATTTTCACATTCTGATTTAAGTACACCAACACAATGCTGTATTTATGGTTTTAGCACTGTAGTATAATGTTTATCCAAACTTCTAGTCTCCTTGAAATGAAAGGATTCTCTGTTGCTCACTATATTTGGCAGATTCTCATTGCCAGATTCAATATTCTGAACTTGTACTTCTTCCAATTATTGAAGGGGAAGGGGGAGTTATTTTTACAAGTTCTTTACATAACTTTAGTTTTGTTTCCTCTCTCTCCAACTCCTAAGATTAAGCATCTTTCTTGATTACTTTTCTGAGAAACGTAAGGTAAACATGCTCGAAGTTTTTTCCTCACCCTCACCTTACAGAGAATAAAGTTAGTGATAAATGTAACAATAATTTAACCCTAAATACAGAAATCATTCTGATTTGAGTAGAATTTGTCCTCTCAAACTCAATTTACATCTTCTATTTTCACATACAGTGCACCAAGGCATTTTAGGTGAATAAACAAATAATGAATGTTTGATAAACCTGAAGGTAACTGAAGAGAAAAACGCCTCTATTGTAATCACTACAGCACAGATTCAAAATTCAGTAATAAAAATAAACATAGTATTTGGTTATTACATGTATTCAATACAAGCCTACCTACAATGAAAGTCACATTCATTGCCAACATATTTGTTTGAAAAAACGCAAGTTATGATTAAAACGCAGGTGTAAGCATATGGAGGGATACACAGATCCACAAGCTTCTTTGAAGCAGCCGTACTTTGGAAAAACCCATCTCTATAGGAAGTCAGATCTGAAAGTTGCTTAGTTGATTTGAAGCACTGCCTGTGCCTGCAACTAGAAGCTATCGACAGCTTAAAGTCTGACAAGGATGAAATATTTTGGGTACTTGATTCTGCGATACAACTGAAAACTGCAAAGAGCATACTATCAGTCTGTTAAACTCAATGGAAAAGGACTGTCTTCATGACAAACTCTTAAGAAGCCATTACAGAAAGAGCAAAATATCACAAATAACCACATTAGGGACATCTTTCATAGTATCAAGATACTTGATTAGTGAGCTGTGGAGATTAATTTTTACAGTAATCAAGTAAAAGTATGCTAATAGTTCAATTAACTAATTTCAGCTAGTAGCTTGCATAGTTCACACAACTTATTAGCAATTTCCAGCTTCTTGCTTGGAGCACCACGACAGAATCTGAGCACCCTAACCCATGCTCAGTAATCCTTCTTGCTCTTGTCTTTGTTCTTTCACCCCTTTCTCTCACCTAAAGTAAACTTCTATTTAATTCCTTTCCTATCTATTTAATTCTACTTTTATTCCAGATTTTCTGTTGTCAGAATTTACTTTTCACCACCTCTTCTGGTATGTGTATGGCACAGAGTGGCTTGGCTTCCCTTCCTTATTTACTGAGGAGGCGGAAGTAAAACGTTGCCAATTACCATTATCTAACAAGAAAACGGAGAACTGTCAATTATGTATTACCTCCCTAATTAATAGTATTTCAAATGCAAACTGCAGACCAAATATTTAGCTAAAGGATGAAATTTCCTGTTGGAAGCTGAACAACAGACTCTGCCTTGCTAGCTAACTCCCCAACCCTTTGCACAGGCCGACAAGAGTGGCACAGCAATCTTTACAGCTTTTTTTTCTTTTCCTTCTTTTTTTAACAGCTCTTTACCACTTCCAGTGCCATTAGCTCCACTGTTCTTGTAGTGACAGTCCATTCAGAGAAGCTGGCAAAAGAGACTGTTTCTTTAAAATAAAATTTTCCACTCAGAAGCCAGTTTTTCCTATCAATTTGTCATTTTTTGATGCTGCTTAGTTTAAAGGAGTCTCAAATTCATAAGACACTACACAGACATGGTTACAACTAGAACATTACAATGTCATATTCAAACGTGAACAAAAACGGACTCCTGTCAAAAAAGAAAACACCAAACTGTTTCCCTGGAAACTTTTGTTTCACTAGTTGATAAAGTGACTTTCAGTACACAGTAGGTCCAAATTCCAGTCAATATTTCCTAATCACCCAAAGTAAATAAAACACTAAGTGCTATAGCTCAGTTAGAGCTGCAGATAGAAAAGCTTAATAGAACAGTACTATAACAGAAACTAAATATTGTATTTACCAAGAAATTCTTAGCCCCCCCCCCCAAAAGATAACTAGTTCACTTAGGGTTACATCTAATGAACACCACAAACTGAGGTAACAGTCTTTTCAGTCTGCTTCCTGAATTGCTGTTCCCCTTTCAGCTGCATAATCTTAGTCCAGATAACTTCATTAGTACTGAAGGAAGCCAATGTTTCAGGGATTCTTTTTCTTAAAACAATACAGCAATAAAAAGATCTTTAAAAAACACTAATATACATGTAAGATCCTTAGGGTAAAATCATGATGATTAAATTGCAACGCATGAATGATTAAGAATGAACTAAAATGAACCCAAGTAAGCGTTCAAAATCCATATACTTGAGTTAATGCAAGAGTCAACTGCATGCAGCTATTATTTTTCAGCTTAACTCATTAAACAATATATTAAATAAATATTCAAAGTTGTTTCGGGTTTAGACAAATGTTACTAAAGGGAACAAGCACCGGTGATCATGAGAAACACCTAGACATGAATGGCAAAGAAAATCCCGTTTAGCTATCCTTGCCTGGAAAAGGCAGGGTAAGACGAGCATCTCTAATTCCAGAGATGATCCAAGACTTAACATTGGTCTTTCAACCCTACTCCAACTGCTACTAGCTGCACTCATTGGCACCTGGTAAACACACAAATTAAAGACTGAATAAAAATTTCAGAGCTCTCCCAGCTGAATTGACAATGATCTTGTTTGTACATATAGCAGTATTAAAAATTGATTTATATGGATAGTAAATCTATTCTAAAAGTACATCACTAGCCAACATCAGTAATGGCAGAAAGCAAATCAATGGCTATATCATCCCAGTCACTTCTTCATGGAAAGATCTCCATAAGCAGTCCAGAAATATTCTTTTCAGGTTCATCTTAACTTCAAAAACATTTTATTGGTGATTTTGTATTGTATTCTCCTCTCTGTATTGCACTCAAGTACTAAATGCATGAACAATCTGAATGTACAGAGAAAGCAGAAGCATTAATTTATTTTTAAATTGGCACAGAGAATAGAGTCTCAATTTGCTTGGTCATCGACAGAGTTCATATTCACACTGGCCACTTTTATCTACAAAAGGAAAGATTATTGTTACAAATTTGTGTCATATCTCTGCCCAAGATACATATCAAAAATATATAATTGTGAGAAAAAACTTGCCACAAGGGGGCATAGTTGAATTGCATTTTCTTAGCACATGAAGTGAAGCCATTTACTTTTGTTTTCACATAACTATGCAATTGTATCCCTGGGAGAGCACTGGACAGCAAGAATGCTTCCCCTCATTCTCATTCATAGGGTGTCTTCCTTCATTGCACTAAGATTTAAAGTATTGTTTAACCAATTATCATAAACTTTATCCAACATTTTAAAATACTTCGGACATACATGAAGTAGTTTACCCTGCAAGTGCAGTGTAAGAGAGGTGGAACAAAATATTCCATTTAGAAAGACAACAAAGAAAGTCAGCATTACTGTTTCTTTATGCAAAAGGAGACTTGACTTAGCAGGTGGTACCTCCCAAAGTTTAACAACTACTGGTAGTAAGATGGAAAAATACACAGTAAGATACAATGACACTCTACACAGAGGGAAAATAGCATATAGCAAGCCATACTGTTATCATGAACAGTAAAGTAGTATTTACTGCAATGTAAATAAACATCCCCTTTGCCTGGCTGTAACACACATGATGAAAATTGTTTTCATACCTCCTAATGTCACATTGCCATGAAGAAACCTTCCTTGATAAATAAGCCGCAATATATTTGGACTGCTGACTTGTTCTTCTTCCCAGTCTGAAAAGAAATGAGAGAATTTTCACAGTTACATTGTAATACACACATCTTTTGTTATATCTTTCACCTTTACCCAGGAAGAAAACTAAGAATGGGACTCTGCTGTTGCATGAAACACTAAAAACAGCATAGGCTGAAGATACGAAAAGGTAAGAATAGATTTCAGGAGTGCTAACCTTGAATTAAGCTTATACTTTGACACTGGGCATTGAAACACAATTTTATAACTGTGAGTATAAATATTACTAACTAACTTCACAGACTGCATGAGATATTTAGCACATACACAAGTCCTACACAAAATATTTCAGAAACACAAGTTGCTTCCTGAGGCTTAATATCCGCTTTGCTAAAATTGCCTTAATTTCTTCCCATTCAGAAGATTCTCAAGCCATACTCCTCACCGGCTGGTTGTCTAACCGGAGCCGTTCTCCAGCAACGGGAAGCAGCCACACACACAGCGAAAAAGAGCACGTGATGGGTCATTTGAAATAGGATTCTCAGATGGCAGCACTGAAAACGCTCTGCGGGCTGCTCAGCGGTGTTCGATGGTGGCCAGATCCAACCAGCTAAATGTCCAGAGGGGGCAGTGACCTGAGCAGCCCCGAACGGTCACTGGGGAGAGCCTGAACAGAGGGCTCTCACAGAGCAGACACTGACGCATACATTTTAAGTAACTTCTCAAAGGACAATCTGTGGATGTTTTCATGTGGCAAACAGTGATTCAGGAAAAGCAAGCATGCATTTTCCCATAATGCATTTCCTATAATGCTTAAGCCATCATAAATCATTTATAAGCTTAAATGATCTTTTCCTACTCTTTTGCTGTTCCCTGTCACAATGTGAACAACAAATAAATCTGCACTTTGCTTTCAGAACAAATATCATAAAACCTTAAAATGTTGAATTTAAATGTGCTCTCTGGGAATACAGCGTCTTCTGTTTCTTAGCTGTCCAGATATCTGGTAACAGCTGTTCACAAGTGTTCTCTCTTTCTGCTTTTGTAGTGTTTATATACCAAAATGAATATTCAGCAAGGGATCACGACAAGCAACAGAAACCAACCTGTTCACTGGGAACATACAATTAACATACGGGCAGTAGCAACTGGCACCACAAAGGGCGAAGAACTGAAAAGGGGAGAAAGGGAAGCATTTAAAACAAAAGCCACGGCTGTGGAGAGTGTACGGAGAGGCATCTGGTGCGAAAAAGCAAGCAGGCAGAGACGCAGGCGGCAGAAGCCATCACAGCCCCCGAAACACGGCGGAGGCAGGGCTGGTACCAACAGCAGAAGCTACAGTATCCCCGGGTGCTGCCATGTGCCTAGTTTATAAGATTAGATCAAATTAGGCAACCAAAGCTATTTGAATTTCAAGTATTCCCACTCACAGTCTGATTCAATTGTCTGGCAATTCAAGCACTGGCCCTTTTTGCTATGCCATGAACTGGGCTACATTAAAGAACTGAATTATCATATTGCTAGAGTAAACGATTTTTGCAAGATACCATTTTTTTATTTTATTTTTTACTCCATAAAGTCTGAACTCCACTATACTATGGCTGTAAAGAGAAGTTCAGCCAGTTTACAGTGCCATAATGACGTAAAATAGCAACCAAAAGATGACAGACTACATTTTGGCACAGGTATTTGCTCATTGTTAAGCTGCCAATTTACCCATCCTTTTAATTTTTACTTCTTGGCTGGCAGTCTGAAACAATTCTTTCTGACATGATTTGAAATTTTAATTTCCACTGATGACTAAATAAGCCAAGAAGAAAATATTTACCTACAAATTTTTTTTAATATTTTTTTTAATTCAGCAGTTAATTGCTACACAAGAAAAAAGTTAATGTTACTTAGAAGAACATGGCAGGGGAAGAGAACGGGTAACCTACCTAGAAGATATACGTTAACATAAATTTGGTATTTTCCACTTCAAGTCAAGAAATCTTTAATTAACAACTGTATTGTCGAAAGAGGGGAGAAGAGGTTTGCCTTATTCCTGCCAGCATGGGACTGAGAATATTTTGTGGCCATACCCCCCCCGCCCCCAAAAATCACAAGTCAGAATGGTGGTAAAAAAATAAAATACTTTCATATCATCTCTATTTCAAGGAAACTTTAGTCTTCATCAAGATTTCTCAGTCCTGTGACAAAGAAGAGCACTTTCGTTCTGAAAACAGCTAGTGGGCTAATGTTTGTGAAAACCTATACACTATTATGAAGTAGATTTTTCCTCAGTCTTTCAAACTGACATTATTCTTCTTTGCACAGACAATTAAATATTCATCAAGATTTCGAGCAATCCCTCAGAACAGCAGGTATTTGAACTGAGGCTTACATGTCCGGTTCTACTTTTCTTTAAAAAAAGAGACTTTAAAGTCTGGGTTTCTTCCCAACTCAAAACTCAGAATCTGCAACCTTCAAGCCCTTCACAAGACTGGAAACATGAGACCACATGTTCAGGAATAAACTTGAGTAAGAAAAATCAAAACAGTTCTGCCTTCCTAATTGAGATAAAAGTACACAAAGAACATTTGGTCATGACAACCATGTTGTAGGCACACATGAAAATATGTACAGTAGGTACACAGATGCTACATCAACCAAATTTCGTAGTGCAAAAGAGTTTTATATTTACATCTAATACTTCAGAGGACTAAAAGCCTCCTCCTTCATTACATATTTTACCAAATACATAACACTGCATCCCAGCAAAACAAACAGCAAACAAGTCCCCTGAAACCCTGTTCTTTCAGACCTCAAAGAACAGTAAGGCTTAAAATATGGATTATCAACACTAACTTTTTGGCATGAATTATCATCGACCATACCTCTTTGACAAAAGGCACCACAGAAACAGATATTGCAATGTTTCAGTTTGTGTAAAGAGTAGTCTTTTTTAACATCAAAACAGTAATCCAAATGAAGTCCTGTACCAAAAAACGCATTTTCTTTCATCGTATGTAATGCTATGTCTGTGTTTTGGCTATTTTCCCATGAAATCACAGTCAGGGAGAACAGAAGCACTTTGTTTTTATGAAACTACTCACATATGTGAATACACATTTTAAGTTTTCAATTCCATTTTCTGAAGCTAGTATTCCTGCGTAACACCAGATATTCAAACAATCAATCTCAGTTTCCCTCGGTCTTTTAATGTCTCTTAAAATATTCTTTTATATTTGATGTTTTCTTGGAAAAATATCATTATTACAGATCCTTTCCAAGATAAGGCAGTAAGGAAGTACTTCAGGCTGAATTTCACATGTTCCTGGTGACATGTCATGTTTTACATTATCTGTTCTCACATAAGAGGTTTTATATATCCAACATTTCCTCACACTTACTAGATCCTCTAACAAGGCTGATCAAGAAAAGTGTCTAAAAATAGGGGGAAGACATAATTCAATTTGGGGAAGCAAACTTTAGAAATAAAGTGGGAAGTAGTCCAAACATCTAAAAATCTGCCCAAAGAAAGAGGGGAAAAGAAGGCAAGACGACAATTGTATTTCTATATAAACCTATGCTCAGCTACATAATTAACATATTTAATTGGAATGTTGGGAACAGAGATCGGCTTATTGACACTTCAGTCTGATAATACAGGGAAGCTTCTAGGTCAATAGTTAAAAAGCCAAAGCCACACAGCTACTCACCCATCGGCCAGTTGTCATACACATGTTTTGCAATATCTGCAGCAGAGTCATTCGGGGAAAATAGGAACTCTTTTGTTTTCCCGCTTACCAAGATGAGGCGCAAATTTATCTGTTTAAAAAAAAAGCAGTATTAGGAAAGCATCCAGAGAAGACTTTAAAGTTACTAAAAAATTGCCGTTGGCTTTAGATGAGGACTGATCCAAAGTAATTTCAAGAAACAGTTTAAGATGGTGTTAAAATAGGGTCAAAGTAGTCAACAAAGTTTTTTTTTTTGTTTACACGTAATCTAGGAAGATTAAATTCTAACAGCTAGCATTTTTGATAATAAAAACCAAAAGAATCTGACAGGTAGCAATTGGATCAACTGTGCCATTAAAAAAAAGCTTTCAGCAGAGTATAAAAAAATTCCAGCCAAGACACAGTGGAAATGTATCTTCTTGAATAAAGAGGAAAAATACAAGCCTGAAAAATGAACCTGAACAGAGTACTAGAAATATCAAAATCTGCGTCTGAATAGCCTGTGAGCTTCAGTAAAAAGCCCTAGTGCACTCCCTCCAGTACAGTATTTGTCAGCCCTGATCTCACCCGCTGAAACTCCTACAAAGCACCAGACTCAGGCAGCATCCTTCCTTGGTCCCAGCTGCCACGAAACTTGAATCCCTCTGACAGTCTTCTAAACCCAAATCTTTGTTCCACCATTGTCTTTCACTACAAGCAAAGTGGTTGAGATCCACATGCAATACAGTAATAACACCACATCGTAGTTTTTCCATCATCAGTTTCCTTTATCTAACCATTAGCATCTTCAGCTATAATTTTCCTCTTTTCTATTTCCAAGTTACTGAATGTAATTCCTTTTCCATATAGCATTAAAACAACGCGTATAAAGAGCTCACTATGACATTACTTACAGTGCGAAAGAGATTAAATTTTGGCTCCTCAAGCAACTGCTAGCAAGGTCACAAGATGTATTTGGGTAGCTAGCACTTCCCAATGCCCATGGCAAGCAGGAGCCTAGCAGCTTTTGTGTTTTGGCCTACAAGCCCACAATTGCATCAACTTTTAGCAAGACTTCAACATATTAGCTGCTTAGATAGTTTTTTCCAAATCACATTCTCAAACTGTGGCTCTCATTTTAAGTTAAACTGCAACAAAGCTCTCCTTGTTGGAATTCAGTAAAATGACAAAAGGAAAAATTTACAGCGATGCCCAAGTTTTCAAGACTTCTTCAGGGTGAAAAATCTCAGCACATCATACCCACTGAACATGACAGCACTGCCTCAGTTCCCTACTCCCCACTTAGTTCAGAAGCTCTCCAGACAGATTGTCTATTCTCTCTTGAATGCTTTGGCTTGGATTCATCCCACCTATCTTTAAGTACCTAATGGAGGTATCCAAATTACAATCTCTATCATCCTGCACACTTCAAGGTCAATGAAGAAAATGATTCCTCCAAAAAGCAATTGAGTCTCTATTTCAAAGCGTAGCAAGGATAAAAGGAGTTAGCATAATAGCACTAGGTCCCCGACCCTGCCCCTCTGCTAACGCCCTTCAAGAAAATACAAGTTCTGCCATTAGCCCAGGAATGAAGCCAAGCAGTAGCTGTGTCTGAGAAAGCACCGTAGCCACTGTAAGAATATTGCTGCATACCAGGAAATTGCAAAAAAACTTAAAGGAGTGAAGCTGCAGGAATGCTGTTTAGTCAAAGGCAATTATTCATAAAATTCAGAACACATCTGGCTATAAAGTTCCATTTTCTTTGATATTTCCAAAATGATTACGGAATTCTTTTCAAATCTCACCAAGATTTAGCAGAAAAAGTATATTAAGTTCCATTATTCATTTTTACTCCAAAAACCTGACTACTGTCGTGAATTACAATTTCAAAATGTTATGCCTAAGTTTAGCTATGGCCAGACTATGTCCACTTGTTGTTTTGCTTATATTGCCTTTCAGTTTAAATAGTTTCCTCCCCTCTTAGCTGTCTCCACCTGTGTATGTATAGACAACACTTACACATACAGTTTCTTTAGTTGGACTACCCAAGACAAGCTTTCTCTACAAGATATCCATTTCCCCATTCATCCTAGGAGCCTGGCTTTGCACATTTCAACTTCTCTTTTCTCCTCAAAACAAATTACTATTTCTGAAGCCTACTAAGTGATGTCTCACCAGATGCTTGTGTAACACCACCAGTAATTTCCACTGTCTACTGGAAACATCTTCTGTGACTGTGTCCAAAAAGCACCTTCCCCATAACTGCGCCACATCATTTGCTTAGTTACTTCGTACACTTCTCTACTTTGATCCTTTCAATTACTCAGCCTCCAAGCTTATAACTGACATTTTGGCTGTAATGCCCTAAAGCACAAGGCTCCAAATTTCATCCAGCTCCTATTACTCCATCCCTCCCAGGGAAAGGAGGGTAGGTGGAACGAAGCATTCCACACCACAAAGATGTTCCAGATCTCCCCATGTCTGTGTAACACTTCCTTCTCTCAATGTTAAAAGCATTTTTCAAAATTCATGTCATCAACAAATTCTAGCAGTAAGATCCCTTTACATGAACCTTTGTCATTACATGAATCAGGAAACATAACACTGATCTGACAACTGACCCATAACAATTCCAGTAACGAGCTCGCTCTGAGCCGGTTCCCCCCTCCTCTCAGCTAGGTCCTTTATGTTAGGGCCTTACACACACTCTCAATTTTTCTATTAAATCCTAATTTCTCCTATTTAACCAACAGTTTGCAGTACAGCACTACATCAGTTACTACGTACACATTCAGATGAAACTATAAAAACATTTATGTAGAAAATCTCTTCTTTTCATTTAAAGTCAGCTTGCCACACTCCAGCTTTCAGAGGCACGGTGCCCGCGCTCCAATCCACTTTCTCTATACCTCATTATCTTTAATTATCCTTTAAGCATTAATGCATCTCATTATAACACCAACACACTGCCAAAAATTTAGGAGGTTTAGACTGCGTCAGACTGTTATTGTACTTGGGAATGGGCCGCCTGTTTAAAAAACAAACCAACCAACCCCAAGTACTGGGCAGCAGTGCCTGCCATGGGCACTAGTGGTGAGGAGCTTCTTCACCAGCAGCCCTCCCACCTCTTCCTCGAATCCCCCCGCATCCATTTCCCCTACTCTAACTGGCTCCTGAGCCACCCCAGGCCTTCGCTTGCTCCCTGTAGCCAAACTGATTTTATGCAGGTTGTCTAAGGATGGGCTGCATCAAAAGAAGCGTGGCCAGCAGGTCCAGGGAGTTGATTCTGCCACTCTGCTCCACTCTCATGAGACCCCGGCTGGAGTACTGCGTCCAGCTCTGGAGTCCCCAACATAAGAAGGACATGAATCTGTTGGAGCAGGTCCAGAAGAGGGCCACAAAGATGATCAGAGGGCTGGAGCACCTCTCCTACAAAGACAGGCTGAGAGAGTTGGGGTTGTTCAGCCTGGAGGAGAGAAGACTCCGGGGAGACCTTACAGCAGCCTTCCAGTACCTGGAGGGTGGCTACAGGAAAGCTGGAGAGTGACTTTTTACACGGGCATGTAGTGATAGGACAAAGGGTAATGACTTCAAACTGGAAGAAGGTAGATTTAGATTAGATACTAGGAAGAGTTTTTTCACTATGAAGGTGGTGAAACACTGGAACAGATTGCCCAGGGAAGTTGTGGATGCCCCATCCCTGGAGGTGTTCAAGGCCAGGCTGGATGGGGCCTTGGGCAACCTGGTCTAGTGGGAGGTGTCCCTGCCCATGGCAGGGGGGTTGGAACTCAATGATCTTCAAGGTCCCTTCCAACCCAAACCACTCTATGATTCATCTGTGTGTTGTTTCTCTGTGTTGGGGATTACCTGTTTTGAAGATCATAACTCTTTCCTAGGCAGTAAAAATAACATCAGCTCCTAGAGCTGTATGATTTGGATCCTACAAGGAGACGATTAAAAAACCCCCAGAAGATTAGTCCTGCTCAGCACTTAAAATATGATTAGGGCACAGCATTAATATAGAACTAAAGTTATTTTTCAGCTAGGATAACATTAAGGAGACATTTCTTTTTATTCTCACTACTGAGATTTGAGATTACCAGGCACACCAAAGTGAATATATAAAGGAGAAGAGTATCACAGAGAAATAATCAAAACTAACTTGGCTTCCTGGAAAATTTGATTAAGTCATACTTCTGCAATAAATATATAATGCAAAATCAATATAAGCAATGCTGGAGGGGCGGGGGGGGAGCAAAAAAATATTACTTCCTTCCTTCCCCCCCACCTCCCCAAGATGGGTAACTTAATCGTGCTGAAGTTTCTTGCTGCTGAAGAGCATTTCTTATAGTCTTACCATGAAATATAAAGGCACATCAAGATAAACTAATAATTTTACAGGATATATTAACAAAGTATGTGTAAAATGCAGGAGGAATATTTTCATTTTAAAAAAAAAAGAATATCACCAAATATCAGCAGAAGCCCAAAATAAATCCTTAAATCAGTCAAGCAGATGTTGCATCAAGTGCAAGGAAACAGCTGCTCTAATGAAAGGTTAAAGTATTTTCTTATTTATAGTACAGCATGCCACTGACACATTTAGTTTGCATGTTTGTCTATATATATGCACATATGTATAGATATAAGATACATATATCTTTTTATATTTCTCCATCTTGGCTTGAAGGAATCTTAGTCTTGAGTTGCACATCACACTAGCTCAAAGGGTTTGAAGCAAAGACTCCCAGAATTTTCCTTTAGAGTCTTAATCTCACTCCCCTCAAGAGCATTGAGAAATTTAGTGGCTTGCAACTGCTGTACTACTTATTCTGCAAGCCTGAGAACCCCACTTCAAACAAACTACAGGGGATTTGAAACAAACCTTTCTGGCAAAATGCCACTAATGAAAGTTCATATCTAAGGGGGGGGGGGGGGGGGGGGCGGGGAAGAGCAAGCATATTGTGCATACACATGTACTCAAAGGAAAGTCCAGGAAAAAAAATAACTTGGTTAGGCAGAGTTTTGACCCAAAAGCAGCAAATTTTAAGTTTTCAAGTTATGAAAGGATTCTTAGTGGCCTTACGCACCCTGTATCCTACTTCTTACCTTAGAAGTTAGCAAGGATCTATATCCCTTGTGTGCTTGAAGCCCTTCCACCTATTCTTGTCAAAGAGTCTTGGTTCTGAGACACTTTCACAATTCTTGTGGCCCTGACAAGTTTGCCCTTCCACAGGTGACAAAATGACAACAGTTCTGATTTATTTTTTTTTTTCAGGCTACCAAAGGGAATTCCAGCCTTTTGCTACAGCAAACATTCTCTGAGCAAGCTCATACCCTCACATTTCTGCATTACAGCACCAACTGCAGCGTTACTGATGAAAGCAGTTAAGGGCCACAGTATCAGAAGTAGGATTAAATACAATTTGTGGGCGACATCCCCTCTGCAGGGTTATATAATAGCACATTCTCTTTGTGACCTCAAGCATGAAAGCCTCACCCCCCCCCAGCCAACACCAACCTCATCATTACAGCTCCAGTAACGACCCCAGCAGCTGCAACACATGCACAATAAAGAATTTCAGTGTAGGTTATACACTGTAAACAACAACAACAACAAAATATATATGCAAAGATTGTAGTAACAACTGTTGAAACTTTTGGAACAGAAATTTGGGTCACGTATATGCAGATGTAGTGTAAGTTGTGTTTTGTATATTACAGGCATCTGCAGAGTTTGTTCATTCTTCAAGGCATAATGACAAAATGTCTTAGTGCCACAGTGCTTCTAATTTCACAGCTAAAGTTAAATAAATGGGAAGTCACTTAAACATCAAGAAATGAGAGATTTACAACCCACACGATGTTTCTTGATGTTTAAGTGACTTCCCATCTATTCAGTTAAACAAGTTGTTTCGTTATCAATTTTATGGTCCAGTAGCAGTTTAAGATTCCTCCCATCTTACAATTAAAATGCAGAGGAGGAAAAGTGTCATATCACCACATGGTATACAACCCCAAGTTTACACTAACTGCTTTTCTTCAGCTGTTTAAGATTAAAATACATATACAAGACCATTCCCCCCCTCCCTTCTTAATAGATGTGAAATTGAATTAAAAATGATGGACAAGAAGGGAAAGCCATGAGATAAGAGCATTCAGAAATACAGACTGAAGTCTCACTTCTCAAAATCCGATACATTTATTTCCTAATTCAAGTTCATAATTTTAAGAAGTTTGTTCTCCAAAGATGCATCAGAGTTTTCTAATGACACTAGGCCAAAGAGAATCCTCATAGCACCATGCAGTACGCTTTACTAACTGAATTCCACCAGATTCACTTAAGAGGTTGAACCAAGCCTGAATAACAGTCTAAGTGAAACAGCAGCATTACACAGGACAGCAGAGACATTACAGCAGAGACCTGCAGGTTCCAGACTCCAGTTCACTCCTAAGGTAGATATACCCATCTCACTTAATTCCTTCTGGAAATGTATCCACTTGAATATAATGAAGAACTTCAGTTTTTACACTGCCTGGAAGGCTGCTCTAGAACCTGACTGTCCCCATGAGTGGAGCTTTCTCCTAATTCCCAGCATCAAGTTACTCTTGGACAGGTTGCATTCACTGATGCCGGACCTACTTTGTGCTTTAGTTATAGTAGGCATTTCCCCCCCTTGGGGTTTTGATGGCTTTCTTCTACATCTGCAGACAAGGATACACTTTGCTAAAATAAACAAGCAAAGGTTTTCCTCATTAATAGGCTGGCCCTTAGTGTGACCACTTTCTTCAAAGCTCTGAAGCACATCGAGAGAGGTTAAGGAAACTGGGCTTGGTTAGCCTGGAGGCCTGGTGGGCACCTATTAGTAGCCTTCCTATGCCTACGTTACCAAGACCTCTGTACTGAGGTCCAAGACAGAAAAACAACAGACAGTAGTCATAAATGAAAACAAGAGGCTTTGAACTGTGATAAGGAAAAAAGATTTCACCCTGAAGACAAAGCAGTGGAAGAGGTCGCGGGGGGTTTCAAGACCCAACTGACAAAACCCCGAGCAACCTGCTCTGAATTCAGGGGTGCCCCTGCTTCCAGCAGGAGGTTGGGCTAGAAAATTTCTCAAGGTCCTTCCCACAGGGAACGATTCTACAATTCACTTTAATCTGCATCTGCTTTAGTTTTGATTAATTTTTGCTTAAGTATGCATGATTAGAATTATATATAATATTTCAGGAATTTACAAAATTATACTAGAACCTCCTGAAATCGATGGCAAACGCCTCTCCATTTTCCATACAAACATCACAACTACCTCACGTTTGCAATGCAGTAATCTTGCAGTGCTCTTCTCTAATTCAGTCATTTCCATGACATACGCCTTCAGGCTTGCATTACAAAATACTGCTTTTAACCACCCATGATGTACAAGATATTTTTATATTAATGCAATTAATTTTGTTCCTATTAATTCAGTCTTTGAGATAATCCAATCTTTTCCATACATCACCATGATCATCATCTGTACTACTGGTGCCTCCAAATTTTCATCATCAACAAATTTAATCAGCATACTGATTTTCTTTGTGTCAGTGGCATAAATGAAAACATCAGAAAGATAGCTGGTTCCAAAATTAATCGCTAAAGAATCCCACTAAGCATAACTGCCAGCCTGACACTTCCACATTGAACACTGTCTTATCTTCTCCACCCAAGTCTCACTATCAAACTCTGCCTTCCCAAGCCAATCCTTTCCTGCTGAACATCAACTACTCACTGAAGTCCAGACAGATTACGCCTCTTCTGCACTTCCCTCATCTGAAAAACACTTTCCTTGCAAAGAAAATTGTCTGATGAATTCATTATAATCTAACTTTGGTAAATATATATTGTGAATTTTAATCTATTATTTTTTCTCTATTCCTTCTCAATATCCTTCTTGAGCTGGTTATTCATCTGTCAAATTCAGTCTCTCGCTACATCCTTTCACTCATCTAGCATGCAGGTATTTTATACCTTTAATGTCTTCAACCTGAAGAAACATCAAGCATGCAAATTCTTCAGACATGCTCCGTATACCAACCTAGTACACTCAGTTTAATCAGCATCTGCCCCCTTGAAATCCAAAGCCTTTCTGTACACTCCTACTGTGCTTATTCTTCCATTTGATTTTAACTCTATCAGCTTGTGATCACTGGATCCAATGTCATTTTCCCAAGCAGCCTTCTGAAGATTCCCAGAGCTTTCTAGGAATTTAAGAGACACGTCTAGAATAGTAATATTAGCTCCTTCTTGGCCAAGAAACTAGTTGGTAGAGGGACTGAGCTGCAGGTGCATAAGGAAAGAAAGTAAGTGAGCAAGAAGTATGAATTGGCAGGCATCCTCATGCAAGAGAAGAGGTCCTTG
Organism: Pluvialis apricaria; assembly: GCA_017639485.1. NCBI lineage: Eukaryota > Metazoa > Chordata > Aves > Charadriiformes > Charadriidae > Pluvialis > Pluvialis apricaria. Next base: position 24,660,922 of record CM030007.1, read on the forward strand.
ATTCTTGTCTCTTGTTCAAAGTCACTTGGTAAAATAAATAAAACTATAGTTCTTATGAACCACACTTCTAGACACCTATTTTCAACAGATAATTTATAAGGAATACAGGTAATGTAACTGCAGTTCCTCAACTGAACACTGAAAATTTACATGTGGCAACACTCAGCTTTTACATGCTCTACCCTTACAATACCTTGCCCCTATAATACATTTACTTCATATCAGGAAAAAAAGAAATGTACATGGAACATGAGAAGTAACATAAATTGTCCGTGCGACTGAACAAAGCTCTGAAGTTTCATTGCCAGCTGGCTGACAGCCTGCGTCACCCAAAGCCACACCACTTGTGGAAGCAGGGTGATCCCAACATGACATCATGAAAGCGTGGCAGCATCCCACATCACCCTATTCAAGATTAAGATGAACTTAATAGCCAGTTCCAATGACACACTCATCTTTAGATTACTATGAAGAGAAACAAATACATTTTTATGTGCAACTGTTTTCTTCAAACACAGAATGTGTAAGACAACTTTGCACTGAGAAAAACTACGTTAGTGAATTTCAGAGAAGTTTGAAGTGAAGGGAAAGAGAAAACCAAAATGGCGCATAATCAAATTTTATTTAGAGGAGGAAAAAGCAGAATCCTCTAAGTATTTAACTCAGTAGCTACAGTAGAGCTAGCTGTTTCTATGGAAACCAGGACATTCATGAACTTAAAATCATAGTGCTCAGTCACACTCCATCCATTCCTTCACTTCAGTTCAAACACCACAGGAACAATGGCAATACATTCTTCAATATCCTCCTATGAGTTCCAGGGTTATCTTTTAACAAGAAATGTCTAGGAAACATTATTCTTCAAATTAAATTAATACAGATACTATCATAAATAACCAGACGAATACAATGGATTCCAGTGGAGTTTACATACTATTTCCTTTACTATCCCGACTATTAGCATTCCTGGGACAATCGGCTGGTTTTGCTTTGTTGTTGGTTTTTGGTGGTTTTTTTTTTTTTTTGAGGGGGGTGAACACAACACAAAGTATCAGCTGGAGCTAGTTAAGAATTTTCACTGAAAAACAGTTTTAATAAGTAAAAACACAATAACCTTTTCTTGAAACACACCGATTCTATCAGTAAAAGACTCTTCAATAATTTGATGAAGTAAGAGCCACAAATGACCACCCAGGAATAACCTCTCCCAGCAGTACGAGATAATGGAGGCACTCCATTACCTGAAATAATGGAAGTATTCAAGTATCTGGTCTTCCCAGCTCAAATGAATTTTGTCTACTGTATCCCAGGTACGTGCTTTAATTGTAGGGTACATAACGAACCTGTCCCCTGTTGGCCCCCAAGCGAATCCACTCCAATAGGAAAAGATTCAGAGGAAGACCTACTCCGATTACTCATTAGCCGGAGACAGGGCAGGTTCACCCAGCACATGCAAAATAAATTTCTGTTACATTATGATAGAATTGCCTAAGTCCATCATAATCGTAATGTGTAAATTACACATATAAAAGACCACGTTTTGGAACTGAGCTTTAATACAAATAGGTAGCAAAAATGGCAGAAAGTTAAGCACGTGGCATTCAAGCTTGCTATTTTCCAAGTCCATCCTTTCAGCCTCATGTTAGAGTAATCATGTTTTCACTTGGCAATAAAGTGACTAAAACACGAAACACAAACTGATATACGCAAATTAACATGACATTTTGGTAGAGAACATTTAGCAATCGGTATATCCCACTGAGCCAATCATTTCAAAACACAAGAGTGGAAATAAAACTGCATCAAATGACAATGCCCAGATGAGAAGCTCACGTTTGAGGACAGAACCTGTTAGCTCTGGTGAGCACGGACAGCCGCAGCAAGCTGGTTTGACAACTCTGATGTTTTAGAGCTTCTGCTTTCAGGAAGGACTTCCAGTGAAACTGGTCAGCCCATCCTGGAGTGACAAACACAGGCTTTTGTGTGACTTCTTCAGAACATACATACAATAACAGCAGAAAAAAAGCGTTCCAGGTTTTCTTATTGAAGTGGGAAAGAATGTGAGTAGGTGAGAGAAGTAGGTGTCTGTTTCTATTTTTTCAATCTCTATCTCCCTAAAAATATCTTCTAGTGACACTCATCCCAACACTGGACTCCACAATTTAAAAGTGAAATCAGCTCGTACCATCTGTGATACCGTCCTGCCGTCTCTTCTCAAGAGCTGCCCCTGGATGAGCCCATCACCTTGTTTTCACCCTCTCATGCCAGCTGGTATTTAAAGCTTACACAAATGTGAATAATGATAATTCTAGGCGCTTCCTTAAATTTGGATTTAATTCTGATATACTGCAATACCTGATCAAATATATTCTATAAAGAGAGCATTTACATAATATTTTAAAATATTATTTAGGACAGCTCAATGTTGTCCTTAAAAAGTTTGTGAATGCTTATTTTGTGAAATGCCTATCGTCTCAGATTTGAAAGTAAATACTACTGCTGCTAACAAAGGAAAAAATAAAATTCCAAGGAACCAGTTCCATACATAGCTGCTTTTCCCAAATCCAAGAGGCAGACAGATATCCTCCACCCCTTCTTAATCCTCAATTAGTTTTTCCTATCTTTAACCATTTTTGTGGGGCTTAATTTAATTTAACCCACGTTCTTAGGAGTTTCAGATGCAGCAGTTCCATAATTACAAAGAATAAAGAAAAACTAACAAAGGGCAACGAAGAGTATATTGAATGCTCTATTTGTACACTATGAGAAAACAGAGGGAGAAAACTGAGTTTCCTGCTGCATAATGGAAATCTCAAAAACCACGTACAATATACCTAGACTTGGAGGTATTACAATTTTATAACCAGAATTGGTCAGTGACACCGTAGACAAAGCTGAAAGTAATCTTTCAGTTACAGCCTGGATGAAAACAAACATCAGCTTCAATTTGACCAGAAATGGGGTTCAGCAAGAAAAAAATAAGTGAACTCGAAGAAAGTGTTAAAAATACAGGAAAAATGGACATTTCAAGAGAGCTGCTATTAACTGAAGGAAATAAAAACAATGATCATTGAGAGCAGCACATGGTCATGGATATTATCTAGTTCCACATGCTAATTTTCAGGAAAGACAAGTGGGAGTTTTTGGTTTGGGGTTGTTTTGTTTGGGTTTTTTTTTTTTTTGAGATAGAGTTTTAAAAAGTGATTTCTCATTTTAAGTTATTCAAACATAATAAACACGTATTGGGCTCTCTGCATTCCCGAGTTAATCTTTATTGCAGAAGTCCAGTTGCTTTTCCCTGCTCCCACTTTCTAGCATGCAAGACAGGAACAGCAATTAAGGATCACTTAAGTTATTGTATATATTCATTTTTCAATTCTCACCGAAAAGACAGAAGTAACTAGCCAATTTAGAAAATTCTTTGGAAGATCTTTAAATAAGGAAAAAATGCATTCATTTAAAAGAGGAAAAAAACCACCCCACTTTCTTGGAAATGAAAGGTGCACCCCTTAGTTCTTTATGAGACCATAAAGATTCATGAGATGGTTCTATTCCTCAGAAACAAATTAATTTCCAACAAAAAGCCTGTTTTTAAAATGTGCTACTCCTCAAGCCCCAAAAAGGGACAGTGACAACCAAGTATAAAAATAGCCTGATTTGCAGCAGAGGAGAAATAATGGCAGAGCAAGGAAACAACTTTCTGAATCCAATTTTGTCTTCTATTTTATTTTCTCTTGCAGTAACTGTTGTATTATATGGTTTTCATGAAGTTTACTGTGCAGTACAAAAAAACCCACATTGCGACTAAGTAGAGGATTACAGCTAACAAATACTGTTTGCCATTTAAACTAGACACAGCTTGAAAAATTCTAGGAAAAAATAAAGTCACTCCCTAAAGACAAAGAGTGACATGGTCCCCTGGAAGTCCCCTATCAGCTCTAAGCTATTAATAAGAACATTGTATGAATAAAAAAAAACAACCTTCCCTAAGATTTTTCAGGACCTACATCACAATGGAAATGCCAGCAATAGGAGGTAAGTTTGCAGCTTCTCACTTCAGAGAGATTTTGGGACTCTGCTGTCCTTCACCTCGTATGATTCTGTCCCTTGGTCAGCACTAAAGTATTAAATTTTTCAAGCCTTGAGAGAGAGTGTCAGAAACAAAATAGAAAGAGTCTTAAATATCTTTTAAGACATCAAAGAGGCAAAGAGTTGTGCCTTGACTTCGAGATGTATTTCAGTTCACCTGGATGGAAATACCGTAAAATTAAATTTTTATTATCAGCCACTGATTCCTAGTTTCTCTGGGCTTACTGTGTATCATGGCAGTCAGCCAAAGTTTTGCCATTCCAAAGCACTATGTAAATCACTGAGCTGTGATAATTAAAGGCAAGAGACAGGGCATTATATATTTTTGCCTTTGATGCAAAAGATAGTTTAAATTTTAATCAAAATGGATGTTTCAATGACCATAGATCTTGTTTACTCTAGTGAAAGGAAGCAACTTGGATACGAATGAGAACACAACCTTTTCTAATTGTTTCCCCCCTAAAATAGCCTAGAGAAAATACTGAATTATGTGATAAGAGATCAAGGATTGTGATGCTGATGCCGATGCTGATGCCAATTTATTCAGAATACAGTTCTTCAAGAGCAAACAGCTTGACCTTGACCTACGCCAGTACCTCTCAGAACAGAATAATGAACACTCTAACTTCCATTTTTCCCCTTTCTCAATGAGTTACTCTTAATGTTCAACAAAAATGTAAAACATGTTTATATAAAGCTTACACGTTTTTGTTCTATTTAAACATTACGGCACTTATGCATCCCCAAGCTAAGCCTGCTGAAGTCAACTGACTGAAGCTAATGGAGTGACATTACAAATAAGGTCTGATGGAGTTATTTATTATGCCCTGCGTTCACTGTTGAATACTGAATGGCACAGCTTCTCCACCTTTCTGCTACTGCATGTTAGTCGAGTGCTTGTGCTCTCCCAAGCAGCTGACAGTCTAATAGTTATTCTTATCCTATTTCCATCATGAAGAGCACTAGCACATCCAGACTGTTTACTAATGACTAAAACAGTTTAAGCTGCCCTTTCATTTTGGCCGCCTCCTTTTCTGGTATTGTTAAGCCTCCTACAAAGTCAGAAACCTACAATTTCCTAGCTGTTAGCTTACTGATCAACCTCCTTGGATGGTCTCGTTCCTGATGCAGTACCCCTGTATGTCTACCACATAGTTTTGTGAAGTACTTGCCACCACAGTAGTCATGCGCTTCCAAAGCAGACTGCATCTGCCTGGCAGGTACCTTAACCTTTTTTATCCACAAAAAGAGTTTTCCTCAAAGAAAATTAGATCTCAGTGAGGAGGAGAAAAAAAAAAAAAAAAGAAGAATTAATAAGAAAAGCTTTTTAGAGAGCATATATTCAGTATCTTTTTCCTTTCTTCATTTGTCTTGTATGCCCAGATTCTACACAAAAAGCATCAAATCACACAAAAATGCTTCATTCCAGTCTTCCAGAAAAATCTATCTACATACAAATTTATATAAAAAGCACAAATTTAAGATCCAATTGATATTCAGGCATCTTCTACGCATAAATATCATTTTGATCTAGGATCTCACTAAACCCTCAGCAGAAGGGGAGAATAGCGATGCCTTCTTGAAGGCATTACAGTCTTCTAATCGGTAGCGATTGTAAGCAACACCAGTCAGGGCTCTCAGTTCTTACCGCACCAACAACTACATTATAACAAGCCATCTGTGCTGTGTCAGAGTAGTGAGTAAGGTTGGCTTCTGTGAATCTGGGGCAACATGTGTTCTAGCTTGCATCTTAATTATCGTTTACAAAACACTATGTATGGACAACTACAGAGGTATGTTACTGAAAGCTCCCCAAAGTATCTATGATTCTTACCTTTAAAACAAAAAAGAATTAGTAATACTTTCCTGAACTAATTTGTTTGACTCTATATACATAGGCAATAGGAGGATAAACCATTTAACCAGCTTTTCTCCTCATACATTGTGACTTTTCTAGAATAAAACCACATTAGACTTAAGTTATATTCCAAATCCTAAACCTTCCTACCCTCGTGTTTTTAGCACACGTGGTCAATACAGCTAGCACATGCTACTCACCACCTCCACACATCCCAGTTCTCCAAAAGATGGATACGACCTGTCTCTCTTCCCCCTTTGTTTCTCACGTCCTCAGATTGTTAGCTTTTTAGGATAGCTACTTGTTTTGCTTTATATGTAACGCTACTAGGCTATAGCTCATTTACAAACAGATGTTTTAAAACCAAGAGTGTTTTACTAATAGTTCCACAAAATTCTGTAATACTTTTTAAAGACTCTTTCACCCCCTCTTCTCATTAAGGCAAAAGGCATGACAGTCTAGAGAGACAGCATCAATGACTGACCATGTTATGAACATATGCACTGGTACCATTGGTTATGACTAACTATAGTTAATGGAGAATTATTTCCCAGACAATTACTAAACTTTTGTAATTATCTCAATTGAAGCATTACTTTGATGGTACAAGAAACAGCAAACACCCTCTCCCAAAAACAAACAAGCCAGAAGGTCTTCTCTCTTATTGGGACTCAACACGTTCAACTCAAGAATTGTGGATAGAAGTCCATGTCAGCTATGATGACCAACCGTTAAAAAAAGTAATTATTAAAAAAAGAGGAAAGGAAGAGAAAACATCTTTTCGTTACAGGAAAGAAAGATGCCATATCTTTGTGTTTGCTGTCATGACACAATAAAAGTTAAAGCAACTATGCTTTTGGAGAGGAGAGGATAAGAATAGAATTAAGCAAGCTCTCTGTCAGGAGACACAACGTCCGTTAGTATTAATCTTTTTTGGGGGAAATATGTAGGCATTGACTGAATAACAATTCTGTGCACACAACCTGATGTGAACAGTGATATAATTCAAAAGTTTCTAGTCATCAGCCAACTGATTTTCTAGCTAATTACCAAGTCACAATTACAGAGCAGTAGTAGAATTGTAGATAAAACTATTTCTTACAAATGGTGTAGCATATACTCACAAGACAGTATAGAAAACACAGCTGCTCTATAGGAAGAGAATGAAAGTCCACATAGTCAGAACTATTTCATTCTTCCCAACAGTTTGGGAGACAAATCATTATACAACACTGAAAGAAGGATCTGGCATTTAGAAAGAAAAGTGCATTTGTCATACAAAACAGCTATCAAGAAAACTATTGTCTTAAGCTACCCATGGCTTGGGCGACTATTCAGCTGAGAGTCAATCAGCATAAACCTACGAGCAGTGATACTGTCACTTAGTGGTGCCAGACACAACTATGGCATCATCTGCTTTTCATATTAACATTCTCATTCAGAAATTGGTTTTCAAAGAACATAATGAATTCTCACGTGTATATAACTATTTCATTGATTACTTCAACAGGCAAGACTGTTTACTTATAATTTATCAAATTATACAAAATAAGTGTTGCATGAACACTGTGCAGTGTTTACACTACAAATCAAGGATCTGAGTAGCTGGGTAAGTGTACACTGTGCCAGATACTGTCGACGATCTAAACATCGCTATATTACAGGAAAGTTTGATCTTGTCATCTTGGAAATAAATTTGTCAGTGTGTCAGCTAATTGACAGGTGAGTAACACCTGTGACAGTTAAGTTCTGATTCAGTCTAAATAAGTGTAAGTGATGCTCAAAAATATTTTTTTTTTTTAAATTTAAGACTTTTTATTAAAGTTTGAAACCACTACAAAGCTACTAAACAAGACAGTCCAGAGAAGAATGACAACAGACACTGGTAGGAGTGGAACAAGATGACAGGCTACAAAACTTGTAAAACCTGGAAACTGTCTCCCTTGGAAAAAAAAAAACCAAAAAAAACCCAACAACCACCACCACCACACCAACCAAGCAAACAAAAACAAAGGAAAGCAACAGAAACAAAAAAAAACAAAAAACCAAACCCAACACAGTTCCAGACTGCAAGGAACACAGGAATAATGTCAGCAATGGAAACGGAACAGCAGCAAAAGGAAGAAAATCAAGTACAATGGTGATGAATGTGGCATCAAATGAGACTGATGGCCGTCAGCTACGACCTTTGTAAAGCTACATGAAACCTAAGAGGCTCTAAATCATGAAAAGTAACTAGCCACAGATATTCATGGCCAAGCAGTTAAAAATAAGTAAACCCAAGGTACTAATCATCTGAGCGTCTCAAGTTGCAAACCTTTCACAGAAATATCCGTTAAATATGCTTAACACGCTATGCCCCAAATAAAAGCTTGCCCAAAGTACCTCTGAGCCAAAGGTGTTGAAACTTTTAATCAAACAAAGATTATACTCTATCCTGGCAAAAGCTAGTTTCATATTTTAAAAACTGCAGCACAGAGAACTGTAACAGACAATAAGCAAAACTTCTCTCTTCAAAACCCATGGTATTTTTGACCTTTCCAATACACGCCTCAAAGGCAGGATTAAAAAGCTTAATTAGCTTTTCATGCAAGTACTGAACCAGCTGATCATATTCACCTTCCTCCTCAAGTGCGTCAGTAAAATCATCAGGGTACTATTTGCTCTCTGAAGAGGAGTCCATTATTGTGATTACCTGCTAACAGTCAAATCTCAAAAGCCTTGGTGTCATGTTCTTAAAACAATGTAGGAAAGATTGCATGTATGATCATACGTTAAGCAGCACAGTCCTCAGAGTCTTGCACCCATCCCAAGTCTGGAATAGAGAACACATCCATTCTCCATAACCCATCTTCCTTTCTTTAGATGCGAAGAGAATGGACTTCACCCATAATGAACTGAAATCTTTACGTTCAGAAATGTAATATTACTTACATTATATGTAACAGATTAACATAACAGAACAATCTTCAACACACTAAATATCAAAACAAGAATAAGCCTTCATGAAGATATTTTACAAAAATCAGTGCAAGAGAAGGCCAAACAATCTGAAACTTCAAACCAGAGATCAAACAAATGCATGTAAGAAAATGGATAAAGCACTGAAAGTGACTAGTGTTGTTAAACACTGCTGTTTTAAGGATTATCTGGAATACGTATACTGAGTAAATCTGGTTGCATTATAATGAAAAATAATTCACATTCAACACACATGAAAAATTAAGATACATTGCCTGTAGAATTCAGTTTTATTTGTACTGTGATTCTACATATATTAATAATGCACACTTTCAAAGATAAAAGACAGTATTTCATTCTTACATTCTAGAATGCTTGTCAGCTCATGAGTTTAAACGTCTCAAACTTCCGAGATACTTCCTTTGCAACTCAAATACTACTGGCATTTTGCAAATAACATCTCTACCTTTCCCCATTAATGCCTTTGCTAAATAAACAAAAGAGTAAATGTCCATATATTAGCAAACACTTCCATAATTATTAATTACAGTATTACTTCTCAGTATAAGACCTACTTTTGGAGAATACTAACTTGCAGACGGATCTCCGCACAGGGTACTTCAATGCACAGCAAAACTGCCCTATGCAATCAGATATTACATTACAGTGCAAGAATCTCCAAGTCAACCCAACTAAATCTATGCCAATTAGAGAAGTTTTCAAAATTTTCAAATTTTGCTACACCTAACTTTAGAGTTTAAAGTTAAGGTAAAACAAGATATAAAGAACACTTTGCCATTTTGCAACACCAGGGTGAAATTCTAAAGCAACATAACTGGGGGAAGGGGGGAAGATAAGAAGTTGTTTAGAACTTTTCTTGCCTCTTGTGACTAAAGTGAAGGCATAAACCCCACCATCAAAGATCAAACCAAGCATCTAAGATAGCTGGAGTCTTATTTTAACACAATCCTATTCTGAATATCTCGGAGAAAGGAGTAAAATCTTTATAGGGAGTCTCAGTTCCACAGTGCCATAACTGAAGGATATTTTCCTGCCTTCAATGACTGGGTTTGGCTCTTGAAAATAAACAGCTCTGTTTGAAACAAGTCACAACAATCATTTCCACAATGATTCTTATTAAATTACATCTTTTGTCTCATTAAAACAAACTAGTAAATTCTGCTGAATAATTACCTCACACAACCTCCATGCTCTTTAAATCTTACAATTGATCTGCCTCCCTGTCCCAAGACAGTTTATATACGTATCAACTCCTATAGCACTTTCCCATCCTTTTTCTTACCTCAGACGAAGGATTAAGGACATTTATGTCCAAAAAGGTGGTAATTCAGCATGTGCCCCACTCAAGTTTAATCTATTTTGAAAGACTGTATTTAATCAAAAAAAGTGTTATTTTACCCCTAAAACAGCATTTTCACCTGAATTGCACATTTGTCCATTAATTTAAGGGCTAATAACAATTCATAGCTGCTCAGAACACATTATTTTCTAAGTTAATGTTTAATAGTAAACATAATTCACAATGTGGTATTTCCACATATAGAGAAAGTTGAAGTCACATATAACCACACTAAGTCTAAGTTGTGCAGGGAGGTCCGAAAGAACGCAACTTTGATCTTCCTTTAAATACTGATAATCGTTACCACAAAACACATGGACATACACACAGAGAAAACATGTTTCTTCAGAACTCTGCAAATTGCAACACAAACCCAATGTTTCTTGCCTACTAATTATTTCTTTTGTGGTTTGGTAACAGCACTTGCACGGAGGCACAGTACTTGTGGTAAGCTAAATGAGTAGAGGGACATAAATCCAAAGAGTATTTCACCCCATTTCTCTGCTTCACAAGCTACATTAACCAAGGAGTGTCTGTGAAAGACTTCCAAACTTTCCAAAGGAAAATACAATGGTAATTAATACACCCTTGTTATTATACTGTTTGTTTCATCAAGGAAGGAAATACAACTGGCATTGCAAACCACAAGAGACAGTCACAGTGATTCTCAATTTATTTTCCCCCCCTCTCTCAATCAACTAAGCCATCCTCTGAATGGATGCTGAGTGTCCCACTAACAGCAATTCAATAGGAGAAGATGACAAGAGAGGTCTCTGCATCATTTCTACGTGCTTGGGGAGGACCTGGAAGTTTGACTAGCAGCTCCCCAGGCTGCTGCTTCTGCTGCCTCATAACAACAGGCTGAAGCCAGAGTCTCCTAAAGAGTTCTTAATGCTTTTCAACAAAGCAGTAAAAAGAAAACCAAAGAGAAATATTAATGATGATAAGCTGCTAAATGGAACCCCTTCCATCCCCTTCTGTCTCTCCAAAAACACACACATGCTGTCATACAATTTTTCTCCTGCACAGAAACCAGCGCAAATAGAAACACTAAGAGACACATATAGGGGAAAAAAAAACTATCCTAGAAGCAAAGCAGCAAGATTAACAGCTGGAAGCATAAGTTCATGACAACAGGCCAAAGGCAAAAGCCTTAACCTAATAAAGCCTTCCATTTCCATTTTGAAAGCTGTACTGTACCCGTGCACACTTTGAATAGTTTTAGTCAGACATATTGTCCCTTGAAACGGGTGTAAAAGTACATGCTCTTAGTTTGAACTTAAGAAAAAAAAAAACTTAACACAAACATTTTTCATCAGTGTCTTCCACAGGCAGTGGTTCACTCTGCAGAGAACAAAGCCACTGAACCATTAGCTTCCGAAATGAGCTGCTTTTCCTTTAACAGATGTTAAGCACTAACCAAATCAGAACCATAATAAGCACTCTGTGTTCAGGCACAGCCAAAGACTTTACAACTTCTGATCAAGAGTGCTTAGTAAGGAGAACAACTTTAGTTATTCCAACAGTACTTCAAGAACTTTTATTTTTAAGCTAGCTTCTTTTATTTTTCTAAATATTTAAAGTGTGCTCTAGCATAGAAATTATATTACTAACCAAAATGTTTTTGCCTTTGCACACGTTCAAGTATGAATGCAGTACAAAACACAGAACAAATATTTAATTTCTTAAAATAACAATGATTGCTTCCCTTTCCTTAAAGGCAAGCATTAAGTGTTCGTGAACTATAAATAAATAGTATCCTTTAATAGATGTATTTTTATGTATAATAAAGGGTTAGTAGAGTTCTTTTGTTTTTCTAACAGTCACAATCATTTTAATTGCTCTTGAAACAATAAGATTACATTTTTGATGTATAAAACCACAGGTTGTACATCTACCTCAAACTTGTCCAGAGAAACATTTTTAGAGAAAGACAGACCCAGATTCACTGCATGAACAATACATACAGCCTTAGGAGGAAAGAGATGGTTAGCACTGACTAAGGTTTTCTACTGAAGCCTCTGCCACTGATCACACTTAATATTCTGAGATTCCCACCTGTGATGCTGAGATTTTCTACACTGGTTCTCACTTAAGATACTGCTTGCTCTGTTTGTCCGAAAGGAGGACCAGAATGAAACAAACACATCTGAGAGAAGTGAAGGGACACAGAAAAAGGAAAAGCATTTCCATGTATTTTTTTAAAAAAGCAACTTTTTAATTAAAATTTCAGAACAACTGCATCAAAACAAGTGGAAATAAATCTAAATGTCCAGTAGGAAGGTTTGAGTGACATACTGCATGTTCAATATTAACTGATGATCTGCACATAGCTACCTTCTAACTCAAGAGAAGAAAATTCATCTATTTACAGTTATCTTGGAAACCATATCAGAACACACCCTGTACTCCTTCCTGAAAGAGTTACATCTTAAAGGGAAGCTTTGCAACAATTCATGCTTTGCGGATGTCATTTTAGCTGATAGCTTTCTGGTAATTAATTCATTGGCCAACTTTGGTCTGTAGATAAGGTTTATTTCCTACTTCAATGCACAATGAATTAGATGCAACTACATAAAGTAGTAAGTACCACTGAAGAAACCAACCATCCACAGCAATACAGGTAAGTATACAATGCTGAGGAAATCTTTAAATGAGCATTACGTACCATATTCAGCTTACTTCATGAATCGCCCTACACAATTAACTTTACTTTTTCTAGGTGGGTAAGTTCTTGCTCCTTGGGGAAAAAACAGCACAAATCACTAGAAAACACATATTACATCACCCTTCCTGTTTGACTGTGACTTGTCAGGAAGCCAAAACCCAATTTATTTCCAGAAGGTGAACAAGAACTGCAATAAAACACTCTGATGACTCTGTTTAATCTCTAGTCTCCTCTGAACTCCCGTGATCCCGTGTGCTCTTTGCCCTCCCTGCCTCTTACAACACACTTCAGCTTCCTATCAATTTTCTTATTTTCCCAACTTTTCCCCCTTTCAGCAGTGTCTTCTACTTACCAGCACTTACCTGATATTATACATTAAACCACTTTCCCTCAATTTAGTCTCCTACATATCTGACAATTCATTTCATCTACAGGTAGCTTGGTCTCAACACAATCCAAAGTATGCTTATATTTTACCCTCAAACTCATGTCCTACTTGTACGTACTACACTTGTCCAATTTTTCTGAGTGCTGTGAGTAGCTGCTGACCAGGACTTTTGTCATTCAGGCACACCTTACAATTTTCAGGTTGCCTTGAATATTTTTTTCTCCCCTTATAAATACAGACAGACACTGTCTACCTATTCCTTACTTATCCGTATTGCAATATCGCCTAGAAATCAAAGTCTAACACACTTAACTGTGACAAGAATGAAGAAATGGTCCCCTATAACTCTAAGATGGCAAGGAAATACAAAAACCCTACAGACAAACAACAAAGATACCACTGCTGACTATTATTATGGTCAGCAGTCTTTGAGGAACACCTAATGTCAAAATTCTTGCAGAAATCCACACAAGAAATTCAGGAGGAAAAAAATGGAAAATGCTAGTTTTCCGGTACACACGTACAATATTCTTTCTGAACAGAATAGGCAGCATGGGATAAAGGTCAAGATATACTCACTGGATCATTAAGTGCATGTGCAGGAGCAGCTGCCTTTGAGAGCCAAACAACCCAGCAGAAAACAGAAGTGTATGATACAAAGATAAGCAATCTATTTTTCATGAAGCAGGGAAGAGAGAGATAGTGAACATCCGTTCATATTAAGAATGCAAACATCACATTTGTATCTTTGCAGATCATTCTGGAAGCATATGAAACGAAGAAAAGGAATGCTGCAGTAACTGAAAAATGAGATGAGGAAAACCTCTAGAGTTCTAGCTGTAGGGACAAGTAAAGAGAACGTGAGTTACTTGGAGTTGCTATGAAACAAGAATCTGAAAGATTTAGATAAAGATCTCATTAAGGCCTTTCAATCACATCCATTCAGAAATAGCACCCAGATTATAGGCCCAAGAGATGATCAGAAAGCTGATACTGCCCACATAACCAGAACAGTGGTAGGGTGGATGGCTTTAGGCTGAGTTCTGTTTGAGCTAATCAAAGATGTGTCAGAGGGATAGACAGATTTTAGCCAGACCAGGAGACAAGCCTGGACCAGAGAGGTTTTTGTACAAACCTGGTAACAGATGTTTTCGTCTGTGAAAAATAAAATTATTGGTAAAGTTGTAGCAGGAAGAGGCAAGAATAAAAAGATAGAGTGTCATCTAAAGAGGATGCAATAAAGACGCTGCAGAAGAAACGAGAAAACAGCTTTATAGCATCCCTGAAGGACAGACTACCTCAAATCCATTATCACCCCAAAGCTGTAATTTATTGCCATGTCTGATCCCAAACCCACAGCCAACAGTGAGATATACACTTTTATCTCATTTAGATGTTAGTAACAAGTGTGTTATTTAGTGAACGTTGGACATAGATAGATGAAGTAGTTGAAGATGACATTTCTCTCAAAGATTTACAAGCATGTGAGCATGCACAGATGGAAGAACAAGAAGTTTTAAGTCTTCTTTAGTTGTTACTAGCAGGACAAAAACCTAATCGAAATGAAACCTGATAAAACAAAATCCCATTTCCACCTTCAAGCAAGCAAGGCATTACTTGTGTTAGCACAGCAGAATACATTCTCTGAAGTATAAATTAAGAATTTTCAAGGGAGAGTAAGTATGTTCACAGCCTTCCAGCCTTTTTAAAAAGCCAAGTATTAAAAAACAAACAAAATTAAAGCGGTTCCAAGAGAAGCAACTACATATGGAACACAACACAAAAAGACAGCATCCCTCTCAAGGTGCATTTCCAAAAATAAAATACAGCAAACCATCTGGATACAAGAGGGAGGTCTTCCAGATTCAATCTCAATGTAAATCAAGTAACTATAATCCTCTCTTCCATTTCTGTATTTGTGTTCTTAAAATCATTTCTGTTTTCTAGTTGAAATGTTATAGAGTGTTTTTGAATTTGACCTTAACCTAGATTTAAAGATTATTTCAGGGTAACTTATTAACAACAAAGCAGTCATTCAGCCTAAGGATTTGGCCAATTTATGAAGCATCTTGACTTCCCAGCACTTTCTGCTAGCTATCCAATAAAGATAAAATATATACCCTCACAGAAGTTGCACAGTGTGGTTTGGTTCACCACGGATCAGGAAAACAAAGAAGCTCTTTTACTATTATGACCAGAAGACTTCTCCAGCAAGCAACGGGATAGAGGAAAGTAAACCTGAAGATGTGCAGCAAGTTTATGAATGGGTCAAAAAAAGCTTCCCATGTATGAATGCAAGAACAAAGAAAAACCCCATAATGCCATCAGTTATTCTTATGGTAATTTTGTCTTTTTCTTTAATTTAAAACCTCTCCTGTTCCCATTTATGACCATTGTCCTTCACTCTCCCACTTTTTTACTTCACTACAGAATTTGGCTCCATCTTTTAGATAACCTCCTTTTAAGTACTAGGAGGCTGGTGTTAGGTCTCCCCAAAGCCAGCTGTTCTCCAGGCCGAAGAAATCCAGTTCCCTCAGCCTCTCCTCACCGAAGAGGTGGTCCAGCCTCAGTGGCCTCTGCTGGACATGCTGCAGCTGATCAATACGTTTCCTCTTCCAGTGTAGTACAGGAAAAAAAACATCAAAAGCTGGACACTGTATTCCTAACACAGCCTACTGAGTGCCAAACTAAAGGGAACAATCACTTTCCTTAATTCCCTGGCTTACGCTCCTCCCAGTATCACCCGGGATGCTGTTAGCCTTACACCGGCCAAGACACACTGGCGGCTCGCGTCTGGCCCACTGCGCTCCCCAGCATGTATCACTTCTGGAAGTTAGCCCACCCCAGGTGCAAGACATCTGTTCTTGCTGAATTTTATGAAGTTCCTGCTGGTCCATTCCCTAGTCTGCCTAGGTTCCTCTGAATGGCAGCCTGCCCTTAAGCAGGTCAACCGCACCTGCAGTTTGTCGTTCACAAACTTAATGAGCCTGTCTCCTCTTCCAAGTCACTGATAAAGATATTAAACAGCCTAGGTCCTACAACACACCCCTGCAGGTCTGCTTGTAACCAACCTGCAGGTAGAAAACCAAACATGAAGCACTGGCTCTTAAGGTTAATGATCCAACCATGAATTTCCCATTTAACCAAGCCAGTCTACTGGCTCATCTACTCATTTTGCCGGATTACCGGGATGGACTACCCCTGTGCTTAGAGGAACTGGAACTTGTAAAAAGCCCTGATGAAGAAAGCTCAGAAAAAGGAAGCTTCAGCAGTTTGGCAAGGGGCATGGCACAGTTTCCAGCTGGCACTGTAGGATGCTGTAGCCTACAGTATCTCCACCATTATCTAATTAAAAAAAAATCCCTCTGTTTTTTCTCCTACCATATGTCTGTCTACATCATAGCTGAATTAACATAGCTTTTCCCACAACCAGACCAGGTATTTTAGGACTTTTAGGCCAGACAAAAGTCCAGGGAAGAAAAGCATGTCTTATCAGAACATTTTCAATTGTTGGTATATAAACCTACTTAATTATTCTCATTTTACTCGTAATCCTCTCTTGGCACCAAGAATTAAATGTAAATTTAATAAACCAACCCCTGAATCTGTTTAGAAAGACAAACATATTGCAGGGAATAAATATCTGTTCAAAAAGTCACTTGGGATTTGAAGGTATTTTTTGTGCTTTTTTATTAATTCTTCCTGTAACTAAGATTACGAAAAGGTCATTTTTAAAATTCATTAAAACAGCATGAACTTTTCTCTTCATGGCTTATATTTGAAGGGAGAAAAAAACCCCATAGTGTTATTTTCATTAAAATTAAGATCTTCTGAAGCTCCACTTCCCTAGAACATTACCCAAACTCTTTACTGAGTCTACATAGCTTTATAGGTGGTTTGGGTGTTTTCTTATGGCATAATTTTATTTCCAGTATTGAAATTGTTTCTTTGAGCAACAGGCATGGAAATTTTTTCCCTGTATATCTGGATGGATCAAAAGAGTCACCAGGTATAGGCATTCACATTCTCTTGATATGTAAATAATATAAACTTCAGGAACTCATTGCCTGTTTACACTTGGTATTAGAATGAGATCGAAAAAACAGACCCACACAAGCAGTCATAAAGCAAAGAATATTATCTAAAATACTGTCATATCATTTAAAATACTACCTGGCAATGTCGCAACCTGCTGTGAGGATTCCACTGCTTGATAATACGCAGATAGAGATATCGTACATTTGATGTGACAATATCTGTGCGGGAGCCTTGCAGGATTAAACTAAGAATGTTAGTTGTGTTTTATCACACTTCAGAAAACTGAAGGGGGTTTTGTAAATAAAGCCAGGGGAATAAATATTCAAATAAAAGTCTTTGCTATAGACAAATAGCAAGGTATAGCGACAGCGTGGACATTTGAGTAGAACATCCACAGTGAAGCATAGGACAGTGAAGCACACATCAAGTGTTTGCCCAGCCAGGACAAGACCCCTTTCCTCTCCGTAACAAAAGCAAAGAGCAATATTCTATTCCAGATCTTCCTCCTTTCCAGCAATTAGTACTAAATTCCATCAGGATGCATATTTCAGAGATAAGAACCCCCTCTTGCAATATCTGTTTTCAAAAATTTATGAAACGCATGCAATATAGTGTTTTAGACAACAACTTAAAAACAATTCGCACTTTTTTCCCCACTTCTTTTAGTATCATTGACACTATTCAGATCAAGACATTTTGATGGTGTCTTTTTCCCCTTTTTCTTTTTGTTTCTTTCACTAGCCTGAATGCTTAAAATAAAGCTAAAAACAAACAAAAAAACCCCAACACATTAAACAGAGTATACCAGTGAACAAAACACAGAATGCTATACATGCAAGGAACAAAAGGTTAACTTCTGACCCAAAAAGATGGAAGGGAGAACCTAACATTGTGCACACATTTTTAAAGTACTTTTTCATGTTACAAACAACAAAAAGAGAATAAACTTTTCCTTGTTTATTGCTTTTGCCTTACAAAAATCTTATCAACTGCTCCTCTCCAAAGCTTCACAAGAGCCTGTTTTGCATTTGGGGAGAATTCTTTTCTTCATTCCTATTTAGCTATCTATTTTTAATTGAAGTATCTTGCTATTTTTAAGTCACTCAACCCAAAAATAAAGTCACTTTCTCTTTCCTACTCTCACCTAAATAACTGAGATGGACAATTTTTTTTGGTATTTCATCTAAGCCCATTTTTCAATAACAATCTATACAATCACAACCATTCCATCTATGGATGAGGGTAAATGCCCTAATGAAGAGACATTAGGAATGCAGCGTGATAGGTTATTTTGAAAAAAACCCCTCACAACTCCTATGCACAGCCAAACTCCCTATCTGCTACAAATTTCAAATCAATCACTTAGACTTTAAAATACAAGGAATTCTGATGTGGTTTGGTTGCAAGTTCTTATTCAAAGAGCTAATGTACCTAATAGCATTTTGTATCATCTTGATGGTCACAAGCTGCTGCAAGGGAAAATTCCCACTGCACGTGCAGTTAAACCCTCCCAGAGAAGGTAGTTTCATCTCTGGCACAGAGAGCTCTGTTTAAGCTCTGGCCCTGAAAGGTGGTGGAATCGGCACCTTTGGCCGCAGTCAGAACTCAGGCGGACAAGGCTTGAGCAACATGGTCTAAGTCTGACGTTAGCCCTGCTTTAAGCCACCATCACAGTTAGCTCTGCTTTGGGCTACACAACTTTCCGAGGCGTCTTCTAACCTTACGACTACATGATCTATAAATACCGATTTTCTTACTTTTGAATACCATTTGTATTAAACACATTCCATATATCAAGGCACTGCTAAACTGAGTAGAGCTTCAAAGATCATGTTTGGCAGCCTCACCAACAGGTTTAAGTCCAACTAATAAATTCTGGAAAAATAACATATTATGGGTATAGAACTGTATCTCTATATAACAACCTCTGACTCATGAATTTTTTGAGACTCCAAGAGTTAAAAAGAAAAAATAAATAATCTTTTATTCTACCTTAACAATTTATACAATTAGCTCATTACTACAACTGACAGCTGAAGGGCTAAATAAAAAACAAACAAAAAAGTTTACAGGAATAGGTGAACACCTCCAATGCCTCCCACACACATGCATATTGTACCTTTATTAAAACTCATGTTCTCCGTCAAGCCAAAGGATTTTTATTGCTACAGATTTCTCACTGTTCCTCTGATTTATTTCCCCCACACACACACAAAGCAGCACCAGTAGCGAGATTAAGGTCTGATAAATATGGCACCAGGAATGCGAGAAAGGAGTGAGTAAATATTGCATCAAAAAGCTATTAAAATGAAAGAAACTTACTTCCTTCATTCCCTTCTTGGTTATCCAATTCCATCTGAAGTTTATAACAGCAATAACTATTTAAAATGAAGACTATTTAGGTATTCATGTGCTTTTTACTATCAATTCACCAAATAAAAAAAATAAATAAAATTAAGAGTGCTTCTGTTTTGCCTGACAAGCAACTAATCCTTTAAGCTATGTTCATTGTTACAATCCTACTTGGAGATGGATATTGTCTTAGTACGTTGGTGATTACATAAATGTAAGCACACTTGGATCTCTAACATTCGGCTAGCTTGACTGTTCATAAAGAGAGTGCATTTTCTGTTACATCTGAACTTGTGTGAGTGGAGACTATCGATGAAAGGGATGCTCCCACTTTCTCCCCTTTTCTGGGGTCAGATCTAGTGAACCTAGTATCATCAGATGAGCGGGTTTAAGCTGGATGTATGGAAAAGCTCTAGGGAAACTTCTGGTAGATTACTCCTCTGTCAAATCACTCAGTGGCCAATTCCTCTTTTGGCTGCGTGACCACTAAATCCTACCATAAGGACATGGTGGAAACATGGCCAGTGGCAGGCAAGTGTTACATGGCTAGTCATGTATAGACATGATTAGATGGGAAAGAAGTGGGAGGAACTGAATTGCCAAAACAGAGCTTATAGCACAATTTTGTCCACTGGCTCATCAAACCGTTTGAATGAAGGCATTAAGTGCTTGGTTTGGCTGTCCAGGAACACAGATAAATGGACTGTCTTGCAATCACCTTATATACCCTGGTTTTAGCTACAAAGCTTCCAGTGAGACTTTGAAGACAAGGGCTGGGGCAAAGGAGATTTTAAAAGCATAGATTTGAGGTCCTTGATCTTCCTAGAATAAGCTTCTGATGAGCTAGGCCAATAGAGTTAAGCCAAAGCAAACCACATACAAACAGCAGAGACTGGATGCAATTAATTCTCAAGTTCAGTTTATCCAACGGACACATGCATACAAGAAAAGCAAGCATTTCAAGTATTTTGACACCATAGCTTGATTAGTAGCACAGATGTCCTCCATACAATAGCGACAAATTCTTGTTCCCATTTCATATGCTCATCTACACTCCGGAGACATAGCAAAATGCTAGTCCATCAAGCCGCACCAAAACAGAGTGCTGCTGTTCTGAGAAGATCAGAAAACAAAGCTGGACAGGACGAGACTATACCGGGGTATTCATACACAACACTGAATTCAGAGGTTTCACGCTTTTAAGTGGTGCAGACACCTCTAGCTAACTCTGTGCTGAAGAATAAACAAACAAGGATTTCCACATGAAGCTAAGACAAATCCTTTCCCAACCCAACAGTTTCAACCTGACAGAACTGAGTGAGCCAACAAAAGGAGCTTTGCCATTCTAAGTGTGAGCGATCAGACACAGCACACAATGTATTTCATGCAAATCCAAATCAGAAAAAACAGTGCATTGCCTCAGGTAGCATCTTCAACTGACTTCTGCTAGATTTTACTTGCGCGTTGTTGTACAATTTTTAAAAAAAAGGCAAAACTCCTGTGGAAGTAAAAAAATGAATTTCTAAAACTACATTTTAGAGTTAAAGCCAGCTCTAAACTGCAGTCAGCAAAGAGCTGGTTTCTAATGCTAAACCATTTTCTGCCATTTATTATTTTTTTTCCTGAACACAGATTGTTTTGCTGCAAACTGAACAGCAGAATAGAATGATTAACTGACCTGCAACAATTTTCTTTCCAGACTTTTGTAAATACTATTTTTTTCCCCCTTGTCTCATCAGGCCTCTTATAAATTATAATTAAGCATAACAACAACATAAGACTAAAATCTGCCAGGTCACCCTGACACCAATAGTGAATAGGTCTTATTTATCATGAAGACAACACTTAAAAAGGGCGAATGATTTCAGTAAACTCTAACTTGGTCTGTATTACCATCCCAAAACACTCATCTAAAACAAAATAAAGTTACAAAAAGCTGTATCATCTCACAGGGCCAGATAAAGAAAGACGACTGCCAGACAGATTAACTAAATGCCACTTGGGTTAGATGGCAATAGGATTAGAATGGACTTTGGGTTGTCGCTAGCAAATACATCCACACATCTCGCAGAGGGTTTGGTGAGAAGGCACATGTCTTGTCCTGTGGAGCAGCTCCAGACCCAAGTGGGAGGAGATGAAAGCACAGACTAGAGGAGTGCAACAGGGGAAAGGTTTCAAATACGTTCCTCAGCCAGAGACTAAATATAAGGAAGTGTCAGACAAGCTAAGGGAGTCTCAGATCAAAACAAAAAAGCTTTTTTGTCAACTCACAGAAAGCCTACTGTGTTATTCTTAAATGCACGCCTCCATCCAGGCAACAGTGCAAAATGGACAGCTGGCTAAACCCATCCAGAAAAAAAAAATAAGCTTCTGGTGTATTTAACAGATGGTGGCACAGGTTATAAAATTGGTCTTTGCTTCAGTCTCTGAATAAAAAAAAATTTTAATGTAACTGAGATACAATATTTAAATAGTCTTAGAGTATTTCTCAAATGAAACAAAACTAAGCACTTACTGTAGCACACACACTTACATCTAGAACAAATACCACGTTTCTATAGATTATATCCTAGTCCACATTTCTACTAAGAGAAAATCTCCACACTCAGAAAAATGAGGAGTTTTAGGGTTACTTTCTTGTACCTCAAGCAAAAAAGCTACAGGATGCCTGAACATTGTGTTGCTTATTAGAAAAACAAAACCAAAACAAACCAACCAAAAAAAACTCAAACCAAAAAAACCAACCAACCAAAACCCAAAAACCCTTCCTCTCATTCATATATCCACCAAGCTGCCTTCTAGATGTACTCCTTTG
This sequence comes from Pluvialis apricaria, assembly GCA_017639485.1. NCBI lineage: Eukaryota > Metazoa > Chordata > Aves > Charadriiformes > Charadriidae > Pluvialis > Pluvialis apricaria. The sequence continues at coordinate 24,683,451 of CM030007.1, forward strand.
GCAGGTAATGCCACGTCACCACACCCAGTTTTCACAAAGAAAAGAGTAACTCCATAATCTTTGTTTTACATCACAGGGTTTGGGGGAAAGGAGATTTGTTTTAAATAACAAGTATAATTCCCTTCTACTACTTTACAAAACCAAGTCATAACCTTTTCACGTGACGTAGGGAAAAGTGAAAGTATCTCCTCAGACAACATTATTTTGCATTAGGGATTTTTCTTAAACTTGCAAATAAACATCCCTCCGTTCTGTGACCTCTCAACCAGCAGGTTCAATGCCACAAAAATCAAGCTCAACATGAGGTCAAGTTACTATTAAAAGTAACACAGCCCCATATTTCACCAATTTAAAAGCAAAGCAAAACACAGAACATAACTATTTAACTGCAACTTTTCATTCTACTTTTTTAAAAAATCTATAATACTTTTACATGGATTAGTATGAAAGTTGCTCATTTATAGAGGCTTGACCATGGGAACATTACTAAATTTACAAAATCCAAGTACTTATCATTACAGATTAGGCAGTCAATTCTCCCTACATACATGTAGCATGCTGATGCTACAAACATGCATGATACTTTACAACCAGCATGAGTTAGGTAGGCTGACCTTCTCTAATACGTTATATTGGGTGAAAAAGTCTATTCCCACAAAAAATAAATCCCTAAAATTTAACACAGAATAGAATACTTCGCACATTCTATTCATAGATACGTAACTATTAATCTAAAAATAATTGAATAATCAGTCTTCAAAGAGGAGGAAAGAAAACATAAGACATACACGTGCACAGATTTGGCAATATAATGCTTTCCACAGCATGGAAATCCAGAACTAGGTCACAGCTTTATCCTACAGATCATTTTCAGCTTAGTTTGAACAATAAAAGTCTTTTGAATAAACTGCCTGCATTCAACAAGCATGATACACTATGTAATACAGCTTCTATTTGTGGATGAGTGTAACAGCCCATGTATCCACAGCAGAAAATGGATGGAGTTTAATGAATATACTTGTGGGCCGCTAGTTCTTTGCTTCTTTATACTTAAAAGTGATTTAAAAAAAAAAATCTGACTCTCCAGGTCAAGTGTTATTTCCAGGGTTCCTGATTCATCAATTCTACTTTGTAAATTTTTGATTGATCTCCGAGTAATGAAACTAGCTATTCAAAGGAGGTCTGCTAGAAGCACAAATGCAAAGATTAGTCTTGTCAAAGGAATGAAGACTATATTTAGATATCTATCTATTTATACAGTTACCAGATAAAGATTCCTCTACATGAAATTCCTCAAAAAAGGAAGTGTTTAAGCAAAGTAAGATGTAGCCTTTAAGTATGCAGAGACAAAATATGTTTAGTTTTAAGTTAATCATGAAGTAGGTTGCATATTGTTCCCTCTTTTACAAATACTACAACAATTATTGCTGGAAAGGTTTCATTTATGATCATTACATTTCTACATTAACTTTAAAAACAAAACAAAAAAACCCCACCACACATACAAAATCAATGTTTCAAAACTTAAACTAAGGCAAAACAAAAGTGTTAATATGAAACACAGCATAAAGGCTTAATTCAATCAGTAACTCAGCCTTTAGCGATACACAAGTATCAAAAGCTGCCCTCCGAAATATAAATGTAAAATGTATTTATCAAAATAAGTGTGGCATTTACTCCAGTATACAACAGGAAACCTTGCTAGGGCAATGATAACAAGCTTCCCTGCATTCATACCTTATATAATGCCAAAGAATCTTCATTATTTAATTATGTAAGCATAAATTCTCAACCCACTCATATTCATTTCTGCTCTGAGGATATGAAATATCTTGCAAACATTTCAGGCCCAATGTCAAGAGACACCTGTCAAGCTTCAAGTAGTAAGCCTCTTTCTTTTAATCCAATATTAAAAAAAAAACTATATCTGACTTTCTTTGCAAGACTCCTTATAAAAAATTCAGTACCATTAAAACTACATAGCATTTATATAGATGGTATTCTTCCTTTCCTGCTCCACAAGTGTGATTACACACTTCAGCACCAAAAACATACCACATTTCTGCTGTGATGTTTAGAATAGACCATTCAAGTCCAATTTTATACAATGAATTACAAAGAGGACAGATAATGCACTTTCAAGGACTTCAGGCAATCTTCAAAATTAACCCAGATGTGTAGAAATTTTCATTTGTTTGGTAACTTAAATTACTTTTCAATTTACTGTGATAACATGTATAAACTTCAATTGTCTTAACAGGTTGCGTGCAGCAGCTTAGACTCGATCACACTTGGCAAAGAGATCTGCAATCATACTGTACCTATTTCACCACAACAAGCAGTAGTACACTATTCAAGTTTCCACATAGCTGTAATTAGGAGAAGATCTGCTAAGATAAGGGAAAGAAATTTATCTTGAATGCTGGAAATTTTTCTTTCTACTGCAGTGTTCAAAACCATAGATGTGAAAGTTTTCTGTAGGAAATAACAAAGCTGGTAGCACTGTGATTTACCGTAAACGAAAACATTTAATGATTTTGAAGCACTACTTAATGAATTTAAGCTAGGAAAAGACAACCTATCAAAAACCAGTATGAAAATGTTGCAAATGAGGTTTTAGAAAGCCCCAACAGCTCAAAAGAATTACCTAAACATATACATCCAGTGCTAATTTTAGGCGTTGTGAAGTGCTCCCCCCATATGCTGCAGCTGCTCCTCCCGAAGGGCATGGGACTCCCATAACTCATGTGTCATAATCGTCCGCTCTGTCTGGCCATCCTGGACACACTGGCATGTGCAAACTGGCACTAAACGCCATGTTTAGGCAACTGAATCAAGTCTATGAAGCCTTATTACTTTAGAGCCTATATTTGGTAATGTAAGATTTACTTTTGCCAGAAGGTGAGATAATGTTTACACAGACACATTTCAATAATTTTTCCACCCAGCAAAGTAACACACACTGCTTTTCTACCTCCATTCAGCACCAATACTGCAAATAAAACTATTAAGGGACGGATCTGGATATCTCTGGAATTGTTGAAGACCAGGCCAGATGGGGCTTTGAGCAACCCGGTCTAGTGGGAGGTGTCCCTGCCCCTGGCAGGGGGGGTGGAACCAGATGATCTTTAAGGTCCCTTCCAACCTAAACCATTCTATGATTCTATGTTTGTGTCTGGCAGGCAGAGAAAGGGCGAGGATGTCCTTCATCAGAAACCTGTTGTCATTTGACACATTAAAAACTTCATTAAATGGGCATTTAATCACTAAGAGCACAAACCCATGTATGGTAAGAGAAAATTATGACGACTCATTGACTGTTTCTTGCTGCCCCTCATGCTTATATAGCAAATTACTGGCCATAAATAAGCCTGAAGGCTTTGACCGGCTATGTTCAGTACCTGTACCTTTGTCACTAGATGGTTGTGTAACCAAGATTCGGCTTCTCTCTGTGCTTCTTTCAGCTGCTACCACCACCCAGCCTACAAACTGCTACAGCAGTCCAAAAAGACTACAACAGAAAGTGAATGCCATCTTTTCCAGCAACCCAGCAAGAACTATTTTGAAATAATTCAAAAGATTTCTCTTCCCTATCCCAACAGCTCCACAGACGCTCTAGGATTAGCCAGAACAGCTTCAAATACAGCACCACAAAACTAAAGTTGGCATTACCCCAAAGTTAAAGACAGAACAAAAATACAAGACTACTGTATTTTAAGGTTCTGAATAAGTGATTTTTGTATAGGAAATTTCAAATTCTGACAAAGACCTATGGTTCTTCCTAAAAAACTGTACCCCATTTTTTGGAACATGTTGCAATCTGGTTTTACAAGCAAAACCATTACACGATACAAAGGCCTGCAGAAAATGCCGTGTTTATTCAAGTATAATTCTGTCTTCCATCCCCTGAAAAACAACATCTAGTAAAAGAAAAAAACCAACACTTCAAAACTGTACTAATAGAGGCACTAACTACATCAACTTTCTTCCTCTCTGGTTTTCATTTCTATATGCTAAGAAGTACAAGCTAAAACAAAAAGTTTTGGGTTTGGGTTTTTTTTTTCCCCAGAAGAGAACAACAAAGGGGAACAAAATAATCTCCTAACCACATGTTCATTATAAATAAAATTCATAACATAGGACACTTACTTAAGCAAAGTCAGGATTGACATGCAGTAGCAGAATCAACTATAGAAGGCAGGAAACTATTTACCTTCACTTCACCTTATCTGGCATTAGTCAGCACTCTGAATTATTCACTTTGGTGCTTGCCTTTTCTTTCCCTTTTTTTTTTTTTTTAAGCTGAGTTTGAAATGTACCAAGCAGCACATTTGTAGATAAAGGCACTGGCTGATAATCAGTCTGTATTCTATGGATAGGGCAAGCTGTCTTTCCTACATTTCATTTCCTAAAAAAATAAATACAGAATTTGAGGGAGATAATTTAAGAATAAAACTAAATATCCGTGTCCTTGAACACTGGAAACTCCTGTGGATTTGTTTTCTTCTCCTGAGATCGCTTCAGATTTAAACCAATAGCATGCTATTTGAAAAGTAGGAACATGAAAGTTGACAGTTATATTAAGGCTATATTTGATAATAAAGCGCTCAGAATTTCACTTTGTTTGAAAGATCAACAAAAATACTTCAGCAAAATCATATGATTCTCAATCAATAATAAGTGTTGAAAGAAATACTAACATAGCCCTACAACAAAGCTAGTATGAGAATCAGCTTCCCCTAAAGCATTAGTCTCAAAACTTGCTTTTTACAACTTGTTAACAAATATTGTTACAATCTTTCTCCAAATGTTCTTGGGAACATCTACCAATGTATAAATATTTTATTGACTTTTGCATCATTTTAATTAATTTGCTGTCCACAAGTCATCTGGAGCAAAACCTTCACAGCAGCAAAGAACACACTAGCTCAACTGAAACGTTGATACAGTCATGCAATATGACTACTCTGAACAACCAAGACTGACGAGCACTGAAGACGCACCAGAGCAGAGCTGGCCAGAGAAATTTCAATAAAATTTGACTAAAATATACAATGTCATAAAACCCCCCAACAAATAAAACCAAACAACAACAACCACAAACAAGAAAATCTTGATCTTGTTTGAATTTTGTTTCTGGCTGACCGCAGTTCAAACTGTAAGATCTCATTCCCTGCAACTCTGCTGCTGAGTTATCTAGTATAAAGTGTATTTAAGTGAAATTACATTCCACAATATCCACAGTTTTTGATAAATAACCACCTCTTCTCTCACAGATCTTCCAAAAATAAATTGATTTTTATTAAGTACTTGTTAAGGAGACTAGTATCACAGGAAGGCTCAAAATTAATTAAGACTTATCTTCCAAGAACAGTTTGAGCAGTACAGGAAGGTAAAGCACCAATCCAGTCTCTGAACAATGAGGAGGTGCTGAATAAGGAGAGGCAGAAAAGCACATGATTCTGGAAGAAGAGACAATTATGCATTTATACCACAGGACAGATAAATGTTGTTGAACAGTCAGGTACTCTGACTCTTTGCACTTCATTTTACAAGCGGACGTGTTCCCTCTTAATGTGAGTTTTCCATTTATGACATAACTAGTGCTATGGTACATACCCCATACTCTCAGTGGCAAAAAATACAAGATACACTGTATTTGCTTAAAAGCCACAAATCTCCATTGAGAAAGACAACCTCAACTTAGAAGTGCCAGGCTCTTTAGAGAGAGATTTTACATTCTTCAGTCAATTCATGGAAAGATGTATCTGTGGCTCTGCAGTCCACCCCCACCAAAACTTTATAGATTCCCCATTAAAATCTTTCCAAGTCCTACTTACGTCCGGCAGTAAGAACACATATGCTAGCATCATGAAATGCCAGCATCAGAGTGCTGGAACAAGAAGTATTCTGCAGCTGCACTGGAGCCCGCCATAGGGATTTCCCTGACTATCCCCGAAGTGGAAGAAAAGGGCATGCAGGGCCCATTTTCATTCCCGTAAAAAGTGGCATGTAGGAGAACGTTAAAAAGTCCCATCACCCCAGCTGAGGTGAGTGATGACAGTTCACTGCAAAACCGCATGCTTCTACCCTCCTTTTTACAATGAATTTGAAAAATTAAAATTTTCGAGATCCTTGCTACTGAAGAAGCATTAGAGCCCACCACCCGGCTCTTCTGCTACCCTGTCCTGAGCACCTACACTCTTCCCATGAACCACCCAAGAACTCCCTTCTTAGTAAGATGAAACAATTCAAAGGCAACCATTGACGATACTGTGATACTGTGATCTCCAAGCTAAAACAATTTTGCAAATACCCACTGCCACCTTCACTGGAGCCCTCATCACAACCCTGCTTACAGTTTATCTAACATTCCACCCACTACAGTGGATATTTTAAACCTCCAAATAATTTTAAACATATGTAATTTGGGGGAAAAAAAAAAGAGTTACCCATTTCCAGATTTACACAAAATCCTGATTCGTATGAAACTATACTGGCCAGAGGCAATAAGTAGACAGAAATCAAACACAGTTGCAGTTTCTCTTTAATAAGAGCTCCTAGTCATCTTGTTACAGAAACAAGATCCTCAAGTCAAATTTCTCACTAACAAGCTGTTCTTTTGGTGCCAGATCTGACATATTGTACCTTAAAACCCCAGTCTTGTGTCTAGACAACTAGAAATACTCACTAGCATCTTTTTAAATTTTTTTTTTTTTTTTGGAGATGAAAGCGTACCTTCCTTTGTACTTGAGCTTTAAGTGAACCAGCATAGAGCTGACACTCACATAAAATACTTACCGCATCTTTAAATTATAAACGTGGTCTTTAAAACAGCTTTTCTTGGAACTCCATTGCATGAAGAATACACATTACAGCACATTTTGGTACAAACTCTTTGAATATTCAGGTCAAACAATCCCTATACGTTTTTATGGCCAAAGGTAACATGTCAGACAAACCCCACCTCACAAACATCAAGTTCCTGACCAGAGATGCAGTCAAACTGACTCCAAGAAATACTACCACGACCTTTGTGTAACAGGGAAAGCAACGCATCTCCTTAGGTGTTCACAAGAACAGCTAAACCACCGATTCCAGTGTGCCAACCACACTAACCAGTGCGAGGCCGACCTCAGGCAGGGATTTACCTGCAGCACTACCCACACCGAGCAACTATTGGGGGACAGCTACAGCATGCACATGATGCCGTGCCACAACTAGTCCTGCTTAATATAGGACATTGCAGTCCAACAGTTAAAATCCAGAACATTAAGGTAAGGAAAAACTGAGGAAATCCTCGTAAGAGAGAGCACACAGCTCTACTGAGAGAGCGGCTTTTTAATTTATATAAACATACAGTAATACATCCTGATCACCACTATGTGCTACTGGAAGTTACTAATTTCTTGTGTGATTTCATGTTAATTTCATTATTACTGAATCATATTGAGTTAGTGAATGGGGATTTATTCCCCTCACTTAAAATCTTTTAATAAAGCCTGAAAGTTTGGGGGTTATTGCCAAGAATAGCTATACAAGTATACAAAGTATAAATCACTAAAACATTCAAGTCCAATCAAGTTTGTTTCCATTACAGATCAATAACCTGGATTTAGAAGCGAGCTAAGCTTTCACTGTCACACGGCACAGCTGTTGTGTAACTCATTTGCACAGATTAAAAGTATACTCATTCACAGGCAAAATCACATAAATATTCAGATTTAATATGCCCTAAGTAATGTGTTGTGCATCAAATACAACCACAGAACCTATTCCACGATTTAAGGTTTTTTTGATGGTCATATTACTGCCCATACAAATACGAATTGTATAATAAAAAAAAAATAATACTGCAACTAGGTATTTCAGGCTTTAAAAGCATACAAAGGCTTCTAGTCAGTTCCGTACAGCATATAAAAGATAAGCATGTCTGAAAAATGTTACACACTATATAATCTTAAAAAAATTACTGAAAAGGACTACTACTTTAGAAGAATTATTTTATAGTAATAATTTATAACAACTTTCCTGAAACTTACTAGCATATGCCACATATATTCACATGTAGATCAGCACTAATCTATCTTTAAGAAAAGAATTCTAAATTTACACCCCCAGCTACGAAAGACTTCCAACTAACATGGCACTTCACTATTTTATCACTATTCCATTATTTCTCTATATTAAAAACATATGTCAGATTCTGGAGACAGATTAAGTAGTACCATCTAGGATATATGTTAAGTATCAGAAACAGATTACGGTGATGTGGATCTCTGCCAGACCACAAAGCATTACCATATATATCATAACTCCACTGAGGAGATACCAACCAATGCTACAGCGTATGACTTTGAAGTACTTTTCTTTTTTAGATGAAACACATTGTTCTTTTAAATCTCTGAAAGAAAAACACATTTCGTTTCCTTGTGTTTATTTTGAAATTGGTACTACACTTTTATCAAGTACTTGAGCGAATTTCTTATGCGACATGAAACAGTAAATATTGCATAATGAAGATCACAGAAAAGCTTCCAGAACAGCTCAGGACCACCCTTTAAAAAAAAAAAAGCTAAGCTTTCATTCCCATCCAAACTGCCAATAGATTCACAGATTAAAATCCATATCCCCAGCTGCAGCTAAAGAGCACTCCAGGATAAGACCACCTTCGTTCCTCAGCAGTGGTCCAAGCCATTGACATAAATTAGATTAGCCTGAATGCTAATCTGTGCCAGCTCGCAAGAAGAACTGAAACCATCGCAGTAGGTAGACACCAGCACAAACATTTCCAGATTGCATCCCCATGCTGTTGAACATGAAATACCATGTTGGTACCCACGTCCCACGAAGGAATAGGTCCATTTTTTGGTAACAGAACAAACCTACCAAACTCCTAGGCAGAATCCCTGGTTTTACTTGGTTAATTTATATGGGATACATAAAACTCAAGGAGTTTCTTGCTTGTTTCTGTCTCCATAACAACAGTACCATGGAATAAAGTCTCAGCTAAACTCTGCCACAAACTTTCCATTTAACTCTAAACGGAATCTCCCAAACAATTTTAAGTAAAAAACCAAACCAAAACAAACCCACAAATGTAATCCTGTCACTGGCAAGCTATTTTCAAATGTCTTTACAGAAAGTAGAAAAAACTGCAAGTGTCACAATTGTGTAATCTGCCAAGTCTTCATTTTACACAAAGTTTCTATTTGTGGAAAATATTCAATACATTTTAAAATCAGATTTCAACATACTTGCAGAGTCTTAATACAAATCGAGATTGCCTTCACTGCAGATGGTTTACAAGCAGCAACAAATTTATCTTCTGTCAAGGAGCTAAACACAATCCCAGCTAGTGACCGCAAAATACTCCAAATTTCCACATATACGTTAGAGTACTCAGCTGCAACAACATTTAAGTATTTCTGCAGAGCTATACTTTTCAGGCCCAGCAGACCTAAAAGCAAGAAGGTCTGAACTTTCTTTAAGTGTTGCTCTCAAAAATAAACAGACCTCCGACATAATTTTCTCTACATTCTTAGAAAGCGTGTTAGCAACTTTTCTCCCCCCTTAAATTTCTTTTCAGATACAAAAAACACCCATAGTATTGAAGTGCATAATGCTATTTGCAGAACCTCAACAGACATCTCGGCAACCTTTTTTTTTTAAAAAAAAAACCCAACAGTTCTTGCAGGGTGTTGATTCTCCATTCTTTTCTTCCCTCAGTATTTCCTCCCTATCATTGCTTTCAACACTTAGTGGTACCTCTATGAATTTAAATTTGTCTGGGAGGTATACCAAATGAAAAATGTTCCAGTCATTACTTTAAGGTGTTCTGTAACATATGTATAACAGAAGCTGTCAAAAATTAAAGGCTGTCCTTCTAGCAGAATTTACAGGGTAATACTTAACAACAGCTGAACTTCAAGAGACAGACCTCTAAGTTATGTTAAAACTTATAAAGAGCCGGGGTCTCAGAGTTTAGATTTGACATGAGAACAATGAGATTAGAATTTCTCATTGACGTTCTGCTCACTTTCAATAGCTTCTAAAATGAAAGCACTGCACTCAGTCGTATCCCTTTAATAATTATGGTGAGCTAAAGTTTATACATGTAAAATTGCAGCAGGGAAGGCTTGCTACTTCAGTAGGCTCAATTAATTGCTGCAAAAAACAGACTTAACATGGAAAAGAGTATTGATCAGCAGCTCTGCTGCTATTCTAACCATAGTTAGAATGAGAAATAACCAAGATAGTGGATCCAATACTGTACAAAGAAAAGAGTGAAAATAAGCTGTACTATCTCTTTTACATAAAACCACAAGAATGATTAGTCACATTCCAGATATTTCTGGATTCCTGCAAGCTAGAGTAGCACTCACAGGCTGAGTCAGAATGAGCTCTCCATTCTGCTCAGTATTGCATAAGCATATATAGAGACATCACCAGAAGTTTACATTCTGACTTCCACTGAGAAACAAAGCTGACTGACCAGAAATATAAAGCAAGTAAATCCCACTGACTGCATATAAAATAACCATGGCTTTCAACAGTCACAGAAATTGTAATTAGGAAGAACACTCAGTTAAAAAACAGAAAAGCATCCCCTTAGTCATTTTGTTTACAGTACCATAAAAGTATTACTTACCAAGTCTGCTGCAAGGACCACATTGAGACGGTCTAATTTCCTACTACAGCCTTAAGCCAAGCCGAGGAAAAGAACTATGGGCATTGAATGATCTAAAATTTAAAGTTTAGATATGCACGAACAGCAGTCACAAGCTCCAAGGTGAAATACAGATTACTGATACCTGAAGCTGAAGAATTCCACAACTGAGAGCTGCAACTTGTCCCCATTCAGGACCTGACTGTGCTGCCCAGTTCCCACAGATGGCATCAGGCAATTTTTTAACATGCAGAATTCAACGTTCTTGCCATAGAGGTGATCATTTTGCTACACTCAGATAGTCAGCATTTGTTTTTTGTCTCTCAGCCCTGCTGGAACCTCCCAGCAGCTCCTGCTGGCTTCCCAGCATTCCCAACAAGGGAGGAGTTAAACGTCCTTCAGCACACATCCCCTGCAGTATTTCATGGAGTTAGACAACAAAAGTAGAGAGAAACCAATTCAGGTAACAACAATAACAAGGGTGGGTGGCAGGAAGGAAGGAACAGTTTACACTGCCAGCCTACACTTCCATCTGAAGTACAGTGCTGCACCAAGGCCCAGCATAAATATCAATCATTATCTCATCCACAGGTTACAGCTGTTCATCCCTGAAGCAAATGAGATAGAGGACATGCAAACATAGTTTCAGAGTACGTTTAATGTGTTAGGATGCTGTACAATTTCCACTACAGTGCCATACATAAAAATGCCCGTCATCAAGATATTTCTTTTTGGCTGTTAGATAAAAAGGTAAGTCATTTTTTAATCTGTGGAAGAAAAAAGGTGGGTGGGGGAAATGTTAAATAGAAATCATTTTGAAGTACACCCAAATACATACATTCAACATCAGCTTTGACAAGTTTAACCCTGGCCACTGCTGCAAATAACAGAGAAGGACGTTCTTCATCTTGTTACAAGGAACACTGCAACAAGCTGCAAAGGCTGCCTCAATGTATAAGGAGTCAGGAAGGAGGTTCTTCAAGCTCTTCTTTCTAACACAGATCCCACCAATTCCTTCTCCAAAAGGAGGCAAAAAAAAACAAAACAAAACACTGAGAATGACAGAGGATAGGATACTTCTGCTACAATCAACAAACATTAGTGAAGAAATCAAAAGAGGGAAGGGAAAGATATCCATACAGAAGAACCTAATAAGCTATTTTTATCTTAGAATGTAATGAATCAGAACTTTCAACATGCAGGGGTGTGCAAAATTACTGATAAATAATTACATCTTTATTATAAAAAGAACTTAAGGGACTAACTTATGACTATATGCACAAAGGCTACTAGGGATACAATAATTTTCAGAACAAGGAAAAAGGTTCTACTGAAGGCAAAAGAAAAAGCAATTAAAATAGAAGACCTGAGATGCACGAGTTCTTACATTTTGTTCCAATACCTTAAAATGCTATGAGTGAGCGAAGTATTTTCTTTCTATCTTCCAAGCATATTATAATGATACTGCACTTATTATTCTTAAATGAAAGAATTGTTTAAACTGAATGACGGACAACAAAACTCAGCTGCCATACAACCAACTACTCCTTTGAGTCCTTCCTGTCTGAATCTTATTCCTGGATGCCAAGACTCCCCTGCTGATGTAGCACCAGTTACACATCAATCCTTCTCCCCTGTTAGCCTCCATTAATATGTACTAAAAAGTCCTTATATATGTTAAGCTATTCATCAGCATTCTATGCTATATTTCCTAAAAAAGAACATGCACATACACATTTCCACTAAAGATGCTGACACTAACAAGGCGGGAATTGAGCAGGGTTTCCATTTGTTATTATTCTTCCATCTGTTGCCCCTTTCTAATATCACCCATGTATATAAGTGTTTTAGACCATAGACTCCATCTTCTTGCACACCTACAAAGGTCTCACACCAAACATTGTTTTATTAAAAATAATCTCTCCCATACTGGCTACATCTCTTAAGTATAGCTATATGGGTTTAATACCTGTACATAATAAAATTGAAAACCTTTAACCGTTTGATAGATTTCAGTGTTCTGCTGTTTATCAAATGCCAAAAAAAAAAAAAAAAACAAACTAAAAAAACAAAACAAACAAGAAAAAACCCATCATGGTCCGAAAGCATCACTCTCGATTACTAGTCAGACAGAAAAAGAATTTGATATCCTAGAGGGCATGCAAAGAACTACCCAGGAAGAAAGTGCTGGCAGAGCCTTTTTGTACCCACATAAAACGCACCAATACAGGAAACAGTGGACACTTTTCAGCCATACAGGCCCCTTACTGTCAACTTCTAAGATCCCTGAAGAATTGCATCTGTAAGGAGAAGTATCATAGGCACACAGAATACAGAGACACAGCTTCCCAGATTCTCGTGCTAACTCCACTGAAATAAAGGGGATTATTCAATTGAGTAGTAACTTCTGGACTAAGCATAGGATTTTTCATAGCCGTTTTAAAATAGCCAGCGACAGTGTTTAAACAAATACCAAAAAAACAAAGTGATTAACTTCACAAGCCCATAAAGCACCTCGTGTCTTTATTATTACAGAAGAAATACAACTTGTGAACAGCCCTACTGTTATTCATAGTCAAACTCTAGCTGCTACCAAATGGCAAAACTGATAAATTATCTGATGAAATTACTGAATACATTCAGATACCCTGTTGCCACCACAATCACCAGCACTTATGTGAAAAATTAAAAAAAAAAAAAAAGGCTCTAGATAGGCAGTATAGTCTTCAAGCACTGCCCCATACATGTCTAGTCCTAATTAAGTTAATGAAACTACGCAAGTACAGAAGACAATATTAGCAGGTTTCATTCCAGGAGTGGAGTTTTAACCTGTAAGAAGCACACATTGCTAAGGAATAATGCACCACAAACTTACAATACCCGGAATGTGGTGTGTCACTATCCAATTTATTAGTGGAATGCAAATGATAAAGTACTGTGTTAATTATTTAAGAAGTGATGTTGAAATGGTTAGCTGGTAAAATCTGCTGTAGTTCTGGAAAGAAGTCAACTAAATGTCAGAGAAAAGGAGGTGGGATCAAATTATGCCTACATAGAAGTACAAAGCTTACTGAAGATTTGATAATTTACTATGAATTTATGTTAGCAGATGCTTCTGAAAGGTAGGACAGGAAGACAAATTAACACATTTTTAAGAAGCAGCAATTATAATAGTTTTATTATTATTATTATTAGAGGGTTAGTTCATGAATCTGACATAAACAGTTTGAAACATAATTATTATAATACTTCAGTAATTCATAGCAGATTTACTAAGTGTGATGGAGTCTTCGTAATACGACACTCCATCACACTGATGCCAACTCCTACAGAAATGGGAAATCATTTTTTTTGTAAATGCAAATTACACAGTGGGTGGATAAGAGAAATGCAAACTGCAAAATCCTACCCTAAATAAAAACATATATAAACAAGGTGACAGCCTGATAAGTGCTCCTCTTTAAAGAGCAATCAAACAACCATCCCATTGTCTTTCCTGAACAAGCTCCTTTGAAATAAGGACGGTGACAAAAGGAGACCGAAAATGAGTCTTCAAGTGCTCTTTTTACAAAGTAATATTTATTAACTGTATTTGATAACTTGAATTTCTACGACACACTTCAAACTTTCAGACAGAAGCTGCAGCTAATAATGCAGAAACTCAAGAAAGCGATCCTAAGACAGACCAGAATACGTCTATTTATTCAGTTAAATTCTACCAACATTGGTAACATCTTCATTCAAATGTTTTTGTAATGACTCAGTATTTAAACAGCACTATGTATAATAAGCTTCTTCCTGATTTGAAGAAACAGAGCATCGGTAGGCCTATAGCTATCCCTGCCAGCGGTATTCTCATTACATCATAACAACAGAGTGAAATAGTTTTCACAGAAATGAAACAGTATTTTGCCTATCTTAAAATTTGTGTATTTTGTATAAAATGGCAAGCATCAAGGATTACAAGCCTAGCGGCAGCATCACAATTCTCAGGCAGGACCCAGGAGTGTGGAGGTGGCAGTGCGCTCAGCCCAGGGTGAGAGGGAAGAGGAGGAGTGCTTCATGTCACTGACAAGGGACTCCTCCAGGCAATTGAAAAAGCAGCACTAAGAGATTTGCATCTAACCCTCCACAGCTAAGGAGAGGATTTCTGTGATACAGTGCATGACAGATGTGCAAGTGAGAAGAGTGTTCAGAGTACTCTTAACAGCCAGAGAGCCCCTAAAAAGAAATATATGAAAAATAATAGTTGAAAGGATTTTAAAAGGCAATAGTTTCCTCCTCACCCTTTTTTTCCAGGTGGCAAAATTTATTTACATTAGAAAAAGGTATGTGGGGGGTGAACTTAAAACCATGTTTGATCATCCTCTGTATCTTACTCTCGCTGCTTTTTTGGCAGAACTTGCTCATTTTGACTGCAGTACAAAAGCTGTGAAGGAAACACTAAAAGTAAGCAACTAAAAGATACCATTATTTCAATAGCCCATTTGTCATACATATGCACTATTAATTGTATATCAATGGCTGAAACAAGGGCTACTCAGTTTTATTATTATCACTACCAGGGCAGGTTTTACTCACAAAAAAACTTCATCCTGAAAGAAGAAAAAAAGCATGGACAAGCCTGCTGCTTTTAGAAAAAAATGTACCTTTATATGTGAACAATGGTGGGGAGATACGTGAAAATATTCTGCCATAAGAATAAAGAACTAACATATCAAACCACAGCCACTTTTTTTTTTCCCCCCAAATAAGTGATTTATGGAAATATATACAAATGAAGAAAGTCGTGCTGAAAGAAAGATTACCTAGCAGACTAAGATTCACCCTCCCTCCTCATACCCTGCTGCACCTTCCTATTTTAAATGTACCGAGCCGAGTATCCAACACAGGCTGAAGTACAGTCCGCCATAAGAAGTACTAGGAATGCCCTTGAAAAATGTCCAGATTGCAGCTAGTGCACAAAGGACCTCGCTATGTAAATAAGTGCATGAGAATTTCTCTCTCGCTCTTGACCCGGTAGCAAGCGAAGAGATTAACTTCCATCAACATCGGAAAACAAAGAGTCTGTGAGGAACCAGCGAAGTTTACGAGGAGAAAAGGAAGAAAGCTGAGGCTAAATTTCAGCTGGTTTAGAAAGAGAGAGGGGGGAAGGAAAAAAAAAAAAAAAAGAGAGAAACGGCTCGTTTAAATCATCTGAATGTTCTACTTCGTATTTCTTTTCCCCCAAAATACGCTCAGCAGAGGTGAACAGCAGTGCTACACGAAATAAGGCAGAGCAGTCAGATATTAACTGCCATAGGTGAGAGGAGGCAGACATCCCCCCTTGCCTCGCTACACAGAAGGCGACGCTGCAGATTTCCCACTCCGCTACCAAAAAAGCAAAGCAGAACCAGCATCTGGGGCGGGAGGGGGGTTATTAACTGGGAACTTTTTGTTCCTTAAATATGTAACAGAGACCTTTTGTTTTTTTCTTCTTCCCACGACCCTCTTCTTTCCATCTTCTCTGCCAAAAGAGGCCGAAACAAACGTTATTCCATAGTAACACTATTAAAAAAAAGGAGTCTAAGACTTACCATATCAGCTGGAACGCTGCTGGACATCTTGATGTTACCCTAAATGGCTTAAAATCAACTTAAAAAAGAAAAAAAAAAAAAAAAAAAAGAAAAAGGCAGCAGCAGCACCAAGAACAACCCGCCGGAGATCTTCACGAAGCAAACCCGGTGTCAACGTCGGAGGCAGCAACTTCCACGTCCCCTACGAAAAAGAGGTGCCCGATGTGCAGCGGGGAAGACGGCGGGCAGAGGAGGAGGAATATCCAGCGGTCAGCGGTGCCGGGGCCGTGCCGGAGGAGCCGGCGGGAGACCAGAGATGGCAGCAGATCCCTGTCAGCAGCGGCGGCGACGGCGGCAGCAGCAGCACCAGCGGTGCCAGGTAGACCAGGCAGGACTACACCGCCACATGAGCTGCGTGCGGGCTTTTCCCCCCCTTCTCTCTCCCTCTTCCTTCTCTCCCAGCCTTGACAAATGACGACGGGATGATTCACGGGATAATGGTGCGTCCAAGTCACCTCCTCAAGTCAGCGCAGGCGACCCGGGCGCGCAGGCAGGACCTCGCTCCTGCCCTCGGCGGCGGGGCAGGGAGGCGGGAGGGCCGGGGTGGGCCCGGGGCCGCTGGGGAGGACGCCGGGCTTCGCCTTCCCCCCTCCCCACCCCTAAGCGGTGGGCGACATTCAACAGGGTCTGGCGAGGAGACGGGCCGGGGAGGGCTGCCTGAGGGGCGGCCGGAGGGGAAAGCCCTCCCCCGCGGCGCTCCGGCGGCGACAGCACTCGGCGGGGGCCGGGGGGGGCGTTCAACGGCGGCCGCCTCCCGCAGCCTCAGGTCTCCGCTCGCATCGCCGCCGCCTCCGCCTCCTCCTCCTCCTCAGCCCGCCTTCCCCCCCCTCCCTCCCCCGCCTCGTCCTCCGGCGGCTCCGGGCGCCCTCGGCGGCGCGGCAGGGGCGGGCCCCCCTCCCTCCCTCCCCCGCGAGCCGCGCTGCCTCGCCCCGCTGCGAGCCGCAGGTGCCGGTCCTCAGCGCGATCCTCGCCCGCAGCCGCCCCCTGTCATCTTCGGCTCAAACCAACATGGCGCCCGCCGGGCCCAGAAAGGGGACACAGCAGGGGAGAGACGGACCCCCTCCTCCTCCGCCGCTGCTCCCGCCGCGTCACGTGCCGCCGCCCCGCGCGGCACCATGGGGCTTGTAGGCAGCCGAGGGGGAGTGGGCGGGGCCAGCCTGGCTCCGCCCCCTTCCCCTTAACAACCGTTGCTAGGGCGGGGAAGCGGCCTCCCTCCGCGGGGCCCCTCGTCCCTCGTCCCTCGTCCCGCCGGGGTGGCCCCTCGCCCCCGCCCCGCGCTCGCCCTGCGGTGGCGGCGCCAAACCGTGGGCTCCCCGGGGCACCGCCGGAGCCTCGGCGCCGTTTCTCGGCGGTGGCAGCAGAGGGTCCCGTCCATCGTCCCCCCCCCCCGCCCCCATCCCCGCCGCCACCCGGGCAAATACCACATAAAAAAAACCGTCGTTTTCCCCCAGGGCGGCTGCAGCTTCCTCAGGGCGTTTGGGGCTCCCCTTGCAGCCCGTTCGCCGTGGATCCCCTTCCCAAGAGTGTGGGGGCCTGTGCTGGATGGCTTCCACAACGAAAAAAAAAAAAAAGGAAATTTCTATGTTATTGTCTTATTTTTTTGGTACCCCGGATCCGCAAGTCTGGGCCTGTACATAATTTCTTTGTATTTCTCATTTCTTACATTATTTTTTAGCGTTTCAAATATCAAGGTTCTTCCCCTTTTTTCTTTTTTTCTTTTTTTTTTTTTTTGTTTGTTTGTTTTGTTTCAAACTGTGTAGTTTTATTAGTGAAAAAAGCTCCTGTGAGATTCACGGTGAAAATGATGGCTTCCAACTTGGAAGCGTCTGGAGAAAGGGCCCTTAGCATGTAAAATGCCCCTTCAGAAGCTGTCCCGCTCCCCAAAGGGCTTCGCCTTCGTTACGGATCCCCGTTATCTGAAATGGTGTCAGTACTGGGTATATTCTTCCTTATTCCAGGCTGCTCCCAGATACCAGAAAACAAAGAAAGGCTCTGACTGATGAAAAATGCATCCTACCTCAAAGACGCAAAAAAAACCCCAAAATCCTACACAAGGTGCAGATCCATTGAAGGAATGAATAGGCCTTTTGAGAGGAGTGTGGAGAGACACATTCATATGCCGGTACTGTAAAACTGTCCCAAGAAAAAAAAAACCAAAAATATCAAGAAAATCAAGTAGATGGAACTTGTGACAGATGCAGCCTGGTTCCTTTGGGGACAGATCTCATGTAAAACCACAGGAAATTAAGACAGAGTTGTTCCCTTTAATACTAAAAGTTTGAGGCTGCCTTTCCTCTTTAGGACTTCATGCAGCAAAGGCAACCCCTGCCAAGACACTATCCCTTGCAGAGGTTGTAATTCTTTTCTTTATACTCTGCTCCAAAATAGCACAAAGCTACGAACTTCAGACGATGGATTTGGCAGCAAGCAGCCCTGTGTGATGCCTGGGAGAAGAGTTGGGGGCCAGCAGAAGTGGCCCCACATGCATGGCCTCTGTGAGGATCCTGTGCTGTCACGTGTACGACTTCAGGCATGTCACTCCCTCCCTTGTCAGCCTAATTTGCTTAGATGGTACATTTTTGGGAGGCATTGACTGGGGCATCTCTCACCGGAGGAGAGGCTGAGAGCTGGGACTGTTCAGACCCAGGAAGAGAGGTCTCAGAGGGATCTCATCAGTGTAAGTGCCTCCTGGGAGGGAATGAAGAAGAGGGAGCCAGGCTCTTCTCAGTGGCACCCACTGACAGAACAAGGCAATGGGGACAAGATAAAAACCAGTAAATTCAATCTGAACATAAGAAAAGATTTTTTTTTTGGACTGTGAGGGTGACCGAACACTTGCACAGGTTGCCCAGAAATGTTGTGGAGCCTCCATCTGTGGACAAAACCCAACTGGACGTGGTCATGGACAACCTGCACTCGCTGACCCTGCTTGAGCAGGGGTTTGGACTAGATCACCTCCAGAGGTCCCTTCCAACCTGGATGATGCTGTGACTGTGACTCTCCCCTGATAAATGTTTCTATGGTACCTTTTATCATCATTCCCAATCTCAGTCAGGTCTTCTAGCCACCAACAGGATAGAAAGGCTTGTGTTTGTGGCAGTAATAGCAAATTGTTGAAGCATCACTTACTTTTTCTCCAATAGAGTATCCTTGAGGGACAGAGAAAGTGCAAGGGTTCCTCATTCTTTTTTTTTCTTTTTTTTTTTTACTTTCATTAAGCATCTAAATAGTAATACTCATAGATGAGGGTCCAAGGTAGGAGCCCTGAAGGGTGTCTCTCCATCCCAAATAATACACATTCCTGGGCACATATGACTTTCTGGTTAAATCAGTGACAGACTGAAGAATTATAAATAGATCTTGCTGAATAAAGGTTATACTTAGAACATTATTAATGTGGGCTTTTCCCTGAAAAAAAAATAATAAAAAAAAACCCTACATACAACAGCTTAAATTTAAACAGGCTGTTGAGATCTGCTCCAAGGCCATTCTGCAGACCAGCCCTTCACTCCACGCATAGAGCAGCCCTGTACCAGTGCCTCAAAGTGATCTCAGGGTAATTTAGGAGGTGTCCTGCCCATGCCCTCCCCAGTAGCACTCCCTTAGTATGGACAAGAGAATAGGCACCGTGACTGCTTTTCAGGCACTGTAGCTCAGAGCTGCCTTCTCAGGGAAACTGAAATTGGTGGCACCTCAAAATGATGTCCTTGGCCATGCTGTGACAGCTGAGGTGCATGGCCCTTCCCATCTCCTCTGCTACAAGGAGGCAGGGCAGACAGCGGGGCTTTGTAATTGTTTACAGCTCGTGGGGTGAATTGCCAAAGGTTATATGGAAAGACACTTCAACTGAGCGTCAAGAAGTCCATGTGCCGAAGCAAGTCAGGCAAGTGAGGAAGGACACCAACAAGTACAGGCAAACTGGATGAGGGGTCAGCAAGGCAAGCAGGCAGCAGCAGGGCACATCCGCTGCATTGGAGATGACTCTTTAAACTATTTAGATGGATGAGCTCATCTGTGGCGCATAAAGATAAGCACATACATAGGACATAACCATAGACAAGAATACAGAAGATACAGAGTCTAAACCAGTATGATTCTATGGGTTTTGCTTTTTTTTCCTCTAGTTTAACAATCTGTTTAAAGGAAGGATCGTGCATTTTGTGTTGATGAAGCAGCAGGGTACAGGAGGAGTCAGGGGACTGTCCTTGCTACTTCATGTACGCTGTCGGGTTGGTCAACTTTTCTGCTGAGTGTTGTATAAATGAGGATGAGCTTCTCTCTTTGACACGCAGCTGTGCTGTCCAAGACACGGCATGAAGAATTAGCTTTTTTATTCATATTATTACATATTTGAATCTACAATTATGGCTGCAGGCCAAAATCCACTGTCTTAGGCACAGCACATACAAGCACATATCAGAGGTTCTGTCCTGAAAGGTTCGTAGTACCAGGTTTACTCTACAGTTGACATTTATATCACATTTACATGACTTTTTTCCACCGGCTCTCAGCTATGATGACACAACACAAACGAATGGAAGATCCAGCACAGCTGATACATGATGGAGATCATTTTAGGATGATTGTGTGCTGGGCAAATGAACAAAAAGAGGTGCTGCACAGTGGTCCTGATAGAAGGTGTACTACGTAAGATGAAAGGGACAAATCCCACTGGTATCGTGGAGGTGAGGTCACGTATTTGAAATGCAGTGTGGTCAAATATAAAACAGAAAAAGATCTTTTCACTTTGGCATGTATTAAGAAAGGGCTGTTATGGTAGTATTCATTTCACATTTGCACAGAGAGGAAATGAGAGTTGTGGTCAGCAGTAGTCGGCTGGAACAAGGGACCCTGCAAAGGCGTAACTGCAGGCTGCGTCTGGGATCTGCTTGCAGCTAAACCCCGAGCAAATGCTACAGGCATACACATCTGAAAACAAATCTTTCCCACATCCAAGGATCAACCAAAAAGGGAAGTGCTGTTCGAGAGAAGTGCTAGCAACATGGAGAGCTGAAAAGGCTATTCCGCTTTTGGGACATAATCCTGTACTCAGATACACAAATCTTATTTCCATTAAGTCCCCTTTGCAGAACTGTCATGTGAATTTAGCCGTCTAGGTACAAAATCTCTCATCATCATTACTTTGGCAATTTATGGGGGGAAAAAGAGGAAGTATACAACTGATATTTTGCTCCTCACTTGAAAAATATGACGTGGCATGAGTAAATAAGTAGAATTTTACCACCCTGTCTTCCCTTTCAGAAGAATTGTGCCAGGTATCTGTGGGTAGGTTGGGCTGCGGTTTTAGTGTTTCATGGCCATCAGTACTAGCTGAAACCTGACTCTGTACTGAGACGTGCTTAATAGGAATAAAAGGTCTGTTATTCTAAATCAGATTAGTAGTCCAGCCAATGTGATATCCTGTCTCCAGCAGTGGCCAGCATCGAATGCTTCACAGAAAGACACACTAACCCCCACGATGGACAATCATGTTATAATCTTCTTATTTGCTAAGTTTCCACTGCTGCCAAGGCTGCCAGCGAGGCTGTTTTATGCCCTGAAGCACAAAACTTCATGTCCTTTGTAGCCTTAATGGCAGAATAACCCATCGATGACATGTAAGACCAATTGCCATTTTTCGAAAGAGCAGCGCTCTCTCCCAATGGGTGTTATTGCTGGGGTTGAAGACCACGTCAAACCTATGCTCCAAGACCGACTATTAAAAGCTTTCAGCCCAGTACTGTGCTCCAGCATTTTCCCTTTGAGGGAGGCTGCAAACAGGAGCATCTTCAGAAGAAATAACAGACCACCATGAAATTTCTTTTAAGGCAAGAACATCTATCGCTTCTGATTTCTCTCCAGATTTTCAGAGCAAGCTGAGAAGGTGAAAGGCTCCTGAGACAAAGGGCTTAATTCTCCGGGGTTTGGCCATGGGACAGATCAGGATTCTTTCCCTCTCTGGCAGCCACAGAGGCAAGATATCCAGGGCAGCAAGGAACACACTGGGCTAGTCAACAGGATACTTTTAATACCTTTGTAGAAACACGTGGCCATTTTTTTTAATTCTTATAAAACCAAGTTTGCATTTAACTCGTTGTGACTTAGTCCTGTTGAATTCAGACCCCTTACAAGGAAGCGTTCAGGCAAAAACACTCACTGGAAATAAGGGCCAGATGCTGCAGCATGCTTGCAGCCTGCTGTCTGCTCCTGTGTACGGCCAGTTTCTCATTCTGGCCTCTGGAAAAACCTCAGATTTTGTGTTTTCGTGTATCTTTTCATACTAAACTGATTCCTTTCCCTTTGAACGAACACTGATTTTTGCTTGTTTGTTGCTTCTGTGGCCAGCCAAACCAGCATGTGGGTCCTACTGGCCCCTCCGTTGATGCCAGTAGGCTTCTGGGAATACTGTTTAGCAGGCTTCATCTTCCTCAGAGCCAGAAGAAACGCAACAAAAGAGCCTCTGAAGTCCACCACCAGCCATCATCATGGTTTGTTTATTTACTTTTTAAGTTACTTGTCAGACCAATCTTGCTGGAAAATGAAAGTGCACAGCTATTTAAAACAATGTGCATCGTGCCCCTGAATGCTCCAATAGAAGGATTTCTTTCCCTCCCTCACGTTTGCCGTACCTATGTACAAATAGAAGGTGATAGGAAACAACCAAGTGATACCAAGTGCCAAAGGTTATTTCTGACCTTCCCAACACAGCTGAACCAGGCATAACCTGTGCTCTGCCAATCTAATGGGCGTAGCAGAGATATGACATAGTGGTGTTACAATTACTGATGTCACAGATTATGTCTGGGAACTCCTGAGAGCAGGGGTGGAGACTGATAGAGGAGGGTACAAAGGTGGAGTAAGGAGAAGGGAAGACTAACACAAATGAGAAGAAGAAATCCCTGGGCCTATTTTAGAGAGCACTCAAACCACCAGCATTCTTGAGATGTTTTAACCGCCCGTACGTCTAGGAATTAAAAAATACATCTGTCCAGTCTGTACAGAAATGTAACCTTGAAAACAGTCGGAAGAAGTTCCTTAGTTTCTAACAGATAAGAAACAGGAAGGAGAAGTTTTAGCAGAGAAGCATCCATGCGGATCAGCTTCCTGACAACAAGGAGGAACTAAGGGGAGCATTGAAACACGGCTCAAGCTCTGAACCTGAAACTTGAATTTAGCGAAGGATTTACAAAACATAGCAATACAGTGCTCTTTAATATCAGGAAATCAAATATGTGGAAATATGTGGAAAAAAGTCCTATGCAACTGGTCATAAGGGTTGTGGTGACAAAATCTATTAAAATTTGCCAGTGAAGAGGGAGGCTGAAGATCCCCAAAAGTGCCATATCAAATTAAATGGCAGCTCTGCAGAAAAAGGAACAAGAATGTGTGGCTGTGGGGAATGGCTGTTGCAAAACTCAACGTTGCAAAAGAAATTTTCTAGAAAATAATTGAAGAAAAATACATAGTTAATGTTCAAGAGAGGACAGTAAAAGAGCACCAGAAATTACTTTCAGTCCAACCAAGGATGTAGAAGGAAAATGGCTTTGTAAAACTGTTAAACACAAGAGCTAAAGCTCAAATTGCTTGTTGGTGCTACCAGGATCCCAGTCTTCATTTATGTCTTACGGGCACCACTGCAGCTCAAGGCTGTGTGCAACCTATTAGCTGCGCAGAGCCAAACTCAGCGGGGACCCTGGAGTACCGACTGTGTTTTAGCATCCCTCTGTCCTGCTGACTACAGCAGGTTACTTCTTACATTATCAGGCAGCTAGGTTCATTTATATATATATATATATACATATGTAAGGGTCTCCAGTGGGAAGCTAAACACTAGTGAGCTCCCATTATGGCTCATATTTACTATTTATAAAATTAGTAATAACAATACTAAATTGAAGTAAGAAATCATTCTTGCTTGTTTGATTTTCGTGTCTGTTATCTGCACTACATTAGAATTCAGGTTTTTTAATTTAAGGATCTGCTTATGTCTGTAATTTAAAGCTGTTACTTGTATGCATATGCATTTGTATATTTACATAAACGTGTTTATATAGGTTCTAAATCTATATGCACACATGCATATTAATTCTCTGAACATTTTTTAAATTAACTGTAGCACTCAGATAGATTACACTCAAATCTGATTGTATGCTACTTGAACTGAAACAAAAACCCATCTCAGAATTTGCTCTGAGATAATTGTTGTTTACATGTGTTATGTCAATGTAATATAACATTTCATCTGCCCTATTTTCTGTCATTCGTTAGTCTCCAAACCAGAAACAATATCTGAATGAAGCAGTGTCTAGAAATGCTATTTTTAATTGGCTGAAGAAATTGCTTGACCTCTGGTAACTGGTTACTGTTGTTGGGGAGATGCTTCATAAGCAGAGGCACATTGTTTAAACATAACGGGACAATAGTCTCGTGTCATCTATAGGATATGGAGACACCACAGTTTTCTGTTTCTTTTACTTTATTACTATACATGCGAGGCACAATCCACAAAGACTTCCTGAGGATGAATGTTGTCAGTATATGAAGCACTGAATAACTGCTTTTTGTTTTGCTGAATGGTCCCCTTTCAGATCTAAAGGGGAAAATACAGAAAAAATAGCTCCGGGGAATGGAGTCTTGCATATAGGAATTATTTTTTTTCACCCAGAGACTTTCTGCTGCATTGAGAACCTACATTATTTTATATGATTTTGACTCTGTTGACGTAATCTGTAGTATTCCTGGTCTACAGTTAGGTGAGGAAAGGACTGGGCAAATTAATAGGAGCCTGAATTCCATGTTACTTCCAAGCTCACAGTCACCTGGGTCCTGAATGCTGCTGATGTTGGGATTGATTTTTTTCTCTATTTTCACTTTTGCTTATCATGACTGTAAAACCCAAGAGGGCCTGATTCAATTTTAGCCTCCCTTTCTCATTCCAGTCCCAAGCCCTATGTGGACAATAATAGGTGTTTGTGTAGTATGGGTGAGTGGTCCCAGAATAGCCAGCACTAAAAATCATCTAATTGGTTTATTGTCAACAAGAGTCTTGCTGGAGACAGCAGGAGAGCAAGAGAGTCTGAAAAGACTGAATGGACAGGTTTTACCCCATTTGAGTTTGTTATATGTATGTGTAATTGCTGTTAAAGACCTTTATTACTTTTTATTAATTTTAGTTTTAGTAATTCATCAACATTTTTAGTTAAATGAAAAGAGAATTTGTCAGACATCCGTCTCACTACTCGCTTATGTTGCATCTGTCATCGCCAGTGGGCTGGTGTCTTGGGTGCCAGCTGTGGGCACAACAAATGAATGGGAAGCAATAGTGTCAATGTTTGTCCATGTGCAAAAACTTATGCTGCATTTTCACATTCCCTTTATCAGATGCTAAGGGAGGAATTCAACTCACCTAAATTTAGTCCTCTAAAAATACTGGATATCTTAGCTAAGCTACTTGTCCGGCCTCCATCTGTGGAGTGAGGTACAACCACCACCTTGACCTCTTAGGTAAGACTCTTAACTTCACTCTATTGACTATTAAAAACCTGCACAATTAGTTTAGAGTAGATGCTTAATTTCTATACACCTGAAGATAACCATAGTAAATATCTCTCCAATCTCTTCCACTTCTCCCCACCAACACGGTGTTTTCAGCTCCGCACACTGCTTAGCTGGAAAGTTAACCATGATTTGTTGCTCAGGGCTGTTTTGCTTCAACCCACCTAGACCTTGGCATTGTTCATGCTCCAGAGAGCTGAGATCCGATGTCAGGGATGCTGCAAACATTTATGCAGGACCTTCAGCATGAAGGTTGTACCGCTGTGGCTGGAGTCAGTGGGCATAGGCTGAGTGAATTACTTAACAGCAAGCAGAACTAGTTACGTACTTAAGCAGGTGCATGAACTTTGGCAGGATCAAGGCTTAAATAATAATCACCTCGAGGTAAGAAAATGTTCTTCTTTTGTTTCCTTTGCAGCACAAAACTTGCTACTGTCACTTAATTAACTGGGTTTTCAAACTGATGAATGATGAAATAACTTTGGAAGCGTTACAATCATGGCATCACTTAAAACACCTCAGCGCTCTCCTGGGAGAGGTGAGAAGGTAATGGGCTGGCTGTTCTGCTAAATGAGGCTACTCAGTGATCACAGCGTGTGCTTTGGAGTCTGCGACACCAAGTCCTCAGGGCTCAGCTTGGCTTCTATTAAACTATATGGGCAGAGTCCCACTGCCCAGGTGAGAGTTGCATCAGGTCTGAAAACCTTTCATTTTTCCAGAAGGATCCTTATATAGGACACTGAGGACACAGTGAGGGAGCCAATCGTTAAAGGTTTGTTGAAAGAGAACAAGAAGAGGACATGAAAGCTTGGAGAAAACATGTCTAGATCTCTTCATAGCTTTAATATGGCGTGTAACGTGTACGCTTTCTAGTTCACTCTTGCAGATTTCTTGTAGATGCAGAACGAGACAGCTCTTAAACAGAGACTGGTTACACAGAATATTACAGAGTATTTTCAAAAGTATTAAAAATGCCACCAAACAAAGATCTTGTTCATTTTCCCTGCCCTTTCTGTGACAAATGACTGCAGTACAAGTGAACTCCCGCTTTTCCTTATTTATGAAACACCTCTTCCCTTTTGTATGAAAAGCTAATTTTCCTGTGCTTTAGAAAGTATATAAGTGGCAGTTGAAAAAGCGGGCAAAAGCTGTACATTAGAATAGAGGAACAAGGCAAGTACTGAAAAACAAAAAGCTGTTCAGTATTTTTTTTGCTCTAAAAGAAAAGGAATGAAAACTGTCATCAGACTGAATTGTTCTATTCCTGATTACTGTGTGTAGCACGATGAAACAAAAAATGCATTTCCATTTTAGCTTTCACAGGCAATATATGCCTGCAAAACCTTTTGATAAAGAACTGATTTTCAAAGCAGCACGTTTCTGTAGGCTGTCAGTGATCCAGCAGAGCTCTCACGCTGCTTTGACTTTTCCAGCTCCCAAGAGTATCAGACCTTTACCATTCTTTCTAGGATCCCAGCAAATTTAATAATATAGGCAAACTTCTCCATAGATTGATTTTGGATTTACAACGCTCCTGGCTGCTTGCTTGCATAGATGTAACCAACAGGCAGAATCCACACATCAGTCTTGAAAAAAAAAACCCCTCATTTAGACAAAATAGATTTTACCCATCAGCCTCTCCACAACTGAGACTGGCAATGTATCACGCTTGGCCGTAAACATTTCTTCAGGAAGGAACTGGTCTTAAATAAGTCAGTTTAAATAAGATCAGCAAAACCATCTCCAGTAATACCATCTGGTAACTCTTAATCACATCCGAGCCTACAATGTTGCAAATATGAGTCAGGTTAAAAAAGACATGAGAAAAACAGTGTGAGCGTGGAAATGCAAGAGTATTAAGTTAGAGCAGCTCACAGCCTGTAGGATGGAGAAAAGCAATAAAGAGGAACACATAGCTAAGCAATTCATAAACTCAGGGACTAAAGCAATATATTCTCGTTAAAACGCAGCCATTTACCAAGACTACCCTGCCCATTCTTGTGTCTGGTTTTCATTTTGTTCTTATGTACTGCCCAGGTACTAATACAGGTACAGAGTTGAAAGATAAAAGTTAAGCGCAGAGTTGGGCATCATGTGTTTGCCATAGTCTCACCAGCACCAAACCGTCACTCCCCTGCCTGGTGACCCATAACAGCAGTGTGTGCCCTCCTGAAATTACACAAAAGCCCTTGAGATCAACAGTTGCGTTTTCTGTATTTTATAAGCCATCGGCAATATTTTGTAGAATTTGAATTTTTATATGCAACATGGTAAGCTTTTTCCTTTTCCACATTTGTTTTTCCTTTTCTGCAGTTGAACCCTTCAATAAACAACAGCCTGTAGCAACTTATGTCAAGAGTAACAAGGAGGAAAGGTGGGCAACACTGAACACTGTACTGGTTTGAGGAAGCTAATAATTTAAACAGTTTGCTTATAAATTCTTTTGCAAAGCTTTTTTTTCTTTTCTTTTTTTTGCTGCTGGCATGCATCATTAGATTCAGTTTCATTTCACTGACTGCAATGCCATTCCTTCTCGGTAATGAGCATCCGAGTGATGCGTCACAGGATTGCTGTATCAGGGAATGTTGACAAATAAATGGATGCGCTGATTTCTTCGGCATTTAAGCCTTTCATTCAACCCTCTAATCTTAAGACAGGTGATTTCTTAAAATGGATTTACACGCTAGCAAATATAAATAAGCACTTAAAATGATGGTAGAGACAAGATCTCTACAGACTCAGCAATTATTAAGAAAAATGAAAAAGGTGAGAGTGGTTTGCCCATTTCAAAAATATAGTCCAATTAGTTTAACAGAATTCGATGTGATGTTTTACAGGTTTATGAACAACTAGCTGAATAGTTTGGGCAGCATGTGTTTAATCTTGTTCTGAAGATTTTGTTTGCATTAAGCCGCTAGCAGAGTGCGCACCTGTCTCTTCATCACCAGCCTCCATTCTCATACCGTTTCTTTCCTTCTTCTGGCAATTAGCGCATGCTTAATCCCAAGAACATCACTAATCCTGGGCTGTTTGTATGTGAAAACTAAGCACAGCCTGCAGTATATTGTTGGCCTGTGCTGAGACAATGTGGGGACCCGTCCTCTCCTGGGAAAGACTATATCATGTGCGCTGTGGCATGGGGCTGACTTCCACTGGCCAAGGGTGAGGAGAAGACATCATCTCCCTGTGGGCATGAGGCAGCCCTTGGGTCATGCACACCGTGACCTTGGAGATCAGGCTTGAAGCACCTGCTGTGGCAACTAAATACAGGAGATCAGTGAGCTATTCAGGTGATCTGGTCTAAACGCAAAGCCTAAGTGGTTGGCTTAAGACTATCTTACATGTTTCAGCGTGGTTGCTTCTGTTGGTCCTTGTAAGGTCCGTAGTGTGGCAGGTCTGGCTACAGCCCTGCTGTTTCTCTCTCATTTCCGGATTGAGTCCTGGCTTCACAGCTGTGGAGAACAGGGACTTTGAATAACTCCTTGCCTTTTTCTCACACAGTAGGTGACCAGATCTGTCAGATGTCCCATGGGGGACAGTGCCTTCCCACTTTTGACCTTGGCTTACTGTCAGGGAATTTGCGTAAGGTGGAGCAATGATTGATGGAAGCTCTTGTCATCTATTGATCAGATAATTCCTCCTGAGAGAGTCTGAGCATCCACTTTTTCCTGCTGGGGACCAGCAGCTCTTGGAGAAGCCAAAGAAAAGTACTGATCAGATCGGTGAACATAGAAAAATATACATATCAAAATATATATTTATGAAAGTATATGTGTGTGTGTGTGTACATGAGTAAAGCCAGTTGTTTCTTTTTCCCCAAATTCCCTGCCCATGAGTGCTGTTACCTAGTGCTTGGCCCTCTGGGAATTTTGGTTTGTTGTAGAAGTAATTGACAAGTTTGTTGGGGTCTTCTAGTGACGGGCATTTGAGGTGTTTTAGTTAAGAGTCCAAAGGGCACTCTAGGGCTCTAGGGAAGTTTTATGGGTACTCTGTACAGAATCAGATATACATGTGCAAAATAAAGCAGAGAAGGATACAGTTACTTTTATGATTGGTTCAGCCTGAAAAAGTATGTGAATAGAGAGTTTCTTTGTCCTTGTACTGGATGGGTTTGTTGTTCTTCAAGCATTTTTGTGAGCAAATGAATGTGTTAAATTAGGTCCTGTAGAGACTTGCTGGCAATTTTAAAGACATGGCATAATGAAGCTTGTTTCCAACTCTGCAGGGATAGCTTCCTTTGTTAATCTACCAAATTACGTATTGGGTAGGCTTGTTTCATTAGCAAATGGGAAAGGAGGTGCCAAGAGCCCTATTCTTTTACCCTCCTGCTCTGAGCTCTGTGACCACCCTCTCCTCCTTGAGGAGGGACCAGAATTCTGTTTTCTAAGGGGTCAGTACAAACCTTTTCTGACATATGAGCCTGTCTTAGATCAAACGACTCCCTTGGAAAATACTGATATACAATTTAAAAAAAAATATTTCTTCACAGGTTTGGCATTTGTTGCAAGCATGCTGGTCAAAAAAACCCACCCCAACAACATAACGTCATGGAGAAAATATCAGTCCCCCAGTTCAGAGAGAATCCTTCTACAGCAGCTTTGAACACTTAGAAGTGGATTCCCCTCAAAGCCATCTGAAAGGTTGGTGTTTACCTTAAGATTCAAATGAACTACAAAGAAAGGCAAAAGCAGAGGGCAAGTCATCCCATCTATGCCGGCAGATGTCTTCGGAGGGATGGACCATATTTTGGCAATCCATCTCTCCTCTGACCAGACAGGCAGCCAACATGGCAAGCTTAGATTAGATGTCTGACTCGGGAAAAGCTAAATTTAGGTGATAGGAATCCCAACCTTAAATTTTTAATCTTAAGACAAACTGAGTGATTTTGCGTCCCCCAACAGAGTCTATTGTTCCTTTTTCAAAAAAAACAACCACTTCATGTCATGCCAGGTCGATTTTAGAAAGTGTTTGCCTCCTAGATGAGATGTGGTACCGTAATATTCCTGCCGCCAGAGCATTCCTGCTCTGCTGATATGCAAAAAAAAAGAAAAATATCCCCTGCAGCTGCACGCTGAGCAGTGAGGAGCCTCAGGCTGAGAACAACAGAGTCCTCAAGTGATTTTGGCCAGTACATCTGAATAAAACAACCTTCATAACATTAGAACAACAAAACACTTTACTGCTCTTAGAACAACAAACCACTTTGTGCACAGTAGCAAAGTGATCCTTGCTAGTGCACAGTGATATCTCAACAAGGGATCCAAGCCTAACCTTTCCAGCATTAATCACTGGAAACGCCCGCGCTACCAATGTGCTTTTGCATGTATACTATGGAAATGATGGTTTCATCTACACACAGTGAAGTCAGGGGAAAGGCAATATCACAGAGCCCTGGGTAGCTTGCGTATCCTGTGTAGCAAAAGTTGGCAGTGTCTCCTTATGCAGGAGCTAAAATGCTCTGCTTGAAAATCAAGACAATAAGAAGCATTCAAAAGCCACTTCTAGTACCAGTGTATTTACTGCCTCTCGCTTTGAAACCAGAAAATGCTTATGCCTTTTAAAAATCTAAACACAGGCAAAGCAGAAAATGTAATCACTTAATTTTGTAATGAGATCCAGGCACAGGAACCCATGAGGATTTTCTCCCCAGTGTTGAACTCCACATTTCACACCCAGAGAAGCCACATGCTGGCTTTGGCTCCCCCAATGCCTTCCGGCTTGGAGAGGAGAAAGCCTGCTCTGGTTACCTTCAGGCTTGTCCTTGGATTGCAGGAGAAGAGGGAAAGGACAAAAATGTCTTGGCATCAGGAAAAAGCCCGAGCCCCTTGCTAGAAAGTGACCGGCACAGAACGACAGGTGTTGCTGGGGTTTCCACTTGCCAAAATGTAAGCGCTGGCAAAACCATTCCCCTCTCTGGAGACAGCAGCAGAAGGTCCATTGCCATTCCTATGCTCCTTCAGGGATGCTCCATAAAACAGAGAAGGCAGCAGTGGTCCGAGTAAATATTAGCAGTTCCACTCACTGCTGCATGCTGCTGCTCTTCTCCAGCTTTTAAAGCACGATGAAAATCATCTGGCTCTGCTCATGGATGCAACAAAAGTCACGTATTTGATGGAGGGTGAGGAAAAAAAAAGAGTAGCAGTACCCGGATACAGATCCCTGCAGGCACAACGCTTACTAGAGATGGGACTGCAAGGAGCTGCTCTCCTCCCTGCTTGTTTCCAGAGCACGTGAAGTTCTCTTATGTGAAAACATCACCGGATTGCTTGATTTGTTGAAAGCCAGCTCAAAGCACGGTTACCTATATCGGGATGGACTTACTTCACACCTGCAGCCCAGAGTCCAGATACCCTCATCTTTCCTGATACATCAGTGACAGGGAGGGCGGGAATCACCACTTTCGGAAGAAGAATTGGGCTAAAGCCAAAGGTCGATGCTGGTCTAATGTGGCTGATATTTCATACAGAGTCAGAAAGAAAATGATCCTAAAGGCCTACAAAATTCCTGGGGCAGTAATCTCAGCTGCTGAAAGCACCTACGTGTTTGGAGTGACTCCCTGCCTTTGTCAGAGCTGGTCCTCACTAAGGAAAACAAATGAGTTCTTCACTCCAGGAGCATCCTGCCCCGATACCAACATCTTCATAGAGAAACAGCCCTCACTTGATTTTTATCTTTGTGTGTGGTACAGCTCATGCACAGAGACAAAGGATACAGCCACGAGGCAGAAAAACGTCAATATACTGAGGTGCTGCATGAGAGCACGCAATGTGGGGTTGCTCCATTACCCACGCAAAGAGGCTCCAGGCTGTCCTGTCTGCCTGAGCCAGGCAGGGTGGCCAGGGCAAGGGGTGGAGGATGTTCAGACTGAAGTAAGGATAACTGTTAGCTTCAGCCATGCAAACACAGGCGAGAAATTCTGGGCTCTTTGCTCAAAGTCATTTCCCCCTCCTTCAGCATCGTCAGCTCCTGCCATATCACCGTGTGCCTTGTTTGCAACGCTGAGGAAGGGAAGCTGGCAGAGGTGATTTCCGTACGCTTCTGGAACCTTTCTAGCCAGAACAAAAGACTTATTACTTCTGACACTGGATTTCTGTGTCTGATGAACCCCTGACTTCTCTAACTTGAATAAGTAGTTTAATTCATAGCAGAGCTGATTTCAGTTGGTGGTGTTGAACTGTTGTCATCATGGCATCGTTCAACACAGGACAGGAAGGTGACCAGGAAAAACTGAAATTAATAGTGCTTTCATATGGCCTTCCTAGAAGAGTGTGAACAAAAAAAAGCCATAACTGCAGAGGAAATATTGCAATGTCTGTATGGAAAGGATTCATTCTGCCATTTGCTCTCTCGTTCATTATATTTGCTATCCACCACCACCCCACCTTTACCGTAAGATAATAACTTTTCAGAAACCTCCACTGACGTTTCACCCTTACTTCATTGACTTGGACAATTAGAAGGGACTTGGATAACATTTAGTCAAAGAAAACAGCCTGAATAAGATCAAACGTTTCTTTCTTTGACAGAACACTTAAAAGCAAACCAACAAAAATATATATGAAATATGTGGTTAGTATCATCATATGTGCTTCATTTTGTTGGGCTACTAATTGATAGGGATCATAAAAGGAGACATTATATAAATCCTGTGTGAACATATGGCTTTTTTTTTTTTTCTTCCGAGATTGCAGGCTGAGTCTATGCAATCCTGTTAACGAAATAAGCCTTGTCGTTTGAGGAGCAGCGCTTAATGACAGTTGTCAGTCATCACTAGGTACCACAGTCAAGGGACATCTTGATACGTCTGTGACAGACAGATTAGATACTGTCTGAAGAGGGCTACGCAGCAGCTGTAAGAAAGGCCTAGCTGAGAGGAAATGAGGATTAAAAAAACAGAGTGAGGAAATCAGATACAGCTTTTCCAGCCTCTGTTCTCCAGAGCAGATGATCCTTCTGCTCAGGTATGAGCCCTGTGTGACTGAAGCTAATGCCTGAATGGGAGATGGCTGCTGCCATGATTTAACTTCAGTCACCCAGAATTGCAGCTTTGTTGTGCTCAGACCTGGGCAGATGGAAACTTTCTCTTCTCCCCGAATAGTTTGTGATTTAATAGGTTTTCCGTCCCATTCTTCATACTCTTTTACACTGAGGGCAAATGTAATCAGCACAGCTCTGCTAGAGGCAGAAAGAGACTGAAATCATTTGGCAATTGCAACTTCCATCGCCGGCAGCGGGAGGTAGCGGAGGGATGCTGCTGCCCTATCCTCGTGCCCCAGCAGGGACCCGTTCGGTGCCAGCAGGGACAAGGGGCTGGTGCAGGACCCTGCTCCCACTGCCGGGCTCCTGCTGCTGGAGAGCCTGAAGGCAGCCCCGCAGCTCCCGGCACAGGTGTGCCCATGGGGAATGCCTCCCAAATAGCTCTTTGACTCTCTCGTCCTTGTAAATTGGCCATGTGGAAACCAAAGAGATGCAGGGGTCAGCTCGGGAGTCTACGCACACGCTGCTCTCACAAAGACGTGCTCTATATCCATGCATGACCAGAGGCTGAGCCTGTCAACCAGAGAAAAGGCTTTTCATGCATTTCTAGTAATAGCCACAAAGTCATTCAACGTGGGTACAGGCAGCAGGGGATGGGATTTAGAGCCTCTGCTGCAGAAGTCCTTCATCTTTTTTCAGCCAAGGGTCAAACAAGACTGCAGAGAGGGAAAGACAAATGAGACACCAGCCCCAGGAGACCTGATGCAGGAGGCCAGCGGAGGCTTGTCGAGACTGCGGGTCGCAGCACACCTAATGCTGCTTGCATGAAGTTGAGCAGTAAAACTGCAATGCTATGGTGCCCATAAAACTGCTGCCTGCTGCCTTGCTGGGATGGCGATGGTGATGAATGACACCGGCTCCGCTCTGCAGGATGCCTGGCCTTGGGAACACCGCCTGCTCCCGGATACTGCTGATACCTCCCAGCAAACAGGAGGCCCCAGGAGGCTGCAGCCAGTGTCTCCCACAGCGAGCTGCTCCCTGAGGACCAGCCCTCTGCTTACAGCAGCTTTCTTCTCTTGTGAAGTCAAGATACTCCGGGAGGATTCATAAGGTACAACACACCCAACTTAATACCTTTAGTCTTGACCTTCATGTCCAGAAAAGCAGGTGTGAACAGACACACTCCAGAACATGAAAAATCATGTAAAAAGAAAGTAAACAAGTGACCTAGAATTGTGGGGGAAGCAAGAGAAAATGCAAGGTTTGAAGTTAATTAGCCCTTGAACTGTCAGGCCCAATTACTTCCAGCAGGCTCTGACATTTCGAAGATTAATTAGGGAGTTAGCTGTCACGTCTCACAAAGGACCACCATTATGCCAGAGAAGATCTACCTGCTCTCTGCACACAACGTCTTGAAATTTTGCAATGTGAAATTATATCCAAAAGCTAATTGGGGACCTTTGGTAAAAGATTTGTGATTATTATATTCATTTTGAGGAACGCACTGTATTTATATACTGAAATACAACTGGCTGTTTTGAAGGAAAGGTTTAACTCATTGGATGATGATTTTAAATACTTGTGGCTCCTGGGCAAAAGGCCTTTATATTCCTCTGCATCTTTTGCAGCACTCTTGTTACATCCAGTATAGATTATACTATACTGCTGTACCCAGTATATATCAACTACTCAGCATGTGTTTGCTCTCAAACAGATCTGAGCGTGTTACTATGTATGTGTCCCTGAAATCAGTCTCCCAAAATGTTTCTGAGCAGCAGAAATGCAGCTTCCCAAATTTGAGTCGGCAGCGTGCCCCTGCAGCAGCAAAAGCAAGCCCTCTCCTGGGCTGGACCGGTGAGGGCATAGGCGGCAGAGCATGGGAGGGGATTTTAGCACTCTTCTCCACAGTTCATGGGCCTGGTTCAGTTTTGGTGCCCCCAGTTCAAAAGGCACATTGGGAAACGGGAGAGGGTGCAGTGGATGGCTACCATGGTGCTTCGTGAGTTGTAAAATCCAATCTAAGGCCCTGCTTTCAAGGGAAAGTCACACCAGGCAATCTCCAGAAGCTCCTTCCAACCTGACCTTTTCTAGGATGATGTGATTTTTAACCCTTTGTTCTCCCCCCCCCTGCAGAGCTGGAGGAAGAGGCGATGCACCGAGTTTTAGGCTCCTCAGTGCAGCTCTCTGCAGCAGCGAACCAGGACCGTACCTGAGAGTCTGTCCTTACTGTAGCATTAAAAAACGTTGTTGTAAGCACCTTAGCAGATAAAAAATCCTCCTCACCTCAGAACAACTGAAGTGTAAAGCCCCAACGTAGTGAATTGTGGAAAGGGTCCTTCAGTAAAAGTGGAACGAAAACAAAAGAAAGGAAAAGGAAATGAAATCCCTTTTTAGACACAAAATGGTTTCTGGCTTACAGCCATCCAGATATTTTTAACATGTCCATCAATACAGTCTCTGTGCACAGTCACTGACTGATCCATGACTCTGTATTCATGTTTCCGTCTCTCCCCCAATGACCAGAGGGTGTTTGAAAGAATAATTTGGTCAGAGCTAGTTTTATTTCCTTTATCATCAGGGGATACTTACTATGTGAAAGCAGAGCTGTGGAGAGGTGGGACCTCTTGGGAGGTGGTTATTTCTGTGCTTCTTTTGATGTCTATTGGGAGGGGGTTTCCACGGCCACAGCAGAGCTGGGTGCAGTAGCCAACCTCCTGCACAGGCACCCTCAGCCCCAGCACAGCAAGCTCCAGGGCTGCTGGTGAACATGTTGCCCAACCCTTACCACCAAGATGGGAGTCAAAGATAAGCTATCCGATCTGATCCAGCTGAGGAACATGCCTACAAGCAGTGATATGACCACCTATTCCCTCATTCCTGCAGTGCCTGGAGCAGGGCTGGCCAAACCTTTGCCATCCCACAGGGTACATACCAAAAGGCTTCATGCAGTCAAGAACTACCAGAGATGTCTGGAGAGCTCTGCGTGTGTGTGTGTGAGTGGGCACACAAGTGAGATGGGGGATCCCTGAGCATGGGTGTCAGGAGCTCCCCCAGCTCCCTTGGGTCAGGCTGGCCCTCCCTGGCATGGCATCTGGCTGGAAACGAGGTCCCTGATATTGTACTGTAGGAATTGGTCCTTTCTGTGAATATCTTAACATACAAAGGAATAAGACAGCAGAAGGGATAGTTCTTCTCAATTCAAAGGCAGCATCTGGAGGAGGTTAAGGCTAGGAATCATCCTAGCCATCTTCAGCCATCCAAAATTAGGCAGCTAAGGCAAGGCAAGAACCTCTCTTTTAAAATGTTCTTTTTAGTAAGTTCTTCCAGAGAGCACTTCATCCTATCCCAAAATGGATGGGATGATTCACCCTCCATCAACTGTGAGGAGAACCTACCCAACAACCTTCAGTGAAGCCTGTGGTATTTGTGGGGCCTGGCCCCAGCGCTTCAGGCAATGACCCTGACTAAGGGTTTGCCATCACTGAGAGTTGGACCTGAACTTGTAAAAGCCTAAAAACAGGAGTGATGAATACTCCCTTCTCACTTTTCTCTCCGAGTGACCTGTTCAAGGTCACACAGAGTTGGCAACCAGACCAGGAAATTATGTGCCCCAACCACAAATGTGTTTTTTTTTTCTCTCATGCTTTTCCAACCATTTTCAAACCTACCAGGAACAGATCAGCAACAAATAAATAAATAAATAAATAAATAAAATGCCTGAGATTCCAAATGCATTCTAATCTTCTCTACTATCAATGCCATAGTCATAAAAACCCGCTGGAGCCAACCCAAGGCTGGGTTTCCATTTTATCTTTCAAGCGTTTTTTTCAAGTCCAGAGGAAAACTAGTTCCTCTACAGACAACAGTTAATCATTAATGGTATGTGCAAAACATAACATACTTGATTGACCCTTTGACGTGGTAGAAGAAGCATGTAAGTGGAGATGACAGGATATATTGGCTTATGCTTCTCCCAGACAAATCTGCCTGGCTGTGGGAAGGGAGGAACTGAAATCTTTATCACCTGAGCTTAGTAAGGGTGTTGCATTTGAAAGAGAGTAATTGGGTACTTTAAGGCTGCTAGCTTGTAGCCACGCCAGAAATTCTGCCTAATAAATGCAGAGTCATTGATGCTTTGTTCTTCATGTCCAGCATTTAATGGGGAAGAGCTTAGTCAGCCTTATTTTGCTGACTCACTGACTTTGCTTTTGGAGGCACAGTCAGTCTTCCCTGGGCAGTGCTTTGCTCAGGCAGAGCTTGTGCGGCGCAGGGTGAAACGCAGGAGCTGGCAGGCGAGCAGCATCCAGCGTGGTCCTTTGTCACCTCACAGGCACTCGGAGATGCTGCGCAAGAGATGGATCCTCCTGGAGCAGGCGCCAAGGCACCGGGCACCCTCAGCTCCTCGGGTTAGGAGGATGTAAGGGTGCTTGGCATATTGCCCACCCAGCCCTTTATTTTCCGGGAATAAACGGGGCAGCATGCCTTCATTAGGTTTTGCAAGCGCAGACCTTTCAGAGAAAAATCACCTTTTATAAATTTATTTTATAAATGTACCCATCAAGCGCTTTTCAGCTCTGTGCTCACCTGCACTTAAAATAAAAAAAATTAAAAAAAAAAAAAATAAAAAAAAAAAAAAAAAAAAAGAAGTTTTTGCTTGATTTCCCTGGGCAGGGCGGTGAGAGTGGCGATGCCACCTGCTGGCGACAGAAATCCCGGTCCCCTCCCGGCACAGCCTCTGCGTTCAGTGCTGTGATTTTTACCGTGGCAGCGGGGGGGGGTCCCGGTGCGGGGCTGCGCGAACGGGCTGCGCCGGCGGGAGCCGGAACGCGGCGGGCTCTGTCCCGGCTCATCCCGACGGGAATGACGAAGAATGCCTTGGGCAGCAGTGGTCCTTACACACGCTGTCACAAGGCGCCAGAGGGTATACCGTGTGGGTGGGTTTGGGGTGGAAAGGGGGAATGCTGGGCAGGAGGAGGCTCGCTCCGCTCAGACAGCTCCACGGGCACCGCGGGCATCTGCCCCCCGGTTCTCCCCCTGCCACCGGCTCTCTGGGACTCCTTAACGTATGGCTTTGCAGTCGTAGCAGCTGAGTTGCCCGTTGGTAATGCAGGAGCGTGCAAGGAATGATAGGGAGAGAAGCTCAGAAACAAGCCCAGAAGCAGGGGCTGGAAATCACCCTCCTCCTGCCCCGCCGGGTCTGCTGCCTGCTCAGCGCTGCAGCCGGGCTCCTCTTCTCCCTCCTGTGTCTGGATGTCTTAGCGAGGGCGGGGGGACAACTTCGACAGCCGCACAGTCCCTTCCAGGCTCACTCACACCTTACAGGACATGTCCGAGCAGATGGGGATCGTGTCTGAAACACCCCCAAGAGCTGTAAAGCCTCTTATTCCCACGCAGCTGCTCCAGCCGTGCTAGGAAGGGGAGGTGGGCAGCACATCTGTCATACACACGTCCCATGGGCATAATCATAGAATCATAGAATCATAGAATGGTTTAGGTTGGAAGGGACCTTGAAGATCATCGAGTTCCAACCCCCCTGCCACAGGCAGGGACACCCCCCACTAGACCAGGTTGCCCAAGGCCACGTCCAGCCTGGCCTTGAACACCTCCAGGGACGGGGCTTCAACAACCTCTCTGGGCAACCTGTTCCAGTGCCTCACCACCCTTGAAGTGAAAAACTTCTTCCTAATGTTTAATCTAAACCTGCCCTCTTCCATCTTAAAGCCATTCCCCCTCGTCCTATCACTACATGCCCTTGTAAAAAGTCCTTCCCCAGCTCTCCTGTAGGCCCCCTTTAGTGCCCCTTTTTTAATGGGCACACCTTCTCCTCCAGACCCCCAAAGACCACAGGAACCACACAATGCACCCTCCGGCCACCAGATCATTTTGGCCAGAGGCAGTCAGTGCTGCCCAGGGCTTCCATCTGCATCTGCCTGTGCGCAACTTGCCCAAACCCACACGTGAAGTCAGGGTCAGAGCTGGGACTGAGCATACAACTGCCTGATCCTTCATCTTGCGCCTTGGGGCGCTTGGTTGCACCTCTCTCCCAAATGCTTTGGTCAGACTATGT
The DNA here is from genome assembly GCA_017639485.1 of Pluvialis apricaria. NCBI lineage: Eukaryota > Metazoa > Chordata > Aves > Charadriiformes > Charadriidae > Pluvialis > Pluvialis apricaria. The sequence goes on from CM030007.1 coordinate 24,723,334, forward strand.
TGCTAAAAACAGGGGGGAGGTGGAAAAGGTGGGCTTGGGGAGGCAAATACAGTAATTCCAGAGTTAGGGGAGGTTTGACCCTATTCGGTTTGCAATGCACCTTAGCACCTACAGTCTTCCCGAAAACTCTGCAATGCACTGAGCTGTAGCTGGTGGGTGAGGCACACTCTGGCACAGTAAACGTTGTAGCTTCTTATTCAGAGCAAACAAACAGCGCTGAAAGAAATATTAGATGGCAAAGCGCATACAGAAAATCTCCTGTAGCCAAGCTGCTGGCCCTGCGGCAAGACTAGGAACGCTCGAGAGGGTAACACAGCGGCCCCCGTCTATGGGGGATGCTGAGAAAATCCTGGGTCATTCTTCCAGACTTCTTGGGAACGATCTTCACCTTGAAGGAGTGCTTTGTGCTGAACCCCACAGAGCTGAATGAGAGGAAGGGAGGGAGAGAGAGGGATGGCAGAGCCCGGGGAGGAGACGGCCCCGTGCAGCCGGTGGCCGCAGTGCCACCATGCTCTCCCACTGGGTTGTAAATCACCTGTGTGTAATAGCGGGGGTCGGGAGCACGAGGCACCACCATGGGACTGCAGCATGGGGTGGAGGGTAGGCGCCCACCGAGTGACTCCCACGTGCTGTGCTGGGTGCCTGAACCCTCACAGCAGGGTAGTGGGTGCCCCTGCCCACCGCCCTGCTGCTTTTCACGAGGGTGCTGGGAGAGCTGAGCATCCTGAGCTCCTGGAGCCCCGGGAGCTGAGTGCCTGGCTCTGCCCTTACCAGCACCCTCCCGGGACAGGTGGCACAGGGGAGAGGGAAGAGAAAGGAGATGCTTTGTGCCTGGGCAGAGACTGGCTGATCTCAAGAGGAAGCACGAAAAATAGTTTCTGGTTTAAAATATCCTCAAACAATTTCTTACTGCCCTTTTCTTATGGTTATGGCCTTGATTAATGGCAATGGGCTCCCGCCTGGCAGCTGGAATATATGCTCAAAACAGGGAGAGGGATGTGTCTGGCAGAGACAGCTTCCTCTGGGACAGTCGGGCCATGGCCTGGACACTCAGTGAAGGCACTCACTTCAGCTGCCCGTGAAACATCGGCGTCTTGGCCCTGATTTCTGCAAAGAGCTGTGTTGAGGACTGGAGGGTGGTGACAGCCAGGCTGCCCCAGCACAGTATATGTAGCATTGGAGCTAGGAGGGCAGGTCAGCAGCTCCGGAGACTACCATCAATATCGCTGGCCGTTAATTTTGATGGAAAGATACCCTGCGTAAAGTCACAAGAGAGAAAATGGGGGCAGGAGGGGGGCCATAAACTGTTTAATTGCTTGCATAACTCAGCTGAGGAAGCTGCAAAGAAGAACTTGCCATTCTTGGCCGTTTGCCCCAGGGCTGTGTGCAGCCGGGGAAGGGAGAAGTGAAAGGGAGAACCTCCCGCTTGGGTACCGGAGGGTAGCATGGCACTGCTAGAAGAAGTTGAAGCTGAAGTCTGCAGTAACCAGGCCACAAAGGTGCACGGTCTGTAAAAACCCTAAAGCAGCCCTGCCTAACTGCACACGCAACAGGAACATGTGGTGCCAAGGGGATCTGAGCTCATTGCCCAAGTTCCCTTCTAACCTGCACTCTGACACTGGGCAAGTCCCTTCACCTCTGTTGTGCTCTGTGTTGGTCTGCTCAGATTTCAAAACCTCCAGGCTCTCCCCATGCATTTGACACGGTGCCTAGGACTGCTGCAGTCCCCCTAATAATAAACTGGTGGAAAGGTCTTTTGCAAAGTCCATCAGCCCCGACTGGGAGAGGCAAGCCCCTTATAACCTCACTCTCCTCGAAATGTTCTGTTTTGTACAGCTATTTCTGTCAAGTAACTCCTCATTGTGGCATCAGAGACCTGGAAAATCTGACTCTGGATTCAGGAGCTCCAGAAACATAATCCCTCAAATCCTGATGACCTACTTCATCGTGTCTTGGAGGCCAGGCCATGTTTCTCTGCTAGAGGAAAGTTGGCTGCTGAAAAAAAGTCAGATCTCAGCTATTATTTAGTTTCCACTAATTTAATTCCTCAGTGTTTTCTCAGTTACTCTCTCCTTCGTCATCCTCCCCTTTGTTTGTCTAAATGAATGTCTGAAAGGACTCTTGCTCCCTTTTGATTAATGTTAGTTCCCTCTGCTTATTAGCTGCCCTCATCTCTCCCGTTTTCTGAACAGTTCTGAGTTCATGTTAAAGAGAACAGAGTATTTGAATCAGTTTATAAATATAGCTGGTGGTACTGTGTAATCACTGTGGATGCAAATAAGGACTTTTACGTCACCGGTTTTAACACGTGTTCAATCCCTGTTCAGGACTCTGACTGTGACTGAAGAAACGATCCTGCCTCCATCGCTCTCAGGCCGTACATGGACAAAAAGTGCACCAGACATTTTGTGGACTGGTGAAACACCTCTGCTGGTGACCTGTACAAGGTGTTACCCAGCCTAACCCAGGCCCTGGCGTACAACACACTGCGTGTGGAGGAGGCACTGGCTGTCCTGGGACCTGGAGGCTCCTTCCACCTGGGCAGAGCCTGGTGGGCTCCTGCAGATGAGCTGCCACAGCTCCGGTGGGCTCTTTCCCAGCAGAGCCCCGACTATCTCCCTGCAGGTGCTGCCACGCTCCCTGCAGGACAGAGCAGCCCTCGAAGGCCCAAGCAAACTCCAGCACGGCCATACTGTCAGAAAAAAAACCCAAATCCCATCATGCAAGCCAGGTGGGGGCTGTGGAAAACCCTGCCATGGCCACCCTCCCTGGGACTCCTTTCTTTCTAACCCAGCAATCACTCCACAGACGTCAGTGAGACTATCCCAGCTCTGAGCAACCCCTCATGAGTGGGAAGGGGAAATGAATATTTAGATTCCTCCAGAGAGAAGAATTATCAGCAGAGATGGATATAGCTGAATTGATGTGGGCATACCGTTCTTGCTGCTGCTAACCAGGGAATAAACGGGGTCACTGCAATCTCCTCCGACAGCTGTATCTGGGGCACCAGAAATCCTAGGGCCAGGATTTGGCTGCAGGCTACCAGACCTGTTTATACCAGTTGTCAGTATAAAAACAGATTTAAATTGAGGAAAGTTAGAGGAAAGATCCCCTGGGTGGGCAGGAGGCTCCTCTCCCCTGGAGGCTGCTGGCCAGGAGGTGGCCACCAGCCCCAGCCAGGGCTCCAGGCTGCCCCGGGGCGCAGGGTGGTCTCTGGGGGTAGCCCTTGCTGCATCGCCTGCTGCACTTTCTCTGTCTGCTCCCTCAGTATCTTCAGGGGCTGCACGACTCACTGGGGCTTGCCAGATGCAATATCTGCAGTCACTGCTTCTTCTGGGCTTTGTCCCCACTTGCTCCTCCTCGTTAATGAGACCAGCGTGGCTTCCAGTGTCGCAAACTGGCCAGCCCTGGCTGTGCTACATTATTTTCACCCACAAGACTCATTTCTGTCTTGGAGTAGAGATGTGACTGGGGTGCAATTCCCAGGCCTAATTCTTCTGGGTTTTTTCCCCTCCATGATAAGGAGATCAATTGATTTTATTGTCTGATGGACGTTGCAGACATCATCAGTGTCCAGGATCTGGTTTCAGCCAGCAGCTTATCTTGGGGATCCCTGCAGGCTGCCAGCCCCAGGACAATGGCTGGTTGTTTGGTGCTGTAAGCAGACGTTGCTCTGCTCCACAGTTCCCTCATTGGAGGGAGTGCCATGATAACGCACCAGCCCCTGCCCAGCAGTGATCACCACATCTCAGCAGCTCCAGGCTGAAGCTCACCGAAGGGTTCCCAGCCTCCATGACTGCCCTGGGGAGCTCAGGGACTTCACAGGACATCACACTCTGATGGTGAGAGTTCTTCCATCTGCAGCCTGAGTTGTGGAGACAGGTTATATTTTTTTTTCTGATGACAGTGTTTACCTTAAATAGCTTTTCCTCCTCTCTCAGGCATTTGCAGAGGGCAGTGACAGCTGCTCTTGGCTTTTCTTTGGGTACACCACAAACTTCAAGTTTCTCCTTACAACAGTCTCCATTTTCTTGGTCAACTGGTTTGTCCAGTACCGTTCTTTGTGGGGCACTTTGGTTTTGTAACTAACAACAGTGTTTGTGTAGTACTAGAGCACTGCCTGGGTCTGCACAGGCATACAGAGAGATGCTGTACAGTATCGCCTTCCTTGCTTGCTTTTCTCATGGGCAGGGACTCGTAATCCCGTAACTCGATTATTATTATTGGCCCCTGTGCAGTCTTTCAGGTGGCGTGCTGACAACCAGAGCCACTAACCCTAAAATATTTATCTCTCCAGGACAAGCAAATAGATCCTTACTCCTTTCCAAAGTCTTCCCCTACACTTCTCCTAAAAATATCTGAAGATGGATTTTGTTGGTCTGATTTGTCTCCTCTTGGAAATTGTTCTAAATCTTCTCCAGGATAAGCTCTGTTAAGTTATTCCAAGTGTTTGTTTTGGCATAAATACGGGCATGCTTATCTCTAGGTCTGGGGCCCTTTTCTGCCCCTAGTTTAGTTCAATCTGCCTAGTATGTTGTGATCATTCAGGGAAAGTGTTGAGGCACAACTTGGGTTTCTGGCAAGTCTCTTAAATCGCTGTGTCCCTGATGTCCCACGAGGAACAAGATCAGCCTTGGAATGAGGGAGGAGGTCTCTGGCACATGCAACTCAGACTGCTGGGAAGAAGCTATGGGACCAGCAAAAGCAATTGTTAACTTTAGCGCTGGGTATGGTGCATCTAACGGAAACCCACTTTGACAACCTCATCTACTGAGAAGGAGACAGAATAACCTCCCTTTTGTACTACAGGGATTTTTTTTTTTTGATTACTAGAAAAAAACATGATTGCAGGTGAGAAGTGTCTTGGGCTGAGTGGAAGAGCATTGGATGGAGATGGGAAAACCTGATTACTTGAGAGAATTATCCTAGAATAGGCTGATGAGAAGAGAGGAAAGGGAGGTTAGAAAGAATCACTGGCTGTGTTTTCTTTTCTTCTTTCTGTTTTCTTTTTTTTTTTTTTTACAGATAAGATCTGTGTCTCATCCCCACTAGCTAAATTCAGAAGGAATTGTGCAAGACCCTCTCCATACCTTTCATGGTGGGAGCTGTTGGAAGGGTTTCACTTAGTGCCAAGTGAGTCCAGAACCATCACTGGGCCCAGGACAGGGAGTGTTCTGGGGATGAAGGTGGAACAGAGAGAAACCCTTCCCAGGACATGCTCAGCAGGCCAAAGAAAGCAGCTCTGCCGTCATCTTTGCAGACCAAGATGTTTGTGGGGCTGTGGATCTGATGTCTGGGGACTCAAATTCAGTAAGGTAAGGAGACAGCTTCTTACATTCAGCCAAAGTATCTGTTTCAGGACATTGTGGAGGAACGTGGTTTTGGTTTTGGAGTAATAGTCAAGGACTGCTTTTGGTGTAATTAAAATCATAGAATGGTTTAGGTTGGAAGGGACCTTGAAGATCACCTAGTTCCAACCCCCCTGCCATGGGCAGGGACACCTCCCGCTAGACCATTGGCCTTGTTGAACTTCATGAGGTTGGCATGGGCCCACCTTTCCAGCCTGTCCAGGTCCCTCTGGATGGCATCCCTCCCCTCCAGCACATCTACCTTGCCACACAGCCTGGTATCATCAGCAAACTTGCTGAGGGTGCACTCGATCGCACTGTCTATGTGACCAACAAAGATGTTGAACAGTACCAGTCCCCGAGGAACACCACTCATCACTGATCTCCACTTGGACATCGAGCCATTGACCACAACTCTTTGAGTGCAACCGTCCAGCCAGTTCCTTATCCACTGAGTGGTCCATCTGTTGAATCCATGTCTCTCCAATTTAGAGACCGCGATATTGTGTGGGACAGTGTCAAACACTTTGCACAAGTCCAGGTGGATGACATCAGTTGCTCTTCCCTTGTCCACTACTAATGTAACCCCCTTGTAGAAGGCCACCAAATTTGTGAGGCATGACTTGCCCTTGGTGAAGCCATATTGGCTGCTATCAATAACTTCCTCTTTTTCCATGCACCTCAGCAGAGTTTCTAGGAGGATCTGCTCCATGATCTTGCCAGGCACAGAGGTGAGACTGACTGGCCCATAGTTCCCTGAGTCTTCCTTTTTTCCCTTTTTGAAAATGGGGGTTATGTTTCCCCTTTTCCAGTCGGCAGGAACCTCGCCAGACTGCCATGACTTCTCAAATATGATGGATAATGGCTTAGCAACTTCCTCTGCCAGTTCCCTCAGGACCCGCGGATGTATCTCATCAGGTCCCATGGACTTGTGCACCTTCAGGTTCCTCAGGTGGTCTTGTACTTGATCTTCACTTACAGTGGGTGGTTCTTCATTTTCCCAGTCCTCTCCTTTGCCTTCTGCGTCATGGGTAGTGTGGCTGCGGTCTTTGCCAGTGAACACTGAGGCAAAAAATTCTTCTGGAATAGCTGCATCTATAAATTTTCACATTTGGGCAAGCCTTGCACTGCTGTAAATCTGTATTACCCCATTGAGCAAAAGAGAATAAAACTAGATTTCCACTATAAATTTAATCAGGATGAGAGTCTGGCCTGATGACGAGTGTCTTTCCTCAACTCAACACTCTAAGGGCACCAGATTTGGTGCTGATCTCTCCCACAATGGCCAGGCACCTTGACCCCTCCCAACTTGAGCATCTGAAAATAGAGCAACCTAAACTGGGATGCACCTCATGCAGCATCATCCCTCGTCCGTAAGCCTTCCCGTGTCTGTCCATGGTCAGCACAGAAAAACAGGCATGGGGAGAGCATTGTCTCACCAACTAGGCACTGATCCTGGCTGCATGAGAAATCCAGATGTTCAGCTGATGCTGAAGTCAGCTTTCACATGGTGCAAGCTAAAGGAACCCAATCCCAACCCCAGAAGTCACACTTGAAAATCATGACTTTGGATTTTAACCCAGGTGCCATCGTTGTGGCCTCCAGAGGCTCTAGGGGAAGCATACGGACTACTGCATAATGGACATGAAACCTAAGGGAAAGGAAAAGGAAACATGATGAAAATCTGAACATAACTGGCTTTTTCTCAGTTAAGTAGTCACCTGGATTATTCCAGCGCGGCACTGTTGGCCCGCCTGTATTTTAATCAGAGGGTCCCATGAGCACGTTGCACTTACTGTATATTAAACACCCTAGCCAGGAATGCAGGCAGCGTAGACAGGAACACTCAAAGATGAAGTGCCTCTTAATATGTTTTCCTGTTTAAACAAAACCATGTACTCGCTAAACACAGCTAAGGAAAGAGGCAACAGCCCTTGGCAAGCAAGCCTATCTGCAGCGCGCTCTCGGCGCATGTTTACTCAGTGGGTTTGAAAAGTGTACCGAGTATATTGACATTATAACGCCGTGCTCATGGTGTGTTGTGCGACGTGAGAGGGAGGGCACGTGATCTCATCGCTGGCCCCAGAGTTACTCTAACCCAGGACGTCGTTATTTCTTTGCAAATAGCTGGCGCTCAGAAGAACTGGATTAATTTCCAGGCAAATTTAGAATGAAATTAAGTTCCGCCACCAATCAAAGATCCAATCAGAAAGCAAACCCAGGCAAAAGTACTCGGTGCGGGCGGGGGGGGGAGAGGCAAGGACCTCGCATGACAGCTCACAAGCCCTGCCTGGTTTCGGAGAGACATGACTACCCAGGAGAGACACCATTGTTGATACGCAGCCGCCAAAACAGCATCTAGATGTCAGTGGAGATGCAAAGGTCTGCCCAAGGCAGGACAGAGACCCTACTCCCTCCCTTGCTGCGTGGAGGCAAAACCCTATCCCCAGGCTTAAGAGTCCCCTCCAGCACATTCGTGTCATCCTGCTTTTGGGAAAATCTAGCTAAAGGCAAGATTGCCAACTGCCACCATCCAGCCATTTCCTTCCCATCATGAAGTTGACATAAAATCCTGCTATTTGAAAAAAAAGTATCACGTACGTGGCACTCTCTTTATTTTGCTTTTTGGTTACAGTGCATGATCTCACTCTTTTCCTCAAACTGTGAAGCCAAAAGTTGGAGGGAAACTGAGATGCTCGGCTGGCTTCTGGGCAAGGGATCTGTGTGGAGGCACAGCAAAACTCAGAGCTGGCCCAGGCTCACTGAGAGGCACAGGGACCTTCTGAGCTCCAACACACTGTGACAACCTGCTTTTCTAATAAGCTAATGGAAAAAATGATGAATGAAGATGCTTCACCTCCCCTGGACGCTGCTTCATGTCTCGTGCTGACCAGCCCCAAATGCTCCCCTGGTTGTCCCCAAAATCTTCATCCTGCTTGTAAACACTGCGGCTTTAAAACCACAGCAGTTAGTTAGACATCTTTCACAACCTTTTTGGAGCCTGATCTTCAGCACCTGGGTTTTCAAGCTTTCTTCCCCTACACCTGGGGCAGAAAAAAAGAAGCTGGAACGAGAGGTTGCAATGCTGCTAAAGCTGCAAGACTGCAGCATCTTGGTCCTCAACAAAAGCTCCAGACACTGGAATTCAAGATGAAATAATTTAGATTGACAACATTGTATTAAAAGCACTAAATACATTTTCACTCTTATTATTCTATTACTCTCTGTGTGACTGTGCTTGTGATGACAAATCCTGCTGCTTAGATAAGGAACCAGGCTTTGAAGCCAGGACTTGAATTAGGTTTTGGTGTTTTTTCCTTTGGAGGGAACTCCGCCTGTTTGGTTTGCCTCTTCCCACATTAAAAAGAAATATTCTCAAACTAGGAAAGCTCTGCTTTTCCCTCAGTTCTCTTTCAATTCGAGCTCGTTTTGGCTCAGTGCCTCTTTATGCCGTCCAAAGCATCACTCGCAATTCAAAGAACAGAAAAAGAGAAATCCATTCAATTAAAAAATGACATAAAATAAAAAGCCCTTTGGAGGGCAGATGTCAGAGCTGGGCAGCATTCTCACCCTCTGGCTATTAGGAGTTTCTTAACTTCAAGGATTATTAACAGAAAATTCATTTCCTGTTCTTACATAGATTTCATCTGCAATTTGCTGAGGGTTGGTTTGGTTTTTTTCTGTTCTGAAAATGTTTTCTCTTGTCTTTGTACACGGAGAAAATTCCCATTATATCTCTCAAGAAAAAGTAATATCTCTATTAAAAGATAAGCCATGGTGCTTATGGAGTCCCCACCATGCACCAGGGTGGAGGGACCCCTTCTCTGGATGCTGCTCTCCAACCAGCATGAGGACTCCCTGGCGGCTCTGGAGCACATAATCTTTGCTAAACCTGGTAAAAGGTCTATTTGAGGGATCAGTATGCATATGGGCATTTCTCCAAAGCTGCCTCCTTCGGCACAGACCAAATTAAATTCAGTGTCAGCCCCAGGTCTGCTTCCCTCAGGGTCCTTTGAAAACCCCGGCTTTTATGTCATGGCTCAGACTTGCAGCGGTTTACTGTAAAACTTAACAAGCTTAATTTGGTTGGTTTTCTTTCTTTTTTTTTCCCAGACTTAATTTGTCTCAGAGCACACAGTCTTCGCCATATCCCAGAAGAGTCTGTTTTGAGCAAAAACATGGCAATATAATATATACATACACAACTCCCTAAAGTTGTTTTTTCATAAGATCTCCTAAAAATTGTGCATGTTTTTACAATGGGAGATAGGGAAAGTTTCATCATGAGTGGAGATTTCAGTGGGATTTAGGCAGGGCTTGGTGGGTGATAAAAGTTTAGATGTGGGGTCATGGTTTTGGTGGCATTAGGGTAACCATGGAGAGGCGGGTCAAGAGGAACCCGCACATCTCCAGCCAAAAGGTGAGCATCATCTGGTGAGCAAAACGGGGGACAAACAGACGTAAACCCCGGGCACTGACGTGTCCACCGTGGCAGAGGTGGGAGCAGGCAGGGCCTCAGGAACAAGCATCGCCTCACACTGAGCTTCTGGCTCGATTTGTAGTGTGGTGCGTGAGAAGTTTATGAATATAATTCCAGGGAGGTTCTGTCTGAAGTGTCGTCACAGGCAATTTCTCTAATTAGGGGAAGTTCATTTAAACATGGAGATGTGCCAGAGCTAATCTCTGCGTCCAGTTACCACTCTGCCTGGAAAATACCGGTGTCTCTGGGCTCGAATGCTGATGCAAACTGAGCAGCCATCTGTCGCAGGCCCACACCGGCCGGACACGGAGGGTTGGAGAGGAGCGGAGAAGGTGCGAGGAGCGGGGTAACACTTTCCCCTCTTTTGGCTCTGAGCACACAGATACTGATACAGAAACACACACCCACTTCCCCAGAAAAATGAAAATATAAGGGGGGGGCTGAGCTCTTTTCCTGGCTCTAAAGCACCATTGCAATGAGGGAAAGGCAGGGCTGCAGCATCGCTCCAGCTCCTCACGCAGGAGGAGAATGCGGGGGAATTGAAGCAGTCTCCCGTGTGCTGGGCGAGGGGCAGGAGGGCTGGGGCTGAAGGAAGAGGTGGGTGGCCTCACCACTGATGGCTTTTTCCAGCTGAAACATCTGATCTCTTATGGAAATACTGAATTGTTTTGGGATGCTGAGAAAAAGGCTGGTTAGTGATGGAAGCAAGGAGCTCAGGTGAGGGGCTGATGAAGAAGAACCTTTAATTTCAGACAGCTGAAAGGTCTCCCAGAGAAAGCCCAAGATGCAGTACAGAGGAAGCCAGAAACAATTACGGAGACAGGGGCTGAAGATAAATGTGCGAGATACCACCAGCTCTCAGATGTCGCAGCCACAGAACTCTCTCTTCTCGCAGATCAATAAAAAAGATGCAGAGAAAAAGAAAAGAAGAGAGGAAAAAAAACATGTTCTGTGGTGAATACTCCCTGAAGCGTCAGCTCTTGGCTGTATTACCTGATACCAGCCCTCTCTGAACTCGCTCCCCTTCCATTCGGTTCCAATCAGGAGCTATTGACCCAAGCTTCGTTTTCTGTTATTTCATGTTATTTTTATTGCAATAGTGTGAGGCAGCAGGATTGCCGCTGTGCTGTGTGCTGAGGGGCAGCCCGAAAGCAGAGGACACTAGGGACCGCAGCGACAAAGATGCTGAGTGCCCCCATTTCACAGACACTGACCGTGATTTGTGTGCAGACAAAAAGTCTGGGAAAGGACAGGAAGCTGACACCAGGCTTCCCCATGCCAGCCCTCTTGCTGTTTTTGCTTCCCCAGCCAGGGCAAACCTTTATTTTCTCTCTTCTCCCACATCAGCATCACTCCTAGTAGGAGTCTTTAAATCCTTTAAAGCTTTTAAAAGCCTTTGCGCTTCAACTTTGGATTTGAGATCCATATAAACACGTATATACATAAGTATGTGTGGGTGTAGGCATGTACCTTAAGGAACTCCTGAAAGAAAAGGCCCATCAAGATTATGTGCTGAGTAAGCACTTCCATCCATCGCCTGGCCTGCAGGGTCCCTCTTCGGGGGCTGATCCTGTGCCCAGCACGGCAACACACAGGGCCTTGTGCGGGCTGCCGGCCCCTGGGGCTCAGCCCAGGACTGATGGCACATTTCCACTGTCCATGCCTTGCAGCTAGGGCAGGGTTATTTCAGACATGCTGGTGTCCGCTTGATGCTTGGGGTAAAAAACAGAGGCCACAGGGTCACAAGTCTGCATGGGACAGAGAGGCCATGAGGGACATCTGTATGACCTGGAGCTCCCAGTTGCAGAAACAAGCTGCAACATCCACCACCTCATTGATCCACCAGCTCTGGGACTCTTCAACACCTCACTCCCAGGCATCACGCGTCCTGCCCTGCTGCAGCTAGTCTAAGGGAAGGCCTCACCCCAACAGTTCCGGCTGTACACTGCAGGCATAGACACCCTCTGTGGCTTCACCAAGGGCAAATCATGCCTGACTGATCTAGTGGCCTTCTATGATGGAGTGACTGCATCAGCAGTCAAGGGAAGGTCTACCGATGCCATCTACCTGGACTTCTGTAAGGCCTTTGCCAGAGTCCCCCACAACATTCTCGCTGCTAAATTGTTGAGATGTGGGTTTGATGAATGGACTGTTAGACGGATAACAAATTGGATGGATGGCCACATCCAATGAGTTATAGTCCATGGTTGAATGTCCAAATGGAAACCAATTACAAGTGGTGTCCCTCAATGGTATGTACTGGGATCAGTACTATTTGATATCTTCATCAAGGACATAGGCAGTGGGATCGAGTGCACCCTCGGTGAGTTTGCAGATGACACCAAGCTGAGTGGTGCAGTTGATACTCAAGAAGGAAGGGATGCCATCCAGAGGAACCTGGACAAGCTCAAGAATTGGGCCCGTGCAAACCTTTTGAAGTACAAGACCAAGTGCAAGGTCCCGTGCCTGGGCCGAGGCAACCCCTGGTATCAATACAGGCTGAGGGATGAAGGCATTGAGAGCAGCCCTGCCGAGAAGAACTTGGGGATACTGGTGGAATTAAAACTGGGCATGAGACGATGATGCGTGCTCACAGTCCAGAAGTCAAACAGCATCCTGGGCTGCATCAAAAGAAGCATGGGCAGCAGGTCCAGAGAGGTGATTCTGTCCCTCTGCTCTGCTCTGGTGGGACCCCACCTGGAATACTGCATCCCGCCCTGGAGCCCTTGGCCCAGGAAAGACATGGATCTGTTGGAGCGAGTCCAGAGGAGGGCCACAAAAAGGATCAGAGGGATGGAACACCTCTCCTATGAGGAGAGCCTGAGAGAGTTGGGGTTGTTCAGCCTGGAGAAGAGAAGGCTCTGGGGAGACCTTATTGCGGATTTTCAGCACTTAAAGAGGGCTTATAAGAAAGACGGAGAGAGACTTTTTAGCAGGGCCTGTAGTGACAGGACAAGGGGCAACAATTTTAAACTGAAAGAGGATAGATTTATATTGGACATAAGGAAGAAATTCTTCACTGTGAGGGTGGTGAGACACTGGGACAAATTGCCCAGAGAAGCTGTGGGTATGGATGCCCGGTAAGAGCAAGGGATGTGGCACAAGGACCCAGAGAGGGTCTCCTGTGGCACGGAGAGCCCTCCCCGCAGCACTGGGGAGCCTGAACTGTGCTGCATACCCAGGGCTGCACTGGCTCCTATGGCTTCAGAAAGTTGCTCCTGCTTTTAGCTTTATTAGGGGGATTTTGCTAATTTCATGGAATGTCAAGACTGACGTTTCTCTGACCATTTGTCAGAATCGCCACAGTAAAAATAGTACCATTAAAAATGAATCATACATGTGACTTGAAACTTGAAGCCATTATGTGGGCTGCCTCTAAAATTCATACCTTAATATTGTGAGATGGGTTTATAAAGGACTTCCTTTTTAGACTCCTATTTTCATCTCTTCAAGCAGCCAGAGTTGAGTGACTACAAGTGCTTTTCTGACAGGCTCTTTGTTGACACCCTCTCTCCCTCATCCCTAAAAATCACCAAGGGAGTTTTCCAATGTCCCATTAGTCACCTAAGAACACAATTCATACTGAAATTCATTATTTTCAGTTTAAGGAAGATCTGTGGCACATGGTAATTAAAGCTCGATTAAAAAAACTTTTGTTTCCCAAGAAGCATTTCATCCCCATAATAATATTTATTAACAATCTTTAACCATCACCCGAAACATGCTTTTTATCAGCCGGGCATGCTCAGCATCCTCAGGGTCAGGTCACACACCTGCACAAAGTGAATGGCAGCGGGCTGTGGTCTATGCACTCATGACTTTCCAAAGGCTCTGCGTACACACCCAGCAAAAATCACAGGTTTTTATTCCCAGAGATGTGCTCACCCGTACTCATCATTCTTTGAGGCCCTGCGGAGAGGGAGGACTGTCCGTCAGCTCCCTCGGCGAGCCGGCAGGGAAAGCCAGGCAGCGAGAGCCCTTCGCCCTGCACCAGTGCCCAGCTCCTGCCTTGGGCAGTACTCACCTCGAAAGCCCCGTGACTGCTTCAGCGCTCGCATTTGACTGTTCTCACATTTGCCTGTTTCTACATTATTAACGTGCCTAGCACCCGGTGCTGTGGCTTTGTCTGAAGCCTTTTCCTTTGATCTCCGTTGCCTTTGAAACTCTGCCTGGGTGCGCAGGCAAGCCACGCTGCTTTTCCTACAAACCACCACCCTGCGGGATGATCTTTCTCTCACTGAAATTGGTGCAAAAGGTCCTATATACCCTATGAAACTCAGGCCACAAACCGATGTGTTGTTTTAATGTTTGGGGTTTTTTTTGTTTAAGAGCCTAGCTGGCTGCCTGTGTCTCACAGGGTGTGGAGCATCTCCTGGAGTCACCAGCAGCAGGTGAGAGCATCAGCACGTCCTCAGAGGCCCACAGCATCTCACGGGACTAGATCCATCTGTTGCTGCCATAGGTTTATACCCTTCATATGCCATGGAAGAAACCTCGAGCATCATCACTGCAGACATTTCAGTGTACTGCAGAAATGACCACACTGTGCCAGATCAGCAGCTGGGTTGCCCAGAAAGCTGTCTGGGAAGCAATGTCTCCTACCAGAGTGTCCTGGGTCAGAAAAACGATGTGCCAGAGCAGTCTTACCCATAGTGCTTACTGCTTCAACCCTCCAACCCAAAGTCATGTCAAGATATTATGAGGCTGGAGTTTGAAGCTAGGCTTTGGCATGCAGGATGGAGGATGGGCTGATCATTGCTCCCTACCTTCACCTTAAATTCTGGAACGTGTCAAAGAACAAAACACAGGCACAGGAAAGCGTCAGCTATGACTCTTAACAAATGAAGTGGACCGGCTGATTACCTGTTGATGAGCAATTTAATTCGAGCTCAATTATACGCTCTGGAAGTCTGGCTCTCACGGAGGTAATTACCTGAATTTCCGCCCTCTGATGAGGCCCCACCTCCCCAGCACGTTGGGCATACGTGATGCGGGTGCAAGCTCTGGTGCCCACGGGCATCCCACCAGCTGGCAGACACCAGGCTGGCCGGCGCAGCGGGATGCCACAATCACAGTCCTGACCGCTACGTAGGGAGGAACACAGCCCCGGCTGCCAAGTGCAAGGAGGAACCACTCTGCTCATCATCTAACACCATGGCGCTTTTGAGACACCAGTTAACAGGGGCTATCTTAAGAATGATTTTAATTCAGAAAAAGCCCTCATTTTCAGCCATGGGCTGAATTTCAAGGATGATGCTGTTTGATTTGAGGGGAAGCCAGGAGATGGCCATGGAACCAACACCCCCTGACATTAACACGAGCTGGCTGGTCCCCCGAGCTATCGCAATTATATTTACTGGAGACTTTATCCTCCATGTCCGGTTTATATTTAGGCTTGGTTGTGCAAGGCTTTCCCACGCTGCTGGGCATGCACTCATTTCCTCTGACACTGTTGGCAGCACCCACATGAGGGAGGACTCGCTGAGGTGAGCGGAGGGTGGCTTCTGGACTCTTGCGAGAAAAAGCAAAGTTTTCGGAAAGGCAAAGGCCTTCCCCTTCTTGGAGGTTTCAGCTGTGGCTCACATTGCAACAACCACCAGGTTTGGCCAGGGGCTCCATTTTGGGGAGACATCATGCAACCAAAGGGGGACGTAATCCTGGCTGTGGCAGGAAGCCTCCTTTCTTCGAACTCTTAATATTTCGACACTTTCTTAAACGCTTCTGTTACGGTCTTTGGTAAAACGTTTGAATGGTGGTTTCTTTGCTGTATAATTATTTGTGCCCTGATCTCTCTCTTTCAAAGAAAGAGGCACGTTATAAGCACAACTGCAGCAAGAGTAATACTAGCATGATTGCTTAAAAATCAGTAGCACTGGGGCATGTACCACGAGCCAAGCAGTTGGTATTTCTGAAGGTGAATGAGGTCTCGTACTGCTTTTATCCGGGATGTACAGGAGGAAATCATATTTGCGTGCTTAAAGATCATATCATAGCATGCTATAAAGTGCAAACGGTATTTGTTGTGAAATATCTGGCAGAGCTTCATGGACACAAAGATGGATCGTTAATTAGGAAATAATACTTCTGCTGTTACGAGATCATGTATTTTGGGGGTGTAGAGATGGCGCATAGCAAAACTGGGGGCTGATCTCACTTCCACCTTGTGTCACCAGCGGTAGTGTAAGGTCCCGGCTGCGCAGAAGGCTTCTCCAGCTTCTGTCCATCACCCATTCTGGAGCAGGTCTGTTCCCTGAGGGTTACCTTTGTTTGTCAGCACACACATGGCTACTTGCAGCATCAACATCTGAAACCACCACCTGACAGCCAAGATTTCCCAGCCCAGCTCCTCAGAAAAGCAGGTCTAGCTCTGCAGTTGCCTTTACTTAATGCAAAAAGAAAGAAAGGGTGGGAAAAAGACAATTATCAGTCAGATTTACGTGTCCTAGATTTCTATGGCAACCGTACGCAGTTCAGCAATGACACCAGTACATCCAGGCACCCTCTTAACAGCATCCACTTCAAACCAGCATCCTGCAAACAGTGCTGGAAATCTGTCCGGCCACCCCGAGAGCGAGGCACGGGAATTAGAGGGCCAGGACAGAATCCCCCTCTTCTTCCCCGAGGCATTTTGATGCCTTTACTAGAGGGAAGTCAGGCATGAGTCACGATGTGCAGCGCACAGCACATGACAGCCAGGCAGCCACATCCCCCCATTAGGTGAATGAGCACATGTTGTCAGAAGGCTTTCAAGTGACCTAGGGAGCAGCGCAGGGCAGCACGCACCAGCTTTGGGGTGATGTGAGGGATCCGACGAAGAAGGGAAGGTGGCCAGATGAAGTGCAGGCTTTGTCATACTCATGCTTTCATGTAACCAAGCAGGTATCAAAATGTGCCCGACCTTCCCTGCTTTGCTTTCCGCGGCTGTGATGGGAGAGGAGCATGCACGGGAGATCAGCCATCAGCAAGAAGCCACGTCAGTGGGCATGGGTTTGTTGCAGCCTGAGAAAGAAGCAAAGGACAAAAAGGGGGTGTGCTTGTGAACTATCTGGTCAGGATATCCACCAACCGCTGGTGGAGGCTCAGTCCCCCGAGCCAGCACAAGCCATGGCTACTCTAGCCCAGCCAAGTTTCTAGCAGTGTCAGAACAGTGAAGGTGGTGGCAACGGAGTAGTTTGAAGGAAGAGGAGAGAGTGCTTCAAAGATGCTCTGCACGATGGGGCTTCTAGCTCCCAAAATGAAGGGTTAAGCATGGGGGAAGCTCTCAAAGAGACTACTGTTCCCAGAAGGACCATGTGTCCCTGGGAAGGGGGTGTCCCCCATGTCCTCCGCGTCTGTCCTTCTCAGAATGCTACGGGTCCCAGGACAGACTCCACTGCGTGCCGTGAACTTGTCTACGTGGCAGCCCTACCACCACCAGCTAGCCCCAGTGTCATATGTGGGCTGAAAGCCTACTTGGTAAAATATGTTTGGGGCACAGATCAAAACTAAGAGACAGCACAAGAAAGAGAGATGTTTTTGCAGGGAGAAGTTGTTGAGAAGACCAATGCATCCCAAGGCTTTGTGCCACAAGCACTCATAGGCAGCGATGGGAATGCAACAAACTCAGGAGTCAGGTAGGTCCCTGCATGTGCTGAGATGTTTGGTGGTTTGGAGAGCCTGCAGAACTGGAGGCTGACCCTGCTTTCAGTGGGTTGGTAATGCTTTGAGTGGCAGGAGGGGAAAGGAAGGCACATGAGCTTCACCACCTCCCAGGCTGGGTCCTCTGGTGCTCCAGGGGCAGCAGCCTGGACTTTGGGGCAAAAACATATGGGTCTAACAGTGCCCGTCCTGATGGCTGGACTAGCTTTTTCCACTTAAGCCTTAGGAGATCCTTGACTTGAATGGGAACTAAACTTGTTTAATACCTCCAATAAATATTAGCCCATACCTTTCACCGAGGCTGAATATCTTTACTAGATTATGTCCCTTTCCTTCTTTCTCATTTCTCAAGTCATCCTCTTAGTCTTATTCTAAGCAAATACAGGTTTTAGACTTCTTGAGAAGTCAAACATTTAAGGAACTCTATCAGTGATGGCATTTTCCCTCCAAATTCTGCGACTAACATCACTGCTTATTTAGAGCTCTGCTAAGGGGAGGGTGAGGGCTGCCCACCCGTGGGGCCACATCAGCAAGAGCGTACCCAGCATGTACCCACGAGGCTGCATCCGGGGTGCTGTGTCCAGTCTTGGGCTCCCCAGTATGAGAGACATGGACATACTGGGAGGAGAGGGTCTGAGGGGGGAGGTCCTAATGCTGTCTACTGGGGGACCTAATGCTGTTTTCCATTGCCTATCGTTGATTACAGGGAAGACAGAGGCAGGCTCTTCCCAGAGATGCACACTGAAATGACCAGGGCAATGGTCACAAGTTGCAACAAGGGAAATTCTGGTTTGATATAAGGCAAATATTTCACCATGAGGGTGGGCAAACACTGGCACACGTTGCCCAGGGAGGAGGTGGGATCTCCATCCCTGAAGAAACTCAGAACTGAAGGTCTGAGGACCTGGTCTGGCTTTGGAGTTGGCCCTGCCTTGGGTTCCTTCCCACTGGAATTATTCTGTGACTTTGCAATTCTATTATTCACATAAAAAATTACAAGAAACTAAAAAGAAGATTAAATGTGTTGTTTCCATTTAAATTCCAATGACAATAAAAAATAAAGCGGCAGTCTTGAGCACAGCTCTGAAATGATTCAGTTTGATGGGTTTGCCTGAGAATGGTTGTGCCTGAGAATAACACAAACTGCAGAATATAGCTAAACGTTGTTTATTCTAAACCTAACACAAGATTTTCCTCTTTTTTTTTTTCCCTTATGAGTTTTCAAAATCCCACAGGACCCTTCTGCCCCCGCCCCCAGCCGCACACATATCAAACATGGGTTTTGCTTTGCTGTGTGACAGCAGAGAGTCGGAGCTACCTGGTTCAAGGCTGATAATTCTTGCTCGTTATGGCAGGAGGGCCATTTTATTTGCTTCTGCCCTGGAACTGAAATAAAGCTTTTTTTTTTTTTATTTTCACACTTGATCTTGGGTATTCTCGAGAACCATAGTCTTATCACTACAAACATACTTGCAGATAAAAGGCCCGGCACCCACCCGCTGTGAGGTCTTTTTGCCGAGCAAGCCAAGGGCACTGCCCCCTGCAAAGAAGCTGTTTTATTCCCGCTGCTTTCCCTACAAACTCCCCCTGTGCTTTTTGCATGCCCCAGGTCCTCGGGCTGCCTTTGCAGGGTGGAAACTCCACTCACAGCAGCCTTTTTACTCCTTTTCTTTCTTGAAATCTCCCAGGGATGCGATTCAGATTCAAGTCTCCCTCCCCCAAAAGCTTATTGACCCTTCATTTTTCCAGGAGGTAGTGTTTCTGGCTGCTGTCATCTCTTTGGAAACCCAAGGGTTCCTCAAGCAGAGTGTATGCCATCTCACAGGGATGAGACGCTCTCCCTCAAGGTGGGCAATACCAGCCTGCGGCTCCATCATCAATAAATTCAGCAAAATCACCCAGTTGGGCATGTCTGACCCAGGTTAAACACAGGCACATACATAGGTGTGTTTCTGTCAAACTAGACAAGGAGGTGGCATGGGTATCGCACCAGCCGCAGGGGGACAGACAGTCCCTGATGTCACACAGAGGCCACCCATGAGCTTTCAAAAAACAAGTTCCCACCAGCAGAGTGTGTTTATTCTAGATAAACTTTTTGTATCAGGGGGCTACGGCATTTCTGGTGTGTTGGAAGAAGTCCCAGACCTCCACTCAGCCTCCTGCCAAGCACAAACCCAGGGAGGCCTTTCTGTCCCACTGATCGGTAGTTCTTCTAACACCAGGTGCCCCAACAGCCACACCAAAGATGTAGGCACAGGCATGGTGTGAACACCTACAGCGCGCTACTGCCTTGCAACGGAGGCAGGCCTGGGAGTAACCAGCTGTTTGAGGTGGTGAGGACCCTGGGGTGACTGAACACCAGCACCATCTCCCAACAGATCCCGCAACGTGGGTCCCTGCAAATATTGCAGATGACGAGATGGCATGGCGAGCTCGGCTGCCCCATGCCATGGGTGCTTCGCACAAAGCCTCCAGGATAGTCATCACAGCCAAACAGCCCACAGACCACCTGAGGTAGCAGCTGAAGCCATGGACACTCAGATATGTTCCTTTTGGCTCCTGCAACTCCTGCAAAAGCCTGGGCAGCTCTTGTGGTGGTTCCCCTTGGCTGGTCTCCACTGCCAGTAGCTTTCCCCCACTTCTCCAAAGCAGTGCTCAGCTTCTGTAAACTCTTGTGTGATTTCGGGCACCAAACCTCCTGAAGGGTAATGGAAAAAGCTAAAGAGGAGAGCTAAAGAGGTGCCTGGAAGTCTCTTCTGAGTGACACTGGAGAGCCGAAACAGTGGGTCTAGGGCTGGAGTGTAAAAGGGGGTAACTCACATCTGCCAGGATGAATCTCCCATGGGTTGCCTGAAACTAATCCTGTAGGTACGGCACTTCTCCGTCACAGGAAAGGAGTCACTCTCCTGTGCGCGACTG
This sequence comes from Pluvialis apricaria, assembly GCA_017639485.1. Lineage (NCBI taxonomy): Eukaryota > Metazoa > Chordata > Aves > Charadriiformes > Charadriidae > Pluvialis > Pluvialis apricaria. The sequence continues at coordinate 24,743,719 of CM030007.1, forward strand.
TCAACAGTGATGAGAGATTAGGAAGGAAGAGAGCTATCACAGTGACAAGCCGTGTTCCTATGATGTACTGCAGCACAGATCCAGATAAGGATGCTGTCTCAACAAGGCAAAAAATAGCATCGTGATTGTCTGGACAGGTCAGAGGACGATCATGAATTTGGAGCGGTAGTTTTAAGAGCAATTAGAAAGGTATCTCTGCAATGCCCGTGCCCTGTTCCTGTGCCGTACAGGCGGTGCGTGCTCCCATAGCTGGTCACAGAGCATCCCCATGGAGCTCAGGGACAGGGGCTGGCCTAGGGTGTTAGGAGGAGCATCGCCATGGTCCATGAACTGCTGTCCCATATCAGGCAGGGCGCTCTGCAAGGGATGCTGGAGCACCAGGGACCTGCCGAGGGGACACGTACCCAAGGAACGGGTCAGACTACAGCCCATGTCGAAACGGTTGCGGCAGCTCGGGCAGAGCAGGCACCCCATGAGTCACGGCGGGGCGGGGACCGAAGAGCTTTTGCTTCTCACCTGACAGCCCTGGCTGGGCACGGGCGGGCGGGAGGCACACAGGGCGCTGCCGCATCCAGCTCCGAGGCTCTGGCAGCTCCTCCGTGCCGGCGTCTCATTGCAAAGGGGTCACCTGGGCTCCGGTCCTGGGCTCTTCGGCCTGGTGGGGGTTTGCCTCCAGCCTCTATGCTGAGGGATGTGCCGTGAAAAGGAGACCATTCCCACACACTGACTTTCTTTCTCTTTTGCTATTTTTACCCCTGTCAAATCAAGAACAAAGCCAGCACCAAGGGAACGCATCCCACATCTCTCTAAAGTGATGCGCCGGGGAGAAACCCAAGAGGGATCCACGCATAGCATGGGATATATATAGAGAGACCCAACCCTGGGAGGTTTCTCTACAGGCAGCTGGCAGCCCCCAGGACAAGGTGACCATCTCTGGTGGTCCTGCTCCTGCCAGCCACAGCCTGGGCTGCTGGCACAGCCCCTGGCCCGCCTGCTGGGTCAGGACCAGGAGAGCTGGTTTCACAGGGCACGGGATGTGCCTTTGCTCCAGGCTCAGCCCTGCTATCATCAGGCCTTCACCCAAATCCTCTGGGATGCCGTGTCCTTCATAATCAAGAGGCCAGAGCAAGCCCTCAGCCCTGGGTCTCACCTGCGTGTTACAGAAGGGTTATTGAGCCCAGACGGCCGGCTGCTCTCAAAAATCTTATTGCACAGAAAAGCCACTCAGCCCATCTGCTTGGGCTGTTTGAGCATTGCCTCAGCATCTTAGGAGACTTTAGTGATCATTAGGCGGGTAATGAGGAGTGAATCTGCCCACCTTTCCCCTCCCACACGCCTGCCTTCCACACAATATGCTCAGGGAACCAACGTTATATTTCCATTTTTTACCTGCTTGTCTCAGACACGTACACCGAGCAATTATGGCACACAGGAATACAGCAATAAGTAGTATATATAGCAAACCTGCCATCTACTTTTTTTAACTGCAGCGTTGTCTTTTAGGCTGGGTATTACAAGGCTTACTCACCACCTTATTTTAAAAGGTAAAGAGAGTGGAAGAACCCAAATGACTCATTTCCTCGGCCAGCAGAAAGCTGTGCCACACTCCTTCCTCGGCTCCAGCTGCCGGCTCTGGGTCCCTTCAGGCACGATGCTGCCAAGGGTCCCTCTGCCAGGGCCGTTGGACCTCAGCAAAATATCAGCGTGCAAGGAAAAATCCTCAGTGCCACCAGAGATGGAGTGCACATGAGAGGGTGTGTTTGTGTGCCACAGGAACATGTGTACAATGATCGGGGACTTGTTTCTGCGGTAAAATAGGCAATGACCTGGGTATCCAGGTCCGGTCCAGAGACCAGCTTCCCGAGCGGGTGGCTTCCACGGAATCAGTCTCTCCCCACTCAGTGAAAGTCAGAGACTGGGAAGAAGGCAAACCCCTATTTGCAGGGCCACACCTGCCCTTGTCCCCATACCCCGAAGTGATGCCGGGGCAAGGGTCTTGCTCAGGCTCGCATGGGAGCCAGCAGCAGGAATAATTCAGTTTTACAGAGTCCGGCGTTGTGCTTTGCCCTAGGAAGGGTTTAAACTGAAATCTTCCTTCGCCAGCTCTCATGCACAGATCAAAGGGCAGGATACCATGCTGGCTTTTTTGGATCAAAGGTGGTTTAAAAGGGAGAGAAGCATCTATTTCTGACCCCTTCCCTCCCCGCTCCGAGATGAAGGATCACGCTGGGCTGGGAAGGCGGCTTCCCCCAGAGGGAGTTTTTACCACATGACATTTGTCTGCGGGCATGGGAGGAACAAGCGATAGCATCAGCTGAGATAAGAGGAGAGGAGCCGTTATCCTGCCAGCCTGGAGGTCAGGAGAAGAGGCGGCTGAGGAAACCCTAGCTCCAAGGCCCCACAACACCACAACCCTGGATTATTTTGGAATAAACAGCTGCGCGCCGCTCCCAGCGCTGAATTGCTTTCCAACATCTTTTCCGGAGCAGTGCCGGGGCTGCTCGAGTCCTCCACAGCAGCGGGGCTGTGCCGGGGCTGCTCCATGTGCATCCACGGGTCAAACGCAGGCTGTGAATCCCTCGTGGAGATGGCACGGCCCAGCCTCCATGGCATGCAGAATGTCCTCCTCTAATAAATAGACTAGCAAAGCCTCCCACAGGGAAGAGTTGCTTTATCTCTGCATCTTCCCAAACTAGCAGGAGTAAACATGACCCAAGGCAGCCAGGTTTCAGCATCCTGAAAAGGCTCTGCGCTCGGATAACCGGGCTGAGAGCAGCGTTAGGAGTGGCTGCTGCGCAGCTGAGAAGGTTGCAGAAAGGAAGGTAAATTTAGGTCCACGCCAAGTACTTCCATCTGCAAGATTTATTGCTCTGCCTGGCAGTTGTGCCCGCAGAGAGAAATGAGACACTATCACCAGAGAGATGACTGCCCACTTCAAGCATAAATTGTGCCCAGCTCATCCTTTCCGGGTTGTTCCAGATTCGCCTGAGGAACCTGACAGAGGAAAAAGAAAAAAAAAAAAAAAAAGATTTTGCTGTCAAATGCACCTGCTGAGGTAATTTTTTCCCACCTGATTTGCCTGCACAGTCCTGGATGCAAAACCAGGTGGGATGAGCTCTCTGCCCGTGCCCTCGGTGGCCGCTGCTGCCGGGTCCCCCTGGCCTGGTGCCCCCCCCTGCACCGGCAGATGCACCCCGGCACCACACTCTGCACCTCCAGCCTGCTCTCCTGCGGGCACGCACATCTGTGAGCATCTGTTCCTGCCTCTCTGCTCCGCTCCGGAATAATTTGTGACCTTACTGACCAATTTCAGCCAAAAGTGGCAGCAGGGCAAAGGCAACCCAGGTAACCAGGTTTGTATAAATTCAGTTAAAAAAAAAAGGCCCCCAGATAAAGCAGGATGCCCTCTGTGCTGGGGAAAGCTGCATGAAAACCTGGTGTCAATGGGACATCAGGAAACCCAGGTGAGTGTGATCCCTGACCCAGGCATAATATGATGGGGCAGGCTGTGTGATGGCCCAAACATTCACAGAAAAGGCCTGGTTTTCCCCAATAAATGTGCTGAGAACTGCAAATCCCTGTGTGCGCCGTGCTCCCAGCCTGTTCCAAGGCCAGGAATTAAGCCAGCTTTGCAGCAAAGCCACGAGGACACCGGGGAGCTGTCAGCCCAGCCGACGATTTAATAAACCAGTAACACCACAAGAAGGGCCGGGTCCGGGCTGGGACAGTCTGGTCGCTCTCGCAACAGCACAGCATCCCCCCAGCTTCATGCTAACCCCGGACCACCGTAGCTCGCAGGCAGCCATATGCCTGAACTGCAGCAGCAGATGGAGCATCTGCCACCGCGCTGGCTGGCTTGTCGAGGGCCGGGGGGCACGGGTCCAAGGGGAGCAGTTTTATTTCCCAGTCTGGAGAGGTTTTTCTCCATTTTGGAAGAGGACTATCAGCCTTTTCTGACCTTCTTCCAAGGGACAGATGTTTTTGCTCTGTCGCTCATTCACTGCTAAGGCTTCAGGCAATAGCTACCACTATTTCTTTTAGGTTTTGGATTCAGTTCCACGGCAGTGGTCCCTGGCTGAGTTAGCCTATTTAATTAGTTATTAAAATGGAAGCACTTTTTTTTCATCACATCTCCTACCATTCTGGAACAGGTCCACTAATAGTAGACACAACTCAGACAAGCATCTATTACTCTGCCTTGAACAGACGAAATAGTTTTGGCGAGTCAATCTTTCTTTCTCCTTTGGATTTGCCAAGCATCTGACTGCCGCTCGCCTTCACTTTCGGGAGGGTACGGCTGCCAAAGGCGGAGCAGCCGGGTTGGGCACAGCCCTCCATCACCCCGACGGCAGCATTCCCACCCAGCATGGCAAGCGGATATAGGGCTGCTCCATCATCTCTTTGGGGTGATGGTTGGCTCTGAAAGCCTGATTAAGTGCCGGAGGTGTCTCGTGGCAGGATTTCCTGTTTATGCTGCCCTACGCCTCGTTAGTCGCATCACACCTCCGCTAAACGTGCATCCTCGCGCTGCAGCTCTGCGGGAGCGGTCCGGGAGGGGGTGGTTTGGGCAGGTGAGTCAGGAAAGCGCTGGGGACGATGGCTCCAGGCTGGATGGGGAAAGAGGAGGAACCCGCGTGGGAGCAGCTGTACCACGCCTTATGGGGACAGCCCTTGGTGTGCCTCCCCCCTCCCCGCAATAAACCCACCACTCGCCTTCCAGAAGCATCCCAGGTGGAGGCAGGAGCCCACCACGCATCAATGGAGGGTTTTTTTTTGGCACAGGATGCCCGGGAGCCAGGAGTCAGCCAGGCAGGATGGGGGAGACCATGGCTGAGCTCCAGCTCTGCTGTCAGCTCTATCGGTTTGCTCTGCTTGATAAGAATAATTTTGACTCCTGCTATCTTACCAGAGCGATGCCAGGGGCATGGACAGGTACTGAAAGGTCCCAGGTTACTTTCCTCAGCTGCGTTTTGTCCTTTTATGCGTTTATCCCTTCCAGCGTGCTCCTGTCCCCAGGAGGAAGATGCTGCAGGCTCTGCCCCATGTGCGCAGCCTCAGCGCAGCTGGGTCACCCTGATCCCACCGCACACCACTCCACCGTGTCCCACACCAAATTAAACAGTGACTTATGAGTCGGCTTGGCACCAAGGAACCAGCTTCTGCTGCCTGACAGAAACAAATCAGCATTTCAGTGTGGGATGCAAGCGTTGCAGATGCTCCAAGGTGGCGTGAGGGAAGCCAAAACAGACAACAGGGCAAATATTTTGGTTTCTTGGCTTTGTGGCAGGCTGATAATTAGCCTGGCCTTTGTGTTGGACTAGTGAAACATCTCTGTGCAAAGTGATCCATACCCCTGTGTCCCCCTCTCAGGATGCGTGGGGCAGTGCATTGCCCAGGCATGGCTTTAAGCCCACCCTCCTTTAAAGGGAAGAGTGGTGATTTCTGAGTCCCCAGAACTATCTAAAACTGTTCCCTTCCCTGGCATGAGGTGTTTCCTGGGCCTGGGCTTTTCTCCTGGCAGACAAAAAGAGGAGGGATGAGGGCATGTGCCACCCCCAACCACCCAGCGTTCCCACCACTGACACACGTGGTGGGTGGTAGCTGAAACTCGGGATGTTAGCATTAGCTTTTCTGAGTCCCTTGGGAAAAGCTGAAGGTTTGCTGCTAAAAAAGGGAAAACTATCAAAAGAGAGATTTTTCTTGTCAGACACGAGCGTTCGCTACCACAAAGCAAATCAGAAATGCCTCGGGGCTACACCGAGCCCTCACCATCGCCCAGTTTTGAGTATTTGCGTGTGCAGCCGAGGGGAGGGATGATCACAACAGCTCTGCCTCTGCGCATAACCTGCTGCACCTACCTGGAAGCCAAATTTGCTATTTATCTGATCTTTAGTAAGACTGCATCTCCGCTAAATGTCTTAATTAGTGCCTCTGTGAGAAGGGCAGAAGGCAGGGCTTGTCGCCCCACCATTGCCACAACCCATTGGAGGTGGCATCATTTCACCAGGTGACAGAGCTGTGGACTATGTTAAAGGGATGGCAGGGCTCAATACCTGCAGAAATTAAAATTTGGGGGCTGACTGTCATGCACAACCCCGAAACTGCAAAGGCAGCTTGGGTAAAGGGGGCACCCAGGCCCTCGCTCCTTAAAATGCTCGTAGCCATGGTGCTGGTGGGTTTGCACCTCTCTGGGTGCTGGGATGACCCCTCTGCCCAGCATGGAGCCAGGACATGACTGGGATAGGCAACTGGTCCCGGAAGGTGGGAAGTTTTACTGGGCCCAGCACCAGCCCATAGACGCCAGCACTGCCACCACGTCCCTGGGCTGAGTGCTGCCTCTGGCCTGGCTGGGGTTGAAGGTGTCTAACGCTGACATGCTTGGGTTACGCCTCCCCTGGGGATTGCTTTTGGCCCCCGGGTCCCCTCCTTGGGCTATGCCAGCAAAAATCCACCCTCAGCCCAAGCTCTGGGGCTGCAGCTGCTATGGAGGGCGTGCAGGACATGTGGGGGACATCCTAATGAACACCACCATGTTGGGGTGGTCAGGGGGAGGATCTCCACCCCCAGCCCTGAGCAAGGCGCCGTTACATCCCAGATTTACTACTGCACGTAGAGTAGGTGCTTTCTCAACTGCCCGGGCAGCGCCGCAGGGACGGGACCTGTGCCCTGGCCCCTGCGCCGGGTTGCACACCCTGGTATGCAGCATGTGTCCGGGCAGGACAAGTCGCAAAAGCCATGGTAGGAGGAGGAGGATTCCTCATCCACTGTCTGCTTCCAGCTTGGGCAGGACCTCTGCTCCTCCCCATCACCTGCGAGGAGGGCTGGAGCCCCGCCAGTCCAGCCAAGCTGTGGCAGCACATGGTGGAGGTGGCTTCAGGCAGCTCAGTGGATGGACGGATGGACAGATGGCTGCTGCGCTCTGGAGCCAACCCTGGGGTGCTCCCCACCAGGCAGCCCCACAGCCCTGAATAACAGCCATTTCATCTGCATCGCACAGCGCACAGTGCAAGGCAGTCACACCCTGCAAAAAAAAATTTAAAAAATAAAGGAAGAAAAAAAAAAAAAAAAAAGAGATGCCCGTGTTTTACCATTTACCCTTTGGTTGCGTTATCAGAAATGAGGAGTTCGGGGTGGTGGTGGGGTTGGTGGGCAGCTCGGTGCTGCATGGGGAGCTGCAGGCTGAGCACACCCCCACTGCTTCCAGGCCAGATGGAGCCTGGGGAGGATGCGATGCACCAAGTACCCTACCGCAAGAGCCATCTGGCTCCCTCGGGAAGGGACTAAAGGGCTGCAGTGGTGGAAGGAGAGGCAGCAGAGAGACGTGGCCACACCATGTGGGGCACCAGGCTCTGGTCTCCCTGCTCTCTGCAACCCCAGAGCTGCCCCACAGCTCCCAGCTAAGGAGAGCTCTGCTGAACCCAGTGACCAGCCGTGGTGCCCCTGGTCCCTGCACCTCACGGGTGGCCTCAGCTCGTCCACAGTGCTGATCCCTGCCGTAGCGAGCTGTAAGGAATGCTGCTTAGTAGAGGCGATGCTTGGGTGTCTCTGGAGCTAGGTCCCAGCACCGGTCCTGGCCGACCTCACGTGGTGGGACAGCAGCACCAGGGCAAGCAGCGGCAGTGACAGCCGCTCTCTTTACTTCAAGATTTCTATGTTGCTCTGCCTCTGGGCCCATCACTGCACCGTTTTGACTGGATTACACCCATCTCCTTAAAGCAAAGCCCTGGCAGGACAAAGTGAGCTCCCCTTGGCGTGGTTCGCCACTGAGAAAGGGGACCCATGTCCACCATGAGTGGTGGACCACTGGGTCATCACAGTCCGGACATGGCAGTGCACCTGTGGGGCCACCAAGGCTTTCCGCCACAGCAGCAAAAGCTATTTTTAAGTTTTTAATTTCAAGAATTGTGCATGGGGAAGATACCAAGTCTGCATGTTACACCCTTGCCGTGGTTTTTGCTGCACGGCAAAGGGCTGCCATGACAGGGAACCACTGCCTCGCACACCTCTGCCCTCACGTGTTTCTCCAGGGAAGGGTTTCCTGCAGCCAGGAGGGTCGGGCTGCTTCTGCTCTTGGGAGCAGGTTTCAGGGGTGCTTGGTGGGGTGATCACTGATGGCTGCTCCCCAGAAAGCAGTGGCACCAGCAGCACCAGTGAGCCTTGGCTGCTTCCCCTTTCAGCCATTGCTGGGATCCGGGGCAGGAAAATGCCTCCAAATTTCATTTCTCATTTTGATCCTCATTTTCTTTATACCGAAATGTTCAAGATGTGCCAGCGCAGAGCAACAACAACAAAAAATCAACGCGCTGGGCGAAACGACCCCAGGTGGGGGCTGCTGCCGGAGGGCGTGCAGGTACAGGGTGCCCCCCCATGACCATGGGTGTGCAGCCAGCTGGGCCACTCTGCATGCTCATAGCACACTTGTGTGCCCAAGGCAGGGCTGGCGGTGACCTGGGATCGCCTCCCACTAGTATCGCTCCAGTGTCTCTCTGCCATGTGGCCTCATGGATTAGCCAAGGCGAAGATCATGGGAGATAAATTTATCAAATATTACAGCTGCTGACGTGTCCGGCCCAAGACATTCAGAGCTGCTTATAACACCTGAATGCATTTTTTGTACATCTCAGGCTAGGTGAGGTGGATTCTCACAGCTCCTGCTCCCCAGTTAGGTGCGTTGGCATCCCTCGAACCCTGGGGTTAGAGGTCAGTCACCCCAATACCTCTGTCATCCTAACGTGGGCAATTACCATTATGGCTGGGCTCAGTCCAGCCCCAGCAGTGTCTCAATGTTTGCAAATAAAGAACTGCTGCCAGTTTACTCATTCACCCAAAACCTGAATTTATGGAGAGGCTCCACAGTCCACTGCTGTTAATGCCAGGTCAGTGTGGTACAGGGTCACTAGGAGGGACACACTGGCACTGGAGCACGAGAGGACACCTGTCCGTCACTGCCTGCTCCATGCAGAGCCCCATCAGTGAGTTTATCCTGAATATTTTGTATTATGGTGGCCACAGGATTTGACTCGCCATGAGGATCCCTCACACTGGATTAAGGTATTGTTGCACTGAAGTTTTGAAGGAGGTATTTATCCCTTAGTTAAGCACTGAAGGAGTTGCTAACGGTACTGCTTACTGTCAGGTCAGGGGATGACTGCTCCCAGCCTCCCTCCCTGAGGAACATCAATGTGGCCAAAAAGGTGTTGCAGGAATATCAAAAACTACTCCCTGCATAAGCTGAGAATCAATAATGCTTGGAGAAAGGAAGGAGAGGGGATTTTTCTCCTAAGAAAAAGGGGCGGGTTTGTTTCTAGGGGCAGCATGAAGCTCCAAGAAGCCTTTCATCTGTGACTGCAGAGGTGGGTACACAGAAGAGGTTGGCTGGACCACCAGAAGATGGTGAGATGGAGCACCCCGAGTGACAGGGCTCCTTGGGTCTCATCCAAGGGTGGGCAGATATCAACAGGATTTTCTTTAAATTCTACTCACCTGTCCCCACTATTAAGCAATTTCATATTTATCCTGTATACATTTATATCCACACAGTGCCCATCTCCACCCAGGCTGATACCAGGGTCCCCATCCAGGCACCCACTAAAAGTGTGGCCTAAGGCTCTGTTAGACAAGGTCTGCCGTCTTTCAGCAGGAGTTTATCCATTAGCTTTCAAAAAGCTACATCCCAATGACCTGTCTGTGGTTTTATACCACTACAAGAAAGTGCAGAAGGACTCCTGTCACCAGGCTGGAAGGTGTCATTACACAGCGGATAATTCTCCTGCTAAATTGATGTTTTGCTGAGGCGTACCATGAAATCACTACCATGGAAGAGCTGGAGATGGGGAAGATGCCGTAGTGTTTCTCCTTGCTTTGGGAGGACTGATGAAGGTCAGCATTGTTGCTTGGACGGTGAGGGTCACCTGCAGTCTTTCTCCCATAGCAGCCATGCTTTTGAAGAACATTTGAAGGGTTGGGTCGCCTTATAATTGGGGCTTGTTTGCAGTTTTTGCAGTTTAAGACCTGAGGGAAAGCTGGATTTAGATGGTGCTGTGCAAACAGAAAATAAAAAGTAATCAAAGTACTCAGAAAAAACTGAGAAGTCAGCAGTTTAAACCACTAGTTTCATCCTTCAGAACATGTTTCTACCAGCAAGGCATACGATACAACAAACAGCTGGTCTAAGGTACACAAATGCAATATATTATTGCTCTTGCTTAGCTGTACTTCAGCAGCATCCAAGTAAAGTTGCTTGTGTGGCTCTCACTTAACCTGTGCGTTAGGAAAATTAATTGCATGGTCACATACTGGAGATCAGCTGGGACCCTTGCTCCCATCTGTGACAGGAAAGACCGTGCTTGGGGAATGTGTCAGGGCTGCACACAAGAAAGGCTCCTGCCTGCAGGATCCCTGCCTGTGTGATGCAGTTGGGAATGAAAGAGGGAGATCGAAAGAGGAAGAGGGACTTGTTAAAGTGACCAGTTAAAGCAGTTGATGGCCCTGCCAAAGAACAGGGCTCTGCCCCTGCTGAAGTTTCCAAGCCATGCCACCAGCCCATCAACCCAAAGGCGACTTGACCTCCCCATTTCCCAGACGCCCAGTGAGCAGTGAGGGGGACACGTGATTTTGAGGAGGGCTAGGCACGTGCAGCTGCACTAAAACACGCTCTGCACACCAAAAAAAGTCATATCCCGTGCGTCCCAGGTAAGATGGGCAGACTGACCCCAGGTCCCCCGCTGCAAAACCGAGAGGGGAGGCTTGCCTGCACCTGCAAGGGGACAGAGGAGACAGCGTCATGAGTCGCTGCAGATTGCTCCCACGATGACAGCATTGCAGAATCACCTGGGGAAATTAATCATTATAAAGCCCGTGCGGGGATTACCTGGGTGCACACAACCAAGCCACACACTGGAGGTGGTTGGTAAAGGCAGAAAAGGGGGTAAGCGAAGGAGGTGAAGGTCCTGGACACAGTCCCATGGCTGGGGCAGGAGACGACACAGGGCTGGAGCTGAGACCTGGGGTGACCATCACCACTGGCCGTGCTTGGCAGCGCCACACCAGGAAGCTTGTTTTTCCTCTCCTGCTTCCTTCCTCCTCTCCTGCTGCCTTCCTCCTCCCCAAAACCCTCACCCCAGACCTGCAAACAAACTGGTGCGTCACAGTGCAATTACAGACTGTCAACCCATGTCAACCTGAGGTGGGTGGGAATTAAGGCTCCACTGACATCTAGCATTTTTCTCATTTTTGACAGTCTGACTAGTTTCAGACTAATTTGATGTCTTCTTGTGTTCTGTCGTTTGGGTTTGGTTTTTATCTTTATTACTATAATTACATTTATGCATGTTTCTGTTTGATTAAACATCAAATAGTAAATACCCACATGCAGTAGTCACAGCAAGAAGAAATCCAGGAATTTACTCTCCTGTCTCTAGCTGGCCCTGGAGCAAACAGCACCTGGCTCAGGACCTCCACCTTAGAGGATCGCGTGAAATCTGGAAATGAAAATCAGGGAATTGTCTCCGGGCAAAGCCAGAAAAAACAGTTTGCTCCCTGGCTCTCCTGTCCTTTGGGTCCCTACAGCAATCGGGCATCTTCCTCTCTTTACTCACCTGCTGTTTGTTGCTTAACAGTTGTGTTAACATGTGAGGCATGAATATTGTCTAGAATATTTATTTTTGCAACCTCTTAGTCATTTTAGGATGCTTAAAATCATCTCCAGATGCAACAAGATATATGAGCACCACCATCAGCAATGTTCACCAAAGCACCTACAGCACCACTTGACCATGGCCAAGACTTTGCTTTTGGGGCAAGTTATAATTCCTCGTTCTGGGTAACGGATCCAGTGCATTTCAGACGGCAGCACCTCAATTCGGGAAGTTATTTAGACCTGTCGGCTGTGTTGCAACAACTCACTGTGGTCACAGTCACCAGATCAATTTAAATGGAAATATTTTCTGGTGCAAGCAGGCAAGCCAAGGGCACACGTGTAGATTAGTGCCACTGGGTTTAAGCTGGTGGTGATGGCACTGATTTTGGTGGTGAGTGCCCGCATCTGGGTTATCAAGCGGCAGCAGGGAGAGGAGAGGAAGGGCACAAGGGTGGAAATGCCAAATTCCCCTCCATGCTGCAAATGGGTGGTTCGAAAGGCCCTGGTACTGGGGAGCATGCCCACCCACCCCTGCCGTCGCCTGCATGCCGGTGGGCATTGCGAGCTGAGCCACATGGGCCAGGGGAGCAGGGGTAACAAGGGAAACCACGATGGAAGGAAGTCATTACAGATGGAGGAGGCATCACGTCACGATTGCTGGGGGGGGGAGGAAGTCGTTCTGCAGAGCAGTGAGCGTGGGAGACATTGCACACCCATGAGCTGCCCCAGCCTGGGGAGCTGGGGCCCTTAGCACTGCTTCATGTTTTTTGGTTGGTTCACGTTTCTTCAAACCATTGGGGTGGCAGAACCAGATCTGAAGACCTCATCTTACCTCTTTAAGCACCCACAAGTGGGGTCTCCCACATGGGGCACCTCAGACCAGGGCAGGGGGTGGCTGTCACTATCAGGAGGCACCACAAGAGAAGGAAGTTTTGGGGGGACCTGGATGCTCGTGGAAGGATGGGGCAGGTCTGAGGTCTGACTGATGAGGGCAAACTGGCTTTGCCAGGCAGGGATGCTTCTGGCTTGGCACAATTTCAGCTCTTCCAGAACCACTCCCTGGAAAAGAGATGTCTTGATCTGCTCCATGACCGGAGACGTGACTTCCCTGCTCCCCCAGAGCAGAGGTTTCCCAAGGGGAGGGTCTCCAGACCCGGGATCCACAGGAGCTATTTTGGTCAGTTAAACAGGGGCTGCAGTACGCTCTCATCCTGGGTGTGGGTTTTTTCCCTGGTCACTGCGGCAGCACATCCAGTGGCTGTTATGCCTCCCAGGACCGTCAGGAATTTCCTCAGGGTTTCACCCAGCCGAGCACTTAACACACACGCTCAATCGGAAGCACATCAATAGGCTTACTCAAACCCTGGAGTGCCTGGATCAGGGCCTGTTTGCATACGACAAGCGCAGCCTTCTTCCGTGACTGTCACAGGAAGGGCACCAATTTGCATCACTTATTATTTGAACATCAATTTGTAGCATAGCAGGAAGAGCCAAAGTGGGGCACCGGCACCTCGTGCCAGCTGCTCTGAGGAGGAATTTGAACCAAACGTGCCCGTTTTGGATGGATGCGATGGCTCAGGAGCGCTGTGAAGCTGCTTCGCTCTGTGTTGCAGTGTGCGGCCACCACTTGCAGGGTTCGGAGAGGACCACTCGTGACCATCCCTGCACACGAACAGGCAGCAAATATAGGAACGTGCCTGCGAGAAAATATGCAGAGACATTAAACCCAGGAGCTTTTCATCACCCCGGTCGGACCAGTCGCAGCCTGACTAACAGGAGGCCAAGCCTATATTTACTGCAATTTATATAAATCAAGAGAGATCCCATGAAAGACAACCAACCAGCCTAATTGCTCTAGGGACAAATTCCTTCTGACACATACATCTGATAACATCAATTACCTCCCAAACAGACTGATTCAAATGCTGTGGGTGTTTGAGAGGTGATAAACATTATGGGAGGAGGCTGGGGCTGAGGCTGAAAACACACTGGCGAAGGCATGGGTCTGTAAGGGACAACATCCATCAGAGACCATACACTCACGGGCAACAGAGGGCCCAGGATGGCCTGTTCACACCTCCCTGCACACCGCAGGCCAAAAAAAGCTTCCAGTATCTTATAACAAACTTCAGACCTCTAGCAAAAAACAAATTCAAAGCTGGTCTGTGCTAAAGCACACCGCCGTGTCAAAACCTCCTGCAGTAGCAGGGAATATGTCGAATAAAAATGTTTACTACTTCATGGAGCCCTCCCCTTGACAGCCCTCTTCAACAAATCCATCCCGCTCTCCGGCCGGGTGCTCGGCACTCAGGTGATGGCAGGCTCCCTTCAATTAGCAGGTCAGCAGGAGGCCACGCAGTGCCGGAGGAGAAGTGGATGACACTGCACCCATTACTATTCATCGCCGTTTGCAGAGCAAACCTCCCTGCTGCTACGCCGCCAGACCGGCCCCTCTGCACCCCCATGCGCCCCCAGAAGCAGCGGCTACCCGAGGGAAGCTCTGCAAACAGCAGGAGAAGCTGGTTCAGGTGAGCTCAACCAACTAGAGCAGCACGTCTTGGCACCCGGTGGTCACAGGACACTTTGTGCTCTTGCCGCTCAAGCCCATATTGATGGTGTTTCTTAGTGGGACGGAGCTCCCGTGGCTGCGCAACACAGGCGTCTCTCCATCTGATGGCAGCCACTTCAACCTCCTCCCTGCACCAGGGAGACCATCCCCATCCCCGTGGGCATAGGGTGGCTTGTCCCCAGCCCACGGGGAGGTGGCCTAGCCTCTCATATCTGGCCTGGGCTTGAGGGCCCACACTCTGCCCCCACGGCCATTAGGTGTAATTGTTCTTTTTATGTGGTTTTCCAGTTCAAAGCGTCTGAAATAATAAGAGGGCCAAGTCATGGCCTGCCAGAGTGGTGCCTTCTCATAGCAATGGGTGCCAAGCGTGTGCTTTGCATGCCTTGGGGTGCAGCAAAAGGGCTTTGGGGATATCCGAGGGCAGAAGGCCTGCAGGAGTACAGCACTGGGGGACCATCAGGCTTGGCATGGCATAGCTAAGTGTGGGCTGTTTGGAGCAGGCTTAGAAGGCAAAATTCCCATCAGCTGGGTGAAACTGGAGCACTGGGATGTCAGCCTTCATTTAAAGTTGCATTTTAGGGCTCAGAGTAACTTCCAGTCTCTGTGGACCTTTGCAGCAGCCGTCCCACCCCAGTGAGCGTCTCACTCCTGGGAGGAAAAAGGAGGTGTGAAATGGGAGGAGGAGGAGCTGGGCAGGAGTTCAGAGAAGCTAATCGCAAAGTAAGGAAGAACGAGGCAGGACGAAAGTGAAAAGTGAATAAAGTTGCTGGAAAGCAGTAAATGCAGGAGTCAAAGGAATCTTGTAAATCTTGGAAAGAAAGAGGAGAGTTGGTCTTACAGCAGAAAGGAAGCCCGAGACCTACAAAAGCTCTTCCACGTCTGTGAGAATTCCATGCCAAAGCGAATGCATCACCGCCCCTACTCCTGCACTCGGAAACACTGCAGAAAACCGCCTCACCGTGAGGAAGAGCTATAACTGAGGATGGACAGGCTTGAGCTGGGAAGGACTTATGGTCTCCAGTTTTTCCTAGGAGCTGAAGATCCTGCATCCAGCCGCAGGTGAAACACGGGAAGAGAGGGAGAGGCATACGCAGCTAATTGGTCCTGATTCAAAAGAACTAAAAATAAATCCTGGGGGAAGACCTCAGCAAGCGGCACATCTCCAGGGGACGCTGACTCAGGCAGAAGCTGCATGATGCAGGCAGACGGGGAGGCACAACCGTCCTGAGCAAAAATCTCATTACAGCTGCTTAGCTATTCCTGCTAACTTGCCTCCTATTTACTGCCCCGAGGGCTTAAACAAAGAACATTAAGATTGAAATTAAGAAAGTAGAAATGTAGGCTGAATGTTTGAAAAAATCTCCCTGACACAGCAGGATGAACCAAGCGTGTCCGCAAAGATCGCCTGCACCATCGGTCGGCTGAGACGGAGCAGGAGCAGGCACAGTCCTGCAGCAGTGGCTCCTCCAGTCCCAACCCAAACGGAGGGATGCTTCCCTCCCTGCCAGCACCTCCGGGCTCCTGGTCCCCAGCGGATGGGGGAGCAGGGTTACACGGTCCCCCCAGAGCATCCTGTGGGCAGAGATGCTCCCGCCAGCTGGATTTGCCCCCCAGGCTGGACCAGTTCACTGCTTGCCGCTCGCTAAGGGTGGGGAGCATCCTGCACATCTCGGGGCTCGGGGTGGGGTTTCCATGGGAAGCGGGGAACACCTCTCTGCCCTGCATCCCACTGCCTGGCAGAGGATGCACAACGGCTCAGAAGTCCCTGAGCGAAGGGGTGAGCCTGGAGCACTTTTGTTTACTGCTGTAGCCCTTCAGCTGCTCCCACAGCCCCCAAAAGCATTGAGGCTCACGCAGGAGCAGCCGTGTTGTAACAGTGAAACTTGAGCGTGTGCTTGCCCAGACGGCAGTTTACCATCTCTCACCCAACTCTTCTCCTGACCCTCTTCAAAAACAAACTAATTAGAAAATTAAGAAAACACTGGTGACCAAACCCTGCTAGTGGACAGCAAAGCCCTCCCGTCCCCACCGCCGTCGTCTCCGGCAGCGATACCTGCACCGAGTGCGAGAAACCCTCAGCGCTGGCGCCCAGGTTGGCCGTGCAATTAGAGGCTGTCATGTGCTATCTGTCCTGTAATTTGCTACATTGGCACAGACATCTGTGTTGGTAATTATGCACGTAGTGGGATCCACAGCATTACACATAGCCGCTAGCACGAGCAAAGAGCCAAAAGAGCGAGGCTGTGCAAGAGCACAGCTGAGTGAGAAATTTGGCACGCGTAGAAAACTTTACACAATGTGTATCGGTGCCTCCCTATGGAGGGCTGGTGGGAAATGCCTATAAATATCCACTTCTATAAACAAGAATTGGATAACAAATGCATAAATAATAGCATCTTTGTTCAGTTTTCCATCACTTCTGCTGTTGCAGTGTTGCCGTCCAGGCAGAAATGGTGTCAGAGAGTTATGGTTGCCTCTGGGATGGGAAGCGCAGATAGGACAAGGATTCTTTTCCAAAATCCCCACTAACAAAGCAGCAGCCGCTGCCAGGTTTAGGTGGATATACAGCCCCGTGCAGTGTTAATTTCTGGATAACTCTAGGCCAGAGAAGGCTGAGTGTCTGCGAGGTCTGAAGAGGGGAGCAAATGTCCAGCTCTCACGCAGACAGCCCTGTGTTCAAGCTTTTGAGCAGATGCTCAGCTTCAGTCACGGGCTCAAGTTGCAGCAGCAGTGAAAACACAGGACCTGTGGTTCACGACCACGGCAAGACCCCGTGCAGGCTGCCACCGGCCACCAGCCCCAGAGGCTATCAGAGGTTGATGGAGGTTCACAAGGCAGGGGATGGCAGTAATTTTTTCTGTTCAAAAGGATTTTGTCCCGAAGACCTTTTTTCAGCAGTGAAGGATGTTGATACATGTTTCTTCTGACCAGACCTGGGCCTTGGGGGCCAGGTCTCCCCTGCCAGGGATCTCCTATAGCTGCTCCCTCTAACACACCATAAAGGGCAAAATGGTTGCAAAGCGCCGGGGCCATGGAGATCCTCGTGCTGCGACATGTCACAAAATTGCCAGACTGGGACACCCTGGCCTCAAAGCCCATGAGCTGGAGGGGGGAGGTTATTCTCTTCCAGGCTCTGTGCTCTTTTGCTGTCTGATCTTGGGCAAAACAATAATCCCGTCTATGTTTTTTGCCATTGTAGACCCAGAATAATACTTAAATTCTCCAGAAAAAAAGACCATCCCTTAACAGTGTCCTGCTAACACAATGTAGTACAGTGATTTACAAAAGGGTGAGAACCTGATTTTTATCTCCTGCTTGAATTGTTAAAATAATTAATTACTTCTGGGCACTTTTAATTAAAACACTGCTGTATTGCTAGTTATGTCTAAAACACTTAACATTAACTCCATCTACAATTTACTGAAAGCAGCAACCACTGCCGCCTTTCATATTCCAATCCCAAACTGTCCTGGAAGTGTTATTTTTATTTGTACACTTCAGTAGCCACGGGTAATTCTGCAGCTCAAATCAACATAACGCTTTTTCCGTTCCCCGAAATGAGACCAAGGTATTTGTGAGAATTGCAGCTGTCCAACCAAATTATCATCAATCCCATTAAATTAGAAAGCATGAGGGGGAGGTTCAGTTTTAAGTCACCATTTTTGTTCCAAGTTGAGCAAGATAAATAAAGTTCCTATTCTTCCTTGTTAGCACCCCCATACTGCACCCCCAGTTCCCTCCATTCCTGCTGATGATGCTCTGCAGGCACTCCTGAGGTGTGGGGGGCTTTCCTTTGAGGATGACAAGAGTTTGGAGGAGAAGCCATAGCATTGCCCACCCAGTGGGACAGGCTGGGAGCACCTGGGAAGCTTCAGCAGGAGCTGAGCCTGCTGGGGACCACAATGGAGAGAAAACAGAAGAAAACTGAAGCTCAGCAGAAGGCGGCTTTGCACACAGAGTTGCTGCCACATGCCATCGTGGACCTGTGTCATGGTTTCAGCTGGGACAGAGTTGACTTTCTTGCTAGCAGCTAGCATAGTGCTAGGTTTTGGATTTGGGATGAGAATGGTGTTGGTAAAACACTGATGGCTTTGGTTGTTGCTGAGCAGTCAAGGCCTTTTCTGCTCCTCACACCATCCCACCAGCGAGTGGGCTGGGAGTGCACAAGAAGGTGGGAGGGGACGCAGCTGGGACAGCTGACCCCAACTGACCAAAGGGATATTCCATGCCATATGATGTCATGCGCAGTATATAAAGCTGGGGGAAGAAGAAGGAAGGGGGGGATGTTTGGAGTTAAGGCGTTCGTCTTCTCAAGCAACCGCTACGTGTGGTGGAGCCCTTCTTTCCTGGAGGTGGGTGAACATCTGCCTGTCGATGGGAAGTAGTGAATGAATTCCTTCTTTTGTTTTGCTTTGCTTACTTGTATGGCTTCTGCTTTACGTATTAAACTGTCTTTATCTCAACCCATGAGTTTTTTTCTCATTTTTACTCTTCTGATTCTCTCCCCCATCCCAGCTGGGGGGAGTGAGCAACTGGCTGCATGGTCCTAGTTGCTGGATGGAGTTAAACCGTGACAGCCTGAGATCTCCATGGGATGCTGTGGTTGAACACCTCACCCAGGCATTCCTGGCTCAGCAGTGCTCCTGCCCCTCTTCTCCTCCACAGCCTGCAGGCACCAATGGCAGGGGCTGCCTTTTTCTGTGCCTGATCTGCCAGGTTTGATTTATCATTTTATGATAAGTGAAAACCACATTTCCAGAGCTCTCCCTGCATAGACACCACCTGGCATTGTGCATAGTTGGAGGTCATACCCGCCTGGGCGTTAAAAAGCCAGATATTTTTTCACCCGGTGTTTCATTCCAGCCTCTCTCTGACATTTGTATGCAAAGAGGCTTTACAGAAAATCTGGGGTAACACTGCATCCTTGTGTCAGGGGAAGCTAAATAGTGATATAACTTCAAAAGTCAGGTTATAGTCACAGCTGGCCCCTCTGTTCACACCTTGGCATGGATGGATAGAGCATCTCTCACAGCATCTTTGAAAAATCCCTTGAGAAGACCTAGTGGTCTTCAGGAATCTGGGAAGAAACAGATGGAGCTGGGATTTTGTCCTGCTGCTTCTTGGTCATAGGGAACAAATAAACCCAGGTGCCAGCAAGCAACTGCCACCACCCAAGCAATGTGTGTGACCTACCAGGACCAGCTCTGACAACTCAGCCAGATGTTTAGAATGCAGACCACAGGAGTCAACAGCATTGTCATCTGTGTGGTGGCACCGGAGCTGGATGCCGCAGTGATTACACGCCTGTAGCTGATGTTGTTCTGCTGCACTGAGCCTCCAGCCCCCAAAATACTAACTGTGATGCAGGGTAAGTGTAAGGGAATTCGCCCCTTCTGCTTTCTCTGGTGTTCACCTGCAGTGCAACACTGACTGCTGAACACACCACCGTGACACCATCAATTCTCTTCTGCGACAAAAGAGGAGGTTTGCTTTAAAAACTAGCATTTAAAAGTGCTTTTTAAATTCTATTCAAGGAACTTTGGTTTTATATCCCACTAAATCACCCCTCCATCAGGTCTCCTCTGCCGGGAGAAGAAATGGCGGGGGATGACATAGGAACATCAGAAAACCCAGAAGCATAAGTAGCATCCAGGGACACTGAAACATCAGAGAAGCAGCACTGAGCACCTCCATCCTCTCACCCTTTCCATGCAATGTAGGCGCCCCAGTGCTTAAAGCTGTGATTTTGTTTTCTCGTTCATTGTACAGTGGCTGAGCCTGGGGAGGTTGCCCTGACTGAGCCTGGGGAAGTTGCCAGCCGGCAGAAATATCATTTCTGAACACTTCTGCCACCAGATGTGGCATCACAGGCGAGCCTGACCTGTTCCCAAAGAGCCCTGTTCACTGCAGAGCAGCGTATCCATGCTGGCTCTTTATTTTTTAACTAATAACCAAGCGGGCAGTTGTATGGAAGGGAGACAGTAGAGGGCAGCTCCACCCTGCTTAACGCAGGAAATACTGGCTGCGAGTAGCGGCTGTTTACACACTGCATGCAAAGGTGAGGCAGATAGTTTTGCACACCGGGATCACGAAAGGAACAGGGAAGATGGTGGTGGACACCGTCTTCTGCCCTCGTTGCCCATCCTCAATGCCTCTGTGCAGTGGGGAGCCCGCCTGCCCTCTCTGCAGGGTGGCCTGGGAACCGAGGGACAAAAATGTTGGGGTCCATCGCCTCTTCTGGGGCTGCTGGAGACTCGTGGCATGGCCCAGTTACCCAGCGGGGACTCGATTCATCCCTCGGGATGCTCCTACTGAAGCTGCTGCCTTTCTGCAGGGAAGGATGGGGTGGGCAGACGTCACCCCACCCCCCACCCCCCATGCCTGCATGGTGTCCCTGGACCCAAGGGTGGGCAACAGGGATGGTGGCCCTATCCTGGCCCTGGTGGGGGTGAGTTGAAGCCTTCCTGGATAAAGTCCATGGAGCCCATGCTAAAAATTAGGTGAACACCTTTCACCTTCTCTCATGTGGTGTGTCCAACCCTTTGGGCAGGGGAGTCTGCCCCACCCCCCCCCAAAACACCCGCTGCCACGTTGAAGTGAAGCGGTGAGCTGGGCCAGGATCGCCTCCTGCATCACAGAGCCGCAAGAAAGGGCATAGCCTTGTTAGAGATGTATTTTCTGCAAATCATTCTTCAGTACATAGATGAGAGGAGCACTGGCTCTTACAGGAAAATCAGTGAAGAGGGTCAGTGGCAGAAATTTTAGCCCAGAACTGCTTTATAGCCTTTCTTTCCCAATACGTGGGGCCTGGACAATTTGTTAGGTGATCAGCACCCGTGTGTGGCAAACAAACTCAAACTGGAATCTCCTGACAGTTTCAGCAGTAATTTTGTTATCCTCCCAAAGGCAAAGGTGGGCATGTACCACTGGGGTCTGTCTTCTGCCACAGGTGTTTTCTTTTTCCTGGATACTCATCTCCATTTCAGAATTTAAATCCTGGCTTTCACCATGCTTTAGCTGCATGTACAATACTTATCGGGAGGGTTTGACTCTAGAAGCAATCAGGCAGCAAATAGTGACCACAACCATCGTGTTTCCATCTGCAACGTACAGCCTGACTCCCCCAGCACTGGCGAAGGCTGGTGGAGACAGCCCATGTTTCCACTCTGAAAAGTCAGCAGGGAAGAGGTCCCTTGAAGCATGAATAAACTGAGAAAAACAATTAACTATGACTATTAATTTAGCAACCTCTGTTGCTATTTTGCACCCCCAGGATAGAAAAATACCTGCAGCTCATTGCATTGGTTCTCCAAGGTGTTCATAAGAGAACACAGGGGAAGGAGACGCTGCTTGTCCCAGAGGTGTCGTGCACATCAGTGGCACCAAAGGCACATCACACACATGCTCCTGGTCCGGGCTGCGGCAGGGCAGCATGGCCACGAGCAAGTCTGGGTGCAGCACAGCATGAGGAGCTCGCTCAGCTGCAACACCGTTGGGTCATCTCTGGTGGCAGAGGCACCTGGCAGATGCAAGACGGCTTTTCCTAACAGGGATCAGCACGATGTTTAAAATCCAGGACATGTATTTCTGCAGCAATACACATCTGATGATATTTGGGAAATGCTGAAAACTGAGGACCTTCATTTTGCTGTTGCAGGAGATCTCTGCAGACCTCCAGTGCACGGTGTTGCCCAGCCTGCCAGTGGGGACCACCAGCCTTCTACACCCTGCTGCTGTCTGCCCAGCGCTGACAGCTCACATAAAAACATGGAGGCTTCTGCTTCAGGAGGAGTAAGCATCAGGTTGCATCCGTTAGCATAAGCTAACGACGAACTCCTACCTGGTTGACAGCAAGACTGGACAAGGGTGCTGCGGCAGCATGGCTGTGGGCAGCCCTCCATGGTGACAGCGCAGCTGGGTATGGGCAATGCCAGCCCAGTGTCCCCCTGGGACACCCCTGTCTCTGGTAAACTCAAGGTGGCATATCTCAGAGTCACAGAAGGGTTGAGGTGGGAAGGGACCTCCAGAGGTCATCTGGTCCAATCCCCCTGCTCAAGCATGGCCACCTACAGCTGGTTGCCCAGGACCATGTCCAGACGACTTGTGGGTATCCCCAAGGATGGAGACTCTACAACCTCTCAGGACAATCTATGCCAGCTCTTGGTCACCCCCACAGTGCAAAAGTGTTTCCTGATGTTCAGATGGAGCCTCCTGTTTCCATTTGGGCCTATCACCTCCTGTTCTGGGACAAGGATCTCTGGGAATGGTAATATGGGCTGGCTTCTGCTGAGCAGTGCTGTCAGGATGTCTCACACGTGGCATTGCACACATTGTAGTTACTCAGGAAGTAAAACAGAAAGGGAAACGGGAGCCCTCCTTGGCACATGGGCCCACCGAAGATGCCCTTTCCCCTTGGCTGGTGAGAAGACATGTCCCATCCCTAAGGGGCTCTGTGCCTGTCTCCATTTCCCACGGCCCCAAGTCCACTGATAGAGGTTTGTGTGGCTCAGGTTTACCCACGGGGACACACTCAACCCAGGTCACCCCCCCGTTGGTGTGCCTGAGCCCGAGGATCTGCTCATGGATGCTGCGAGGCAGGCGCTGCCCAGCTGGGGTGACCACCATGGGGCAGCTGGGGAAACCAGATATCCCAAACATTGGCATATTTTTGGAGAAAGACCAAAAAACATCACCAGGCACTTACTGAACAAGCTCTGGGTGTATGCAGAAGTTGGCTGAAATGTTATAATCCCATCCCTGAGGTTGGGGGAGTTCTGGAGCCTCGGGGCCTCCTTACACATCCTTGAACCCAAACCAAAGTCCCCACTGATGCTCCTCTGGCCACCGCACACCCACCAACCGCCTCGCCTGAGCACCCGCCCGCTGCTGCCATCTGACACACAATTTTATTTCACTGTCCTTAAGCTTTTCTGTTCATGCAGTTGCCATAAGGCCCCGAGTCACAGACCTTCGCGGTTTTAGAGGGGCTCTACTCCTGAAGAACCAAGCTGCTTCTGCGCGGACGTCACAGCCCACAGGCTGAGCAAAGAGCGAATCTCCATGAGTCATTAAGCTCCTTTCCCCTGAGAAGCAGCTCACTCTCAGTTGCACGCCGGAGGTGCGTGCGTCTCCAACAGAAGGTGGGAAAAGGAAGTTTTTAGCTCTCAAGTGTAAAACAAACCTTCAATAAATAGAATCGTTTTTCAGCCATGAAAAAGCGGCGTTCGAGTCACCAGCGCCTCGGGGCTATTTACTTGGCTACGCAACTGGTGGCGTGTGGAACATAGCAGCTCCCAAGCTTTGTTATGCATGCTGTGGGTTTTTTGCTTGAGCAATTATGCTGCCTGTCTGGTTTGCTTTTAAATAAGCACGAGGCGCAGGCCGATGCTGTGGGGACACCTCCATCCTCCATCGGGGTAGCCCGAGCTCAGCCCAGACCAGGCACTCCAAGACGAAAATCTGCTGGGGAGGTAGAACAGAGTGATGGGTAAAGTTTGTTGGCACCGTTGTTTGCCCCTTGCAGTCTCCCTCCTTTCCCTGATTGATTTGCCGCAAATTAATTAACATGCTTGAAGCCTCAGCCCCTGCCAGTCCCCATCCCCTGCTGCCCTCTGATCCCGTGTGCCGCTGGGGAGGCACAGTCAGTAGTGCTTTCCAAGAAAAAAATTACATGCAGAATGAAAGTCCCAGGCCAATACGTGTGATGTCTTTGGATCCAGGCACCATTCGCTTGACGGCATGGGCTGACTCAGCTGCCTTCAAGGTTACTGGCAGGTTGATGTGCTTCACGGGATGATGAGTGGTTTGCTCAGATGGCTGGTTCCCCATCACGTAATGACAACAGTCTGCTGGGGTCTGATTCTGCCCAGTTTGAGGCAAAGTAGAGGTTCTTCTCTAGCATACAGCCTCTGCTCCTTCCAGCAGCCCCTCTCAGTGTCTGTGGTGCCAGGGTAAATCCAGCAACCAGCTCTCCCCTTTGCACTTTTTCTGCAAATACATATTAGCATTCATCATGGTTTTTACAAAAACAAATAAAAAGGCACCTACGCTGGACAGAAATTTGGAATATTCCTTCAAACACCCTGTCAGCCAGATACTCATTAGATACATCCCTGTTAGCATCGCGAGCGTGGTAGGCAGCGCTCCCTGGGGCGCTCAGTGCCCCATGGCTCATCCATGCTGACCATGATGCTTCCAAACCCTTCCTGGGGATGCTCTGGGAGTTAACATGGGAAAAGGACCTTTCCCAGTAGGTAGCTTGGGTGCAGCCATCCTGTTTTGGGGGATCAACAGCTCAATCACGCTGGTGTGGGCCACCCTAATCTAGCTGCCGCAGAGTCAGAGAACAGCCCAGGGCACCCTCCAGTCACTGATGCAGATACAACCACCATGTCCTATATCCCAAAGACCCCCAAAACAAACATATGTGAGGTCCAGCATGTCATAGTGCACCCTCGTCTGTGTCAGGGCTCTGGTCCTTCATCTGGACCATTCCTCAGGCAGCAGCCACAACATGGCAAACATTCAATGAGCAGCTACCCATTGTTTTAGCTCTGTGTCCCAACACTTCCCCTCGGTGGGTTGATGTCAGCTCCCTGCCCAGAGAAGCAGAGATGTGTGTTTGGGTGGCATTTGCCCACAGGTCACCCTCCTGTCCTGTTTGGGGGAGTTCCCCACTTGCTTTCAGGTCCCCGTAGGGTCTCTGACCCAAGACAGTGAAGCGTCCACAACCTTTCCCACACGATCATACCAGCGCAGGAGCTTTGGGGTAAACGCCATGGGAGGGTCTTGGCATGGACAACTTGGACTTGATCATTTTGCATGTAATTGTGGTGCGTTTGTGTAGCTGTTTGGTACGCACCCCTCTCCACCGCTGAGCGTGGCCAATGGGTCACACCTTCTTCTTCTTCCCCTCCGCTCCATGCCATGATAGCCTGTCTAGTTTGAAACCTCGTTAGCTTAATTTAAGAGGTTATTTTACGAGGAAGACTGACCCATGCCAAAGCTAACACAGGAAAAGAACTGTCATCTGTTTCCTCTTTATGAAGTGCTATTGCTATGCCGAAAACATGCCCCAAATCCCTAATGTTTGATCCAAGACAAAGACACCGTCCAGCAACAATAAAACCACTTACGGCTACGCTCATAGCCCAGTCCAGCCAGAAGACAGCGTCTCCCAAGCATCTAATGTTTGGGAGACCTTCTTTTGGGATGACACTTCTTGGGAGACACTGTCTTGGGAGACCCCATGTATGTGAATAATTTGTTGTGCAAAAATGAACTTTCCGGAGGAGACCGTGTCATGATTCATCATTATTCAGTAAACTGCACGTGCATCCAGTGTCTTCATGGAAAACCAGACTGAAATAACCACCTCCAAAGAAACCGTTCCAGCACAGCTTGCTGAATAGGTAGAGTAAAACCGATTTTAGTCCAAAATTTATTTATTCAGAATTAAATCCTTTAGCTTCACAATAGAGAGTCTACGTGGGAGTCGCTCTGGAGCAGGTGACTCTGTTACAGGGATGCCCAGCCCTCTGTGGACGGGTGCCAACAAGCGCAGCATGAGATGAAAACGCACATTAAGATGGAGGAAGGAAAAGTTAAAATAAAAAACCCCCACATAAAATAAAACAAAAATATAACAAAAAATAAAATAAATTAACACCGCCCCTCCTCAAACCTTGCTTGCAAGGCGGCAGGGTGATACCTGCAAGGGGGATAGGTGACACCCACTGTAAACAGTGACTCTGTCAAAGGCAGCCCGTGTACGTGAATAATTCTCACCTGCCCGGGCTGTCCCACCCAAAACAGCCCCGCTCTGGTTTACGGTCTTTGACCTTTGGCAAAAAGATGGGACTCGCACGCAGTGATGCCACTGCGTTGGCAGGAGGCACCCAGTCGAGCAAGTGGGGCAACTTCTGCAGCCAAATAAATGGCGTTGCTTCATCAGGCAACAGCCTCTGGATCCGGCCCATTCCCGCCCGGCCAGGCTCACTCAGGGCAGGGGTGGGTGAACCCAGCTGGGGCAAACAGGAAAACTAAGAGGGATAAACAGGGATGCCATGAGCCCTGCCCCTACCAAGCACAGCCGCAGCCTCCAGACTGCTCTGCAGGCTGTCATCAGTGTGCTGAGCTGTGGCAGTGCTCAGGAATGCTGCCAGCCGGAGAAGAAGTTGTGGAAGCTCCATCCCTGGAGGTGTTCAAGGCCAGGCTGGATGCGGCTTTGAGCAACATGGTCTAGTGGGAGGTGTCCCTGCCTATGGCAGCGGGGGTGGAACTGGATGATCTTCAAGGACCCTTCCAACCCAAACTATTCTATGATTCTATGATCCCAGCCCCTGATGCGCTTCACATGTCTGAGCCCCGGGCAGTGCCTGCTGCAAAAAGCTACAGCGGAGTGGGAAAAGCCAGAGGGACATGGGGTCTGGTGCCAGTGGAGCACAGTGGGAACGGTGTTCCTGGAGGCTTTGCCACAGGCAGTGGAGCATCGTCCCTGGTTATGAGAAAGATGTGTTGGGAGGACAGAGATTGTCTCTGACCAGCCTGTGACACGGGGTTGCAAAATACCGTTGGGAAGATGTCAGGGCTTGTGGATAGTATCTGGCTTTTTGAGCCTCACAATTAAATGCTGAGCTCCTCATCTAATTTACTACCACATTAAACATATAAAACAACAACTTATTGTTTTACAATCTCTCCCAGGGGAAGTTAAGCTGTCGCAGCATCCTGCAAGAGCTGCAGTGAACGCTGGAGGTTACTCCAGCACTGCCAGCCATCTCACTGCGAGAGCTCTTCCAGCCAAAAATACAGCGGCACCCACAGTCCACAAACATTAGGCTCGTGCCAGCACCATGGCAGCTGTGTCTCTGGCCTCCTCCGAGCCATCCTCGGTGTGACAGGCACCTGCTCACACCATGCCAGTGAGCAGCCTCCCCTCCGGTGTGTGGTCCCCGCGAAGCCTCGGACCCCAGCAGCACGCTAAGGCAACCACTGGTGCTGCGCAGCATTGACCCTACAGTGCCTTTAGACTTTCTTCCACCTTCTCCTGCTGCTGCCGCCATCACCGCCACCTCCTTCCCATCCCACAGCGCAGCCTGTGGGCATGCCGCTCCCAGCCAGTGCTGCTGTGGTATTCCCAGTGCGGTGACACGATGACCAGGTTGCACATCTCTTAACACAGGGGTGGTTGGGTACTGACTCGGCTTGAGGATCCTGGTGGCCCTGAGCCGCCTCTGCTGATCCCTGCTCCTCAAAGCATCCAGCGCAAAGGCTGGAAGAAGGGGCTGCGATTACCCCTACCTCACTGGTAGGGAATGGTGGCTTGTGGGTGTGTGGCACATCACCGGTAAACCAGGACATGTCCCCGCTTCCTGTTGGCCACCACAGAGCTCAACCCCCAGCAGCGCATTGGCTTTCTCAGTGCTCCTCACCAACCCACCAGCGCAGGGAGGGAGGTGATGTGACTGTGCCAACACCGGAGGGGAGTGACATGACGCTGCAAACCAAGCGCTGCCCATGGGAGCACCTTACCTCTGGTTTTGGTAGCAGCGGCCACAGCTATCTGTCCTCCCTTTGCATCCTGTAGCTGCTCTGAGATAGGGAAAGGCAAGCAGATAACAAGAGAAAAGACATTGTGTTAGAGCAGTTGCTGCCAAAACACTGTTTTTTGATGCCACTTTCTTCTGTGTGGCCCCAAAATTAGGTTGAAGAAGCAGATGTGGAGAGGTTTGCAGCCTGGTATGGCCAGCAGTGAGTGCAAGACGTCAGATGGGGTCTGCAGGCGAAGTCCCTTCTCTGTTGCAGGTGTGTGACCCCGCTGCCAGACGCCTGTGGCTCTGCTCCCAGCCAACAGCTCCAGCAGCCTAAGCTGGATCCAGCCTAAGCTGGATTACAGGAGCCCCTGCCAGGAAGCTGCAGACACCACCACCACAGCAAGAAACCAACACCATGCCCAGTAAGGCTTGCTCGGGAAGTCATCGGTGGCTCTGTGTCCATGCACAGGATCTCCTTGCTGATAAAACCCAAATGATTGTGACCTGCCATATGGGGAGCACTGATAACCAGGAGGGATGCTCCTCACTCATGCTCCATGCCCTTGTAGCTAGCAAGGGCAACATCAGCAGAGTTTGGCTGGAAAAGTTTTGATGCTAGAAATCTCACCTGGTTTCTCTAAAGTGAAGGAAATGTTGCATTTGCCAGGATGGTTGACAATAAGGGCATCAAAGTGTCGCTGTTCCTTGGAGACGCCACTTCCCCTCCTCTCCCCTGACTCCTCAACTCCTCCAGCTTTACACTGGGCAGCTGGATCGTGGAACCACCACAACAGCAACTTTGCACCACGGCCGTGAGAGCATGGCACGAAGGATGCACAAGTTCACAGGTTTTCGGGACATGTTCAGCAACCCCCGAGACGCCAGCCCCTAAATGACAGTCACCCCGGGGAATCAGCTGGGGTGGCCTGTGCAGCTGTTTGACGGGAGAAGGGAAATGCTTCGGACACAAGCCTCATCTGACACTTGCTTTCGACTAGCTTATGCTGCATGCTAAAACTCCGGCGTTGCCATGGTTTTCTAGGTTCCACGGAGTGTTTTTACTCCGTACTGTTAGTTTTTCACAATCTGCTTGCCTTAGCTCTTTACATAGGCTGATCAAAGCTAGTTAAAATGGGGGACATATTTGTAAAGATGCTCTAAAACTATCACCCGTGACACCCAGAGCGGTGGATGCTCTCAGGGAGACACCAGGAGCAGTAACAAGCAGCTGAACGGCATCGATAGGGTTGTGTCTTAATGTCACGTTGAGTTATTCTGCACAACGGTTGTATCTTCAAGAATTAAATTGCAGCGTGGCTGCTCTCCCTGCCCGTGGAGCGCAGAGCCTGCCAGAGCCTGTTCCTGCTGCCTGCGTCTCTCTGAATTTATAAACCTTGCTCTAGTCCCTGGCCAGTCTGAGAGCTCTGCAGAGCCTTTGTAGGTCTCAGAGCCTGAAAAGCGAGAGCAGAACATTCGTTGTATCAGGCACTTTGCTAACAGGCAAAAAAACATTAAAAAACAAAATTAATATGTAGATACTTATTTTTTTCCTGAAAGCATAAGCAGCAGGGCGTTGGGCTGAACGACAGAGGACATTTCAGCCCATGAAGCTGCTGACTCACTGCAAAAGCCCTCCCCCACTGTGGCTGGCCTGATCTTCTCGCGGGTGTTGGGAACGGTGGGGCTGGCCGGAGCGAGGGGGACCAAGGGCCCTTGGCTCCCACAGGCTCTTTGTGAGATGGAACTCCAGCAACAACCACTGCTCTCTGGGGAATGCAGCTTCACACTGCTGGGGCTATCACAAAGAAAGAGAGTGCTGGATGGAAAATGCTGTCCAGAAGCAACGTGCCCATGAAGCCTGCAGCTCTGCCAGTCCTGCAGCTTGCTGGGTCGCAGCAAAGCTCAGAGCCACCCTGCCGCATTTCTTCCACCTCCACAGTGAGCTCCTCTTGGCCAACAATCTCTTCTTGGCCTCTTTGTTCCCTTACTTCTCATCCCAGAGAAATGCCTCCACTTCTCAGCAGCCTCCCCTTTGCGCAGCAGCTTTCACAAGAGCTTTGGGAGTTTCCTCTTTTTTTTTTTTTTTTTCCCTTCAATCCCATTTCTCCAGCTATTGGGTGATACTTAATGGAAATATCTTCATAGGTCAAGTTGCTTCAGAGGCTGAGCTGTTGGAGATGAGAGAAGTAACAAGTTGTTATTTAGTCTGTTCAGTTTCTATGGTAGCAAGAAGAGAGGTTTTTCATTAGGCTCCACTTTTGAGACACCGCCTCCAGAGCAGTTCCTGGGCTTTGGCAATCAATGGTCCCCATGTGACCTGTGGCTTCAGGACCTGCCAGACCCATGGACGTGCCACTGACCGAGCTGGCTGGCAGTTTGCTGTCTGGAGCATGATATATGCAGTTCTCCGGTCTTGCATCTCAGTTAGGAGATTGGTATGGAGCTGAAGCCTTAGGGTTGAAGTGCTATTGAGTAACGATTGAGGGGGAGCATGGGGTGGAATAGGAGACCTTGGTGAAGACAGCCTAGCAGCTGAACTAAATGAACTAACATCTGTCCACCTTCAAGCGATCTCATGGGCAGAGGACACTGGCTCCACCCCTATGACCTAAAAACAAAAGGCTGCCTTTTTACAGAGATGTGAAAAACTGAAGAAGAGATGAAATGCTGTCATTCTTCACGGCATTATGCAGGGCCGAAAGTGCATAATCATAAATTTGAAAACTGGGAACAGCTTTGCAGCGGTGGAACCATTTCTGTATGTAACATTTCATTTCATGTACCCTGTGGATAAGTTCAAGTCTGCTTTTCCATCAATGCCATTTTACAATGAATTAAAGTGTGTTGAGCGTCAGGGTCACCAGCATTCCTGCTTTGCTAGAAGTACTGAGGGAGCCAGAGCCTTCCCTGGAAACAGCTTATTCCTGCACAGTGGTTTGCCCGTAGACTTGTAGGTATCCTCCAAAATGTTGTTTTGAGAGTTCCACAGATATGAAATGTGTCTATCAGGTTTCTGCTGACAGAGCACATCTTTTTTAGATGTAGCCCAATATTCTTGGCTTTTTTTTCAGTCTTATTGCACTGATAGGCCAGACTAGTTGTTTTCTTGACCAAAACACAGGTTGCCTTTGAGAATCAAGTAGTGATATGCTCTTCTCTCTTTGAATAGTAAGCAAAGCCTTTCTGCAGCCTTGCGAGGCTGTCTTCGGAGTGCTTAATATGGTAGCTGTGCTTGGAGAGGGAGAAGGAACCTCTGCTAGCGGAGGAGGTAAGCTAAGCAAACAAAATGAATACCATTTTGGAGGGATTTTAGGGCATTGGGGAGGTGTCTGGAACTGGGGAATGGAAGAAGGAATGGGGAGAAATGAGGAACATAGATGCCTTTGGTACCCTGGCCAGTGCAAGTCAAGCTGAGGTGTTGCTTTTCCACCAAAGGTGACCACTTTCTTCAGCAGGGAGTAAAACTCTTTGGCTCCCCAGAACGAAAAAAAAGGATTCTGAAAGAACAAAAGTTCAGAATAGTGGCACAGTGCATCAGGAATGTGACTTTCCTCCCTAACTTTAGCCATCTAAAACTCTGATTCCTGATCCCATGAAGGCAAGACATCAGCTTAGTGCCGAGCTTGGCACTCAGAGTGACTTGGTCCCTTCCCAGCAATGTGAAGGCATGTGGCTTCATAAGATGCACCTGTAATCAAACACCAAAATGTGTTGTTTCCACTGGCCAAGTCTAAGCCCGTATAATCTCCTGATTAGAGTCGCACCCTGTAGCCAACAAAGACAAACGGTAAACTCCAACTATCATCATCAAAACTATGAACTCGCCAACCTTAGACACACATCTTAGGATGAGCTGAATCATCCCAGGGGAGTACACCTCCTTCCACTAACGACAGGGATTGCTCAGTCAGCCAGCTGGGCTGGAGGCCCTGCCTCCGAGAGCTGAAGTTAGGTAAGATGACTCCCACCTCCTATACCCTCTCACATGACACCAATCTTGCCTAATGATGCTCACTAGTCTTCTCTTCATCTCTGCCAGTGACCTGAGCATTAATTAGGATCACAGGCCATGAGGTCACAAAGACAGAGTGTCAGTGTCCGGGTCTGACTATAGGGCCTTGGTACAGCTGCTGCCCCTACAGGAGCTCCCAGCAGTGCTTGTGGGGCATCTGGGGCATCTCTGGACAAAAAGCCATCACCAGCAC
The DNA here is from genome assembly GCA_017639485.1 of Pluvialis apricaria. NCBI lineage: Eukaryota > Metazoa > Chordata > Aves > Charadriiformes > Charadriidae > Pluvialis > Pluvialis apricaria. The sequence continues at coordinate 24,775,666 of CM030007.1, forward strand.
AGCCCCCTCTCCAGTTCCTGTGTGCATTGACCTTGTCCAAGGTGAAATACCGCTTGCTGGGCTGAGAACACACTGCTTTCTTTAAAGCTGTGGGAGAATGGGATTTTATCCTATTCCTATGCCAATAAGCCATCTTATAGCCTGGATTTCAAGAGATCATGGCTGTTGTCATCTTGCTGCCATTGCCCTACAGGTTACTTTGAACGTGTCAGAGAGTGACAGAATAACTGAGGTTAGAAGGGACCTCTGGAGGTCATCAGGTCCTAGCCCAGTTCTAAGCAGGTCCAGTTACAGCAGGTTGATCAGAGCCATGATGAGTTTGGACACTTCCAAGGACAGAGACACTACCATCCCTCTGGGCAACCTGTGCCAGTGTTTGACCACTCTCATGGTGCCAACCTGATGCCTTAGATCTAAACTGAGTTTTCTGCGCTGCTTCTCATCCTTTCACCATGCGCCTCCCAGAAAGGTCTGGCTTCACATTCTCTATTACCTCCCATAGGTTAGTTGTAGGCAAAAATTAGATCTCTCCATTGCCTTCTCCTCCTACAACTGAATAAGCTCAGCTCGCTCACCATCTCCTGGTACTTCAGGTGCTCCAGCCATCTTGGTGACCCTCCAGCAGGGTCTCTCCAGTCCATCAGTCCCCCAACACTTGTCTCTCTATACCAGTGCTCCTCGCCCTGGCTTTCATTCCTCCCCTGAGGGAAGGACACCCTTCCACATGGGTCCAACAAGAAGCACACGCAGCAAGCACAGAACCAAGAGCACCGTTGGTGTCCACGTTCCTGGGGCGGCCAAGCACCAGGGGGCAAAACCCAGAGTTTCAGGTTAGCAGGGAGAAAGGAGACACCTTGTGACCCTTGTTGTGAGAGCAGAAGCAGCGCAACAGGGTTTGCAACAGGACAAACTGCCACTTAGATGAGAAAACTTAGGATGGGATCTGAGTATCTGGGCAGTCCCCAAAAACGTTATGCCTATTTTACAGATATAGAAATAAGGAAGAAGGAGACTAAAGCCTTCACAGAAAGCCTTCAAAGACCAGGACACTTTACTGCTGGGCACATGGCATGCTGCCCTTGAGCTGCCATGGGGAATCCCGTGGAGATTTTAAAGCATTTGAGGTCAGGTCACTGTCTCTAGTATAGGAAGATGAGGCTTATGCTGAGGACGTGTACTGAAAATGTATCTGCAAATAACACAGTGACTCTGCATTCAGGAAGTGTCACTAGGCACGGGAATTGGGGAATTTAGGAAAAACCCTCCTGCCCGAGAAAGATTTTGCATGCAGAGGACAGAGCATAAAGGGCTGGGGGTGCCTTCACGTCTGCGGAGCCCTGATGGCACCACACAGTTCGCAGGGCTGATCTAACAGCACCCAGCTGTGGGCTGACCCTGGGAACGAGCAGAGGTTGCCTCACGCCTCCACAGAGCCTGGTGGCACGATTTAGCAAGGGTGTCCCAAGCGCAGCCACGCAATAGAGGAGTAGCTCCCCCTCCTCGCCGCGCTCCCCCCGGCACACGGACACGCGCCCCCGTGCACAGCCTGCCCACCACAGAGGAGCCATCACAGCAGCACAGGCTTCGCAATAGGCTCTGAAGTGGAAGAAACTGTTTTCTCAGCATTTTATTTCAACTAATGCGTTCAGGCTAGTATCACACTGTGCTATTAATGCTGCCCCGGTTTGTAATTCTGCTTTCAAGTTGGCTCCATTTTTCTCTTTTTAATACCACTATCTAGCCTTCTGGTTCTTAAATGTGGGACCTATTTTTCTGTCTGCTGTAGCAGAAAGAGCTAATTTGGTCCTTCTGTGTATAAGCAACAGGACTGTGAAGTGGAATAGAAGGCGATTTTATCTCTGTGTACGTCCTTGGTCAGATTGACACTAGAATACTGCATCCTGCTGAGGTGCCATATTTTAAAGAGGACATCAAAAAATTGGAGCGGGTGAAGAAAAGGGCCATAAAAAATGGTTTGAGAGCTGAAGAAAACCACTTACAGGGAGAGACTTCTAGAGGTCAGCCTCTGTAACTTGTCAGAAAGAAAACCGAGAAGTGATTTGATGATGTGTATAAGTACATGTGTGGAGAGAAAATACGGGATGCTAAGGGGCTACTAAAAATTTAGTCTGAGAAAGGCATACAGACAGACAGTGATGGGCACCAGAGAACACGCTGAGCTGAATTAGAAATCAGGCATACTTTTTAACCATAAGGATGTTAACCTTCAGAAGAAAATTGCAAAGTGAGTGATGGGTACTGCATTTCTTCAAGTGCTTGAGACATGTTTGGGTGCTAATTCTGCATGTCAGGATAGAGGCAGGGATTCCTGGGGGATGGAAATCAAGGGGAGTTTGCCTGAACACAACCTGGGAGGTGACAGAACCCAGCTTCACAGAAACAAAATTCCACATCTCATTTCATATGCCCTTTCTTCCAGTTGCCCATCACATTCTTGGACAAAATCCTTGGGGAAGCAACTCACTTCTCTGTTTAATAAACTGTTAGTAAGCAAAGTGGTCACTTTTAAGGCTGGGGAGGGAAAACCGGGGCTCTCAGACACACAGGGGTATGAGGATGGATGCTGTGGGACTGCTTCCAAGTGAACACCTTCATGACTGTGGATCCACGGGGTGAATGCCGGTGGCCCAGTCAGACCCAGTTATGTCCACTCAGCAATGCTCTGGCCGGCATGGTCGTACGCAGAGATGGTCATCCCACCTGGTGAGAAAAATGTCATCAGGCTCCTGAAAATCATAGAATCATAGAATCATAGAATCATAGAATGGTTTAGGTTGGAAGGGACCTTGAAGATCATCGAGTTCCAACCCCCCTGCCACAGGCAGGGACACCTCTCACTAGACCAGGTTGCCCAAGGCCACATCCAGCCTGGCCTTGAACACCTCCAGGGATGGGGCTTCAACAACCTCTCTGGGCAACCTGTTCCAAAATGAACTTTTCCCCACCGCGTCTGCCGGTGGCTTTCCCTCTGCCTTACCCACAGTGGATGCCGAGAAGGGTATACCCTCTCCCTCTTTACAAATTTTGTATACTTTCCTTTTCAGATTTTAATTTTTTTTTTAAATAGACTTAAAAAAAATAATCAAGTTAAACCCTCTTAAAGTTTCCTTCTTTAAAATGTAGTGACACTCATTCTGAGCATCGTCCTCCACAGACCATGTTTCTCTGCACCTCTTCTGTTTCTTACTGCCTTTCTGTGGAGGCCCTCAGACCCCCCATGTTCTCTTAACCGCAGTGCCAGGACTGGGGACAGATGCCCAGGGGACGAGGACAAGAGACCCTTTCTTCCACCAGAAGAGCAGGACGCCGGTCCCTCAAGCTCAGCTGGTGATGCCCTGGGACACTCACACCCTTTCCTGCACTGCTGCTGCTGCTCAAGTCACTGCCCTGTCCCGCACATGTACACTTAATAAATATATCCCCATTTACACAACTCGTCATTAGTAAACATGGACCTTTTAAACGGCTCCTATACGTCTGCAACAGAAAAATAACACATCAGAAAGCCGCAAAGAGAAACTTCCAATTAAGCTCACTTTGTAAATCATCTGCGGTTTCTAAACAAGCCTGGCGCATACGCATTCCTCTTGGTTTTTCTCCTGGTGGATATTTGCAGTCAGCAATTTGCACACAAACTTTTGCAGCTGCTTTGAAGAAAAAGCTGCTCAGAGCGAGAGCCGCGTGCCCTGAACCCAGCCCCGAGGCCGGGCACTGCCTCCAGCCCCCCGCTACAGCTGCTAGACGCACAAACTGAAAGCTGCTGGGCACGTAAAGCAACTATTAAGCTACTTCTAGCTCTTAAAACTTCCTCAAGTGCTTATGAATCTCGAAAGCAGTTCGAACCCTTTCTTTCCCTGATGATTTCTTGCTCTCCTAAGGAGTATTTCTGCAGATGGCCGCATTTGGGAGGTTTCTGTTGGCTCTAGGAGTCAAGTGGTCTTCAAGAATTCAGAGCTCAACAGGACTTTGAATCCCTTCCAGCTGAGCTCTTGTGCTCTGCAGCCTCTGCGCAGCTTAAAAAATTTCAATATTTACCAGTCTGGTGGCAAGCACCACATCCCAAGGAACGCTAAATCGAAGGGGTTATAAGCTCCATGTACATGATGTATGAAACTCCATTTGAGGGATTTGTGCTGGCTGAGCAAGCCGGTTCTGCACATTCAATAGCTGTATATTCCTCTCTGTACAGGAAAATTACATGGAAAACTCTGAGGCTTAAATAAAAAACAAGGCTTAAATATAAATTCATAATGAGTCCTGAGAGACTGGAGGAGATACTGAAACATTTGTTTCATAGCGCGCTAAACTCATTCTCAAGCAAAAAACAAATTTGTCTCAAGGTAAAACTGAACATGAAGAGCAGAGCTTCCCAGACACACAAGTGGTCCAGCTTTGTGCCGTGTTGCAACAGCAGCTGGAAAATCCTGGTGGGAGCAGAAATCCTTCAGGAAACCGAGCCAGGAGATATGGTGCTGTCTTTCTATGGGAGCAAATGGAAATGGTCCCAGCCTTGTTTCCATAAAGACCAGGTAAAACCTTGCCCAGCTGCCCGCCCCCCACAGTGCCCCAGTTGGCTTCAGAAGCTGCCTGGCCAAGCAACAAGCCATCCCATGGCAGTGGTCTGGAGATCTTCCTTCAGCAAAGGCTGTGTTTGATATCAGCCTCTTGGAGGACACCATCCGTATATCTGCTAACAAGCATCAGGGACAGCAGCAAACCATCAGTACACCGCAGCCACATCCATGATAGATGTCCCATCACTGCTCTTGCTTCTTCCTTTGCCCATCTTGGCTTGTCTTACTGGTGTCCTGGGTTTCTCATTCCGGCTGGGGTGGTCATTCCCTGTGTGCCTGTCCAACACCTCGCATAACCAGCTTATCTGCCATAGGTCTCTGAGGAGATGCTATGCCCATACGAAGATGTTCTTAGCAACACCTCTGTAAGAGGACCCTCTTCTCCTTGATAAGCGTGAGGTTGGTGGGTTTGTGCCTTTTTCCACTGTGGGGCAGATGGGTGGGAGCAGTCAGCCTGGCAAGAAGCAAGTAGTCCAGGAGGAGAGTCAGAAATATTTTTGATTCCCAGCAAGTGACATCTTTTTATCCGCCTCATGCCTCCAACTGCCTGTTATCTGGCAGCAGCAGCAGTGTATCCTTTATCCTCAAAGCATGTCCCATGTGGCAAGGAGCAGGCAAAGCTCTAGTGCCACACGGCAAGCAATGGACTCTTGGCCTTCTCGTCCATGACACGGGCTTGAGCGACAAAACAAAGGCACTCCTTCTGGGGGCTCCCGCTGCAGCTTCCCACCATGTGCAGCTAATTCCTCCCCCGGCATCAGCCTTCCCTTATATCCCATGCTTTTGGCACAGGGAATGATCTCATGGGTGACAGCACTGGTGTTCAAGGTTTCATGGTGACCTAGAAGAGAGGGCCTGAGAAAATACAGATAATGAGCCTTAAGAAAAGAATCAGTCCGTAGGCCAAATGGCATTATTTCATTCCCAGCAGCTCTCTCGGTGGCTCTAATGTCCCTGCTGGTGGCCAGCTTTAATTTCCATCTTGGATTTGCTGAACAGGGTTGGGGGAAAGCCAAAAGGCTGACAGTCTTCATGCCTTGGGGGATCCCAGTGGGTTTGCTGCAGGACACTTCCCTGCAGTGTTAGCTCAGGAGAGATCACAGCTCCTTACCCCACAGACACCTCGCTCTAGCACAGTACAGGGGCACCCACGCAGCCTGCTGAGCCAGTGGGCTGTGGTGGGGGCTGTATGCATGATTTACGGGTATTCACTGGGCAGAGCCAGAGGATCACTGGCATAGGAAAGGGAAGGGAAGATACACATTTTCTTCAGAGATGGGTTCGCATTGCCAGGAGAAGACATGTGGGAGTGGGCAGCCTGGCAATAATCGTGTTTGTTTACCTGGACTTCAGTAAAGCCTTTGACACTGTTCCCCACAGCGTTCTCCTGGAGAAACTGGTTGCTCGTGGCCTGGATGGACTCTTCGCTGGGTAAAAAACTGGCTGGATGGCCATGCCCAGGGAGTGGTGGTGAATGGAGTTAAATCCAGTTGACAACTAGTCACAAGTAGTGTTCTCCAGGCCTCAGTACCGGGGCTGGTTCTCTTTAATATCTTTATCAATGACCTGGACGAGGGGATCGAGTGCACCCTCAGTAAGTTCACAGATGACACTGTTAGGCAGGAATGTTGATCTGCCTGAGGGTAGGAGGGCTCTGCAGAGGGATCTGGCCAGGCTGGATCGATGGGCCGAGGCCAATGGTATGAGGTTCAACAAGGCCAAGTGCCGGGTCCTGCACTTGGGTCACAACAACCCCGTGCAGCGCTACAGGATTGGGGAGGAGTGGCTGAAAAGCTGCCTGATGGAAACGGACCTGGGTGTGTTGGTGGACAGCCGGCTGAATAGGAGCCAGCAGTGTGTCCAGGTGGCCAAGAAGGCCAACAGCATCCTGGCCTGTACCAGGAATAGTGTGGCCAGCAGGACTAGGGAAGTGATCATCCCCCTGTACTCGGCACTGGTAAGGCCGCACCTCCAGCATGGTGTTAAGTTTTGGGCCCCTCACTATAAGAAAGACATTGAGGTAACAGACCTAGACGGGTAGACGTGGTGCTTAGGGACATGGTTTAGTGGTGGTTTTGGCAGTGCTAGGTTGATGGTTGGACTTGATGATCTTAAAGGTCCCTTCCAACCTAGACAATTCTATGATTCTATGATTCTATGTTTCGAGCACTCTTCTGAATCAGCTTCAAACCTCTTGTAAGAGACCACAGTCTAATGTGCTGCAAGGAGAGACAAGGGGGCAAGCAATTCTCTGCAGCATCAGGGGGATTTCTGGGTGAATTACCTTACCCCAGCTGCAGAGTACAACCATCTATCTGAGCAGAAGGTGAGGGCATCCAAGTCATTCTGCGACCCAAATCTAGAGATTGCTTTTACCATGTGTTACCAAAACTCACCAGCTATGAGAAACCATGATTTAACCACCAAAGCCATATAAACTGTGTCTTATACCATAGAAACAGTCAGAGCACACTCATCATCTCCCTTTTAGCGCACTTGGTGTAAGTAACAGCATTTCCAGTCACCTCCTCCAGGAGTACCCTGAGCCCTGTGCAGGGTAGATCTGGCTGGAAATGAGCTTGATCCCACCCGGAAGGATGGATGGGAAGACCTGGTCATTTTCATGCAGCTCCTCAAGTGCACCACTTGGCACCTCCTCTCTTGAATCTTCATCCCCTTCGCCAGGGTGAATGAGAAGACATGAGAACCCAAGTGATTTTTATGCTGGCTGGAGCACAACCGCAGCCTGCCTATATCCTGCCAAAACTCCACAGCTTGACAGGAAGGAGCCAAAAGTTATATATCAAAGAGGGAAAAAAGGCTTCCCAGGCTTACTGGCAACCAGAAGAAGCCATGCAGGACAGATTTATAAAATAAAGCATGGTGCAAAGAAACACCTCTTTCCAACACCCCCTTCTCCCTTGCCTTCCCCTCCTGAGGCTCAAATTTGTTGGTAAGTTTTGTTAAGGAAGGAGCAGACGTGGGCAGCGTCCCTCCTCTCTTACCACCTCTTCTAACCCGGTCGTTACACTGCAGGGTATTGTCATGCTGGCCCTGGCTGGACCATGCTACCTGTGAAAGCCAGGCTGTCCCCAACCCTTCCCACTGCCCAGCGTATCTGCACAGGACATCCACTGGCAACTGTTGGGCAGGAGTGGTCCAAGGGAACATGACTGTGTTTCGGCATCTGAGGGATGCAGTGGTCCGAGGGAAAGATGCTGCAGAAATTACGAAAGGAAACATCTGCACAACAGTCAGAGCTCTGGATGTTCAGCCTTCCTTGGGCTCTTGATAACTCCCAAGTTTCCCATGCCAACCTCTCTCCTGCTAAAGGAAGAATCCCCTTCGCTGTCTCCTGGCAGATCCTGCCTAATTAGTACCAGTATCTACAGCTCCCCTAGACAAAAAAGTCTCTGTCGTGTCCCATTTTCCTCCACTCATGATGTTTGCCAGGAGGGGCCAGGATGAAGGCGCACAGCCTCGGCGTTTCTGTGCTACAAACTCAGTCTCACTACTACGAGTGTGCCGGCCCCGCTTGGCCAGGCTGGGCTAACCTTGGTTCAGGAAAAACTAAAACCAGAAGCCTTGCAGGGGGTGAGGAGGGGGTTTAACCATCCACAAAGGGGAACTGCATTGAGACAGAGTTTGGGATCGACTCAGACACCAGGGTGGTCAAGGGTGCGTGTGCTCTGTCTGCACCCAAGACACTGAGGGACCACGGGATATCTGAAGGTAGGTAACCACCAGGCTGCAAAGCTGGTGGCATAGTGAGGGCAGGGGGGCCTGATGAGATACAGACTCAACACAGAGAGGTTCTTCCCACCCAAAATCCATTATCTGAACTGCTTCCCCTTGTCTCCCTCTATAATAAATGGCACTCTGAAGCACCCACTCATCTGATCCTGGAGAAGGCATCTCAGATTCATGAGGTAACTCTCATCCTAAGCTTGCCCATTTCACACCGCAAACTCTATAGGGACTCTGGGTGACCAGCGCAGACACAAATATCTGCAACTGGGCAAGAGGAGCTCCAAACTCAGCCCTGTAAAGCAGCCACGGATCCTAACTCAGGCAGTTGCATCACCATCCCAAGACTCGCTCCAGCAGTAGGAACTCCTACCACCAGCCTCTTCCCCATCCCATCCCATCCCATCCCATCCCATCCCATCCCATCCCATCCCATCCCTCACTTCAGCAGTAGGAACTCCTACCACCAGTCTCTTCCCCATCCCATCCCATCCCATCCCATCCCATCCCATCCCATCCCATCCCATCCCACCCCACCCCATCCCACAGTCCTTCCCCAATGGTGTTCAACATGGTCTCAAGCAAGGGTGGCTCCCCTTTGGGAAGCCGTGCAGTGGGCTCTGTCAGGTGGGTCCAGACACAAGTTTGTTCCTGTCTGTTACCAAATCCAGCCAAGCATTTTTTTCTTAAGTGTGACAGAATTTCTTCTTAAAACTGCTCTGCACTATCAGAGGAAAATTCTGGCCAGGCAGCCTGCAGGTAACTCCTAGCAGAAGGTTGAGAGGTGAAACAAGTTATAAAATACCTCTAGCTGGAAGAAGTCTTTGAGAAGCAGAGTTGCTGGGTCTCTAATGAGAGGTGAAGCCTTCATGTTAGCAGGGTCTCCAAACCCTCTGTGGTGAAGCTGTGGATGTCTACATGCAGCCGCTGAGGGCTGCTGGCAAACCCACGCAACAGTCCCAGCAGAGCAACACGACTGAAAAACTAGGAAACCATCCCCGTCGCCAACGAGCGGAAGCGCAATAGCTTTATTCCCACCTTGGCTGTAACAACCACCACCAGACACGAAGGGAATCTGCTGAATAGACTCAATCTAAATGGGTTCCTTTTTCACATAATAGGCTTTCTGGTGCCAAATGCTTAACAGCTCCCTTTGGGAGGCTGCAGTTTGGTTTTGTTTCTGGACAGCTCAAGAGGAAGGAGCGTGCCCTGGAGAGCCATGTACCAGCAGGACCCTGCACAGAGCGACTGGGTACTTGTGGCATTGGGGACATGAATGTGAGCGCCAGGGTAACTCAGGCCTGGCAGGACTCCGCATACACAGGAGAACGTGAGAGACAGGGAGACTGCCAGAAGGGAGATGTGATCCATCCCGCCACCACACACTCACAGTCATCCCTGGTTACTGGTGGCCATGGTACCTCTGGAGCTTGTCAGCTGGTCCCAAATCTCTTCTCCCGCTTTGTCTGGGCAGCATCCAGACATCCCCAGAAACGCTGTGGTCTCAAACCATGTGGGTGCACCTAGCTGCAGCCTCCATGAACAGAATTCCCAAATGTTTTCTCGTGCCATCCCCTGGAGAGCTCCGGCATCTTCCCCCCCTTCCCCATGTATCCCACTGCCTACCATCGTCTCAGTTATCTAATGAGTCCTAGTTGCTGTGCAACAACATAGCTAAGACTTCTGCCCTCCCATAGAGTATACAACCAAATACTTCGTTTATTCGCTTGATTACAGCCACATACCATGGTGGCAATTTGTTTTTTTTCCTTGCCTTACTGGGTAACTTGCTGTGTGCGGCTTATGGATCCACCGTGTATGCTTCTAGTGATCTGTGTTAGAAAAACAGTCAGCCTCAGATGGAAAGAAAGGTTGCGGAAGAGGATCTGTCTTGTAAGAGACCGAAGGAGCTTGTACAGTCTAACAAAGCACAAGGTGTTGCTTTATATGATGACTCTGCATTCAGGGACGTAGCATAAATACCAGGCAGTAAGAGCTATTTGTTAGAAGACGACATCAGCACAAGATCAGATGGACACAAATCAAGTGTGAACTTATTTAGATTGGAAACTAGTCGAAAGTTTCCAAATCATCTGTGAGAACACAAAACATCTGGATATGCCACAGAGCTGGAAAAGGCCTCCTGGGTCACTGGCTGTGGCAGGCTCCGCTCCATCTTAAAACTGATTAGTTTTGCATTTGTTCCTTTGTATTAAAATAAGTTTTCAGCTCTTCTCCCACCCACGTTCCTATTGCATGCCCGGGGGAGTGCTTTTCCTTCTCCTCACCATTGATTTCCCTTGCTGGGACAGGGTGGGCACGCCGGGATGCAGCCCAGCATGGTGTCCTACCCCGCCGCTGCCTGACCTCCTCCTCGAGCATCTCCCCAGCCGAAGCTGTTTGCTCTCACACGATCGCTCGGGGTTGCGTCTTGCAAAAGCACAGCTGCCTTGGCGGGCGAAGGAGGCGAGCGCGGACAGGGCGCCAAGCATTTGCTTAAGCTAGGCACGTTCCCAGCTTAAACACATCTAAATTCCCAGGATCTAGAGAGGGAGGCTGACCTGGCAGTGCCGCCGGTGTGCTGCTGGCAGCCCCGCCACCCGAGGGGACGGCCGCCTGCCCCGCTCCCCCCCAGCTGAGGCATGTGGATCCATCACACGTGAATCACAGCTCTCAGCTCCTCGGCAAGGGGGAAGGAGCCCGGTCCCCCAGCACCGAGGTAGAAATGTCTAATTAGATACAACAGAGGGATAGATATGCATACTCAGGGACCTTTCTAGACAAGCGTAAATTAAGGAAAGCCAAATATTTATTTTAAATGGCTGTGCCATATGCTGATGAAATGCTAATCTGCACAGAAAAAAACCACACTGTAAATAAACTCCCCAGAAGCACCTCACATTCACTGAGCTTCATCTTCCCGAGCAAGCTAACAAGAAGAAAATAAGATCAGCAGCATCCATTATAGACTCTCTCCCATCAGAAATTCAGGCAAGCTTAGGATGACATGGGCCAGTGCTTTTCAAGCTATCGTCTGCAGCCCCCAGGAGCACCACAGGCCATTTGTTAAGGGCCTGCAGAAGGTATTTAAGAAGAACAAACTTTAATTCACAATACAGGGATCTCCGTCCTCAGTATAAAAAATGCTAGGGGGCTGCAAATCAAAAGCAACTGAAAAACACTATTGTGTGCTTTAGGATCAGGAACGGGGAGTCAGAGGGACAGTTTTGTCTCCCCCACTGATCCCAGGATCTTGGGTGAGTGACTTCGCCTCCACCTCTCTCCTCATCCTTCTACCACCTCAGCTCCCCATAAGAATTTGCAGCAGCTCTTCTTGTGCACCCGAATGGTACCCAGGACAACACAGCCCCAGGACCCTACAGAACACGTCACTATTAACATCCCCTCATTCTTCTGGCCCTGCAAAAACACTCTGGCCCCAGCGTATCCCAAAGTCTGAAGGCATTTCAAGATGAGAAGCAAGCTATCAAGAAGTCAAATTGGATTACCTAAAAGGCAGTTTTTTCTCGTGGCTGTAACAAACCAGCCCAGGAGATTGGCATGTTTTTAAGCAGCAAGGCTGGGCGACGAAACCTGTCGGCAGCATCTACAGTTGGTTTCCTTTGTTCACAGAGCCACTTCCACCCTCTTACATACGTTCTCCTCACTGGCAAGGATGCAAAGACCACCGTTTTTATCAGCATGCATATTGCAGTGTTGTCAGCAGCTCCTTAAGGTTATTCCCTTTTTCTTCTCGGTTATATTTATAAACCTGTGCAGAGTTGCTATGGTTTCTGTTACCGCCAGTCCAATTGCTATTCAGTGCAGTTCCTCTCACCTTCACCATTCCGGTGACCTTTACATCACAAGGAAGAGCTCATGCCATCAGCCCGATCAATTAGATGTCACACAACACGCTGTGCAAGAACACCAACCGCTAAGCAAAAGAGGGCTCTGTGGAACCAATTCATCTGCAAAGGCTGTCTGAGAGACGGATAAACAATGGTAATTATTTCAAAACAAATTGGAACCAGAAAGTGCAACCCAGCAGTGTAACTGCTAGACAAAAAGGAAAGCCACAAAAAGAAGAAATTTTAGCTCTCAGCGTCTTGGGTGCTCCGGTATCTTCCTTCAGGCAAATATTTTTCTACCTTTCTTGCTCTCCAAAGTCAAGTTCAAAAAACTCCTACTTCCAAGACATCTTTTACATCAGTTGAACAACTTATGCAAGGGACTGCTCACAAACGGGAGCAACACAGTTGTAATCTGGTAGTAAGAATTTCTTTCTCTGCCAAACTAATATGCTAAATATTATATTTAAATGACTGCACAGCCCCAGTAAGCGAGATTACTGTAGAGCCACCCAGCCAAGCGGGAGGCATGATGCTGTCCTCCAAAAGTAAGCGTGCTGGGAATGAGCTCAGCAACTTCATGTACCAACGAGATCATAGCACCCCCAAAACCCGAACCCAGACACCGAACAAAAAACCCATGGCTTCCCCCTAACTTGGAGAAAAATGTTCCTTTTACAACAAAGAAGTCACAAATACACAAAAGTCAGAAAATAGGTCTTGGACATGATATGACCCTAACTCTGCCCATGCAGTAGCAATGGGAACATCCCCACACTTTGCCCCTTCATAACAAAGCCAGAACTTTGCTTGTGGCACTTCCTTGGCTGTTGAGGGAAGCGTTCTCCCATTGGACAACCGGGCTAGCCAAGATGTCCCATCCATACGCCTTTAACGCTAGTTGGGGCCTTCTGAATAAGAGGAAGATGGCCTGGATTTTTCCAAGACACCAAGGTGCAGACACGTGCAGGAGCACGGCACTTTAGCTGATCAAAAGGCAGCTCCGTATTGCACAAAAGGAGCTCCATTAGAGGTACTGAACAACCGTGTATGCAGAAAGTGGGTCAGAAGAACAGGTCACAATTGGCGTACAAAACCAGGCTGGCTCAGAAAGCAGGGAAGGTCGAATGACCCCGTGCTGTGGGAGGTGGGAACACCACTTGCTGTGGCTGCTAAGGGTCGTGTGGAAGTCGGGCTCTGAAACACGGGTGATTCAGGCATCTGCGGCCCCAGCCACGTTTTCGCCCAGCGCTCTCATGAGACACTTACCGTGAGCAGGGAAAAAGACCGTGTGCCACATTCTCTGAGTTGAAGCATCTCTCTGCCTTTGCTGTCACCAAGACGGGTGGCTTTATGCAGTCGGCTTTATTCCATCAGAAGGCTACTGAGACTTCTCCTGCCCGGCTCGGCTGCGGTCTGCACCTACAGCGTTGTTCACCGAGCGGCTCACACAGCACAGGACCCAGCTGCCGCCGCGGTGCTGGCACCCACTTCACACCAGCGTGTGGCTCTGGTAATCCCAGGCTCCCTGCTTGCTCCCCAGCAGCACTTTCACCTGCGTGTTCGTCACGTTCTTACCGGTCACTTCAGATCAGAAAAAATTCTCAGGCCACAAACTGATTCAGGGTGGTTTAGTCCAAAAACAGACAAAAAAACCCCCGTTCACTATTTCCTCTGCTGCTTCCACCTCCTCGTGCCCGGATTGTACAGCTAAGCCTTTGCTCGCTTGATGGAGGGCTTCTTTACAGAACACAAGCTCTTTCATCTTCACCATGATCAGAACAAAGCAGTGCACCTTTGCTATCTCACAGTCTCTTTTAAACTGGGGTGAGCTGAACTTTCTATGCAAAGATTTGACCTCTCTCAAAATCCCTTGATCAGCAATTTCCCTTGCTCGCTCTTTCATGTTTGAGGCATTATGAAACACTGGAAACTACACGTTCTTTCATAAGGAAGTCAGTGAGCAAATTCAAATAATCAACTCGGTCCTAAGAGACTTGAGGTCTCTTTCCAAGTTCGAAAGCTCTTTCCTAACAGAAGTTTTGCTCTTGAAAGTCTCCTGGTTAACAGGCAGCTGATGCTATAGCTTCTCTGGAGCCTGATTATACTTCCAGCCCAGGGGCAAGTAATAAAAAAAGCCCGCCTGGTTCTGTGAGGTCTGAATCAGGTGCTAACACTGAACATCTGCTGGGGCCTCTGCTCTCCTCTCCCCCACCCTCCCTCTCTGTGTGCTGGGCATCGGAGCATTCCTTGTTTTATAGCTTGTGGCAATGAGAGGCCAATTTAAGAGGGAAAGCATTGCTAACAGCTTTATCCAAGAAAAAAAAAAACACCACCCCAGACTCTGCTTTAACTGCTCTCCATCCAGGACTTTGGTGAGTCCACCACCACCACGGCGTGCTGAAAAGCCCTGCGTTGTACGGCAGCCTTTGGAAACCGTGACCAGCGAAGCGCTCACTGCCCAACCCGAGCGAGACAAACAGACTCTACACGTACATTTATTATTTCATACAACCAGATTGCTTACTGTACAAAAATTAACAGTGCCACCCAAGAGGGCCTTCACAGATGTTTAGAAAGAGACACGTAAGCACAGCTTTAAAACATGTTTTTTATGTAATTTAGGTACAAACTACTGAAGCACCACACATTGTGTGCGTATATATACACACATACACACGTGTGCGCATATATCTCCGTACACATACGGACACAGACTGAACAAAATGTCGCAGCAGGCTGTGATATGCTCGTACATTGCTTTCTGAGGAATCCAACATCCCTACTCAAGGGTTTCTCCCAGTGGGACGTGAACTGGACTTACGCTGAGCCATGAGCTCATCCTTAGGGCCTCGAGTTGCTGCTGCTGTTGGCCTGTCCTTCCTGCCCTGGTAGCTCCTCCCTGCACCCCCTGCTGGCTCCCCTCTTGAGTTAATAACCCAACCTCCAAGCCCACCCAGGTGAGTGCACCACAGTGACCTGGTAAAGATGTGAGGGTCAGCGAACAGGGTCAGATCCCTCTCCTGAAAAATCTCGGCAAGGAAGAGATGGTCTCTGTGCGTGACCTAGCGGAGCAAGTCATGGGTGTAATGCTTGAGCACAACCATCGTACATATAGACATCTGCAGCCTGGAAACTTTCACTTTTCTGTTCTGCAGCAGTAAAGGATGAATGGACCCGCACAGGAAAAAAAACATATTTGCGGTAGAAATCATGACCTTTAGAGAAAAAGACGGCAGCACCTGAATAATTCCTACTAGAGGGAATGCCCAGTACAGTGAATGTTGCTTAATATCCAAGAGGGAAGTTTAATGCCTTAAGGGAGAAGGTTCATCAAAGAGCTAAGGAACGACATTTTTGCTAAACGCTGTGCTTTCATCAACAGGAAGGGCACTGCTGCTGGCAATATGAAACTGAGAAAACTGGTACTTAGACCTCTCTAAGCAGCAACTGCTGAATCCCAGCGCTGCTCTTGAGAAGCTGAACAGGGTAAGTTATCGGCATTCATGTCTATTGCCTTCTAGATCTTGCTTGTGTAGACTAAGCTCCTCGGGCAGCAATGGTCTCTCTAGTGAGAGACCCTGAAGTGTTAGTCTGGCACTGGCCACAAAAGATTCGCATAGCTTTACTTATTTCTCCTGCAGTAAAACAAACAAACAAACAGAGTAATGGCTGCAGCCTACAGCTTTCATAAGGAAGAAATAACAGACTGCAGCGATGTTTTCAACGCTTTCTCTCTATAAAGTCCAGTTATTCCCTGGGAGGAACAGATTAGCCCTAGCAGGAATTTATCCAAAAATTACAAAAAGTCAACACGGCTTCTGCTTGCTCACCTTCCCATGCAGAGAGAACTGTTCCTTTTAGCCTAACAGCCACAGGTATTGTGAATCCCAAGGGCTCTACTATGCAGTTACTGCAAACTGGTCAGGAAAGCAGCGTTTGTTCTCCCTGTAGGCGAAGAGGGTAAAAGCTGGTGTTCTTTCTGCACTAACCTTCCTGTCCAGGAGCGTAACAGGGCATAACAGTAGGCAGCGGAGATGCTCTGTCCTTGGAAAGATATGAACAGCAGCTGTGTCTCAACCAGTCTGGGGGCCCCAGAAGATATTTTTCTGGAGCGCCACATGGAAACACACTTCTAGGTTGCCAGGCTAAGTTTCATGGCAAATGTAAGATTGACAGAATCTCCATGGTGTTTCTCCATGCGGTGGGGCAGCCCTTTAAAACGACAGGATCAATCTGAAATGTGGTCTTCACATAGAAAGAAAAAGGAATACTGACAGACAAAGCAGCAATGGTAAAACAGCTTCAAAAGTCGCTCAGGTAATCAGACAGATGCTGCAGAGCTGTCAGGCACATGTCCTGACAGTCCTTGCTGTTGAACAGCAGACACACTTGAGCAGCATTGGTCTTAGTGGTTCACACGTCATGGCCTGAGACCAGTGTGCTGAATTACTGACATTATTGGCAACTTCCAAGGACTAGCAAAAAGGAGCAAATAAGGACATACTCCCATTCAAGAGGAGATGTCATCTGTTTCTTACTCCAGTTTGCCACACCTGGCTATGCCTATAGGAGTCTCAACAGAGAGCCGAAGGGCAGAATACCTACCGAACTGCACAGCACCTCACATCCACCAAGATACTTTGGGCCTAGCTCACAAAATCACCAAAAATTTGAGAGCTTGCATATTCCTCGGTAAATTTGACCTCTCCTTCTCATTCCTACCATGGGAAACCTTTGTATGTCAGACTCGCTGCCCGAGTCTGTGAAAAGCTCGTACACTCAGCATGACAGTTACACTCTAGAGAAAGGGTTTCTCATGCTAGAGTTTATAACCCAACCCTTCTCACCCCTGCACTTGTACGTGGGAAAGGAAGAAACAGGTAACAACATAGATGAGATTGTACAGATTATTTTCCCTTAAATCCGTAACATACATACATTTGTAAGAAAACTTCATTAAAAAAAATTAGGAAGCACGAACAGTCCTACAACACAATCAGGTGGAAATTCCATTGCCTAGTAAGGCTAGGAAAGAGTTCACGTCCGATCAGAAGTGGTGGAAGTCCACAGCCACGTGTTTTAAAGACAGCCTTGATGTTAGTGTCTTTACTGTATTAAACTCTTGGTACTGAAATAATAATAACAATAATAACAATAATACCTAGACATTACAGAAAAAGTATAGGATGATACATAAGCATAAAAGTGCAAGATGTAACTTAAGTCAAAGTGCCTACTGGTCAAACTTCAAAGTGTCTACTGGTCAAACTGGTACAAACTATGTTCAGAGATCAAGCATAAACCAAACTGAGAGCAACCAAGGCCCTTTTCCTCTCATTTCCATCAGAAGTTGTCACAGGTAACATCATACCAGTCTGAGATGACATCAATTCCAAATGGGTGCACATGAGAGGAGAGCCAACCCCACGTCTTGATGGAAAACTGATCCTCATTTCCTCTGTGTAATGCCAATTAATCCACAGGCTTTGCTCCAAATATCCGAGCAGAGGGAGAAAGAACAGTAACTTCGATGCCACATTCAAGGGAGGCAGAGTCAGCAGCTCAACAGAAATGTAGCACTTAAGAGCAGGGGGTACAGCAAGCCCTTGTTAGCTCCTCTGGAGTCACATCCCCCAGCTGATTTATTGATTCCAGCCACAAAAGATGACTATGAGGTTAAGTAACACTGCTCTTCATTGGAATAATAAAAAGATTATCCTCACAAGTGTAATTTTTCCCTTCCTGTTTGTCTTATTTTACTATTTCAGAGATAAAATATCTTTTACAGTTATCAGCTCATTATTGTATTCATTCCCTTTAAAGGTAAATGGAGTATAAAAGATCTTGTCACCAGGAGGAGGTGGGATGGGGGCAGAGACAGACCTTTTATTAAACCTTTAAAAAGATTTCTAACTCATTTTGCAAATGAAAACAAAAAAAGCCATAAAACTCTAGCAAAGGAGAGCTGTCACTGAGATTAAGCAGATCCAAACTCCGCCATCCATTTTTCATACTTCTCCAGGTCTGCAGCCGAAACAGATTTGGAGATTTTCTTCAGAGCCAGCTCAAAGTCCCCCTTGGTAACCGGCATCTGAAGCTCCTCTTTAGAAAGTGCACGAATTTCTTCTGGGGTTAAGCCGTTAATACGTCGTCTCATTGCCATTAAAGAGGCATCCCTGGAAATACAGGACAATGTATGGCAGCTAATTGCTAGCAGCATGTGCTGTAAGCCTATGAATTTTGATTGTATTCTCTTGCTAGAAACTACTGGCAGGAACACTTAAGAGAGCATTTATTTACCATAGAAGATGCGGTTCACATCTTTGTTAGCTTCCATGTTCCCAGATCACTACATTAATTCAACATAAAGAATGCATTGGCATCAAAACCCATTTAAGCATATGGTAAATGTGCGGAGATAATTAAAACTATAAAACTGAAAACCTTTTACAATGATTCATAGAGATGAAATTTTACAACGTCAGTGCAGGAAAGGGCAGGGTGGGAGAGGCACTGCACTCAGATTTTTTTTTTTTTTTTTTTTAGTCTGGATTTTGCAGCCCCATCCCCTTAAGATTTCCACTTTCTCCCCACTGTGTAGCCCAAAAGGACAGTCACCAACTGCTCAGAGTGCAGCCCAGCTCTGTTGCCTGCTCGCACATAGCACCTGAATCTGTAAAGGGCAGAGCAGGAGGCATCAGACACCAGTGGCACGTGGCCCTGCAGGGCTGAGACCATCGGTGCCTGTGGCTCCTCATGCTCTACCTGCTCCGACTCCTCCCCAGCTTGGATGCTGCCAGTGTGGCCCACTGGCACGGAGAACACTGCTCATTTCTCACACCATGGCCCACATGCAGTCTGAAATTACATTTTCTCTTTCCCCAGGTATTTCCCAGCAAGGGATAACACAGGCCTCAGGGAGAACAGGTAATTTAACTATTGCACTGTGTGACACACACCAAGTTTTCAAAACCATGAAGTCATTTCACAATTTCAGCAAAGCAGCAGGGGAAGGAAAGAAAAAATCCCAAGCCATGTTCTTAAAGGATCAGTTTCTCTTGGCAGGGATCCTAACGTTGTAAGAGACATAGACTTCCTACTGCTAAGTTTTTTCAAATACCTATCCTCCACCAGAAAAGCCTCATTTGTCAAAAAATGAAACCAATTGTGGGAACGGGATGGAAATAAATTCAATACTAATGCTATAAACTATCTGTACCACCCTTATACCTAGAAGATTCAGGCAGAACCAAGACTGTGCTGCACTGGGGGCTGTCCAAACAAACAGCACATAGAAGCCCCAAAGAATTATTCTGTGAAAGGTTCCTTTGCATCACAAACTTCTACCTCTTAAACTCATGGGGTTTAAAAAAAAAAAAAATAAAAAAATCCAAACCTGTTTTGCACTACATTAAAAAATACTCAGTAAATGCAGACAACGGTAACATGAGATATGCTCGGACAATTTTTTTCTCTTCAGAGCCAAGAAAACGTAATCACATCTCATACAGAGACTCCATGGTCTTTAGACTGCTCCATATGACAGTAACGCACAGTTCCAGTAAATAGATTTGATCCTCAAACGTAGTCACTGTTAGCGTGGCTTCAGCTGCAGTGGGTATTCCCTTTTATCACATAACATAAATGATAACTTTCCATGCAGTTTTATTTGCAAATTAAGGGGGATGAGATACCTGCAAACATTAGTGATGTCAGCACCAGAATAGCCTTCGATCTTCTCAGCAATTTCTTCAAGGCTGATATCAGGATCCAGTTCTACTTCCCGAAGATTAATCTTCAGTAGTTCTGCTCTGCCTTTTGCTACAACATAAAAATACTTGTTTGAAGACTTGCAAGAGTAACATTAAAAAGAGACATAAACACAACTTAGATTTTTCAGTGAAAAGTACCAACAAAAGGGTTTAATACAGGAAAAGAGACAGAAAAAAACATAGTAAAGTGTGCAATCAAATGCAATAAAGTATATGGTTAAAAGTAGTATATTAAAACAGCATACTCTTGAGGCCTTTTCCAAAGCCATACACCATTAAAAATGTCTGTTATGTCTCAGGTGACAAAGCATTTGGTCACATACTACCCAAGGGCACAAAAGCACAATCCTACAAATGTCTGCTTCTTCTCATATCCCTTTGGATTCGCTCGCTGTTCAAGTGTTTGATTGCATATTATTCACACAGTTTCATTAGAACCACAATGAGGATTCTATTAACAGAGCTTCAGACAGCACAAACCCCTTAACAATAGGCTGAACTTTAAGCATATGTTTAAGCACTTTACCCAGTTGGGACCCAAGAAAGCTGCTGAAGCCTGATAGAAAACAGATACGTTAATACAGTAAATATATTAATGTATTTACAATACAAATGTCCAGGTATCCCACTTTCAGACCTAGATGTGGCGTGCACACAGTGATAGACAGCTGTGTAAATGAGCACTTGTGCAGCCAATTAACCATTTTTCTTGTAGAGGGCATGTGCATGTGTGCATTTGGGTACATATGTTAAGCAGCCTCGGCTTATAACAGGGAATTCACATTTGACAGCTTAGGCTTCAGTGTTACTCAGCACACGAGTGGTGAAGAAGAGGATGAATGCTTGCCTGGCTTTTACTGTACAGAAAAATATACCAGCTGTCATGGTTTCAGCTGGGATACACTTGACTTTCTTACTAGCAGCCGGTATAGTGCTAGGTTTTGGACTTGGGATGGATGAGAATGGTGTCGATAGCACGCTGGTGGTTTCGGTTGTTGCTGAGCAGTCAAGGCCATTTCTGCTCCTCATAGCGTCCCACCAGCGAGCAGGCTGGAAGTGCACAAAAAGCTGGGAGGGGATGCAGCTGGAACAGCTGACCCCAACCGACCAAAGGGATATTCCATGCCATATGACATCATGCTCAGTATATAAAGCTGTGGGAAGAAGAAGGAAGGGGGGGATGTTGGGAGTTAAGGCATTCATCTTCTCAAGTAACCCCTACACGTGATGGAGCCCTTCTTTCCTGGAGGTGGGTGAACACCTGCCTGTCAATGGGAAGCAGTGAATGAATTCCTTGTTTTGCTTTGCTTGCGTGTGTGGCTTCTGCTTTACTTATTAAACTTTCTTTATCTCACCCCATGAGTTTTCTCACTTTTACTCTTCTGATTCTCTCCCCCATCCCACCAGGGAGAAGTGAGTGCGTGGCTGTGTGGTGCTTAGTTGCTGGCTGGGGTTAAACCATGACACCAGCTCAGCATCTTTATTTCCACAGTGACCAATTTCTATGACCTAGAAAAGGAGACAACCACAACAGAAAGAAGTAGCAGTAGGAAAGGCTAGAAGTCTTAAGGAAATGTCCACACTTATATGTTATTTATTGATCTCCCTAATTAAAAAAAGGAGGGAGGGGAAATATAAAAAAATTAGAAAGCTTGTCTAAAGCTGCTGGTTTTGTGTGCTTTGCACAACTGTCAAGAATACAGAGTTATCAATCATACACAACTGGCACTGGCTATAAAATGGTGATTTATTATTTACAGAGCACAATGTACATGTGGCATACCTGCAGAGAGCATCCTGTATCAGAGAACATTCTTCTAATCTTTGCTATGGAGATAAGCAAGTCCTTGCAGTATTTTGAAAATGAAACATGGCAGAATATATACTTGCATCAAATGCCACAATATACAGGTGTATATATGACATATCATATCACTTTTTCAGTTAAAATGCCTGACCACATCAAATCAAACAGCACAGTTATAAATACATCATTTAGACTCGCCCAGAACAGTTCAACATTCTTATTTACAGAATAGATGCAAAAGAATATAAGACTGGAAACAAAACTGGAGCGCATCTTGTATGTTGTCCAGGGTGTAATACACCGTGTCAAAAAACAATCTGGTTTAATTAGAAACAGGAGCAAGAGCTGATAGGATTTTAAACTAATTGGTCATAAAGACAGGCATCCTGTTAGAAGCTGTTACCGCCTGTAAGCTGCAAAGACAAGCTGTAGAACTATTAAGTGTCCTTATACCAGCTAAACTCAATCACAATTGCTGTCACCATGAACACGCATCTTGTTATCTTGAGTGCTCATGCAGGGAGATGAGGCATCCACTGTACCAAGAAGAAACGAAGCTATGCAAACTTCAAGTGATAGGAATCTCAAAATTAATAGGACAGGTGAATGACAGCTAGGGAAGACAATACAAGCCGAGACGTCTTAGGGCAGGAAAGCAATCAGCCTGCTGCATTCTGAGTGACTCGAAGCACAGTCATAAAGGCGAGCAAGCAGTGATTTACAATGAACTAGGCCTGTAAGTGGAAATTCATGGATCCACTTCTTTGCATTTGTCTGCAAGGGCACGGAGTGCATTTGCAGTATTTCTGAACATGTCCAAAGGCTGCCTTTGATGATCACTCAAGGATTGACTGTTAAACATTTAAAATAATTCCAGGCTCATTAAAACTAACTCTCTCTCAAAATGTAAGAACCCATCAATGGGCTTGCAATGAAATGCCGCATCTCTTTGTTTTTAAGCCCCCAAGCAAGTAGTACTTTTTTTTCTTTCTCTCACTCTTTTTAAAAATAAAGCAACCCAGCCAAATGATTAACCCCTGAATCTCACTGCGCATCACAAAAACATTAAGGTTTCTTCCAAACCCAACAGTCCTGCAGTAGTCCTAAGCTCGTCTTACAAAGGCCATTTTAAAGGAAAACGCTCGTAGCAAACATACCTGTGGGCAAAGGTATATAAATCCTCTTCTCCAGTCTCCGTCGGAGAGCTTCATCAATATCCCAGGGAAAATTTGTAGCTGCTAATACCATAACCATCTTGGAAGGGTCATCATTTTCCAGGGCACCACCTACCCCTGCAAGCACAACAGTTTAGAGTAATTTCACTCCGCAGCTCTTATTGACTGAGATGCTTCCTAACAAACACTACACAGACAAACATTGCAAAAGCCTGGACAAAGCTAAGCAACAGCTCTCTATAGTCCTAGTGCCCCTTTCCAAAATTCCCATAGCTTAGGTGTGACAAGACCATCATTGTCACACAGAGAGGGACAGTTCATTCTTTTGCTGAGTAAGCGGAGGGCTTTCTTTGACAGTGCTAATAGCAGTCATACGCGAGTTTGGCCCTACTAGTCCCACCGAAAGTGTTACCTCTGTCAAATCAGGCCATAGAAGAAACAGAATCACTCCCTGGCCTCCCAGATGAGGACTACAAAGAAATTATCCCCTTGGGACAAAAAGTTGCCTACCCTGAGTTTACCACAATCAACCTGCGCATTTGAGGACATCATAAATAGTAGTTAAACAGTAACTGCAATACAGAGGCGATTATCAAACCACTATGCCATACAGTATTCCTTTGATGATCATCCTTGTTATGTGCACCTGCACAGAACAGGTACTAAATTTGACTAAAAGGGCAATATTAGCTGCCACCACAGAACACAGCAAAATCAGATCTCACAATGAGGTTCCCGAGCTGGACACCCTAGCAAAAGGGAGAAGTTTATTTAAATTGCATCTAAATTAACGACCTGCCCAAATCTCCATTATCTGCTTCTCCTAGAATCTGTATCTCTTAAATATGAGTTTTCAATTTACCATCAAAATGGCCACTTTAGAAAAAATAAAGCAGAACACCTTTTTCAGTCACCTGCCTTCAAACACTCCAAAAATACACTACTCTCAAGTTCTGCCTTATCTTTCCCCAATCCATAAAGCCACGTTTTCCAAATTGCTCCAGTTCTTACATTCCCATCTGCAAAGAAACAGCACCCCAGCCCCAAACTCGGATCTAAACACTTGTTACCGTCCATTTGCACAAGCAGCTCTGACTTGACTCTGCGACTCGCCTCGTGTTCGTCGGACGTGCCTCTGCGGCTGCAGATGGAATCTATCTCATCAATGAAGATTGTTGTTGGAGCGTAAAACCTTGCCTTTATTCAAATGAAAACATTAAGGATGCAGCAGCAAGCACAGGCCCTCATCAGACCACAACCCAGTCCCACCAGACATACTACATACATATCTTCCCTGCCTGTCACGAGAAAATAATTCAAGATCTTGATTTGCAAACTGTCTGGCATATGCTGAAGTTTATACACTTTAAATTTTACTCCTTGAGTCAGACGTCTTTCAGTGTTAGTTGGTTTTCCTCAGCAACTGGTCTTGTAAAGGGGAAAAGGAACGCAATCAAAATACAGGCAGTTTTCGTGTCCAGGTTTTTGTGCTGGTGAGGGGTAGGCATAGGGGACAGAAAGGAGCTCAGCCTATCTCAAGCAAGACAGGTTTTAACCGAGAGTATGGTAGAAGTGCAGTAAGGGTCCCAAAGAGATGAATGACTCTTCAGTATAGGTCCACATGGTCATGTCCTTCACATAGCCCGTAAGATGGACCGCACCACAACTTCACTGAGAGGCTTGTGTCCATCATTCAGAACAGAAACAGAACTAAAACATGTCTTACAGAATCACAGAATGGTCAGGGTTGGAAGGGACCTCTGGAGATCATCTAGTCCAACCCCCCTGCCACAGCAGGGACACCTACAGCAGTTGCACAGGACGGCGTCCAGGCGGGTTTTGAATGTCTCCAGTGTGGGAGACTCCACCACCTCTCTGGGCAGCCTCTGCCAGTGCTCTGCCACCCTCAAAGGGAAGAAGCCCCTCCTCATGTTTAGATGGAACTTCCTATGCTCAAGTTTGTGCCCGTTACCTCTTGTTCTATTGCTGGGCATCACTGGAAAAAGACTGTTTCCATCCTCCTGGTACCCTCCCTTTAAGTATTTATAAGCATTGATAAGATCCCGCCTCAGTCTTGTTTTTTCTAGACTAAAAAGCCTCAAGTCCCTCAGCCTTTCCTCATAAGAAAGATGCTCCAGTCCCCTAATCATCTTTGTAGCCCTCTGCTGGACCCTCTCCAGCAGTTCCCTGTCCTTCTTGAACCGGGGAGCCCAGAACTGGACACAGGACTCCAGATGCGGCCTCACCAGGGCAGAGTAGAGGGGGAGGATGACCTCCCTCGACCTGCTGGCCACACTCTTCTTGATACACCCCAGGATGCCATTGGCCTTCTTCACCACCAGGGCACATTGCTGGCTCATGGTCATCCTGTTGTCCACCAGGACTCTCCCTTTCCACACAGCTCTGCTCTCCAGGAGGTCAGCCCCCAACCTGTACTGATGCATGGGGTTATTCCTCCCCAGATGCAGTACCCTACACTTGCCCTTGTTGAGGTTCATAAGGTTTCTCTCCACCCAATTTTCCAGCATGTCCAGGTCACGCTGTATGGCAGCACAGCCTTCTGGTGTGTCAGCCATCCCTTTCAGTTTTGTGTCATCAGCTTCTAGATTACCAGTTCCAAATCCCTTTCAATTTCAAATCTACTTCCTATGGGCTTGTTAGCCCATAACCAAGTAAGAACTGAACTTCTGTCAAGGTCACGACTCTACGTTCAGTCTGGAAAATGCTATCCTAAACATGGGTGATGAACCACTTTCTTCTTAATCCTCAACAACATACCAGAAAAGGATGGAAATACAGAGATTGTGCTTTTCTAACTGGTTGAGGGGGTGTCAGTTCAATGAACTCTGTGCTTCCAACACGCTACCGGAGGGGCAGGAAACCAGAAGAGATGTCCTTTCTCACCTTAGTGATCCCCAGATCACATCATTGAGGACATACCATTTCAAACAGGAGGCGGACCAGCTTCTCAGACTCGCCCCTGTATTTAGATGTCAGGGTAGAGGAAGACACATTGAAGAATGTTGTTCCACATTCTGTAGCAACAGCTTTTGCTAGCATTGTTTTGCCAGTCCCAGGAGGACCAACCATCAGCACGCCCTGAAAGATGAAAACAAAGGTACTGAACAACAAATAAAGACACTTTGCAACTGGTACTCTGCAGTACATCTCAACATGATCCAAGATCTGCATTTTAATTATTTAATAACATAATCATCATCAGTGAAAAACAAAAGACAAGAATCCTGCTTTCAAGAACAGTGTGGAAGTGTTCTGCAATTTCTTCTTACCACTCCACTGGAGTCCGAATCACAGGAGCCAGTAACTGTTGCTGCGCCTATCACCTGGGAAGCGGACAACAGATTTACAGTCTTGCTGTGAATCAGACAGAGCCTGGACTTGAACTCAGGCCTTTCCCAACTCACAAGGGGCTGCGCAGGCAGATGAAGACAGTGAATTCTTCTTTTTGGAACAAAGGCCCCTTCACGAAGAAAGCTTCACAGGAACCAAAATACTTTTGCAGAAAGTTGTGTTCCCTCGGTACAGCATTTTTCTATAGAAGAACATTTTGCCAAAAAATCCTGATGATGTGTATGTATGAATCTGGTTGATTTTTACATTTAAGTATGCATGAGAGCATTCACTGGATACAACGGTTTGTCATACTGTTTAATTTCTCCACCTCAGTACTTCCATGGCCATACTACTGCATCTTAGCAATTCCTGGATGAAACACCATCCTCACCACACTGTTGGATGGCACAAGAACACTGCTATTTCTATTTTACAGATAAGCAACTGTGGCTTATGCGGACTACTGCTCAGTCCCACAAAAGCCTAATATGAACCTCAGTGATTATTCAGAAAGCTTTAAACTAGAAAACTGAATGACAATTGTTAAGTCCCGGGCTGGCATCCACATCATCAGACTCTCTTTTCATCTGTGGTCTATCTGAAGGACAGAGTAAGGAGCACACATCTCTGCAGCTCAGCACATTTACCCATCATTACGCAAGCAGGATTTTAGCTAGACACACAGTGCTCTCAGGACCCATATTAAGATTGTAGCACTGAGACTGGTTAATCACTCTTGATAATATTTCTAAATACAGTTATCTTTATGGATAGTCTTTCCAACCCTTTTTGCAGCAGTGCTGGATAGGGACAATACTGCTCCAGGCCTGCGTAGCAGTAGAATAGAACACTGATTTTAAGTGTGGCACTACAAAAATGTAGTGCTCAAGCAGCTTGGTTTTTTTTTTTTTCCCCTCCCAACTGCAAGATCGTATTACATGCTAACATGAGTTTCCTAAAGTAAAGTTGTACTGTGTTGCAAGGGTAATCAAATTAGCTAGAATTAGAATTGCACATCATAATGTGCTTTGCAATTAATAACTTACATAAAATGCCACAGCAATAAAATATCTGTTAAATGCAAGCCACATAGTAAATTAGATTTCATCTGTTCCTCACGGAAATTTACTTCAAAAAGCACAAAGAATGACATGGAAGAGATCTATAAAAACAAATCAACCGGGAATGCAATTATTCAAAAATGTACTATTCAAAAGCAATAGCCCCTCTGTACTCCATTTTCCATTAACTCTTAATACCTTTATTGCCATTTAACACTTAGCTAATGTAAGCTCAACATACATTCATCGGTAAATTAAGTTAGAAACACTCACACACCATCCATAGAGCTAACAGTCCAATGTCACTCCTCAGGCTGCCCAAGGTTTCCTAAGCTCCAGAGCAGCAAGCATAAAAAGTAAATAGTCTCTTTTTCTCCCCATGAACGTTCAGATATATACTGTGATTTGAATTGCTGCATAGTCATACTGATATTATAATAACATTGTGAGTACAACCCTGGAGTAACTGGGTGAAAATTACTCAGCCTGTGATATGCAGGTCAGAGACGACTTACTGTTCTCTCTGAGTCACAAATGCATTTATTTAGTATTTTAAAACAAGCTTCACCTCAATTCAAATCACACTTGACCCCTGTATTTGACAAACTGTGTTTACTGCAGGACCTGGTGATACAAGGGACTAACGTCAGGTTTTGGATATCGCTTTGGTCCTCCATTATTACAGAAGGCCAAATTCTGGCTTCACCTACACATGCCGCTCACTGCCGAAATTGAAGTCCATCGCTTGGCACTTCCTGTGTAACTCTTACAGTGAGCGTAATCTAGCACATGATACTGGTGGCATTATGTATGTGCGTAACACAGGTGCAAAGCAGCCACACTGGGTGTAAAGCCAGGGGAAAATCAAGCTCTCCGGGGATAAAGACGATAGAAATATCGGTCAAAAAAAAAAAGAACTTGAGTTCTCAGCAAAACAAGATGTGCACGGTTTCAAACAGAAACACATAGGATCAAATTGCTCTTTCTCTGGGCAAACTAGGAGGCTGCCACTTACTCACTAGTTAAAATCCTTGACAAACACAAAGACTTCTTTATTCTTCCTCTAAGGCTCTGTTAATCCAAAGTATTCCAATAAGAAGCTGAAATGCACCGCAGGGAGTAAGTGTTTTGATGAAATCACTGCAGGGTTACTTCTTGTTGTTGTAACAATCACTAGCAGAGCAGTGGGAAGCACAGCAAGCAACCGGGCCTTCTTGGCACAAAACAATTCGGAGAAAAAGAAAGAGCAAGCCTCTGGACACTCAGAAACCCATGTCTGCAACTACACAGCACCTGTATTGAATCAGGGAAGACAGCTGGCTCCGTCATACGAGGCACTGTCCTCTGAATGCAGGCACAAACTGTGAGGGCCGTCTTGGGAATTGTTCTCAGGAGAGTCTGAACATCCAAAAACAGATTTGGCTGCCTTTTCCCTGAATTACTGTCCTGAATGCCTAGGCACAACAAATGCCTGCTGCTACAACTGATTACTGCAAGAAACAGTCTTCCCTTCAAAACTTCTCATCCTTGTAGCACAGTCAGAGGTCAACAGTAGGGAAAATACATGCTGTTCTGTGTGAAAAATAAATTCAGAAGAGTTACAGCTTCACAAGTCACCAGGGAAAAGGCTAACAATGAAGACTCTTCATGGACTCGTCAGAAATCAATTTGCATTTCAGACTGAAGAGAGGAAATAATCTTAGCATCTTTTTCTGTGTCTACAACCACCTAGTTTTCAGAGTTGACACTGCTCAGTAGGAAAAGATAATCTCACACAGAGAGATGGAGACTGTAACTCTTTAAAAGACCAGGTTGTTGTTTCTTTATCCACTGCCACAATACTTGGAGGCAGGGCCAGTGGCACTCTTCATGTTCCCTGCAGTCTGCTGAGATACCTGCCTTAAAGACAGATGGCCACTACATCCTCTAGGCATGTTAATAGCCAAAAAAAAGCATAGCTCTTCACTCCCTTATAAGTTTTTGCAAGTGGACAGACGGGGCCCCTGTAGTCTATAATAAGGGTATGGATCAACTTGCTCTATGCCAAGAGGAAAAGAGAGAGATTCAGCTGTCCAAAAGACACTAAAATCTCACCCTACACTGGTAATGCACGATATCTAGGCTCTGTCCAAACTGATAGCTTGGCTAACCTTAAGGTTAACCTCAAGGTTAACCTCAAGCCCACTGGTACTGACCACAAGCACTCTAAACCCCAAAGGCCATATAGCCTGGGGCTAGGTTTGGGCTGATTCTAGGTTTGTGTCACCCCCCTGCAACTTACTAAAACCTCCATGAACAGCCCTCAAGCAGCAATCTCCCAGCTCCTGCCACCAGCTCCCACTCTTTCCAACTTCCCTCCTTTACTGTCAGGAGACACAAGCCCCAAGAATGACAAGTCTTCCACTCATTAGCTCCCTCAGGGCTTTGTTTCATAAACAGGCAGAATAAAGGGGATCTAGGACTGGCTCAGCCTGGAGGAGGACAGCTCTGAGGGTCAGACCTAAATATAAGCCAGAGAAGTACAAGGACCAAGCAGGAAAAGAGAGGGCAAACGTCAGTAACACAAGATCTGACATATGCTGCTGAACCAGCGTACCAAACCACAGAAACTAATCACGTACACAGCATTCCCTACGCATGCCATTGCCTCGCAGACTCAGAATAACAGACAATTTGCAACAGTCTCTTTTCCCCGGTAATCCTTCTCAGTAAGCAGAAAGCCCTTGTGTTGTGACTAGTTATTCCCAAAACAAGTGTCAATCCATCCCACAACAAAAGCAAGATAATTTTATTTTCTCTTTGCAGAAATGCTCAGCAACCTCCTCCATCCTTCTCCCTTTTAGCTCTAAGCAAAGCCCACACTGGACTCGCCTCTGGCCCATCAGCCAGGCCAGCTCAGTCCTGTATCCTGCCTGTTGCCCCACTTGCAGCTCATTCTCCCACTTTGAATTTCTCCCACTCCAGCCCTAACTATGCCCAGCTGCAAGTGTAAGTAGCTAAATGATCCCAAAGCTAAATCATCACTCGGATTAGCCCCCTCTCTCCTTGCTTCCTCGCACCATCCAGCCTGCAGGTTGCAGTCTGAGTGAGAGATAGTTGGCACACGCAGAAGAAAAGTCCAAAGACTGCTTTCCTCCGTGAAGTGTTGAAGAGTGGCCACCATAATCCTAAGCAGAGCTGTCTGTTAAGCATTTCTGCTTCTGTCAATATACCCTATATGCTTGCTCACATGTACAAGCTGACATATAGAAAGTATTATAAAGTCAACAAGCTATGACTGAGTAAATACAAAAGAATTATTATTTACTGTAAAGCCTGCATACATGTCCAGCTGTTTCTTTCACTGCATTTTACATAAATCATTATGAGAGCATTTAATGGACAAATTCCTGATCTTCACCTTTTTAGCCTTCTGCTACAGGCATCCACCCATTACAGCAGCAGACATACATAACTACAGCTTGTCATTTACTCAAACACCAAATAAACTCCCACCTTCCAAGGTCTTCTGATCCCTTTGAAAAAATCAGGCATCCACATTGGAAGAACGACAGCTTCTCTTAATAATTTCTTGGCTTCTTCCAAATCCGCTATGTCATCCCTGTGCAAGATGAAGAAACCTGTATAAGATTCCCGTACAACAATATTTCTTCTATTTTTATATAAGAAAAATGAAAAAGCTTTTCACTTAGTACCATCCCTTGTAGCATGCCAGTACATGCCTCATGAGACCACTCCTATAATCCTGTGACCTAAAATTGAGTCTACTTTTGGAAGGTAGGGAAAAAATTATTTTCAACTGAAGCTACAACAGAGCTGCTTAATTAAAAATTGTTTTGGACAATGTGAACACCAAAGCGGTATCTTTAAAGTTCTCTGGAGTGTACTTTCATTTCAGCAGTACCTGTAATGGATGTACTGCATATAATATCAGTTAGCAACAAAAGCTTAACTGTAATCAAATTAATAAACTGTTAAAACCAAAAGATCTTGTTTTGCTTCTTTGTGGAAGATTATGATAGCTCCTTGTTTTAAGAGTAAGAAGGAGGGTAATTTCTTTCCTTCTCCACACTAGCAAAAACACTTGAATTGAGAAAATCCTCATACCAATGAATGCTTGGATTCCTTGATACAATGTCCCTTTCAAGAGCTTCAACCAAGTCTTTGTCGTAACCTGCTCCATCAAATTTTGGAATTTCCCCATCACCAACTTCCTGGGGTATTTTCTTTCCCTAGAAGTAAAAGTCATACAGGCTCATAAGGACATTACTCTTTGAACCTATCCTTTACTAGCAATATATAGCAATATTGTTTGGTTCACCTCTGTAGAAGCCACAAGAAGGTATCAAGCTTTAACACAGCTATCTCAGCACCACAACGGCCAGCGTAACCAATGTGTTCACACCCTACGCTCCACAGAGTCCCCAAACACCTGTGGTTGCTTCCACCACAACAGCACCATGCTTCCTTCGTAGATGCAGCTCACAGTGATAAAACCCCAACAGAGCTCATTACGTATCATGGCTGGTTGGTTGGTTTTAAAGAAGCAAACCAGACTCTCTTAACAGTGCTAAAGCACGCTTTAGACAACGGACACTACAAAGATGGGCTATCAAGATGATCAAGGGAATGGAGCAGCCCTCTTATGAGGGAAGGCTGAGAAACCTGGGTCTGTTTAGCCTGGAGAAGAGAAGACTGAGAGGGCATCTCATCAATGCTTATAAATATCCAAAGGGTGGGTGTCAAGAGGATGGGGCCAGGCTCTTTCAGTGGTGGCCAGTGACCGGACAAGGGGCAATAAGCACAAACTGAAACACAGAAAATTCCATTTCAACATGAGGAAAAACTTTCCTTTGAGGGTGGCAGAGCACTGGCACAGGCTGCCCAGAGAGGTGGTGGAGTCTCCCACTTCGGGGACATTCAAAACCCGCCTGGACGCCGTCCTGTGCAACTGCTGTAGGTGACCCTGCTGTGGCAGGGGGGTTGGACTAGATGATCTCCAGAGGTCCTTTCCAACTCTGACCATTTTGTGACACACTCCCTGGCCAGCTGAAGGCAAAAATGCAGAAACAGCCTCACAAAGCAGGCTGCATCATGACTTAATGCTATATTAATTCCCAGCTGAAGACCAGAGCATCCAAAGCGTATCTTGGTGATGCTACACCTGCCACATTACCTGCCAGAGCTAAATAACTGGCACCCCATCATCACTGAAAACGAACACAAAAGCTGTTACACCCATTGTCTTTGATGGAGGAAAACCACGAAGATTCTCTCCCCTTGTTTAATTAAAGCCTTCCTGCCCAGCAATTTCTCCTTTCCTCAACTGCAAACAATCTATTTCCCTCCTATCATCCACAGGCCAGCCCCATAAACAGTTAAAATGCTTTTAAAAGGTCATATTTATTTAAGGGCTGCACCGACAGCTCCCAAGTCACCCAGGCTTCTTTGACCTACAATAATTTCTGCAGCATGCCAGTGCTTGTTCAGCGACCAAGCCACGCACTGCCTCTGCCCTAAACGGCCCAGAGTTTCTGGTTAATGCTTCCACAGTGCCGTTAAGCTTACGGGGGTGAAGTAACATTTTCCCTTTGAAGGATCAGGGCTCACGCTCCTCCTCTCCCACTTCAGAAGG
Source organism: Pluvialis apricaria (assembly GCA_017639485.1). Lineage (NCBI taxonomy): Eukaryota > Metazoa > Chordata > Aves > Charadriiformes > Charadriidae > Pluvialis > Pluvialis apricaria. Next base: position 24,808,666 of record CM030007.1, read on the forward strand.
AAAACCGCTTCCCCTCCCAGCTCAACGGCAGCATTCGGCGGTGCCTGAAAAGCAGCTGCGCTGTTTTAACGAAGGAGGCTGAGTAGGGAGCTACTTTAGGACTCTTAACTCAGCTTCTAAACACTATCAGCAGCGAGTTAAAGAATTCCAGCTGGCTGGACAAAAGCAGCCTAGGCAAAGGCGGGCTGAGAGGCAGCTGGAGACACACAAATAACCTCGCAGTGGAAAAAGAAAAAGGTAGCGATTACACCCCTCCCAGTTGCCGTTTGCCCACGAGGCCTGTGAGGGAGCAGTATATCTTCCCACTATTTTTATTGCTTGCTTCCAAGTGAACTCTGCATTGTTTAGTACTCCCAGATCAGGGTTTTTTTTGCAATGGAAATGAAGCTGAAAGTTGCGTTTCGACAAAAAGATGGTGTCAAAAATGTAACGGTCTGGCGTAAAAAGGAAAGGGAGGAAAAAGCCCTGCAGAGATTGCAAGATTTCAGGAGAGAGAAAACTGAATCGAAATGTAACTATGAAAAAACAAAGAAGGTGAAAAAAAATGACAATGAACTGAAAGGTATTTACTGTCTTTGTCACACGTTTCTCTCCTATTCCTCTGCAAGGGACTGGTTTTCCTTGTGGCAGAATTCTTCTGCGCATCTCAAAACAAATGGGATGTTTGGGGTTTATTTTTTCCTGGGTGAAACAGCGTTAAGGCAGGCTTTACAAGGCAGAAGCCAGGGCGGATGGCTGCAGCGCACGGCGGCGGAGGCCGAAGCGGCGGCCGAAGCCCCTGTCCCCCAGCCCGGCTGGCAGCTCTGCGCGCAGCCCGTTGGCTGTGAACCCGCCGGGCTGCTCAAAGAAGCGAAAAATGGAACAAAACAGAAAGAAAGAAAAGGGGTAAAGAAAGGCCCGGCGGTTCGGAGGGCGGCGGCAGCTGCGGCGGCGCAGCCACGGGGCGGCAGCACGGCGGGAACGGGCGGGCACGGCGGCCGCTCCTCCGCCACCGGGGGGCGGCGCATCCCCGAGCCCCGCCGCGCCGCGCCGCGCCGCGCCCCCGGGCCCCCGGGCCAGGCTTCTGCTGGGACGGCAATTTTTCCTGCTCCCTGCGGCACGGCTCGCCAACGGGAGGAGAAGGGCGGGCAGCTGGGAGATGCGGGAGCCCTGCGGCCAGCTCTGGGGACCCCCAGCGCAAGGACACGGACCTGCTGGAGAGGGGCCACGGAGATGAGGAGAGGGCTGGAGCGCCTCTCCTGTGAGGACGGGCTGGGAGAGTTGGGGTTGTTCAGCCTGGAGAAGACAAGGCTCCAGGGAGACCTTCTAGCAGCCTTCCAGTATGTCTTGGTTTGAGGTAAAACAGGACCGATTTTGTTCAGTAACTTTACTTTTTAGCTGGGCCTCCTCTAACTGCTGAAATCAGCAGCATGTTGTGCACTGTTCGCTCTCGGAGTGATAAGACCTATGTCTATAGTTGATGCCAAGGGATGGGTATGCAGAGAGGCTCTTGCTTATACTCATTGCTGTAACACCCAAGGGCAGCGAACTCTGGATGTGCCCCGTTGGAGGGTCGGAAGTGGAAAAGCGTAGAGGGGTCCCACCTGCGGGGAGGAGTGGACAGGACAGGTGACCCACAACTGACCAACGGGGTATTCCATCCCATCTGCCTCATGCTCAGTATAAAAGCTGAGGGATTAAAGGGTCAGCCCTCTTTCTTCAATGGCTGACACCCAAGAAGGACTCTCTCTGTTCATCTGCCTTTGACCCTGATCCTGAATCCAGATCTGGAATCCAGTTCCTGTCTGTCACTGAGTCCAGTCTGGGACATCCCCAGTGCCAGCCGGTGACATGATCCTCATCCTGGGAACTTGATACAGTTTTGTATATATTCCATTATTTCCTTTTTATTTTATTATTAATATTTCATTAAAGTAGTTTAGTTCCTTCTAAACTCATATGTCTCTCTCTCTCTCCTGCCACGCTCTTTGAAGAGAGGTGTGGGGGGGTATCTGTCGGTCACCCAAGTGGCCGGTTCGGCCCAAACCACGACACAGTACCTAAAGGGCGCCTACAGGAAAGATGGGAGGGACTCTTTATCAGGACTGTAGTGACAGGACCAGGGATAACGGTTTTAAACAGAAAGATGGTAGATTTATATTCGATATTAGGAAGAAATTCTTTATGACAAGGGTGCTGAGACACTGGCACAGGTTGCCCAGGGAAGTTGTGGAGGCCCCATCCCTGGAGGTGTTCAAGGCCAGGTTGGATGGGGCTTTGAGAAACCTGGTCTGATGGAAGGTGTCCCTGCCCATAGCAGGGGGTTGGAACTGGGTGATCTTTGAGGTCCCTTCCAACCCAAACTATTCTATGTGCTTTCAGCATCACCTTGGCTATCATTTTAGTGACACTGAATGTTTCAGGGTTGGGGTTTTTTTTTTCAGTTCCAGAATTAACCCAAAATGTTAAGTATTTACAGTTTTCATATGTAATAAATAAAATTATTAATGTTGATCCCAAATGTGTCCAACATGCAATCCTCAGTCAGCAGGTGAGTGCAGACTAGAAAAAATAATTTTATAATTGTCACCTGAATCCAGGCAGCAGGAGTAAGCATAATTCTTCCAGTCATATCTTCATCTCTTCTTGTGGAATTACTTTCCCAAAAGAGCTTTAAATAAAGCTGCTGCAATGGCTTCTCTCTAAGAATATATGCCAACATCCAGGACTGCAAGAGCCTGCTCCTACCAATTCCCCTTGGCAATCCCATCATGTAACCTTCTCCTCAGCCAACCAAGTTCTGAGTTACACACATTCAGAAATTTTCTGGGCTTTCCATCAAGAAGAGCTGTCAGACCTGTACTAACCCACTGGAACAAAAACCTTATTTCCAAAATGAATGGATTTCTACTCTTGTACTAAATTCCTGCCTTAGTTTCAGCAGTTGTCCCGTTGATGTGTCCACCACCCTGATATACTTGCAGCATGCATGTGCTGCCTTCGTTTCGCAAACCAAGGAAGTCTCCTCTTGGAACACAAGCTGAATACATTACCTGTTCACTTTGGCAACCCATTTTTTCTCTGCCTTGTTCTAATATAAACACATCTTTCTTGAGCACCGTTGTAGAAAGGTACACAAAATAGTCCAGCTGCTGTGTCAACAGGGCCTCCTATTAATGGCATGGGTATCTCTTCTCTCTGCTGGTAACACCTCAACAAACTGGGCCTAGGATCTCATGTACATTCATTTTCATGGCTATATCATACTGCCTGCCACCTTACACTCAACCTCAAACAGTTCAGTCATGTAGGATAAGCCTGGTGGCTGCAATGACCAGAGCTGGGTCCTGAAGACATCTTGCTTTCCTGCAGGCTCTTCCCACTACACGTAAACACCAAACAACAACTTCTAAATGCACTCTCCACCCCTTGCTGCCAAAGCCGAAGGTGGCACCTGGCTGCACCTCACTCCGGCAGCCAGCCTTTCCTGTCACCGCTAGGAGAAGGTGATGTACCAAATGAAAGTTCAGGCTGATCCAATTTCTGCTGATACGACCAAATCTTTCTTCTTCTCCACTGCTGAGCTCCCAGTTTCCAGCAGAAACGCTTGTTGTAGTCTCCAAGAACATGGCCTGCTGCTCTGCACCACTGAATGTTATCCCATTTCCGTTACTCCTGCACAGAGTCATCCAATTCCTCCTATACAACATTCTTTCTCCTCTTCTGGTGATGGTGGTTCCCAAATCGGTGTCATCAGCAAATGTAATTAGAAAATGCCTCTTTTTTTAGGCCAGGGTCATTAATTTAAATATAAAACAAAAGTCAGCCTCTACTCTTGAGGAAATCCATAAATGATTTGCCAGTTGACTAATACTTTTGATTTCAGTACCACTTGTTTACATTCCCCTTGCTGCCTAATTCCTCCCCACCTTACAATTCTTCTACACCACACACTCGCTAGATTAACTAATTACTTCCCATGTGTCATCCAGGTAGATGAATTTCTTTCTCTAAGAGTTTAAATAGAACTCTAAAGAAAGTGCTGGCAAAGGCAACACCTTTGCTCAAGAAATCAGATTTTACTTTATTCCACTTTCCAGTTAGTTCCAAGTCTTTCACTTCTCATCCATTCTAAATTTGTTGTAAAACTGCACACTGCTCAGGTAAAATTAACAACTCTGATTGCCTGGATCACTTTTCCTTTCCCCTTGTAAATATAGGCACGTCAACACAACTCACCATTCACTGAGACAACAGCAGACTAAATAAATTTTCCCGGAAATCTCTGCTCCCCACCCTGCAATTTCCCCTACCGGTTCTTTCAGCGTTCTGGGATAGAGATTACACAGCCTTCCAGTCCTAATGTATGGAGGTCTATGCCTCCACCTGAATACCACTCCCTCATCTCACATCCACGTTCCTATAATCTACCCTGCCTTTGCTTCTGATGACGCACATCAGAATAATCAAGAAAAAAAATATTTTAAGTCCTATCTTCATCAATATTCACTTCATTGATATGGCAGCATAGCCCTTGGCTATTTCATATCGTCCGCAATCCCATCCTCATCCACTGGCAATCTAAAATAACATAAAGACTACTCCTAAAAAAGTGTTCTGGTGTTTAGATATGCTATTATGCAATTTCTAAAAGACATACAGGTAGCATTCATGCTGCCTCTTTAAGCTGAACTACTGAACAGAAGCTAAAATTCTAGGTAATGATCCAGCAGAATGTACCTTGAGAAAAAGCCTAATAATTTCCAGCCGAAGTAAGAAGGAAGGAGCACTTGAAAGCAGTATTTTAGAAAAAGGAACATGTAAATATAAGGGTTTAGTGGCTAAACACCATCTGGTGGGTTGCAGTTCAAAATTATTTTATATAGCACTACAAAAGGTCATTTTACAGGCATAGTCAGGTTAAAACTCCTTATCCCAAGACAGTTATGGTCAGAATGAAAAGATTATATGGTCTGGGGAGGAGAAATGGTGTAAAGTGAAACAAAACATTTCTAAAACATACATACTATAGCTATATTTATCTTGAAAAATATCACAAATAAATATTCATATTGCACTGTGATATTATAGCCAGGACGGTGCACAACCTATTACACTGCAACCAACATCTTAGGAAATGGATATGGCATCCAAGTTCATTACATGTTCTAAGTAGTCCAACTACCCAAACCCAAGAACTACAGAGCTGAAACATTTATTATGAGAAAAGAGGTATCTGGTTACCTAGTTTGAAGCTTCAGTTTTGCCCTGCTATTTTTAACTGAACATGAAGAGTTACCCAACCTGTTTGATTCAACATACAGAGGTAAGCTCCTTGTAGCTTTAGTTCAGAAACTGAAGAACATAAACACTTGCAAACTAAGAAAGGATAAATATGAAATGGAAGTTAAACCTATTTTCATGCCTGCGTGTAAAATATGGAAAGTTGCTTTAACTTCTCTCACTTCCCACACCCGGCTACTTCCTCTTTCCTGCAAAATTTTCTTCAAAAGAAAATCAGGGGTCCCATACAAAAATCATCAGACAACACATGAGAATTTGTAACCTGGTGTGATTTTTGCATATATATCCCAGACAAAGAAAGTAAAATAACCACCAAGGAACTAGACAATGGCAAAAACAAGAGCACATGTTGGTATTTTGAAGAGTAGACATATTTTCCTTCTGCCACCTAGTGACCAATTTACTCAGATCAGAGTAGCGTTTAAAATGTGCCATATTAAATGAAACACCTTCATGACTCTTCCTCCACCTGCGAGCGGTAGTGTTGCTAATAGCATTATTCCCAGAGACCAGTATTGTACAAGTCATGTTGTGGGCTCCTTATAATAAAGCCCTATAATGCTCATCACCAGAAAGCTTTGAGAGCAGAGTTCACCCTCATTAGAGCTAAGACTTTGAAGGCTGCCTCACACAAGCACATCTGGTGAACCTGTCACACACCACAACTCCAGTTCCCGGGGTAGCTATCAGAACTGTAAATAATTTCACAGATCTTCACAAGCTTTTTATAGCTTGCAGGATGCACACTTGTTATTTTAAATCTTACTGATCCAGGGTAGAGAGATTTCTAAAATGATTAAACTTGATCTGTGCAGTCACTCAGTGGCACTGCTGAAAATGTGCCTGGCGCTACCTACTGATGGTAATAAGGGCTGGGATTACTTAGTACTTTTCCTGTGAATCAGAAAAGCAATTCATGATGGAAAAAGCATATCTTTGAGCCCTTTCTGCGCTGTGAAGAAGCAACCTGTAATAGAAAGGCCACAAAGGGACTAACCAAATTAATTCGGAAGAAAACTGGCCTAAATATTTTCTTATTCATCTATCCAGAGCTGTAAAATACTGTGTGCCCCCATAGGAAGGGTCTTCTCATATCTCTGTCAAGAAAGTAAAGCCACTACAGTACACTCTCTACTTACATAATTTATACTACAGATTCCTTGGGTTTCTGGCACTGACTCCACAGTTAAATTTAAAAATGCAGGTGTCTCAGAAACAGCAATTTGCACGCACATTTTTTTCAGCCACAAAGCAGTCCTGCCTTTGACATCACTACTTGGTAGTGAATTACTGTTTCTCCTTTTCTTTCACTTCAGCGCTGCCCCTTTTTCATGGATCTTCAGAGGAAAGAATCTACAAATTATTCTAATTTATTTCATTGTTTTTATTTTTAAAATAAAGCCTTTCCAAGAAGCATCTCACTAAACACTGTAATAAATACAAAACCCTTTTCATAAACTAAAGAAAATGAAAGTTGCTAAGAGTTTGCTTTTCCTACATCTACCTCACATAATTTTCAAATCTATAACTTCAAATAATTTAGCACAGATTTACCTAGCATCAATGCATTTACAGAACTGTCCTGGACTTCTAGGCACACCTAAATTTTACTATGGTATGGCAGAGGCAATGGTACTGTGGAACTCCATTCATAATGCTTGAAGTCTAGAGAAAGGCACTGATCTCCCTTTTGCACTTTTTGCATGGAAATCTTTACAAGATTTGGATTCCTTTTTTTCTTTTTTTAAAAATAAAAAGGGTGAGGGACAAGGAGGAGAAGGGACTTTACGCCTGATGGACACCGACAGATTAGAGTCAAGCCCATGGTCTGAGATGTTAAGAACCCTCCAGCAACAGGCCACCATGCTTCCTCCCTATCAAAAAATCTTCTCAAATCAAGACAGAGCAAACATGACAGAACTTTCCTTAATTTGGTGTCATTATTACTAAATATCCCCATGATACATGTTTTGTCCATGAGGCAAGAGGAAAGCACCAAGTTTTCTGGCATGGGATTACTATGGCTTTTTATTATTATCTGTATTAAATACCTACAACTAAGAATGCTTCCCTTTGCCACCTCCTGCATCATAACTCCCCCCCTTCCATGTTCTTTCCCACTTCTTACCTTGTCATCTCTTCCTCTAGCTCTAGATTCCCTTTCGCGGCTGCCCGCAGACTTCTCACCCTTGGCTACTGCGTGTGCTCTGCCCGACGGCCCGCGGGGCTGCAGTCCCGGTGATTCTTTCCTTAAAGGTTTTACTTCTCGGTTGGGACGTTTTATCTGAGGTGGAGCCCTAACAACAAGCAAGCACAACAAAAGCATGCTAAAAACAGCGCAAAAGGGCAACATTAAGAAGGAAGGATTCTAATATTTCATTAATTCCCTCAGTGCATTATTAGTAAAGCTGACAAGCCCCTAAGTCAAGGGGACAAGAGGAAATGGCTTCAAATTGTGCCAGGGGAGGTTTAGATTGGATATTAGGAAAAATTTCTTCACCGAAAGTGTTGTCAAGCATTGGAACAGGCTGCCCAGGGAAGTGGTTGAGTCACCATCCCTGGAGGTATTTAAAAGACGTGTAGATGTGGTGCTGATGGACATGGTTTAGTGGTAACTTGGCAGTTTTAGGTTAATGGTTGGACTCGATGATCTTAAGGGTCTCTTCCAACCATAATGATTCTATGATTTTAAGTCTTCTCTCCCTATATTTGCAAATATAGCAACATATTTCTGATTCTGTCTGACACCCAAAGTAAGAAAAAAATACAAAAGGAAAAAAAAATGTTTAACAGTGGGAAAAAAGAAAATTAACAATACTATCAGATCAGTACTCCTAATCAATCTTACAACAAACCAACATGCATGTAACAAAAGAGGAAACAATGTAGTAAAAGTCTTCAAAGCATAGTTTCCTCTGACTCCAAACCAGAAGATTGTGTTAGGCTACATTCATATGCACAAGTTCCACACAACCAGATGACATTCCTGGTAAAAAAATAAAATAAATAAATAAAAAGCTGGCTAATAGCTTTGACAGGCCCCAAAACAAAGGAGGGAGAATTTTAAAGCAATGCTCCTGCCTCTGAGTTCATTCCCCTGTGCGAAAATGTCAAAACATAAAAATTGCCTAGAAAGCAAACTGCAACCACCTATCCTTGTGTGCATCACCCACGATGTCAAAGAGTGGCAGTGGCACAAGGAGAAAGAATTTGGTTTTAAGACAAGGTATCACAGTCATTTTGCTCTAGGGATTGGACTTGAAATATAGAACTAAAATAAACAGCCAGGAATGTCACCCAACTTTAGTGTTCCCCATTGAATCTTCTACTGATTCTTGTTTTGAGTAACTCGCAATGTGCTAATTCCAAAAACATCTTCCGGAATATGGCTTAAAAAGAGTACATACTTAAATGCAGTGCTGGATACAACTGCTACATTCTGCTTTGTATACATTTTCATCAAACTTAACAGCATAGAGGAGCGGCTCATTTTCCTTACTTATTTGAACAAGATTTAACTTTCAGCTTAAAAAAGCGGATGAACTATTGGGCCTTTACCTCTAAGAAAAATACAAGAATAAATACATCTTGCACTTCCTGTAACATTACCACAAAAATTCTCATAATAATTTCTACCACTCCCAAAAGTAATCGGCATTAATATTATTTTACACTTACATTCTTGGGGTTTTTTGAAAAGTGAAGATCCATTTGTTTGACAATCACAAAGCACATAAATCTACAAATAAACGGGATTTCTTTCTGTTAACCAAAATCTCTCATTTTACTTTGTTCCTTTGCTTATGTGAGTATACACACATTAAAATTCTTTGCTATGATAATGTTAGAAAAATGTTGGCATAAATGTTATTGTTTTTAAATTGGATTTGCTGTATCCAACAACGTGTGTCAAGCTCTACTAGGGTGAAAATAGGGATTTCAAAAAATGCACAAGCATCTGTTTTGAGAAAACTGTTAGCTAACTGAAGTTACCTTAAAGGTGATTACAAAAGACAAACACCACGTATAACAGAACATGTTTAGCAATAAAACTAACCACTGGATTAAACACAGGGCATATCTGTAGCTAGGGAGCAATTTCTAACCACCATGTCCTTCAAGATCCTTCAGTTCCAGCTCTTTACTGACTCCTCAGCCATCAATGAATTCAACTGCTTAAATAAACTTAAATGGAAAAGTTTTCTCCCTGCACAAGAGAAAGGCAACTGTCATCAAAAGCTTAGCTTAGGTTGGACACTTAGCTACTCACTCCTACCAGAATAAAGGAGTGACTTCCTTTAGAACTTCAGCAATTAATCCGACTGTAGTTTAATTACTTTTTTTGCCAATGAATTGTATGTATTCTTTATTACAAATGACTAAGGTGTAAATTAAATGTGATTTTCATGTTATAAACGCATTCAAAAAAACATAAAATTATGGCAACACAACTCTATTCCACGCCCTCTGCTTGAGCCTCTCATTACCTGTGTTCAGCTGGAACGGGAGGGGGCCAAACAGCAGGATCTCTAAAAGGCTCGTCTTGACAGGATACAGGGATATCTGCAGGTCTGTCCATTTTAAAACTCTCTAAAGTGTTGACAATGCTCTTAACTTGTTCATATTCTTCAACTAATTCTTGTCGGACCTTAAGAAATACATACATTATTTAAAAAGTTACAATTCAAACTTTTTTTTTTTTTAAACCACAGAAAGTACCTCAAAACATACACTACCTGCAAGAGTAGGGACTCCGAAGCCTTTCCATTTACAACCCCCAGACCTAACAGGCTGACAATAGATCTTTAACAACCGCATAAACAATTGAACCTCTGTTGAGTTCATCTTCTCGCTTGTCAATGTCATGACCAGACGTGATCGCTAACACAGGGATCACTCTTCCGTAACGTGTGCCGATGCTTAGATTTGTGTGCCTGTTGACATGTGTGCACACATATGCACACTTTTATACTAGTAAGGGTGCTGTTGGCAGATCTTTAACATATTTGCTACTATTCTGGCATAAAATAACTTCTCTTATTACAGTCTCCAAGGTCCTAGTTCTAAAACTGGCTAAATCATTAAAATATAACATTACAAAGTTAACTTTGTGAGGGGCACAACATCACCATACAGTCAAAGCACAAGCCAATTCTTTGGCAGATTGCAAAGATTAACAGAAAATGGGAACTTTAACACCCTATAGCATAAGTTCAAATGATAAGTGAAGTAAGTGAAATAAAAATGAGAGGAAATTGGAAAGAAATCAGGTTGAATTTTATACTTGAAGTTTCTATTGCCACTAGTCAGGGAATTAGAACTACTGCAATAATTTCAAGATTATTTACTTGATATTTGTTCATTTCAGTTCTCTTCCACGAAGCCTAGGAAAAATAAAATCTGTGTAGAAATTTGCTAAGTTTTAAGTGATACAGCTTGTTACAAGCTCAAGTTTTGTACGCTAAGGTCACCGGTTCTTTGTACACACCAGCAGCCAAAAACTGCGCTGTACATTCTTGCTGAGAAGCATGAGCTTTCAGTGCATTAGCTTAAGATGCGCTAGGATTCACCTGAGTGCCCTTGTACTGCATCTTACCAGTCTTCCACCTATCACTCAATGATGCTTTCCATCCTGTGGGATCAACCTCCATGCTTACTTTGGTTTTTACCTGCTCGAGGGTCATAACACCCAGATGTCACCTCTTAACTGAAGTGTTGGTGCACAGCTAAAAGTAATTCATGCATTGCTGTGCATGCCTGGAAATCAGTATTGACACTCTAGAGCCAGGATTACCTGAGGCCAGTGGGAATCGCGCCTGTTACAGGCTTGCAGCTGGAGCCACAGAGACATCCTGAACCTCTCCCTCCACTGGAAAGCCACACAGGCTCTAAAAACTCTCACGAAGAAACACTACGGCGAGGGTATTTGCAGCCTGCCACCAGGCACGCAACTGAGTGAGGCTACAACTAGCGTACGCTGCAAGGCTGAACCAAAAGCTGGGATCTGAAGTCAGCTTACAAGAAAGCCAAGGAAAGACACCAGGCACCCAGCTGTGCTCATGTCACGCATTCACATGAAAAAGAGCTGGGAAAAACACTGCCTGGGAATGCTGCAACCAGGCTTCACTTTGTGGCAGAGAGGGAGGCAACTGAGGACAGTATCAACAGACGTCAACAACGTTGCCTGAAATCCAGACTCTCTTTGCTGTGCATACCCTGAGCAGATTCCAGGATAATCAAGAGGATCAGGAGAACGGAGGTCTGCAAATCCAGCCGGTCTGCTGAGGTTATAAATATAGCAGCAGCAAATCGGGGAACTAGTACTAAACAGCATCACATCTTTATGACCGTTCTTCCTAATGGTGCTTACTGGTGAAAAGATGAGTCCATGAGCCTGAGATCCTCCTGTCTCCCTGTGTGCTTAGAAGGGCACCACATTGGGCACATGCAGGGTTCTCTGTCTTGTCAGCACACTTTTAGAAGCATGCCTCTTCCAGCCTGATTTTCACCGGCTCATCCCATTTCTCTCTCGCACTCTTATTTCCCCTCTCAGAACGGTGTCTTTCCTCATCCACCCCACTCTACAAATTCAAAAAAACAGCAGCAGCCCCCTACTTTTGGTGGGCCAATGGAAAGCACTATCTGACATAACTGGTGGGTAAGGTCTAGATTTAGATTAGATATTAGGAAGAAATTTTTCACTATGAGGGTGGTGAGACACTGGAACAGGTTGCCCAGGGAAGTTGTGGAGGCCCCATCCCTGGAGGTGTTCAAGGCCAGGCTGGATGGGGCTTTGAGCAACCTGGTCTAGTGGGAGGTGTCCCTGCCCATGGCAGGGGGGCTGGAACTCGATGATCTTTAAGGTTCCTTCCAACCTAAACCATTCTATGATTCTATGAAAACTCTAAGAAGAAGAATGTATGTGACTCTCATCAGCAAGACACCAGTAAGGACAGAGGCAAAGTGAAAGGTAAATCCCCAAGGCCCTGCACAGTTCTTGCAACACTGCATTTACTTTACCAGGAGCTCTACATGCATCTGTACAAAAGAAGCCTTAGGTATGGGAAGAACTTGATCGTTTCACAGAGCAAAGCAGCCTTCTTGCTCATTCCAGATGGGGTAGCTCTATCTTTCCAAAAACACAGGACATCCAGCTCAGGCAGGATTGCTCCTGCCCTGCTTTGCTTTCTTTGCTTTCTCATCACACAATCAGCAGACACATCCCCCAGCGCAAGAACTTCCAGCTGAGTTACAAATGTGATTGATTACAAACTTGGTTCCTTCAAACTGTCTAACACGCATCCCTCCAGTCCCAAAATAAATCCAGCCAAACAGCTGCTGTGAGGTACAAAGGAATGATACAGCATAAATCCTCCAGGGCACAGCTCCACGAGAGACAGCCGCTTCCTAATCCAGTGCTCCAGGAATACAGACAGGATTCCTCCTATCACCCTTCCAACACATGAGGAAAAGTTGGTGGAAAACAACTTGCCAGCACTGAGGGCTGGAGTGTTGTCAGTCAGCTCTCTTGGCCCAGCAAGGAGGATGTTATCGGAAAATTGAGAGAAAGTGAGCCTTTGATGCCTTGGAAGCTGAAAACAGACTAACAACTGCTGGCCATCTCTTGTCCAGACCTGAGCAGACCAAAGTCTGAAACACACCCCCTTACCGCTTGCTCAGTACCTGGCAAACCAACCAACAAAAACCCCTCACTGTACTCAAACAACAGGACCACAACAGGAAACCAGCTGATAAATTCCTAGAGGCCTTAAAGAAACCAAGTCAGATGAAACAGGTGCAGAAAGAGTTTCTGGAAGCTGAGAAACAAATAACCCAAACAGGAGCCAAGAAAGGCTGTGCCGTAATTACGGAGGTGACCGAGCACCACCTTTGAGTGATCAATGCTACTCTGAAGCAACCTCAGGAAACTGCAAACAGTAAAATCACTGGTCTGGACTCATCCAGTCTCTTTGTCCCCTGTCACACCCTTCCCTGGGGTGCCAGAGCCCTCCAGGACCTCCAGCTCAAGTTCTAGAGAACCTGAAAAAGCTTTTAGGTTATTCATGTTTAAGCAATTCAGGAGATAGCATGGACCAAGTTAACAGCTCACAACTGACAAATAAGATCGCTGTACTGGTTCGGGGTAAAACAGAACCAATTTTCTGTTCAGTAATTTTACTTTGCAGCTAAGCCTCTTCTAATGAACTGAACCCTCTGAAAATAACAATGTATTGTTGAGACAATTTTTGCTCTCAGAGTGGTAAGACCTATGTTTACAGTTGATGCCAAGGGATGGTATGCAGAGAGGATCTTGCTTATACTCGTTGCTCTTAGCACCCAAGGGCAGCTGACTTGGTTGCTTGCCCCGTTGGAGGATCCGAAGCAGAAAAGCGTAGAGGGGTCGCACCTGCGGGGAGGAGCAGACAGGACAGGTGACCCAGAACTGACCAACGGGGTATTCCATCAAATCTGCCTTGTGCTCAGTATAAAAGCTGAGGGATTAAAGTGTCAGCCTTCTTTCTTCAACGGCCGGTGTCCGAGGAGGACTCTATCTGTTCGTCTGCCTTTGATCCCGATCCATGCTTTCCTGAATCCAGATCTGGAATCCAGTTCCCATCATCACTGAGCCCAGGCTGGGACTTCCCCAGTGCCAGCCGGTGACATGATCGTCATCCTGAGAGCTTGATACGGTTTTGTATATGTGGTATATATTTCATTATTTCCTCTTTATTAATATTTCATTAAAGTAATTTAGTCTTCTTTCTAAACTCATAGGTCTCTTTCCCCTCTCTCCCTCCTCTCCTTGGAGAGAGGTGGGGGAGAGCATCTGTCATTCGTCTCAGTGGCCAGTCCAGCCCAAACCACAACAATCTCGCTTCTCCTCACTCTTTCTCCCCAACCACACTCTGCCACTGCTCTTCTGGATTCAGTTCTGGCATCTCAATACAGTAACCCAGCTTGGTAAAATGGCAGAAAATCAGCCTAGGAGGATAAAAAGGAAATAAAGGACACTTTTGCTGGGTTAGCAAGCTGCACTGGCTTGCCACCCTGCGATCAGGAGACTCCCAGGACAAAGAATGGCAGGGTGCAGAGGAAGGAGAGAAGCTGGTGCAGCTGGAGGGAAGATCAGGTGGGGAAGAGCTCGGCCTCTCCGGCCATGGCAGGATACTCTCTGGCACACCAGCCGCCCCTACCAGCCACATCACCTCCTCCACAGAAGCAACATCGTGGGCATTGGGTGATGTCGGAAAGTCCGATAAACAGCCTTTCAACCCAGGGGGTGGCCCCACAGCTTTGTTTTGACATTCCAGCCCTAAGGAATTACAGTAACCAAGCAGAAAACAGATCCTAAAATACGGATATAAAACATGGTGACCAAGAGTTGAGTTGACTCTTTCTTAGTGGTAGTTCCAAAAATCATTTCAGGGACTTCCTCTGTATTTCACAATCTGGCAACTGTTGCACCTTTGGCCATCACCAGCTTTGATTTGTTATGCTTGAGCTTGTACTTCTACACAACTTCCCACAGCAATGAGCATGACTATTTGTACCTTGGTAAATACAAATAATGTGTGCGTGTTTTAAATTATATCATGCTGGAACAAAAACAATCAAGGTTCTAGAAAAGTGTTTTCCAAACCTGAAATTACTGCCTGCGATTAGTGTTAGTTATTCAACAAGCTTGATTTTAAAAAAGTGAAAATAACAATTCCCTAAACTATATCCAAAATGGATGCCCTGTAACTCAGTCTGATCCCATGGAGTCAAAGTACAGCTCCCGTAATCACAGTTCTTCATGAGTTACCTGCAGAATATTCCTTGATTACTCATGAAGTAACCTACAAAGTGTTAATAAAATAGGCATGAAGCAAAAACAACATAAGCACAGATTGACTGAAATGTGTTTAAAATAAAAAAAAGTAAAAATCATCTTTTATGCTTTAAGCAAGAATACAGTGCACCTAATCACCTGCTCCAGTGACCATGGTCAGTAAGGGTGCTTTTCTGGCTGCTCCAAGCGCTCAGAGAATCGTTGAACTCCTGCCTCCGCTCCGGCTGAGGCTCCTGTGCTCTCCGATATTGTGCAACACAGAGCGCGTGGTTATAACATGCAGCAGGTTTTGCTCGACAGCCGCTGGCCTTGTCGTAAGCCAGTACTATCTCCCGGGGGCACGCTCTGCTGTCATTCTGCAGCTGCTGAACTGTCACTGAAGCAGTTCTTTCCTACAAGCCAGCTGTCTAGTAAAAAGACTGCAACAGCCAAGAAGCTCTCTTGGAATAAACAGGGGGAATGTCAACACAAGTGAAGTTCACAGTAGCGGTCATGACAGTAAACGTACCTTTTATTGTTGTTAAGAAGAAAAAGAGATGAGTTGCTTCTGATTTTGAATCTTTCCAGGCCCAGCCTGCATTTACATGGATGAATATGCCTACATGTCAGCCAAATCTCAAAGTACAACAAAGACGTAACTTTTTCTTTTTCAAATGAGCTCGGAGGCCTAGGAATGAGGATAAGAATGGAGCTACACTCAGCCACCCAAGAGCAAGCTGGGAACTCCTTGGATGCAAAACAAATAAGGGTCTCACATGCAGGTCACCCCTTGATATCCCCAAGCCAAGCCAGTTATCAGACAATCAATGACAATGAATTTTCCAAAGGGTCAGAGGAATTCTTATGTTGTCACATTGCCGCTTTGGTGGACCCTCCGGGATGCATGTTTTGCCCTTTTGAAGTTCTGCAGGTTGTGCCAGACTAATAACACAACGCTCCTCCTTCATTTTGAAGTCCCAGAAGCAGTATTGCATCAAGTGGAACTGAGCCAGTCAGTTATTCCCAGGGGAGTAGATGATACATCTTCACATTCCTGCTCCTCATAACTGTCAGCACCAAGCACAAGGAACCCTTGAAATCAGGGTGCCCAGTTGCAAAGCTGAAGCTGTCTGACTGCGCGACATGAAATACAAGCCACCAAATACTTGCACAGAATATCATTCTGTCCAAACCAACCTGCAGAAATTTGAAAAAGATGACACCTAAGCAAAGAGCGGTAGATCAAGAGTGTTTGGGAGTCTGACCCAAAATCCCAGCTACTTCTGGTTCACCTCTGCTCTACATTGCTCAATAAACTGCTGGAAAAATCCCATGTAGTACACAAGGCAACAAAACAGATCCACCTAGCATGAGATACCTATTCAGGATGGAGCACCCACTGTGGAGAAGTGACCAGCTGGGGAGAACATTGGTTCGTGTAACAGGTATGAGTTGGTCAGCTGCAGAGCCATGGCTGTAACTGTTCTTTGAGATGTTACTCATACGAACATTTCTCTTTTATGAGGGAACATGCACGCAAACGTCTGAAACTGAGTTCACTGCCTCAGAAGTACCAGTAGGACAAACATCCTGTTTGTGCGCTGCGCACATACAGAAAGGAAGGGCAGGCATGCTTCATACTGCCAGATCCCCTCAGTGTCGGTGTCCCAGAAATCCTTCAGGAGGTTCAAGATTGTGAATGTGCATGTAGACAGTACATCTCGAAGAAGAACTGTTTCAAGTAACAGTCTTTTCCTTCAGCCATTTAATATACATGGACATTCACACCGTGGACTGCTCCCAACAGTAAAAGCTCTACCTACCCAGTGTCTGCTAGAGATTGCTAAACTCCACCTCCAAAAGGTACTGGTGTTATTATCCTCCTCAGATTCCTCACAGGATGGAGAAACTGAAAAACCTAAAGAACAGGCTCGTTCCATACACCAGCGAGAACAGAATTTCAGGTAAAAATCAATTGCATTCATCCTCTTAACCATGACTTATGGCTTCTCATGCCATTTGCAAGAAGCATACAGGCATGGGAATCTTTTGCTTCTGCACCTTACTGGTAGGAAGTGGGTTAGACCTGAATTTTGCTAAATTTAAGTAATGTGTATGGCGTAACTCTTTCATGAGAATGATCTAAAAAGAACATCTGAATATTATTTTAATATTGTGAATGAATGTTTCTTGTCATCCAACTTTTGGTTTAATTTTTTTCAGAACAGGCTGTCAGACAGCTATTGAACGTGACTGACAGTTTGGATGTAGCTGCTGTTGAAGCTGGAAAGCAGTGCAAACATCCAGATCACCAGACTCCCTCTTAATCTGTCTCAAGGAGTGAGAAGGCACAATATTTATCCAGAGTGGGTAAGAAAGCAGGTCTACCTCTATAGGTCTTGCCAAACCATTCAGGTGCAGGTATGGATAACCTCGGGGTTCCAGGGCTGCATCATTTGCTCTCAGGGCTGTATCATTTTATTCCCAGTGCTACGGATAGTCCCATAAATGAATGAGAAGGCAAACAGCCTGGGGATGGAGCACTTCTTTTTTTTTTTTTTTATCACGCTTCTTACTTTTTGGTGTTTGTCCCCGAGCCGAGACTGGCACCAGTAATGGCAAAGCGATATTCTGACAAAGCTCATCTGCTACCGCTGTGTTGGGAAGTTTCAGAATTAACATGAGCGCACAGCGTGACAAACGCTACCCCACCTGCTGCTGATCTTTCTGGGGACAGTTCTCTAAAGTATTTATGGGACACTGTCAGGGGCCATTCTGTTTTTACCTAAAAGGGATAATTTTTGAGAAAATGCCAACTTCAGATCCTCTGTTAAGGATCCAGCTGCCTTCCCCAGGGAATAATCCTGGAAATTGTGTCAATGGTTCTTTTTTACTTGAGGCTTGTCTCCAATGTACAGCATGCATTCCATGGTGCACAGGCTTCTCTGAAGCAGTTCAAACAACACACAATATCATGAGACTTGAAGTAACCTTCACAAATTAGGAGCTCTTAAAAGTTTAATGGAAGAACCCACGTCATCAGAGTAAACACTAAATACTGGAAGTGAAGGCAATGCAGTGATGCAGCTGCAGAACAAGGAAAGCCTCATGCTCTACCTTCATGTCAGCTACAAGTTCGGCAGGAACAAAGGACACACACGGGGCATGAACACCTTGTATCAGCATGCCCTCGGGTGGGGAAGGGCTTGAATACAAATACTTGAACGTGAATACCTCCTGTACAACACTCAGCTTATTACATCACCAGGAAAGCTAGGCACTACCACCGCTACTTGTACACGCACATGCTTTGCAGACAAGCTCTTAATAAGCAGACAGACTTCTACAGTTCTATGATAAACACCTATGAATAGTACTGTCACTACAAAATGATTGCTAACAATGTCGTAGCTATCAGTACACAAAATACTCTGTATTAGTGTCGGATGTTACAAGCACAAAACCATAACCAAAGCACCTGCTGCAATAAAAAGGAAAAACTGGCTTGTTTTTAAAACATTTAAATATATGACATCATTTAAATATATGATATTTAGAAAAACTCTTCTTGAAATCATCTCTTCAGCTACTTACTGCAAAATGACATCTTTTATAGGAGCTATGTTCTTCTTTCAAAACATAATATTTATGCAACAAGAATTCTTTATTCTGGAACACACCTTTATATGGTTATCCTCCAACTTTTTTGGTTTTGATGGAACACAATTTGTACAGTGAAAAATGGGACCACAAAACACAAGGAAGACTTAAATACTGAAAGTGCTAAATGAGGGTTCTTACATTTCACCTGCGTATTACTTCCTTGACTTCAACAGTACTCTGCTTAGCGGGCAGGCGCATGGGTGCAAGAGCCAGGCTAAGAGTATTACTTGGACTTTTAGAAACCTGATCCAAATTTGCACACTGTAGCATTATAGTTCATTGCTACTCAACCATTCTAGTGATGCTAACCCATTCACTCACATCTTAGTTTACTGGACATTAGATGGCCAAAAGATAAAACAGCAAAAGGAAGTCCTCGGCAAAACACTTTTCCCAAAGTATGCAATCACACAGAAACAGACCGGTGATTAGCCAGACATCCTAAGTGAGAACAACAAAAAATTTTATTCAATTAGAACAGAAGAATTCCTTTTGAACAGGCCAGAAAAATTATTTTCCCATAAATATCAACAAAATATTGCAGAAGAAATGTTGTAAACTGGACTGAACTATACGTCCTCTACACCTTAAAAGGTTTGGGAAGCATAGTGTTTTTCAAATATCAAGTAACAGAACACAGGAAACCTTATTTCACCCTACCTGTTGCCATTTGCCCTTAATTGCTGGATCTCTGATTGACTGGCAATGTCTCTGGATTTGCTGGATGACACCTTGGTAATATACAATAGAAGAGTCATAATTCCCAAGGAGTGCATATTCTCTTCCTTTTTTGGCATTATCGCAAATCTCTGCTAAATTCATCTTCCCTCAGAAATCTAAAAGAGAACATAATCATCAGAAAAATGAATTTTACATGCTGTAGGATAATTCAGACCATGACACTTTAGTTTTGTTTTTTCTCTCATAGCTGAATTGTGTCTTTCCAACCCCCATTCCCATCCAGTTCCCCTCTTTTTCAACCATTTAGCTCTGGAGTACCTCTTTACTAGCCTAAGGTTTGAGATCATGAATCATAACTCTTTTATAGTGATAAAAAAGCACAACTTTTTTGTTGCCTTTGGCCGCAATCCTGTTAAATTAATGCAAGAAAATTAAATGCCCTGCCCACACTGAACCTAACAAGCCAAACTTTAATTTGTAGATCACCACAATATATTAGGAGCCATCAACCCGTGAATCACAAATCACACAAGGCATTAAATTGCTTTTTATACTGTTGTATTACATACATGCCTAAATGTGCCAACCAGCATCAGGGAAGTCTGCACTTAGCACTTTCAAGAGCCCTCACCCTAATGAGATTACGATATGGTTGAATGACAGCTCTACTACAGGCAAAGTTGAGAGCCTCATTGTGTTTAAATATTCTTTTAAAGTACTCCAACATCCCCATGCTGAATTGGATTTTTTCATGAAATTTAACATGCCACTTCAGGATTTGTTGCAGAGTTAGCAATCCAAATTTAAGATTTCTTAAAACATTGATTCCCAAAGTACAACCTTCCCCTGGTCCCCAAAACAATTCAAGGTTTACAGATTTTACTAACTTTTTTATACAAGTAGTAAATTGCAGCATGACTTTAAGGCAAACCCATAGTCCAACTTTTCGCAGTAACCGTTTGAGAAAACAATATTAAACCACACATTCAAAAGTAATCTATGTTGTAAAGCTAGGTTTGTATTTAAGGTTCAAGAGCGAAGCAGTGCCTGCCCCTTTATCTGAATCCCACATGACCCAAAGCCTAGGCCCTTACCACACAAAAAGAGTATCAGTTCCTTTCCCTTGTCCTCTAACTCAGGACGGGTGGGGTCCCTGACATTCACCCAGATGTAAACGTCTGGAAATCAAAAATTAAAAAAATTACTATTCATAGCTACGCAATGCAGACAGTTGCATTGACCAAGAGGGAGGAGGCCGGCTGAGGAGGGCTCTCCACTAGCTGCACTGAGGGTTTGGCAAGACCAAGGTGGTGGAGACGAAACAGAGAAGGAAGCATACAGTCAAACAGGGAAGGGAGCAGGGCGCCGGGCCTGGCGCAGCACACAGTTCAGGCTGCACAGCTGAAAGCAGCCCGTGATATGGGGGTGCGTGCAGTAGAAGCAGGTGGTAGCAGAGAGAAGCCAGAACAGGGAGAAACAACCTTTTACACCCTAGTGAGTTATAAAAATGTTGCTAGTTTTTATAGAACAGACAAGACAAGATCAAGATGGCATTAAGGAAGATGTATCTCATGCCTTTGTATTCCCTCAGGGTTAGCAAAATTCAAACCTCTGACAATAAGTTAAACATATATCCACATGATCTTCATTCTGCCCTCCCTGAACACTGCCTATAGCAAACACACACTCTGCCTCTCAACAGCGCCAAACTGATGGTCCTTACTGCTGCCTGCAGCTGCACACCAGGTCTGCTCCACCACCTCTTCACTCCTGCTCCCTGCAACCAAGCCATGGAGACCTGCTACCCTCACTTAAACCCACAGGCCACCCTGCTTCCACATGGCTGAAGACTTTGATGGCAAGAACACCCTGCTACCCCATGGACGGCAGTCCACCAAGCGCAGCAAGACGCATCGAGGCTTACTTGTCCTCATGCTGTGCCACACATTTCAGCTTGCAGACCGTTCCCACGGGCTGTTACAAACTTCTGAGCAGGAGCAGAAACTAAGATGGAAAGGGCAATGACCCGAATTTCGTTTTCTCTTGGTGACGATGAAGGGCAGGATACATTGTTGGAGAGCTCTAATTCTGTGACAATTCAGACCATTTAATTTTAAAATACAGAAGATAACTGATAGGAAAAAGTGATGTCACTTGCATTGCACTGGAAATGGATAAAAAGATAGGAACTGAATATAGGTTACAACCCATTCAGATCTGACGAGTCAACTTATAAATGAACAAACTACCACCTGGGGCAGAATCCATTGCCCTGTCTTAAAACACATCCAGGTTAGGACCTGCTACAGAACCAGCTTGTCCCTGTAAGGAAGACGTTCCTCAAATCTCTGGAGGTTTTCCCCACATGCAGCAAAAATGAGAAAGTAAATAAAACATTTATACGGAACTGCTGCATTCAATTCCTAGAAATCCATTAAACAGAACATGTACTTACTTTAGCAATCGCTTGTATCTGTTTACTACAGCTAGTTCCCACCCTGCAGGTGTGTCTTTAACTCTCCTTTGCCTTAAGAGGGCTGACACTCACATGTGGCTCCCCCGAGGCCCAGAAAAGTGCCCCACTTGCAGGAGACAAGTTCCTTGTCTCCAGTGGAAGCTGGGCAAACCCATGGGCAGGAGGCAAGGCACAGCAGCCACACTTCAGAAGAGTGGTTAGCACATGGTCTTAAAACTGCAGGGGGAAACTAAGCAAGAGCCTCCAATTTCCTCCAACAACCAAGAGTTCAGGGGCTTCTGGCCTCATGCTGGTGACGCTAAAGCTTAAGGAAGAACTTGATGCCTGGTGTGTCCTGCTGGAAAGCGTCTAAACATCAACAAGCACTGAAACCTGGAGCATACAGGGAGGGTGGTGGATGTACACGTATGTGCTGACAGAGTGGTCAATGCCTCTGAGCTAGGCTGACAAGAGCCTCTCTTGGATTCAGGCACTTCAAGTTCTACTTATCACCGACCCTACACACCAAAGCAGGTAATATGGCTTGAGAAAGTGAATATAACATCACCCATATACCTGAGACATGTTTGAAACAGCAACTGTAGACCTCAGTCCTAAATCCACGCTCCCCCTCACCCCCAAGCAGTTCTTTGAGGTCCTAATGCAAAAAGACTGGCTATTTTAAACTAATGGCTAAAAATACTTTAAACAAACTACAAAAAACGCACATTGGTGATGATAACGTTAGTTCTGAATAGCCAAGGCAAGTCAAAACAAATATGACCAAAATTAAGGCAAAATTATTTTTAGGAAGGAGTTCCTTCCCGGATTCTTTTCTGGACAACCCCACTCTTTAGTGCCAGGGGTGGAGAGGAAGAGGCAGCTAGGACTAAGTAGGGGCTTTTTCATGTTACATACCTATTTTTTATTATCTGTTCTACTTTATATTTTAGAGTTCATACAACATTGCAAACATCCAAGGAACCAGAAATACATAAGTCATAAATAGTGCTTTTGTTGTTTTTTGTTGTTTGGGGCTTTGTTTAAATATTTGGTTTTCCTACCTATCACAGCCACATCTTTTAAGTAAATACACAGCCAGGGACAACTGTTGTCAGATACATTTAGAACAACTTACACATTACATGTGACACTGGCTTTTCATCCTATCATTGCGCGGTCCTTTCCTGCACTAGACCATAACAGCTCCACGGCACATCAAGATATCCTTGGAGATTCCTTAGTTCACGGATCATTGACAAGAAGAGACATTACAGACATTCATGCTGGCATAGCTGCCACACATGGGGTCTCAAGCCCACTTGTTAAAAACCCTGCAGCAGCTAGGCTAAAAGGTCGCAGGGGATATTAATCTCTATTCTTTGGAGCATAAGCTGAGCTGATCCCTATCCGGGGTCAGAAAAGAATTTTTCTCCCAGAACTAAAGCAACGCACAATTGAGCAAGATCCAAAAGCCAGTCTCTATTTTAACATTAAAGCATTATACACACACAAACATACCCACCGGCAGATACAGTCACCGTGTGAATGGTGGGCAAAGGGGGACAGCTTGTTTAGCACACTACTCAAAACACGTGCAACACCAGTGGGAATGCAGGGCAACTGGCCCCCTTCAGCCCATCTCCCACTTAACCTCACCCCAGTGCTACCACAGGCAATAAATGCCCTCCCCCACAGATGGGGTCTGTAGCAGGGGTCTTCTGTTGTTTGATATTGAACATTTGACTTTGCAAATGCCAAAACAAAAGGCGTCTTTGCTATCTTTACATGTCTCTCATGCCTATGCATGACAATCAGTTACACAACGGTGTCCCATTTTCTCCATGGGCACTGAACGCTTGCACAGGATGGATGACACTCATTAAATGAACAGTTATTCATTTTTGCTTTACTCTCATTATCTCAATAGTCACATCAAGCCTTATTTACTGCCTACTAATCAGACTTTTCACTGAGTCAGTTGTTAATTCCTCACTGATAGGACTATAATATACTTTTTTTTTTTTTCTGGCCATGTGTCTTTCTCTGACCAGAATTTTATCCAGGCAGACCAAAAATTTTCCACAGCTCCCTGAGATTGCTGGACATATGGTCTCACATCATAGCAGCTGTGCAGTATTGCTGACTGGACAGCTGAACATCTGGAAAGGCCTGGACATACACAGATGAAGACTCATTACTAATTCTGGTTCTCATTTTCTGTAACTCAGACATGCAGCATGATGTCGGGCATCCCGAAATGCAATGTAAGAGACGTGACTAACGTCACAAGACGGAGAGCCACGCTGTTAGGCAACATCTTCTGAAATCCAGTGCTGAGGTATGACTGTACATTCCCCACTTCTACAAAACAGAGCCAGGATGGCCCTCTGCCACTGCGCAACCCCAGAACAGGTCGATTGCCACACAGAGCAAAGCAAGGAAGAGAACTCCAGAGTTACAAAGGTTTTGATTTTTTGATTTATCCATTTTCATGTGCACCCATTTCTATTCCCAGAGTCTGAGCAATGAACTGAAGTTGTTCCTTTCTCAAATTCTTCTTACTGCTTGGAAGCTTTTCTTTACAATTAATCTAAACCTGCCCTTCTTAGTTTAAGGCCATATTGTTTTCGTAAGCTGGCTTTGACCAGTTCTGAACAGCTTCTTCTCCCTCGATTATGTTTTCACTTTAAATAGTACAACGATCCTATTTTCCACTTTCCCTCCGAAGTTAAAACTTGTTAAAATAGAGACATATAACAATATCACAATACTTTACCTGGAAAAGCATAAACTGCAACAGTAACTGGAACATTATCAGAGGAAAAAAAAAGCATTTTTACCCTGCATGACCTGCGATTTCTACTAGAAGCCTATAGAAGTCTATTTCTGACTGAAATACAGGTTGTATTTCTTCTTCATGTGCTTGATATATTTGTAGTGAGGGGTATGGGCCCCTCACTACAGAAAGGACATTGAGGTGTTGGAGCATGTCCAGAGAAGGGCAACAAAGCTGGTGAGGGGTCTGGAGGACAAATCTTATGAGGAACAACTGAGGGAACTGGGGTTGTTTAGCCTGGAGAAGAGGAGCCTGAGGGGAGACCTTATCACCTTCTACAACTGCCTGAAAGGAGGTTGTAGAGAGGTGGGGGCTGACCTCTTCTCCCGGGTAACAAGCGATAGGACAAGAGGAAATGGGTTTAAGTTATGTCAGGGGAGGTTTAGACTGGATATTAGGAAACATTTTTTCACTGAAAGGGTTATTAAACATTGAAATTGGCTGCCCAGGGAGGTGGTGGATTCACCATCTCTGGAGGTGTTTTAAAAAAGTGGCAGATGTGGTACTTAGGGACATGGTTTAAAAGCAGGTTTTGTCAGGGTAGGTAAATGGTTGGACTTGATGATCTTAAAGGTCCCTTCCAACCTCAGCAATTCTATGTTTTTATGATTTATGATTCTATTTTACTTGATTTTTAAGAATAAGCTACTAAAAAATGCAATTATTCAAAAAAATCTGAGTAAGTCTTGCCTGCTTTATTAGGAAGATTATCCCTTTTATTTTGGAGTTGGGTGCAGAATAACTGGGCTTCATTTCTAATAATTAACTATCCCTGTTCAGAAGCAATCACTGTTGCTGCAGACAATTATCAGGCATTACGTTCGCATGACAAAAACAACATTTTAACTGATCATTGTCAGATAAAATACAAACAAACAAAAGGCTTGCCAAGTTCCACAGCCAAATCCATCTTTCCCTGTTAACTTGGCTTTGTTTAAACTTGCAGCTGTGGTCCCATGGACTGGTGTGGAAGCTAATGATCATTACCTCACAGGATCACAACTCCTGTTAAAATATATATATATATATATATATAAAAGAACGTGGCAGAATTCCAGCAGATTTGGATTTAAACTACATTGAAATGGCTTCTTGACTCAAAGACGAGAAGCGTGCTACACCAGTGCTCTTTTCTTTTTTTTCCTTTTGCTGTGTGCATCAGCATTAACATGAACGGCTACAACCGCTGCAGCAGCACTGGGGGTTGCAGCAGGTAATGTCATTGGAGTGTTCACTCCCCGTTCGACATGTCACTTCAAAGCAGCACACACACCAGATAAAGCACACGCACCCGTGGTCCAGGAAACCCAGCACCGAGGGATCTTTCAATTCAGTTAACTGCTTTCTGTTAACTGGTTTTTGGCTTCTTTGCACTGAAACTCTGTTTTGAAATAGCAGACGTGGAGTTAATGTGGAAACGTGTATGGAAGTGGGAAGGAGAAGAAGCATGCACACAGGCCTCAAACTATTTCTGGGTGGAATCTTCTGAGAGCTAGCTTAAAACAGAGTTGAATGTTACTTTAAATGCAAATGAAAAAAAAATCTTTAAATGAAGTAAACATTCACCACAAGTTAACAGTAAACACAAATACATAACAAACCACTAAACAGCTGGTCGGTGTTTTAATGAGAGATAATATACTATTGCACCGAACAGTAGCACCCTGGAGAATGAAATGGCCATTTGCAAAGCATCTGAGCTGCAATTTTCTGAAGAACTAGAAAGAGGAGAATCAGAGATGGCTGTGCTATTCCTAAAACTGACTGCAAAATGTATCCTTCTCCAGAGCATCTTGTGTACCAGCTTCGGGCATATCCATACGGTCACATCACTATTACTCTGGGTAACGAGGTGATCATCAGCTAGGCTGGGTAACAGAAATGAAAACAGATAACACAAACACTACGAGGCACTCCAGGGAGTATAACTCCGCACACAGAGTTTAGACAGCGAGAGGCTTGCTAGCTTCCTCTCCATCTTAGCCCTGCTGGACCCAGGCTGGCTCCACACATCTCTCTTCAGCATATCCAGGGCTTCTGGCATTAGTACCACACCAAAGCCAAGCAAGTGTTCACAAGATGGCACCAGCCCTCAGGTGACCGATCCCTCCCCTGACAGGACGCAGGGCTCACAAACCTGAAGGATTTTGCAGGGCCTGCCCAGAGCTCAACAAAGCGGAACTCAGCCCAAATCAATAATCCCTCTCGCCCTTTGTGGAGCCACTTGCTTCTCTGCACATCACGTGCGTAAGCACTTCTGGTAGAGCAAACGTGCCACCAAAGGCTCCCAAGATGGGTCTGTGCAGAGCCAGCTCGGGTGCAAAGTGTTTATTAGGTCAGGCTCTGTGCCAAAAAAGGCAGTTCCAACTGCTCCTGCGCCTGGCCCTGGATACAGCACATCCACGTTCCCACAGCGCCGCAGCTCCCGAGCCCTGCCAGACCATAGTCAGCTCCACAAAGATTCCGCTCTGGTGCTGCTACATTCCTAACGCAGCCAATCTGCAACCCAGACAAACTCTCCATGAATAATTGCAGGTTTAATGGAGTCACACATGTGTTTATAACCCTGACTCATAAGGTCAGAATTTAGGCCTGGATACTTTTCCACCTTTTGAATTCCCCTCTGAATTTCAAAGAATTTGCTCTTTAGGACTATGAATGTGCGTTTTTTTAATTGAAAATTTGCTTTTTTAAATTGTTCTAAAGAATAACATATATTCTTTAGAATATACACTTATATGCATATTGCTGTTAGTACCACAGACATCCTCAGCTCATCCCCAGAAGAATCAGCCTTTTTTTTTTTTTTCCCCAATTATTTACACAGCAAACCAGATAAAGGCCTATTGTTGTTTCCTTGTCTTCCATTTACTTTTGTAACTACCTTGAGATTGTGATTAGCTCAGGGAAGGATCCATTCCTCTCTGTTACCTGCTCAGAAGCCCATGTCTCCGAGAGCAAAGCACCCTAGAAGCATGCTGCAGCAGCGATGTTCACTTCTGCAGGCTGGTTAAGTCCCAGGAGCTGCAAGACACTCAGGCCTGCCTAGGATATGTCTGACATGGCTGGGGTGGGGGTGGTGTATAAAAAGAAATGAAAAAAAAAAACTCAAAACCTTCAGCTGCAATAAAAATCAAACATCCATTGGAAAGGAATCCATGTCTGTGACATTTGAAACTGCATTAGGAACAGACGTTCAATATCCATATACAAGGGAATACTGCTGTACTGATGCTTGCAAGATACAGATTTTCAGGAAGAAAATATAACTCCCTCTAATATACCAACCATAAATATGTACATTTTAAATATGATCTAGAGCAGCAACTGCAATTTTACGCACACCCCCCATGTCTATTGCAGAATGTAAGATAAAGGTTAACACTGGAACTGTCATCAGAGGCACTAGAGAGAGAAAAGAGACAAATGCCCACGCTGGCATCATGACAGAAATATGGGCACAATAGAAACGAAGCAAAATTACTTTTAAAAAGTAACACTGTGCCTGTTCAGGTGAAGATCCCTTAGGGCAACAAGCTCAACAGAGCCTAAGCGTGGCAGGACACATGAAACTGCAAACTATAAAGTACACTGGTTGGGGAAACTTTCCAGGGCCGCTAACTCCTGGCTCTCTTTGCCAGCTGCCCCCTGCCATTTCCCCTGCCCCCTGCCCAGCCCTCCCCTTCCATCTGCCCCGCCGCTCCTCCTCCAGCCCACCTCTCCCCGCTTCATCCACCCCCCCGCGTTGCCATGTGCCCCTTTCCTCGCATCCCTTCTTTCTTTCCTCAACCTCCAGCGGAGCCCTCCAACACACCCCCCAACCGAACAGCCCCCCCCCGCCGGGTTTCTCCCCAGCACCCCCACCCCTGCCCTCCCTCAGCCTGCACCACACCTCCCCTTCGGCAGCCATCTACCCGCCCCCGAGCCCGGCCTGCCGCACACCCCTCCCTGGGCGGCACAGCCACCCCCGCCATCGCACCCCACCCCTGCTCCGCCATACTCCTCCTCCTCCTCCTGCGCCCACCCACCCCACCCCTTCAAGCCACCCCGCTCCCCCTCCACACTGCCCAGCGCTAAAGGGGGCACCCGTGACCCCCGTCCAACAGCGCTCCGGCCCCATCATCCCCTCAGAGGAGGCTCCGGAGAGGCGAGCCGCTTCAGCGCCCTCCTCAGGGCGAGCCTCCCCTTTCTCACAACGCTCTCCTCTGCGGGGGCAAAGCCGCAGCACCCATCTTCCCCCCCCCTCCCACCTCCTCAGGAGAGGGCGATGGGTTTTGTAGTTCCCACCCGCCGCCTCTCCCCTCAGCGCCCGGCGCCGGGGGGGGGGCGCAGGACTACACTTCCCAGCAGCCTCCGCGGCAGCAACGGGAGGGGGGCGCGCTGCCCTCCGCCAGCCTCTCCCGCCGCTACCCCCCCCCCCGCCCCTCCGCCGCCTCCCTCAGCGCGGCGGGACGGGCAGCGGCGGCGCGGCGGGAGGGCCGGCGGTTGGGCCGAGGTCCGATCCGCCCGCCCCGGGCAGCGCCGTGAGGGGCCGCCCTGTAGCCGTTACCTGGGAGAGCCGGGGTGCGTGTCCGCGGACGGGAGCGGTGCCGGGGGTGGGGGGAGAGAAGCGGGGGGGGGGGGGGGGGGCGCAGCCCTTCTGCTCTGTCAGAGCGGGGATGGGGGGGGGGGGGCACGGGGGAGGGGGGTGCGTGCGCGCGCGCGGCGTCGACGGGCGGTTGCCATGGCGGCGGCGGGGAGCGGGGAGCGGGGAGGGGAGGGCGGCGCGGCATCCCGCTACCCCGCCCCCGCCGGGAGGCCGCCGGGCTCCCCCCGGGGCGGTGCCGGCCGGGCGGGCTGCGGCCTCTCCGCCTGGCCCTGGCTTGGGGGGGGGGGGGTGGTTAAACGTGGGGTTTCCCCGGCGAGCTCAAACACAAAAGGAAAAAACCCGCTGCGTGGCCCGGCGCGGCTGCGGGTGCTGCCTCGGAAGGCAGCCTTCGAAAGCCGGTCTGTATTAAACATCCCGGCTGGAAGGAGGCGGAGAGCCTCTCCCCTTTCGGCCCGCTGCAGCAGGAACCGAAATGGCGCAGTCCCCGGCGAGGGAGGGGGGGGGATGCGGGTGCGAGAGCAGAAGGGCACGGCGGCCCGGGCCGGCCCCGCAGTGCCCGCTCTCCGGCCCCGCAGTGCCCGCTCTCCGGCCCCGCAGTGCCGTGCCCGCTCTCTGGCTGTGCTCCCCCTGCCCGGAGGTTTTCAGTGGATGAATGCACTCCGAACACAAACCTCATCCGCTTCCACTTCAAGCTAAAGGAGTGGCTAGCAAAAGGGGATGCCTGCGTTTGTCCTCCCCCGGCCACGCAGGAGGGGACTCGACACCATCTTTGCTAGCGGGTTTCGTTGCTTTTATGTAACAGTAAAGGAAGGGATTTGGGGATTTGCCTGTTCTGGGACCGAAGTGATGCTTGGTGATCGGTCTCACAGGGCGGCACCACCCAGTTCGGATGGTCTGCTGAGGGTGAATGTCACCGAGCGTTTCCGAAGCGTGCGCCTAATAGAAACAGCCTGGTCCCTACGAGGGGAGCGATGCGGTTATAAACCTCTCTTTAAGGATGGCGTTTCACAGTTAATTCAAGCCAGCCTATGTCTGTATTGCGACCAAAAGGGGCAGTCCTGCCTTCCTCTCTGATCGTGGCTGTGCTTTCCTGTTTGTTATTTACACGGCAGTAGCGCTTATGTTGCCATCTGGCAAGGCAAGCCTGGGATCTGATCTGGTGGAAAGCCAGTTATGCCCCTCTGAAAAATTACCAGAGTTGAGCTGGATCAAGTTCCTGAACTAGCTGACCCTGCAGAGCTGCCGCAGGCGCAAGGAAGGCAGAGGAGACGCGGAGGCAGAAGCAGCCCATTGACATCCCGGCGGATCTGAGCTGCATTTCTACATGCAGCTGCACCGCTGCAGTGAGTCCTTACTGCTGGAGCTGCCTTGTGACAGCTCTGAGAGTGTCCCACTGATGATGTGATGGAGTGGTCTTGTGATCACTCCCGATAATGACGCAGGATTTCTCCAGAAAATGTCAATTGTAGTTACCTTAACATAGCAGTATGAGGTTGTATCTCACAATAAGGTTCTCAGAAATGTTAACTGCCACAAGTGAAAGAGCAGGGATTGAAACTAAAAGCTCGGTATGCCTCTTAAACAGTACAGCATGTGTGAATGTGTCACTCGTATATCTACAGATCTTGCTTCCCTCAAAATCATGTGGAGATTCTTATGCCTTTGTGAGTATTTTAGAACTGGGGCCAAAATCGTGATGAATTCGTAACAGCTGCAACTTGGCTTCCCCTTTTTCCAGATTTCTTCGAACTTGCCTGCCCATGACATCAATTCCTGCTGGTTTTTCACATACCCAAAAGCATAGATGCCGTGCAGACCCTACAGAGCTCAACGTTTCTTGGGAAGAGCAGATCATAAGCAGCCTGCTCCCAGCACTGCCATAATATCCCTTCTCACAAGACTATATACTTCTCATCACATTAGGAAACACATTAACTGCTTTGTCTGAGTATCACATCCCCCAGCTAGAAAATTGTGCCGCAGAGAAGGTCGGTTATTTAGTCATAATCTGTGTGTGTTTGGTTTGGGATTTTTTCCCCCCATCCCTTTTATTAGTAATGCTTGAGTTGAGTGGGGCTGCTTCCAAGTGGTAGAGGGTACCCATACTACCGCTGACCTCCCTTTGAAAAGTAGTTGCTCAACACTATAGCAATACCGGTGTCACCCTAGTTAACAGTAGCACCTTAACTGAAGGTTCCTGCCTCCACAACAGTCCCTGGATTGGAAAGCACTAATGTTTCTAATCCATTTTAATACAAAATATGACATTAAAGTCATCTTTATCAGCAGTTTAAGCTAATTTGCTGGACCTCGTAGCAGGTGTGACTAGCGCATGCGTTTCATTCCACCGACTGCTGTGAGGCAGCGATCTCAGGCAAAGAGAAGGTAAGAAATTGCTGGGAGGGGGTGTGACACTTCAGGCCGCTGAAAGTTGTTCTACTATGAGTATATATATTCTCATGGCTTACATCTTTTTATTTTTTGATAGAGGCTATAAACCTCGCAGTTCTGGATAAGACATGATGTTGGTGGGTGTCAGCGGCTGTGGTTAGGCGGGCTCCAGCTGTGTTGGTGGAGGAGAGCATTACTCACCACCAAACCCCAGAGACTTATGCCCCTTTCCAACGATCTGCAAATCTGCCAGCAGAGCTGATTGTATGCCCTCTCTCTCTGATTTATTCTAGTCAGTTCAATCAGAAGCTGATACAAATTAATGTAACTCTTTCGCTATGAACATTTGATTTGGTTCAAAAGTGTCTCTTCAGCTAGAGTAATTGCAGACAGTATCAGATAAGTTTAAAGCTATGCACTGTTAGGGTCTGTGTCAGATTAACAAAACTGGTTTCTGAATTGATTTGGTTATCATTACATAAATTTCATAGACTGTGTCTAACTCAGATGGCTGGCACAGGCTTTTAGCACAAAGTAGCAGAGAGCTTAATTTGTAACCTCCTCCCACACACAAAGTTCTGCGGGAGAAGGTTGAAAACATACGAGATGTCTATGAATTATGAACTGCCCTTTGCTTTTGTCTTCCCTTCCCCTTGCAATTATATTTAACTAGACTAGAGGAATTATTGTGCCTTCATAATAATCTTTAATGCTCACATGCAAACATAACTCTTTACCAAAGGTCTTACAGGCTATGTTCAGAAATGCTATAATAATGGAAGGTGAAAAACAATAGGGAAGCAATAGGGAAAAAAAGGTGCGTGTTGCATATTCATGGACATTAACCTTCCAAGGGAAGTTATGCACAACTCAATAAAGGCATCAGTAGACACACTCTGTTAATTTTCATACACACGTAGTAATTGTTCTTCTGCTTAGGTATTTTTATGGTATGGTATTTATCAGTATGACACATCCACCAATTTCTGTCCTAGGAAAGAACCTCAGAGTCTGAACCTTGAGAAATTGTGATGGAGTGGCAACACAGAAGGATTTAGTCAACATCCCTCACACAAGGTACATCTTAAAATGTTGTGAATTGTTAATAGAGAACAGTTCAAGGGAAAGTAGTTGATTTTCAAATGAGATTTCAGTTAACCCAGAAAGTGAGAATAGGAATGGACACAGGTGTTTTTATTTATCTGGTCAAATGTAGACATCCCTCTTGTAGACCTTTGCCTTGGAGTCAGCTTTCCTCTAAGTTTTTTCATGGTAGAGAGATAGGTACTTTGGAGATACAATTTCCACTTTGACCAAGGTGGACTGTGCCCTGAGTGTGTTTAATTTTTTCCAGTGCTTATAGAAGACTGAGCTGATCAGCATTAATATCAGTGTTTGCACTGTAGAAGCCCAAAGGTAAGTGAGAGGAATCCCACCTAATGTGTTTGTTGCATTGTTAGAGCCATAGAAAGAGAAAGCTGTTACGGCAGTTATGACGAGGTGGATTAAAATGATGAAGAACAAGCCAATGCCAGATTAACGGAAAATGCAGGTAGAAAAGAAGACAGATCTTCGAGATGGGTTGAAGCAAGCCCGTGGTAGATTGAAGAAACCAGTTCTTCTGCTCTGAGTCTTTGGACAGAAATTAGAAGCATTAAAAGGAACTAGCATACTGTGTTTCTTTTCTGTGCGTACTTAGCATGCAGAAGCATTTTGCATATGTTGGAGCATTACTCTGGAGGAGAAACAAGAAAGTAGCTTACAGTAGTCAAAACAAAGAGAGGAAGACTTGGACAGAAATCTCAGTAGAGTCAGGCCCAGGGAGCTTTGTGTCAGCAATTGTTAAGTGAAAGCCGAGACAGGGAAAGGAAAGTTTATTCACATCATCCCATTCCTGCAGCAGGCCACCAGACAATATCAAGTGGCAAAGTTCCCTTAATCTGTCTGCTAGGATTGACAACTAACAAGAAATCTCCCGCAATGCACAATTAAACAAAAAAGGTTTGGCAGTATAACTCTTTCATGGTAGGGTGTGACTTTTAGGTTGGTTTGCTAAAGATGAGACACTTCTGGAGTTGCACACTGTCCCACTGCAGTAATTTTGAACTTCATTGGCCGATTTCAACTACATTTGCAAAAGGGTGGAGGTCTTGACGGTAACTGAGTTCCTTTTAGTCTCGTAGTAAGTAGCATGGTAAAAAAGATGGGCTGAGCTGGTGCCCCTGCTGAGCACAAGGTGGGCAGAATTTAGCTGTTAAAGATTTCATCTGGCAACAAGCTGCCCTGTCTGTATGCGTAAAACAACCGACAGCTCCACGCTGAGCGCTACTTGCAGCACCTACTTCTGTGCGCAGTTGCAATACCATGTATGACCCATAGGCAGGTGTTTTATTGAAGTGATGAGGGCTGAGTGGAAACGGATACAAAACCATAGGATACTAGACTTTGATAGTTTGAACCAAACAGTTACATCAGTTGAGCCTGTTAACTCAGGCACAGCTGTTAATTTTAAGTCATGCTGGTATATATTATACTTCTTCCCCTGTAGATATTTCACTGACTGGAAAGTGGCAGTTTCAAATAAGGGAGCTGTTGGGCAGCTTTTAGCACACGATGTTTAGATACCCAAACCACTAGAATAAACAAAGCACAGTCTGATACATATTAATGGCTTGCCCAGCGTTTTTGATTTCTTAGGCATGTTAGTTCCAGTTCTGCAGTGTGAGATATTAGAAGATGAATTGGCTTTAACAGTCCAGTCCTGTAAACACATTCATCCAGAACAGAAGATAGCTGCATTTAAAGAGCATTCCTTAACGTATCAGTAATCCTTTCCAGGACTATTTCAAATAGTCCTTTGAATAGTGTTGTGATCAATGGCAGTGTGGTTATGTTGGAGAAAGATGCACTGAAAATTAGTGTTCTGGTGTGTGCCTAAGTATCAAGATTCTGTGGGGCCAGAGGGCAGGAGGTGAGCACACCAGAGGCCATGCATCCGCATTGGAAGAACAACTTGTGTCATTTACCGATAACTTCTTAAACCCCCATCACTGAATGTGTAAAAAGTTCTGAGTTGGTAGGAACAATGTAGTAAATGGCAAGATGTAATTACAGATGAAAGTTTAGCCAAAGTGCCTAATTGAAAACTTTAAAAAAATGTTAACGGAGAGCAAGAAAGTTAAATAAGATACACCGGTGATCATTGTGAAGAATCTCTTTTCCCTTTCTGGTCCCCTAATGCAATTACTATAGGGAACATGCAGTGGTTTCCATGTGAACAACTTAATCTGGTTCATATTTTGAAACTAAAATTGGGAATCTTTTTTTAACTTCAAAATTTGGACTGTATTTGGATGATGTGCATTATGTTAATGTTGTTCATTTATCTAATAAATGAGAAACATGATTGTGTCAGTAGAGGGTCAGCGGCACAAAGAACAGTATCTCATAAAAGAGCAGACATTGGTATCACAGCTTTGGTTAAACATATTTTAAATTATTACAACATCCCATTCACATTCTCGGGGGGAATATTCACTGCCTACATTTAAACATCTAACTTACATGCCTAAATTAGGAGGCTTGTCTCCCTAGATGCCTTGCATAGTTGAAGGAGTGAGAGAGGCTCCTCCAGAGAGCAATTCAGACTATGTTAGTTAGGCTTCTGCTCTGAATTATCATCTGGAGGAGCCTCTTCAACTTTGAATGCTGTTCTGTGCTATTCTTTGCATCTTTTCCTTGGCAACAAAACTGACTTAACTGGTCTCCACCCCTCAACACTTGTTCTTGCCCTCTGTTTTTGCGTATCACTCTTGTTGCTTGGGCTAGTACAGCTGTTGATGTGGTGGCACTGTCAACTAGGTTAGTGAAATCATCTGGGTTAAAAGGAACCCCGAGAAAGAAGGTGTTACTGTTAATCTAGGTCACATCTCTGATCTGGCTTATTGCATGACCTTGTAAACAGTTAAACCTGCATATCTGAGGAAGTGTTGAATGTTAGCAAGAGACAGAAATGAGTTGTTGAACTCAAGGACCTGTTTGCCAAGCGTGCCACCAAGAAAAAGATACATTGAACTTCAGCGTGTAAGTTAAGGAGACTGAGTCTTGTATCTAAGCATCGTTCTGTTCAAGTACATGATTTTTATACCATTACAGTTTCACAAATACCATGGAAGTTTATCATGGTTTGCGTCACTGTAAGAAAGAGATAATCTAGCCCTATATTTCTGTTATCCATGTAAAAATGGTCATAATTTAACCAAAATAACTTCCAGGATTTACAAATATACCATGGAAAGGTATGCTAAACTTTATAAATAAGCCTAAAAGCAACTGAAATCAAGTTTGAGTAGCTTAAGAAGTTCCCTACCAAGAGTTGCTAATGTTTCAGCAGACAAATTGGATGCAGTTTACCTAACTTGAATGGTTTACAGTGCGGACATCTGCACATGGGCTACTTGCCTTAGATTCTTTTCAAAGTAATTGGAAAATCTGGCCTTTTAGATGCTGCTTCATATTAACCGTATGAGATACTAGTTACGAAAGATCTGCATTTGGCCAGCTGAATCCCACCTACAGGCTGCGCACGGTCTCCTTGTACGTAGAGAAATGCAGACTACAACAAGCTAGGTGCAGTTGCCTTGTGTGCTGACCTCTACAACTGCTCACACTCAGCTGCACACGAACGGACTAAAACTTCCAGTCTCTGATTATTAAAAGCCATTTCGGTACAGAGGGGTTTGGTGCTGCTAGTGACCACCACTGGGACACTTTTACAGTCTCTGGTAATATCAACTAAGATATTTCATGTTGTTGCAGAACTAACTATCCTGTTTTAAAACAGTATTCTTTTAAAACAAGCGTGTATTAGGAATGCTGGCCACAAACCCAATGAGGCAAGAGAACTTTTAATAGTTTTTAATAGTTATTAATTTTTACACGGCATCTTCTGCTGCTTTTTGAAGTTCAATAGTCATCAGGTAGGCTTCTTAATAACCTGTGAAGAAATTGTTTAATTATATTTATCTGTGACCTTCCATAGCTCAAACTGGCTAATTGCTTCTTTTAGCTGAAGTACTCACCTTTTTGTCATCCTTTTCCGTAAAAGTAAGAATGAAAACATTCCTAAAGAATCAAGTAAGGAAGAAGCTAAAATCCACAAGTAAGCATAGCTGAAGCTAAACTTCTATATGCTAAGCTGGAGCTAAACCTATGTATGTTGTTGTTTTCGTGTGTGCATTTCCTCATTCAATCATTTTTCATATCACCTAAAAGAAAGAAAAAAAGGAGAGGGGAAGTCTTGTGTTTAATTTTCATGTTCAATGCATTTTTAAATGTCATGAAGTTACAAAATGAGCCTGTCATGGTTTAACCCCAGGAGGGAGCTCAGCCCCACACAGCCGCTCGCTCACTCCCTGCCCAGTGGGGTGGGAGGAAGAATTGGAAGAGTAAAAGTGAGAAAACTCATGGGTTGAGATAAAGACAGTTTAATAGGTAGAGCAAAAGCTGCACATGCAAGCTTCCCATGGGCAGGCAGGTGGTCAGCCATCTCCAGGAAAAAAGGGCTCCGTCACAGGTAGCAGTTACTTGGGAAGACAAATGCTGTAACTCCGAACGTCCCCCCTTCTCCTTCTTCCCACAGCTTTGTATTGCTGAGCATGACATCATACGGTATGGAATATCCCTTTGGTCAGTTGGGGTCAGCTGTCCCGGCTGTGTCCCCTCCCAACTTCTTGTGCACCCCCAGCCCACTCGCTGGTGGGGTGGTGTGAGGAGCAGAAAAGGCCTTGACTCTGTGTAAGCACTGCTCAGGAATAAAGAAAACATCCCTGTATTATCAACACTGTTTTCAGCACAAATCCTAAACATAGCCCCAGACACGCTCCTATGAAGAAATTTAACTCTATCCCAGCCAAAACCAGTACAAAGCCGTAACTCTTCACATCCTTTTACAGTGGAGAAATAATGTATGATCATAGAATCATAGAATGGGTTGGGTTGGAAAGGACCTTAAAGATCATCCAGTTCCACCACCCCTGCCATGGGCAGGGATACCTCCCACCAGACCAGGTTGCTCAAAGCCCCATCCAGTCTGGCCTTAAACACTTCCAGGGATGGGGCATCCACAACTTCCCTGGGAAACCTCTTCCAGTGTCTCACCACCCTCATGGTGAAAATTTTTTTTCTGATATCCAATCTAAATCTACCTACTTTCAGTTTGAAGCCGTTCCCCCTCATCCTATCACTACATGCCCTTGTAAAAAGTCCCTCTCCAGCTTTCTTGTAGGCCCCCTTCAGATACTGGAAAGCTGCTATAAGGTCTCCTGGAGCCTTTTCTCCAGGCTGAACAATGGCCTTCTCTCAGCCTGTCTTCATAGGAGGGGTGCTCCAGCCCTCTGATCATCTTTGTGGCTCTCCTCTGGACTACTTCCAACAGGTCCATATCCTTCTTATGTTGGAGCCCCAGAGCTAGACGCAGTACTCCAGGTGGGGTCTCATGAGAGTGGAGTAGAGGAGGCGAATCACCTCCCTGGACCTGCTGGCCACACTTCTTTTGATGCAGCCCAGGATGCGGTTTGCTTTCTGGGCTGTGAGCACATATTGCTGGGTCACGTTGAGCCTCTCATCAACCAACACCCCCAAGTCCTTCTCAGGATGGCTTTCAGTCCATTTTCTGCCCAGCCTGTATTTGTGCTTGGGATTACCCTGACCCAGATGTAGGACCTTGCACTTGGCCTTGTTGAACTGCATGAGGTTGGCTTGGGCCCACCTCTCCAGCCTGTCAAGGCTGATGAGGGTACTTGTGCATAAGTAGATATAAGATTGGGGTTTCCATAATTACAGGTTACAAAAGAAGAACAAAGGTTATTAAAGAAAAATTGTTCCAAAAGCACAGTAGAATAATATTCTATAGTTTTCTCAAGATGGGGAAAATCTTTTCTCCTGGTCACCTTTGCCATTTGTATTCTGGATTCCTGTTTTGTGGAGATAGATAGTAAAAAAATTCCCCCTCCTACTGAGACAGTCCTTGGACATTTCCACGTTATGCAAGAAGCCTCCAGAACCACTGTGCAGCGCAGTGCTGGCTGCTATGAGTGGACTCCCTGTGCCATTATTTGCAAGTAGCTCCAAGGAGTGTATCCACACAAGAGAGGGAGCAATTTTCCATCCCAAGGCTCAGTGGTGCATCCTGGCTCACACCCAAGCTGCTTAGGGCTACTACAGACTGCTCTGTCCACGCCATGTAGCCCGGTACCCTGGGTCTCTTATGTGCACCTTGTGGTGTCTTCCAGAGCGCAGAGCCTGCAGCAATAGTGTTGAATGACTGACATGGGTTTGAGGGAGCCAAATGGAATGTTCTTGGCCTTATTGCCATTTGGGGGGAATCCCAAGAGTGAACTACCCAAGATCAGTGCCTTATCTTGGTGGAGGTTGTGGAGTCTCCCACACTGGAGACATTCCAAATCCGCCTGGATGCCGTCTGTGCAACTGCTGTAGGTGTCCCTGCTGTGGCAGGGGGGTTGGACTGGGTGATCTCCAGAGGTCCCTTCCAACCCTGATGATACTGTGATACTGTGATCTCGAATGCAGGGGAGGTACCTAAACATGTCCCCAGGAGAAAGCTAACAATTAAGCAGAGGGGACAACTGGGTGCTCAGGCTTGTCCCTTGACTTCAGTGTAGGACACAGTGTAGACGTATCTCAAGTGCCCAGTTTTATTCCTGTGGTGGAATGAGTACAATATCAACACATAGGTTCATACAGATTATTTCAGTATTTATGTTAATTGTATACAGACTTTGAAAACCGAAGTGGTTAATACCATATATCAGAAGCATCTTAGTGTTCCATACATGCTGCTGAAATAAAGCCGCTTACATTCCGAGTTAGTAGCTCTACCTGCAACTCAGCAGAGCTTTGGCTGGCTCTTGGATCTAAAAATAAAATTCTCCTTCCTGAGATACCGCGCACTTCAGTGATATTCTCAGTAGGAATGGCATGCAAAAGTGGAATAGATTATATTAATTGTTGTGTGGAAGCTTTCTATCCATCGCATAGGAGACTTTCATTACATTCTTCTTGCACCATATGGCATCTAAGTATAATGCGATAAAATTACTAATACAGGACAATAAATAACATTATGATTATGTGTTATGGGTGCCACCTCATACGTGCACAAGTAATTATAGTTGGAATGAATAACGGAGATTTGAGTGTTATAGGTAGGAATATATTAGAAAGGACACAATTTGTCATTAAGGATGGGAATTAGCTCATGTGACTTTACAGATTCAGTAAGTAGGTGTCCACACCAAGCCAGTCATCTGTGACTGTGTCTGTGATCAGTGGAGAGGAACAGGCACTTCAGAAGATAAATGGCCCCCCCAGTCTTAGACAAATATTTTCAGAGGACTGCATCTCAAAATCTCAAAAAAGCCAGAAAATCTTCAACAACATCTTCCAAGGGGAAAAAAGAGAATCCATCCAGGAAAGCCTAGTCACATATTGTAACCTTTTTCAGATGAATCTCCAAGTCTTATTCTCCGCTTCAGTGGACAATCATCAGTAGAGAAACTTTTGATGATGTTTATTTAAGCCATTTTTTTTATCGGTGGATAAAGAACTGGCTGGATGGTCGCACTCAAAGGGTTGCGGTCAATGGCTCGGTGTCCAAGTGGAGAGCAGTGACGAGTGGCGTTCCTCAGGGGTCGGTACTGGGACCCGTACTGTTCAACATCTTTGTTAGCGACATGGACAGTGGGGTAGAGTGCACCCTCAGCAAGTTTGCTGATGATACCAAGCTGTTTGGCGAGGCAGACACGCTGGAGGGGAGGGATACCATCCAGAGGGACCTGGACAGGCTGGAGAGGTGGGCCCAAGCCAACCTCATGCAGTTCAACAAGGCCAAGTGCAAGGTCCTACATCTGGGTCGGGGCAATCCCAAGCACAAATACAGGCTCGGCGGGGAATGGCTGGAGAGCAGCCCTGGGGAGAAGGACCTGGGGGTGATGATTGATGAGAAGCTCGACATGAGCAAGCAGTGTGCGATCGCAGCCCAGAAGGCCAACCATATCCTGGACTGCATCAAAAGAAGTGTGGCCAGCAGGTCAAGGGAGGTGATTCTGCCCCTCTACTCCGCTCTCGTGAGACCCCACCTGGAGTACTGCATCCAGCTGTGGAGTCCCCAACATAAGAAGGACATGGACCTGCTGGAGCGCGTCCAGAGGAGAGCCACGAGGATGATCCGAGGGCTGGAGCACCTCTCCTATGAGGAGAGGCTGAGAGAGTTGGGGCTGTTCAGCCTGGAGAAGAGAAGGCTCTGGGGAGACCTTATTGCGGCCTTCCAGTACCTAAAGGGGGCCTACGGGAGAGCTGGGGAAGGACTGTTTACTAGGGCATGGAGTGATAGGACGAGGGGGAACGGCTTTAAGCTGGAAGAGGGCAGGTTTAGATTAAACATTAGGAAGAAGTTTTTCACTTTAAGGGTGGTGAGGCACTGGAACAGGTTGCCCAGAGAGGTTGTTGAAGCCCCATCCCTGGAGGTGTTCAAGGCCAGGCTGGACGTGGCCTTGGGCAACCTGGTCTAGTGGGAGGTATCCCTGCCTGTGGCAGGGGGTTGGAACTCGATGATCTTCAAGGTCCCTTCCAACCTAAACCATTCTATGATTCTATGATTTTTGATGTGTTCCAGTAATGAAAGTTTCACCGTTTCTCTAGGCAGTCTATACCAACACTTAATTTCCCTTAATCCTGGACGGCTGTCTAGTGGTTTACTATAAATCTCCTTTGCTGCAGTTTATCCCTATTGCTCGTTGTTCTAATAGACACAAACAACAGTTTATCTCATCCTTCTTTACAATTACTTTTTACATATTTAAAGATTCCCCCAGTTTTCTCAGTTCTTGACATCATTATATCTTGACACCGAACTACTAAAGTACTAGTAAAGTGATACTCATAGGATTTACGTACAGTTAAATCTTTTGGATGAAACATAAGTGGAGTTCAGATCTTGAGACTGGAAGAAGGGAGGAGGAAGGTCTTTCTCCCTCCAGAGGGAAGGTCCTCTGACCCCTGCCCTGCGGCTGACTTGACCTGTTCCTGGACAATGTGTCCATTACACTGCAGTGGAGGTTGTAAGACAAGGTGACCCTGGGGCTTCATCATTGCTTGAATTTAGAAGGTAAACCAGACCAACACCTTCCCACCTTCCCTCACCTACCCCTTCATGGCCCCCAGAAGCCTTGGTGGTCCACTGACTCCATGACGGCACTGATATTTCTTGCTGCACTCGCAGTCGCAGTACCATAATGCTGTTAGCCTGTCACTTCTGCCTAACTTTGAGTGAGCGCTCCCAGTCCGTTCTGTCCTTCCTGATTAAGTCGGGGGGAGGAGGGGGTTAAGTGTTTGGTTGTTTCTGTCACTGGTATGGACACTGAATGATTCACAGCTTTCAAAGGCATAGTGCCCACCCTCAATAGTGAAAATCTGGGGACTTGTTAGGCAGTGTTTACAAGTGTAATGTAGTTTTTGACTCAATCTGCCTTTTTGTTTTTACTTGCCGTTTCCACAGAGCTTCCATGCTTTCTAATTTCTTTACAGTGATACCTTCATAATTTCCACAAAGCATTAAACAGAAATCCAGCCATTTTGTTTGTGTGCATTGAAATATGCTTAAGGACCTTGTAAGTTACCCTTAACGCAGAACATTTCACAGGACTATACATTAAACCACAAAATTATTCTTAACATGTTAATTTAAAACATATTTTTCTTTAGATTAGTTCATAAAGAGAGAGGAAGGAAGATATTTAGCTCCAGACAGGACTTGCAATAGAAATCAGTTATTTCTGTACAGTATCTTTCCTTTGAAATATCACTAAATGATTTCCAGAGAGAGGAAGAATGTAATTTAATGATCCCTTGCACAGCTCGAACACCTTTCATCAGAGCATCTCAAAGCATTTCAGACAAGCCTGAAAGCTTGTCTGTTTTTCCCCAACTATATCAGTTGGCCTAATAAAAGATACTATGTCTTCCTACACACCTTGTATTGTTTAGCACTCAAAGCGTTATCATACTTGTTTTACAGATAACTAAAAAGGGCACAAAGAATCCACATAGTTTTATTTCAAACAATGAATCTAAGATGAACTCTGTGGGGTCCTGTTTTCACTGAGTCTCCAGGACTTGCAGAATACATGTTCTCAGATTGCAGGCAGACATGTGGAGCGAAGTCCTCATCCCACTGACATCAGTGGCAAAATTCCCATTGATCTGAATAAGGCTGAAATTGCGTCCTAGCTTTTCTAACTGCTGCCTGCCAAAATCGACTTCAGACCTGCGCATCCTTCCTGTCTTATGCATCACCATTAGTAACGAAGGTTCTGCGGTCCGCGCTGTGTCTGCCATTACGTTCTCAAGAAGTG
Source organism: Pluvialis apricaria (assembly GCA_017639485.1). Classification (NCBI taxonomy): domain Eukaryota; kingdom Metazoa; phylum Chordata; class Aves; order Charadriiformes; family Charadriidae; genus Pluvialis; species Pluvialis apricaria. Next base: position 24,851,809 of record CM030007.1, read on the forward strand.
ATCAAGACAAATCTAAATGAGGAATGAGAGACCCCAGCAGCAGGAGGGGTCTCTGCACAGGGAGTGTATGGTGTGTGGTTAACAGTCTCCTTGCAGTTACGGCAGATGGATCCATCTGCCTGTTATGCACACACTCTGTGCTGACGGAAGGAGCCGTACGAAGAGCTGTTTGAATCGGCTTCCCCTGACGTGGATGTGGGCTCTCCTTACTCACAAGTGTCCCAGGTTGCGGGTGTGCTGCCGACACCACTGCAAAGACTGTGTCAGGTCTCTGCTATCATGTCTGACCTTTTCTAATTAAAGGACAGTCTAACCATTTTGAGAAAATCTAGAGATCTCTTCCAGCTTCATTTTTGCCTGATTAGGACTGTGGATTTGGGCACACAGCATCCAATGCACCCAAAGCAAGTGTTGTCTTAAGGAATTAGAGTCTCAAAAAATGATCAGTAAATCTTTCTACTATAATGTCCGTGGAATATGCGCTATCATCAGAAGCCATATTTTACAACAGAAATATAAGCACTTTAAAATACAGATTAAAAAAAGGAACATGAAGGGAGAAAATGCCTGCATATGCAGTATACGGATGTCGTCTTCTGCTATTACGGATGGCTGAATACGTCCTGGTGCAAAAAAAGGATTTGTTTATTCTCACTCCCTATATTGTCCATTTGTCTCTTGCTACAGGGGTCTTCTCAAACTTCATGGAGGAGCGGCCACCCAGTCTTAGTGTATTCTTGATGATTTTCTAGCAAAATGCTCACTGAGTCCTCTGGCTGTTGTGCTAGACTGAGAACAGAAAGCTCAGGCTCATCTGGCTTTTGTTATATACAGCTGCTTTTCCTCTTTCATAGGTATTTCAGGTTATGGATAAGCTAGAGGAAAAAAGAGAGTTTTTCATACTGCCAGTTTCAATTTGAAGGTAAAGAACACCAAACAGCTGAGGTCCGAGAGTAAGTCCTAGGCTCAGAGAAACATTTTCGTGTCTTTTTGGCTGAATTAAATGTTGCTCTTTCTATTACATCTTGTATTACGAGCTGCTTGCAAATCTTTATATCTGATCATTCTCTCATAGTGTTGGAAAACAATATGTGGGAGTTTCTTTCCATACTAGATCTTTGTGGGTTACTTGCTAGTAAACTAATTTTACATGACTCAGATTTAAATAATAAAAAGGCTTAACTCCAGTCTGAGAAGAGTTTATTGTCCACAACTGTAGCCTAGAGACAAACTCCAGCACCTTTGGGACTCAGCTGAGGCAGCAATTAGGCAGCATTTTATTGTGATGCAGTGAGTGCGCAAAAGATGAAGCTGGACTACTCTCAAGAGCTTAGAAACAAAATTGGCTTCCTGGAGAGAGAACATAAGAAATCTGGCAACCTAAAAATATTTAAAGAGCTTAGGGCTCCCAGGGGAGAATTTCAAGCTATTGAAGTGGAAAAGACTGAGCATTTGCTAAGATTGAAAAAAAAAAGGGGAGGGGGTTACATGAAAAACGACAACGTGTACAGATATTTTTTTTTTTACTGTAGCATGTTTCAAAGGGGAAAATATAATAAACCTGAAATCAATCAGTAGCACAGACTTCAATGCAGTGTTCCAAATCAAACAGCCCTGGCTTGAAAACAGGAGTCAAAAGGGATCTTTTTTTTCATTTCAGAATTATAAGGGATTGAGGCCAAGAAACCATTAAATGAGGTGAAAGGTCTGGGCTAGAGGGCATCTTGAGCAAGTCTAATGAAGTCATGGTTGCTTCAGCGGCCACGTTCCCAAAGGATTTTGCTGTCTGTCACCGCGTCTCTCTGTTCCTCCTCTGAATCTGGCTCCCTGGCCTCTGCGGTTACGTGCCAGAGCGTGCCCCACCAGGCACCCTACGAAGCCCTGCTCCTAGCAGCCCCGTAGTGTGTAGCATCCCTGCTTCAAAACAAAGCCCTACGAAATGTGATTTATCTCGCCCGGCATTTGACGTGTGTCGTACGGACATTCACCTGTGAGCTAGCTGTGCCTGACTCCCTGTATTGTCAGCGGGGAGCAGCAGGAGTTTACAAGGCACAATTTAGCTCAACTGAGTGTAAATTTCTATCGTATGCCAAAAGTGCCTATTTCTCCCTGACTTAAAACGGCATCCTAAGGGGAGAAACTCACAAATGGACACCTACAGTTTAAAGATCTACATTTGCTCAGTGAACTCTTCCCACACAACAGCGCAGACTATGGATTAGAGGTTTCTCTGCTGCGTTCAGGCTGTGCCTTCACGCACCCTGTCTCCAGGACTGAGACGAATTAGCTGAAACAGTTCAGCTTATGTCCCAACAGTAACAAGAGGGCTAGAGGGTGCAGGGCATTTACCTTACTGCAGCCTCTTCCCTTTCTTGCCACCATTCTTCTGCATTATGCTGACAGCTCTGTCCACATCACTGCCAGGCTTGGGGGCTGAGGGGCGGCTGTCTGTAAGGAGGGAGGGATGGGGGACACCACAGAACGGGAGCGGAGCAGGTTGGTGGAAGGAAGGAAGCATGCGGAGGGAGGGAGGGCCAGGATGCTTTACATACTGTAGTAAGTAATAGCAGCCCAGTCTGTATCTCGGGCATCCGCAGGGCTGTGCAGTTCGCACTCCTGGGCTCTGCGTGTGTCATGCAGCTGAGGGACAGATCCCCCGGGTTCTCCACCTGGGTCCTGGAGCGAGAGCAGCTGGGGCTGCGCTGCAGGTAGGGAGCACGCCGCATGTTATGGCCCTGGCATGAAATAAACCCCGCTGCGCACATCCTAACTGTGCCTCGTATTACCGCCCTGCTGTACGACTGAGTACAGCTCTACTCATGCGATTTCCATCAAACAACAAAAGAAACCCAGCAAGATCTCAGAAGGATTTCTGCACCAAGAGGCAGAGCCAGGTGACTGATGGGAGTAGAAAGTCTTGCTCAGCTCTTCTGTACCTGAGCAAACTTAATCTGCACAAATTTTTGATGTCTCTGTTGACGTTGACAGAGCTACGCTAGTAGGCGAAACTAGTCAACGATTTTTAAATAGTCCCCTGAGGAGTACCCATTCTGCGCTGAACGTACTCAATTCCTTCTCATAGTCCCAAGGCTTCCTTTTCATGTGTTTAATGCCGTAGTCTTCCCGTTCAGTTGCTCTGTTGCTAGTTTGGAGGTTTCTATGGTCTCCGACTGTGATTTTCAGGACAGACAAGGTTTGTTGCTATTACCTTTAGTGCGACAGCGTAAGGGCCCAGTGTCAGCAAGCCGCCCAGTATCGCAGGTCTTTGTTGAGCCCTACGCACAGTGATGTATATATTGTAAAGCTGTCCTACTCATCCTGCTCTTGATTGTTGCTAAATTGCCCAGAATCCATCTCTTTTGTTTGTCAGAAATTAGGCACCTCTGGTAAACAATAAGCAGCCGGGAAAAAGACGGCATTATCCTCTCTGAAGCGTACCGGCATAGCAGCCAATTTCTGGATACAGCATTCACAGACCAGAAAGCAAAGCGCTAGCTGGTGTGCGAATGTAACAGCAAACACAGCGTTCCCCAGAGAGGCTGAGCTGTAATGTGCACAGACAACGTGGAGCAGTTCTGGATGAGCAGAGGACATGCGTATCTCGGCGTGCTGCAGACAGCCATGGCTCTGGTATTGTGTGGTGCAAGGCCAGATATATATTTAAGGCATTTCCTGCTTCAGCAGTGTCTGCTAGGAATATGATACACATTTTCTATATGTCCAAAAGACCTAGTGTAAATGCAGTCACATCTGCGGGAGAGGGGGAATCAGACGCTATGCCCAAGACCGGCGCGGAAGCGCTCCCCAGCCACGGCCAGCGATAAGGAGAAATGCACGCTGCATGGCACCCCAATGGAGCTGACACGGGGACAGCGCTGAGGACCTGCTCAAACGCACCCATGCTGGACTGCACCAGTTAACCTGCTTTGTGCTGGAGATCCTGTCGCTTTGCTGAAGTGATGCGGAAGAGAAAGCGTGGTGGAGGTCAGGTTCAGCAGGAGGTGGGAATGCACAGCCTGGGCTGTGGGTATGCCTTAAACGAGTTTTGTTGCTGACAGCAGCAATCTGCAGCTTCAGAGTCAGGGCCTCACCGTAGGAATCCAGAGCCACGTGCCCTTCTACAGTACGCCCTTTGTTGCTGGAAGAGCATCCACAGACAAAGCACATTTTGCAGCAAGACTTCAAAGAAGCAGGTATAATCCTTTGTGGTATCGCTTAGGTGACAAGAAAATAAATGTTTTTATGCCTACCAAGATGTGACTAGCTCGTCAGTTATGTAACCCGCTCGTTCATGCTGTTGTCATGATCTATGAGTAGATTTTCTGACAATAGACCTTGCACAGCTACTCGGCCTTCAGAAGCACTAAGGATCTGGGCTGTATTGCACTAAACATGATGCATACCTATAGAAAGGTCGGAGAGTCTTCCATGAGCTCTGCTTGTGGCCATACATTTGGTATTCTTAGATTAGCCCAAATCTGTGATATGCGGCGATCTAAAAACAAGCAGACTCTTTTGAAAGCCTTTTTTTTTATTATTTTGAAGTTATGTATTTAATAAATAGTTCACCCAAAACACAGCTTATTTTATAGTAGAGACGTGATAGGGGATCAGACGTGCGAAGTGTCAGGTCAGAAAGGATTAGTTTAGGACACACATCACACACTTTAGAAACATCAGTACTGCTTTGTACCTCTGTTGAGATGTGCTTTGACCATCTCAAAGTGTTCTACAAACTGAAGTAGCAGTTGTGCCTCTGCCGTAACAGGAGAGGTATCAGTATTATTCCCATTACAGATAGGAAAATGACAAAAGGGGCAGGGATTCATCTCTTGTCAGTGGCAGAGCTGGGATTGGATTCATTTTTTGCTCTAAGCGCCAGTGTTTCTTAGGTGTTATCTCAGCCAACCCTTAGCTGATGAATAGTGGGGCAGGAAGCAAAGTAAAGCCTAATGAGGCCAATGTTCCTCTGAAAGTAGATCAATGCTAATGCAACTCAAGTAGCTGCTTTGAAATTACTACAGGTTGGCACCTCAGTAAAGTCAGGAAGATCAAGACCTGTGTATTTTGGGGAGGAAAGAGGTCCTATGGGCAAACCCCACACAGACTAAAACCAGGCTGTAGATGGAGGACTAACTTCTGACTATGGTATCTATTTATCTGCTCTTCATGGCATAACTGAGTTTGAGAAATGGTGTTGCTTTCCTTGTTTTACAGTTATTTTATTTTGTACCTGGAAACCCCAGCTAAAATGTACCTGTTGTTCAGTAGATGCTCTGAAAATGAATGTCTGATGTCCCCCATGACATTCCTGAGCAGCAGATGGAATAAACCTATGCAGGGAGATAGCAGAGGCAAGGGGACTTGCCTCAAGACACAGAAATGAGATGGCACTGCATGAAACACACCCCAGGTCTCTTGGATCCCAGACATATCTGCCTCTCTGTAGACGTCCGCATGGACAGATTCACTTTCAGAAATACAGGTTCCATGGAGTAGAGGGAGAAGAAACCAAATAAGATCCCTTCCTGGGTGGAGAGGAGCCCAGATCAAGTCCTTTGAGTGCCATTCTGGTGGGGAACTGCTTTTTTAGCTTCTGTCATGTGATCCTGTTGCAGGAGTGACTTCCTCGGAGCGTCCCCCTCGGCTTCCTCTCTGCCGGTCTCCTCATCCTCTGCTCCCCTGGCTCCTGGGCAGAGGCCGAGGCCGTCTGGACATGCTTTAGGGAAATGAGCTTCTCTCTGGGACGGAGGACTGCACTCTCCCTTTGGAGAAAGAGAGGGCCATGATTATTGCTCCCAGAAGAACTGGAATAGCTATTTACCCACAGCAAGAAAATGTTATTTTTGGGCAAAAGGGAGCTGTAATGTTTTCCTGTTACAGTAGTTGGCAGCATTTCTCTATAGCCCAAACAGTTGTTTCTTAATGGGATCCTTACTCATTGCTGTATGTTTACTAGAGGGAGAGAAGTATATGAACAATTTTGGAATTCAAACAAAATACACTGACAGTAAGATAGGTTTAAACCCTGGGAGCTCCGTAGTGACCAAGAACAGCAGAGCGGGACCCAGAACCAGGAGCCTGGGCTGAGGGGAAACTGGTGGCTAGTTGCAAAGAGATGTTGTATGGACGGTGATTTTCAAACCATAGTCTGTTTGGAATAGATGGAGTAAGGACATCACTTGCAGCTTTTTCTGGGTTCATCCAGATGTTTCAACTTAGTAAATTTGAGTGATGGCATGGGGTGGGGAAATGGGAACGAAATGAGTCTAGCTGAGACAACTGCACTTGGAGGCCAAGGTAGCCGAGTGAGCGGATTGAAGACATGGAGGTGCACTTCATGGAAATACACAGCAAGTTAGTTAGCGCCCTGCCTCTCCTACAGAACTGATTATAAGCCATCCTATGACCCTGATTTTCCTCTCCCATTAACATCTTGTCTCTAATCCTCCTTTGCTTCAAGGGAAGGGTACTGGAGAAGCTGCTGTGGGTTCACCCTGGCAGAACTTGTCTTATTGTGTAGCTTCATCTTACAGTGGCCGCACAAACCTGGCACACAAGGGAAGAACGAGTTCTCGCTTCAGGGAATGCTGGAGGGCCTCTTGTTCAGCCGGTTGCCAGTGTTTGCCTCCATTTTCCCTTATCGGTGAGCACTAGGTCGTCTTCTCCACAGCTCCCCATGCAGCTGCAGCACTGGCACTTCACCAGACGCCCTTCCCCAAGCCAGGCACCTACCAGAAATACACTGTCCCATCAGGAACAGCCATCAGCCCTCAAATACAAGGGAAGCCACTTGATTTAGGGCATCATTTTGTTCCTTGGAGAGAGTGTTGCCCCCACGTTGTGGCACTGATACAGCCAGGCTGTAAGCTGCTGTTGTAGCTATAACCATGGTGTGGGAGGTGTTAAATGTGGTGCGTGTGTTGCACTGAACACATTTGAAGGTTGGGTGCATAGCTGGATGGTAAAATAGTAAACACCTTAGGCCTAAATACCACAGGAAAACCCCTCACTTACATGTATATCAGATGTGTTTTCCTCATGGCACCATTCTTTAACAGATGGTTGTTAAACCCCTTTTTGCTGTGTTCAAAGGAGCAGAGGAATGTTTGCGTCCCATCCCAAGGCAGCTGCCTGACCTGACCCCCCCCACGGCATTTGGGGAGGTTTGCAGGGTACCACCGAAGCCCACAGCCCTCCTTGACTCCTGCCGGCTGAGTCCACGCTGCTGTCAGAAAGGCCAGGCTTGTCCTTCCCATCTCAGCACGCACACCTCCACACACACACACCCCCCGTCTCCTTGGGCCAGCCCCAGCACCCACCCAGCCACTCGGCCAGCAAACTGAGCCGACTGAAAATTAACCCTACCAAAAGAGGGGGGAGGATGAACAAAACAAAAAAAAAAAACAACAAAACAAAAGAAAAACAAAAAAAAAAAAAAAAGAAGAGGGGAGGATTGTACCGAGACCAATCAGCCCCCGGCGCCGCTGACCCTACAGCCAAAGGAGCACAAGTGTCAGCAGAGGGGAGAGAGCGGCCCGTTGGCAGGACCCCAGCTGTAGGTCAGCTTAGGCCAGTTGTGAAACCGCACATTTCGCTCAGCACCCCAGCTGCCGAGGGAGCCGGCGTGCTCGCCGCCAGCCGGCCGCCCAAACCTCGCCGTGGCAAGCTTCGCTGTTGGTGTGTGGGCTAGGGAACCGGGAACGTCCTTAATGGAGTCAGGTACTTCTGCAATTCGTGTCCGAGACCTTGGAAAGGTTAATGCCAAGCAAGAAAGGAGCAGATTCTTACTGCACCATGCACTTCGAAAGCCCCCGCAAAGGTGATTTAATGTTATCCCAGGAGAGTAAGTGCCTCGGGGCAGAGCTGGGTCTTGTTCTTCTCCAAAGCGGGAGGCATAAATAGTTAATAGAAGAACAAAAGAGGACAGCTATGCCGGGGTTTACACCAGGGAAAGTGAGAACACAAATTAACCTTATGGCTTGCCTTTTGAAGAACGATACCAAGTTTTGGATGTTGTTTCAGCAGTGATGGTGTTGGGCTATAAGCAAGGCAGAATTTATAGGAAGAGGTAAGGCTATTACTCGACCAGCTGACCGTGTTGTAGAAAGCAGACACCCTTGCAGACACATAAGTCCTTCTTCAGGCCTGTTTCAGATTTGAAGAAAAACTTGTGCCTCTGAAGGCATGTTTTGCCTAGGAGATAGGTTGGTCTAATAAACCTCTTTTCTGCAAGTCTTGCCCCACTGCGGACTTAAGGCAAAAGCTTCTGTGTTTTGAAAATGAAGCTGTTTTCAGCTGGGCATCCTATCCCTGGTCCTGGAAGTTCAGTTCTCGCCCTTGAAACGTGAACTCGTAGATCCGCATTGTTAAAGGCACATCAGAGGCAGGAGTGCAGCGCAGCCAGTTTACACACTGGATTAATTCTGCCTTCTCTCCCCCCTACCAGGCATGGCCACACGCCATCTAGTGAGGTAACAAAAAATGCTGCCTGACGTAGCATGCACGTGTAGGTTACATTTATTGTATTAAGCCATGAAACGATGCCTCCTGAAGAGCAAGGTTTTTTTTTTTTCAAACACAAATAAGTTATTTGTTTTAAGGTGGCTATCCTAAGGAAAGGGCCCATCCAAAGCTTTACTGTTAAGTGAACTGGGGTACCTGTCAACCACTACCATGATGGGACAGATAGAAAGCAAAAGACAAGATTTACAGAAAAATTGCTTAATACATGTTCAATAACCTTGAAGGGGCCTGTAAGGCAGATGTTGCCTAAAACACTTTCTTGGTAAAGGTAGTTGCTGTTTTAAAAGTAACTTCATGACTCTGTAGCTGCAGTGTAGAAGTGAACTGGCCTCCGTGCACCCGAAATTACCGCATTCCTCCCGCCGGTGAGGCTGCAGCCTGTGCCGAGGAGCTGAGGAGTCCCTCCGAGTCCTTCCTGCTTCGGGCTGTCGCGCTGTAGCTGCAGCCAGTGCTGCAGGAAGCAATGCTGAGCACACACCCTCCCTTTGTGCTTTATGAACCTTACAAAGGCAGCAAACACTTGTCTTTTGTCAGCGAATAAAGCGGAGAGCGTTAAGACACGGGAGATTTATGGGTATAACGTCCCAGCACTCTGCGCTTGGATTTACCCTCGCTCCAATCCCATTTACTTTAATAGGAATGTTGCTGCTAAAACCCTGCATGATGTGTAGAATATTTACCCCATAGGGAGCAGATAATCTGGGAAGTAACAAGGTGCCATTTCCTACTGAATGTGTTCTCTGACTATAACCACATGTTAATGGTACAATTTAGGGCCACGCTAGAGCAAGGCGTCTATTCACCACTTACCAGCACAGTTAAGCTGTGCCGCCACGTGAACTGGGAAGGTTCTGTTTGCTGTCATGCTGGTATTTGTCAGATAGGGGGGGAAAAAAAAAAAGAAAATTAAGATACCAAAGCCAGAACATCAGGCTTCCTTGTGTGGCTTTCTTTTCTTAGTTTTTCTTTTAATCCTCAGAACAAAACAGTTTTATTTTTGAGTCCAGCTCCAAAGTTTATTTGATTTCTGTGAGCGCTGCAATGACGCTCCTCACAGGAGCTCCAACACAAATGGTGCGGTGGCTCTAGAGACCACGTTAAGCAAGGCAGCAGGATGCTTTGTGTCAGAAATTCTGTGTTCCTCCGAGAATGGCAAAATGCTGCCTAGCCCTTCATTTTACCAGGATTTTGCCCGTTCTGGTGTGGACATCAGTAAATTTTATTCTGTCCTCTGCAACATAAAGCAAAGACAGGAGCTGAGTTCTCCCACCATGTCGCCTACCTTGCTCAGCTCTGTACGAAGACACGTCAGCAGAGCACAGCCTAAAACCTCTGAAGGAGCCGTAATGCCCAGCAGTCCCCGTGAAGCCCATCTCAGTTACTGTAGCTCCTCTCTTCCCCAGACTAAAGCTGTACTTGACTGACTCTCCTTGTCGCTGGACAAGGAGATGTGTTTTTGCATGCATTGATGAGTGCGTTGGGAGGGATTAACCACAGTGCCTCACCTTGAAATGGCTTCAGCTTGATTTCTTATGGAAATGAGGGTCTGTGATCGCATGAGCAGCTGTATACATGTCTCAGTCTCTGCTTTTCTGCATATCTGCCCTTCCCCCAGTAACTTCTGAATTCACTGACCAGTTTCAGCAATCTGTAATAGAGGACTAGCAGCCTTAAAGATAATTAAGTTGCTAAATGTTCATTAAAGTCAGCAGTGAACTACAGGAGAAAGAATTTATTGTCATTTAAAATAACAATGTGGCTCAACACTTACTTGCCCCAGAGAATCCCCACTGGGGAGGATATTATGCAAACCCCTTTTTCCTCCCCACACGGGTGTTTTAGCCGAGCAGGATCGAGCCCTAAAACCTGCAGTTTCTTTCTAGATTGTTTCTAAGGTGGGGATCCCAGATATGTTATTCCACAGATAATTAACCACCGAGCACTAATGAATTCCTTCAGCCGCGGTGCAAGGCTTAGCAGCGAGTGTGCCGTAGCATCCTGCCAAAGGAAGCAGTTCGTTCTAAGTCTGTAACGGGATCGCGAGCAGTGCTACCGAAACCGTGAGAAATAATCTAGCGGGATTGGAAAAGTTCATTTTGATGTGGTGCACGTGGTAGCATCCAAACCGTTTTCATCAGCTCTTTGTGCCAAGCTGGGCGTACGTGTTGTCGTGCACCCATTTTGTACTCTAGCCCCATCCATTTTGTGCGTGCCGGTGCGGCGGCAGCAGCACCCCCGTCTCGGGCGGCAGAGGAGCAGCTGCGGTACCCACTTTTCGGTTTGCAGGGAGGAATCGTCTCGCTTTGCAGCCCTGCCCCACAAACACGAGGCAGCAGAGTCCCAAAGCGCAGCTTGAGCAAGTGGGTGACATTGCTTCTTCGGGAGCCCAAAAACCCCTTGTGTGGTGACACGAGAGAAGGGGTGGGGGTGACAGGCATTCCCTGCTCGTCCCTGAGCCCAGAGCTACCACTTAAAACAGACGTCTGTGTAAAAAAAGGCCCCACACCTGCCAAACCACCAGCCTCAAGCTTCCTTCCTCATTTCTTCAGGCCTCAGAATAACAAGAGCGTTTGTGCAATGTGCAGTGCGCCCTGTGGTTTTCTCTCCTCCCTGAAGACATGCTGTCTAATCTCCTCAGAGCAAAAAAAATCAGAGAGCAAGCCTTACAAGATGGGAGAAAAGAGGTGAACAGCGAAGCAATGCGCGCTTTGCTCAGCTGGCTTCACTTTTCAGCACCCAAAAAAAAAAAAAAAAAGGAGAAAAAGCATGGGTCAGTGTTGTAGACCTTGCCGGAGAGGCATTCGAATCTGATAAAAAGTAGAAGTGCTTCATTTGCACGTATACTGCAGCCCGGCCCCCAGAGCACTAAACTAGAAAAAATCCGTTAACTGAAAAGTCATCTTGAATCGGAAACTCTCAAGGGTTCAGTTTTTAAACTACGGCGAGAATTTAGTGTTTTATTGCTGCTTTGCTTTTGGTTCCTGTTTTTGCTAGCGTTGAGAAACAAGGTGCCTTAGGAAGCTGCGTGGTGTGTAACACGCAGTATCAGCCTGTATACAAAGGAAGGAAGATGATGTGGCAGAACATTGTTGAGGAAAGATCCTGTTTGTACAGGGAGCTGGAGAATAGTAAACCAGAACAGAGCAGGGATGCAGAAAGACCAGAAATGAAAGGAAATCAACCCGAAATGCGCGTGAATCCTGTTTGTGTGCAAGAGCTCGCTAGAGCTGCTGAAACAATTTTAAAGTCTGGTTTATTTGTCTTTTCTCAGATTTCCTATCCTGTAGTGGATGGGAGGAGAGAGGAGAAGAGGGGGGAGACACACTTGGTTGCGTTGCCCTGCCGGTCCTGCAACAGTTGGGAATGTGACTCCAGCAGCAGTTTGGTTTGCATCAAAACTGCCAGAGCCGAGCGAAAGTTTCTTAACAGTAATTCCTAGCTATGGGTTATCCCAGGGGTGCTTGGTTTCCAGAAAAACTTCTGAAGAGGTCCCATCTACCTTTGTGATTTTGGGAGACGTATAAAAAGCCTTCTCTTAATTTACCTCCATGAAATAATTAACTGATTTGATGAGCTGCAGCTCCTGATAAACATTTGCCCGTTCTGCAGATGCTGTATGTGTAACAGAGGGAAAGTACTTCCCTGTGATATATGCCCATTTCAGATTACGCACTCTTTTGTTAGCCTTTTTAAAGCACAGCCACTTAAGGTCATTGCACTCTCTAAATAAGTCTCTAATACGATTTTCGATAAACCCATCTTTTCAAAGTCATATCAAACATCCTGATAACAGAGTATCTTGTCTCTGCAACAGGAGGATTAGCCTGTGAGTAATCTGGGTGGTGCTGTAGCAAGTGGGGTTTGTTTTTTTTTCTGAATTGATTCAGGCGGTTTATGGTCAAAGTTAGAGACCAATACGTGCACAACGGCCAACCCCTGCATCCAAAAAATACAAGCATTTGTAGTTCCTTTTTGCTTGTATATAACCTTCCTGCGTTGGTGTGAGCAACTTTGATCTCTGATACAGTGACCAGCTTCCTGCAGTGGGCGGAAGAGACATTCTTAACTGTGTCTGCAAGCTGCGTCAAGAATTTATCAAAGTTGCTGACTCCTAAAATTCAGGCGACCAACGCCACAGCACACATTATAAATGACCCTTTTCTGCTGGCCCGCTGGCTGTAAACAAGCTTGATGCAAATTTAGGCAAGGAAAGCACCATGCCAAGGTGTTTATTGATTTCTTTGTGTTGTGACTCTGGCTGTTTGGGTGGACCCCGTTAAAGCCCTCTATAAAAAGGCAATGCATGAAAATGCCTCCCTCATGAAATTAGCAATAATTTTAATTGTGACAAGACAGAGACATACCAGTGCACATCAGAGCCTTCCTGGACCCGAGCAAATAAAAACATGATTCTTATCCCAAGGCACCCGAAACGCGGTCAGCCAGTGCTGAGTGGGGAGTGAATCACAGGCCTGGGAGAGAAGTAAGCGGTCAGCGATGTTCTTCTAAGCGTTGAGACAGGCCTGTTTCCTCAGGTGATTTCCACAGGGAACTTGCCTGTTTTGAGCTTTTCTATGGCTCATGAGTGACATCACTGGATAATTTCGGTCATTCTAATGGCAGGTGCAATATGGGGGGGGGAGGGGCAAGAGGAAAGCAAAGGTGGTTAAAATCCCCCCCTTGTTTTAGATACCTCATCTCCTGCTCCTCTGCAATGTGGCTGGCACCACTCACTCTCTGTGCTGATGGGGTGGGGTGAGAGGAGCTGCTGGAGACCAGTCTAAAGCTTTTGAGCATGGCTGCAGCATGGTGGAATGGTGCCACGGGCTCCACCAGCTCTCTGCCAGGTGTGGTTGGGTACCGTATGGCTTAGGAGGTCCCCAGACACAGTTAGGTGTCGTATGGCGAGGAGATCTCAGGACTGTGAGGCTTGTGGGCAGGTATGGACTCCACACAGCAAGTCCTGCCTTCCCACGTGGCCCATATATGCAGCGGGAGTAGACCTGTTTATATCAGGGATGTGTTTGGGATATAGGCTGTCTCCTAGAGATCTCATCCTATGCTGGGGACGCATGGGGACATATGCCACCCTAGCACACACGCAGTCCCTTTCACCGTGAGCGGTAAATGACCCAATTCTCTACAAGGCAGCAACGGTGCTGCAAATTTTAAATCCAAAAATGCCCCAGCATACTTCCCAGCCCCTAAGTGCTGATGTCTGAGTATGCTGGGTGGCATCCCGGGGGCTGTGGACGCAGACTTCAGGTATCCATCGGCACCAAGGTTCGTATCTGCAGGATGTGGGTACAGGCATCTGACAGAACATCAGTGAGCGCTTGCCCAGGTCTACCTCTGCTGCTCCAGTGTTGACTAGGCACGTGAAAAGCTTCATTGTGGTAAGGAATGTCCTCTTTTCTCACCACTTTGGTAGATTTCTGCAGCCTCTCTGTGTCTGTATGATGCGTGTCTGAAAAGGAAACGGGAAGGAGCTGCAAATGGAAATTTCAAGCCGTCAGCAACAGAGCAAACCCCAAGCAACTTCCCGTAGCACGACGCCCTGCGTTTCAGCTCCAAGTGATAGGAGACGCTGAACTTTACAGGGAGTCTTCTGAAATCAGCAGGTGCTGGAGATATTGTGAAAGAAGTGACTTTGTCCTGGGTGTATCTGCCCCAGGAGAGGGCACAGGCTCAGCCCGGGTTCGAGCATCCCCTGGCACGGCTCTGCCCTTTGCCTCTGAGCGCTCCCTGAGATGCTGTTCCTCCGGGCCGGCCACCCTTTTTTGTTTTGGGGTGGCTGTGGGAGGGGAGGTTGCCGTATATAAGAGCTCTGCTGTGCAATTTGCTGACGGGCGAGAGAACACACCCTGGTCTGTTTTGTTCACAACATAAATCACAGTGTCAAATTTGTCTTTAGCTTCACTAGAGATGTACCAGAGAGAGTTTTGGCCCATAATGGCATTACACATGTCCAGCTGCCATGAAAACACATGTGAATAGAGCAGGGAAAATGATCTACGGTATGAGCACTTAATATCTGTATTGTCTCATTTTTCTGTACACCCATCACCCCAATTGAGAAATGGTGACCATGAGCGATAGTGCGCAGAGGAGTATTGTTACAGAATGTACGCTCATCCCCAGTTAATTAGTTTCTCACCCAAGGACTGCTGAGTGTGTTATCTCATCCCAGGAAAGAGCCACTCCCACCAGCAATATAATTTAACAAAAGCTACGAACCAAATGAGTTGCCAGCCTCCAAAACCCTCTTACCAGTGGGATTCTCATTCCCCGCGAGGTGCGGTTTTCAGGTGGGCACTTCTGGACTTTCGGATTACTTTGCTGGGCTGAAGGAGCTTATATACATGTATTATCTGTAAGTGGATATAAACCCATCTGAGATTTGCCAGAATAAAAAGTTTAGCATTGAAAGTGTGCAAGTCCTGTGGACGGGTAGCGTCGCACACAGGAGGTTGTGGTGCTGGGCTGCATTAATATGGGTAAAGGCCTCCTGTGCATGTGCGAAGAGGAGTGGAAATGTGATTACCTCAGATGGTGGCAGGTTTGTAAATATAATTTTCTAAAGCTATGAACTCCAACGGTAGGCTCAGTGGAAAGGAAGCAGAGGGGATCATTTCCCTTCGAAAGGCTGGATAGCTGAGTAGGTATTCTCTTGAATATTCTCTTAAGGCCAGGCTGGATGGGGCCTTGGGCAACCTGGTGTAGTGGGAGGTGTCCCTGCCTATGGCAGGGGGGTTGGAACTCGATGATCTTCAAGGTCGCTTCCAACCTAAACCATTCTATGATTCTATGAATATGCTGAAAGTAAGGGAGCCAGGGATGCTGATCGTCAGAGTGCTGCGCAGTTGGGAAAAAGAGAGCAAGCGTTTTCAGTCCATGGGGAGATGGATGTAGAGAGGACCATATGAGAGTATGGGAAGGTAGGAGCTCCATACAGCCTTGCTGCCGGGCTTGTTTTCTGTGCTAGTGGCCCAAGGAACTGGTAAAACTGGACTGGGGTGGTAAAGGCTGTAATCCCAATTAATCATTTATAGCCTGCTCGTGTCAAGGCGGACACATCTATCCCAGCCTTCTCAGATACAGCGAACTGCTGCATTTCACAATCGTGGGAAGGGTTCGCCAGCTGCACGATCCAAACATTTTGAAGTGCAACATGGTGCATTATATTAACTTGGTTCAGACAATCAGCTTTAAACATCTGAATCTCATTTCTTGATGCTAATTCCTCTTGCTCAATCTTTATTTCAGCTGTGTGGAATTCTCAGACCTTTCTGACCCTGACTTATCATTTCCTGATGTTTTATTGCTAAGCCATTGAGGTTTCAGGGAGGCTGATGTTTCTAAAATGTGCACACCTTTGATTGTATGCACGGCCGGCGTGTCAGACCGAACTTTTCATATGCTCTGTATATATCACTGTCTCCACTGCTGCGTCCTCTGCAGTTTCACCAATCGGTGCGCTTATCTGCATGCCCCATTGATGCAGTCCTCCTTAAAATGTGGTTATTATTTAAGGCTTTTCAAAAGCTCAGCCTCTGCACACTACAAAACTCACTCTGAGCTTACGTCCGCTCTTGTCACTCACGTACAGGTTCCATCTGTTCCCCTTTTCCTCTCCCGTTGCTGCTTGCCACATCCAGACCACATGCTGCTTATACATTGTACAATAGACATTTCTGCACACACACTTTTGAAAATGTGGCTCTTAGTGCTTTATTGTTCACATGTGTCTTCTTGCTTAAGGCAAGTTTTATCAGTAATGATTTTGTTGTTTACTGACACGTAGAATAAAATAGGGTACTGTTAAAATGTGACTGGAGGAGAGAAGGGCCTTTGATACACCAATTACACAATTTCTGCCAGCTTTCTGACCATTCCCCCCTGCCACCACTTCCCCAAATTCTGTAGCTGCCCAAGGATAAAGCAAGATCCTAACATCACTTACAGCAATGTAAGGGCTTTTCCGCTCTGCATGAGGCTGCTCCATGTTGGTAAGGGTTCACCAGCACCTCCTACGCTCCTGTGTCTGGTGAGGAGAGGGGATGGGACCTTCTAGCACTCCTTTTCAGCAAGGCAGCCCTAGCTTCTGGTTTAGATCTCTTTTACAGGTTCCCACTGGCACCTTTGCATAATAGCTATATTATTCCATTTGGGGAAAAAAAAGTCCTGCGGAAACTAGTTCTGGAAGTGAAATCAGTGCTAGGAAGGTCTATGAAGATGCTCCTCTTGCAGGTGCTGAGCTGACCTCTAGCAGCTACACCAGTGCGTGGAGTGGAGCAGACCCAGAGGTATGCAATGACTAGGGAATTAACGCAGGCAGGTACCCTGGGAGCCGTCTCAGGTCTTTCCCATCACACCTTGCTCCATACCTGTGGTGAGACCGGAGTATCTGCAAACAGATCACACTGGGTGCAACTCCCAGTAATGTTCCTGGGTGTCTGCAGCGGGGATGGCACAGAGCCCACTGCACTGGATTATTGCCACGCGGGGATTTCCCGCACCAGGAAAATCCCCAGCTGCCCAAACGCTCTGGTTTCCCACCTGGAGAAGCCCCAGACCGGCCTATGGTGCTGATAATTTCTGCTACTGCAAAGGCTGCAGGAACCCCCATATGGTAGGAATAGACCCAGTTTCTGTCAGAGACTTGTTTTGATTAAAGCTTTCCCTGCCAAAGACGGTGTCTGCTTCTGACACAGAGACAGTCCGCTACTCCCTTCCCAAGAAGAGAGGCGAGGAGCCACGCCGCTCAGCTTGCGTCCTCCGTGTGCCACCAGGCGCTGCGTGCTTGGCACTCGGTCCCCTGCCCATGGCAGAAGGCACACCCTGAAGTGCTGCAGAGCTGATGGCAGGAGCCTCATTTGGGAGGGCTGCTGAAAAGAAGACATGAGCACAGGAACATAAAGACCCTTCCACTTCTGTCCGTGGACTACAGCCATGGCTCATAGGGTGTCTCACGGCTCCTGTTCCACCCTGTGGCTCCCATCCCACCCAGTCCCCTCTGCAGGTCAGCAAAAGTGGCAAGGAGACCCAAGGTCTCTTTCCCCTGAGAAGAGGTGGGCAGATAGAGCCAACTTTTGTTTGCACCAATATACTCATCATTTTCAGATACAATACACTGAATATTTGTGTACTGCCCTGGACCAAAGTTTGAGGACATTCATCGGCCAGAGAGGTGGCATGAAGGATACAAAAGAAGAGAATGGAGCAGAGCTCTTGGCAAGCTGTTGTAGATTAGAAAGGAGGCAGGTAGGAACAGAGATGAAGCAAGTGCTTAAAAGAGTTATTCAGGAGAAACAGGGCTTTAAGTGACATTTGAGTATGGGAAAGAAATCAGCATCCGTGGTTTCCATTGGTGTTCAGAGTGCTAAAAGCAGAAGTGGTTGCTGGAGTCTGAACAGGAATCTGAGACTGAGCTCTCAGCTTCCTCCCAAATTGGATGAGAAACTATTCACTTGATTTACAGGCTCACTGGCAGAAGAGGTCTTATTTTATAGAATTTAGCTTTTTTTTTTTTTTTGAAACAAATTGCTTTGTGAGCAGTGGAACTAATGGCACTTGGTTTCCTGTGGATCTGTGACCCTTGCTTCGTAGTTGCCTCCTTTCTCCCCCCTCCTTGTAAAATAAAATAGCTGCAACAAGCCCAACTCGCCCCTGCCTATACGCTCTAAGACTCTGCGTTGGGCAGCAGTCAGGTACGTATATACTGGCTGGCCAGCTAATGCATACACGGTTAGCCAGTGTGCACACACTCACTAGCCAGTTGGCTGCTGGCCACATTTCTCTAAGTAAGGTCTCTATCCCTCATCCAGCCATCAATTTGCACAAAGTTTAGAAAGGAAATCGATAGCTTTTGAAACTTCTGCCTTTCTGTCCTATGTGAAATCAAGGTAAAAATTATTGATGGAGCCAGACACGCAGCTTGAATCTGAACTGAAAAAAGGTTCTGTTGCATTGGCTTTGGGTGTACACGGAGGACGTCAGCCCAGGTTCTGGAATTCATTTCTCTCTCTTTCTCTTTTTCAGCTGTTTTTACCCTGGATGTGTTCTGCGATTTGTTTCCCACACAGCATTGAAACTGGCATGGCTGAGGGGTGAGTGAGTGGTGGGAAAGGGGAAAGGGAAACCAGAGGATGCTTATGTTGGCGCTGCTGCTGAAAGAAGCGCTCATCAAATGATAGCCTCTCAAATCTGTATAACGTGGAGTCCCACACCGCCCCACGGAAAAGTTGTGAGGATAAATATATTCACAGTCTTAAAGTGCTCACATATAGGGCAAAAAGAGCTAGGGAAATGAAAGCATCCTGTAAAAAAACCACCAGAAACAGTGGCCAGTTTTGAAATGTAATGTTTTCTGTCATAGTTCAGTATCTTAATAGTGCCCGCATTCCTGTGTGTACATCTCAAAATATCCCTCTGTGTAGGGTCTCCTAAGAAAATCCTTTTTGTGGCAGCCCAGTCACTGTACAGAGTGCACATCAACTCACAGGATCGATTCTAGAAACCCTGATGAGTTACTATCCATACAGACCTAGGGTTGGAAGAACAGAGGTTTTATCTGGGAAATACATAGGAAAAAGCTTCTTCTTGAGAATTAATTTACAAAATGAGACCTCTAATTGCAAACCATTTCTTTTCTTCAGTTAACTATAGATGATTATAATGTGTGAGATCTGCCTTTTCCCCCTGTGTTCTGTTTAACACTGTTTGTTAGACATGAAAGGAAAAGAGGATTAAAAGGGAGAGATGGTATCATAAACAGCCCTTCAGGGTAGGTGGGAAAACAACAGTAACTCACTCAAACAGAACACAGGGATGCCCTTAGGAAAAGGTTTTGAAAGTGTCCTGCATTTGGAAGTTAATGAGTAAATAGATCTCAAACATTACTTTAAAGACTGACAATGCCAGCTTTAACATCTCAAGCATGCACCACAACTGAGAAGAGACAAAGGGAATTTTTAATGGGCAATAAATGGACTAATATTTTTGGATGCAAAGCTAAAAGCGGGTTAGTTCTGATGGGATGTGGGTTTGTTCTGTACTTCCTGACACAGCGGCTTTACTGTATTGGGTTTGTTTGCCTTACACTATCTTTTGATGAGGCACCACTTTTTCCTTTAAAAAGGAAAAAAAAAAGGCGGTCTTAGTAAATAATCCTCCTTTGAGCTACAGTAAATCCATTGGGTATAGAG
This sequence comes from Pluvialis apricaria, assembly GCA_017639485.1. Taxonomy (NCBI): domain Eukaryota; kingdom Metazoa; phylum Chordata; class Aves; order Charadriiformes; family Charadriidae; genus Pluvialis; species Pluvialis apricaria. The sequence goes on from CM030007.1 coordinate 24,871,542, forward strand.
TTTGCTAGTTTGGGGGGGGTGTATAGGCATGTGCCATTTCATCTCACCGCTATCCTGTGACGCCTTACTTCTCATCTAGCTCAGGTGGCTTGGCCATCGCTGCCCCTGCAGTGCTGCAAGATCACCTTGCATGGACATCCCCATGCTGGTGAGGGGCTGGTGGGCAGGCGGCAACCCCGCTTTCCACCAGCAGATAACAGCACGGGCACCATTAGTCCTGCTGCAGGCATGCCCCCCTCGTGTCCAGTGGATCTCTGCTGAGGTCCCAGTCTTGACATCTCTCTTTGGAGCAATCCCGTACTGTCCCGTACTGTTGCACTTCAAAGTAAGTCTCAGTTACCGTGTTCCTGGATGTCAGGCATTTTGGAGGAAAGCTGGTCTTACCTAGAGCTTTTGTACAGCTTCTGTCACGGCCTCCTGACCTTTAAGGTCCTCTGCACATGGCTGTCATGAGCATTCAGTAGCTACAGCGGCTTCCACAAGCATGACTGTGCCTTTGTGGCCACAGGAGGAGCCCCAGCAGGAACTCCTAAAAGCAGGTCTGCCTTTCTTCACCCAGAGCTGGTGCAAGCCATAGACAAAATCACTTCCTGAGATGGCATACTTCCTATTTTGCTTATGCCCGGAGAGACAAAAATGTATGTTTCTGGTGTAAACAGCTCATCTGTGCCTACTGCCCTCGCCTGAAGGGAAGACGCCCAACCTCTTGCCTATTCCCAGCAGCCCAGGTAGGGCAGAAGGAGCCACCACATGGGGAGGAGGAAAGGGAAAAGGAGTGATCATGCTGGGGAAGAGGGATGGGAAGGATGTGTAGGTCAGAACGGAAATCTTGTGTTAAGGGAATTGGCATCAAGCAAGGGTTAGGAGAGGTGGGGAAGGAGAGAAACAGAGAGAGAATCCTTATTTCCAGCCAAATGCCAAGGCTATCAAAATCCCTGTACATCTGGGTATGCCTTTACCTGCCTAGAATCATTCAAAACCCCACTGATGTCCTCCAGACCCTTTACCCAGCCAGGGTCCCCGAAACCATATTCCCTATTCCCAGCTGAATCTCACTTATCCTCACACCTCAGAAACGCATGGGCTGCTTCACAAACCTTCTTCCTAACCCCTATTTTTCCCAAAACTCCTCTGCTGTTACCACAACGTGGAAACAGGCCTGCCTACTCCAGCACAAGTTGCCAGCCTAAAAAAAGAAGAGAGAATCAGCTTTAGACACCCAGACCCAAGGGAGCACGTGCCAGGCCTTGACAGAACACATTCCTGGTACCTCCACCCCCTTATCACAGCTGCTTTCTGGCTCGCTTACCCTATTCCTAAGGGTCAGCCACCACCTTTCAGTGCTTTCTCAGTTGATAAAAAACACTTAGTTTAACTTTTCTGCTCGATCGTTATATTCTCCCTCTTCCAGAGCAACTAAAATCCCAGTCTGCTCACACCTTCCTGCCAGCCCCAGCCCCTCAGAGCTACGGGTTGTGCCGCTCCTTGGGAACCTCCCACCCTTCTCTGTGCGCTCAGCCTCCCGCCATGCGACGTCCCAACCTAGTGTAGCATCTGCCCTCTCTTCAGGAGAGGTGCCTGCGCTCCTGCATAGATCGCTTGACTCTCCATCCCTGCAAGCTTGAATACACTTGGACAAAGGGACAGGCTTGGCTCCTCTGTGTCCTCTTCCTCCCTTCTCAGGGTATTTTTCAGTACATTCCCAGTCTCATTAGTTTCTGGGTTAGTCTTCCTTGAGCTTATCCCTATCTGAGTGACGGGCTGCCAAACGGGCACATAACCTTTCAGTTGACTTCCACCAGGGCATGCAGCTTTGAGCTGATAAGGGTATAACTGAGGCCAGTTCTCCTGCCCTGTCAGTGATGACACCATGCAGGTTCAGCTCTGCTGTGCCTTCTCTTGACCCTGTGGAAGTTACCACCAGCGAAAGCAAGAACTGTGATTAGCCCACCTTTCAGACACAGATACGTACCTACCTACGTACATATGCAGACACATATATCAGCTCTACTGAATCCTGTCCCATTTTGGCATCCTTCTGAGCAACTGGAGCATGAAAGTACAGAAGGAAGAGGTTACTGAGCTGCTCTGTGTGTTAATGAGTGAGAGGAACTGCTTGCACCAGTGGCCATGTTCTTTGGTGCAGTCCCAGCCCCAGGCACTCAGAGGACACAGCCAACTGGCGCAAGGTTCTGGCCAAGCTTGTTGTGACCCTCTTTGGAAAAACTCAAGAGTTCAGCTTTCTTCTGGCTGATAAAGTCGGTATTGTGAAGAAACCAGAAATACTAGTCCTGCTCAAGAGCTGTGCTGCGCCCCAGGCGAGAATATGAACACAGGTTTCTCCCTCCAAATAAAAGTGAAACAATGAGGTATTCTCAGCGCAGCCCCAGGTGGAGGGCCCTGCTCGCTGGGGGTACATACAGTGTGTGGCTCCGAGGGTGACGATGTGAGACTGGGGAGAGGTGGAGCAAGGGAACATGAACCCATCCGGATAAAGGGTTTGCTCATGGTGTAGAACCAAAGAGGCGTTTCAGCACCGTGCCTTCCCTAGGTGAAAGTTAGGTCGTCTCGATGCTTTGTTGGATTTGACTCACCAAGAACAGCACTGCATTCAGCACAAGGTGAAACACGGGGGAGAGGAACTGCGTGGGCAGGTGTATGCAGACAAGCAGACGGAAAAGGTGAGTGCTCCAATACTGTTATGGCAAGCATTGAAGAAAGAGGGAGAGTCTGAAGAGAGCTAGAAAAAAAACCCTCAAAATTCTCCTTACCATGCATGAGATCAAATCTAGAGCAAGGGTAGGTCTGGGACTTTCCAGTGGAAGGAGGAAGCCCCTCAAGCTAAAATCTGTGCTCCCGTTTCCCGTCCTTATCCACTGCCCAAAGACTCACGGCAAGCAGCAATATCAAGTGTGAAACACCAACCTTAGTGGATATCAGTTTAGCAATCCCCAAATTCAAGCAAAAGCTGAATCCCATCACAGCCCAGGGGATGGCCAGTTTCCCAGCTTGTTTCCTGCTCTTTCTGTGCCTTGCCTCATGCTAAACATGGATTTATTCTTCAGAAGAAGATACCTGGACTAAACAAAACAGTCCTGTTACTACCCCCGAAAAAGTACACTCTTATACCCTTTCCCTTCAGTCTCCTCACTGCAGTGCGGTGCGGGGCAAAGTCATCTCTCCAAGTGCGGGTGTCAAACTCAGATAAAAAGCTCCTGGGACTCCAGTAACTGTACTGACTGGATCTCCACTGACTGTAATGAGCAAGCTGCGCTCCAGGACTCAGTGACACCTCCCAAAACCCCTGTGGATGCACAGTCAGAGACCAAAAGCCAGACCTATAACGTGCTACAGAAAAATAACAGGCGTTGCGAGTGTCTCGCGTCCTGCCATAGCAGGGACTGTTTGGCAGGTATCTTAGAGTGAACACATCTAGACCCCCAACTCCATTCCTGTCCAAAAGTGGTGTGCATTTTTCCTTGGCCAGCGCCCAATCTGCAGAGTTAGTGTTTTCCACACAAAAATGCCTGGTTGGTAAACTTCCAAGAAGTTCTATTTTTGATTCAATGAAGAATAGCAGCTTTCCATGGGTCTTACTTTTTCTTTCCTTCTTTCCTCCTTTCTCACCCCCCCAAAAAAAAAAAAAAAGTGCTCAAAAACCTATAAATTTGCATTTGGAAATGCTACCTGGGAGCCCCGTGGATGTCAGAGTTCAATTGGCCTGGTCTGCAGGAGATTGGATGGTTTCTTTAGTGGTCCTGTTTTACCTTGAAAAAATACAGAGAGGGGTTCCCCATCTTCACCTTTTCATTCCTGTGTTTTTCCCTCCTCTTGAAGAGAGTGCAGCGCACACTTTGCTGTAGACTTCTAAATTTAACACTATGCTGCTTCTCCTGAGGCCATATGGCCACTTATGACCATGAAGGATGAGTAGAGTCACAGCTGTGGAGAAGCCACTGGAACCCACCGCTCCATGTTCTGAATAAAGATCTGCTGATGTGTGGTCACCTCAGAGCAGAAGATACACACAGATCTTGCAGGAAGCCTCTTATTCTCCCTCATCCAGGTTCACCTACTTCTGCATATGAGTTGTCCCATGGCCTGCAAACCATGTCCTAAATAGCTGAAATTTGCAGGAGCATGCCATCTCCTTACCGGCTCCCATGTTCTGATACGTTTCTATACTTTTTTTTTGGTCCCGTTCTGTGTCTCCAGAGTCCTCAGTGAGCAAGAACTGAGCTTCTTCCAAGTCGTAATGATCCTCACTTGTTCACTCTCTCACAACAGAATCGCTTTGGCCAACAGCCAGGACTGCACTAAGGGCCAGGCACATACACGGGCAGCTTAAAAGCACCTCAGCTTTGGGAAATCCTGCTGGGCTGTAAAAGCTACCCACAAACCCAAATCATATCAAGCAAGGCCTGTCTGATAATTCTTTGGCAAATCCCCAAACTCGCTGAGCTGCTTTTCCATACAAAGTGTTTCCAGGTGGGTTATTAGGTCCTGTATCCCTTCCATCTTGTATCCTCTTGCGGGTGAAAAAGGCATTCCTTAGAATGAGCTATTTTTAAAAGGAAAACAAATATTCTCCTTTACATTTCTGGTTCTTCTAAACCAGAAGGATACTTTGCAAGACACAAATTGTTCCTGCTGAGTAGCACAGGGGTCTTGTCTGCCCACAGTGCCCGTGCCCATACAGGACTTTCAGCTGGGGAGATAATTATATTTTCACGAGGAGATTGATGCTGGTACGACTACCAGTGTGAACAGTTACGCTAGTGCGAAGTTGCCATACTCTGTTAAATCTAGTTTCCCTTCCTGTATTTTTATAGCAGCATCACTGCGGCCACATTTGAGTCGGTGCTGCTTTAATTGTACCAGGGGAGTTAAGAGGGAAGAGCTGAGTCAAGCGTGTCCCCCAGCCGTGTGGGTCGGAGCCCAGCTCCGTGCATCTCATCCAGCTATCGTGTACGCGCCCTTAGGCTGTTTTACGTGTGTGTTTGGTGAGACCGCATCTGGAGTCCTGTGTCCAGTTCTGGGCTCCCCGGTTCAAGAAGGACGGGGAACTGCTGGGGTGGCTCCAGCAAAGGGCTACAAAGATGATTAGGGACTGAAGCATCTTTCTTATGAGGAAAGGCTCAGGGACCTGGGGCTTTTTAGTCTAGGAAAAAAGAGAAGACTGAGCGGGGATCTTATCAATGCTTATAAATACTTAAAGGGAGGGTGCCAGGAGGATGGGAATAGTCTTTTTTCAGTGGTGCCCAGTGATAGGACAAGAGGTAACAGGCACAAACTTAAGCATAGAAAGTTCCATCTTAACATGAGGAGGGGCTTCTTCCCTTTGAGGGTGGCAGAGCACTGGCACAGGCTGCCCAGAGAGGTGGTGGAGTCTCCCACACTGGAGACATTCAAAACCCGCCCGGACGCCGTCCTGTGCAACTGCTGTAGGTGTCCCTGCTGTGGCAGGGGGGCTGGACTGGGTGATCTCCAGAGGTCCCTTCCAACCCTGACCAGTCTGTGATTCTGTGTGCACACAAGATCCTTCAGTAAAGCCTAGCTTTGCCAGGAAAAGCTGCATCTCCGTGAGGACTTCAGGGTGTCAGGCAGCAAAGCTTTGCTTGCTCTCTGTCAGGGAAGGCTGGTTTCCCTGCCATGAAAGAGGCAGGCAGTCCGTTGGCTGACCTGCTGTTACTTCTCCCCACTGTGATTAGGACTGTTGAAAATGGACCCCAAGTGTAAGACCTGCAGATCTATCATTAGATATTGCATGAGAGAGGTGGGCAAAGAAAAGATAGGGTTATCATTTGAAAATTGTCAAAATGATGAAGTGGTTTGTTTGGTGATTTGAGTCTTTGGGGTCTATGCCACCACAGAAAATGAAGAGGGGTGGAGACAGAAAAGTACAAAACCCAGAAGTTTCAGTGAGTTAAACCAAACTGTTTCGCTTTGAGACACTTTCAGACAAGACGATTTTGATGTGTGTCTTTGGGAAAAAAAAAAAAATAACCAACTGTGACCAGTAAAATCTGACCAGGCGGTGAGCGATCTGGTTTTGACGCAGACCTGCCGGTGAGACCTCCCTCCCCAGGGAGGCCAGCCTCACCGCTGGCTGCAGGATGCACGCACCACCCGGGAGCTCTTTCGTACCACCCCTGGGAAGAGGAAGGTGTTGATGGGAGCCCTGGCAGCCGTGTGCCACCTCAGCAGGACGGCGCTCCCGGATGCAGCGAGGTTCAAAGGGATGCACCATTGCACAGGCACGCTGCATTGGCGTGACTCAGGTCGCGCAGCCACCCCGCACAGCCTTCCTCCCAGCATCCCTCCCCGGGACACCTCCCACTCCTGATACCGTCATCTTTTTCCTGAAGACAGCCCTGCCGAGCACCGCTGCCGGCCGCTCACGGTTCTGCCAGGCGCTGAGCCAAAGCTCCTCAGCCCACTCCAGCTCAGCTGCGTCAGTGAGAGCCGGTGAGACAGCATCGAAGCTCGTCTGGGCTGCAGAACAACCCCGGGTCTGTGAGGTCCTGGAAAAACTCTGGGCAGAGCCTTAAGAGCCCCATGCTCTTGAAGGAGAGCAAAAACAAGGCAGGAGCTGTTGCAAAGATGTTATTTTTCCTCCCGGTGAGTAGTAGAAAGCCCCACCCAAGTTTCACTCCTGGCTCCCACTTTATATTAAAAAACAAACAAAACCAGAAAAAAAAAATAAAATCAACGTTTGCTACTGTGTGTTGCCCTTGCTGCCATGTGACCCGGGCATGTGATTAAGTTGTTGATACTTGTTTTTTTTTTTTAATAGGATCAAATTCATAGCTGCTGTAGAAGCCTGAGTAACTTGTCAGAGCAATTCTCTCCCCTGGCGAGTTACACAAGCTGGGGAGCTTCTCCCTGCCCCAGGGTATCCCACCTATCTCTCCCTTCTCGCAGGGCTCCTCCTCCCTGTCCTTTTGCAAAGGCTTTCCTCATTTTTAGGAAAACAGGCAGAATTCCCCTCAGCTGCACTTGGAGCTTGGTGAGAGGCCCCGGGGATGTGGCAGTAGTTTCTTCCAGCCTTTCTTCCCATTGCAAGTGTTGCTTAAATAAAAGGGAAGGATGAGCCTCCGCTCAAAAAAAAAAAAAAAAGAAAAAAAAAGAAAAGACTGGGCTTGCCAACCTGCAGCGTGCTCTGTGTTTGATTTCCGCTCACAGTCTGCAGGGCTCTGCCTGTGAAGATGTGTTTAGTCATGTTGCGTGGCTGGACTGGATGGGGCTGTTTGCTTCAGGATTTGTGTTTGTTCCCAGCTCTCCTGAATGATCTAACGTTACCGTGCCAGGGAGCCACCGTGTTGTTGTAATCGGGCCCCTTCTCTCCTTGGCAGGCAGGAGCTCCAGAGGATGAAGGGGACCATGCAGAGCCTTTGTAGGGAAGCAGGTCTGAGCAAGGGGACACCCTTTTACTGAAGAGGTAGAAATAACCGTGGCCCTATTTGTGGTGTCTTTCTGTGTCCGGTGTGCACTGCATTGGGCCAAGTCCCAGCTGCTTCTCGGGTCTCAATAATTCCTGTGAATAATGGGGGGAGCCCCTGCTTCAGTGACTGCCTTTGCTACAGGAGAAAGGGCAAGCCTTTGAGATACCTTCACAATCCTCTGCTGCTAGAGTTGGCCTGGGACCAGGCCAGCACCTGATCTCAGATGAAGTATTTATGATCCTGAAGGCCAACCACAGGTCCATGGCTACCTAGGGGCATGAATGGGAACCACTGCTGTACTGTTTGTCGAGGAAGCACAGGAGGTGTGAAATGCCCATGTTTACCTTGGTGGTAATTATCAGTTACCGCCTCTGTGGCTTATTGAGGCAGAAGACAAAAGACGAAAGTCAACACTACTGATCTCTCCAGTGTGCCCCAAATCTACGTGTGCTTCGAAGAGATGCAACACACACCTTTCCTGGGATTTGACTTTAATTACCAATGAACTTTTTGTTCACAGTAGCAGGTGCCAACCTTTCTTACAGGCTTTAACTGCTCATGCAGTTGCTCTTAGCAGCCTAGGGTGGCCCCTCCACTCTTTCTCTAAGACTCACTGCTGTTAGCTTTGCTGGTGGTGCTTGCACCTGCAGACACCACCACGCTATGGAGACACTACATGGTTTTTGAAGTAGGGATTGGGTGTAACAGTCGTACAATGACTGTGATTTCTATCACCCCTGTAAAGAAAATGTCTCTCTGCCCATCTAAGGCCACTCTGCAGAAAGCAAATGCTCACCTTGGCCATATGACAAAGATACAAACTGCTGTTGTGCTCTCCCACTGCTGTGTGACTTCAGCTGGGATGTTAAGCTGTGTATTTCTCACTGGAAATAAACATACTATTTTCCTATAGGTAGGTTGTTTTGTTTCTGTCAGACATAAAACCTGGAGGCAACAGTGGACAAAGTGCTTGCTTTTCCTCTTCCCCTGTGTTTCCCTTCTTCTGTACTTTGCCACTGTATCTTTCCTCTTCTTAGGAAGTTCTGTCTTTGATCATAAGAATTTATCATCGCCTCTTTTCATACTGCCTGGATTTGAATAAGAAAGTCACAGACTCTAAAACTCATTGCGAACTCCTTGAGTTGCCCCATTCTTTAAAATAAAGTGGTGTTAGTGCTTTTCTGTTTAGAATCATAGAATCATAGAATGGTTTAGGTTGGAAGGGACCTTGAAGATCATCGAGTTCCAACCCCCCTGCCACAGGCAGGGATACCTCTCACTAGACCAGGTTGCCCAAGGCCACGTCCAGCCTGGCCTTGAACACCTCCAGGGATGGGGCTTCAACAACCTCTCTGGGCAACCTGTTCCAGTGCCTCACCACCCTTAAAGTGAAAAACTTCTTCCTGATGTTTAATCTAAACCTGCCCTTTTCCAGCTTAAAGCCGTTCCCCCTCGTCCTATCACTACATGCCCTTGTAAAAAGTCCTTCCCCAGCTCTCCTGTAGGCCCCCTTTAGGTACTGGAAGGCCGCAATAAGATCTCCCTGGAGCCTTCTCTTCTCCAGGCTGAACAGCCCCAACTCTCTCAGCCTGTCTTCATAGGAGAGGTGCTCCAGCCCTCGGATCATCCTCGTGGCTCTCCTCTGGATGCGCTCCAGCAGGTCCATGTCCTTCTTATGTTGGGGACTCCACAGCTGGATGCAGTACTCCAGGTGGGGTCTCACGAGAGCGGAGTAGAGGGGCAGAATCACCTCCCTTGACCTGCTGGCCACACTTCTTTTGATGCAGCCCAGGATACAGTTGGCCTTCTGGGCTGCGATCGCACACTGCTTGCTCATGTCGAGCTTCTCATCAATCATCACCCCCAGGTCCTTCTCCACAGGGCTGCTCTCCAGCCATTCTCCACCGAGCCTGTATTTGTGCTTGGGATTGCCCCGACCCAGATGTAGGACCTTGCACTTGGCCTTGTTGAACTGCATGAGGTTGGCTTGGGCCCACCTCTCCAGCCTGTCCAGGTCCCTCTGGATGGTATCCCTCCCCTCCAGCGTGTCTGCTTCGCCAAACAGCTTGGTATCATCAGCAAACTTGTTGAGGGTGCACTCTACCCCACTGTCCATGTCGCTAACAAAGATGTTGAACAGTACGGGTCCCAGTACCGACCCCTGAGGAACGCCACTCGTCACTGCTCTCCACTTGGACACCGAGCCGTTGACCGCAACCCTTTGAGTGCGACCATCCAGCCAGTTCTTTATCCACCGAGTGGTCCATTTATCGAATCCATGTCTCTTCAATTTAGAGACCAGGATATCGTGTGGGACAGTGTCAAACGCTTTGCACAAGTCCAGGTAGATGACATCAGCAGATCTTCCCTTGTCCACTGCCACTGTAACCCCTTCATAGAAGGCCACCAAATTTGTCAGCCACCAAATTTGTTTAAAAAAATAATTTTAAAAAAACCCAAATAGATGATATTTGGAAAAGCCACCTTGCTTTTAATGGTAGTTCAGATTGTCATAACCAGCAAATTTCAGGCTTCTCATTTCAGTGCTTAAGTAGGAAATCAGAGAATCATAGAATTGTTTGGATTGGAAGAGACCTTCAAAGATCTTCTAGTCCACCCCCCCTCTGTGGGCAGGGACATCTTTCACTGGATCATCCAACCTGACTTTGAACATTTCCAATGATGGGCCATCCACAACTTCTCTGGGCAACCTGTCCCAGTGTTGGGGTGCCAGTCAGCATATATCACACACCCAAAATATATCTATTTCTAACTTGTTTGATTTTGTGGTATTCTGGCACTTTTGCTCATGGCCTGTGTGAGGACCCAGTTGCTTCTCTGGGCTCTAGAGCTCTTTCCTATGGCATGTTTGTCTGAAATTTCTTCTTCTCTCCCAAGGATCTCAGGCAGCTCATGTCTGGTTTGCATCAGAGCTCTTGTGTCTCTGACACAGGTAAGGGTCTCTGTGCCCCAGTGGTTTCTTTTTGCTGAACAGGAGCCTGTGATTGTTTGGGGTTTTTTTTAATCTTATTCCTGTGGTTGGAGAAGGTTCTGTTTTGCTGGATCACCAAACCATCAGCATGGCGATGCCAATTATCCATGTGTCCCTAAGTATGCCAACCGTATCCTGGGCTGCATCAAAGAAGTGTGGCCAGCAGGTCAAGGGAGGTGATTATGCCCCTCTGCTCCGCTCTCGTGAGACCCCACCTGGAGTACTGCATCCAGCTCTGGAGACCCCAACATAAGAAGGACATGGACCTGCTGGAGCGCATCCAGAGGAGAGCCACGAGGATGATCCGAGGGCTGGAGCACCTCTCCTATGAGGAGAGGCTGAGAGAGTTGGGGCTGTTCAGCCTGGAGAAGAGAAGGCTCCGGGGAGATCTTATTGCGGCCTTCCAGTACCTAAAGGGGGCCTACAGGAGAGCTGGGGAAGGACTTTTTACTAGGTCATGGAGTGATAGGATGAGGGGGAACGGCTTTAAGCTGGAAGAGGGCAGGTTTAGATTAAACATTAGGAAGAAGTTTTTCACTTTAAGGGTGGTGAGGCACTGGAACAGGTTGCCCAGAGAGGTTGTTGAAGCCCCATCCCTGGAGGTGTTCAAGGCCAGGCTGGACGTGGCCTTGGGCAACCTGGTCTAGTGAGAGGTATCCCTGCCTGTGGCAGGGGGGTTGGAACTCGATGATCTTCAAGGTCCCTTCCAACGTAAACCATTCTATGATTCTATGATTCTATGATTCTAAGTAATTAACTGGATAGGGTTCAGTGTGTGGTATTCAGGAGTAGTCAGTATCATTCTTTGGTTTTCTCGGATCAGTATAGCTTGTTGTTGCTTGTTGGAAATGACTTTATGCTCTTAACAACCATCTCGCGTCTCAAAACTCTTCTTTTTCCTTAGTGATACCAGCAGGAAACACATTTATGATGGCAGGTGTGTATCTATATATGTGAATAATAGACCTTCAGTTTTCCAAATTTCAACTTAGAAGTTGTTTACTTTTTACATTTCAACAAACAAATACCTAAAATATTTTGAGAAGGTCTGTCATTTTCTGAGAAACTGTTAAAAAAATAATTTTCAGTTCCTCCCCATGACACTCTCTGCCAGTATTCTCTGCCAGGCGGGTTTTTTCTCTGGCGATGAGGGGGGAACACATACGTGTCTGTTTTCTTCTTAGCCTGCAAGGCCTATGGGCCAGGCATTGCCCCTATACTTGTACAGCTACTGAGAGCAGAAGTCTGAACCTCTTCACAAAGACCAGTACAGCTGATTCTGTTCTCCCAAAGCAACCTCCACTCACAAAAAGAGAAAAGAGTATTTTTGCCACTCTCAGATCTCTCCTGTTTCCCCCATGAAAAGTCACACAGCCTTCAAAGCTAGCCAAGGGAGAAGCATCGAAGACGCTCCTCAGATGTTGTCATGATTAACCTGAAGCTGTTAGCCAGAGCTGTATTTCACAAGCCCAAAGCTTTGCCGTGCAGGAGGCTTTAGCTGCAGTCAGGGGTGCTGCTTTTGAGACGAGCTTCCAAACTCTAAACAGCAAGTCTGTTGCAATAACTCTGTTGATCAAATAAAATTTCTGTTCGCAGCACAGAGCCAAAAACAGTTTCTGATTGCAGCCTTGAGGGGTATTTCTTGGCTCGTGGTCGACGTTTTAAGCAATGTGTAGCTCTACAAGTCATTACCAATGTTTGAAATCTCTTCCTTCTTATTATTATCCTCGGAGATGTGGAATGAGGACTATTTACCTTCCCCTCATAGTTCATTATGATTATTAAGCCATAGGAATGAGGACATGTGCATGAGAGTTGGGTATAGCAGGCCTGATCTGGCTGTGTCAACATTATTTCCCGAAGAAGAGAGTATATTCAGAAATATGGCCAAGTTTTCCTTTTTCTTCTCCTGACTGTATTTGTGTACAAAGATTTCAAGATTTCACAATGCCATGTTATGTACGCAGTTTGCTGAAGCGGTAATACGAGGTGTTTCATTGCCACATTACCAAGACATTTAAACAACTCTCTTCATTAATAATCTGTTGCCTTATACCTTCACGTTGCAGTGTCTGGTCTCACCTCTGCTTGCTCTCTCAGCTGCCTTCCCCTCCTCACTGGATTTAGAGCTATTCTAGTTTTCCCACCTGCCCCTCCTGGGCCCTACCAGCTCCTATAAAATGGATCCCCAGGCCACCGAGGAAGAAGCCACCGAGGCCGCAGCATAGATGGGCTGGTGGTGTAAGCGCTTGTAGATGTGTCCACACTGCACCCCGCAGCAGCCGTTTCCTGGTGGACACGGCCACGAGCTGGTACCGCCACGTTCTGCTGTGCAGTGCCATGGAGGGGTGCTGGCGAGGGTAGGTGGGAAGGGGAGTATATCTGCATCGACACTGGGTTACGTGGCAGCAAAAGAGCAAAGCTTGTTCAGCTGACCTGGCTACACTGATCCTGGCCCTGGGAGCAGCTCGGGCTCTGCAGGCCACCTTCACTTGGTGCAGCCCTGAAGTCCTTCATGGCTTTCTAGCTACATGGTTGGGCCCCGTTTTCAAAACACTCATTGATTTGGGACTTCCACACACTTAGAGTGACATTCAGGCTCCTCCACGCCTAAATCTCTTTGGAAAAATGCGAATCACTGGTGGCAGTGGGGGGGGTTTCTTGTCACATCTGAGGTCTGCAACCGTTAGTTCTTTTAGCCCCGTTTTCAGAGGATGGGGAGATGGTAGAGGTAAAACTGCTGTTGATGGCAGTGGGAACAGAGAGCTCAAGCTGGAATGGGTGCAGAGCCTGAACTGTCCTCTCCTTCCCAGAGCCTTTTAAATTTAGGCTTGGCAGGTCACTGGAGGAACGTGGCCACCTGATACATTTGTTCTCTGGATAGAGAGGACTGAAATTTCTTGGGCTGTTCCTCTGTCTCATTTCATAAGTACTACATCTACCTTCAAATATTAAATGAGATGTCTGCATAGCCCATGTGCACTTTCATGCCGTACAATTTTTCTCCTGAAAAGCAAGATTTTTGCCTACTCTGAAGAATGTGCTTTTTTGCTGGACACATCAATTTGCACCTTCTCCCCATTGTACATATTCTTTATCCTCTGCTTCCAGGTCAGTGTGACACTACATTGGAGTCTGCAGGAGCAGGGACTGTCTCATGACTTGGTCATGTAGCACCTACAAAAATGAGGTTTTAATCTAGGCAGGCATCCCTGGTACATAATATGCAATAAATTGGCATAATGAAAATGGATAAACTGGGAACGCAGCTCACTGTGGAAATAGTACCTAATATGGGAATAATTCCTAACTCCTCAGGGTTCCAGTGCTCCTTTCTGCTTTGCTCTGAGCATTCAAAAGCATGCTCACCGCAAGATGGTTTTTGTTAGGAATGATGACATTTGCTTAATTAAATTTCAAAAATATCTAAGTGGCAGCTCTACTGGGCCTGAGTCAAGAATTATTCCATGCTTTCTGGTGCTTAGACAATGTTGTTGGTTGGTGACTAGGGAGTTTTCAGTTCATAGATTTAACATCACCTTGCTGACGGCAAATACAATTTAACTTTTCATTCTAGAAGCTTTATCAATACGAATCTACTGTTATATCCTAGTTACACTACACAAGCAAAAGAAAAAGCAGCATTAAGAAATAGTTCTATAGAAATATGGATGGCTTTTATTAATAATATAACCGGGTATTTTGTCACAGGGATTCTACTAACTTGGTTAATATTGAAGTACTATTATTATTGTCACTGCTACGGTCCCCAAGAGCCAATACTCATAACCAGGATCATGCTGCATTGGACTCTGAGCAAGCAACAAAACGCATGTGCTCCAAAAGAGTTGACTGTAAGAAATAATGGACTGATATGGGCTGGATAGTGACACTAGGAGCAGGTACAGCCAAATGTAACACATACGTGCTCACTTGTGCCTTTTCCTAGTAGCATTTGCATTCTCACCTGTCCACTGCTTTAGAAAACAATACCCAAGATCTTCTCCATAGTTAGGCCAGGACTGAGTTGTCTTTTAAGCAGTAGCAGATGTTCAGATACCGATAAGACCATGTAAATCTGTGTACGCCTGTAAAATGTTGTCATTTCCCAGCAGTGGGTCCTCCTCCGGCTCCAGAGCATGCATACAACCCAGTACGTGTAGCAGCTCCCCCCGGTCATCTTTCCAGTGGTACATGCAGGTGGGCTTTCTAATTGCAGCACGTTCCAGCGAAGTGCGGTATTTGGTGCTGGTGCAGCCCTGAGGGAGCAGTAGTTCCTCCGTGTCATCCTTCTGTGATGCCATCTTTGCCATCCTTTTTGTCTCCGTTCAGTCTGTTTTAATTAGAACCACCATAGCTACCACAAAACCACTACTGCGAAGAGCTCCCCAGAAGGACTTGGCCCGGTCAGCGTACCTGGGACGGTGAGCAGAGGTTGTGGGACTGCTGTCTGCCAGGTGAGGAGAGCAAATGCAGCTGCCGGGAGCAAGTCATCGTGGGCTGAATAGAGTTTGCCAGGAGAAGGCTAGCACAGGCACCCGGGCTGCCAGCATGCTCTTGGGTGGAGAGAAGCCCTGAGGCAGCACTTTTGTGCTATGTCTTCACTTTGAGGTTTGGATGTGGCCTTGGGGGCATCTCAGAGCCCCAGGAGGCATTGAGGGTGGTACTGGGGCTGTGTATGTGTGTGCTGTCAAGTCAGTATGGAATTCAGAAAGCAAAAGTAAAGCTTTTGGTCAAGGGAACAGCAATTAGTGGGGAAGTGCTTAAAACTGGAGAGAACAGACAGAACAAGTAACCCAGATGCATCACACTGGACAAAACAAGTTGTGTATAAACAGTCTCTAAAACTGTTTACAAAGTCCTAAAGAAAGAGAAAATACAAAAGATTTTTTTTTTTTCTGCCTGAAAGCAGAGGACAGGGATGCTAGTTTTTGTCCCTGCCATCAGTGCTGGGCAGCTTGCTGCTGGTGGTGACATGGTCTGTGCCTGTGGTGCTTTGGGGCATGGGGCTCCCCATATTCCACAAACACTTCCATTAGTCATCTGGCCATTTCTGCAGTATCTGCCAGATCCATCAGCAGAAGCATAACCAAACACAGGCACCCACTCATTTGACTTTTCTCTTTTGCTCTTTTCCCTGTATCAAGAGCATCAAATCCTCCACTGCCCTGGAGCAATCAGTCATTAACAACAACCTTGCTCCTGCCAGGGTGCTCCTCAAGCCGTTGCAGTCAAGGATACTTCTGGGAAAGACAGAAAACAAATTCAATTTTCAGCTGCTGCAAAAAGGGATGAATAACCATTTAAAACCCCTATGTTTTTATTTTTACCCGCTAGCCACCGAGGGCGGCACTGCAGAGGGATGGCTTGTCAGAAATTCTAGCCACTGCTATCACAATGAGTTTACTCTGCAAATAGGTCTCATTTTCCCAAGAGAGGAGAACTTGGCAGGGGACATCCAGAGGATACAAGGGGTTTGCAAACATTACAAAGATTGGAGCGTGGAGTTGCTAATCTCTAGCTAGAGAGGGCAATTGCTTCAGATAGCCAGAGGATGCTTCATGGTTCCTCTGTTAGCAGAAAAGGAGCCTCCTGAAGTGCCTATGGAGTGCTGTGCGTGGGTGCGCCATGGTGGAAGCAATAATAAAGTGACTCTAACCAGGAACCTCAAGCTGCTGCAAGGAGACATGGTCTGGGTTAGCTGATGACGAGCAGCAATCCCTGCAGCAATTGCCTCCTGCCCTGCGATATCTCTTTGTCTACCATTTACCTCTGAGTGAAGCAACTGGACTGTCAGCACTCATGGCTAGACCGCGTTCACAGGACCGCAAGCCACGTTTTCCACGTGGAGGGGTGGGTTGAGGAGAGCACAACATGCTGCTGCTGGCTGTGGGAGGGGGAGGCAAGACGGAGAAGGGGCTTGGGTTTCTTAACCTTGACTGTTAGTTTCTGGGAAGCTGCCAGCTTATTAGACCAGCAGAGGAAACCTTGCTTGTTTTTTCTTTCCCCTCTATGCATGGCTAATGACACCCATTTTAAACTACCCTCCTTAGGAAGGTAGGGGAGTATGCCAAGAAAAGAACGTGGTGGAAGAGCAGGAGGCGAAGCACGCAGTGCTCAGCAGAGCTGCTTTGCCTTTCCTTGCTGCTGCCGATTCACTAGATCCAGCCTCAGCTTTGGTTTCCCAGATTTTAAAGGCAGCTTTTCTGAGCTCCCCAGTTTCCCAAGGCAGGCGTAGGGCCAGCAGTCTTTTTTGTACTCCTCACTTGTGTCCCAGCATCCTCCTCAGCGTGGAGCTCAGAGATGCTATTTTGGGGATCCCATGGCATACCTTGCAAGGAGTCCATAATGGGGACGGCGTGGATGGATGTCCCCACCCTTGACAGCACATTCTGTCCTACAGGAGGAATAGAAGGTGTTGGAGAATATTTGTGCCATGGGACAATGTAGGGATACAATTGTCAGAGGTCCTTTGCTTGAATTGGTGCTGCTTTTCACCCAGTTTGTACACTTCAGCTTTTGTTTCAATCTTGTCCTCACAGAGCTGGGCATACAGTCAGTTCTCTCCTTGAGGCTACGAGATCCTCTTGCTCTAAGCAGATGCATGGGACTTCAGCTTGTGCACATGCACATCTCCTGTGTAACTATGTTTGTCTTCCTGGAGCCCAGACTGACCTAGTGGAGTTCAAAATTGTGGTCACCGTGGCCCCACGCAAGTTGTGGGGTCACTCTGAGAACTAATACTGACCCAAATGGGAGGGACTGTGCAGTCCAGGGTGGCTGAGAGCTTGCATCTCCCCAGGAGATGGTGGTTCACAGCTGAGAAAAATCCTGCGCTTGCTTTTAGTTTTTGGTGAAGCCAGATGTTTGAGACAATTTCTGTTTCCAGAGCTTTCTGTCATAGACCGTGGCTGAATGCATGAGCAGAAGAAAAAAAGGCTTCAAAGCCAATTTTCTGAAATGCTTCTAACCACTGTTTCAGGACTTTCAGGCTGCAGAACCAGATCCTTAGCTAGCATAAAAGGACATGGATCCATGGAGCTGAACAGTGTTCAGCAGTGTTCCGTGCTTCACAAGGAGAAGCACAGAAACACAGAGATCTTGGTTGGAAGGGACCTCTGAAGGCCCAAGCTTGCCCAGGTTCCCACTTAACACAGGACTATCACGCTAGGTCAGGTCAGCCTTGGCATTGTCTAGCCATGTCTTGAAAACCTACAAGGGTGGAGAGTTCCCCACTCTGGGAGACGTTTTCCCTAATGTCCATTCTCATCTCCCAAGTGCCAGCCTGGGCTTATTGCCTCTCATTTTTCCATCCGCTGCTCGCAGGAGGCATTGGGGTCTGTCACTCATGTAACTTCCATTGAGGGAGGCATGATTTCCAATAAGCTGCCGTTAGATCACCCCTCCACCTCCTTGTCTCCAGACTAAACCTACCCAGCTCCCTCAGCCTCTGCTCATAGCATGTGTGCTCTGCCCCGACTACCTCAATATCCGTCTTACTGGGCCTGCTCACACCCAGGGGTCCAAAGCGACATGGTATGTCACTGGCAGCCTCCAGAGAATAACAGCTTCCCTCGCTCTCCCGGCTACGTGCCTTCTCCTCAGCCCACCAGGCGCTTCGTCCCATTGGTGACACCAGCACATGCTGGGCTCAAACAAGGTGTGACCCGTAATTTGTAGCAATGTGAATAGGAGCAGAGGTTTCATGCACTGCACTGGAGATAGTACAGTGAGCAAGCAGTTTCAAAATCCAATTTCATAGACACAGAGATTACATTAATCTCTTTTAATAGCTAAACAATTCAGTTTTCAAGATAGGACAAAGCATGGGATATTCTTGACAAAACTGGTGCTTCAAAGCTGCCTACATCAGATTTAAAATCCTAACTCCTAAGCTCCTAACGATAGAACCGATTGTATCTTTTCAGACAGTAGCACTGCAAAACTGGCGTTTAATCTCCCCTTTTTATAACATGCTGTAGCTGCCTGGGCTTGCCTGTTGGGAAGCAAATGTAGATTGACTTTGCCTTCAAATACCGTATGAGGAAACTCACTCAGCCCTCACCAACTGATCTCGGGGGCCTGTGGAATGATAAAAGCTCAAGTTATCAAAGTATCTGTAAACTGCCTTCTGATTTCTAGCTGGAGCACCTCCCTGAATCTGGACCCTTTGATTTAAGGTGGCTGCTTTCTTTCACCGTGTCTCAACAGGCAGAAGAGGGCATAGCTTTAATTCCTGTTGGCTCAGTTGCATTAGCTCAGCATGACTGAAAAGCCCTCTTCACCTCCAGAAACGCAGAACTGAATGCAGATCTACATTAGAAACTTCTGCCCATGTAGTAAGTACCTTGTAATATACAGAGACGTTTCTGTACCACCAAAAAATATTGATATAAAAGTGCTTTTCTTGTTGACACTGTTTTGCTTGGAGAACCAAAATTAGCTCTCCTGGGGAAGGCACTTTATGGGGCTAGACTGCATGTTTTGAGAGAATTTGCAGGTTTTGTGGTCTAGGCATATGCATTTTGGGCTGATTTTTAGTGTTTGTGTTGTGATTTAGGGCTCTGCCAAATAAGCTCTAGCAAATGACAGTGAGGTGACCAAAGAGGTGACCCACCCAGATGTTTATTACGGCTCCGCTGGCAATGATTACTGTCCCTGCAGCAGAGTTGGCAGAAGACAACATATGTCCAGTGCAGAACTGCTCCAAATGGCATTTTAGTTGAAATCTCCAAGGAGGTGGGATTAGACTAGACAAAAGACTGTGAACGAGAGATACTGAGATGTTGTTTATAATGGTTTATGCCCATCAAGACCAGCATTGGTGCCATGCCTCATGTCCTTACAGCTTCTGCCCCCTGTTTCTCTCCCCTCTTCACACCAGAACTGGCAGTCATCTAATCCTAATAGGAGATGATTCAGGAACTTCAACCAGCCAAATGATCTCCTCATTCACCTAGAAGGAGTGTGGGGGACTAAAACTCCACCAACTTCTATCATCAG
The DNA here is from genome assembly GCA_017639485.1 of Pluvialis apricaria. Taxonomy (NCBI): domain Eukaryota; kingdom Metazoa; phylum Chordata; class Aves; order Charadriiformes; family Charadriidae; genus Pluvialis; species Pluvialis apricaria. Next base: position 24,890,982 of record CM030007.1, read on the forward strand.
CTTCATCATGATACCTTTTTCTTGGGCCATGGTACAGGTGTCCTTCTGGTGTCTCAGCTCCAGTCTAGCCTTTGGTGGTAGAGTGGTATCAAGCAACATCAGGTGCTATGTCTTCATCTGCTCATCTGTTTTCCACCCAAATGTTAATCTGAGGCCAGAGGCTCCCCCGACGCTCCTGTATAGCCAACTAGCGAGGCCTCTGCTGCCAGGGAAGTTACCCCTTATCCTTCAGCTGTAATCTCCGTTCTGCTATAGCAGTAACCGCTGCGGTGGGTGGCACCGCTGTCAGAAATGGAGTTGCCATTAGCGGTTGTCTCCTTCCTCTCCCAACTCAGAGGGGTGCTGCTTGCACCCTGGTGCCGCAGCAAGCAGGAACCACTGCAGGAGCAGGTCAGGACTGACCCTGATCTGAGCAGTACCACCAGGCTACAATGCACAAGAGTTTTCCTCTCCCTGGCCCGTTACTAACAAGGAAAAAATCAGTGGGAAAAAGACTGGGCCTTAAATATACAGTGAACCTTTCCCCACCCATTACCACCTAACTGATAAACTACTCCAGGCTATCTTGTTTATGTTTATGAGTGTTTAATACCTCTTAGCATTTGCGTTTGCCTCGAAGCTACAGGCAGCTCTGTGCTGTAGTGTGCTAAATACTTGTTCCGTAAGTACAAACAGATGTTTGAAGATCAGCTTTGAAGCAAATCTTTACCCTCTAGATTCTCTCCCAAGACTCCTCAGGAACAGTGTACGTCACTATATTCAGGGCAAAGCCTTGAAGGGCAGGGAGAGAGGAGATACATAGAAATAGTCAGCAGTGCAGCAGGAACACAAACTCACATCTCTGTTGCATAAATCCTTCACAGCAGCAGTTTGGGTATCAGAATTTTCATTCATTTCACAGGGTCTCATTCCTATAAAGCAATCTTTGCTGCATGCAGGTCTTTTAGACTTGTTTTGACTCACTAGCCAGATTCTTGTCACCCTCAAGAGCTATTGCCTGCAACCTAAGTAATCCCCCTAATATAAAAAATCTCAGGATGAGCAGAGATGGTGAAACTGAGTGGTGTGCATGGATGGCTCTTCCTCCCACGTATTGCGTCTCTTAGCTGCTCACAGGGATGGAAAGGACAGACACAAGTCAAAAACTCAAATCACACTCAAAAACTGCAAGATGCCCTATGATACTGCGTGCCACATGCAAAGTAATGGGGAAGGTTAAACAGCCTCTGCCTCAGGCAGCTCCCAATTTATGTCAAGATGCAACAGAAAACCTGAGAAGGGAAAGGTAAGATGGTAGTGGTGAAACCAGCCAGGATTGTGCGGTGATTGCTGTGTGGGAGGTTGCAGCCAGGACTCTTAAACAATTTAAACCACTGTGGTATGGCTTTGGTTTTGTTTCTTCTTTTCTCACGTTTTGGGGGAGAAGAGGGTGGGTCTGGAAGTTCAGGTGCTAGCTTGGGACTCAGGTGCTCTACGTCCAGGTTTCTGCCTTGCCACTGACTCCCTGGGGTAAGCTGCTCCCATCCCCGCTGCCTTTTGCCCCTCATTCTCCAAGGAAGAGCAGCACTTCCACACCCCCGAGGCGAATGAGATTCATACTTCAAAGCCTGTGAGGCACTCACGTATGGTATGAGAGAGAACCGTATCAGGCCCTGAAGAGATTCTCCCCGCGTTACCTTTAGACTGTACGCCTTGGACAGCAAAGGGGATCCTTCAGAGCACTCAGCGTAGCTGACTTCCAAATGCAAAGCAGTGTTAGACCTGAGCTACACAGGGAACTGATGTTCTGCTGTAAATCTCTCTAATTCGCTCTGCAGAACGCTTTCCCTTCACTCTGCTTTGTTTCACATCTCTCGCATTTCTTGCTTAAAACATGAAAACAATTCATATCTATTTTTATGGCATTCCTTTTCTTTTTCTAGTAACCACTCTTTTGTCTTACCTAAATCCACTTCATCTGAAACTGTTCTTCCTCCCTCCCTCCTCCTCCTCATCCATGAGCTCAGGCGGGAGCCACCCATCGCTGGGATACCTGCTAGGACCGGGCAGGCAGGTAAATCCCAGGATTTACAGGCTGGCTGGGGCTGGTCGCAGGGTATATTGCAAGTGCGGGGATTGCTTCCCGGCTCCTGCATCCCGCTCGGTGCCTGGCTGAGGCTGAGGTGAGTGGTTATTCCTCCATTCTGTGCCGTGCTCACCATGTGCAGGAGAGGCTGGTGTGTGCTGGGCGAGGAGCCAGGGAGCAGCTTGGCTCCTGGAGGGGCTGGGGCGCTGAGATGTGCTGTGGTGCGAAGCAGGAGCTTGCTGGGGAGAGAAAGGGGGAAAAAAACCAACACTATGGGATTGCTGTGGATTCAAGCCTTTAAAGGTACTGTCTCTGCTCTCTCCTTACCTTTTTTCTTTTCCCTTCATGCAAGGAAGGAGGTGAAGCAGCTAAGGTATTAGCATGGGACTCAGGAGACAGACTTGTTTTACAGAGTTAGTTTTCTTTGCTTTAGATCCCTGAAACAGTGTCCTCAGGGTGGGAGTCAGCAAAGCGCAAAGGCAGCAGTGGGAGCACAGGACCAGAGCCGGAGAGGAGCCCGTCCACATCTGTAGCAAGAAGCTGTTAGACTGACTGAGCTGTAACTGCATCTGCCAACCGGTGGAGACAGATGTTTTGTCATCCTGTGCTCCTGTGCCCTCCTGTTGAGAGGAAACGGGATTTTCTTCCCTTGCAGGGATGAAGTTTGGGACGATGAAAGAGTCTAGTAAGGACTGTAGCCATGATCACAAAAGTGCCTGGCTAGGAGCCTTGCGGCCTCTTGCTTTACCCCTCTTTACTCAACACCCCCCAAAGTTGCCAGAGTGGGAGAAAAGGTGCCGTTTTGGGGGATAGCTGACTGCTGTGCCTTCCTGTGAGGGTTACGCTGCTTATATCAGTGCTGTAGGTAACAAATCTTGTCAGAGGTGGTGGACCCTGTAAGTCATTTACAGCAGACTTCATTGAGGTGGCAATGAAATCCATGGTGTTTTGTTTTCCCTCATCTGCTGACATCTGCAACCCCAGCGGAAAGAAAACAGTGTGACTCTTGCCTTGCGTTTGCAGCTGAAACCTTATCAAGGACAGAAAAGAAGATGCACCTCTTTCTTTTTTTATCTTCTGCAGGTACAAACAGTGTTATCCTGGTGTAAATGGAGAGGCGTAGGGCTCTGTGGGAGGGATGCGCTTCCAGGAATTTATTCCATACGGCTGTGAGTGGCTCAGCAAGATAGGACGGGGGAAAAGGAAACAGGCCCAAACCTTCGAATAACTGAAAGAGTGAAAGAGCCCAGTGGGTGAGTCCTCACCTCTGCTTCCCCAAGAGAATAGAAACCTTTCCAAGGGAGCTGATATATCTACTGCCAGTGTTAAGCATTTTGAGTTTTGTTTTTTAAAGAAAAGCCAAGTTACACTAGGAAGTATCGCCTGCCCAATTTTAAGTCGAAACAAATAAATAGTCTTGGGTTTTGCCTTTAATTTCCTGTCCAGTGCCAGTTTTCCTGGGCTCAACATGGGTCTTTTGTGAAACACTCAGAGAATTTCGGGGCCGGGAAGGCAGCTCCCTGGCCGTGTCGCCTCCGTGGTGGCTGGTGAAATGCAGAAGAGCGCCAGCAGCCAAAGAGCCCGCATCCCGATAGATTGGCTCTCCTTTGTTGCCCTCACCGGCTGCTCTTGGCGCAGGGTTCCTTGCTCAGTCTCACCTTTCAAGGGGGAACTGTGTCCAGGTCCCTTTCAGAAAAGGCTATTTTTTTCAAATTGTCCATGTTTGAACGAAAATACTGTGTTCGGCAGCAGTGGAAACAGAGGGCCAAGCGCTCTCTGGCGTGTGTTGCGCTGATGTGATGAGGCTGGGCCATGAGTCCAGCAAGTTTTGCTCATTCCTATACCGTGCAGTGGTAAACCAGCATGTACAGTACTTTTCCTTTACCCTAGAGCTTCCTCCCAAGACCTTGCCAGTAATTTCATCCTGCTTTGATAAGTCATCATGCGACACGACGTGGAACCAAAGCCCTAATGACCTGTGTTGCTTAAAAATCAAATGACACTTTCTCAGGAGAAAGTTCTTTAGTTCCAGTGTTTTCCTAAGATAATTATACCAAGCCAGCCTATTACCCTCCCCTGTAGTTTCGTTTATTGCTCGCTATGGCTAAACTGCTGCATGCCCTCGCACGGCATTATTTTGTCATGTTCCACCCCATCATTTCAAAATAGGTTGCCTATCTGTTTAAAAGTACAGCAAAAGCTTTAAAGTCTTGAGAAGAGAGGTGCTGTATCTGTACTGTGATGATGTACAGTCTGCTGGTTCGATTTCACTGCCAAATTGAGAAACTCTTTGCCTCTTCATCTCCTCTGGCTTCTAAAATAGCAAGAGATAAACAGGAAAAAGGGGAGACACCTTCTGTTTGATATTGTTTGACTCTCAAGTCAGTTCGGGCTCTGATATTAATAACTTCCTGTTTTGGTCTAATTCTTCTGACAAGCGAAGAGCCTCCATGTGCGTTGGCATTTCAGCCTGAACTTAGGCAACTACATGACTTGTGTGTTCCCAGGCTCTGGGCTGCAAATGCCAGTTTTCTGCTTACCTTTGGGCTGAAATTTTAGAATTAGAAGTCAAGCAGCTGAAAATCAGGCGCCTAAACCCACAGTTAGTTGCCAAATTAAAAAAGGCCCGACTGTCGCAACAGTTGAACACCTGCAGACCCTGTGAGTATCATCTTGGGACTTGAGAGGGCAGAATCTATACAAATTCGACTAATTTTATGTAGGAGCTCAAATAAGGGTTCTAATTTGAAAGTCCAGACTGCCGTTCATTGCTAAGGATGTGCTCAGAAACAGAAAAGAGGATCCACAAAAATGTGGAGAAAGGTGCATTTGTGTAATATCACTTGTGCAAGATGCTTATGAAACGTGGTGCATGTTGCCTTGCGTCATTTTTTCACATGCGCTTAAATTAGTAAGACTCTTTCTTTTCCAGCTATCCAAATAACTTTCCCCATGAACTGAACTATTTCCTCTGGATAATACACTGTTTTGCTGCCCACTGGAGAGGTGGAGTCTCCCCAAATGCCTAATGCCTGCGTACTGCCCATGGCTGCTGCTCTGCGTAACCAGGAACCGTCTCCTGATCACGGTGTGCGACAGGACAGCTTGGACTCAGCAGTTCTGAGATTTAAAAATCAAACCAGCTAATCAAGATGGATTGAAAAGACTTCGAAGTGGTCCAGCCATGAGTTAATTCATTAGTTGCAGTAAATATTGCTAGAAGAGCTTCTCAAAAGGAAATGTAAAGCAGCTGAAAAGAAACATCCTTAAAGTGAATGTCAAAGGCTTCTGCAGCTGTCATCCAGTGGAGTGGGAGACTCCAGGCTTTGGAGAGAAAATAAGGGTGAAAGAAATAAAAACTCGAGTACGGAGGATAAAGTACCAATTCCCATTGAGTGATTATAGAGGAAACAGTCTTACCACTGCAGGGACCTAATTAGAGACTGAATCTCAAAACTGTTTAATATCTCCTCCAGGACACTGGGAAACCCAAACTAGCTAAAGGAGTCCGTTCAGACCAGCAGCACTAGGAGGCTCTGCTGCTTCAGGGGCACACTGAAATGCCAGGTTTATCTAGCCATAGTTCTTGAATCCTGTAGTCTCCTTAGCACTCACTTAGAACCAGGGGAGCAGCTTCATTTTCTTCCCTGGCCAGCACAGCATCATCCTGGTCCTACAGAAGACAACAAAGGGTTCCCACTGCAGTGGGAGGAAAGGCACCAGCACCCATTTTCCCAGGCAAACATAAAGTTAATTGCCAACATTAAAAAGAGAGAACTTCACATTTCTATGACTGATCTGCTAATTCACTGCTTTCGCTGGTCTCCAAAACATCTTGTGCAGGTCGGGTGCGAGTCCCCAGGCCTTCCTGGAGATGCCAGTGCTGCCAGGCGGTGGATGCATGTATTGGTTTGCTTAGGCTTTGGGGCAGGGCTCATCTCTCCCACCATTGTTTGTCTGAGACACTGTCACCCTTCTCTCCCTCCTTTTGGAAGTGTGGAAACAGTGGCCATAGTTTGAGTTTGACCTTTGGCAGCAATGCCCATCCCTCCTCTAGCTGCTCACTCCTGCCTCTTGAGCTGCAGCGCATCACCTCTTCATCGGTGAAGTGCCAAGCCGGGAACTCCCTGAGTCAGGGTTTTTTTCTTTGTTTGGTGGTTTTTCTAAGCAGCAACAAGTTTTTGCTGGATTTTATGTAAGACTCGTCAGTTCGGAGCCCTGGTCCTCAGCACTCCCCTCCTGGTGCCAGGAAGGGCTGCGTCAGCAGGAGCCATGCTCCGGGGTGCGTGAGCAGCGGGGTCAGCGGGAAGGAATTATTTTAGCTTGTATTGCCATTAAAGGCACTTCGTATGTAACCCTGTCCCTGCAGAGTGATTCTGTGCAGGGTGGGCTTCAGGGGAGTGCAGGGATCTCTTCCAGTGCCGCTACTACTAGCAGCCACGTTTTTCTGTAGCAGGATTTTCCAGGCGTAGGGAGGGCTGTGCCTTCTGAGACCGCTCGGGGAGCTCAGCCCTCCTGGGAAGAGCGGGGATGACTGCTTGGGATGGGTAAATGCATCTTGTGTTGGGGGATAGTGGTTTACCATTCTCCTCTGGAGTGGGGAGGAGGTAAGTGACCTGCCCAGAGAGAGCTCAGCGCTGCTAACATCTGACAAGGACATTTTCATAACCGAGATAAATAAACAGATGCCTTTTTTGCTCTAGGGAGATAATTTCTTCTGTGCTACTAGCCTGAGACCGTTTGCTTGGCTTAGCCTGTATTTTTGCCATATGTAACAAGCCTTAACCACTTCATTTGAGGCTGTTATTCATGTGGGGCCAATATGAAACATTTCTGGCATTTCTTTTCCATTTTTCTGGCCCTTACATGTTGCTAATGTCTCCACTTCTGTATATATGTTTTCTTGTCTAACGTTTCAGTTCTCCTCTCTTGTAATATTTTAAATCCTTAATTGCCTGATGCTGCAGATGGAGAGTATTAGTTACCTTCCATCACCACTCTGGCCACGATGACTTCCTTTGCTTGACAAGTTGATTACTTTGTCAAGGTGAATGTTAAGTCTGCCTGGAGTATCTCTGTGTGTCTTGTGCCAGATTGCGATTGCAAGCTGGTTTCTTATCAGACATGCTGTTTCTCCAGACACAGAATACCAACAGCAGAACTGGGATTTTGAGGGGCTTTTTTTCCCCATTTCCCTACTGAGATTGATGTTGCTCCAGTTTATACCAATAGGATTTAGATGGTTATATCTCTAAATGTGACAAACTAATGCATGGCAAGCAAAGCCAATGGGTGAAATTCCATTGACAAAGAAAATTCCCATCCTGGCAACCACCTAGCAAAGTCCACAAGTAGCGATTAGTAGTTAATAATAAGTGCACCAAGTCTGCCAAAGCTGCTGGAGATGTGACTAACGGACACCTCCGTGGAGCCAAAGAATTGTTGTAGTGCCTGCTCCCTGCTGCACTGCATCAGCACGTCGAAAAGGGCAGCGTCCTGGGTGAGCGGTGGGGCTGGCAGGCTCCCCAAAGTGGCAGTTACAGGCAGTGGGGACCAGAAAGGAGCCTTTGCGAAAGCATTGCAAAAATGGCTTAACGCTGTGTAGGATCATTAAGGTGCGAAAGAAACTTCCTCTCCATTGCATGGTAGGATATCGCTGGGGTTGGTGTCTCAGATCTTGCCATCAACATGTGAGTCCATGTGACCCCTTCACAGGTCAGGATCCAGTTATGTCTCTGCTTGCCACAGTGGCTATACACAGCACCAAACCTTGCCTCTTTATGCCATGCACATGCCGCCCAGGCCTCCAGAGACCTTCAAATGGTCATATTCTGCATGACCCCTAAAAGAGGGAAGACAGCAGTTGCAGCACGGAAGCTGTAGCATCAACAGTGCTTTCAGATTGTCCAGTGAATATAATGAGGCAAAACGGCAAAACCCAAGTGAATAAAATGCATTTCATAGCAGTTCCTGAGGGAGAACAGGTTGCATTTTTTGTGACCTGCAAGCCAGGTCAAGAGGGCTGGATCTTCCACAGAGAAATTGCTGACATTGGCCCCCAAATGTCATTGGTAAGGTAAGATGAACATCCAGATGTCTCTTTTCCTTTGATACGTTATAAGGAAGTGGCATCCAGAACACTATAGGTATTAAGAATTTGGGAAGCAACACTAAGCACAAAAAACAGTGGGTGCTTTCTGAGAAGATAGGGAAACTGAGTCCTATGTCACTGAATGCTTCAGGAGAATGCATCCTAGTAGCTTACAGTAGCCAAATGTCACCTGGACCAGAATGTGAACAACTCTTTCTGATATTATTTAGCAAATGTCTCAGCTTCTTGAGCTCGTTGCAGAAGATAAAAGACAAGGTTGGCCAGCATTACATCTGATAGTACAGGAACATTCATTTCTCCAACCACACGTGGTGGTATCTGACTGTCTTGGATATCTGAGCAGGCAGGTCAAAGGAAAGCAGTGCGTAGACCTGGTTTTCAAAGGCACCTGTTTCCAGTAAATGTGAACTTCATTTTTTTTTAGGAATTAATTTTTCCTGGCATATTGCTACAGAAATAATAAAATAAACAGAAGCACGGTACACTTGTAAGATGAACCTCAGGACCATACCGTCAACAGCCAAGCCAGCTCTGGGTGCAGCGTGAGCACTGAGGGCAGATGTTGGGCAGCTCTTCTCCCCAGCAGATGTGATCCTGGGGTTGCTCTCCTCACAGGATCCCATAGTGAGACCTTAGTGAAGAGCAGAGACAGAGCTTTTCTTGTGTCATACCATCATGACGAGGCAAGGATGCGTTGGGACATCTATATACTGACCTACGTCAGATCAGCTTCATGCAACAATGGGAGAGGAACATGCATCCACCCCTTTTTTTTTTTTCCCCTGGTGTTTGTGGGAAGGAGGAAAAGCACCCTTTAACTGTCTGAGTTTATGACATTCCTGCTCCCCCTGGGTGGAAAGGAAAGGGACCTCTTGCCTCTCTCTGCCTATGAGGGAAGCACTAACTATTGGTGTGTGATGGGGAAGAAGCTCTCTCAGGGCAGACCTTGTTCTCCCCAGGGACCCACACCTCAGCCGTTCCCTGTCCTGGGCTAGTGTGCTGGGACCCCCTGGCCTGTCCCCTCCTGGGGTCCCCCCTCTTCTGTATCTCCAAGCCCTGCCACTTTCTGTCTTTGGAAAGGCAGAGGTGGGGGAGTGAGCTCCCAGGGGGTCTGGAGGAGTGGAGGGTCTCCATCAAGGGTATCTCCTTGCAGGAGATGAAGAAGGTGTTTCCAGCACAGGGGCTGCAGGCAGGAGTAGTCACGTGCTTCCCTCAGCACTCCACTTTTTCCCATCATTTATTACCTGATGACTGTTTTGGTGTGTTTTCCCTCCAGGCCAAGAGCCAGGAGGGCTGGTACTTGGGACACCTCCTCCTGATGCGCTGCCAAGGACAGCGGCAGTGTCCTCCCGCCGAGGGTGGTGGCCCCCGGCCCTGGGCACACAGCATCCGTCCCTGCTGCTTGCCTGACCCTCCCCTCAAGACCTACTTTTGCTGGGGGAGGCAAGGTAACCTCGCCACTGAAAATAGCTGGGACGGCAGCCAACGGAGATTAATGGCATCATTAACGTCCCCAGTTTATTTATAGTCTTAAAAATGCCTCGGACCTGCAAACTGAGCAGAGTTGCTCTGTGTAACGCAGGGACTCCCGCGTCTCCTGCTTCTGCCTTTCCCCTTCTTGCTATTTCATGCTGATCGCTGGGACTGTAAAGCCTCTGGAGCAAGGACTGTCGCTCAATGTAAACCTACTTTGTAAACCTTCCCAACTAGGGGGATACACACGGGTATTTTTTTTTTTCCATGAATGCTGTATTTGTCTGGTCTCCTTCCTCCACCCAGCTCTTTCTGTGCTCACTGTGTCCTGTGGCCCCTCTTTGGGAAAATTCTCTTTTTGATGAATTCCTGAGGCACGGGCTGAGCAATCATCACAGGAACTGGAGATTTTCTGCCTTGGGTTTTAAACTGTGAGCTCTGTGGGAGGAGGACTGGGAATGTCATAGCTGTGGCGATCACCTAGGACATGTGGGGCCCTAGTGAGACATACAGATGTTACTAATGACCGTGGAGGTCTTCCTACGGGAGCCAGCAGAGCCAGCCCAGCTCCCAGGTCCTCCAGGAATCTCATGGGACTGGCAAGAAAAGAAAAAATATCACCCCGAGTGTGTTGGCCCCAGAAGAGGAGTTTTTGGCACATGACCTGCGGCCACACAGCCTGGCCTGTTTCCCAGCGCTCGGTGAAAGGTAAGTGAGAAAGGAAGCTTGTTGTCAGCAGGCACAAGTCCAAGGGATCGGCTGTGTGACTGGGAGATGGCTCCATGCGTGGGAGAAAAAAGTAAAAATGCCGGTAGGGACCCCTCCCAGCCAGAAACACGGATAAGCAGTGTGGCACCTCATGGAGGGGAGGTTGCTTCAAAGGGTGACCACCCTTCACTTTGCAGCTGTCTTTTTGTTGTATCAATCTGAGATAAACTCCTGCCTCAGTCTCTCCTTCCTTGGCGCTCTGTCTTCTAAGGGTTGAAATAAAGGACTACCAGAGAACCGCTCAAATTGCTGTTGTCTTCTTTTCTCTGGGCAATGAGGCTAATTTGGGGCAGCGTAAAGAAGCCCAAGACACTAGCAGGAGGATTTCTCTGCCATGGGCACTACTAGTGAAAACACAACCCTGGGATCCCCTCGCACACCCCCCAATGTCTGGCGAGTTCAAGGCATCTCAGTGCCTTGTTTTCCCCTTCCCCTCTTTCCCACTTTGGTTCTGGGCTCCAGGTCCCCTCCATCCCCTCCTGGCCAGGACCCAGCTCTCCGCTGCGATGGGGCGGACAGTGCTGCCTCAGCACCTCACTTTCCATGTCTGTTGAATAGGACCACAACACTTAACCGGCTTTATATAGTCCTTTGAAGGACAAAAGCGTAAGTGCAATTATTCAGTCATCCAAAGATCGTAACTGGGAGAGTATTTATTCCATGTCTGATATACGTGGGATCCTGTATAATTTAAAAAGCTTCAAGGAAAAGGTAGGTCACATGCAGCATCTGAGGTAAATGGGGGAAAAGGTAATGTTTTAACTGTACTCTACATATCCTAGGAAAGAGACATCTCTCATATAGTTGTTTCTCATCTAAATTCCTGAACATCCAACCAGAAAAGTCAGCACAACTTTCTCTGTAGATTGATGTCAGACTAGAGGAGTGAGTCTTGTGACAAAAGAGGCCATCTACATCTCAAACTGATTACCTGCTTTGAAAACTAAATATAAAAGGTGGAAGATTTTTTTTAGCAAGATGGCTAAGCTGCATTTTGGCTGCAGGACACCTATCTCCTGGACCTCAGTGCTGTACAGCTTCTGTGGAATTACTCACCCCTGATACAGAAAGCAAGAGCAGGGATTTTTTTCCTGTTTCACTAGGTTACACCCAGCTGCAACCATATTTAACTTTCCTTTTTCTAGCTGCCAACACTGGGTGGCACTAAGTAACTCCTCCTGACATTTTACAAAATTGACTCTAAAAACTTGAATCACACTGACTTGGCTCCACTCTGTCCTGACAGAAAACAGATTTTTTTGAGAAACTTTCAATCGTTTGGTCGTTGCAGTAGAGACATCTGACTTGCATGGCACATTTTGTGCTTCCTTGGTTGGTTGGGTTGTTAAAGCTCTCCTGAAACTCTGACCTCCCAGATTTGGTAAAGGTTCAATGTGTTGTTGGGCTTGAAAGCCAAATTTCCTGTACTGAGGTGAGAATTAGTGGAATACTTGAAAATAATTGTGCTTTATGCTGGAAACTTAAACAAATCTCACAGAATCACAGCATGACTGAGGTTGGAAGGGACTTCTGGAGATCACCTAGGCCAAGCCCCCTGCTCGAGCAGGGTCAGCCAAAACAGGTTGACCAGGACTGTGTCTAGTCAGGTTTTGAGTATCTCCAAGGTATCTCTCTGGGCAACCTCTTCTGTTGTTTGACCGCATTCACAGTAAAAAAAGTATTCCAGTTTGTGCTCATTGCCTCTTGTCATGTCACTGGGCACCACTGAGAAGAGTCTGGCTCCATCCTTTATTCTCTTCCACCATCAGGTATTTAAACACTTTGATAAGATCCTCCCTGAGCCTTCTTTTCTCAAGGGTCAACAACCTCAGCTCTCTGAGCCTCTTGTCCTGTCAGTTGCCCCAGTTGCTTAATCGTCTTTGGTGGACTCACTCCAGGACATCCATGTCTCTCTTGTACTGGGGAACCCAGAAGTGGACACAGCACCCCAGATGCATCTCACCAGTGCTGAGCAGATGGGAAGGATCATCTCCCTTGACCTGCTAGTGACACTCTTCCTAAGTCGAGAAGGCTGTTGGCCTGCTTTACCACAAGGGCATATTGCTGGCTCATGGTCAGCTGGTCCACCAGGAGCCCCAGGTCTTCTCTGCAAAGCTGCTTGTCAGCCCAGTCAGCTCCCAGTGTGTACTGGTGCACGGGTTTTTCTTTCCAAGGGGCAGGACTTTTCCATTCATTGAACTTGATGATACCACTGTCATCCCGTTTCTCCAGCCAGCTGAAGTCCCCCTGAATGGTAGCACAGGCAACTGGTGCATCACCCCCAACCTTCCCTCCTCCTCTACAAACTTGCTGCGGGTGCAGTCTGTCCCATCATCCAGGTCATTAATGAAGATGTTAAACAGTATTGGACCCATTATTAACCCCGAGGTACTCCACCAGTGCCTGGCCTCCAGCTGGACTTCATGCCACTGATCACCACCCTTTGAGACTGGCTGTTCAGCCAGTTTTCTATCCACCTCACTGGCCACTAATCTAGCCCATAGTTCATCATTTTTCTTATGCAGATGTCAGGACACAGTGTCAAAAGCCTTGCTGATGTTGAGATAAACAACAGCCACTGCTAATCTGTGGTCCATCAAGCCAGTCATCTTCTCATAGAAGGCTATAGAGTTGGTTAAGCATGGATTCCCCTTCATAAAAACATAATGATTTCTCCCAATCACCTTCTTGTCCCCACTACCTAAGCCTGCTCCATGTTCTGTATGACCAGGTCACCTCTTCCCCATTCAGCAGCAGGACCACATTTTCTAGCTGTAGAAACCCTTCATGTTGCTTTTCACGTCCCTCACTAGATTCAACTCCAGGTGGGCTTTGACTTTCCTAACCCCATCCCTGCACACTCCAACAGTGTCATTATATAATTTGTAGCGTTACTCAACTCTGCTTCCACCCTTGTGTGCTTTTTTGTGTTTGAGTTTTGTCAGGACCTCCTTGTTCATCCGTGTAGTTCTCCTGCCGCCTTTGTTTGATGTCCTGCATCTGGGTGTAGACCATTCTTGAGCTTGTAGGAGGTGATCCCTGAAAATCAACCAGCTCCCCGGACCTTTCTTCTTTCCAGGACTGTATCCCATGGGATTCTTCCAAGCAGCAATCAGAAGAGGTTATGGTCTGGTCTCCTGAAATCCAGGGTTATGGTCCTGCTCTTCGCCATGCTCCCTCCTCTCGGGATCCAGAACTCCATAATCTCATGGCCGTTGCAGCCAAGGCCACCCCAACCTTCACGTCCCTGACCATTTCTTCCTTGTTTGTGATTCTGAGGTCCAGCAGATAGTCTCCCCTTGTTGTCTTTTCAATCATCTGCATCAGGAAGTTACCATCAGTGCTTGTGCCTTGGTGTATTGCCCTTCCAGCAGATATTGGGGTGGCTGAAGTCTCCCATGTCCTCATCAGCCTCAAACATGAGGCTTCCTCTAGTTGTCTCAACAAGGCCTCAACTACTTCTTCTTCCTGATCAGGTGTTCTACAGCGGGCATTCACAACAATGTCACCTGTGTTTGTCTGCCCACTTATCCTGACCCATAAGCTTTCAGCTGGCTCCTCACCCATCCAAGGCAGAGCTCCATGCATTCCCACTGTTCTCTCAAATCAAGGGAATTCCTCCCTTTGCCTTTCTAGCCTATCCTTCATGTAGAGCCTGTACCCATCCCTGGCAGCATCCATAGAAGTGAGCTATTCCACCACAACTCATGATCCCAATGACACTGTAGCCCTACAATGGCACACAGACATCTAATTTCTCCTGTTTGTTCCCCATGCCATATGCATTAGTGTACAGGCACTTCAGAGAGGCACCCAGTCGTGCTGATTTCCCAGAAGAGGTATGAGAGCTTCCACCATAAAGTTCTCCCATAGGCACTTCCTCATCTAAGTGCATACTCTTGAGGTTCATCCCCTTTAGCCCTGTTTTGTTGGTTATGATGTCTCTCCTGTCCACATCACACAGAACCCTTTCTTTGCCAACCTGATCCAGCACTGCCTCACTTGATGGTGGGTTGCCAACTCCCTGCTCCATTGTTCCTACGTTGAAGTTATTCCCCAGCAGGTTGGCCAGCCTTCTGGCCCACTTTTGTCCCATTTGGTGAGGTGGACCACATCCCTTCCCAGCAGTCCTCAGTCCTCAGAGAGGGTCCCACAGTCATCCTTGTTGTCAACAGCAGCTGCACAACCAATAGTTGCACTGCAGGATCCATCCACTGCTCCTGAAGGCCTTCCCCATCAACAACAGGATTGAGGAGAAAAACAGCTGGGATCCCATGCCCTTGGCCCTTGCTCACAGAGACATGTAGCCATGCTTGATGTGCTCCAGGTCTCCTCTGGCTGCTTCATAGGTGGCCTCATGGAAAAGCGGAGCCAGAGCCCCAGCAAGCAGCAAACCTCCTCAGCTGCCCGGCTGGGTCAGCAGCCTTTGTCCCCTGCAGCAGGGAGTCTCCCACTGCTGCCACTTGCCACGTCCTCCCAGTGCTGCTGGGGGGCCAGGGCAGCTGAGCATCTCCCTGGCCCTGGTGAGGGGTCCCCAGTGTCCCTCAGCCCCAACCATGTGGAGCTGCACCTTCCTTTGGGAGCTCAACTTGGGCCAAGACCGCTGACACCACAGGAGCTGGTCAGGCCCCATTGGAGGCTGCAGCATCCTCAACCACAGCAGCACCCGGGTGGTGCCCAAAGGGCTCTGGGAGTCCCCCACCAGCCACAGAGGCTTCTTGAAGATCTTGAAGCAGAGCCTAGACACTGCCATGTGTGCTGGCCACCGCTGCCAACTGCACAATGTGAAGTTTCTGTTAAAGTAAATCGGCTTTAAAAGGACCACAACTTTGAACGTGTGACTTTGACCTATTGGAAGTAGTGCTTGCCCTACAGGTGCCAAGGCTGCCATTTTAATGGTCTGGTGATGGCTCTGCTGGGCTTTGTGGGGACACTGCTGACTGATGCTGGTGCATACGGTGATGGAGGTGGCAAAATATCAGGGCCAAGTAGCATGTCGTTAGAGGACGTGTGGCCGTTCTCAGCTAAGCCACCCGTGGAGAACCATTGACATGTCCTGATAACAAACATTAGCATTGCTGTGTTTGTACCTGTTCCTAAGAAGGTGCTTAAAATATAACAGACAATAGATGGTATAACATGATGGGATCATAAAGATTTGTGTCCTGAAAGCAAGGACATAGAAACACCAATGACAGTAACTAAAAATCCTCGATATGGAAAATAAGTTCGGTAACCAAATCTTTACGTGGCCATTCTGACGGCAGCAGGAGAGGTGTGGCTGAGGAAGAAGCTGCCCACAGCAAGAGATGGAGACTACCGGGCACCCTCGGTGTCTCCAAGCGGAAGAGCTGGCAGAGGGTGAGACCAGCTGGTGGCTACATTAGAGCCAGGGCAGAGCGGATCCATACACTGAGCATTACCTACAATGTCCCTGCTCTCTCCCGTGGCAGTGGGAAGGGGGTTCCGAGCAGAGCCAGTGGTTTCTGAAGAACAGTTTATTCACTGAAAAGCGCAGTTTCTGTTTAACCAAAACTATCTGCCAACTGGTGTGCAATCCATTCATCAGATTTAACCCATAAAATTAGAAACATCAAAATGGCTTGCTTTGATATTTCTGAAGAGAAGAATTTTGACCGTTTTTGAAGCTGATCTCACAAGAAAGCCCAGACAAGTCACATTGTGAAGAGAGGTCTGAACGCCCTCTCTGCCTCAGCTGGAGCGAGGATTTAACTGACATGTGCTACATCTTAAGACTGTGGCCAAACCACAGGCTGTGGGACAGGCTCTCCTAATCCTCCTGCTCGAGGTACAATGTTGTATAAATTATCTACACTGTTTATTGGCCTGGGAGCCAGGAGGTAGTGGCTGAGAGTGGTTTTGTCCGCACTGCCCAGGGCCAGGCCACGTAAAGTAGCTTGGCCTTGGCTGCATGACATGGCACTCGACTCCAGCTCAGCTTGGCCTTGTGTGTTTTGTTTATGGATCTAAGAGAGAACTAATGTTTTTGTAGGGTTTGGGTTTTTTTTAATCCCAGCTCAAAATGCCCAGGATAATGAAGACAATGCTGTAGCGCGCCAGTGTTGGGTTTCCATAGTGTAAAACAGTCGGGGTATGTTGCATGCCCAGGGCTGAGGCATGAGAACATGCAGGAGAACTGGAGGATGGAAAGGCTGGTGGGGCCATGCTGGAGGAGCACCATGAGGGAAGGGAGGCAGAGCTTGCCCGTGCCGCTGTTGAAAGCTGTCCCAGGAGTAGCTGTGCCCAAAGCAGTGCTGCTTGACGGTTGGAGGGAGCTGCTTGTCCAAGTCCAGAGCAGAGCATAGGCATGTGCTAACGGACACGATGGGTTCAATCGAGGATGAGGACCCATGAGTCAGCTGGGGAGTTGTTTCTGACAGCATAGGCACATCTGATAGGCACGTCTATGTCACCAGCAAAGAGGGGATGGACTCCAGCCCTGGACTTCTGCTCATTCTCCACTGGACTCTCTGCTAACTCTGAGGCTCAGGTTTGGATCACTCCAGGTACTTGCTGTTTCCAGGACAAATTTTCTCCTCAGGGAGCAAGCTGTAGGCATGGTGAGCCCAGCAGTGCCACTCTGCCCTGGCCTGCCTTTATTGAGCAGCGTAGGCACGACCAAGCAAAGCCAGTCTCCTGCCTTGCTGTGCTCCAGCCCCAACATGCCTCTGGCCCCGTCTGGCACACTGGCTGTGATACTGCTGCTAGGAAACCTTTTTTTAAACCTTTTTTTTCTGTATGAGAAACAGAAGGGTTTGGAGCATCTTATGTGCTTTGAGCCTATGTCACAGGCAGTGGCGATAGATAGCTTTTCTTCATAAGCTTTGCGGCTGAAGGCAAGGTCTCCTTGGGAATCCACCCTTCCATTCCTGTGAGGGTTTTGGGGTTGACCTATACCATGTTTGTCGAGCTTTTAGTCAGACTACTGAACAGAAAAATCGACTATTGGCAGATCTGCTTTGTTGAATAGCCAAGGGCCCAGAAGAGGCAGAAGCTCTTGGAGAGAGGCCCTGGCTTTGTAGGGATCACGGGGGCAGAATTCAGGCAGAGGATAAATCCCACTATCCAAAAGGATAGCTTGGGGAAGGGGAGTTGCATGAGATTTTTCTGTTGCTGTAGGAACCTTTACTGTAATTCAGCTCATGTTGATTAACCCTGAACGCTAGATTCTTAAAAAGTGATTAGTGAGATCATACTGGAAATAGAAACAGATGTACCATCTGTTATGCAGCGTACGGGGTTTAGAGGGAGGTTTTGCTGAAACACAGTTGTTCCCGACCCTGACATGAGACTTCACTGCTGTCACCTTCCCAGAAGCTGAACACCCCTTTGAAAATATGAAGTGAACTGGTGGGATTTGCTGTCAGTGGGCAGGTGGTGTAATTCTGGCCAGTGACCAGGCTGAGAGCTGAGCTATGGTGGCATCTCAGCCTTTAGGGTCAGCCATGGTATAGGACTTTGCCTCAGAAATGCTTTCCATGTGCCTGAAATCCCAGAGTGGGGAAATCTTGACTTCAGCCTGAACTTGTGCCTGTGCCTCAGAGCATCTTTCCCTTCAGTGAAAAGAAACCTCTGAAAGGTTAGAGTTGGGTGTTTTTATAATGCTTCTGCAGAGTTGTTCATATACTGCATCCCTCCCCCCAAAAACTCTCCGTTTGTACTGTAGTCACTCGCTGCAGGTCTCAAGGATTATCAGAAGCACTAAGCAGCTCTCAGACAGCAATCGCAATTATGCTTCTACAGCTGTGATTGTCCACAGCCGCGCTGTCTGTCTTCATCCAGAGCAAGAGAGGATTGTAAGGAACAGTGCAAGGCCGGAGAAGGCAACGCATCCGTATGTGCTTCTCTAAATCTAATCTGGCATCCTTCTGGCTTTCATAGCATCTGAAGAGCAAAGTGCACATTTGTGCTGTTCGTAGCGTTGCTGCCTGATAACTAATATCTATCTGGTCTAACAGGCGCAGCGTCGCGGCACCTGGGGAGAACAGGAGCGGGTTCCCTTTGATCCGCAGGGCACCTTTTTCAGCGCAGCTGCCCGGCCCGGCAGAAAGCTGTCAGGGTTCTTGTTCTCGTCTTCCTTTTTCAGAGCAAACCTCACGTCTCGTACTCAAAGTCTCTGGCAGGCCTCCATTTACAAATATAACTACTATTTATTATTTATACAGAAGCAGAGGAGGGCCATTCCTTTATGACCATGTAGTAAAACGGGTCACTGCTCCCCGTGTGCTTTGAAGCCCAGGACTTGATCCAGTGGAGGTAGAAAATGGGACTCCAGGCACGGGGAGGGGATTGCTATAGTATATCCCTTTGCAAAGACCAGACTTAAATACACAACACACAAAGCACAGGTCGGGGTTCCCTCCTGCAAAAGGGGGGAAAGGAGCCAAGAAGCCGCCTGCCCTCCCTCGAACGGCGGCGTTA
Source organism: Pluvialis apricaria (assembly GCA_017639485.1). Lineage (NCBI taxonomy): Eukaryota > Metazoa > Chordata > Aves > Charadriiformes > Charadriidae > Pluvialis > Pluvialis apricaria. The sequence goes on from CM030007.1 coordinate 24,909,842, forward strand.
TGGGGGAAGCTGAGCACTGTGCCCCAGCAGCACCCTTGGGGACCTTCTGATTATGGGACCTGCCAGCGTTGCACTGATGTTACCTGGGTAAAGCCAGCTGCCCCTTAAAATAAATTACTTCTCTGCCCCCACTTCTTGCTCCTCTGGCCCCACCACTACCCCCCATCAGCTGTGCTTGTCCCTGGGGTCTCCACTGGGACCAAGGCGGGGGGGCAGGGCAGAAGGTGATGTGTCATGAGGAGGAGGGTGACCAGATGGATTCAGCATGTGGTTGTGCTTTACATTTCCAGCATGCCACCTCAGCCCCCACTGCCGCCCCCAGCTCCAGCCCTTCGTGGCCATCCCTGCAGCTTGGTCCCTAGAGCACTGGGAGGAACGCGGTTTGGGACAACAAAGCAGGAGAGGGGATGGCCTGGAGGTGGCCACTTGGTAACTCACCTCCTGCAGGTCAGTGCACGTCCAGGGACAGGTATAATCTGCTCCAGCTGAGCTGCCATCTCCTCCCAACACCACCTGTGTGGTGAGGGACCTCGGTGTACCCCACCAGCTCCATCCACTCCAAAAATCCCCACCTGCAGAGGACACCCACGACCATGACACTGAATGGAGCAAAGAGGACATACCAAAGACTGAGGAGCAAGGCATGTTAAATTGGCTGTTTTTTCCATATGATTACCTGTTTGTCTTGTTTTCTGCCTACACCTTGGGGCATGCCACTGCCATCACCCTTCAGGGCGCTGCGGCGGGGCAATGCTGCCTCCTCCACCAGTGCCTCCTGCTGCCCGGCTGGCTTGTGATCCTGCTGCCGGCCCGCTGCCTGACACGCCGCATTGTGGGAGATGGAAACTGGTGTAAGGAGAGGGGTTTTCTGCCTTTGCTTCTTGCCTTTTTGCCCAAGGTTTTCTTGGGGGTTAGGGATTTGGGGACCTAACCACATACGGTGAGCGAGGAGGACTCAGTTTTCCTCTTTGGTTCCCTGTAGAGGTATTTCAACGCCTCGCAGGGGGATGAGGGGACAGGCCAACACAGGGCAGAGGGAAAGCGAGGTGCTGGCGAAGCCTGTGGAGCAGCCGGCAGCCCCATCACCGATGTCTTATTTCCCTGGTGGTGGCGACAGCCCCTCCATCCCCCACCCCACACAGAACTGCCCCCAGCGAGCCCGGCTCTCCTGCAAGGACGACACGGCTCTCGCTTGTTCACGCAGAGCTGATTCAAAAAAGATGTTGGCAGAAGATGTTACAGAGCTTTCAAATTCTCTCTTCATACTCCGGCACTTCCTTCTCTCCATCCTTGGGCAGGAACCGCACAGGTCTGGACCGCATCCCCCGGCTCCCAGAGCCCCAGCAAGCAGGAGCCGGTGCCTGGCGGCAAGTCCTCCCCAGTTACTTCTTTTAAAAACGCTTTCACCAAATGGTTGGTTAATCCTACGAAGTGCTCTCCCCAAGCGCTGTGTGCCATGCACAAGGACCGTGCACCCACCGCCCAGGAAGAGGACGGGGTCTGGGATCCTCGCGCAAGCCCTAACGGCTGAGCGGAGAAGGGATGTTCTCAGGAAGGGTACACACAGTAGTTACCCTGGGGAAAAAAAGTCACATAATATAAATTTTCTTCCCTCCAGATTCCTCATATGCAAGCCACGGAAACAAAAAGACATCCTTACTCCCTTTTTCCAGGGAATTTTCAACTGAAAAAATGGAAAATCATGTTAAAAAAAAAAAAAAAGAAGGCTGTGAGGAATCTTACCAAAGTTGTCTGAAACCTCTGAGTGGGTCTGCCCAGCTGCATTAGCACTGCTGGGCTGCCTGGGCTTGTCATAGGATCATAGAATCATAGAATGGTTTAGGTTGGAAGGGACCTTGAAGATCACCGAGTTCCAACCCCCCTGCCATGGGCAGGGACACCTCCCACCAGACCAGGTTGCTCAACGTCCCATCCAGCCTTGTCCCCCAGGGACCCCGCGCCCTGGAGCTCAGCCGTGCTCAGGGGCTGACGCGGGGGCGCCCAGGGGGGCTTCTCCTCCAGTCGGTGCTCACACAGCTCGAGCAACAACACAAGAGAAAGTGCTGGTGGTCCTAAACGCTTTGCCTGAGCAGCTGGAAGGGGAGATGTTTTATCTCACGGTTTATTGGAAAAAGCACCAGCGGTGTGGCTGCCAACGCAGCCACAAGGTCCCCGCTCGGTGACGAGGGTCTGCACCCGAAGGCACCCTGGGTTGTGCTCTCATGGCAGCCCAGACTCCTCAGGGAAAAAACCACTTCATGCTGGACCTACAAGAACCCATGACAGCCCTGCCTCTAGGGCCTCCCTGCCCAAACAGAGAGAAGCCCAAATAATTCAATAATAATTCCACCCACCCACCCCACCCCCCCCCCCCCCGCACCCAACTATAACCACGTATTTTTCACAAGTGTTTAGCAAATGTAACCTCTGTGTTTTATACCTTTCAGTCATTGATCAAGCTGATGTGTTTCTCCTTTGGACAAATAGTCATTACATCTGAAAGTTTACGGCCGGGCTTTGAAGTTAATGTTCTCTGAGATGAAGGAGAAAGTTCGCACTTCTTCTATTGCTTCCAGCCCCTCTGGCTGCAGACCAGATAAGACAGCGATGCCTTCAATTTACAAGTGATGACTATTTTTGCAGGCAGAAAAGCCAAAGAACTTCTTAAAATAATAATGGCTCGAATCCTGTAGTGCTCAGCAAAACGTTGGGGAAGGAGGGAAATGAATCCAGGAAACCTATGGATGTCTCAGAACTGTTATTTCTCTGTTTACTCTCTCAGCTTCATCTGAGGCTGCGTCTCCCTTCCTCCACTTTTCCCGCTGTTATGGCCACATTTCCTTAGGTCGCCCACAAGCTGCTATTTTCCACCAGCAACCCATGGGGGAGAACGGCCACCGCAGACAAAAAGGTTTTTCCCCGGGTATTAACAGGTCCCTCTCTCTAATTTTCCTTAATTAGATAAAGGGAATGCTAAATTTACGGCATACTCCGTTAACAGTCAAGACCGAATGTTTAAGCTGGAGGGCATTAAGGCGTCCAGTTCCTTCACGCTGGTTTGGAAACTGCAGCCTCAGCATGACCTTTTTAAGCCTCCTTCCTACCCTCTTTCCTCCCGCAGCATCAGCCAAGCCAGCGCGAGCTGCTCCTCCAGGCTTTGCTGGGAAAAGGCTTTTCGCATCTCTGCCCGAGGAGGGTCTGAGGGGCATCCCGTACGTGGAGCGCTGGGATGCTCGGAGCCAGGTTGTCACTGCCTGCAAGCTCCAGGCGGAGTAACCGAGGCTGAAAGGGCATTGGAGAGGGTTGAGGTTTTCCAGGGCCTCATCCAGCCAACTTTGGGAACTCTCCAAAGGACGTGGATCCACCACCTGGGCAGCGGTGCCTGCGCTGGCCCGCACCCCGCTCCCCTGCCCACCGCATCCCTCTGGGCCTCTTCGCTTGAAAGTGGCTTTTCCATTTCACCCCACCGGCCATGGGACGGGCCAAAAAAAGAGATGCCAGGAAGATGCACATGTGCCCAGGTTTTGTAACCTGGCTGGGGTTATCTGAAACCGTGCTGAGGAGATAGGAAATTTCGTTATGTCAGGGAGATAGGAAATTTCGTTATGTCAGGAAGTCCTGCAGAGCATGCACAGGTACCATTAGCATTTTGATACAGCTAATGAGTGGATGCTTGTATAAATAGCATACCTTCTGAAATGTGATTTACAAAATGGCAGGATTTCTAATATACGCTGTCTAATTTACAAACTGAATTACATTCCTGTTGCAGCACATTAAAGGAAGGATCAGTTTGCTGTGCGGCTCACAGCTGGGCAGCGTGTCAGCTGAACCTGCTTCTCCCTTTCAATTAACTGTCTTCAATTCGTTTCTTGTAACTATTCAGCCTAAATTCAGCTGAAAGGTGTCAGCCAAGCTCGGAGCAGTAAGGCATCATCGAATGAAGGCCGGCACTCCTTGTAAAGGGAAATTCAGTACTCGACTGGAGCGGGGATGCTCAGGGGCTGCTGCAGCACAAGGTGGCAGAGGTCCCCTCCAGCAAACCCCAGTTTGCCCCCCATCGCAGGGGACAAACGTTGTTGGGGACCTACAGATGAGCCGCCCTGGCACGACCGCAAGGACCAGTGGGAAAATCCCTCCCGAGAGGTGATGGCAAGCTCCAGGGTGCCACCAGCATCCTTCGCACCATCCTTCGCACCACCCTCCATCACTACAGACCTGCAGCATCCTCTGCCAAAAGCAGCGGTTCCCATTCGTTCACCTGCGCTGCTAATTTGCCTCCATTCGTGGGACCAAGTGACTGGGCGGCTCCGGGGGAATTTCTGCTGATTCTCCTCCACATCTTGGCAATGAGATGTGCCTCACTGAACACCCAGGAAACTCCCCGCTCCTTTATTTTACTCCATTTAATCCTTTGTTGCAATGCTAAATAAAACCTGCTTATTATTAACCCCCCACCCCAACAGTGCTGGTTATGTTTGCTGCTGGTTTAGCTTCCAGGTAATTTAAATAAACAACTGAACCATGAGGAGAAACTCTTAAACATCCTCTTCCACTGGACATCAAGATGCGCTAGGCCATTAATATTTCTTTATCACTGCAAGCTTCGAGGCTTAAAATCCACCCCTCAGTTTGTCAAATGGGCTAATTCTTAAATGTTTGCAATTATCCAGCTAATTAGTGCTAAATCCTGCATTGCGATGAATGCTACGTTGCGCGGTGCTTCTTGCAGTAATTTCTTTGGAAGTTTGGACCCGGAATTTGGTGCAGCCCTCGCAGCGGGGAGGTATTTTGTCTTCTAGTGTGACATCCCACATTTTTGCCCTGGCTTTAAAAGGCAGCCAATATCCCTTCCAGCTTTCCCAGGCAATCGGCAGCCAAAAAATCAGTGTCGAGCTTGGGACCGTCAGTGGCAGGAGGCGCAAAGGCGGTTGTCCTGCCGCTGGTGTCAGGGGCACCTTTTGGGAACCAGCCCCACTGTAACACCCCTCTATTCTGGAAAATGCCTCATCTTTCCTTCATGAGCGCCTACAAGCGCTCGGCAGCACAGCAGCATGCTGAGGACATGGCGGATGCATCTTCTGCCTGGGCACTCAGAGGTTGGAAGCTATTTTAGGGGCTTTGATGCTTTTTCCTCTGTTCCCCTGGGGAAGGCAGGGCTGGTGTGAGGGATTCCGGGGTACCGGTGGCACCGGAGCATCCCTCACTTTCCTGGCAGCACCGAGGCATCCCTCACTAAGGCTTCTGCTCTGCTTTTCATGCGCTGCCCTCTCGCTCCCATTTTTGGAGGATGGCAAAGCGAAGTTCTGTACCCCTCGGAGAAGACACTCTGGAGAACACCAGCCTGTTTCCCATCTCCATTGCACAGGAATTGTGTTTCAGCACAAAATGATCTTTCTGCTGGACGCGGAGCAGGTCTGGAGCAGCCCCCGAGAGGTGCGGGGCTCTGCATCCCATTAGGGCTCCCCGGAGGAAGCCGGACAGAGTTTTTATTAAATCAAGCTCAGAGTCAATGCTTAAAGAAGGGCTTTTTTGAACTAGGAGCTGAACCTCATGTTTGGTGCCCTGCCAAACTCAGAATAGTGTGAGGAGGAAAAGGAGATGTATTTTTGGACTGCATGTCTGCGAACAGGCTGTTAGATAAAATTAAAGAGGCTGTTTATAAAGAATCCTCTGGTGGTGAAGCAGATGTGGAGGCCTGAGTTTATGACAAGATATATTTCTGGTGTTCTCATGAACAATCATTTTCATTCAGGACTTTCCTCGTGCTGTAATAATTTTGTTGGTTTGAGGTTGTTTTTTTTTTATTATTATTATTTTATTTTATTATTTTAACTGACACTGGCACGATGCCCTCATCGCTTGTGATAAACTTGTTTGTTTACTTATGTGGTGGTAACCGGAGAACTGGACTTGGGCTCTGCTTCCTCGGATGCTGGTCCTTTCCTACCAGAGCAGTCGGAGCCATTTGACACAGGTAGCGAAGCAGAAAAACAGCGTTTCATTATTTTCTTGCCATGCTGTTTGTGGATGAGGAACACTTCGGCTTCTGCAGTCCACCAAGCTGACGCCCATAAGCCCTTCTCTTACCCAAACCCCACGGCACAAGGACCCCCAGTCCTGCTCGCCCCTGGCCTGATGCAAAGGCGGAATAACTTTCCAGGAGGTGACGGAGTTACTTCACAGAATCATGGAATCGTTTGGGTTGGAGGGGACCTTTAAAGGTCATCTACTCCAATCCCCCTGCAATGAGCAGGGACATCTTCAACTAGATCAGGTTGCTCAGAGCCCCATCCAACCTGACCTTGAATGTTTCCAGGGATGGGGCATCTACCACCTCTCTGGGCAGATTCCCCAGAGCAAACTTCAGGTTTGCTCTAGCACAAAACAGAAGTGGAGTTTTCTTCCGAACTGACGTTTTTCTTTACTGAGCTATGTTTAGCATTCAAGAAAATGCTTTGGTTTATGCTTAATGTTATATAAATACATGGAATGTGTTTAATAGACGCTCCTGCAGCTCTAAATGTGTTTCAAAAATACGCTGCTTTCCTGAGCGTTGTAGGCAGCAACGGCTTACAAGAAAAATCAAGAGCGCAAGCGCACATTTGTAAGTGAAGACACATTATCATTAATTATACATGGTTTGAGTTTGTGCTGACTTGCCGTCCCTCCTTGGATCCTGCACCGAGTCCTGCTTTTCTCATGGCACAGATAATAACTTAAAAGAAAGAAGCCCAACACAATTGCCGTGATCTGTATCTACAGCAGGGCATCGCATATGGAAGACATAATATTTGATGGTAAATTTTTGCTTTGACATTATAGTAGAAGTTAAGCGAAAAGGTGTCAGCCTTGGCCTAGAGTTTCACGAGTGCCACAGGCGGAACACGCTTCTTTGGGCTCTTTTAAACCTTCTCCTCCTCTTCCAAAAGGAGAAACTTGCAATCTGGACTCAATTGAACCTTAAAGCCGTAAAATTCCAGGTTCCAATAAATCTTCGTTTTATAAAAACACATCCAGCATATATCAAAACAGAGACTGTAAAAGAAATTAAACATGTGTGGGTCACATACTCTGCTGGATGCTCCTTAACAGTATTGCAAAATGAGTGGAATAACGAGGTGCAGTTTTGCTATGAAGTTTTGGTACCTCCTTGTAGCTGCCCAGGGCGCCCACCCACAACATGAGCAAACGCACGGGGAAGGAGATGATGGCTCCACTCCCACCTTCCCTCCATCCTTTGCCGGACTGGGCAAGCTGGGCTCCGGCCGGCATCCCCATGGGCCCAACGCCTGCGCTTGGCCGGGGGCTTCAGATGCGGGGGTGATGGGATGCACCAGCCGCAGGATGCACCCCACGGGCATCCCGCGCATCTTCCCTTCGGGAGGGGACCAGCAAAGAGGGACTCGCTCCTCCAGCCCCAGCGAGTGCCGAGGCCACGGCGAGCAAAAGCACTGTAAATCAAAGGGAGAGAAAAGTAAAGCGATATCTGGGGGGAGGATTTGCCTGCCTTTTCCCGTAAAGTTGAAATGCGAAGCAAAAACGAAAGCAGCTGGGATCACGCTGCAGAGAAACGGGCTTTAACAAGCTCTTTTTCAGGGCTTTAAAAAAATTCTGCCCGTGATGTAATCTTGACATTTCCTGGCTCACTGGCGATTTCCTCGGATCAAACACCCGGAATGCCGGGGAGTCGTCACCCCGTGCAGCTCCTATTACTGGCGACATCCCAGCGGACGCGGGAGGAGCGAGATGCGGGGCACCGGGCGGCTGGGACGGGGGCAGCAACCTGTGTCCCTCTCCCTGCGCTCCTCCTCAGCCCAGCCGGGCAAGACACCAAGCACACCCCTTCCCTTCTAGAAATTCCCCTAAATTTGGGGGGTGAGGTTTAAGGCTCCTGACCGGGGGATTCCTGCTTCCAGCAGCCTCAGCAGAGAGACTAAAGCCTGTGAGGACCCCGGCAGGGACAGACCGTCAGACTTAATAACAAGATATAATCTATTTTTTTTTTAAATCTCTTGTGTTATGGCCATTATATGACCTTCCAGGTGACTTGCTGGAGCAGTCATGACCAAGTCTGAAAACAGGCAAAGCCCTATAGACTTTGGGAATCTTCTTACGCTGAAGATCCATTGAGTTTCTGCTGGCAATGTGCTGAAACTAGAAGGTTGGGGGGGAAGCGGGGAAAAAAAAAATCCAGCAGATTTTCTTTATTTGTTTTTTACAGAAGTATTTCAGTTATATTCAGAGCTCATTTAACATCTCCAGAGTCTCATGAATTCAAGTGGCTCCAGGGAAAATGCCTGTAAGAGCACTGGGATGTCCGTCCAGGAGGTCCAAACCCACGGGACACAGCAGCATTTCCCAGCAGCGGGATGCGACAAGTCTGCCACGAAATGGGAACGCTGGGATGAGCCGCGGGTGGGCAGGTGGCGCATCCCAGGTTTCCAAAAGGAGCCCCATGGATGCCAAGAGCCCTGTCCCCACCTGCCATCCATGGGGACATGGGGACATGGATGGGGCAGTGGGGCCGGCAGGGCCGCGGGGGGCCAAGACCCAGGGCCCAGGTCCCCTCACGTGGTCATCTCTTTGCAATTCCCTTGGCATCCAGCGCCACGAACATCCCTGCAGTTTCCATCAACCCCTGAAGTGGGAATACGTTAAATCTGGCAGCTCGGTTACAGCAACAAAATAGAAAACCGCGGGACTTCCATCACGCTTTCAGCGCAAAAACTCCACGCAGTCTTACTTATGCCCCACTCCGACCCCCCCGGCAGTGCCACCGGTTTAGGTAATTTTTTGCCGGTCCCAGTCCCAGAGGACCCGCTTCGAGTCGGCGCTGTCGTAATCACGGCTCCTCCCAAACGCAGCGATTCACCGGCATGGGATGAGAATAGTTTTTCTGGGCTGTAAGTCCTCTTGAAGGAGCGGAGCCTTTTGGTTTTTATAGAGATGAACTATTCAGTCAACCTAAGAAGTATCGCACCGCCTCGAGGAACTGCAGCCTTTGGGAAAAACATCCTTTCAACAGCACTGCGTTGGCAGCGCGTGGCTCGGCACAGCTCCCGTGACCTCCCGGGGCCGACGGTGTGTGCATCCCCGTGGGATAACGCAGGGACGGGCCCAGTGTCCCCAGCTCAGGGGGTGCCACAGCAGCGTGGCCGGAGAGGGGGCCCAGCAGGGCACAGTGGCAAAGCCCCATCCTGACTTGAGAACCTCCAACGTCTGCTGTAGCGGGTGGAAGGAGGACAAAAAACACAGGCTCTTCCCAAATTTTGTTATCTGGCTCTCCAAAGGCTGTCTGAATTTGGGTTGCTCGGGAGCTCTCTATTACTAATTACCCTAAAATAAATAAAATCAGAGGCAAGCAATGAAGGACTTACCTGGGAAGCACTCGTTCCATGACCAGAGACCCCAGGCAGCTCTTCCCCACCTCATCTTCCTCACCAGGGAGCTTCTGGAGATGGGTCACCTGGTGGCTGCAAGCGCCGGGGGCTCGGGGTGGTGGGACCCATGGGGGTCACCCTTCTGCCCGCAGCTGGGGGGCACCCGGCTGGCTCAGGCTGGCATCGCCTTCGCTGTGTTTAAACATGGGAGCTGCAGCTGAGAGGTTAATGCATGCGCCTCTTTCTCCTCTTAAAATGTATTTAGAAAGGGCATTTAAAAGGATATCACCAACTAATTTAATGCAGCGCCAGCATGGCTTTAGAATTAGTATGAAACAAAAAAAAAATCTCATATTAAAAATATATTTTTTTATTATTATTTCCATGCAGACAGTGTAAATAATCGACGGAGGTTGCTGCAACCCTGCAGAGCAGAAAGAGAAAGCGAAATGAATGCAGCCGTGCAAGCTGTGAGAACGCCCGGGCAGGGAGGGAGAAGGCAAGGCCAGGAGAAGGCTTCGTTGGGCAGGGATGCTGCCTGCCGCAGCGCGGCTGCTCCGGCGCCCCGGGCCCGGCAAAGGCTAGGTGACAGGGTCGTGGCAGGGATTAGTTAAGCGGCACCACCGCAGCTTTGGCTATCCAGACTTTTATTCATCTAAGCCTCCAAGTCTTGTATTAACAGCCGTCGTTCGGGTTTGGTTTCCACCTTAATTTCACATGCTCCAGCATTTTTATATTCACTTACAGGCGTATTGTGGTATTTTCAGACTTAGGTCACTTCAGTTTTATTATTGCAGGTGGCCCAACTAGATTTTCATTAACTTTTTCATGTACACTTTCTAAAGAGAACTGTAAAAGGAAACGGTTAGAGTTTTGTTTGAGTTTTCGAATAAGGATCGGGAGCAACTTCCCCGTCAGTTTTACAATGATGCTCTCCACTTCGCCTCAGTCCTCACATTCAAAAGGCCGGAAAACCCAAAGGCCAGAAAAATCGTCTGTACTTGCATGGCAGCCACAGATACTCAGATACACAAACCAACTTTTTATTAAATACGTTTCAGGCAATGAGAATTGTGTTACGTATCCCTGTTTCCACGTTCCTTTCCTACGCTTTGCTGCACTAAAGACCTTCAACAAAGCTGCACACGCATAATCTGCCTCACGCGAACAGCCTGCTTGGAGCCGTGGCTCTGCTGCCGCTTCTCCCGAGGTTAATTTATTACCAATTAATTCGAGGCGCTCAACACTTTTGCAAAGGCTGGTGCGAATACTCCAAATCTGCGGCTGGAAAGCAAATATGGGCAAAGGTCTAATTAAAAACAAAACAAAAAAAAAAATCAGGAACATGATTAGGAATCTATCGGTGCTTGGATAACCAAACCCAAAAGCAAGAGAAAAAAAAGGGCACGAGCCTGATGCCCACAGCCCCTTTTGGGAGCAAAGCTGCACACCCAGCAGCGCAGTTGTTTCTCGCTGAAGCATTTTTAAAAGCTGTCTGTGGGACGGGAGAGTTGTCCTGAACTTTTATTGTTTTAAAATTAATGCAGAAAAAAATGGGGGGAAAAGGGAGTTTCCTCTGCAAAAGTCACGGGTCGACGCTTAAGCGCTGGCGATATTGCCTTGGACTCAAGTTTTGAGAGCACTGAAGGGAGAAAAGTCCATGTAAAATTCACATTTTTGCATGTTTGCCTTTGAAAAACCGCCTGTCGAGTCTCCTCTGCCTCTTGTCCGTGCTCGTTAAACCCAAGGCGTCTCGGTGCCGTGAGGTTTCTGTGCACCGCGGGTACGAGCCATCGCTCGGAGCGGTGCTCTGGGACTTGCCGTCGCCTTGTTTCTATTTCTGCGCCACGCGTGATTAATCCTCCATTTCATTCATTGCCTTTTTACTTCTCTGCTACTGGGAACAGTAAATAAGAGGGAAGTTGTAACAAGAGCCTCCCTTTTATTCAGAGACCTTCTGTTTCCTGCAGGCTGGCGGCCTCGAAAAAAATCACAGCTCCATTGTGCTCCAAAGTCGCGTTAAATGATTCCGATGGAAAGAAAAACCCACGTCAGCCGGAACAGGGGACTCAAAGAGGAGCGTCGAGGCCGGCGGACCAGGGACACCAGTCCTGGGTGGTGGCACGTCCTGGGGACGCTGCACCCCCTCGCAGCACTGGCGTTAGGGTTTTTCCCCCCACTTTGTGGGTCCGTGGAAGGCAGGGGCTGCTCCTGGCGTTAGCGGTGTTTCGGTGGGTGTCCCCAGGCACCTCAACCTCCTTGGCGCCGTGGGAATGACATCGCTTGCCTGGGGGCGGCAGGGTGGCAGGAAAACCCTCCAGTGAAGCCTGAGGGCTCCAGCCCCGGGGTGGCCATGGGGCAGGGGGAGGAGGACTCGCTCCGGACCCGCTGGAGCTGGGCCGGCAGCGGCGGATTGCGGGACAGGACGGGGCAGGGAGGCAGAGCCCCGGTGTCCCTGCACGGAGGCAGGCAGAGCTTGCAGCGCTTGCGGTGGTGTTGCCGTCGCTGAACAGCTGATACAAATGCTCCCCCAAAACAGATCATTTCCTTCTTCCACCTCGGAGGAAACGGCATTGGAAGGCGGCTCAGTTACGGCCGGGACGGTGCAAGGAGGGGTCCCGATGGCAGGCGGGTTCACCGGCAGCCTCCCACCGGGAGCCGGTTACACGTCCCGAAATGCGGCTCTGGCACAAGCCATCGGTCCCAGGCAGGACCCACGGGGTCAGTCCTGCGAAATTCCCAAACACCCGGGGAAAATGCTGCGCCCGTCAGCCCCCACGAGCAGAAACCCACCAGCACTTTGCCATCAGCGGCTGGTACAGCCAAACCGAACCCTCCTGTCCCCAAAACCTGCCGTTAAAAGCTGCTCCCGTGGCGAGGGGCTCGGGCTGTGACCAGTCCTCACCTGCATTTTCCCGTATCGGTTTTACAATATAGCGCTTGTTCGTGGCATCGTCCTCATTGGAAGGTGTCAGAGGACACGTGTGTCAACACAACTAAACCCAGCGTAAGCGCCGCTACAGTCAACTCTGATAATAAAACATGAGTCACCGTTATTCAATCATTTACTAATGCACATTTTGCAAGAAAGTTATCTCTTCTAGGAATCATCACCACACGAATTTGAGAGCGGTCGTTTGTTTGCGGTTTGTTTTTTTTTTTTTTTAATAAAAAGAGCGCCGTGATTTTGCTTTTTACTGCGTAGCTGAGTCTTCGCGGGGCGGGTGCCCGTGACCCCCATCCATCTGCAGCCCACCGCCCCCGCTCCCTTTGCGTCTCCGTCTCAAACCCCGGGCACGAGCCCCTCGCCCCGGCGTGACCCATTCTGTGTGCCGTGGCCGTGGCCAGGAGCCTGCCAGCCTTCCAATGCCGTCCCGCCTCCCGCCGGTTCTCACACCCAACCTCCCCTCGGCACCGGGAGTGAGCCGGCAGCGAGGAGGGGGTGGCCGGGACCCCCCCCCCCGGCTGCCGTCGGTACCCCCACACTGCTGTAAGCCTGCATCATCCGCAGTGCCGCAGGCCGGCGCTCGTTTTGGGGACGGGCATTTCCCCCCCTGGGCTGGGCTGAGGAGGAGTGTGGTCAACCCCAGTGCCTCGGGCGAGGGAGACTTCTTCCCATAAGGGCATCATTCGCGTCACAGAGTCACAGAATGGTCAGGGTTGGAAGGGACCTCTGGAGATCATCTAGTCCAACTCCCCTGCCACAGCAGGGACACCTGCAGCAGTTGCACAGGACGGCGTCCAGACGGGTTTTGAGTGTCTCCAGAGTGGGAGACTCCACAGCCTCTCTGGGCAGCCTGTGCCAGTGCTCTGCCACCCTCAAAGGAAAGAAGTCCCTCCTCATGTTAAGATGGAACTTCCTGTGTTCAAGTTTGTGCCCGTTACCTCTTGTCCTAAAGCGTCGCTTTCTTACATTTCGGTTTGGGAAGGAGCAGGAGGTGCCAGGGGTGTCGCGCCTCAGCTGGAATTTCTTCCCAGGCATCTCATCGAAAAACGTGGGTTTCAGTCTCGGTGGCAAACACGCTCGCCAAACGCCGCAGTGTGCGTCCTCGGTTTCCCCCCCCGGTAGGCCTGATTTTTTGAAGGGCGTCTCGTGAAGAGCATTTAAATGGTGACCTCTCGCTGCCGCAAGGTGTGCGGGGAGCCGGGTCCTTTCCAGGCATTCCGGCCGCGGCGTTTGGTCTTTCCTGGTTTTACTGGAGAACTTTCGGGAGGTCAGAAACGTGTGATTTGAGCTTTTGCCGCCTTAACAGATGAAAGGCTGCTGGAAGCATTAGGACTAACTTCCTTGGTGCCAAATGCTGGTCATTTAAATCAAAGGTGTTTTAATGATATAAGCAAGATTTTAAAAGGCGCAGCTAAAAAATCCACACTTGCCCGTCTGGCTCGCTCCTCGCCGCTCCGCCGTCTCCCCGCTCGGCTTCATCTCGAGCGATCCCGTTGCAGGGAGAGCGTGAGCTTCTGATGTGGCAAACAGGTAGGCTAAGCTAATTCGTGGCTAAGTCTTTTATTCCATCATAAAGTAGCGAAAGGGAAGGCTCGTCTGTCCTGCGGGTCACCTCTAATGGCCATCGCTTCCGCAAGATGGATTTCAAAATTAGGTGCTCTGGAAGCAGAAGCCACGCGGTGTTTTTCACCAGCACGAAGCAGCTGTAAGAGCAATCTGACCTTCATTCTTAAAAATAAATTCATTGGGGGGAAAAAAAAAAACACCATCTTTGTTTTTCTGCTGGAAGTGCTGTCAAAAGAAAAGCCGGGGCACGACATACACAAAATAAAAATAGAAGACAACTTCTGCAAAACGATACAAAACTCCCACAGATTTACTTTTCCTATTTTTTTTACTCAAACACCAGAAGAAAATCGGAGAGCTTGTCCACAAGCACATTGTTTTGGAATAAAGGATGGTGTTAATTTAAAGCCAACCTATTCTAGACTACACTGATACCACCCCAAAGTGTTTGTCAGATGTAAGGTGCAATCCAGGAGCAAAGTCTGGAGGAAACTTCATTGCTAAACACCCGCGTTTAGGCAGCGCGTTGGACTAGCTCGTTTGTAAAACGTCCCTTAGTGTATTTCAGGAGCTAAAACAACGTCTCCCCCAGCCTGACAAAGTAAAACATCACGGGCTCTTATTTTCTTCTAAAGCAGCCCCAAAAAGGTGCGTGACCTGGAGTATGTAGTCGAGTTCAGCGCGATGGTAAGCTGCAGAGTGTAAGGAGGGAATGTGTGAAAATACTCGGCATTTTACTGTTATTAATAAAACGATCGGTACGTTCAGGTCCTAAAAGCCTGCAGCTGGTCAGCCTGGAAATAGCAAAAATTAATCACCTCTTGTATTAAATACCATTTTTGTATTGTCTGTTACAGACTCGGTATTGAGTGACGCGTTATAACCCAACGCAGTACGTGGGCTTTACCCCTTTAGAAGGCAGAACGGGAACGTTTATCCTCACTAGCAGGTTTAACGCTTACGCTAGCCACAATCAGGGAAGGGTTTCTTTTTCAAGCCGGGTTCGTCACCCATCTGGAGAACCTAACGCCGCGGCTGCCGTCCGCCCGGCTCCTCTTCTGGCGGAGTTCCTCAAACTCACCTTCCCACTTCCCAGAGAACCCAAACCCGGCTATTACTCGGCCGTTTCTGCTTCACGCCGGGCTCGTTACACCGCCACAAGGAGCTGTGAAGGGGCTCAGCGGCGCCAGCGTCATCACCCTCGTTAAGCCGCAGAAATCTTTTCAGCCACTCGATACCCGTTACTTCAGGTTTCACGGGGCGCGTTCTGCCGGGACAGAAACATTTTGTTAAATAAGCTCAACTTTTTGCTGGAGCCGGCGCCACCGCCGAAAGCAGGGCAGGCGGGGGGAACGCTGGCCGTACGTTTAGTTAAACCGGTTTAAAATTACCTAGAAAGCGGGTGGCTGCAACTGCAGCTCCTTTCAGGACCAATTTGAGACAAACAGCCGTAAAATCGGTATGGCTTCATGTGGCATTCAAGATATCGTAACTACCACTTATTAACATTCAAGTTCTCTCCAAACCAATCCCTGATTTTTTTGTTTGTAACAGGGAAAGCCTTTTTTCCCCTCTACATCAAGCATTTACGGTGAAGGCTGCAGCCCTTAGGAAATGCTTTTCGTTTTGCCGGCGATGCCAGTGCTGTCCAGTCCCTTTCCAGGGCAGCGCTGCCCAAACGGTTGCAATTTCACCGCTCGTTATCCCTCAGCAAACACCGACTTTTACAGACCACGGGGAGGCAGAGTCAAGCAAAAGCGGCAGCAGCAAGTGACCACAGATCAAGTCATCCTGTAGTAGTCCAGTCTGACCCATGGGCGCTGGGAATCAGGCGGAGTTCCGACCAAGCGGATTACTGAACTGCTGGAGCTCGCAGGGGAGCGCAGCCAGGGAACGAGGAGGTCCTTTCCAGCAACAACTCTTCAGAAGCCCTTATTTTATTTCAAAAGGAGAATTAATCCACCCAACTATGATATTCCCCCCTCCCGAAATAGCGGTTTCATTGTTTCAAAGCAGTTTTCTAGAAGACAGAAGTGAAGACTTCAGTCGGGTACACGTGTGCAAGCTCAGCTGATGTATGGGCACCCAACTGCTCACGAGAGAACCACGGCCGTTGTGGAGCTCTGGAGGCTTTGGCACACCTCCCAACCATCACCAGCCTCTGCAGCGTTAGCACCGGGGGTTCTCGGCCCCAGGAAGCAGCGTGTACGATGTATTACCTACCCCCTTCAGCCTTGAGCACGCCCCGTTTGTTACCAATGCGCTAACCCCAAAGATAAAGATAGAGGCAGAGGCCGTGCCTGGCTGCTGGCTGCGCGCTCGCTGCTCATCTTTTTAAGATCAGCTGAATCCTCTACGTTACTTCTGTCAACATCAAGCACCGAGAACAAAGGCACAAGATTACAGGGATCTCATTAAGTACGTTTGTTCCAAGAACAAGAAATGTGTCTACTTTCCTCTGATGACCTGGGGAAACAAAAAAACCCTTCAGCACAGAAAATTTATTTGCCACGAGTTACGAGCATTTGCATGGGTAATATCCAGTTTAAGAAAGAAAAAAAAAAAAAAGAAAAAAAAAAATCTATCTGGTCCTAACCTTTCTACATTGAGACCTCGTGAACAGCATCGTTCTTCTGTTTGAAACAGACAGCGGGGATGGTACATACCCGAAAACACCAACACACAGCAAAAAAAACCAAACCCAACCCTTAGGATATTAAGCGAGCCATTTAACTAAGTATTTAAAACCTCTGCAATTATTAGTTTATTAGTATCATCCAGGATTCAGATGTTCAATATTTCTCCTGAAGTTATACATAAATGCAAATTGAAATAAGAATCTGAAAGTCAAAATTGTATAACAAAACAATACTCATCACAAAAGCGTGTAAAATTACAAGAATGCTTTTTTTTTTTTTTTTTTTAAACACTGGCACTTAAGAGAACCATAATTTTGTAACCACAAAATTGCCAAATTGTCCCCCAAACTGGTAAGCAGGTATATGTGAAAATAGTTACAGTTGCCAGCACTTGAAGTTTTACTAAATATGCAAAAAAACCCTTAGCTTTGGTTTTGGAAGAGAACTATATTTGACCAAATTAGACATTGTTGGTATACCATAAACATTTCACTTTTTAATGCAAAATTTAATAAAATGTACTTTTCCATACAGCTATATTTAACTTAAAAATGGGCAAACATCAAGAGTGCGGTATAAAACCTAACAGGAAAAATACATCTTATCTCATTTTCAATTTGAGACAATATACAACTTTGTTTAAAGGGCTAAAACTAGAATTTCAAGAATACAAATATGAATTTACATAGATTTAACAAATAATTATGGTACCATTTATAGAAATCTTAGAAAGAAAAATCATTTCTCATGGGCCATTTGCTACCAGGAGAGTTTCATGGTATAAAGCCCGTGGCCGTCACCAGACCTGTCACCAAAAAATAATATGGTAATTTCATGCTTTTAACTTTACACATTTTAGGTACGCTCATCCCTGGCAAGTGTTCAGAGATTTACAAATACAACTTCCATTACATGGTAACGGAGTCACACGTGTAAATTTCTCTACACCGGATGGACATACACTCTTCCTATGGGTCCTTCTAGGACAAAATTTAACATTCCCTCCCTCCCTCCCCACCCCCCCTCCCCGCCTCCCCCCCCCCCAAAGTATTTAATTTCTGTAAAATTGAACTCTATACTTCTCAACTCTCCAAGACTGGTAAACTCATGCAACTCAATAGAATATTACATTTCACAAAAATCTGAACAAATATCAGTTTGTTGAGATTGAATTTTTTGTTTTGATTCCAGTTACGGAAGAATATTTTCTTTCATCATATGCCTATATATTTCTTTTCTTACCCTATCATGATTATGCAGGGTATGCAGATCAAAGCTTTGTTTATCAGCTGGTTATATGAAAGATGAAAACTGTAATATTCCCGTGATCCCATACGGGCATTCAATAAAGCAAAAGATGAGTTCCCCTCAAAAAAAAAAAAAAAAAAAAAAAAAAAAAGAGAGAAAAGAAAAAGTATGATTTTTCAAGGGCACCTATTAAAAGGACAACAATACTAATAAAAAAAAAGTTGTATTTACTTAGAAGCATTCAGAATGTCAACAAAACAGCTGCAACTTTTTTTTTTTTCCTTTTTGCAATTACAGAGTGGTATTCAGTTAACAGAACAACAATTACTTTTATGATGCATCAGAGACAACTGAAGATGAAGAATGAACTACATCCCCTTACATAACTAATTTGTGCTGTGCACCAACAAGAACCTGCTTTAAAACTCCCATGCCAATTTACAACCCCCACACTGTACCAGGCAAGGTTAGTGGCCATTGAAATACCACTAAGGACAGGGCTATCTAAAGACACGTTCGGTAGTGTGTTAACTATACAAAAAAAGAGACACTGTACAGTTTAAAAACAAATCTTACACAGCCTTACATTTCAATTTTTTTTTTTTCTTTAAAAGGAGTGAGTTGTGTACAGGGGGGTTAAATGCTTTATAGACAAGAAAGAAATTGCTCTAAAAGAGACTTATTCATCATCATCATCATCTTCATCCTCCTCCTCTTCCTCTTCTTCATCATCTTCATCCTCCTCATCTTCGTCCTCATCTTCCTCCTCCTCCTTCTTCTTCTTGCTCTTCTCGGCCTTGGCAACTACTTTTTTGCCTGCATCAACCTTCCCTTTGGCCCGATATGCAGCGATATCCTTGGAGGAGAAAAGCAGGAAGAATCTCTCAGAGATTTAAACCAGCCAAAACCTCTGAGCAACTTCACAGAATCAGAGAGCGGTTTAGCTTGGAAGGGACCTTAAAGGGGAACCTTCGAACACAGAAATGGTACTGGTGTGCTGGGACAGGCGACTGTTGAGGAATCTCTGCCGTTAGGCTTCTGGGAACAGGTTGGAAAAGCTGCTGCCTCGGATGGTAAAGGCACAGCTGAGCCCACTGTCCCATACGGGTATGAAGAAGGGAGACCTCTTAAGGTCCCTTTCTAGCCCTACCTTCTACGATGCCTGAAGAAGCACACAGGAAAACCCTTGTTTGAGGCACAAAATTGTAATTAGCCATCCAAATCACATTAGAATGACATGGCCTAAGATTTGCAATGTGATGCCTCAGCAAAGAGCAATTACACAGAATTCTGCCTAACTGAAGTTTACAAAATAAAAGGTATAAGAACTTGATTAAAGGGTAGACAGTGCCACCTTCTGCATGCAATAAATTTATTCTAGTGGTTTATAACGCACAAAATTCAGTTCCTGTTATAGGGAAATCAAAACTGTACCTGGAAGACCAAGCCAGAAAAACGGTCAGACTTCTCGACTTTGTGCCAAAATGTAATAAAAACAATTACGTAACAGAATTGATCCACAGGACTTAAAGATACCAGCTACAGAGAAACAGCAACACCTTTATGCGGATGGTCCAAATGTTCAAATATTCCCCACCCAGTTAACATTACACCACTAACCTTACAGTTCCCTCAAACTCCCTTAAAACTTAGCATGAAATTTTCGGAAGATACGATATCCACTGAGTCAAAGGCCAAGAAGTGAAATACTGAGATTACTGTACCTTCAAACCCCATTTGTAAACATCAAGACAATAATAGTGAAGATTAAAATATCTGGGAATAAAGATTAATAATTCTACCATTTCAAAAAGTCTCTTATGACTTGTCTTGGCTGTACATACAAACAATTACCACGCTGAAGAGTTTAAGTCGCACAGGAAGGACAATGTGGGAAAGCTTCTAGACCCGCAGTTCCTCTCCAGCACGGAATTAGGACTCAAAGGGGCCACCTCGCTCACTACAATGCTACAATTTTAAAGTGGTTTTGTTTGCCAGCAGGAGAAATACCCAGAGGAAGGTCACAGCACTCAAATGGATATACGTGGTACACATTAGCTATAGGTGGCTGCTGACCCATTGTAAAGCATCATCACGGGAGGCTAACGTGCGTCCCCCTTACTTTCCTCATATTGGGATGGGAATCTGCCTCTGGAAACAGAAACACACGCAGCACTACCCTGGGTGCACAACACGTTTCTGAGCTCCAATTATGATGACAGTATTTAGCTTTAATAATTCAGGAAATCGTATGACATGCTGCTTCATATGTATTATTAACTATGTTAATTACTAGAAAGGAGATGGACACAAAATAGGTACAGGAGAAACACACGTCTAAGACTAGCATCTCATTAGTGTTCTGACATTATCCCAATAATAAATTTTAAAAAAATATCTCTGTTTATCAGTTATCCTAGTGTTCAAGGATGCTCATCAATGCTTCCAAAATTAGGGAAAAAACATTTATTCTTTACTGGCATTACTTAATACTACCAACTTATCTCAGATACCACTGTGACCTATTGTTTTAATAACAATACAGACACCACGGTATCTATTAAACCATCATTGATCCTAACTATCCTAAATTACAGATGAATGCAAATAGTTCAACACAAAGGACTGCAATTTAGTGTTAGAGTAATAAACCCTATGCTCCCTTATGTGGCATTTTCCAACAAGTATCATGACATTTGTCATTAGCATATTACAATTTGCAACATCAGGTACACGAGAAGGAAAACAAAAAAGTCTAAATTGCAGCCTGACCTCCCCAAACCATCTCCAAAAATGTCGATGTTACCTTTTCATACTTCTCCTTCAGTTTAGCAGCCTTCTTTTCATAAGGCTGTTTATCATCTGCAGCGGTGTTGTTCCACATCTCTCCCAGTTTCTTTGCGACGTCCCCAATGGACAGACCAGGATGTTCTCCTTTGATTTTTGGACGAAACTCAGAGCAAAACAAGAAAAAAGCCGAACTACAGAGGAAAAAAAGAAAAAAAAAAAAAAGAATATTATTTTAATTTTAGACTTTATTGTAACAGACAGTTTTGTGAATCTTGTTATTGTTTCTTAAGGGCGTTTTGGAAAAGCACCTAAAAGTGAGACAAACGTTAATTACAACGGAAGGTATTAGAACCGAATAAATCACTTTGAAAATGTAACCCATCCTTGTCTCTTCAGTAATGCCGCACATCTGGTCCCATTTTTGCCAGGACCCCCAGAAAGGCAACTTTTATATGTCATATGCAGAGAAAATCTTACAAAAGGAGAATGACTGAATGATACCAGGGGAGCAAACATTATGTCAGAACTGTTAAAGGCAGAGAAGCTACAATATTTGTTATGAAAATTAGGATTTCCAGATGACAGCATCAGCCCAAATACAAAGATTCACTTCTACAGGAATTTCCACGTTCCTTTCAGCATTAGCTCTGTTTAAAACACACACAAACGCATATTGCTACGAAGTACTACTGTGTAGTAGCAGGTGAATCTCAAGTCAGCAGTTTTTATGTAGCGGCTGAAGTTTGAATTCTCCAACCTGTTTTTGGTGCAAGATCATCCCTCTAACCTATTCTGTGCAAAAGCCTCTTCATTTTAAATGGACTGCCAATCAAAAATTCTGCTCAAGCCAACAGGTGGGGAAAGCAGGGCCTGAAATATTTTACTGCCATTTTAGACTGGAATTACCCTCTTAACAGAAATTGGAAACATGAGTCAGAACTGCATGTCGCCGGTCTTTGCATCCACTTTTAAAGGCTGACGTTATTCCAACTTAGATAAAGAGGGCCAACCTGAAAGCACAAACCTGTAATTCCTAACTAAAATTTCAACCCATCCTTACGCCGCTGGTCAGGAAAATCGTGTAGTCTTATATTTTCTGAAGCTCCTAAACCTGGATAAAATGATCATTTTATAGATACGCTCCAGTGTGATGGTCCCGAAAAATATAACCTAAAATCTAGAAAATCCACTCACGGAGGCCTCTTCGGTGCATTTGGATCCTTGAACTTCTTTTTTGTTTCCCCCTTAGGTGGTACATAGTTTTTCATTTCTTTTTCATAACGAAGCTTGTCAGCCTTTGCCATATCTTCAAACTTCCCTTTCTCCTTAGAAGACATAGTCTGGAAGGCAATTAGAATCATACAATATCTCAAGTTGGAAGGGACCCATAAGGATCAAAATGGTATTTTAATATTCAAAAGCATATCCAAGTCCATTCCAAAATTTCAGTTGGGGGAGCTAAAGGTAAGGCAAGAACCGCAGACAGTTACCACTAATCTTACAACTGCACTTCATACTTACCTAAAACCTGAACTAATTTACGGTCTCGAATAGTATTTCACACAAAGCAATTCTTTAAGGTTTTGTGGTGCTTTTAAGTGGTTATTCCTACCTTCCATCGTTCTGAGCATTTTTTTGAGAACTCTGAAAAGTTCACTGAAGCATCTGGATGTTTCTTCTTGTGCTCCTCCCGGCAGGTTTGCACAAAGAAGGCGTACGAAGACATTTTACCTCTCGGCTTCTTAGGATCGCCTTTGCCCATTTTTGATGATTTTCTGTAACAAAGCAAGAAAAAGACACCTTTAAAACTTTTTACAAACCAACGCGAGAAGGAAGCCACAACGAAGGACCATGCCAAACAAGACCCGTTGGAGCAGTATTCCGAAGTCATAAAACAGGAAGAAGTTTCTCTTATGGAAAATTTACTGAAGATTTCTGCCATCGCTGTTTGAGGTGACCTGGATGCCAGCAACCTGAAATCTCAAAGGGCCTACAAAATGTGCAGTTCCTCCTGTGAACAAAAAACATCCCTTCCATGCAATCTGAAGGCAAGGACTAGCAGCAGCGCAGCAGAGACTACACTCCTTGATTACCGCTAGTGTATCCCTCCTGTGCTTGGAAGGAATAAATTATATTGAAAGAAGGAGGAAAAAAGTACCTGAGTATCCTGTCTCAGCTGGCTTTACAGGTTGCTAATTTTTTTTTCTTCCTAAAGCCTGTATTTCTATCCGCCTCCCCTGGAGACCTTGAGTGTTCATTTGCAAAAGATATATATTTTATTATGATTTTTGTATGCCATATATTATCACTCACCTTTAAATATACCGCAAAAAGCTACTCTCTCTTTGTACGTATACCTAGAAATACAGGAATGAAACACCGCACTCGGTCAACGTGTTATAACCAAGCCAGGGACGCTGAAAGTATGACATTTCCGTATGACTAGCAAAGCTGCGCTCAGCACGAGGGCTGCCTGACTCTTTCCGCGACCGAGAGGGAATGAAAAATACCTTCCTGGAACTTTCACACCCAAGTCAGACATTCAGAGTATTTTCTTCATAGCTCCCTGGAAAAAGCCACTTGCACCCTGACAAACTCCCCGCTCTCCAGCAGGAATTGGAAGAAAAAAATAAAGAAAGAAAAAAAAAAAAAAAGAAAAAAAAAAATACGAGGGGGAAGAAGGCACACACACCGCCTGCCCGTATTGCCACAGAAGCAGTATTTCCTATCGGTTTGGCGGATAGACAGAAACAGATTTCTGCTCTGTGACTAAACACGTCCGGTTTGAAGTTTCTATCAAGTAAACAAGAGGGCTGAAGAACCAGGAGCCGCTCCTGCCTGCCATGGAGACGTTTCCAGAGCCAGCCGGCACCCGGGGCTGTGGGCCGCCGCCGCCGGGGGCCCCTTCCCGGGGGGGGGGACACGGGAGGAAAGGCGGCCATGGCCGGCGGAGACGGGGACGGGGGGCGACCGCGGGGAGGACCAGGCACCGCGACCCCCGAGGCTGCGGCGGCCGTGAGCTGGCGTTTAAAAGCCGCCTTCCCGCCATTTTGGACGCTTCCCCTGCGAAGGGGGGAGAGGAAAACTTCAGAAGTCCCCTAAGAGACCTGGCCAGGGGAGGGGAGGTTTAAAAAAAAAAAAAAAAAATTAAAAAAAAAAAAAAGTCCCGTTATTAGGGGAAAAAGCTGTGAAAGTTTTATTTTGTCTTCACGCGAGGACGGGCGGCAAGCACATGCCCAGGAGGCGGCCACGGGGGCTGCGGCTGCCCGCAGGCGGCGACCCCCGCTCTCAGCCCCGGGACAAAGCCCCCTCCCGGCCGCCCCCTCAACTCCCCCCGCCCTTCCCGCGGCGGGGCGCGCTGTCCCGGGGCCTCCCCCCAGCTCCCCGCCGCCATGAGGCCTGGGCCGGCCAGGCGAGGCGAGGCGCGGCCTGCGCCGCCGCAGCGGCGGCGGTGGCGGCGGGAGCGGCCGCCATGGCGCAGGCTCCTGGCGGAGGAGGTCACCCGCCGCCGAGGCTCCTTCCATTTTGTGCGCTGAGGAGAGCGAGCCGCCCCCCCCCCTCCCCCTCCGCGCCACCACACCCCCACCCCACCCCACCCCCCCCAGCGGCCCGGCGGGCGGGGCGGGTAGGCCAGGCCGCGGGACCCCCACTGAGGGGCCGCGGCGGGGCCCGGGCGGCGACCCCCCCGGTCTGCGGGGGCGCGGCGGCGGCGGCAGCGGCTGGGCGGCGCGGAATGGCCGCTGCTGGCGTCGCCCGCGCCCGCCGCCGCGCAGAGAACATGGCTCCTTCCTCCCTTCCCTTCCCTTTGTGTGAGCGCGCCCGCTACCCTGGCGCACACGCTCAGCCATTGCAGCCGGGGGAGGGCGGGCGGGCGGGAGGGAGACGGGGGGGGGAGGTGGGTGGGTGGGAGTGGGGAGGTGGTGGTGGGGGGGGAGCCCGGCGCGCTTCCAGCGCCTGCCCGAGCCCCGGCGGAGCGGGCAGAGCCCCGGCGGGGACCCCCGCTCGCTCCCGCGCCCCGCCGAGTTGCAGAGCCCCTCGGCCGCGGGCCCCGCGCCCGGGCGAGCGGCGGCGGCTTGAGGAAAAAAAAAAAAAAAGTTCCCCCGAACTGCGCCCCCGCCCGCCCGAGCGCCTCTCTGCTCCGCCGCCGCTCGCCTTGTTTTCTCGCTCGCGGCTCCCGTCAGCCATGTTACAGCCGGGCGGCCGCGGGGCCAGCGGCTCCCCGGCCCGCGCCCCGCTGTCCCCGCGCTCCTCACCGCCCCGGCGGCGGCCGGCAGCGCGGTGCGGCCCGCCCGAAGCCCCCGCCGCCTCGCCGCGCCGGTGCCCGCCGGCTGCCCCGCCGCCGCAGCGATGGCTACGGCGAAGCACCGTAAGCGGCTTACGGCCGGGGCACGGCGCGGTCCGCGGCCCGCGCCCCCCCGCGGCGGACGACCCCCGGCCGCTCGCCGCCTTCCCACCCCCCCCTCCGCCCGGGCGGCTTCCTTCGCCCGTTCTCCCTCTCTCTCTCTCTCTCTCTCCCTCCCGCCGCCCCGCTCCCGAAGTCGCCCGCCGCCCGCGCCCCCGGCGCCCCCGCCCCGCCCCGGCCAGGGGGCTCGCCGACCGGGAAGGGTCTTCGGGGTGCATCCCGGGCTCGCCTTTGTGTGCCGGCGCCCGAACCGGCGCTGCCCCGCGCTCGGCGGCCAAGCAGCGGCGGCGGCACGGCGGGTAGCGCCGGCTCACCGCCCCGGCTGCGAGCGAGCGGGCGAGCGCGCCCGGCCGGCCCGGCGGCCCCCGGCGCGTACTCACCCGTGTCAGAGTCGGCACGCAGCCCCTCGCTCGGCCCCGAGCCCCAGAGACGCTACCCCGGCCGCCCGCCCGGCCCCAGCGCTGCCTGAGTCCCTGTGTAGCCCGGTGCACCGCAATGGCTGTGAGAGCGGGATCGATACGCAGCCTCCTCACACTCTCAGCGCTGGTAACATTACTCTCAACACAGCCCCGTCCCCATTGGCTGCCGCCAAGCGAACCGCCGCGCCGATTGGCCGAGGCCCTTCCATTGTCCTGACCAGAGAGCTCCGCCGATTGGGCGCGGCGCGGGACACGTCACTGAGGATTGAAAGGGCGCGCAAATATAAAAGTGAGTGGAGGGAGCCGGGCGGCGGCGGGATGCAGAGTTCCGAGGCGGCGGCTCGGCGCCGCGCCGCCGCCTGCGAGGAGCGTGGGCCGCCGCCGCCCCGCCCGCCGCTGCGGCGGCCCCCCCAGCCCCCGGGGCCGCCCCGGAGGGGTCCCCCCCCGCCGCCCCGGGGTGTGTGCGTGGGGTGGGGGGGGGTGGGGAAGCAGGGCGCCGGCGCCGCGGGCGCTCCCGTGCCGCCCCGGCAGCATCGCCGCCGCTGTTCCCCCCCCCACACACACACACTCCGCCTCCCTACTCCAGCCCGGTGCGGCACCTCCCCGGCGGGTCGCGCCGCGCCGCCCCATTTCACAGGCGCGGAAACTGAGGCTCGGGGCGCAGCGGGGCTCGGAGAGGCGAGCCCGCGTTCTGCGGCTGCTCTCGCCCGGCGCCGGCTGGCACAGGGGCACTGCCTTCCGCCGCTGGAGCGGCGTGCGCGGCTCCGCCGGGGCGCACAGCGGTACGGGGTAGTTCGGGGTGGGCTTTTCCTTTTTCAGCAAACGGGTAAATTGCCTGTAAGAACAAGAATAGGAAGGTGTTGGCTCTCTTTATAACCGCCCCGGGGGATGAGGAGCGGGGCTGAGGTGGCTAGGGAGCCCCCCCCTTGGCTTTCGGCACTTCTGGAAGGATGGCCCGAGCACCAGCCCAGGTGTCTCAGCGCAGAGGCAGGCTGGGCTAGCGGAAAGTTGTCAAGCTGGGCCACATCTCACCTGTCCTGTGTGCCACTCCTCCGTGCTTTTTTTATAGTCACTGGCACTGTAGGAATCGCCCCGAGAGGCCTATCGAACAGCAGGAATGCACCTGTACACCTGCCTCCCTGTTTATATCGACTTTACTGGTGCAAACAACCCTGGGAGGAGGAGCACTGTCGTGACAAATCCAAAACCGCCGATCTTCCCTGAAAGGCGTTATCAGTGCACTCGCTGAAGTAACAGAAACTTGAATGGAGAGAGCTATATGTGGGTGTACGCATTAAAAACCATTCTTACCTTGTAACTGTTGTTAGGCTGGCAATAGGAGTAGCAGGCAACTCTCAAGAGACGGTCTGTACAATCCTTTAAAGTTTTGTAGGCCACCTAAACATGAAAATAGGACAAATCCTCGTGTGACAGACCACAAACCCTTCTGAAACTTCATGGACAGGAGAAGATTTTAAGAGAACGTGGTAATTAAGTAGATTGTCAAAATCAACTATTTACACATGAACATTTGTGACCAATAATAAAACTTAAAGTGTTATCATCTGGCAAAATAAAATCTTTGATAAAGTATCTTTTCTTTGGTGGGCCAGTGGCTAATGGCATTCTGTAACAGGAATTAACTACAGTGAAAAGTGAATCCTAGGAAGTCGTGCTGAAGGTCCGAAGCAAAACCAGCCTCTAAACCCAAGCGTGATAATACCACGTGCCTTTTCATTTAGCGCAACGCTGCTTGCTTAGTTCTTAGTAAGAGAGAAACTTAAGAGAATACCAGTCTATTAACTTTAGGCCCATACAAATGGAAAGCTGTACAAATAACGAGAATGTAAAAAAAGCCCCAAACCTGCATCTTAAGTCATAACTGTACCAATTTCCAGCGCAGCCAGGCCTAAGTTCAATAAACTAGCTTCCTCTTTCTTTAGTTACGAATGTGATTAAAAAGAAACCAATATGATTATACTGGTCCTAGCTCACTGCGGACACTTTTACACTGGGATGGCTCATTTCTCTACTTGCTTGCATCCGTGTTAGGTGGTTTAAACCATTTTAGAAGAGTCATGATAAAATGCTGTGAAGATTCACCCAAGTAAGTGGTCACTTTGCACGGTTCGTCTCTAGGAATTAAGCCACAGAAGCGGCTGCAAGAGATTGGCTTTGCCACAAACTTACTGTTTCATGATCCTCGGACAAATCTTTGTGCTCATTCTTCCTTCTTTAAGCGGGGTTGTATTTCTAAGACGTTTATGAGACACCACTACAACCAAAATAAGTCTTAAATGAGCAAATCCCCTAGCAGAGGCCATAGGTGCTGATCTGCTAGAAGGAGTTACCACATTGGATGGAGTGCAGTGACACTTTACACAAAGTCTCAGTCCGGAGTGCTACACACTGATCACCGGTCTCAGTGTCACTTTGACCTCTGTGGCACATTGGGCGACATGAAGCAAAAATTGCATTTTTTTTCCCCTCACTGGTTTACTTCTTTCAATATGCTTTTACACACAGTACCATCAGTCCCGTGGAAGTAATATATAGGTTCTATATAGGATCTAGTAAGTTCCTGTTTAGGAAACTGGCAGCACATGTTAAGATACATTAAGAGTTGTTCAGCCTCACAAGATGTAAACCACCTCCCAAAAAGCTTCTGAATATGCAGCAGGGCAACTTTATCATTCGAGAAGTTTATACCAGGGCTGCTTCTGAGTGCCATTCAGACTCTCTGCCCTCGTCCTCTGGAGATTCTCCCATCCAAGAAAAAAAAACAATCTCACCTCAAAGTCTTCCTAAGTAACTGGGCTCCTCATGTCTGAGGAACAGGCCCCACAAATCACACATATTTTTATGTATCTGCTGACAGAATATTTGTATCAGTATTCACCTGATCTCCTTAGTTAATCTGGAGTCCAGCAATTTCTATTCTGGATCCAACGCCTGAGCCAGCTGCTGCTGCTTGGCTGTGATTGTTGCCTCCTAACATTTCTCCTCCTCGAGCTGGTGCTTCTTTCAAGATATCGCCAGTGAGAAGGCAAACAAATTCCAAATCTTCCATTGCAATTCTCAATCGTTTGGCAAGTTGTGGTGCTTTATGGAAGTCAAAGATTCTTCTAAGTAATTACCCTATCTCTAAAACTGCCTCATTTGTGAAGAAGTGCTGATGGACACATGAACACCACAGTTCTGCTATCCGAAATCATGCGAAAATACATGAACAGTAAGGAACATTAATGTTTCTGTCCCAAGAAAAGTTTTGGGGTTTTTTTGGCTGGTTTGTATCTTAAAGTTTAAACCTTCATACAGAATATGGAGCAGAGGAAAACGTAAAAAGCACAAGCGTTTATGTGGCCTAGTGCGCAGGAGCAGATAGCTTTGAACATACTGAACTACTTTAAAGTTTCTGCCGTGAAAACCAAGCCTGAAAGGAAGGAAAAGGAAGGCATTTATTCCCGGCTGTTGTCTAGAGCTAACAAATTTAGTAAAAGGCAAGCGATGAGGACATTCTGATTACATGGCGTATTCCTGCAAAGGTTTTTCTTCATCTCTGCTAATTATATGCTAAGGTCTGCGCAGGGTTCCATAGGCCAGTGGGTTTCTTCTGCGGCCTTTGACAACAGAAATAAACCAAATTTACTCATCAGTTGCAGACCATAGAATTTTTTACGGAAACAGTATATGTTTCTTCTGTTGTTCATGCTGTGCCACATGCCTTCTGATACTTTACAAAGATGCCTTCTTCTGCAAACCTTATTGAAGTCCGAATCGGTTTTAAATTACAATCCGCATGACAGGTGTAGTCACTGAGATCACTTGGATAACACAGGCCACATCTGACTTCACACACAGAGGCTTTACCCACAGAATATTCGGGTCGTAACAGCCCAGTATAACTGCTCTGGAAAAGGGAAAAAAAAAAAAAAAGTATGTAGCTACACAGGAAGTTTCAAAACCCCTATTTAGTAATTGCACTGTTTTGCAAACGAGAGCATACTTTGGGAAAAGTCAGACGGATTGGATGTCGTATTGCAAAGCAAGAGTAAGACTATGATTTCTATTAGATATGTGTTTTCAAATACTTCAATTTTTACAATATCCTTTGTATCTACTTATTTGAAAACAAGTAGAAAAGTTTGTAAGGAGCTTTTTGGTTCAACTTCTTGTCCATGCAAGGCAAGTTGAACTTGGATGAAAACACCAGCTATGTATTCTTAACCTTTTTTTAAAACATCCTTTTGTTTTCCATTTTCTTTAGAGATAATGGAGAAAGGCCTCTCCAATGACAGAACTGTCCTTCTAAACAACGTATTGCTGAGTAGGAACAGAAAAGTCCAACTGAATGATGAAAACAGAGTTTTATTTTATTTAAAATTATCCTTTCACTTCAGATCATCCCCCGTGTAGCTCACAACTGAAGACTTCTAGCACAGACAAACAAGGATGGAGAATCCCAAGAAATACAGGCCACCTGGTTGGCAGTGAAACCTGAGCAAGAGACAGACATAGAGTGAGGGATCTCGTTCTCCCCAGCTCCCAAAATAACATTGTGAAACACCTTGGTGAGACTCCTCCAGCAGAATTTTCAAGGAATTCACAGTATATAAAGAGCCAGACCTTCAGAAGCCTCTGCCCATTTGAGCGCTGTGGGTGCTGACAGAGGTGAGAAAAGGAACTTGCATCAATTCCATGAGATTCGGGAGACAGAGGACATGGGGCAGCACACCTCCCCTGGGGCAAGAAGGTTGCTGCTCCATACCACCACCTTCTCTTGCAAATTTTGCTGTCTGTGAAGGACACTGCTTACTCCCCAGTGGTTTTGGCTGGAAGGCAGATGATTTCATAGCTCGCTTTGACAATGAAAAGATTTCGTGTCATCACTGGACCTCCAGATTTTGTCACTCTGTCCTCCCTCCCAAGGAATAAGATCATTGTTTCTTCAGGTCAAAATTAAGAGAATATTACAGTGAAAATGGCACAACAAAAATGAGCCTGTCAGTCAAATCCAAAACAACTATTAGGCTATTTTTAACGAGTTCTGAAAGCTTTTCTCAACAAAAATGTTACATTTTCAGATCAGAACAAGAGCAAAACATCTGCAGAAACAGGGCACCTGGGCACACGTACTTACAATGGAGCCGCTGGCGATTTAGGTTGTCACTGTTGCTTTCGAACACTCCAGCCATACAGCGGGTAGGTTGTTCACAGCGCACTGGGAAAAAGCACTGGCCGTATTTGCCCTTTTCCCGAGGCTGCGGTGCCAGCCTGTATGCGGCCCAGATGAACACAATTCTCAGTTCTTATTAGATGCAGACTTATAACAAAATTTTTCCTCCGGTGTCTTATTTGAAATCTTCAGGAGATACTTCACATATTTCCTTAAAATCATTTCTGGAAGAGAAAGACCCCATTCAAAGAAATGAGACTTAGCATGTCTGCAAATAGTAACAATGCATGGAATGTGCTTTGCTTTACCTTTCCGGCTGGATTTGCTCAGAGGGCGTCAAGTAATCGGCACACATTGCTGGCTCTCTTCGATTAGTGAGCATTATCCAGAGAAGAGGGTTTCAGAAGGCCATTTGCCCTTCCAGCACGGATGCGTAGCTGGCTAGTCTAGATGTGCGAGTAAGTGGTGAGTGCGGAGAAGCAGCAGCCAGACAAGGTAACCTCGGCTGACCAAAGGAAGTGGTCTGGGAGAGGCAGGCAGGGAGCAGGGACGGCACCGGCGCTGCCGCAGTAGTTTCCTCGCCAGGCTTCAACGCGCGAACCAACTGATTTTTGTTGACACGTGAGCCCTGCAGACAATTCCATCGTTTCTAGAGCTGATACGTTCTTAAATCAGGGTCAGTACTTACCCAGTGCTTTTATCCATAGAATGCATAACAGTAAAATTTGTACGCTTTTTGAGGAATTAACAGACATAAAGTATACAAGAAAACGTATTTCCATAGCAAAAGCATATACCCACACTGTTCAGCTCACAAAGTGGGCAAAACTGATGAAGACACATCAGTATGGACTTTTCTTCTGATCAGTATGCCATGAACTTTTTTTTTTTACAGTGAAAATGTGCACAGAAAGTAATCGTTTCATAGTAATGGTAATGGAAATTATTTACTATCATGACGTGATTCCTTTAGCATCTTATTCCTTGTAAGTACATAACTTCTTGAAGTCCCTCTGTGAAGCTCTCAATGCAGAGTTTCAGACAGACGGGAACTGAACTGTGCTCAGCTTCAACAGCAAAAAGGAGTTCAAGAAATGTTCTTCCAGAACTGCACTATTTCTGAAATCACTGACCTGTTGAGATGTTAGCTTTGCTGAGAGCACAACACGCAGCGCAACACCCACTCATCTCTTCAACTTTCTGGAAACATTGCATCAAATATTCAAACCCTCTCCAAAACCTCCAGGCCTCCAGTGTGATTGTACACTCAAGTCCACCACCAAGATAAGAGTTATCAGCTGCTTCTAATAAACCCAAAACGCTGCTGTCCACCTTCACAGCCACTCCCCTCTAAGGGTATTAGTACTCAGCCTCTCTCACTCCAGTCTAGAGGCAGATAAGCTTCTGATGCTGACACCATTATTAGACTTCTACACCTGAACAGGCAGAATCCAACCAGGCCTAAGGTGATGAAAAATATCGGAGATTCCCTTCCTTCCTATTTTATCCAGCCCAGAAGATTCAACAAGATATGCGCCTTCACATACAGGACTCCTTTAGATAGCCCTCAATGATACACATTAAATTGGAAAGATTCTTTGAGCCAGGTATAGCTCTGGGACAGAGCTTCTATTCCCTTATCTATATGTTTTCTGAAAATACACAATGTAAAAACATCACTCGGACCTGTACTCTGATCCTTTATACAGGAGACTATCCGTATCTGCAACATAGGCTAAACCATCTGCTTCTGAATATGTAGAAGACACCTTAACACCAACACAGTCCCTGATATTAGAAATTCTAGCATAGTATTATTCCACAAAAGACAAAAACAACGTGAATTTATACAATGCTGATATCCAAAGAAACAGGGGATCACACATCACTCTATCTGGTAACTACACAGGATCTACTGTGATGTCTACACTGCATACAAGCAGTTACAGGAACTGGTGGAGGAAATAATGATTAGCTGACAGCTTCAAAAAGGAACTTGCAGAGTTTGACAGGACAGTCTTGCCCTTTCGCAGAAGACAGCCAAGTGTATATTGTTGTCACTGAGTAGTGTCCCTCTCATCCCTGACAATGCAATGGTAGACAATGGAATGTTTCTCATTCATTCAGGGAATTGTCCATATATTCAGCAACTTCATTAACATGCAACTTCCCAATGAGATATGATGCTCAAAGAAGTGCTTTCTTAACGAGACGCCATTTGGCTTTCTGTTTTGTCCTTCTTCACCTTTACTTCTTTTTCAGGAGTTTTAGAGGATTTGAAGTTATTTTAATTCTCCTTTTTCCTCATTTACCATGTTTCCATGAACTTTAATTTTGCTGAAACAAATTAAGTCCCTTATTGAATATGCCCCAAGTTTCACTGAGGCAACGTTGCCACAAAGGAAAGGTGTATTCTTTTCAAAGTCAAAAAGCAAGACAATTTGTACAGAAAGTCAACGTGGTGACCTCAAATTTTTGTAAGACACAACATTAGACAAACTTGCATTAAATTGATCTGCAGCACTGAGAGTTTAAACACCCTGTAGGTCAATTTAATGAAAATCTGATGGTTTCCATGAGGGATAAGTGTGGATCTGGGATTCAATTTAGACGCTGATATGTATGACATGCATAAAAGTCATTGGGTAGGCCGAGATGCTTTGACCAGAGAGGCATCTGATTAGTCGTCTTAGGCTAAATTTAACTCAACTTTGTCCTAAAGTATGGAAAAAATCAAAACGAATAGCCACTCCTTTGGTAAGAAATACTGAAGCAGTAAAACTTTCAAGAGCCTCTTTGAAGCCGTGGATTTTGATCATTTGAACTCTTCTATGACTTAATGCTGACAGCTTTTATAACAAAAGAAATTCTTCATTCTATGTTATTTCTTCTATTACAGCATAACAGATCACATAGCTGTTCCGGGGTTTCCAGATATAAGCAAGTGGCTACTTATGGGATGAAACAGATGTAAGGGACGCATACGCTCACATCTATTCAGTTTCTATTTCCAGTGGCCCATATAGTCTGTTACTAACAAAAGTTTTGCATTCTATCTTACAAAATTTTGGCAAGTACATATTACCGTGTTATCCATAGCACTTCAGGTTTTGATGCATTATTGATGCTTTACAATTAAGATTATTATTTTTGTATCACTTCTATCTCCTTAAAAATCTCAACACAAACACAAGTACTTTTGCAGCCCCTCCTGCACACCCACTCTTGCTGATTTGATAGCTCTTTTGAAATTTATGAAGCGTTTAAATGTTTTTAAAATGATCCATCCTTTTTTTATCCTCTAGTAATTACATACTCAGATGTGTTTAAGTCATATTAAATCATTGTTTATTTTATCTGACCTTGCAAAAACATCCATTTCTGACCATACTAACACAGGAGTAACTAGTGAAGTACTTTTACTTCTGTGTATGTGACTAGTAAAATACAGTTTTATATCTCTTTTTTAATAGACAAATTAGAGAAGGGATAGAAAAGAGCCACAAAAATCATCCGAGAATGTGAAAAAATAATGAGAACCATAAAAAGCTCAATCTGCTTACCATAAAAAAAAAAAAAAAAAAAAAAAGATTGAGAAGTAACTTGATTACAGGGTAAAAGCACCTTCCTGGGGAGAAAATAGTGAGTACTAGAGAGCTCTTTAATCCATCAGAGAAAAGCATAACAAGAATCAATGACTGGAAACTGAAGGCAAACAAACGCAAATGAAAATAAGGTAGAAAATTTTTAGCAGCAGGCATGATTACTACTTGTATTATCCTAGTACCTGGAACCTAAGTCATGAATCAGTGCTCCCTCACACTAGGTGCTGGTAAATAAAAAAAAAAAAAAAAAAAAAAATCAACAAAACCCCAACTCAAAACAAAAAAAAACCCTACCCAAACAAACAAACAAGCAAAAAAAAACAAACAGGAAAGAAAACAAATCCCTGCCAAAAAGTTATAAATAACACATAAGATGAAGTAACATAATAAATCAATGATAATATTATCTGATAGGACAGGCAGCAGTTTCAGGCCATGGTTTCATGATACAAAGTGTTGAGGTGAAATACTGGCTTAAGGTGATTTTGCCCTATCAAGACTTCTTCTTCCTGCTTCCACAATTTGTCTACAGCTGTGAAACTTTGAAAATTGATCCTTATTTAAAAAAAAAAAAAGGGGGGGGTTAAAAGCAGGGTTTTCATTTTTTCTTTGTAACAAAATTCCAGTGGGACTGATGCACTTTGGCAAGCATTTTCATTTTTATGAATTTCAGTGAATGGCTTGACAAAAATTTTCCTAACTACTCGTATGCCTCAGTATCGTCTCCAGCGCTGTTTACAGGACATCTGAGTTTGCTGCATTACTTGTGGGAAAAGACTGCATAACCCAGAGAAAAATAAGCAAAAGCAAAGCATAAAGTTGCTTTGTTGTCCTCATAGCAAATTACCAGCCCGGCCACCAAATCTCAAGCGTCACCCATGGATAAGGTAGAACATTAACAAAAACTGAAACCTAACCCATGGCCTGGCAAGATTTGTCTGATAAAACCCCTATCATCCTAATCAAGCCTAACACAAAAGGTAAAGAGGTGAACTTGTGATTCCTGACACCACTCCTCCGGTGCTGGAATCTACACACCATCCTTGGTAGCTTACAAACACAACAGGCTACTACAGTTTGACTGGAAAGAAGATTAAAGGAGCAAGCTGAGAGCAGTATTTTCTAACAGAAAAGTTTTTGCTACCTATTTTTGAGATCAAGGATCATATCGATCGTCCCTGAAATTCAGCTGGGAGAAAACTAGGAGACTTGAGGAGTGTCTCCTCTTATTTTCCGACAGAAAAACATAGATAGGAGAAAACCCCACCTTTGATTTCCATTTCTTTATTTACACTGTTAGCAGACCATAGCAACACACCGCACACCCCCAGCATCTATTGCACTGAGAAACTCCGGAGGAGCTCATTTTTTGGGCTGGGAAAGCTGAAGAGAAAACAAAAGCAGAGTAAACTCTCCCCAAATAGTCCCTGAGACTCAAGGCAAACCGGGTATACCCACGGCGTTTACTACCCAGCCTTCTTCCTTCCCTTCCTCCCTGGAGGTGGCCAGCCTCCTCCTACCGGCTGATGTTCTGTATTTCACTGAGCTCAATATTCACCTTCACACGCTAGACAGGGAAACGGTTACAACCAGATGGAAAAGCCTTCATTTCTTCTCGTTCCTTGTTAAAAATACTTCAAGCTATAGCTATAATAAGCTACATCAAAAGAATGCTATTTCATTGCAAAGTTTAAATACTTAATAACCTTAATACTCAGCCTCATCCACTCTGCTAAACTTTTCCACAGGAGCGCGGCCGCCCTGTGTGTGTGCAGGACACACGCTGCTCAGGAAATGAATCAGGGTTGTGTATCGAATTAGATTATTTATAGGTTGGTATATGTGTTTGCTCTAGAAGTTGTGCAGAGAACAAGACAGACAACTACAGGAAGAGAGCAATGGGCATGTGGTTAAGGCAGTTGAACGCCACACAGGAACACTCAGTTCTGCCTCTGCCTTCGCCACCGGCTTCTGTGAACGAGGAGCGAGTCAGACCAAGCACCTTGGCAGATGGCCACCAACCTTGTCTTCCTCACTTTCTGGGCGTCCAAACCGAAACACCTTGGGCCTTTTACGTAGAAATGCAAAGCAGCTGATTATAATGGAAGCTTTGGTTTTTGAGGGAGAAACGGAGCCGGAGGCAGGAGGTTAAAAGGCAGGAGAACCCAATTAATAACATCAACTTTACCACTGACTGAACGAGTGGCTTGGTTTTCTCCTTGGTCAAACAGGACAGCAGTGCTTTTCTGCTGTTCTGGAAAGATGCAAAGATTCATCTAATACTGTGAAGCTCTTAGATATCATTGTAATAAGCCTTCATAGAAAAAAAAAGTGAAGGTATTTGTGATTCTCTATATACAGTGAAAGTTTTGGATCTTTCATTCATTAATTATCCTATATTACTACATATTTGCTTTAAAAAGTCTATACAATATAAATTCTAACATGCATAGAGATGGAGCATATCCATTTTCCCCTTCAAACTCTATTTTAATGTGATTTCACAAAGTCCTTTCCAGCTTCTATCAGCGCTATTTAACTTTAGTACTCAGTGGAACTGCAACAGTCATGGAATAGGACAGGGAACAGCACTCAGTGTAAACAAAAGATATTCTCTGGTTCACAAAAATAAAAATATCCTCACTCTCAGCTATACAGTATGTCATGTAACCACAGCCACATAAATAGAAAAGCAACAGGAGGGCTAGTAAAAGTTAATGCCTTTTCCTACTTATTTTATTGGTCTACATCACAGTGTATCATCATATTGAAAGCTTTCAGTAATAGCAGGCTACTAAGAAAATAGCACATTGAAAAATAAAATAAAATAAAATAAAATAAAATAAAATAAAATAAAATAAAATAAAATAAAATAAAATAAAATAAAATAAAATAAAATAGCAGTACTTTGGGTCCAATAAATAAAAAACAACTCTACCAACATCTTTAAAAAATGACCTGAGTTCCAACAGTTACGTTGATTTCAAAATCCGAGTTAAGAGAAATAGCACAACGATTAAAAACACAGGTGATGATCCCCTCCGTTTTCAGTAGGAAGACATTGAATGCAAAAATATAATACAATAAACATGGCAACCACAAGGCTTCGGCACATGACAGCAGAAATATTTTAATGATGTCTGACAACATCCCAAACACGCGGTGTCTGAATGCTACTAAAGTAGATGTGCATGAGACTCAAAGACAATGCCGTTTTGTAAGATAATTTTCATGGATTAGAAGCAAGTAGACAGGGGAATAAGATAGAAATTTAGGTTCAGGCCTACAATCAGATCTTCAGAGTAGAAACTTGCAGTCATCCAGAGTCCCATTACCTCAGTCAGGCCCCATGGCTATCGAGGTCCGTTTGACCAAATGCAGTGGCAGGATTAGGGCCTAAATATGTAAACAGAAAAAAGATGAAATCAGGTACCGTACTGCATAACTCTACAGAGACACTAACCAGTCCCAGAAAAATAATCTGAGTGTCTGGACCATTACAAGATTTACATTTTTACCATAAAACACTGCAGCTACAGGAAAGGCTACAGTTATATCTTACATCAAGAGATCATATAGCATTAATTGATCACAGCATATTCTCCTTCAGGCAAACACGAGTACCTGCAGTGCATTTGCTCACCTCCTGCGTGCTGCTGCTTTTTCATATTTATATATAATTTGCTTTATTATTTTAAATAAAAGAGAGAGGTCTAAAATCAATATAGGTGATATTTTTATCTTCATTAACTCTTCATTTCTCCACATGCAGAGTTTTAGCCTCTTAGTAACATGGTGACAAAACCTAAAATGAGATATTCTTACCATGTTTTAAAACACTGTAAAACTGACAGAAAGTAATATTATGTCTATAAAAAAAAAAATCACTGTTATGCCTATCTGAAGGTTGTGAGAAGTTCTAGCTTAGCAGCGTGTTAGATGAAGTCACTTTTTATGCCGATGTTTCTCCCTAACATACTAATAAAAGCTCACAGTAGCATACACCTAGTGTCATACACAATTGCCAACGAGAAAATGTACTGTCTCAAAAAAATGTCTGCTTTGTAAGGAGGTTTGCCTACTGAAATACGGGCTTCAATACAATAGGAATGTGTGACAGCACCGGTGAGGACACTACAGGAATATCAGGTTTATGGTGGAACAAGCACATAGAGCCACGGGCTACACCGTGGAGTTTCGTGTCACCCAAACTTCAGCAGCAGCACTTACCAGCCACCCCAGGAAGGGGTCTGTGCCTTCTGCTGCACCTTGCGCCTTCCTTTTCCATCCCTGCACATTGCACCTTCACCAGTACTACCTCTTTGAGACAGCCAGACCAAAGACAGGTTGTCCAGGAGTACGATACTGTTCTTCCCTTTACTATAGCAGAGTTATACCTTCAGAGATCAGCGTGTAACCAGACAAATCAATATAAACACACTTTCTGTCAAAAAAAAAAAAAGTTCAGGAGAATCAACTATCTCTGATTACTTTTACTTCTCCTAATTGATGGCTTAAGATGCAGCAAGATCCTTTATACGAAATAAATTAATACGTTTAAAAATTACTCCAAGATAAGTGAGGACATGAACATCTGAAGTTCGTTGAAAGAGATGTTGATTTGTCTATAGCACCGATGGAGAGGTAAGGACTCCAGTTGTTACTATTACTAGGTGGGGAAAAAATACTGTATACAAAGTTTTCTATTTACTATACCCGTAGACATTAAGACGCCCTTTCTACTGACTTTACTTAGACTACTTGTATATGAGGAAACTCATAGATAAGCAAGACAGATGCGATTTCCAAAATTTGTGGGAGAAGGTAATGGGTTTGTCTTCTTAGTGTTGATGTTAGCTCAGGACACATATAGAAAAAAAAAAATATCTTCGTTTCCATTCTAATGTTGAAATCCCACTTGTATACCACACGCGTGTCAGAAACTGGTACCCGATAAAGAACCTGTAACACCACGCTTAGCACATAGTGTCATATTTTGGTTATTTTATCCCAAGAGGTTACAGACTAAAGCCTGGCCGCGGCTCAGTGAGCGTGCCGGGGGCAGGCGGAGGTCCCGGCCGCAGGGCCGAGCGTGCCAGCGGGGAGCAGAGGGACCCCTGACCTCCCGCCTCGTCTCTCCCCGCTGGCTGTGAGCATCCAGCTGCCGGCATCCCACAGACACACCGCACTTTTTGCCTGCAGATGGCTGGCATGCCACGAAGCACGCTCGGTCACGAATCTACGAATTTTTAGCACACAAAAGGTCATTTACTGCCTTACCTGCCCATCACTGCTCTTTCTCTGAATAACCTGAAGCTACTGAAGGGTTATTAACATCATATTCCTTTCTGAAGAATTATACTTCTGAGTAAAGGCAATTTTTAAATTTCTCTTCCCCGAGCATGCTACATATTTTAAAATTTTAACCTGGACACCTAACTACTGGAGACACCTAACTACCTAAGACAATCTTTCTTCTTCTTCTTCTTGCAAAAATGCATAAACATTTTATATTTCCACACCTGGTAGGAATGTATCTATTATAAAAATAACACAAAATAAAATAAAAAGCTGTTTTGTTTTGTTTTTTTTTCTTTGGATTATGCCTCCCTGATACTAAAGTTGCCTCATCTCTGGTTTAAGTGGGAAAAGCCTAGAAACAATTCTAATTCACACCTGTTTGATGCCATACCCATACGACTATCCGCCAGTGGAAAATTAGCCAAGAGCAGATGTTATTTCCTCTGCCCTTTCTGCGGTCCCCCTTCTCAGCCTGTGAGTCCTGGGACATGCTGAAGCGGGAAGGAAAGGATGACTGTGGCTGGTATGGAACCTGGCTATAAAAGCCTCAAGCAAACGGAAAGCTTCCTCCTGCTGGGGAGAATTCTTACATCATCGGGCAGGACCAGAATAAGGAACTGAATAAATTAATTATATTACTGAAGTACTACGGAGTACAGTTATTAGAAGACTTGACTTAATAATTTAATTACAAAGAAATTACTGTACCCGGTATTCATTATTACTATGAGCCAAATAAAAAGATCCATTCCTTCCCAGCAAATGCAAAACACACCTTTTTGTGCTAGCCACCCCACTGCGACATTACAAATCAAACTGAACAATTAATGTCCAGTCCTTGGTGGCAGATGGGGAAATATTCTAAACAACATGACGTGGGAAGAAATCATAGGAGTGAAAAACTCCAAATAATAAATAATACATTCGAGGACAAATCTTTAAGATCTTTCATACGACCAGTGACACATATGGAGCTGCACAGCTACGCCACCATCCTGTCTATTGCTCAGACACATAACTAGCACCACCTTAGATCCCAAATTTACTCCAAATCCTAAGATTCATATTGATAACTTGCAGACACTTTCAGTGCAACATTTCCAAGATGGTATTTTTCTTAATTCTTCCAATCAGCTGAAGCATTCAATCTGGTTATCATCGTCATCGCGTTTTAATTCAGCAACATTTTTCTCTCAGCTTTGAGAAACGCAGCCTAACCTCACTCGCATTCATTCAGAAAACTGCTGCAAAGACCCTTTTTCTAGTCGATCACTTGGAGAACGTGTCACCGTCTCTACAGCTCTCCCTGACTTCTCCTCTAATATCTGCTACTTGTCTTCACCGTCAAGGCCCTTCCTCGCTTATCACCACCGCACCTATTGTTCCTTAATCACCGTCAGGAAGCCAGCTGTGGTTTGCTCGCATTTGAAGCTAGGCCAATTTGTATTAAACATAAAGCTGAAAAGACCTTTAGATCATACTGCCGATTTGTTTATTATTTTATGTTTGGCTAAAACACTTTAAAAAACCCTCACTTTTTACTGAAAAAAAAAAAGAAAGAAAAAAATTTGGAGATGCTCTTTGTATCTCTTCCCTTCGTATCTCCCACCTCTCATTCAGTGTCAGGACTGCAGCTTCCAGCTCCTCTCTCAGCTGCGTTACATTTTCAAACAAACCTCAACGCCTTTTCCTGTTTTACACCTTACACTTTAGGGAAACTCCCTTAAATATTTGAAAACATACTTCATTGCTCTTCTTCAAAGCCTTCTCTGAAATTCAACTTACTAAGATGCCCTTACAGCCCCTATGAGCAAAATGTGTGATAAGAAGGTATATACACACCACCTAATTTTAAGTATCTAAGGTAGGCAAGTGTGGAATGTAAGAGATGGATCCTCCTATACAGTAAATGGAGAGAGGCTCCCGTTGAGAGCAATTTTGACAAAGGAACTCCTAAAGTATTCCAAACTGTCCTGTGAAGGAGTCTCTGGATAAGCTGTGGAAATGGCCTAGGGAGATCAGTCTTTTGGTTTAGGCACATGAATCGAATATGCCTGAAGTACGAATGTTCCCCCTCAATTCCTATTTCTCTTCTCATCTGTGTATATTTTCTCTTTTCAACTGTATTATACTTATATTGCAAACATTTAAAATTGCAGAAAATCTTTTCAGCCCATGTTTGTGTTGTGCCTAGCTTTCAATGCCCACATAACACTATTTTAAAATAATGCAAAAACAGTCATACAACGCTATACAGTATTTTACTGACCAGTACCTGATCATGTAATTATCACAGAATTACGCACACATGGCAGGTAGAAGAGGCACAGCTATGCATCAACTTTAACTTTGTTATTTTCTAAATTCCTTAATGCTATAACAAAGAGCCGGAATGTGTTCATGGCTGGCACCAGGTGGTTTTCTCCCCAGTCTGAATGATGGGCAAATCCTCAAGACAATTCACCACAGTGAAAGAGAAGGGAGAATAAGAGCAATGGGAAGGTATATGTGGATCCAGGATGCATACAGAATTTTTGGCAAAGGAAGCAGGCTGGGGGAAACAAACCATGGAAACTCTTGTCATGTGTGTGACCAATGTCATAAGCTATTTTCTGAAACAATCGATGAGAAAATGGTAAAACGTAGGACTGGTAAGGTAAAAGTAAAAAGTATAAGGAGGACCTTCATATATGCAAAGAGTTCATGCCCCGCAATGCACGCTTCTCCCTGTGAAACTTATTGGACTTTAAATATACCCTATTAAAAAGGAGATTTCAGTAACATGAAGAAGGTCCCTAAACCCCCAAAATAAGAAAGCAAAACCCCTAGATCTATCTTACATGCTAAGAAAATTTCTGAGTCTCCAAAAACATGCTTATTGCTGGGAAAAAGATAATAAAATATTAAGAAGAAACAATGAGCTTCAAGAAGTTATTTGAATCAAATAGGAGTCTCACACAAATTTGGAAATCTAATCCTAGTACAAACAATAAGCAAAAGTCACACCAGGCATCATGTACAAAAGAAATAAAATGGAACAACTACTACTGATGATGATCTAGTTCTTGCTCTGGATCTATTCACCCATAGAATAGAAAAGACCTTTTTTTTCAAAGCCCAAAGAAAGAGCAGAATTCCTCCTGAAGCAAACAAACAAAAAAAACTAAGACATAGACAGTTATAGATCAAAACCTGATGAGAATAAAGAAGGCAAAATATTGGATTAAATGATTGATTTAATTATAACAGATTTCATTAATGGCAAAGAGTTAACTGCAAAGTGTTGCAAAAGAATGGATTTGTTCCTGTGTTATGGTATAGTTGTTAATCATCCAGAAGCTGGGGTGAGTACCATGGCACAAAATCTGCAGTTATTTAGGTT
The DNA here is from genome assembly GCA_017639485.1 of Pluvialis apricaria. Taxonomy (NCBI): domain Eukaryota; kingdom Metazoa; phylum Chordata; class Aves; order Charadriiformes; family Charadriidae; genus Pluvialis; species Pluvialis apricaria. The sequence goes on from CM030007.1 coordinate 24,952,700, forward strand.
ACTCAGAATCATGGGAAACTGTTAATCTAACCAAAATGAGTAAGTGGGCTCCAAAAATGCCAAATCAAGTTTAAATTATGATAGACAACAAACATACTAAAATAAACCCAAGAGAAAAGTCTGTGTTTTATGAGATTTCAAATTAAAGGTGCAACTGTAGGGAACTTAATATACTAAAACTCATTATGTTAGGCAAGGGGAAGGTAACAGTTACCTACAAAATGTCCAGTTGATGTTACCCACTGACATTTATTCCCCCATAGATTTAACTCACTCATACTCTTACACTCACGTACTCACACAAGCACCAAGACTGATCTGTCCAAATGGTCTGGCCAGGAAAACTTATGTGCAAAACAGAGGACAAGGGCCATCAGCTATTAAGTCCTCACCCCATTTCAGGAGTTCTTCTTAATTAGCAATAAAAAACTAGGGTTTTGAGCAGATCCTTTAAGATATCCTTCAGGAATCATCAGCTCTGACAAGACAGACCTTTGCCTCAGGATCTTGCTTACCTCGCCTTCCATAAATCTTACGCCATATTGCTGCCAATTGTTTTGGTTTTCCTCCTTTGGAATATAGGTCCGAAATGTATGCCTGTAGTCTCTTCTGTTTGGCTAACAGGGAAAAAGAGCAGTGTATGTGATATACTACAACCTTGTCGCCATCCTCCTGCTGTTAGGATGCAAGGTCTTCTGCTTACAAGTCATCTGTGCTGTGGCACACAGATACTGCTGGGAATGGTGTCCTGGAAACGGTGTCCTTCGTTATCAGTACAGGCCATTTCTTTAACTCTTTGTTTCACTCCATCTCCTTATGCTTACACACTCATTTCCATCCATCCTGCATTCATACCAATCTTAATACTTCTATCACAACCCTCTGCATAGTTTTACGTTCGTTAAGCTGATCTGATGCAGATCGCCGCAGAAAGGATACGTGCCGTACTTCTACCTCCTCCTTCCTTTGCCATGGGCTCCTCTATTTTCCTTGCAACAGCAGCAGCCATCGCTGGTAAGCCTGCTCAGGGAGCAAACCAAGAGAAAACATCAACCCTTTACTGGTAAGGCCAAGATCGCATTTTTTAATGGTTTGGTTCCGTGAACTGGATCACTGGCGCAGACTAATGCCAGCATCAGGTGCAAGGGGAGGTGGTAGGACTGCCTCTGTTTAATGGACGTTGCTCATTAGATCAGTTATGCCGTAATGGGAAAGAACACCAGATGCCTCGGCCTCAGGAAGGAACTGGGGCACCACTTCAGCAGTTCAGTGAAAATCTCTGCTCAATAGGCTGCTACGCTCACAGCAAAAATAATAGAACAGGCTGCTTAAACAATGCAAGAGAATTAGAAGAAAGCCAGTGTAACAGGATTATGAAAATCAGTGCTGTGACCTTACCAGAAAAAAACACACGAGGTACAGGTCACCCCTTCTCCAAAAGGATACTAAAGAACGGGAAAGAGTTCAAATGTGAACAATGATAAACATTGAAAATATCATATGAAGAGAAACTGGCAAGTTTAAAATCAAGAGTGTTATGAGTGGACATAAAAAACAATAAATGCTCTGATCAGACATTTCTATGCTTACTATCTTATAAAGCAAGAAAAAAAACCCACTGAGAAGCATCCAAAGAGTGGAAAATTCAAAACTGATCAGAAGAAATGCTTTTCACATCATATGCAATTTATTCATATTAATTATCAAGGAAATTTAGTTATTAATGTAAATACAATGCCCCTGTCAACACCAGTATAGATCAAACCAGCTACTACATAAAGAAATCAGGAAGAAACTAATTTGAAGTTAACATCAACTGAAGCATCGGGATGTATTTACTAGTGAAACAGGAAACTGTATTACGGTTTAAGCCAATATGATAACGCCTATGTAAAAATATCAATTAAAAAAAGGAATTGCAACTTGATTTCATTATTGAACTTTTATTCACAATCTCACACTAACTTTTCCTACAGTTTGCATTAACTGCTATTAATAGCTCATTAACAACAGGATAGTGATAGAAGATTTTGAAACAACTACAGTTTGGACACTTTAAACTCTTATGTAAGCAATAAAGGCAAATACACGCAAAATGAAAATAAGTGTGATTATAAACTCATTTTCTCCATCACTGCAGGTTCTACCTAAAATCTATTTTTCCTGATTTCCAATCACAGACAGTTTCTTAGAAGTTTGTCTATTTTTCAAAGAGCTGAAATTGAACATTTTTCGCCTTATCAATTTTTTTTAAAGGATTGTTTTAACAAGGACTCTCATCACAGTTCTTGCTAAAAAGCACCCAAAAAGTGACTACTTGCTGATCACCCACAAACAAAGGAGCCAGAAATAGGTTAAGCACTAATTCCATAGTATGCCACTACTATACTGCTTGGTTATCTTACTAGATCATCCTGGTTTAGTTTGAAATGCATGTTGTCACAGCACATACTAGAAAACACATTACCCCATTGTATCAGTCATTACAAAGACATACAGAAAATTATAATTCTCAAAGAGCAAAGAATCCTCATTTTATTAAGATAGCCAAGGGAAAAAGAAAATGAGAGAGAGCGTAAGGATGGGGCTCCATATATTTCATTTGAGTTTTTTCCACTGTGTCTGGGAAGGTAAGGAGAAGACAATATTGTCTGGGGGTGGGGGATAGCGGGGGAACAGGGAGGAGAGGCTGCCAGCACTGCCAACGCAAGGATGGGACTTCACGGTTGAGTAAGTGGCTGGGTCAGGTAAACGGGGCAGGAATAAATGACTGATGCAACATGCAGTACAATAGAGGGTATGAATGAAGACTCAAAACGTCAATAACATAGCACAAAGAACCAGAAAGATCGCCTGGAAACTCCTTCCTGGACAGAGAGAACGTACCAGAGCAAGAGAAACTGAGAAATTAAATAGCTACATAAACTTTGTGCAGGGATGCTTTATGTAGACAAGGGTACTGGTTCTGTTAGAGATGGGGATTTCAGTCAACGTACAGCTGTGGGTCTGAGAAGACCTTACTGCCCGCAATGACAGAAAGCTGCCTGGCATAAAAGTAAGCCAACAGGTTGCAGAAAGGCAATATACAATTTCTGAACCCAAAAGGCAACATGCCTTTCATCTACGTTCTGAAAGCAGCAGACCATTCACCACCAGGAAATCGGAACATAGAATTTATTCCCCTAGTTTAACTTACTCTGGTTTGCAGATGACTTGGGCTGTGAATTTGCGAGTAAAAGAATTGTCGCTTGCCAGATTTACCTTTCAGTTGTCACAGCTTTTGCCTGTGATCATTTTAGTAACACACCCTATTGACAAATATTGATCACTTTCTAAAATACAAGGGACATTTTCCTTTTCTAAAGCTATTTTAGTATATGCTTGAAAATATGTACTGCATATACATAACTTGAAATACACTTCACCGTGCGCTTACCTGCAAAGTTGCCCCATGCACTTCTTTCAAGTAGAGGGTGGGCAATTGCAATAAACTAAACTCATGGGCGAAGAGGTGTAAACTAACTTCATTTAGATGTGAAGGATTTTCTCGTTAAAGACATTTCTTTGCTCATTCCAATTGTATGAAAGCTATTTATTTGGTAATAAAAGTTTTTGGACTGAAACAGACATTTTGGAACTTCTTGTTGATGATTAATGTACAGTTTAAGAGAGCCATTACTTTGTGACAGGCACTATGGAAGCCAAGTGTCAGATAATATATCAGCTTCTGCTCCACTTTAATTCTAATTTAACGATCAGAACTCTTTTATTCTTAATGTCTTGTTTTAAATATTAAACTGCAAAGAGTTCAGCAGGATACGTACTAGCCACCGTAAGAGCAGATCACCTGTCTTGTCGTGTGAATACCATGTAGGCATTAAGCGGAAGATATTTTAATATTAGCCAAAGCATACTTTTGAACATGAACATTCGCCACAATCCACCTTGTATCCATGAAAGGAAGATCTAAGTTTACGCTATACACGCGCAAAGGAAAACTGACATAAACGGAGCAATAAAATTACTTCAACTCACACGGTGAACTTTCCATCGTGCTTATCATTTGGTCCGTATTATTTCCCCGAAAGGAACAAAACACTTCTCGCCGCTTTAAATGCTTTCAGCTGCAATTATTTACGCATCTCTCCCCAGGGCACACCAGGGCAGGGAGCGGGGTCTCCATCATCCCACACCGCCCTCCCGGCACCAACCCGTGCGCTCCGGGATGCCTTAGGAAGACGCACGGCTCCACCGTCGGTAGCGACACCCCGGGAACACCCGGGCACCCCTAACACAGCCCCAACACACACCACGAGGCGCCTCTCGGTCTACGCCGCTGACAGCTCGCCCCGGGCTGCGCCGCCCAGCCCGCCGCCCGGCCGGACGCGAGGGACGCGGGCGCGGCAGAGAGGGGAGAGCGGCGCGGAGGGACTCAGACGAGAAGGGACACGGACAGGGGACACGGACAGGGGACACGGACAGGGGACACGGACAGGGGACACGGGTGGCGGCGGCCGCGGCGCTGCCGAGGGCCCGTTCGGCCGCGGGGGGGGGGGGGGGAGGAGGGAGGGAGGGAGCGGGCGGCCATGAGCGCGCCCGGCGCGCGGCGCGGCGGGCAGCCAATGGGGAGCGGGCGCGCCGCCCGCCCCGCAGGCAGCAGCTGGCGCGGCGGGCCAAAGGTCCGCGCGCCGCCGCGCCCCGCCAGCTGCGGCCGCGGCCGCCCCGGAGCCACCCGGGTCCTAGTGCCGCCGGGGCCGGGCAGGGCAGTCTCACCTGCCGCCCCGCCGTGCACCGGCCCCGGCCGCCTCCGCTGGCCGGGGCCACCCGGGCGGATCATCCCGACGGAGACGGTTTTGTGATGGCGCTGGCGAGGTCGGACTGGAGTATTGATCTGGCGGAGAGGAACCTAAGGCCGCCTGAACGTGTGCTGGGTGACCGGCGGAGCTGTGCCACCGCCCCGGGGGAACAGGACTAAAGGATTCAACAAAAGGACAAGGTCAGTACCGTCAGCACCTGACATCAAACCTGACTATGAGTGTAAGAAACCCTGATTAGATACTGGGAACTCGGCCCCTAAACTCACCCTTAGAGCCGCACATCTTCCTCACGCAGAGCAGGAAAGGAAAAACCGCTCCGGAACAGGTGGGAAAGTGGGAGCCGACTGAGATGGCACATGCCGTAGCGTACACTGGTACGGTTCCAGGATCTCTCCTGGCAAACTAAGGAAGGATCTTGGCAAGCCAAAGACTCAGAAACAGAGAAAAAAGTGCAGGAAGAACAGCCCGGGTGAGGCAGGCTTTACACCTGTAGATGTGGAATGTAGATGTGGATGTAGCGTGCCCAGTTTCTCTCCTTCTGTTGCTACTCAACATTCATCAAAAGCGAGCACAGCCCCGCGGGAAGGCAGAGGTGGTGCCCTCCACATCTACGCCCCATCCTCTCAAACACGCCAGCCTGGCCAGAGGGGCAATTTCTGATGTGTTTTCATTTTGCTACCTCCTTCCTCTCCTTGCCTATACTTCAACACCACTTGAAGATCAAACAGTAGTATTCAGTGATATTTTTATACCTTTTACACGCTTTTAGTGAGACATCCTTAAGTGACCTGAGATGACTTGGTCTGGGGTGCTAGAATTGGAAACGGGATTGAAACTGCTACTTTTATTGCCTTCCAGTGTTTTCTGTGGAAATTGGGATCAATTTTGTTAATAGTTGCAAGCAGTTTTTGTTAGTATGTCTACTGTCTTGCAGCCCAGCCCAGACAAGGGACGGATAGGTGAGCATCAACAGCCGCCTCCTGAAAAAGAATAGGGCCGTAGACAGAAAAACTAGCACACAGTGAACAGCCATGAGTAGTTAAGTGAAAAATTTATGGGAAGACCACTCTTTAATATAAAGTTATCTGTTCACTTTGGCATAAACTCCTCCACTACATACTATGTATGGTAGAACAGGACCATTTTTTAAAAGCCAAAGTACCTGACTCATAACATGTTCTATCTGTTCTGCCACAGCAATCTGTCTTACTCCTATCAAAACCACAGGTCTGTCATCTAGAGAACAAAAATTCTAGAGCTATGTACAAATTTTCAATATACAAATTAATGCAGGCTTTGAGTTAATACTGCTATACAGCACATGAAAAAAAAAAAACCAAACATCCTAAGTATTTAAAACAATATCTGAAAAATTTTACTTCACATACTGTTCAAAACTGTTCCTTCTCATCTTGCTGCTGTGGGTGCACGTCTGTCTCCATATTACAGCTGCTAAAGAAATGTAGGACTGGAACCCCAGGCCAGCTTTGGACCTGCTTCTTGCAATGTTCCAGTGTGAAGCTTCTGTAATGTAAGTGATCATTTGTGTGGTGCTGTCAATAGGTAAATCTGTTTTGTCTTTCACATTTTTATTAAACAAACAAAAGTTAAATTTGTAAGAAAGCCAAAATTCAAGGAGAGCTAAGATAACCAGTGACCAACTAGTTTGCTCTAATTAGTGTTTTCACAATATGGAGAGCATTAGATCTGTGCTATCAACTTCCCAAATAAAAGCATTTCTGAATCTGTCTAAATCATTAAAAAATATTCACAGGGGGCAATGCGAAGCAGATACTTCTATAGTTTCATCAAATAGTCCAGGAATGAATACACTGAAACTGTGCCACCTTATTAAAAAAAAAAAAAAAATAATCACTGTTTCTCAGTTCCAGCTTACGCTTACGAGACAGATGTAGCCTACAAACTCAGCAAATCAACAGCGTGAAAAAGAGCAATCAGACATGGTAAAACACAGCTTTTTGAAAGAAAGTACATTGAGTAAGTAATCGATAGCACACATGTCCAATGTGCACAAAACTTCTCATGGATTCAAATGGGCATGAGCATCTTCCATATTTTTATACGTGATGGCATTAAGTTTCACTGTGGGCTGCAATATTGAGGGCATGCCTTTAGGCTGGCACATTCATTTAACATATGAGTCATTCACTGTGGAAACAACATAACAGAAACATCCACAAACGAATGAATTGTGAAAGAACTATAACATTTTCCCCCCCAGGCTCCCACCTACTAAAGTGTCACAAATAAAGTTAATATCACAAAAAATGAGTTAGCAAAAGAGGATTTAAACATTAAATGACAGTCAGCTCTTTCACAAGTCAATCACTTGTTTTAACTGTTTTTATTTGAAACAATACCAGTCAGTACCTTAGAAAAGATCAACAGAAAAATACACTCCAGCCTTGATTTTTATAACTACTGCAACTACAGATAAGATACCTCTAGGACATGGAAGTTGCATATGAGGTTTTTCTTTATTGATATCATCCTTCAGAATTTGAGGCGGTTTAAAACTAAGAAGAGCTTGCCCTTCTCTTCCCACCCCCCCCCCAAAAGCTGGTTTCAAATATAAACAGATCAAATAAATAACCAAACACTTGCCATGCAATGAACCAGAGTGAAAGATTAGCCTGGCAAAAAACAGTTGTGAGCAGCCTAACTTAGAATCATAGAATCATCTAGGTTGGAAGGGACCTTCAAGATCATCGAGTCCAACCATTAACCTGACACTGCCAAAACCACCACTAAACCATGTACCTCAGCACCACGTCTACCCGTCTTTTAAATACCTCCAGGGATGGTGATTCAACCACTTCCCTGGGCAGCCTGTTCCCATGTTTGATAACCCTGTCGGTGAAGAAAGCTTTCCTAATATCCAACCTAAACCTCCTCTGATACAACTTGAAGCCATTTGCTCTTGTCCTATCACTTGTTATTTGGGAGAAGAGACTGACCCCCAACTCTCTACAACCTCCTTTCAGATAGTTGTAGAGAGCGATAAGGTCCTGACCGTCCTTTTCTCCAGAGTAAACAACCCCAGTTCCCTCTGCTGCTCCTCATAAGTCCTGTGCTCCAGACCCCTCACCAGCTTTGCTGCCCTCCTCCAGACACGCTCCAGCACCTCAATGCCTTTCTTGTAGTGAGGGGCCCAAAACTTAACACTGTGCTGGAGGTGCGGCCTCACCAGTGCTGAGTACAGGGGGACAATCACCTCCCTAGCCCTGCTGGCCACACTATTCCTGATGCAGGCCAGGATGCTGTTGGCCTTCTTGGCCACCTGGGCACACTGCTGGCTCATGTTCAGCCGGCTGTCAACCAACACCCCCAGGTCCTTTTCTGCCGGGCAGCTTTCCAGCCACTCCTCCCCAGGCCTGTAGCGCTGCACGGGGTTGTTGTGACCCAAGTGCAGGACCCGGCACTTGGCCTTGTTGAACCTCATACCATTGGCCTCAGCCCATCGATCCAGCCTGGCCAGATCCCTCTGCAGAGCGCTCCTACCCTCAAGCAGATCAACACTCCTCATCCCAAGTTACTACAGTAGCCTACAGAATCATAGCAGTTTAAAAAACCACTTATAAATATATCTAAGCAGATATCTAAGCTTATATTCATATATTTAGCATGCATACTTGTCTAGTGCAGCTAGAGGAGCCTAGTGTGGCCTTACATTGCAGTTGCTGATTTGTGTTTTGTATTTTGGCACTGGAATGAGTGCATAGCACTTTAAGGGCCAGATTTTATCTCCCACCCACCTAGAAAGCAAAAATGAAAAGCAGAGTGTTGCAGAAAGGGATATTAAATAGAAGTCACTATTAGTCACTTCCATACAAATATAATTTCAAACAAGGAGACTGCATACATTAATCTTTTCAGAAACTGCCTTAAAGCAGGTCTAACTTGTGCACTTAGAGCAGGTCTTTGGAGTTTGGCCACAGACCTCGCAGGAGTTAATCTGTCAGGCATTCTCCATACTTCCTCTCCCAGTATCTTAGTGAGGATGCTCTGTTTTAATTAATGCTGCCTTAGGTACCTGTTAAGTTATGGTGCATGTCTATACTGTGCAACTGAATACAGTGCAACTAGACTCTGTCAGCCAGGCTGGTACTCCTTCCCGCCCAGGACACACTACAGTTCTGCTGCTCTCATCAGGCGCCCACAGGAGGTATCTGTATTAGCACAATGATGCGTCTGAGCTCCTTAGCTTTGCCTCTCAGCGGGGCTGAGGCCTTTGACAGGCACGCAGTGGGCCGAACGCTGTTACCACTCTCAGACATTAACCACCATCCCTCTGACCAACAGTGCCCATCCAATTAATGCCTAATCTGCTTGTGAATCAGCTCCTGAGCCACCACAGCTTTCAGCATGGCATGAGAAAATTAAGGGTTCCTGAGGTCTGTCAAAACACTAATTTCACTGGAGAAACTCTCTTCCAACGCTCAGTCTCTGTGCTGCTCTTTACTACATAATGTATACATACCTAGGACCTCAAAATACCTTTAAGAAGAAGCTTTAAGAACTGACAGCTGTTACCAGAACAGGTCCACTGCAATACCAACCACCAGTGGGATTCAAAGAGTAGGAAGAAAAAGGCACAAATTCTTTGTGAATTTTGATATATCAGTATATACATTGATAAGAACATAATTAATTTTGGTAAAAACAAGAATTTTTGCTAAAGAATTGTTGGCCTAAGCTATTTCAAAGACTATATTAAAAGGAACCACTTCTACTATACTGTAGTTACAGGAAAACTTCAACTCATGTTTCTACTTCTATGTTCCAACTGTGTACATTATTTAAATAGTGTGAAACTTCCAACAAAAGCAACTTAGCAGCCTGCCATTATACTTTTTTTTAACCTATACGAGGATGAAAAGTTTCCAGCTATGATTAAACTGTCAATAATTACATAAGTGTTTCATATCTCCTGCAAAGTTGGATGCAATGCCTGTTAGAACAGTTGCAGGTGTAGTGGTGAAATACGCCACCAGAGGTTAGTTATAACATACTCTTGAGTATACTCTGAGTGCAAAAATAGCTGTTTTTTTAAATGACAGTTCAAAAATATTCAATTCTAAATATTCAGAGAAACAGGCTCACAGTGAGCCATAAATGGCCACTAACTACTCTCTAAAATAACTTGCTTTTCTAAAAAGATACTTTAACTGGTTTTATATGCAAGAAGTCACTGCTAAGTAAACTAAAGTTGTTGTACACTGTTTCAGAATTTAAAATACTACATGATACAGAGCAATCCTCCTACTTTTCACATTTTAGAAGAAATTTTCATTAAACAATCAGACAAATTGTCAGAGAGGTACACAAACACATTTTACTGAGAACTATCACATACTGTTTAATAAATTACATGCAAATTCTTACCAGAATGCCACTACTTTTGAACATGCCATATCCATTGTTATCTGTATGGTCTCCGTTCATATCCATCGTTAGTACCTTGCTTGCTCTGCACTCAGGCTTTGGAATGGATTTCTGACAAGCAATCCACACCTACCAAAATGGTTTCTAGAAAGCAAATTTACAAGCTGTAAAGCACGGAAAACAAAACACCAATTTGCAAACCACTGCAAGTGCAATGCAAACATAGTCAATATAAAATTCATTCTGAAATGTTCATCATATTATGCTGGACTGTAATATAACCACAGTTATAACATTATACTTTGAAATCACTAGTTCACATACGGAAAAACTGCAAGAGAAAAGTTCCTCTTATCCTGTTAAATGTCATATACTTCATCTCATTAAGGGCTCTCATTTGCCTAGAAGTGATTTGTTAGAAAAAAAGCAGGATAAAGGAATCTTATTCTTAATCATATTTAAGGTCTTCTAAGGACTAATGAAAACTGGAAGTTCCATTATGCTGGACAGCACATAAACACAGACCGGTAAAAGGTCCCCGATTATATAAAAGCCAACAGTCTAAACAGATAAGACAGCATGGGGGAAAAGTTCACAAACAGCATGATTGTAGTAAATGTAACAGTAGTTCTATTTTAGGGGTGGCTTTTGCTTGCAAAGAAAATGGAAGGAGATACGGAGTAAAGAGGGCAGACTAGGGAAAAAAAAGGCCTATGAAATAAGCAGAATTGAAGCAGAAGTAAAGAGGTAGAATGGACGGAGAGTGGAACAAACAGTCAACGAACATAGGACAGAGAACAGCTAATTAAAGGTAGTGTATGTTCTCTGAATGGTCAAAGGTCCCTGAGCTTTTGGCTCTTTCTGTTCCTGCTAGTTACTCTCTGACTAGATCCTTTCTTTACTGCTCCCACGCTCAGAGCAGAAGGGTTATACTGATTTTCAGTCTTTTCTCCATCACGATCTCCTCCTCACCTTTTCATAGGCGACCAAGATCTCTCCCTCACTTGTAGCTTTAAAATAGGAATCATCCAAATCTGCTCCACATTATCTTTATAGAATGAGCACATGCAGATCATTCTTATTTGCAAGTCATTCAAGTTCTGATATTCTGACTTCAACTTTCTTAATTCTTTCTTAGGTAACACATACCGGACAAGATTAATTTACACAGCAGAAAAGCAAGGCAAGATACTGACCTATAAAACAGCAACTGAAAGTTTGGTCAGAGTACATAAAACATTGGGTTCCATACCGAACAACAGAGAGTTAAGCTAAGTTTCAGGGGGGAGGCAGCTGTTCTATAGGCTTTGGCGCATGCAGCCAGATGGAAATATTCTAACCGTTCACAGTAAACCGTACTTGTTCTACTGTTAACTGAATAGATTAGGCTTATATTAGAGAGGAAGATCTGTTTTTATTGTCAAAACACTCATTGTTTATATCCTCTGACATAGATGGAGATAAGTCCGTGTAAAGGGCAAGTTTGCCCACAAAGGCAAATTGAACCTACGAAATTGAAGTGGTGTAACTTTTTATGGCACTCTATGGATAAGGGCAAATAAACTAGAATGAAGTCACTTTCTTCTGGTATAAGGTCTCCGATACAAATAGTTTATACAGGCATAGCAACTGCAATATAATTAAAAACAATTTCTGGAATTGGGCCAGCCCTCCTAGGTTGTTCCCTTCTATGCGTAAATAAGCTATCAATATATACAGTTTTATACTGATACAGCTCTATTCACACTATGGGGAATGACGGCCGATACTTTAATTACGCCAGTACAGATAAAGTAGCAAAATGTCTGATAGAGAACTTGGTGTCTGAGATATAGTCCATTTACCTATTGCAAGATAATGGCAATATTCCTAGTGTAGACAAGGCTTTAGAGTACTAATTCTTAACTTAAAAAATAATCCCTCCTGCGTAATTCCCAGAACATCATCAACCTTTGAAATGTTAATGGAATTACTAGAGACAAACCAGACTTTGAATTTCTGCCAGATTCTGTCAGAAGTTCAGCTGACAAGAGTTTTATGCGTGACATTCAGGTGTCACTATTCTTTTCATAATAGTTTTTCTTTTAAAAATAACGTTCTTCAGCAACAATGTTGTGATAATTCTGAATCTTGGTAAAAACACTGGTAGAAACAAAGTGTGTGTTTTGGCTTGAAAAATACACATAAAAGCAATTACTCCTCCTCAGCCAGACTACAGCTTTGGAAATTATCTCTGACTTGCCAATGACAGTAACAGGCAAGCAGTTATCCAACAAAATCCCTTTAGTTCAGCTGCACAATAGTACTTCCACCACTATCTAACTACACTTTGGTTGTTTGAAACGGCATCTGCAAATTCAGGCGGCACTGTTAAAAAAAATCAACGTTTTTGCTTCTGAAGGAACAAACTTTAGTTACTTCCTCAAATATTCCTTAAAGGAGAAAAGAGCTAAAAAAAAAAAAAAAAGTTTTAACTAGTATGTTACCCTTAGGACACTATGAATGGTATCTCCCAAACAACTGAGTTGAGACATCAGAATCACCTGATAAAACAAGAACGCGTTTTCCTCCTTACTTATGACTTGTTTTACAATAGCTTCCAAAACAGACTCAAGATAAATGTACATATGTGGGACAGAAATTGAGTAATTCATTTAAGCTTAAGTTACAATGTGCAAGTCTAGAAAATGTACCAATTATGTTTCTGTAAGCTAGGAAAACTATATGAAACATGAAGGCATACTTTTGTCTCCATATCTCCCTCTCCCCTGAAAAATAAGACCCCTACTCCCAGAAATCTTTGGATAAAGTAAAATATCTACAGTAGTAACTTGCTTATCAATGGTGAACTGTATGTGTTTCATTGAGAGTAAGAACTGTATTGACCATAATCTAGCTAGCACATAGAAAGTACTAATAGGTATAGCAGTTATATTTTTTTAAAAAAGTAAAATATTTATTTTTAATAACTTAAACTGTTTCTAATCTTAAGGACGGATCTGTGCTGCAAACTGAGGTACTTAAATTTGGGGGTTTTGTTTGCTAGTTGGTCAGCCTCAGTAAGAACAAAAAAATTGAAAATAAAAATCAACAACACAATCCTTGTAATAGTAGCATCCTGTCATAAATAAATGAGAAGGGCATACTTACACAGAAAATCTTGTTAAACAAAGATGACACCTCTCTATAGAAAGATTATCTCATTACACTTAACAGAGCACTTTAAGGACCTGCCAGTAAATGTAGTCTATAGTATACAGGAATTGTAATTCAATGCTATGAAATTCTGTAACAAAATAACTTCATCTAAAATATTTGCTACTTGCAGAAAGCATCCTGAGGGATGCAATATCGTAAGTTATTACTTTTAAATCAACTTCACTGCTCATTTTGACACGTGCAGAATTTTTTAACAATGGGCTAATTTTTCCAATAGACTCGGGAGGAAAATTGAGGAAAAACATTCTTTTTCCTGTAGATTCCACAGCTTTTTTCCTCCCAAACCCCTCAGCCAAGATTCCCTCCAATCCTCAGATGTCCTCCTTTCTTTATTACTAAGGTGACATTAATCTTGGAGAGAGATATATATTCTGTTAAAGAAAACATGGCTAGGAAATTCACTCTACGTAGCATTTGCCTTTGGCCCCAGGCTGTGCCCCTAGAGGTGTAATATTCTGTTCATTACCCTTTGTTCTGTGAAGGGTAGTCAGATAAACAAGGTTGGAAGCTGGGAACATATATGACTGATGTCTCCAGGATTCAATGGTCCAGTAGGAAGTTAGTCCACAGCAAGTTGCAATGAAGAACACTGTCTCTACAAAGGGAGGAGAGAAAAAGCAGTAGTAGCAGTAGTCAGACTCTGAAGTAAACACTCTTACCTGGCGTCTAGAAGCAGAAGGCTTCTAAAGCCAAGACAGACCCTGCTTAAAGAATCATGACTATATTCATCAACGAGCCAGAGAGTAAACCAGTTCTGGAAGGAGTCCTTAAAACAACTGGTTGAACTTAGCAAAAAGGTACATCTCCAGCCACGGTCTTTAACTAAACCAAAAGCAGAGGGCACTTCATCCATCTACAAACTGAAATACTTTGCCCCTTAATTTAGGAGTGTCTTCAACTGAACCACTTGCCCTTTTGAAGTATCTAGAGTCCCAAAGCCAGGTCTCTAAATGACTGCTTTATTCACAATGCCGCATAAAATGAAATTGAAGTCACTGACTATCCCTCTCTGATGTGCTGATTGGAGTCCTCATTTGATACCAAGTACAGTATTTGTATCCTCTAAGATGGTATTCCATAACTTGGACTGTAACCTCAGAAAACATATCCTTTTCCTGACCCAGAAATTACTCTATAGTTCTTTCCTTCTGCTGTGCTGCAGCCTCTACTATCTTTGGAAGAGACGCATTACTTCAGACTAACTGTTCTAGCCATTGGGCATTGTTAAACCAGGCAACCAGGAAGCTGTACTACCTAACATACACAATTACCCCTTCCACAGTAGGATAATGAAGTTAATCTTCAAGGCACTACACAGGCTTCAACACCTCTTCTTGGCGAGCACGTCAGGAATGAGATATCCTCTCTTGGAAGACCCTGAAACTCCCATAGCTGGATTGCAGATAAGGCAGAAGAGTCTCCTCCTTCAAAACTGTTACCAACCAGCTCAATATGACAACATTGAAATGGTGGGATCCAAGAGGAGAGTATTGAAGCTGGATGTTGATGATCAGGACAACAAATTTTTGGGCTCACTCTCAAAAGAGTATCACGATGCTGGGAACCAAAACCGGCATAGTTTGTTAGGTGGTATCCAGTCCTGCTATCATTGTATAGCTTCCCTTAGGGCTTAACATCAGCTCTGACAGCCAGCGAGCCCTCTCTCAGACATTCTTGGATCACAAGCCCCAAGAACAAGGTAAGATATATCTCTCAGACAGCGGAGAAGCAGCTAATTGTGTTCCAAAGAAAAACAGAACAAAGATATTCCACTATACTAATACATCAACGTACTAGGCACAAAGAGGTATGTGCACAGCTTATATATTATATTACTTAGATCCCGTGCTTCTAATTTGCAGTGTTAATGGCACATATATACCTACAGCAATATGGCCTGTCTCTTAAAAGATGTCACTTCTCTAAGATTGAATGTGCTATCTGCTATGTGATTTTTTTTTTTTCAATTATCAAGAACACTTAGTAACTGTTGCTCAGATTTTGTATAACTTCACAAATTCAAGAGGTGCAGAAATGTGCCCCCAATTGTTTAGGATATTTGTGACAACAGTTACAAGAATTACTGAATATTCTAGGGCAAAAAAAAATTTTGTATTTTTTCATCACCCCTGAGGAATCATGCAACTTACTACAAGCATGTGATATTTCTTCTACTTACTTTAATTAAAGAACTACTATGAAAAAAACTTGTATTTTAATATTTTTGTTTAAGCAATTACTTGGCAGGAATAGTTGCTTACTTTCTTAAACCAGCTGATCTACTTCAGATGCACCTGTTTCTCTCACAGTCTATATTGCCTACAGAATTGAACATCGAAAACCCAAAATATCTCATTGATGTTAATGGTTCATTGAAATTAAATGTTTTTTAAAAGTAATACATGTATTTCTTTGCTTTGTTGTAATCTTTTTTTCTTAAAATACTCTGCATTTTTATTCTTGATCTTGATTTCAAAATACTGATCTTTTGCAGCATCTTTCTGTTTTTGAATTAGGCAAGGACGTAAGTCTGTAATTGAAATTAGGCAAGTCTTTAAAAAAAATCCCAAAAGCTTTAATGTTTTCCTGTTTGAAACATCACCATGCAGAAGAAAAACTTTTTGCTTTTGAAATAGGAAAAATTCTTGGTCTTTTTCTACCAATTACAGAACTATTTTCCACCACCCCAACCCTGTACGCCCCCAAAACAGAGAGTGAAAGAGGACCCTGGGTGATAAACTAGGACAGATTACGGGAGATGACCATAACAGTTCCTGTTCCCATTGTGCACCCTGTTCCTCTCCAAGTTTCCTGCCTCCACTACTGAGGCAGCATTACCTGCTGCACCACTGTACCTTCCAAAAGCAGAAATAAAAGTAAAGCAGTACCAGTTCCAGGTGACTTTAAGGCTCTAGGTTACAAACTGCACTGGGCTGCTGCAACACAAACAACTGAGCTGCCCTTCCCCTGGAGAAAGTGGGGACCAGCTGGAGCAGGAAACAAACCAAGTTAATCCCATGATCTGAACAGAGCCCCTACCACTTACTCCAGTATAGAAGCTGTTACTTCTAAATTATGCATGCATTACCAAAAGACATCTCTGTCTTTGCAAAATGGAAATTGCAGTAGCTGAACTAGCTACATACTCATAGCTACATGTTGGAAAACAAGATAAAAATGTGGCTGGGAATAGAACTAGACATTCATGTTCTCTGCCAGTAAAGAAGTCCTCTTTAGAAACAGTACTGCTGAAATGTTAGATAACTATATAGTGCTCAAACTGTAACTAAAAAATCCTCTCACAAATATAGGCATATCTACTTTAAATGTTAAGTAGAAAATATTTATAGTTTAAGTTGCACCCTTTGCTACTTAATTATCATAATTTAAAACAGAAGAAACCTTTAAGTTCCTCCTCCAAAGAAGTTATTTACCTGAACTGTAGCTTGGGAGTCCCCAGTAGTCAGTCTGTTCTGAGATTCTCATCCCACTGAATGTCAAAGACCTAGTATTTCAAGGATGGGATTTCAAAATCACTTAGTGATGACTTAACTTTGTCTCACTAAAGATAAACCAACCTTTATTCCCACTCAGGTCATCTCATTGATTTCAGGGAAAACACATTTAGAAAGCAGAGCTGAATACTTTCAGAAATTCTACCCATGAGATAAAAAGGAAAAACAATAAACAGAAACTGATATAAACCATTTGAGTCCTTTTCATGCATGATACATCAAGTATTTTTGTATATTTGTGTACACTACAAGTCATTGAAATTACTTTTAACTGCTCACCAAAATAATATAATCTCAAATACCTTATCTTCTTACTCTTCAGCTACAGGACTCTGTTTATTCGAGGAAAACACAATTTTGTCCATGTACAGGAGGTTGTGCTAGGAACAGGAATAGTTCTGCTGAAAGATTCAGAAGAAAAATACACTTGCTGCCCTCAATATCCATATTAAGCATCATAACCATTATTATTGAATAACACTGAACTTGCTTGATGTTTTACTCTTGTCCCACTTTAGCTTCTGTTGAACTGTGTTCAATAACAGTTTGACTTCATGTACTGCCATAAGCCACTCTCACCAATAGGAAAACCTATTAAGCTTAAGAATATTGTTCTTTAGATATATTAAAAGTCAGATGCACCAAGCCATCAGTTTTTATAGTTCTGTAGCATTTTAAATTGGTATCTGGTGGACACTATTCATAGCCTCCATAGTGCAAATTAAAACCAGAAAAATTAAGAAGCATCTCCAGAATGAATTCTCTTTTGTGACGATTTCATTTAAATGCATTTCAACTTTTAGAACTTCACTGAAGCAACAGCCTCATTGTCACTGGTGCTGTCCCTGTTTGGAGTTCCCTAACAGCTCAAAAGCTTTTCTTAACTAGTTTCTAATTTTTTATTATCCATTGAGTCTATAAAGCATTTATTTAAAACAGTATCTTGACATTTTCTCTAAGTATAAGGAGACTAAATAAAGGCTTACACTAAAAAAGCACAGTTCTCTTTATTTCACTGAAGTTCTTAAGCATCCCTACTGTACCAGGATGACATCGGTAAAAACTTCAGCATGTGCACAGAAACATGCAGAACAGAAGCCTCTGTTTCTGGACCCAAAAGATATGATAGTATTAAATTTTAAAAAACTAATACTTTTAATTCTGTAAGATTTTTAGCAAGACAAGTGGTATTGTTAAGGCTTCTCAGCTCATCTATGCATCTATAAAGATACATTTTTATATATGCAAGTAATCAGTAATCCAGTAATTTAGCAACAAAGCAGACAAGTATCATAAAAAGGTTCTAGATCTGTGTGCACCACTGAAAAGGCTGACAAACTGTACTCTGGCTTTCTGATAAGAAGCAATTTGGTTGGTTGTTGGTTTTTTTTTTCCCCCCAAGTTATTGCCTGTTTGACTTCTGGTTGGGACACCAAACCCATAGCCAGTGAGAGAAACCCTGTAGTTTGCAATGAGAACACAGAAAAAGAAATTCAAGTACCTGTTTAAATATTCATAATTATTTTATTATTCTACTGCTAACGCTTCTTATTGAATGTACATTGCATACAATTCCCATGCAGAATACGACTATAAACCAACTTATGCTGTGAAGCCATTATTATGTTATACAAATAATTGGATGTCTCAAAAAAATAAACACAATGTACAGTAACCATTCATCTAAAATTAAATCCTGGTCCAGTGTCATCATGCCAAGATTTAAGGATCCATTTTAGAAAAAAAATCTGACTGGCAGAAAATTCAAAAGCTAATTTTTTTTAAATAGAGAATTTGAAGATATTCCAAGTTGTGAAAACCTAAATGTGACTTCCTTTTTATTTCCCCTGAATGATTTGAGACTGAGGTATTGAAACTTACATCCAAACCAACAACTCTGGCTTAGCAAAAGATTGAATTCAGAAAATAAAGAAACTTGCAAGAAAACTCTGAAAGAGAACTCGTAGCAAAAGGGAATTGTGGCATTATAATCATCATAATCTCCATCCTCAACAGCTACCCCAGAGATAATAAATTATGCTAAAATAATTTTCCAGACAACAATTTCCCTCCATGCATCTTCTAAGTATGCATGCCACTGTGTGTGCCTTTTCATTTCAGGATACTTTACTTGTCAAATGACCAACACAAAGGCTGACAGGCTCTGATGTGACACTGCATGTATGCTAATTTAAATGAAATGCCAGCCTACCAAAAACCAAATAATTAAAAAAATAACAAAGGAAAAGTACTTACCTGAACTTGACAAAGCACCTCTTAGCTGCATCTGTATTATTTCCCAAATGAAGACTCTTCCTTGCAAATAAGTGAGCTTTCTTCAGATCATTATTCTGTGGCACAGGCTCCTCCAAATGGCAGAATGAATGTATTGCCATTATTGAAAATTTACAGATAATCTGAAGAAATTGAACTGAAAGCAAGAGATACAGCAGCTTTATTTTGTGTAAACTTAGGGAATTTACTTAGTTTTCAAGAACTTGTTATTTATCAATAGCATTAAAAAAAAAACACACAGAGGATATGTATATGCACTGATCGATAAAGTAAGTATAAGTGACTTTTGCAATTAAACCAGATGGACAGTTCATTGGAGCAGCAATGCCCAGGTAAAGAACTTCCCTTTAATGGTACTATGGAGCACCACTTCAATAAATTTTAGGGCTGTTTCTTTTACAGTGGGCACACTGCAAAGAATTTTTCACCAGGGCATCTATAATGATACATGTATTTTTGCAGAACATTTACTTGTAATTTAGAGTTATCTTGAGTAGTTCAAGTTACTCCTTCCGCTGTCAATTATTTTGTAACTGCAAATACCTCACGACATCTGCCATTACTATGCTAATATATCCAGCCTTAGAAGGTTGCCCTCAAGTTCCTTGCAACTTTCTGGGATTTTACAGAATGTGTTTTACTTTGGGTGCTTATTTGATGACAAGATTAATCACTGCTAAGAGAGATTCTAGAAGCATAATTTGATGAACATGCATTTTGGTAAAAGTGCCAATTCAAACAGAGACGACCTTCCTGCTGCTTATTCTCATCCTTGTGCCACAGCCGCCGTTGTGCAGATATATCTGCTGGTGGAGCCACTCGCTGGACTATATTGAGGAACTAACTTGGGTTAAAAATTGCCGCTTGCCATAGACTCCTCTTGAAGTCAGGATCAATTTTCTGATCCAAGTCACTGCATGACGACACAAATTACTGTGCTAATACAACAGGAGGGAAAATTGAGGAAACAAGAGCACATAGCTAATTGCAGCTACAAATGTTAGCATTTCAGAAACTACTGTTGTGACTGAAGTGTAAGTTACAAGGTAGATCCCTGAAAGCAGTATAGGGTATTCTTGGACTGCTTTAACTTTCATTTCCATCCCTGCGTCATGGTTTGCCATCTCCTTAATTGCACCAAAAATCGGTGCTTGTAGGGCCACACCAAAATTGCTTGGGTTACAGAGACAGTTTCCTGCCAGAGGCCATATGTTGTAAATTTAAGAAGGTGGGATGACCTACACACAGCACGCAAGAATATGAATATGTATGTGGGTGCCTCTCTCTTT
The DNA here is from genome assembly GCA_017639485.1 of Pluvialis apricaria. Lineage (NCBI taxonomy): Eukaryota > Metazoa > Chordata > Aves > Charadriiformes > Charadriidae > Pluvialis > Pluvialis apricaria. Next base: position 24,973,241 of record CM030007.1, read on the forward strand.
TCCACTAACAACAGAAGCAACTTAGATTATTGTTTAGACAACTACAGACAGATTAATGCCATTTACTGTGCTGCCTCTGCCTAGGTGATGCCTGACCCTTTCTAACTTTTGAATCCACTACCTGATTTCAAACGGTTTTGTCAAAGAGGAAGATCCAAAAGTCATTTGCAGTTTAATAAGAGTTCAGCCATTCCAGAATTCCAAGTACTGGGCACGTGGATAAAGAAGACCGACCCACAAACTGCCCAAACTGAAGGAGAGGCTGCAGCATATGCCCATGTTATTAGAAAACAAACACCTACGTAAGAGACACACCTGATAAATACCCCAGCTGCACCTGGTGCTTTTTATTACCTCTAACATACAACTACATAGGAAACTAGGTGCTGTTAGATGTTGTGCTCACAGAACTGCTTGACTATCCATTCAGTATTCAAATCTACTTACGTGGCATTAAAATATGAGTCCTTGGTCTGCAAATTCCAGATCTGCTCCTTGTCTTCAGTTTAAAAGTACAGCATGTACAACACTAGATAGCTTCTGGTCTTCTGGGACAGCATCTCAACCTAACAAGATGCATTCTTCTTAGCAGATCAGCCACTTCATCCTTTAGAACCACTGAATGAATGAATCACATCGAGTCCTCATGACTTAGGGGTCTTCAGCACTTTATTCTAGCATTCAATCTTTTGATTCTCTAATCCAATAATCAGATAACGTCTCATCAATGTTATTTGAAAAGTCCAAAATGTCCACAACATCTTTGTGGTGAAGAATAGCATAAAGAAATCACTCTGCTCCTTCCTTGCACGTCTTAGTCCTTGTCATTGTTTTCTATACTCCCTAAAAGTCCAGGAGACCTGTCAAGTCCTTAACACATTACTTACTAACATAGTACGTAATGTGTTAAGAACTTGACCATCCTCCTTTTCTTTTTAAATAAACACATACAAATAACCAAGTATTTCCTTGAAATATGCTGCTACCAGTAAGACATGACAACAACTATATTCTGTTACTGTGGTTAATTCCCATATTTGGAAGGGTTAAAATGTTAAATAAAACCAATTCTGTGTCACATGCATGTGAAAGTGATTGGCGTTTTACAGCCAGTAATTTTGAGATTTCCTCCCTTATCACCAACTTCTTTCTTAAAAGTAAGCAATTAACAATACTACATGAGAACAGAGAAGAGGTATCAATAGGTACAAATTCTACCCAAACACAGGAAGGAAATCCATATGAACTCCCCATACATCTTGATCAGAAGTATCATACTACTGTTAATCAAAATACAATTCCCTAAATAATGGTAAAGACTGTTCATCTTAATATTCACTTAACACGTATTGTTTATTAAACTTAACCAGTTGTGTCTCAACATCTACATGTATTCAGAATCTACATAGTATATATACTCTAACTGGGGGGGCTTTTGTTGTATGTTTTTTGAGGTGGTGGTGGGTTTTGGGGTTGTTTGGGTTTGTTTTGGGGTTTGTTTTGTTGTTTGTTTGGTTTTTTTTTAATACAAGAATGCCCTCTCACATTCTGAATCCTTCTTTGGAAAGTTTTTAGGGCCTCAAGCCTTTCTTAGGCTGCTGACCTGCACTGATGGCTTTGTTACCATAGTCTCAGTGCTGGCAGTACCTGAAATAGGCAGAGTAAGCTTAAGTCCACTGACACAGCTCAACTGCACATAAAGCATCAAATTTCAGGCATTCTGCTCTGGACTAGCTCCAGAACTGGAACAGAGTCAACTGTATGCTAGGAAGGAATTCCTATACAAGGAATTCAATCTGATATAGAACTGTGTACAAGTAATTCAATGCAATAAACAAAAATGCACCGGTTTATTTCTCTTACTGCTTTAAATCTTAAACTTGGGTCAAATTTGCAACTCCATGCTACAACATGATGCAATAGGTAAAATAATTGCAACAATTTGCTAGGGCTTAGCTTATTCAATTAATGGGTTTTTTTATAAATGAAATATCTATTTGTATAATACAAGTGTGATAGTCATAACATCATTCTAGTTGGAACAGACCTCTGAGGTCATCTAGTTCAACCTCCTGCTCAAAGCAGCATTAATATGTGAATACTCATTAATGATACAAGTTGCACTCTTAACCTTGCAGACCACTAATCACATGTAATCCTTCATCAAATGCACTCAACTGCCTTTGATAGGATTACTTATCTGCAGAAGGGTTTGTGGGACCAGTTACTTGCCATACATTATTCCTAAGCATGGCACATTATAGTACTTTCCAGCTACCCCTGTAACCAGTATCACACTTTCATTTCACTTTAAACTGCTTTTAAGCAGGTGTGGTGCTGAGAGCAGTTTTGGAAGTGGGCCTGCTGTACGTGAGTAGATTTTGGTATATGAGAATAGGATGGAGGGAAGCGGAGGGTGATAAACCAGTAAGTGAGGCAGGAAGCAGAGTTGGGTCTTGGTTTCAGGTGTGTTTCACAGGTTGATTAAGGTAGGATAGAGGTCCTGCTCAGAGATACCTATAAAACCAGGGAAATTAACCCTATTGGCACCAATAGTCTTTTAATCAGTGACCAAACTTCAAGAGAGTAAGTTTGGGAACCTCTGGTCTAGTACAGTGGTTTTATTTTGTTGGTCTAATTTTGCTCTGATAAGGATCTCCATTTTGGATTTGTATTCAAGTTTACACCTTTTCTCTCATGCATGAAGAACTGATTTAATATGGTACAGCATTGCTAATTAAAAAAAAAAAAAAATATCACTGAAACAATCCAAACATAACAGGAAAAAAAAAAGTTGAAGTATTTTATAAAACCATGTTTACCCAATAACACAAGCTGAATTACGAAAGAAATTTGCCTTATATTAATTCAGTAACATACCTCTGTTCAGAAGCATGAAATACAGTAACAGTTTATCTATGGTGTGTGGTGATACTGTGAACTGTACCACACTAACTAAAGACAAAGTAAAACTCATTTTCTAAATAATTATTTATTTAAACATTTGTTACCTACTATTGTAAATAACTTCAGATATTAATACAACTTAATTAAAATTAGGTTTATTTAATACAACTGAAGGAGAACATAATGTTTTGATTTACTTTGTTCATTAGGATTTCACGGTCATTTTTGTTTACTGTGGACACTTTACTGTAAACCAAAAAACGCTCTTTAAATGGTAACAACAGCAACAGGATGTATAGAAAGAAATCAACTTCAGCAGCTTTGATAACCTTGCTCTTAGGCCCATCTGAAGGGCATTTGTAAACACCAGTATTTAAAAAAATACACTGAAAACCTTTTAAATTCTACAGGCCAAGACATCATTTACATGCCTTTCCAAAGCAGTCATTAATAGCCACTGGCATATGCTAGGTTGCATGGAGGGCTTGTCCCTATTTGACTTGCTATACTAGCTCTTAAAGTCCTCCGAGATTTTTACTCTTAATTGTCCACAAAAAGAGTTAAATTTAGATCTCTCAACAAACTTTCCCACCAGTGTATAGGTGGCAGAAGTTAGGTCACATGATGGTGCACAAGCATCAACCACACCATGATGAAAGGGACATGGCTGAAAGATGCAGGTAAGAAGCAGCAAGAGACAGGAATCGAGCAAGCAATTCTAAAGCCAAAAACGAGAGATCAGATGGATCCAAAAACTGAAAAATATCTTCACCAACAAAATCTCCATCTTAGATATCTTTATTTTTATAGTTTTTTCAAGAAACTTTAATATCTTCCTGAGCAATGAAGCTGAATAATTGATTCTACGAAATATTTAAGTTCCCTTTTAATACCGAAATACATTGCTTCTGTGTTTTAGAAAGTAAAATTTTACTAAAGAATACTTGTTTGCAGCAAAACTAACTGCATTTCCATGTTTATGGAACCTTGTATAGTATTTGGCATTCTAGTTGAGAAAGGAAGCTCAATACCTGACTACCAAGTAACAACTCCCTGTCCTGGCACCTTGTCTGAGGGAAGAGTGAACAAATTGCAAGGAGATGCTCTTGCGATATCTTACAAAGACAGATATGCCCAAACCTTGCCAGGTGCTGCTGCCGCCATATAAAAAGCAGATGGTTGGTTTTGAGTTTTTGCCAAGGTGCAAAATTACTTTCCTGACAACTTTGACTAGAAAACAAACCAAAAAAAAAAAAAAAAAAAAAAAAAAGTTGTGAGTGTCAATTATACTATATTGCATATGGAGAACAACATCAGTATACAGATAACATGACATCAGCACACCTCAAGAACTGCATTAACACACCACAGTTTACGTGAAAATTACCCGTGTGGCTAGTTAGTAACAACTCTAATATAAGTAAAAAGCACTATCAGACTGAAAGGACAATTACAGTGGTTCCCCTGTGTTTTAAAGGCAAAGGTAGAAATTCTGCTTTGTGTAGAACAATTACTGAACATTATCACAGCTTTGGAACATATTATCTCTAAAGTATAAAGAAAGGTTGAGAGATTGACAGGGAAGAGGACATGCATTTTACAGGCCAGTAGGTTGCAACACAAGAGAATGAGAATGAGAAGGGTGATAAATTTACATCAGCAAACAAGAAGGTAGAAGTTGAACTATTGGTATTTTAGGCTCCATGGAAAAAAAAAAGTAATAGTTTTTTTATCACCACCATCATCCCCCCTGTCCACTCCCCATATCCCCCGCCAACACAGGACCTAAGAATTCTAGAAGAAGGCTCTACAAACAGTTTGGGGATTTTTCAGAAACATTTATTTATTTAGAGAAGGATAATGGTCTCCAGGCCCAAAATGTTTGCTTTTTGAGGGTGAAGAACCACATGTATTCTTACAGCAACCAGCATAACAAAACTCAAGCATGATGTGGCCTTTCAGCACCACAACAAAATAAAAACTGACATATAAAAATATCTATGTCCTACACTTCATAAAGACAAATTATTTTCTTTGATTAACCCTACCTAAGGAATGAATTCATACCATCAGATTTACTAGCAGTTTCCCAAATACACATTAACACCAAGCTTGATACTATGTTTTCAGACATTAAAAAAATCACCAAAGGATAATTCAAAACCAGGAAAGATTTTGCAAAGGCTTTACATTCACACAGAATTAGCCCCACCAAGTTTAAAAAACTACCTAGACTCGTGCAATTCTATGAAAAATCGGGGAAACATGCAATATGTTGGTAATTCACGAAAGATGAGGCAGGACAGGTATTTTTAAACTCTTCAGAATAACCATAAGTCTTTCTTTGCATTTATACAGCACTTATTAGAAAGAGAGGCCAGCAACCGAAGCCTCTGCTTATGCGTAGTGTCAGTGGCTATAACGGTGCTAGCATCCTTATACAGGATGTTTTTTTAAATGGGATTATAGAGCACAAAAAAATCCAAGACTAAATAAGGAAAGGACCACAAGGTAATGGTGGTAAAATTTAGCTCAAGTGTCTGTAAGTCCCAGAGGGAAAAGTCTCTAATGAATAGGTAACTATGTCAGTATAAGTTTAACTTAAGTAAGAATGGATACTCTGTCACTTTTAAACTTTTCAGGAAATCCATTATTGCTCCTCCTCCTTTCTCACCACGGACTGCCGTCTTACCAACACAGAATCAGTTTACTTGAAGAGACTCCTTCCATTTGAAAGCACCAGAAACTGGAACACATGAAAAATGTCTGGAGGCATGTTATAGATTGTAACAAGAACGGGTTAATTGCTTGGACACCAATAATAGCCTTCATTCTGCTAACATCTGAACCAAGTTCTGCAGACAAGATATTTAGAAAATTTTTCCAAGAGTCGCAAGGGTTTGACTTTAATAATATGTTTGATTACTGCTTATTTTCAAGGAAACAAAACAGACAGCCTTCAAAGTTACTTTGAAAATGTAATGAAACAATTATATCCTTTTAAAAAAACATATGTTACGTCAAATATTGCATAGATATAATTTGGAGTTGATTTCCCTTTTATAAATACACACAAAAGAGAAATGGCACATTTTACATCATCCCAATTTTCCTAAGTCCTGTAAAACACTGCCTTCATCTGCTATCGCTGAAAAACATTTCATCCAGAAGAACAGAAAGTCAGTATAAAGGCCAAAGAAAAAGGAGAGTCAAATATAACCTGCATTTAAAGAGCAACACCAATTAAAAAAAATAGTATGAGACCAGAAATCAACATATCGTATTTGGGCATCAAATATTATCCACGATTTGTTCACTTAATTTCAAAAACATTTTGCTTGCTGTAATCCTTTTTATTTTGTGTGTCATTTAACAAATACATCTCCAAACTTCCACATCAGTTTTTGAAGGCCTTACCATCATAATCAAGCTAGCCAAGATCTTTGCCCTTACAGAGACATGAATTTTGTTTGACTGTTATTATATTATCTCATGCTAGGTCCAATTCAATTTCTTCCTTCAACATTAAAATGTACTTTCTATTTACGCTCACTTCCACTGAGTAGCAATGCAACACCATGATGCCACAGGAATGTAACCAAACTATTGGAAGAATCCTAAGACCACAAGTGCACGACAGAGCGACCATGATCATACCAAAGATCACTCATCTTTACGTGGGCTTCTGAAGCTACATTTTATCATTGATACTTTCCCACCAGAAATATTCCAGAGAATAATTAATTTCTGAAAACCCAAAAGCTACTAAGTTTTGGCTATTGTCCGCTATTGGAATGGAGTCAGAAGGCTACAGGCTGAAGGACAGGGAGGTAAGATAACTCAAAGTATACAAAGTAAATTAAGAAAAAGTATTTTGAAGGCCAGCTGCAATTCCCAAATGGAAAACTTTGCAATTATTTTTGAGAACACTGCATCAGGCCTAAAGTGTTCACTTTCTGTCTCTGCTACTGATTAAAGATCATGATTCTGTTAAGGATTACAAAATAAGAGCCACTCTTCAGACCCAAGAAAAAAAAAGTCTACCTTTAACTCAGAGCCGTGAATAGATTTGTCCTGCTTTGGCATAGGTACAGACACCATAGTAGGGAAAAAATGTAGCATTTATTTTCAAAAGTATGGGGGGGAAAAGGTTCTAAGAGGTTTTTACTCCAGAAAAAAAGGATTTAAAGAGGTAGCAGTTGACAAAAAAGAACCTGGCCTCATGTTTTAGCTACTGATTTTATAACCTCTGTCTCAAAAAAAGATCTCCCTCTCTCTGGTTAAAATACTACAATGCAATAGCCAAAGGTTACTACATGTACACAGTAAAATCAGCAATGTTAGTAGTTTGTGGACTTAAAAGTAGTTATGAAATGCAAGAAAGTTTACAATCACAGTAATCCGGACTTTATATGCACAAAAATTATCAAATTTTAGATTATTGTGACTGTAAGCTTTCTTGTGGTGCATACTTAACAACAGAGCACTAATAACTTATTTAAGCATTAAACAGAAAAGGAGGTATATGTATAATTAATTAGTTACTGTATTCTTCTTACATTTCCAAAATGGCGCTTTGCAAGTTTACATTTTAATGTTCTTTTGTTAGTTTTGGAAAAAGAAGATGGAAAGCCAAGCAAACATAAAACCTGAGAAACAAAACCTTCAGAGCAAAAGTTTTCAGTTGGTACCTCCCACTCCATATTCAGTTTCTCAGGGACCATCATGCAGCAACAATCTGGTAAGAAGTAAGCAGCCAACGGGTGTGTAATTTGCATGTGAAAATATTTTTAGAAGACACACATGAATAGCATATGTTCTCAGCCCGAGTACAATCTTCTAAATATATGCTCTGAATATTATTTCCCCAACATTTGTGATTATTTTCCAGATAACGATTCCTTTTACAGATATGTTACTCTGAAAAGAACATATATATCAAGCCTTAAACAACACTTAATTTAGAGTTCAACCTTGGGGACAGGGACGAGCCTCTATATGATTAACGTTTCTCCTCCATATCTGAACATACTAACAGAAAAAGAAAGGAGGGTTTTTTTCTGTTACACCACATGCTTAATGTACATGCCAAGAGGCTTCAGCCATGAAAAGTGCCCATTCCAGATACGCCTTTTAGAAATATTATAATTAATTAAAATGAATTAATACTTAAACTGTTTTGAAGTCTTTACTGCCGATGTAGCAACATAGTTGGCAAATTATGCTTGAAAACACAGAACAACAAGAGGATACCCTGATTCAGAAAGTTAAATCAGATATGTATGTTCACTCTCCTGAACAAAAGTAGCTTCAAAAATTGTATCAGAAAACCCTTCTGCTCTTCCTACATTATCAAAAAAGTTTAAAAAGGTAAAGACAGAAGTCAATAAAACCAGAACTAAGCCATGTGCTAATGGATGTTAAACCTAAACCAAATCTAGTCAAACTGACACAACATACCGGAGAAAGCAATGTTTGAGCAAATAGCAGTCTAACTAGAACCCAAAGTCATTACCAGTCCACATCTATAACATTCAAACCAATTCCTGGTAACTCTGGAGTTTGCATCATGTAGTAATTATTACTTTAGGACTGTTTTGTTCGGGCCAAATGAAGTTCTATTGTATTGTGAGATGAAAAAACCTCAGTTTCATATCGTTGCCAACATGCAAACTCTCTTCCTCAAGCACATGGAAAAACTCAGGTCTGGATTCTTTCTTTGGCCCAAGCTTTCCTTCATTCAACTTGAATGTCAGGGAGGAAAAAAGGAGGGATGACAGTAAATTATACTGTGGTACTTAACAGTATGTAGAAGATACATGAAATCATAGAATGGTTTGGGTTGGAAGGGACCTTTAAAGGTCATCTACTCCAACCCCCCTGCAATGAGCGGGGACATCTTCAACTGGATCATGTCGTTCAGAGCCCCATCCAACCTGACCTTTAATGTTTCCAGGGATGGGGCATCGACCACCTCTCTGGGCAACCTGTGCCAGTGTTTCACCACCCTCATAATAAGAAAAAGTTTCTTCCTTATATCTAGTCTGAATTTACTCTCTTTTAGTTTAAAAACATTACCCCTTGTCCTATTGCTACAGGCCCTATGAAAAAGTCATCCCCAAATAGAAGTTAACCTACCAAAGAAGCTGGGGGGTGGGGGACGGGGGACGGGGATGGGGACACAGGGAGACACAAAACAGAAAATGGAAGCATTAGGTAGCTTTAAAAATCTTAACAGCATCACGTCATGAATTCTAACTGATCAGCAAACTAGAATCTATACTGGAGCTTTTTCAAAGTCAGTCCATGCTAACAAGCAGGAAAAATATCTTCTTAATCATTCTAGAGCACAAACACATACACACAAGCAAACAGCTTTTACCAGATCATCTGTAAGGCAGTATACACTTGAAACAAAAGCTTATGCTTGGTGGAAGCCCAAAACAAACAACAGACACTAGTCACCCCTGGGAAAAGTAAAAATGTAAACTACAATGACAACAAGCTAAAAATTTATTATTGACATTAATAAACAGAGCATATATTAATTTTCATACATCCAAACACTGTATTTTACCCATAAATAAGTATTACTAGGGTTAAAACCATGATACTCAGAGACTCCTACAATGCCACATGGAAAATCATTGCATACGTACAACTATCCAATGAAACTACTTAACGTTATTCAGCGGATTGCATTATTTGACCAGTTTTAACAGTCAAATAGAGCAACTGAAAAAGAGATTAAATACACCCACTGCATTTGACATGTATGTAGAAACACCAGTCTCAATGACTGTAGAGCCGGTCAGTTCCTCCTCCTACTCAACTTACTGAAAGTGCTTTACACTCCTGATGGAAGTACACAGAAAAAATACATTCCCCACTATTAAAGCACTAATGAACCAAAACTAAAGTACTAATGAATGATCAATCTAAAAAAACTACTCCTTGCAAAATTATTACCAAGTTTCATCACAATCTTTCTCCAGTCAGGCAAACAACTTTCACCAATACAGCAAAATACCCTCAAACATTAATTCAAACTTCAAAACATTGCTGTACAAATTAAAGGAATAACTACAGCAAAAAGCTAGATTACATAAGTGACAATGGAGCCATCATACTAACAGATTATTTCATGATGTAAATCATGCAATGCTAAATGCTTTTTAAAAATGCAACCAAGAGTACGGTGTCAGCAAGGCAGAGGCAGGCAATTAGAAGAGAAGGCACTTTCCGTGCTATCACTGGAACAATTTCCTGACTCATTCCATCCTCCGGCCCCGGGGACCAGGCTGGCTTGTACACGCTGACAGCCTTCTTGACGTAACTGAAGCAGAGCACTGACCTAAATGCCGTTGCTATTGAGCTCCTCGCAGCTCACGCTTAAGGAAAATAGGCCAATATGGATTCAAAAGCTAGCATCAAATACTCGAGATATTTCAGCCCGAGACTGCGAGCGCAGAAACGCTCATTGAGACCGAGGGCCCCACATCATCTCAACATCTTGAGACTGAAACCTCCAAAAACGACTATAAGGCAAACTCCAGGCTGCTTCAGAGAAGAGATTTTCGAAAGGCAGCCTGCGCATCACTGCAGCACTTGGGCAGAAGCAGAACTGACAGCACCAGCGTCTCGGTGCTAGGAGAGAAAGGACATGACCCCTGGTGCCGAACCTCGGACGAGGTTAAACCACACCCCGGGCGTGATTTTAAGCAGGTGTTCAATGAATTGCGGATTAATCCTCAACTCCCTGCCCCGAGCAAGGCGCAGAGGTATCGCCAGGAACGGCGTGCCGTCCCTCCCGTTACCGGGGCGGGCGCTGCGGGGCACGGGGGCCGCAGGGCTGCCGCCTTCCCGTCAGTGAACTGCAACGGGCCCGGCTGCCGCGCTTCACCCCTCGGGGCGGGCGGAGGGGAGCGGGTGCGGGCCCCCTCTTTGCTGAGGCGCCCGGGGAGGCGGCGGAGGGCAGCGGCGCGCCGCTCGCTCCTCGCAGGGCCGGCCCTCATGGATGGGCGGGCGGGCGGGTCGGCCGCGGCCCGGATCGTCCCCTCCCACCGCTCCGCATGAGGGAGCGCGGAGGAAGGGCAGGGAGAGCGGGGAGGGAGTATACCTCAGGCGCTGCTCGCATCGCCGCCGCGCAGCCCCGCTCCCGCCCGCCGCCGCTGCCTGCTGGAAGCGGGGCGGGGCGGGGCGAGCTGGCATGGCGGCGGGGACGCGCCGGAAGCTGCGCTGCAGGAGCAGCAGCGGCAGCAGCAGCAGTAACCGCCGGGTGGGCGGTGGCGTGGGCCGCGCTTGAGGTAACGGCCACCCTGAGGTAACGGCCGCGGGGCGGGAGGCCGGGGAAGCGGGAAGGCCGCGCTGGCCGCGCTTGCGCCCGCCGAGCGCACGTGCGGCGGGGCCAGGCCGCGTGGGAAGGCCGCTGAGGGGAGGCGGGCGGGCGGGCGAGCTCGGGTTTAGGGGCTGCGTGTGCTCCGCAGGGCGCCGGGCAGCGCGACGCCGAGGGCCGGGAGCGGCGGCGCGGGGAGGCGAGGCAGAGCGGCGGCCAGCAGGTGAGAACGGGGCTGGAGCTGGGGCTGGGGCTGTCCCGCCGGGCCCGGCAGGCCGGGTTGGCCGTCGGCGGGCAGGGCCGTGGGCCGCACCGAGCCCTCGGGCAGGCGGCGAGGGTGTCCGTTCGTGGGCTGTGGTGGGAGGGTGTCCCGGCGGGTTGCTAAATGCCGACTGAGTATTTCATGTCAGTAGCTGTGCGGGTAGGGTGGGCGTTCTCTCCCCTCGGCAAGGCTGGCGGAGAGCAGTGCTTCATAAAAGATGGGCTTGGTGAGGCACTAGTGTATCTGTGTAGACAGATACATCCCCCTTGCACAGTTTCCTTACGCTCTAACAACTAAGTCTATAAACACTTTTTTCTTCTACGTTCTTTCTGTAGCATATGGATCACTCTGGATGTGGATTAAAAACCAAGGAGGCTGTTTAACTATAGGTTTACCTGAAACCATTGACCACCTTTTTGGTGTTGCAAGAAGGGCGGCAACCAGCACAGCCCTGGCAGCCGGTTAGCTGGCATCCCACCCCTCGGCCCCTCATTTCCGCTGCCTGGGGTCAGAGGCTGAGGCTCTGCCTATGCAAAGTCCCTTCCTGAAATCTTGCATCTCTTAGCTGCAGCTATAGTAGACTGCACCAGTTTAGGCTACGTTTTTCCCACACTAACTCATGTTTTCTTCAGGAGGACTGAATGATTTGTCACCAAGTCCCAGTCCCTCCTCATACACCCATAAAAGCATTTAATACGAGGACATTTAAGAGAAGTCTGACTGTAGAAGAAACCTTTAGAATAGCAGAGTAATAACGCTGCACGTAGGTTTATTTTGCAACTTTATTAGTTTTATCTCTATTTGCCTTATTCTGTGTTAGGCTTCTTGCAGGAAAGAAATTTGTATTTGGTTCTGTGTAAGGGAAAATTTGCAATTCAACCTAGCAGGTACAGGCTGGGGTGCAAGGAGAGCTACTTTGTGACCCCAATGATGTCTTGTTACTGTTGCACTTAATGGAATACATTTTGCGGCCAAAATTGTAATTTGGGGGGGGGGCCTGTGATTTGAGTATTTATACTTATGACATCAGATAAAGAAAAACCTTAATACTCTGATTTCTTCTTGTATAAAGAATGGACAGGTAACAACACAATGGAAATTTTTCTCACTTCTTTTTTTCTCAGACTTTTGTTTCTTTTCATTTTTTCAATATCCGCTTGGTGAAGGAAAGAAGATGTGTAAGATGATTTACAAGAAGGTCATTTTTAAGTGTCCCTTTAGCCTTTAAACAAAGAAGAGATGGTCTCTTCACTGTAATGTAATCTGTGTTCTGTCACTGCTTACTGCAGTTTGATTTTTATTTTTAAGGTATTGTTTTACAAAGTACATCTCACTATTATCAAAAGGTCCATGTCCCTTTTACCACAGCATCATGCACTTGTTTGGATTGGAAGGAATCTTTAAAGATTGTCTAGTCCACCTTCCCCTGCAACGAACAGGGGCATCTTCAACTAGATCAGGTTGCTGAAAGCCTTGTCAAACCTGACCTTGAACATTTCCAATGATGGGGCATCCACAACTTCTCTGGGCAGCCTGGCCCAGTGTCTCACCACCCTCGTCATAAAGAATTTCTTCCTTACATCCAATCTAAATCTATCCTCTTTGCATTTAAAACCATTGCCCCTTGTCCTGTCACTACAGGCCCTGCTAAAAACTTTGTCCCCATCTTTCCTGTAGGCCCCCTTTAAGTACCAAAAGGCTGCAATAAGGTCTTCCCCAAAGCCTTCTCTTCTCCAGGCTGAACAACCCCCACTTTCTCAGCCTGTCCTCATAGGAGAGGTGCTCCAGCCCTCTGATAGTTTTTGTGACCCTCCTCTGGAGCTGCACCAACAGGTCCATGTCTTTCCTGTGCTGAGGGCTCCAGAGCTGGACACAGGACTTCAGGTGGGGTCTCATGAGAGCAGAGCAGAGGGGCAGAATCCCCTCCCTCGACCTGCTGGCCACGCTTCTTTTGATGCAGCCCAGGGTATGGTTGGTCTTCTGGGCTGCCAGCGGACATTGTCGGCTCATGTCCAGCTTTTCATCCACCAATACTCCCGAGTCCTTCTCAGCAGGGCTGATCTCAATCCCTTCATCCGTCAGTCTGTATTGATAACGGGGTTTGCCCCAACCCAGGTGCAGGACCTTGCACTTGGCCTTGTTGAACCTCATGAGGTTTGCAAAGGCCCACTTCTCAAGCCTGTCCAGGTCCCTCTGGATGGCATCCCTTCCCTCTAGCGTATCAGTTGCACCACTTGGCTTGGTGTCTGTTGTGGTTTGGCCTCAGCCGGCAACAAAACCATGTGGCCGTTCACTCAACCCCCACAGCCGTGGGGAAAATCAGAAGAAAAAGGCCAAACTCATGGGTTGAGATAAAGGCAGTTTAACAGAACAGCAAAGGGAAGAGAAAACAGTAACAATAAAACTGATAAAGGAATATACAAATGCGATTACAGCACCGCTGGAGCCCACTCTGAGCAGCGACTTCCTGCCCCCTCCCCCCGGCAGCTCCCCCCTATAGCCCGGGCATGGCTCACATGGCATGGGATACCTGTGTCTCCTCCCCATCCTTGGGGAAATTAACCCCATCCCTGCCAGAACCAAGACAGTGTCATCCATAAACTTGTTGAGGGTGCGCTTGATCCCACTGTCTATGTCATTAATAAAGATATTAAATGGTACTGGTCCCAATACAGGCCCCTGATGGACACCACTCATTACTGATGTCTACTTGGGACATTGAGCTGTTGACCGCAACTCTTTGGATGTGGCCACCCAGCCAAGTCCTTAGCCATCTAACAGTCCATCCATCAAACCTGTATCTCTCCAATCCTTCACCTTTTCCTTGTTTTCTGTCTTTTGCCCCATCATCTGTGTAGCTCATTGGACCTTTTCATAGGCCAATTTAACTCAATAGAATAGCAGAAAAACTTGTGCTTTAGTGAGTTTTCTGCTGTTTTGTGAGTTCTGTTAGGTTTTAGAAAGTCTGACAAGGATGTGAGCTGTCAGGGAAGATGGGGGGAGAGAAAGAAGAGAAAAGAGAAGAGACACCTCCCTGTTCTGTAGCAGCAAGCCATTAGATCAACTCTTCTACTCAGGAAGCATAACTATAGCCTTAATAATTGCACGAGGTCCATAGCATATTTTGCATTACATTTTTCAAGTGTCCAGGATAAAAGAAGGAAAGTAGCATAAATGGTTTACAATATGACCCAGTAAGCTTGAAGGCACGTTCCTGTGTACTTTCCCATCTGTAATGTGGATGTTACACATTCCTACAATGGGCTGTTTCAGTACTTGAAACTTCAGACAGCCGTCTTTCAATTGGCCGTTTTTCTTGGCAACTGATGATCTGTGCACAACGTACAAAAATTGGGCATAAGATCACTAATAACTTTCTATAATGTTACAAATACTGAAAAGTACAGGCAGGCCACTTGGTACCACTCTGCACATCTAGTGCTGGCAGACCCGTTTTATTTGCTTCTTGTGTTTATGTCTTTGAAATAAAAAGACAATTAATATTTTTTTAAATGGTTATTATATTCCTAAGTGCAATAAAAGTCTTGGACTCCAGTACTATAGTACTATTGCTGGGTGATTATAGTTGGGGGAGATATTGTACATCTCAGAACAGTATTTAAGCTTTAAAAAGAAGAGCAGAAGAAACAGGGAACATAAATGAAAAAATACTTGCTTTCCTTTTGAGAGGGATGACAGGGAAAACAGGGACTTGCAAAGAAAGAAACATGTTTTATAAAACCAAGGCATGCTTACAAAGGAATAACCTGCAGGTTGTTAGTGTTACTGACCTTTTTGAGTGTGTGTTGGTTTAGGTGGTGAGAAATTGCCTGGAGTTCTAGTCATTTGATCTATGTATTTTATTTGCTCTGGACAGCTGAGACTGCTTCAGGCCAAGGAATTGACTAAAAATCCCCTGAACAAATTAAGAGGCGTTTTCTTACTAGCTATAGCATGGAGAGTAAAAAGTTATGTGTTTTAGTGTGGTTGATATCTGTATAACTTGTAATTGTATGAAAAAATCAAGTTCCTGGCTAGACTAAATATATGATAATAGAGTTGAGTCACAGTGTGATAGTGCTCCTGCCACTGTGTGAAAAATTGGAGAGCTTGCCTTTCCTTTATAGTCCAACAAGCTTGTATACTGTCAGCTAATTCATTAATTTTTACCTTGAGTGAGCCCAGGACCATGCTGTTTCTTGTACACCTTCCAGCTCTACTTTGAAAACTAAACACGCGCACTCAGGCACATGGGTTGATATTTTTGTTCTTACCTTCCATTACAACCATTAATTTTATAAGTCAGGGTATACTGTCTTTACGTGCTGCAACCCGGTAATTCTGAAAAGTGCTACTGAACGCGTTTAAAGTGTCAATAGGACACACCATCATCTCATTTTGACCCTCTTGTAAGTTGCCATTGGGGACTGATTTGAAATTAGTTGTTACATTTTCCAACTGTGATTTTTTTAATTCATGCTCTGTTGTTTTTTAGCATTCTGTCCTGTTCTGTATGGTCTCTCCTTGCCCAGTATTATAAATGGGTTTGGGTTGGACTGGTACTTATACAGGTCTCCAAGAATGCCTTGGAAAATATTTTTTTCCGAAATGAACTATCATCTGAGTTAGTGCTACAGCACTAACTACTACTACATTAACTGTAGTGTAAGAAAGGGTTGAAAGGACATCATGGTGTGGGAGAGGATATTATTCAGTGGAAGTAATGAAAAGGGAACAGTCGTGGCTGAAGGGAAGATATTACATCAATAACTTTGCAGTTCAACTTACCTAAACTTCCTCCTGTATCTTAAAGAGATATGTATTTATTCTAGTTAGTTCTGTTTGAAGTCAGCAAGAGCAGAATTGGGTCCCTGCAGCACTAAACCTGTGTGTTTTTCTGGCTGATTCAAGGTGTAGCTAGCCTCAGTGCTAGTGAAGGAACGGATTTAAGAAGCTGCCATCTGATGTGTAACTGGTTCATAGTGAAGTTGTCCTCCACAAATGTGTCTGACATATGAGAAAGGCAAAATTTGGCCCTGAATTTGAGAAATCTTAAATAGAGTATTCAATGCCACTTTTAAAAGACGCAATAAAGTTATGTAACAGTGATACTGTGAAAGAGCTTTAGTTTGCTAGGAAGTCTATAAGATTGTTAAAATAACGTCAGGAGAAGTTTCCAAAAAGTGGCACTAACATCAGGATGCCCTTCTGTAGTTAAAAATGGTTATGTTTGCAGCATAAACTTTTAATAGTTTATTACGTACTAAATTACCTGTTTTGAAAGATGCAACAGTAGGGGTTTTTTGGTTGGTTGGTTTTTTTATGTTCCTCAGCAGCTATTTATACCTGTATGGGATCTTATTTTAGTCGTTTTAAAAGTTTGTTCTATCTGAAGGTTAGATGCAGTAAGCTATGATGCCCAGACAAGACATCTACATTTCTGTAAAGTATAGTGCACTTGGAAAATACGTGAGACCTTGCAGAGTGCAAAGAATAGATAAGATTGCAAATTCAGGGGCTAAAGCTGTTAAATCTATTATGTGACTTAATTTAAAGTTTTGAGTTCATAATCTGCACTAGAAAATAAGTATTTTCAGTTAAGAAAATACTCTTCTGAATTCATTCTCACAGAAAATACAGGCTGCATTATTTTTGGTATTTTTTTTTTCCCAAAATTTAATCTAATTTTTCTTTAATTATTTTATTCACTTCTTATTTTTCAGGAGTCTTTGAAAAATCCTTAGTGATCATGACATTGTTACAAGTGACTTAAATTAGCCAGTGGCTCAGGATGATGGATACCCAGAAGACTACAAATGGTTTGCAAGTGATTGGAGAAGGGACTGGTATAGGGAAATCGACACTCCACATGGTGGGGTATTTGGGAAAAGTCAGTTGAAACTTGTTTTACATGTGTGCAAAGTTCATATTTTTCTCTGCTTTGAGAGATTTTTAATTGGTCTTAATTTTACAAAAAAAAATCTCAAAATTATTTTCCACGGAAATCTATAACAATGGCGAAAGATTATTCTATGTAAATCTGTGCCTATGCTTTTTTTACTGGCACTATTTTTACAACTGTTTGCGTTCCTATGAAAATTGATTTGTGTTTCAAAGATCTGAGCTTGTGTTCCCATGCAATAAGTGTCCTGTGGTCTAGTTCAAGCCGAATGAAACATTGCATAATTGTGTTGTTAAAGATACCTTATTAAATATTTGAATATTTAAATCAAAAGATAAAGTTATTTAGAACACTCTACCATATGAATATATATCTTATAAATATATTATACAAAAACACCAATCTAGTGTACTTTTTAAAATTGTATTAGGTATTACTTTTAGAAGTTACACGTTGGTTTTCTATATTGGTATGTATGTATATCTTACATTGGGAAAACATATGAAATACATAAGTTTATACTGCTTTTCGTTCTTTTTTCTTTTTTAGAACTGTAATCCTGTGGAAAAAACTGCACATGAGTATTGTCCAGTCTGCAAAGAGAAGGGCCAGATCCAAGTTTTACGGACTTACCGTATTAATTTTCAAGAGTCCATTTTTCTTTGTGAAAATCCTCAGGTATTATGCTAATTAACATTTTGTTTGGTAGTGCAGAGGCCGTTACCTTCAGCAGTTACACCTCTGTAAATTCAAGATTTCATTGGTGGTAAGCAGACTGTTGAAATAGGACCCCTTTGAGTCCATATGCTGGATGATGTTTGCTTGTATATAGACAGAAACATAACTAACCTGTGTACATGCAGTGTTTAGGCATAGCTAGCTACCCTAAAGAATTAAAAAGAGTAGATTAAAATGAATGAAGGAGAGTTTCGCTTATGTAACAAGGGAGCGTAAGTGGTACCAAATAAATCTTTGTACAAATCAAAATACAAGGTGAAAATTTGCTGATCCATGTAATTAATATGTAACTCTTACAGATATGAGTCTCCCATTTTCCCTTCTTTAAGTCTGGGTAATACAAATAGGTTTGTAATTATAATTACAATGCTTGTTTGGATTTTTTCCCCCCTTTTAAGTTTAACCTTAGATGGGTTTCTGCTGCTTAATATTTGAGTTGTGATTTTGCTCCCTCTCTTCTCCACTGCTCCGTGTATGTGGAGAGGGTATAGCAATCCCGTATGGACTGGTGCCCTTAAATTAGTAGATAGAGACTAGACTAGATATGGGTCGCAGGGTTTCTTTTCCCATCCATCTCCACTTTTAAATAATCATAGTATCGTTCTGGATATTGGTAATAGCGGATTTTACTATATTCTGGTTGCAGAATAGCTGTATATGTAAGACCCTACCAACATCTGGTCTAATGCAGCTGGCTAGCCTCAAAGATACCCTGGCAGTTTTGGCACCAATAGTCTGTGAGGCACGAGATGATAATGCCAAATCTGTACCCTAAAGGAATGGATTTAGCAGAATAAGGCAAGAGGACTCTCCTTAGCAAAATTAGGTCATTTTGAGGGGCTGGAAGGATTTACTGGAAAAGTAATGTTGGTTATCACTACTGATATATTTACTTCACAACTGCTTATAAGACAGTAGTTGGATAAAACACCCTTCCTGGCATACGTATGTTGAATTTATGTATTGATTTCATTAAAACAGCAGTTTACAGAAGTCCTACATTCTATTTCAGGAGTATGGTTTGTACTTTTTTTAGCTGTCATTCACCTGAAATTGCTTTGTAGATTTCACTGCAACTTTCTTTCTTTCCTTTAGTGTATCTATCCACTTGGTTATAAACCATTAAACAGCATAATTACTTCTGCTGATTCAGAAAATCCTCAAGTTCCATCTACTCACAAGAAAAGGAAATTGTGTGATATCAGTGACTTTTCTTCTGCTGAATCACAGTCAAAAAAACCAAGAACTAATAATGTGGTAAATGTTGAGCACACTATTAATACAGACCCTATTGTCAAATGCTATCAGAATAGCTTATGTATTCCCAAGTCAAGCGTACGTGGTGTCTTACAAAATGATCAGCAAAAACCTAGTAACAATGTGGAGCCCTGCATGCAGAAGGCGGATTTTGAAACAGCCACCAACACCAACAACTATCAAGAACGTCTGCCCAAGATTTCTAGTTCCAGAACACAACTCTTGCCAAATTCTGAACTTTGCTCAACAACATCTGAAATTTTTCTCAAAGATGATAATGGTTCCCCTAATAACACGGAGTTGTGTCTGCAGTGGAGAGGCATGCATAATCTTTGTTGGTTAGATTGTATTTTGTCAGCACTGGTGCACTTAGAAATATTAAAATTTGCTCTGGCAGAAGAGTGTAATGGTGGAAAATGTTTACTCCAGGAACTCTTAACAAAATATAATCAGGCAACTGGGCTTCTGAATACCTGTAAAAGGAGTAAAGTAAAAGGTGAGTAAATTTAGCTGCCGTTTCTTCATATTCAGACTGATCTGATATGCTACAAATATGTGGAATTTAGTACAGTGCATGTAAATATGCCTCTGTTCTATTTCAAGATGACAAAAGAATGAGTTACAACTCATTACCATGAATTTGTAGTGTGCTTTACCTAGCAGAATCCTGGTAACCACTGAAACTGTTTTTCTTGGGACAAACATGCCCATTTTGAAAGCATCAGACACTAAGCATCTGCTGAATTTTTTTGTCATATCCCACATAGAGAATTTGTGAATTGTTTATGTAATTGAGCCTGACTGTTTCCTTCCCCTCTGTCTGTTCCCCCTTCCTAACTGTTCCCTTCACCCTATCATATTGGGATTCTGTTCTAATCTTAATCTTCAAAATAATTTCTGTTGTGATTTATATCCTTGTATAAATGGGCAGTTGTCTTGTCACACCAAAAATAGTAAAGCTGGGAGCATGTGTTCTCTTCTGGCTCCAGCTGCGCTCATTGAAGGAACGCTTCCCCTGAGGTCTGCAGGCTGTGCTGTGGATGATAGTGCTTCCTAGCCTGTTTCAGTCAAAATTACTCAAACACATTAACCTGGTTCATATTATCTGGAAAAGGTTAGTGAGTACTCACAGGTTCGAGGACTGTAACCTCCAAGCGCAGGGGCAGTGATGGGCAGCTGGGGGCAAACTTCCAGGCAGCACAGCTGGAGTCAGCGGAAGATGTGTCACTGGAATCTACTAGTATGGCCTTTGATCATTTTCTGTACTGTGGATTCAGTTTAAGACTCTTAAACTAAGATCTGTTTTTCTTAGTCCTCTTGAACTGACCCATTGGTGTCATAAGTCTGAACTTGTAAGAGATCATCTGTTAGAGAATTAATACAGATCTCTGGGTAGCAGATAGCTTTCATGATTTTTTTTTTTTCAATAGGTTTTTCAGGAAAAGTGTATGTTTGAATATAGAGACTATAGTCCCAGGACAGCATTAGATAACTTGAAGAATATCATATCTTTCCTGGGAAAAATAATAGGTATATCAAAAATGGTTTAATCCATCTTGTGGCAGAGAAAGCATACTATTTTACAGAGGGGGGGAAAAAAAATCCAAAAATATTCTGAAGCAGTTCATATACTCTGCTTGCCAGAAAGTCAGGCTGCTTGATTTTAGGTTTTCAGCTATTATCTGGAAGCCCTCTACCATCACAGAACCTGTCTGAGATGTTTTTCTTTCCCCTTTGTTGCGCTGTGTTTGCAAAGGAGTTCTGGTGTGCAAGAGCCCTTAAATGGGGATGTTAGGTGTTGGAATATAGTGTCGTTTGAGATAATGTAAACCTTTTCATTTCCAGAAATTGCTGCAAAACAAATTAGTTTTACTTTGTGCAACAGTAGAGAGGGTATTGGGTGAAAAGTGTTGTTGTAGAGAGTAGGTGTAGTATTTATTCTGCCCTTCTGTGTGATTTTTCAGCATCTTTTACATATGGTTGTTTTTAAAAACAATCAAAAGCAATAGAGCTGCAAGAAACTTCTTTTTACCTTTTTATATACATAGGTTTTGTAAATAAGAAATAGTTTCCGCAGCTATTCTAAATCTTTTAATTTGTGCAGGTTATGGTTATAATTGTGTAGTACAAGTTATGTTCTTGCTTGTGCTTTAAGAGTGGGTTTGTGCATGAACAATGTAACTTGTAAAGTTAAAATACATAGTAAGATATATAATGTACACTATTTTAAAAATAATTGTTTTAAATGCTAATTTATGAAATTATTATTTAATCTGGAACAACAAATTTAAATTTTTTATTACAAATTGTATGACCTCATTACAGAGCATGTAAGCCGAGTTTTGCACTTTTGATCTTAACGTTTAGGTTTTAAAATCTACTCTTAGTCTCTGAATCTCCAGGTTTCGTAATGTCTGGTTACATTATCCTTAAATGTCATTACTATCTAGCTATTGCTGTAGACTCTTAGCCATAATTTAAGTCAGGTTGAGTAACTACTGGTTAGCAGACTGCAGCAAAATGTGTAACGTGTTCTGTAATTTTCAAATCAATTAGCACCAAGCATTGGCTATTTTACCAACAATTTTAGGCAAATAGGTCAATATGAAAGGCATCAGTTTGCAGAGAATGAGTGCATGTTAGGGGTACATATGTGTGTGAAAGGGTGGGAATGTTACACAAATACATGAAAGCATATGTATTTTTTTTCTTTAGATGTTCTTCCAAAAGCAGAATCGCATCTCAATGAAATCAGAAACAGAATTTTTACACAGCTTCAGCCTCGTCTTAAGTGTGAATTGGGTAAGTAATTAGTGCAGCATCTCAGTATTTACTTTCAGGAAACTACATGTAAAGCCTTGTAATATGTCAGTACATGAAAATATGTATGTACATATGCATCCAAGACAGCTTGCAACTTTTTTTTTTTTTTTTTTTGGTGATATACACATACATTACAGTATGATTAGCTGTTTTGTCCCTTGACTGGTTTTGACTTTTTAGAGAGCATATTCTCATCTTTGTAACTCTGCTGTGTTCATGAAATTGTCGTTGGTAACAACCTAATAACATGGATCAATCCCTTTATCCCTTTGCTGTGAGGATTAGAAATACAGCCTTGAAGGGATAACTGGAATTCAAATCGTAGCAATAAGCTGATCTTCTTCATTTTTGAAGTACTGAAAGCTGATTTCAAATATTCAGTGACTTTTTTCTGCCCCATCTTTGAAGGTAAGAAGGAGAGTCCAGTGTTTGCATTCCCTCTGCTCTTACAACTGGATCAACAAGCTGAGAAACTATTCTTGCATTCATTTTCATGGAAGTTTGAATGTCTACGTTGTGGCTACAAATACCAGGACCGGTGAGAGGGGGTTTTTTGTTAAAGTAGCTTCTATATAACTGTTCTGCCCTGCCTTTTTAAGTCTGCATATAATAGTTGATTTTGTTCAGATCTCTAGGTTTTGTACAGCTTAAGCTTGTTGGTGAAGTTTTACGTGATCCACTTTTTTAGGCTAGTGTTTGCAAATAATTTACTGCTATGTCATGTCTTAGGAAACCATGTTATCACTTAAGAAAGAAATAATAGGTAACTGTGTGAGTCCCTGGCCATGCTCACTCTGGTATTTTGCTCACAGTATACCAATTGTTGTGGTTCCAAAGAATAGATGCCTAGTATGCTTTTGCTGTTGAAGAATATCTGTAATATTCATTTGGATTACAAAGAATCAGAGATTCTCTCACATAATTTATCTATTTTAAAATAGTATTCCAGGGAAGTAATTTCTTGAGAATTGATTTAGTTCTGTGTAGCTGTGGGTACAAGCTTGTCATTTAGGCTCCTTTTAGAGTCAGCAGAAAAAGAGAGACACCTTCAGAAGACAGATCACTTTGCTTGAAAAATACCTGTTTCTCTCCACTATCTTAGGTTTATATAATAAAATTCTAGATCCCCAAGTCAGATGAGATTAATGCTATCTGTTACACTGCCAGCTAATGTGTAGTCCTGGTTAATAGGATGTATTCAAGAGCCTTTGTTACGTAGTGTGTTTTTTTAAAAAAGTTGAAAAATCTAGGTTAGGTTGAATATAAAGGAAGTCCTTTCTGTGGCTAGTGAATAAATAAAGTATGTTATTTCACTTTAATATCCCGTACATTGTATTTTTATACAATATAACCCCTGTGTAATCTCAGCTCTCAATGTACTGTTTTTTGAAAACAAGACCTTGTATAACGTGAATTCTGAGGTAATTTGTTACCGCTTCCTTCTCTCCGTGAGAATCTTTATTAGCTAGTAAATTATTTGAATCCTGGTACAAGCTCTGTCTTATGTTGGAAAGGAAACAGAGATAACATGCTATGGCAGAAAGAGTAAATAATGTGAAACTGAAGGCCACAGAGCTGCTTAGAACAAATGGTGACTAGATACTGTTTGGCAGAACTGAATTCAGTGCTGACTTGGATGTGATGCAGTCAGTGGAATTCATACGAATAGGATGAATATGAATAGAATTTGGGTTTGTCTTAACATTTTTATAACTTTTTTCTCCTAGTGAAGCGTGTATATTCATTGTTTTCTGATCAGAAACTCAACTTGCTCTTTTTTTTGTGTATGTGTGTCCAGACTTAGGAAAACACTAACAACATTCACGAATATAATCCCTGATTGGCATCCACTTAATGCTATTCATGTTGGACCATGTAGTAATTGTAGTGACAGATCTCAAAGAAGACAGATGATTTTGGAAAAGTAAGTTTGAATATGCGAACTTGAAAATAAAATGCACAAAATTGTGAGACTTCACTTATTGAATGTATCACTTACAAAACCAAACTATTATCTTGAGTTTACAGAGATTCTAAACTTTAACTCTGATAAATACCCACTTTTGAAGATTTTAGATAACTCTTAAATGCTGAGATGGCAAATAGTGTTTAATAAGCATGAAACTTAGAGCAGTGTTTAACATGCTGATCAGCACATGTGTTTGAGCCAGGTCGTAAATACTTACTACCGAGCAGTAAATATAGACAACTGATATCCAGTGTCAGGCTTTCCACAACCCCTGCCGTTGGTGGATAAAACTGTTGGCTGATACTGCTGTCTGATCATCTGTTTACTAGTTGGACTTGGGAACAGTGTCCTTTCCTACTGTGGTTATGGCACAGTTGTCTCCTGTTTTTTTCACCTTTTCCCCACTCCCCAAATCCCTTATGTTGTCTTGTTTTTTTTCCCCTAGTCTATAACAAAATGGAATATCCAGTCAGGGTATTTTTATCCCTTGACTACTGTGCAATCTGAAGAGTTGTGTTTTGTAGTAGAATATCCTATCCCCTATCCTAGGGCAGGACTACATACTCTTTGAAGTGCCTTACTTTTTCTTTAGGAACTTTTGCCACTATTTTGTTGTAATAAACTGGTACTTTATTGTTTCTTTATTAGAATACCCTCAATATTAATGTTACATTTCGTAGAAGGCTTGCCACATAACAACCTGAAGAACTATTCATTTTGGTTTAAAGAAGATGCCTACCAAATAACATCTGTTGTTCAGTATCAAACAGATAAGCAGCACTTCATAACCTGGTCTTTGAATCCTGATGGTAAGAACCATAAATTCCATTATAATACTTCACGAGTCTGCATCAAATACTGTTTTATGGCTTACTGCAATAGTCTCAACGGTCCGTATAACATAAAAAGGATTTCTTTTGTCTGTATTCTAAAAGTCATATTAAAATTTTGTAAATAATTGTGGGAACTTTGTTACTCAAGGTGAAGATTTCAGTTTGGTTTAACTGATTTGATCAGCAGTGTTCTGTCCTACACTGTACTTGATGGCAAAAGTTATTTGGGTAGAGTTGTTTCCTTTCATAACTTTGTAAAAGTTAAAAAATACAGTCTGAGCAGGACTGTGGGACAAATGGTATTGGTTATTTTGAAGCCAGTTATTAATTCATTTTTGGCTCGAAGTAAGGGAACCTATGGAATTACCAGCATTAATGAAGTTTCTTTTCATTTCTGAATTTTGCTGCACCTGAGGCACAAATCCATGTTAGAAACATTACTAATGGTATGATGGTTGTACCATTGATGGGAACTCCATAATCGGAGAAGGTGAAAAGTTGATACTTTGATTCTCATACTTCTATAGAGAGAATGGAGTGCAGTCTTATCAAGTGTTCTCACAACATGAAAATTGTCTAAGTCATACTGCCAGAGTTTAAGAAGAAATAGGAAGAGGAAGAAGCTGGGAAGTGCCTAGTCAGGAACATCATATATACCTATTTTTAAATTCTTAAAGCTGTAAAATGTTTGTTCATGATTTATGAAAAATTTACAGATGATGAGGCAGGTTATTAGAATGAGCAGTTTCTCTTAAACCACCATGCCGCCCACCCAAGCAATGTACAGCTCTGCACAGAAACTTAATTTGAGAGGTGGTTCTTCCCTCAGACCTGTGCAGGTATTTTCAGACAATGTGTCAGCATCATTAGCTCAAAAAAACCCAGCACCTTAGCTTTGTTTTTTGGTTGACCTACTCTGACCTGTAATAATATTGCTGCAAATTCTGCTTGTGTGTGATCTTTTTATAATGGAAATGTTCCAGTTTTCTCTGATGTAATAAAGAATGGAGAAAAAAATCCTTTATTTTCTGCTTATCAGGGGAATGGGTTAATAAAAATCTTTGGTGAATGTCTGAGGATAGTGACTTCAATTTTAAAAGTCTCTAAGTCTCTACACTGGTTGCTATTTATTTTTCAGGAACTTGGCTTGAATGTGATGGCTTAGAGGGGCCATATTGCAAGAGACATAAAAGATTTGAAGTGCCTCCTTCAGAGATTCATATTGTTATCTGGGAAAAGAAAACATCCCATGTACCAGAAGAACTGAATTCACGGTTCCAGAGTAAAAATATTGAAGATTTTCCTCTTAATAATGTACAGTCAAATTCCGTAGTGTTGCATTGTGGTTTTGATAACACTGTAGACAAAATACCCACAGAACTTTGCAAAGATGATTCTGTGAGATCTCCAGATAAGAAACAGCAGCAGGTAGCCGAGGATGAAAGTAATGTTCGTCACGGTTTAGAAAATCTGGCACGTGATGATCTTGTAACACTGACGCTTGAAGAAATGCAAGTTGACTCAGAAAGTAAATCGCTGCTGAATGGAGGGACGGTGGGAAATAACCTTGTTGTTGAAATGGGCACACCGCAACAGCAGGAATCGGCTTTTTCACCTAACACTCCATATACAGGAGAGTTTGCTGGAACTAGTCTAGCTATGAACAATAAATGCATGTTAGGCGAAAATTCCAGTATTTGCTTACCTCTAGAAGAGTTGAACCCAGCAAATATTACTCCTCCTGTGCCCCAAAAACATGACCCTGACCTATCTGACTCATCGCTTGCTCAAAAAACGGATGACAGAACTAATTTACCTAACAGAGAACATGGATCACATTCAGAAGTACAGCTAAACAAGAAGTTGTCACCAGTAGAGAATATTATACAAAAATCACCGGACTTGAAGGATGCAAGCAAAATTGTAGTTAATTCTCAGGTTGCCAATTCTGCTGCTGCCAATAATTCTTTTCAGTCTTCGCACAAAGACCAAAAAAGAGGATTTGTAGGAAGCTGGGTAAAGAGATTATTAAGCAAGAACACTTCTTTTATGCCTTCAAGTGCCTCAGGTCTCAAGAATGAGAGAAGTTGCAACACTCCCTCAATGCAAAAAATAAGCGAAGTGAGGTTGCCAGTTAAGGGAGCAAGTAACTTTGGTGGATTTCAAAGCACAGGTACAAAGAAAATAACTGAGACCCCGAAGTCAGTGGTTCCTCAGAGTAATAATATTAAACCTTTATCAAATTTCAAAGGATTTTCTCAAAGCACTCGTCTTCCAACAGCAAGTCGTACCACTATTGAAGGCCCAACTTGGAATAAGTCAGGAAGTACATTGGGTACCTCAGGTAAAGTGACTCGGTTCCATTCACCTAGCTATAACTCTGGGAAGGCAGAAGAGTCGGATAGTGACAAAATAAAAAAACTTCGCCTAAAACTGTTAAAAAAACTTAATGCTAAAAAGAGGTTGTTGGCTTCACTGGATAGGCTAGCAGTGGAACAGACGAAACATGAAAAACCTGTGAATAGAGATGTAAGCACCCCATCACAGATTGCGTTTCACAATGACAGTGAGTTATTGCAGAGCTTTTTAAAGGAACTGCAGTATCAGATTGATGTCGCAGATAATGAATCTAAATTTAATGCGAACTCGGTAGCAGGGTGCACCAGCCGTAATAACAATGATGAAATACTGGCGGAATTACTGTCCCCTACTTCAACTGTCGCTTCCTTGGAGGCTCCAAAAAGTGAAGATGAATGCATGTATATGGAAATGGTAGATAGCAGTGTTGCAACAACAGCAACTGATGAGAAGAGCGGTGTGCCACAGGCACCGATGACAAGCGAGGACCACAATTATTACAGTCCTGTAAAGGACAGTAATTCAGAACTTCATACAATAAGCAAATCCAGTGTGAAAAAACTTGCTTTTGAAAGCCCTACAAGGGAAGATATCCTTGAAGACTTATTCTCCATTTCAGCACCAAGCTCAATGGCAGGTGACATAGATTTACCTCATTTTGATGAAACTCTGTTTGACACTTGGTAAATACTCATTTTCTTGGTTTCGAGTATTTCTCAATATTATGTATATTTTGAAACAAAGCACTATTAAATTATATTTTCTAACTAGTGTAATTTCACGCTGGCTGTACTTGAACAGTTTACATTTGAGGTGTTGTTATTTTTTTTAATTTTATTGTAGCAGACAAATAAGGTTTTAATGCATTTTATTTTTTCTGAGAAGGAGTTATTTTAGCTTTCAGATACGATGATGATTTTTTAATTAAAAGCTCCTATGAGTCTTAATTTTTGCTGCTTTTAATATGGAAGACTTACCCGTATTCCACTGAGTTTGAGAAATAATAAACACCAGTAGTCTTGATGATGTAACGGTGTAAGAAATATTATTTAGGTAGTAGTGATTTATTTTACAAGATCACCCAACTCCTGAAGTCTTTTTGTCCCACATTTAAAAAAGCAAAAAAAAGTACCTTCTAAATCAGGATGTTCACGTCCTTTGATACAAAGATTATTTGCAACACTAAACTTGAGGCTGGGATTCTGTTAGGAACTCTGCTGTTTTCAGAATTACTGTTCAACAAGCGCACCCCTTGGATCCAAGGAAGGATGGATACATGCTAGGAATTTTCCTGTTTAAAATTGTGGCATGTACTGAGTTTTCATCCTGGGTAACTGAAAATATAATTTGGCAGAATATTCTCTGCCAGGTTATTTTTTAAGTAAAATTAGTAAGATTTGGACCAGAGTTTGCAGCACTAAGAAAGAATTTCAGATGTAACTTTTAGTTACTCATAACTGCAAATTCGCTAATAAAAGAAAAGTTTCTAAGAATTAAAATTAGCTGTAAATTAGCACCCATTACTGTTGTCACTAGGAATTTTTCATGGTTAGAGCAGTTCATCCCTGTCCGTGTGTGAGAGTGCCAAAGAGCAGCAGGGTCACTGGGAAGAAGGTAATGGAAAACGTGGCAAGACGGCAGTGAGCAAGCAGAGGGATTCACATCTTGGTGTTCCTGTATTTGAATAGCTTTCATTTTGCTAGATGGGGATCTAAATTCATAGACACAGAGCTGAGGGTATTATACTTAATTATATAATTATAATAATTATATTATTCTATAATTAGATTAGCTGTACATTTTTCTTGTACTCAGAAATAACAAGGATTTTATCCTCAAGTCTTTGTTTCAGCCATTTTTAGAGGTATTCTGCGTTTTTTCATGGGTTTAGGTCCCAAGTTCAAAACATTAAGTCCTCAGTCTTACTCTTCCAATAGGTGCAGTTGAACATAATTGTTATTACAAGGCATGGATATAGATTTAAATGGCTTTGGATAGCTTGGACCAGGTTCAAAAAGTGTTTGAAAAACTTAAGTGGCACTGAACTCATCTTGCCAAGCTATTTCTGTTGCACTTATGTACATGTTTATCAAACTGGCACTTCAGACAATGAATAGTTTCATTCTTGAAATGCAAGTCTTTGTCAAGAACTTGAGCTCCTCCTTTGTTTTAAATGTTGTAATTGGTAATGTTACAATAGAAAACAAATCAGTGGATTCTGAATGTAAAGTGCCAGTGTACTGCTGGTGAAATGTTTGCCTGTGTGAATTCCCTTATTAAAAAGTGCTGACCAAAATTAGAGTTTGATTTATCAGTGAATAAAATAGGTGCCTCAGCAGGACTTGAGGAGGTGATAAGATTTTCCTGCAGACTTTTCCATCCAGTGGTTTCTATATATGCAAGCCACTAAAAAGCGGTGTGTCTCTCTGCCCCCGACTACTTGTCGGAGAAGAACTCCTTCACCACTTGCTTGGGACATGGCACAGACCCAGAGGTGAGTGAAGCAGCGAGCCTGGGCTTGGCGTGATGCAGAATGCGTAGGACAACATGAGGAAGAGAAGATGAGAAAGTCCTGGTGTAAGGAAGGAGTATTGTAGAACGGTCAGAGTTGGAAGGGACCTTAAAGATCACCCAGTTCCAAGCCCCCTGCCACAGGCAGGGACACCTCCCACCAGCCCAGGTTGCTCAAAGCCCCATCCAGCCTGGCCTTGAACACTTCCAGGGATGGGGCAGCCACAACTTCCCTGGGTGACCTGTTCCAGTGCCTCACCACCCTCAGAATAAAGAATTTCTTCTTAATATCTAATCTAAATCTACCCCCTTTCAGTTTAAAACCATTACCCCTCGTCCTGTCACTACAGTCCCTGATAGAGTCCCTCCCCATCTTCCCTGTAGGCCCCCGTTAGGTACTGGAAGGACAACAAGGTTAAAAGCAGATAAGGCTATGGGGACACACCTGTGCGTGCACACCTAGACAGAAGCAAGAATCTCTGGTCACCGCTGGCAGCACCTCCACAAACCGGTGTGAGGAGTCCTCGGTCTGCAGCCGCGTGGGTACAGTTTGGGTACCCATGTGTATAGAAGCTCCAAAAGCAAAGACATAACACTTGAGATTAAAGTAAGTACGAAACTAAATCTGTTAATGCTGCAAATTTTTTGCTGCCTTTTTTTTTCTGAAATAAGTAACTAAAGATGGTGGTGTGCAGATTTGTCGGTTTCCATAAATGTTTTACTGCCTCTGATCTTGTGCAGGTGAGAATGCAGCTGAGGTTGAATGAAAAACCCCCTGACCAAAAAAAAAACCACGTTTGGAATTTGGTGGTTACTGGACTTTTTGTTTTGAGACTAGTTTTAAAATGCAGCTTTTTGTTTGTCGTAAAGAGAATACAAAATATTAGTTTTCTGTCAGCTAGAAATAAACTAGGGGGGCTTATAGCAAATACGGTAAGTGAGCAGAAGTGTGTCACTGTGTTTTGGAGGTTTTATCAGCGTTACAGGGTAAATTTCCCAAAGTAATGGCTTTGAGCACTTGAAGGGATTACATTTTGCACGTTTTTTCGCCTCTTGCATCACATAATCTTGCCAGTCTGTGTCTTCTGGTTTGGGAAAGGCACAGTTGTGGCACTTGCAGATTTACAGCTTTTGGTTCAGAATCAGCTCTACGGTGGAGGTAGCACTCTGATTCAGAGCTTACTATTTGATGATATATTAAACCAGTTTTTATCAAGAGAGTATAGGAAGAAGAAAGGGCTGCTTTCTCTCAACCTGCCTACGATAAACCGGCCCATCTGCGCAGGGGCTGCCCGGGTGGGTTTTTAGCCGTGTACCTGCTAGGGCACTGTGCTACAAATTCATTGCGGTGCTGATTGCAAATCGGATTTTGACCTTGATGTTTTTCGTGGCTGGCCATTGCCATTTATTCTTCTTCAGCGCTGGTTTTTGCTCAAAATAATTATTCC